>CM072905.1:6609490-7809490 GCA_037013685.1 Acridotheres tristis
CCACCACATCAGCAAATACATGGGGTGTGTTTGTCTCTCAGAAGATTCGTTTGTCAACCAGGCCACAAGAGAAAAAAACAAAGCTCATTATTAAATGTACGAGCTCCTTCTCAAGGTATCTTCTCATCTCAGTAAAATTAAGCTAATAAATCAAAAGTCAATGACCAGTCCAAGAAGGTACTCAGAGCTATAAAAATCCCTGATTATCACTTTGCTCCCTCTCCCCCCTAAATTCATCCCAAACCCTCCCTTTTCACACTAATATTTCTGACCAGTAGAGCAGCAGTTACCTCCCAGAAACCTGCACCTATAAATGCAGATTTCATAGATGACAACAGATCTTTATTTCACCCATTTCCTGTAACAACCCTCTCAGTCCAGCCCGTAACAGACTCCAATGAGAATAAACTTCCCACAGCACAATTCGTTTCTGTTCAATCTCTATCATTTTGCATATTTACTTAAGTTTTAAGACTTTAAGTGTCTTCCTCTCTCCCTGTGGAGAGCAGCTCTCCCCCAGAGACTGTTCTCCTGAGATCATACCTGTCGTTCACAATAGGCTTTCATTAGTTTACTAAGTGGTGTGTGCCTCTTAATCTTAAACTGCACCACAGACCCATCTTGCCCTGCCACCTTCAGATTAATGTGGTCATTGTTTTCAGTCTTCACTCCTTCCTGTGGAAGAAATAAAAGAAAAAATAATAACCAACACTTTTTAAAAAAGGTATGAAACAAGAAGTTAACATTTTACCGAAGTGCAACAGGTTATTAAGAAGGAGGAAATAAAGATATTAAAGCTGTTTACTGACTTGAAACCTTGAATTAGGGAATAAAGGTCAGAACTTTTCAGTTGAAAATTTTAAAAAAAAGAGCCACATACAAATAAAAAATAAAATCTGGTATTAGCTGTCATTCTGCAGACTGGAAATTTAGCAATGAAGAATCACCAGGCCAGGCATTCAAAACAGATTTTTTAAAAAAAAGGAATGGAAAAAAAGTTATTTCTATTAAAAGAACAACAATATACAACACCACTGAATGGAATGAAGTTACCTATATTCTAACTATGATCTATTATAGCTGATTTATGTTATAATTGTGATCCCAACCAGCAGCAAGGCTCTTTCTCATTGCATCTCAAACTTTTTCCTACCGTTTCACGTCCTTATTAAAAAAAAAATAAAAAAAAACTTTCCAGGTACTTTAAAGGGCCACATTTGAAATGGTGATAAAACCTGAAGCGGCCCAAGTTTTCTCCTTCAGAAAACGTTTAAAAAAACTCCACAATCAGGCAGCCCAACCCTCTCGGAGCGAAAAACTTCGGAGAATCAACTTCCAGCTCGGTCCCTCGTGTTGTGGCCGGGCCTCAGGGCAGAGGGACGGAGATCGGGGCTGTCCCGCCCCGGGACTGTCCCAGACCCCCATTCCAGCTTTGTTTTCCCTCTTTTCTGGGAGCCGGGTCCCGCCATGTGTCAGCCCGCGCGCGGCCCCGCGCCCTCCGCCACTTCGAACTCGGTTTAAAAATCGTGTGGGGGAGGGAGGAAAAAAAAAAAAACCCAAAAAAAACCCCAAAAAACGGAAGGAGGGGTAAGGAGGAAAAAAAAAATTAAAAAAAAAAAAAAAAAAAAAAAAGCCAACCCCCCGGCGGCGGCTATCTCTGTTAATTCCTGCCGTGAGGAGCGGAGCCCCCACGGCCCCCCCCGGCCCCGAGGCGGCACAAAGGGGCCGGAGCTGTGCGGGGACTGTGAGGGCAGCGGCTGCCGAGGCGGCCGGCGGGGATGCTGCGGCCGCGGAGGAGGAGGAGGAAGGCAGCAACAACCGCCTTCAGACCTGCCTCTCTCCCCGCGGAGGGCGGGAAGGCAGCCCGGGCTCGCTCCCCCTCTCCCCGGGGATCCCCCGCCCGCCCTGGGAGCCGCGGCCTCGGCCCCCCCCACCCGCGCAGGAAAATGGCGCGCAAAGGCGGCGCGGGGGCTGCGGGCCGGGGCCGCCGCCTGAGGGGCCGAGCGTGGCGGCGGGAGCTGCGGAGCGCGCCGGCCTCACCTTGGGCTTCTCGTCGGCCATGGCGAGTCGGCGATGCGGGGGCGGCTCGGAGCGCGCACAAAGGGGGGGCAGAGCCGGCCGAGCGCGGCGGAGAGAGGGAGAGAGAGGGACACAGAGAGAGGGGAAGGCGGGGGGGGCCGGGAGCGCGCACGCACAGCCGCGGGGCCGCGCCTTGCCCCGTGCGTGCGCGCACCCGGCGCGCTCTCCCCTCCCCCCCGGGCGCGTTCCCGCCGCCCATTGGGCCCCGGCACGAGGGGAGGGGGCGGAGCCAGGGCCGGGCGGGGGGGGTGAGGCGGGAGGGAGGGGGAAGGGGGGCGGAGAGCGCGCGCGCGCGCCCCGCGGCCGTTACATAACGCGGCGGCGGCGGCAGCGGAGGGGAGGGGCGCGCGCGCGGCCGCGGCCGCTCTGCCTGCGCGCTGCGTGCGCGCGCCCCCGCCCCGCCCCGCGCGGCGGGCATTGTCCTTCGCAAAATGGCCGCCGGGCCGCCCTCAGCGCCCCGCGCCGCGCCTCGCACCGCGCCCTGCCCGAGCACAACTTCTCCTGGCCATCCCCAGCGTCCTTGGTCCCCTCAAATCTTACATCTCCTCAAATCTTCTCAAAGCCGCCTGCCACAGCCCCCTCGGTGCCCCTTCAGTGCCTCACATGGTGTTCTTTGCACACACACCTTCCCGTGCCCATCCCCAGCCCCATCGAACAGGGGAGGCCCTGTCCCTGGAGGTGTTCAGGGGAAGGGTGGATGTGGCTCTCAGTGCCATGGTCTGGTTGACAAGGTGCTATCGGGGCACAGGTTGAACTCGCTGATGTCAGAGGCCTTTTCTGACCTCCATTGATCTCCCTCGTCTCTGCCTCATCAAATCTCTCCCTCGTGGTTGTGCTGTGTTATGGAGGACACTGATGGAGTGGCAGCCTCCCCAAAACCCTGGGCTGTGCCTGTAAGGAGGAGTTGTCCTGGGAGAGATGCCGTGTTTGTGAGGGAACTGAGCACCTGCAGCACCCCAACAAATACACTACATAAATTACACTACATAAATCAGAGGATATACCACCAATGATGTGGCTTCTTAAAGTTCATTCCAATGGAAGGGAGGAGGAAATTCTCAATAACTCCAGAGATTTCACAGGTTCACACAAAACAGTTCCTGTGCCTTTTTTTAAAATCAGTGTTACACTGGCCACCATCATTTGTCAAATGCTTCTCTACATCATGTAGATGGAAAAGAAACACCACAAAAAAGATCCCTGTCGACCCCCAGGGATGGATTTTCCAGGTGGGCATCACTCCACTCTGGTGCTGCTATGTGTGGGAACACTCTGGGTCCTGACATGACACCAAGGTGGCCATGTGGTCATACAGCCCCGCTCCTGGCAGGTCAAAACTTTCTGCACCATTTCAGAGATGTTCCTTGTCCAGAATAAACTGCTCAAGTAGTGAAATATTGACTGAAGAGAAGCTTCACTTACGGGCAGAGCTGCAGACTTGCTTTTCACTGTCAGTTCTGGTCCCTCTCCTCTGCCTTTGTCACATTACTTCACATTCCAGCTCCCTCCTTCTGAGCACAGATTGGATTTTTACTGCAATTTTCTGGAAATTGCAGAAGAGTAACACCCATTGGGCAGAGGAAGCTGAAGCCAAAGGCTGAAGCCTTTATCTGAGTCCCCAGTTGAGGAAATGGCACAGCCATGGCCCTACCTGAGGCAGGAGGATGGCCTAGATAGCCACCTAAGCTTCCACAAAACGTGAGCAGTGAAGCCTTTTACCATCCCTTGTAGTCCAAAATTAACCCTGAAATTTCATATAACCTTTTAGTTTTAGTATTTTACTTCTCCTGAAGAGTCTTAATGAGTCAGTTCTGAAAAAATCCCAGGCTCTGAAGTGTTCAGTTTGACCCAAGAAGGCAACGGATGCTGTTTCAAATTGTGACTGAGACTCACACAGATCTTCCTTTGAACTCTGCTTTCCACTCCTACCTGAGTCAATTTACTTAATTTATCATCAAAAGATCAATCAGTTGATCCTGCCTGTTTTCTCTGTGTTTAATCACTCATGCTCTTATTTTTCTATTTGTTTAAGGTACTGGGAGGTCAGAAGCACCCTGGCTGGGGAAGACCATGTGCTTCTATCCAAATCCCCCTTCATGTGTGATACCTCAGGCTCCTATGATCTCCCTTCTCCTTTCATTTGAGTTCTGAAAAGCAGTGGACAACTTGGTTTGGACCTTCTCAAGTCCATCATTACCACTAAGAAGTAGAACTACTAGTGGGAACAAGGAAATAAAACACCTTAATCCCCACCCTTCTATCTCGTCCATGGCTTTTTAAAGCAAAACTTCAAACCCATGGGGTACTTCACAGAACAAAAGATGAGTTATGATTCCTAATGGACCTTAAGTTCTATTTTTAGAGATGATGCAGCATCACAGAGAAGTGTGAAGAAGAGCATAATTGGGATTGATGGTCCTGTTGTATTTTGTTCTTGTCACTTCTTCCTCTTCCCTCTTTGAAGATCCCTGTGCTGCAGGCCCGGGAGGAGGATTTTTGGGGAGTGGGATGAAACTGGCCAAGACCTGAGCATGGAATGAAAGAACTGAAGGCAGGAATGGCATCAAGTGAGACACGTTAAGGCAGCATCACAAATAGAACAAATGTGCTAAAAAAGACAGGAAAAATATTCTATGAGAACATATGGGAGTTAGACGTGCTCAGAAAGGCTGAAAATGGCTTCAGCTGCACCAGCACTGGTCTTACCACCAATCACAGAGATCCCAAATCACAGAGCAGGTTTCTACAAACCTCATCTCTGGGTGGCTTTTATTTTTACATAGCAACAGAGGAAACTCTGAGAAACTGGAGCTGACAATAATCAGTGCTAAAACCTGCAAAGGAACTGGCCAGACGGCAGCACTGGGAGCAAGCGGTGGGGGGAGAAGCCACACTGGGAACTACAAAAGCCCCACTCCTGCAGGGTCTGGGCTGCAGGAGAGGGGAGCAAAGCAAAGCTTTTTGTCCCTCTGAGCTCCTCCTCTTCAATGCACCAAGCTGAAGGGAAGTGAATGGGGAAGCGTCACAGTGAGAATTCCTGAGAAATTCCGTCCCTGTGAGAAAAAAATTCCAAGTGTTTCTTAAAATATTTCCATGCTTTGTTTCACTCTTGTACTGCAGTTTTATAAGGAAGAAATCTAGATTTTGCAGAGCTCTTTGGCTTAATTTTCTATCCTCTGATGAAGAGGGCAGGGAACACAGGCATTCCATATATATGCCCTTCATGCTGGGATTTTAAAACATTAAGTTTTTTGACACCAAAGCAGCTACAGGCAGAAGGTGTGTGTCCTGCACATCAGCAAGCATTAGACTACAAAACCAACTCCAGTCCCTTTAGAATTGGGTGTTATTTTGCACTGAGTCCAAGGCAAGAACTGAAAGCAAACAATAATTTGGAGGTGTAAATGAGTGTGTCGGGTTACTGGCTCAGACCCTGCAGGTCTGAGTGCTTTTACTCAGTCTTTGCTCTTCATTAATTCTGGGTTAGCCCTGGGAATAGAAAATACCTTTTGCCTACAGCCCTGCCTGTGCTGTGCTTTCCCTGTTCATGATGCTGATCATTCCCTCTGTTCCCCAAATAGCTTCCAAACCTCCTATTTCACAAGGTAGTAACTCCTATCCTCATCAGACCTTTGGGTTCTTTTTTTTCTTTTTCTCCAGACTGTAAACCACACAATTTCTCTTTGCTCTCTATGTTGGACCCACAGCCTGTACTGCAAAGCCTTTCTGAGCAATGTGAAGTTCCATGCTGACATGGAAATTCCCAATTCTGCTCAATTATATGGACTGGAGAGGCACAGAAGCCTCCTAGGAGGTGAGCAGGAAGGTTTCCCTTCTAGATATGAGCAGAGCTCCAGCCAGTGTTCAAGAGGACTAAAAACTGTCAAGATTTCATATTAAAACTCACCTTTCCCAAGATGATTTCTGCAGGAATCATCCGTATAAGAACAACAGATGCTGCGGATATGAAAAGCCACTGGCACTTTTAGGGAGTGAGCAAAGTGGACGCCCTGTGCCAAGAGACAGCAGGAGAAGATCAGAGTTCCAGCTTTCAGTGTCTCTTTACACAGATGGACCTGGGAGCAGCAGAGGACACTGTCCCACTCCTAGATCCACCTCCCACACGGTGGATCCCTACACAGTGTTACATGGATATTCTAAATATATTCTTCCACTCACAAGAAACTGCTGCAGTTAAAAAAGCAGCACCTTAGCCTTGAGGAACAGTGGCAGGAGCTCTGGTACTCCTGGGTTTTGAGACATCCGGTTTTGATTTGCATCTTGAGCCTTTTAGTGATGTGTGGAATGGTGTTTGGGATCTAGGATGCCCACTAACATCCTCAGAAGTCTGCAGCACAGAGCAGGACCATTGTGTAAGGCAATAGGTGAATTTGACTTTGTATAGAGATTCAAATACATCCTCAAGTAACAAAACACAGACCCTTACCCTTGATAAACAGTGAGGGGTTAAAATTGATGAGTCTTCAGTTTCTCAAGCAGCTTTCTGAGTATTTAATTTGTTCTACCTGCAAAAATTAATTCCTTCTGACCTAACAGACACCATTTCCTTTTCTCAGCATGACTGGTTACATGACATGCTCTTCCCAGAGATAACTGCTGGCTTTATTTTTATTGGAAATGATGGATGCAGCAGCTGATAAGTAAAAAAGGGCAATTTAGCCACGGAGTGTTGCAGCATTTGTCATATGAGAACAGCAAATGATTTACATTATCTTGAAAAGTTAATTTTTAGTGAGCATCCCGGAAAGGCACCAGCCTAAGAGAGACTGGTTCCAGCTGTGAGACCAACACAGCAGCACTGATAATACTTGTCTTAAAAAGTGTATTGCTGAAGAACTTGGTTATTGGTTAGCACAGGCAAAAAGTGCATACACAGAAGTGGGGAGGAGAGCAGAATGGAAGGAGAGGAGCAGGGTACTGTTAGTGTTTTATCACTAACAGGTTATTGAGTTGAATGCCGTGGTAGGTGAGCTCCCAGCGTTAACAGAAAGATGATGAGTCTCCAGCAGCCTCAGAAGGCATTTCTGCCCAGTGTCCAGGGGATATCGACCTCCTCTTGGACCCTGAGGGAGTGAGTGACTCGCAGTTCTTCCTGCTCCCATCCTGCTTCGTTACAAGTCCTTCCCCAACCTGCAGGCAACTCACTGAAGTCAGAGCACATAATTTGATTCGTCAGCTTTATCAATGCTCAAGAGCTCCAGAGAGCATCACCTTCAACATCCCAGAGGTTTCTCTACCTGCACGACTTTGACATGCATAAAAAAATAGGGGACACTGGCTGTTACACAGCAATCAGTCAACGAAGTGAGCATGAAAACAACACTGTGCGAGTGACTGTGCACTTGAACAGAGATCAGATAGGGTGTGCGGTCTCCCTCACTGGAGATACTCCAGAACTGTCTGGGCACAATCCAGTGCTATGTGCTCTGGGATGAGCCTGCTGGAGCAGAACAGGGAGTCTGGACCCGAGTTTGTGGTGCTTCCAACTTGACCTATCCGGTAATTCTGTGAACGCTGATTGACCAGCTACACACCCGGGGCCAGCAATGCTCCCACCCAGCACTGAATCTGTCCTGACAGGAAAATGAGGCAGACTGTGATGGGGCGGAATCCTTTCTTCCACCCATCCATCCTTCCGTCCGCACAGCCCGCTCGGAGCGCCCGCGCCCCTCATGGCCCTCAGGGCCGGCGGCTCGGGCGGGGGCGGAGCAGCGCCCGTCCCGCCCCGGCGGGGCCTCGGCACCGGGGGCGCTTCCGGCGCGGGCGGCGCTGCCTGTCCCGAGGCGGCGGAGACCCGCGGTCCCGCCGTGTCCCTTCCCGTCCCCGGGCGGCGGCTCGGCCGGGGCAGCAGCGGCCGGGCCGGGCGCGGGGCGCGGGGCGCGCAGGCGGCGGCGCGGGCAGCCCGGGAGGGCCTGCGGAGCCCCGGCGGGCGGGAGCGGGAGCAGCGCGGCCGCCGCCATGGACGAGCCGGACTCGGAGCCGCCGCTCGTGGTGCGGGATGGGCGGGCGGGACAAGGCCGGGGGGTGCGGGGCCATGGGCGGTGCGGGGCCGTGAGCGGTGCGGGGCCGCGGCGCCGCTGACGGACACCGTCCCCACACAGGTGGTGCCGGGCGCGGACCCGTCGGCCCGGCAGCTCTGCTTCGCCTGGGGCCCCGCGGAGGTGCTGGTGTGCGAGACCCTGTTCGACCGCGCAGGTGGGTCCCGCTCCCGATGCTGCCCCGCTCTCCGTGCCCATCCCGGTTCTGGGGTGAGGGCAGGGCGGGCGCTGCTACCCGGGCGCTGACGGGCTTTGTTGCAGGTACCGGGCATGGAGCGCCGAGCTCCTCCCACGTGTTCGTGGTCCGCAGGGATCAGGACATTTACATCCAGACCCTGCGGAAACTCTTCAACGAGTCGCACGGGATTTTCATGGGGCTGCAGCGGAGCGAGGAGGAGCTGGCGGGGAAGTCGCGGAAGGCGCAGTGAGTGGATGGGGAGGGTGGGAGGCACCCGCTGCCCCTTCTGCAGCCGGGAGACAACGAAACGCCTTCGGTGGGGCAATGCCGCTGGCCAGGCTGCTTTTACCAGCACTGCAATGAGCAGCAGGGCGGGTAGAATGACAGTTTTGGGGGGATTTTACAAATCAAGGCTCAGATCCTTCCACTAACCACTCTGGCAGAGTGTGGCACAGTCTCACTGATTCCAGCTGGATTCACCCAGGTACTGGGAGAAACTTGCAAGGCTTTAGGGAACATAACACTAAAACTCCAACAGCTCCCTCCAACCAAAGTAATTTTGTGTTTGGCAGATTGGTTCAAGTGAGTAAAAACTACCGGTCAGTGATAAGAGCCTGCATGGAGGACATGCACGAGGCAGCTGGTAAGTTTGCTTGTTTGTTTGTTGTCTTACTGCAGGAAAAGAAAACATAAGTTGCAATTATGAAAGTAGGATTGTAATAGTAACTTATTGCAACTACTGTACAATAGCATGTGTAGGTTTCAGTAATTACCAAGACTATTTCCATGCTGGAGATTTCCAAGTTGTTTTGTAAATCTGGTCAGAGACTGATTTTACCCACTGTATTGTAACTGATTTTCTGGGGATTTGCAGCCTTTTCCTATCTCATGTGGCAGATATATGGAAAGCTGTCAAAGTTCAGAAGGGATTGTCAAAGGTAAATATGTTACTCTTTGCCTTTCCTTGTTTTTCCCTCAGTTTCGACCCGGGACCCTGCCCTGCAAGGCCAGTACAGCACTCAGGTAATCTGCAGTCTGTCAGGTTGAACGTAGATTACTGGCTGGTGAATTCACCAGGCCACCACTGTGGCATGAGGCACTTCAGATTTAACTCTGCCTTATATATGAGATGCAATTCATGACCAAGAATAAATGGAAATAAACAGTTAATTCCTGTACTTCTCAAACAATAAAGATGCCCAACACCTCAATTCACTGCCATGTCATAAACATATTTGCTGTTGTAGATGTGATGTTTTCTTGTCATGCCAAAGCTGACAGGAAAAGTTTCAGACTTGCTGTGTGGTGTTTCACCTCTAAAAACTCTCAGATTCCAGTCAGCTGCATCTCAGCCTCCCAGCAACCTCTGGGTGTTCACAGTGAGCTGTCAAATCCACGGGAGTGTTCTGGGAGGAGCAGAGAGCTCACACCAGTTTTGTCCTATCAGCTGCAGTGATGTTGCTTCATTGGCTAGTCTTTATTCCTCAGTGTTTGCATTGAGTCTTAAAAGTGCAGAATGGCTGAAAATAAGACCACTTAGGTTGCTCACTGGTGACAGATTATTGCTGCATTTCATTACACAGGGTCAGTGTTTTCTGACCAAAAAAAAGTGGCTTTTTAATTTTTATCTTTGAAATGCCAATGTGATATTTCTGTGTAAGAACTGATTGCTGTGGACAGCAGATACCTTTGTGTGGTTAAAAAACCCAACTGGAATAATGACTAGCTCTGAAAGTTGGCCCTGCTTTCCTTCAGGTTTCCATTCTCTCTGCAATGGAGCTGATCTGGAACCTGTGTGAGATTCTGTTTGTTGAAGCAGCTACAGGTGAGCCCTGAACTATCCTGGTGTAAAGACTGAAGAGCTTCTTCTTTGCATATTTATTTGTTTAAAATATGTATCATATTCACTGTGCTGTAGTTTAAAGTTTAGAGACATGCAGAGTGTGAATAAGCCTTTTAATACCCCTTCTGCCTCAGTTAATTGCCTTCTTTATATTGAATTATGTCAAGCTATTCAATTTGCCTTCTGCTTTTCTCCCTCACTCTGATTTAAATTGTTTCTTTGTCAGAAAGGTTATGAAGAGGAGGGATATCAAAAGTTATTGTCAATGTATTTTATTTATAAGCTTAAACATGTCTTTAAGCATCAAATGTGTTGATGCCAGTTGACATTTATACAGCTTTGATACAACTTTTTTAACTTTAGGCTGTCATTTTTGAAGTCAGTCTGTTTACATTGGCATTTTAAAGTAGGAAATAATTTTTGAAGGAAATTATGTTATGCAAAAAAATGTGCTACTTACACAGTCCCAGAACTCAGGAGAGATTCACAAATTATAGATTAAGTAATCTAAATTAATCACCTAGTGCCAAATTTCTTCCTGATATTCGGTTAGTAATAATGAAATTACGCTAAAATAAACAGAAATATTCTGTTTGTCTCTTGGCATTGCAAGATTTATGATCTGGGACACTCAGTTTTTATTTCTTCAAGTTTGGGTTTTCTGCTTGACCAGGTTGCCACAGGAAAACCTGTCAGAGGCTGGGTGCTCCCAGGGCCTCTCTGCTTAAGGAACTCTGTCATTTGGGGGTGGCAGGTAGAAATCCAGTTAGTAAATCTGCTCTAGTGATGTCAAACTGTTACAAAATATGTGAGAGCAGTTTGGGAACAAACAGATGGGAACTGACAGAGGGAAATGTGTGTGCACAGCTGGGCCCCTGCTGCTGCGCCTGCTGGACTGGGTGAGGCTCCACGTGTGTGATGTGGACAGCATGGTCAGGGAAGTTCTGAGCAGTGAGAGTCCATCCAAACACAAGCTCTTCTGGAATGTGGTGAGTATCACCACCTGGAAGATTCTTAAACAAAAGGAATTCATGTCTGTGCTTTCTTTCCTCTTCCCTGTTGGATATGGTCATTGCTGTCTGCCTGTGTAGGCTTTAGGATGAATCCATTCTCATTCCCATCCTTATCCTTCATGGCCCATGGAGGTCAAGCCTTACACTGTTACTTGAATCAGCAGTGCCTACAGTTTAAACATTTTAACTCCCCTTGCCTGACTCACAGGTTAAAATGCTCCTCTGATCCCTTTCCTGGGTATTCCATAATCTTGCCCAGTGTGGAGTTCATGGACAGGGTTTTTGCAGGTGGATGTCTTTGTGCTCCAAGGCCGGATGGATGAGGCGCGGCACCTGCTCTCCAAGGAAGCCAATGCCAATCCCGCATCCATGAACATGTACAAAATCTTGGATGACTTGATGAAGAAGATGCCTGTGCCCAGTGTATGTACAAAAGTGTGTTTTTTCATAAGTTTGTTGGGAAAAGCCACAGGGTTGTGTCTCCTGTAACAGTTTGTTCCCCTTTAGAACACCTCAGTCTTACTCCTTTACAGTAACAATATTTGTGTTCTTGAATTGCCCAGAGACCAAACAATTCAGATAAAAGTCTGTTAGGTGACAAATCAACATAGAAAGATGACAGGCAGCCTCACGTTTAGCTTTTTATCAGGAGTGACCATGAGTTTGGCCCAAGAGCCTGGTGTGATTTGACTTGGTGTTTATTCCTTCTGTTCAGACTGGCAACACCCAGACACTGACAGAGCTAGAGCTGAAGTGGCAGCATTGGCACGAGGAATGTCAGAGGTATCTACAGGATGGAACTTTTGCTTCCAATCCCCACATGGAGTCCATCTGCAAGGTGTGTTTTTGTTAAGAACAAAGGAAATTTCAGACTAAAGTACTGAATCCATCCTTACAGATTTCAGGAGTCCAGTGTAGCCATAAGTAACTTTAATATGTCTCCTGTCCTCTATTGATTGTTTGCCAGCCTGGGCTGATGGGTTTCTCTCCCTAAGAGAGAAAGGTCTAAGGCCCTAAGGCTGATTTGGAAACTGGGCTGTGAGAAAGATCTTTGTTATGTAATTTTGAATAAATCCTTCCCTTTGCAGAGCAGGAGTAATGCCTCTGGAGAGCTGGAGTGCAGCTGTGTCCATTGCTGAGTCTGCAGCGTTCCTCCTGTGCTTTTGTCCCATTAGATCATGCTGGGAGATGAGGATGCCATTTTGGAGAAGAAGGAGCTCATGACCACATGGTATCACTTCCTGGTCACCCGGCTCCTGTACTCCCACCCAACAGTGAAGCCAGTGGAGCTGCGCTTCTATGCACAGGTAGGAAATGCAATTATTCAAATATTCTCCACTGTTTCAGGCACACAAGGGTTACTACACTGAAAGAAAAACTTAAGAGAAAAGTCTTATAGCAACTACATGCCTGTAAGATGTTGTCTGGAGTTTGCAAAAGGACTGGGAGAGTGCTAAAGTTGACAAATAATTACTGAAGACTCACTTTTCAGTGTCATAACATTGCCAGACTTGTTCCTACAAATTGTTTTCCCAGTTCCTTATGCTAAAATGGGGAAAATTCCATTTTGTTAATGTGTTCTGCCTCTATGACCTGTTATTTCCCATAAAATAACTGCTACATCCAAACAAATGTCTTGCTTCTGCATTTATCATTTCTTGTCATTTCATTCCACAGTCTAGTATGGACCTGTTCCTGGGTGGAGAGAGCAGCCCTGAGCCTCTAGACATGATTTTAATGTCAGCCTTTGAATTTGAGATGCATCAAGTGATCAAGGAATGCAGGTTGAGTTTTAAGGCTTTTGATTCTGTAGTTCTACAGTATTGCTTCTGTGTATTTGGGGTGGGGGGTATGGGTACAGAACCCTGATCATCCTTGCAAAGAATTCAGCAAAAATACGTGAAGCTGGCAGCAATTAAAAGTATTCCATTATGTCTGGGACATTGCAGCCAGACCTTGGATTGTAACAGAGCTGTGTATTCGTAAGAAATGCCTGTGGAAAACCTGACACAGTCCCTGGTAGTGTCTAGGCTTAGTTTTTTCTTTTGCTTCAAACACAGCATTGTCCTGAGCAACTGGTGGTTTGTGGCTCATCTGACTGACCTGTTGGATCACTGCAAACTCCTGCAGTCTCACAATCTCTAGTAAGTATTTATTTGCATTATTTGAATAAAGTTCGAGTAAGATAGCCCAGAGGGGAAAAAAAAAACAAAAGAAAACATGCTGCAGAAATTGACAGCACTTGTGAAATAAAGTCATCAGATTTTTCCAGTGAGATGCAAATAATAGTATCTGGATATTTGCTATCTTTCCCCTCAGTTTTGGTTCAAATATGCGTGAATTCCTCCTGCTGGAGTATGCCTCGGGACTCTTCTCCCATCACAGGTACCAACTTTTGTTTTATTACTCATAGGACAGACTTAGACTGAGGCAGCCAAGACAAATAACTGCATGTTCATGAAGTAAAAGGGCAAAACTTAGAGCAGCCACTGTTAGAATTTCAGCAGAGGTGTCCCTAAGGGATTGTACAAGATTGGCACACTTCCCTTCCTGAATGGAGACAAAAGCTGTCTGTTAGAGCCCTTCACACCTCATGACCTGGGCACAGCCACTCCTGCCACTGTGCAGGGTGTCTTGCACTGAGCTGCACATATTCCAAAGTTATGTTACTGGGAACTGGCACGGGGTAGAAAGGAAAAACCATTTCAGGACAACACAAAGTTAATCAGAGCTAACAGTTACTAATGCAAGCTCGGATTCTCCTTGGGGCTTTACTCTTGTACTCATTGAAGATTTCTAGGGTTGGAATGGTGGTGATTTCTCCTCTCTCTCAGCCTGTGGCAGCTGGGGGTGGATTACTTTGACCACTGCCCGGAGTACGGCCGGGTGTACCTGGAGCTGCACATCGAGCGCATCCCGCTCAGCACTGAGCAGAAGGCCCTCAAGGTGCTGAGGATCTGTGAGCAGAGGCAGATGCACGAACAAGGTGGTGCATTTTCAGTCTCACTGTTTGGCAGTGGTCCAGCTGAACCTACTGGCACTAACTGTTGCCCTCCTTTGCCGTGTGTGCCCCCAGTGCGCAGCATCTGTAAGATCATGGCCATGAAGGCTCTGCGGAACAACCGCCTGGGCTCTGCCCTCTCCTGGAGCATCCGAGCCAAGGACGCGGCGTTTGCCACCCTCATCTCAGACAGGTGAGCCTGAGCCAGCAGCTCCAGCCTGGGGGGGACAGGGGGAGCGTGGCTGCTGTGTCAAGGGCCAGGAAAGCTCCCACTGCTGCAGGTGGGCCAGGCACCTTCTTCTGAACCAGAAAACACACTTTTGGGTAGTCTCCTCTGCAGTACCCCCAGCTGTGCCTTCTCTATGTTGTTTTCCTTCCTGACAGCTAGAGACAAAACAGATTTGCTTTATCTGAGAGCCCAACTCCCTTAGACCTTGCTTGGATAAACATTTCTTTTAACAGCTTCTGTCCTCTGCCCTTCACTTGCTGTGACAGTGCTGTTCGATGGGCCAGACAGTGACCTAAGGGGCTGATATGGGTAGAGGATAATCCCTACCTGTGCTTTATTCAGCTGATTATTTATAATCGAGTTCACCTCACAGCTGATCATTTATAATCAAGTTCAACTCCAAACAAGTGAGTGGGAGTCACTTAAGCCACCATTTCTACTAAAAATTTCACTGTTTCTACTAAAAATTTGCATCAAGGAGTGGTTTTATTGTGTCCCTGGCTTTGTAAAAGCCTCTCAAAATTCCTGACCTTTTCTGGAGTGGGAGGGTTGTTATCGAAGTGAGGACAATACTGACACTTGGCTCAGGCCTCAGCAAAAGCTCTGGCAACTCTTTATGCTTTGTAATCTCTAACAATCCATGTCGTGTGGGTTTTGCTAATTGGAAATAGGCAGAGACCAGTCTCTGCATAGTTAAGAGTATAATTTTGAAATTACACTCTGGGTAGGTGGCCAGGCAACACTCTCTTTGACACTGGAAAAAGGAGTGGTAAGAGATTGCTGGTCTGAGGTTTGGGGGTTTTTTTGTTTATTATTTGAAGGAGTGGGAATCATTACATTTCCTTCAACAGAAGCATGAAAAAAAAATCACAGGAAGCAGCTCTGCAGAAAGCAGCATAATGGAGGCTGTGACAAAACAGATGAAAAGCTTTTAGCATTGTTTTTGTTCCTACTGCTTATCAACTTTTTTACACAGCAGAAAAGCAGAGCTTTTGTTATGATTTGAGAGTGTTATTTAGGCATCCACCAGCCTCAGCTTCCTGCCTGCCTTCCTTCACTTACTTCTTCTCAAAAATAGATCTCAACTACCACAGAATGCAGAAGAATCAATGAAGTGTCTGTTAAATGTACATTATACCAGTTCCTTGGCCACTTTCAGGGAATGTTTGACAACTTCTGAAACCCTTGGGGAGGTTGATTAAGATTGAGCCTACAGTCAAGTTGTCTGGGAAGGGATTAGGAGGTACAGAATGCATGTAGATGATGTCCTCCCCTCTAAGCTTTCCTTGTGTTCCACTTTCTCCCCAGATTCCTTAAGGACTATTGTGAAAGGGGGTGTTTCTCTGACCTGGACCTCATTGACAATCTGGGCCCGTCCATGCTGCTCAGTGACCGGCTCACGTTCCTTGGTGAGAGCTGCCTGCAGAGTCCATACTGGTCTGTTATGGAGAACTCCATGGAATTACTTGGATTTATGCTTTCTTCCATGCTACCTCCTGGTTTAGTGATGAGGGGAAAGCAAATGGTGAATGTGGTTTGGGATGCAGCTTGTACCAGGGTTGGCCTTTACCACTGCCCTCACACCAGGTTCCTGCTCTGCTCTCAGCAGGACAGGCCCAAGTCCTGACACTCTGAACTTCTCCTTCCTTCATTTTCCAGACTTTTGTCACTACCTTGAGAGGCTCTGAAATACTAACAAATGCTACCTTAGGGGGTTCATTGGAACAGTAATCCACTGGTTATGTTGACCTTGTTATAATTTTACCAAGTTCTCCAAAGTCTCCAGTGTGTGTGGGTTCAGTGTGCCAGTCAAGCTCACTGGAACAAGAGCCCTCTCTGCCCTCTCAGTTGTGCCAAGAGACAGTGAGGGCCTCCAGCTCATTTCCTTCAGGTATCACAGCTTCCTTCTCCTGCCTGGCACAAGGCAGGCTGTGGTAACCTGCCCCTCTGTCTGCAGCTGCTCTGTGGCCTTTGATTCATGGACCAAAAGAGGAAACTGATTTCTCTGATGCTCTGTGTTTGCAATCTCAATGTCAGGGGCCAGAATCTGATAGGAATTTGGAATAGCTGTCAGCATTGGACCAACTCCCTTCTACCTGATGTCACCCTTGCAGGGAGGGTGAGCATGAGTTTTATCTGTTTCCACTTGGTCCCAGCTTGGAAAACTGAAACTGAATTTCCTTCATTAAAGCTTATCCTAAGTTAGGTCTAGAAGCTAAACATGACTTATCAAATTGGTAATTCCTCAGCTCAGCATGCCCAGCATCCTCTGGTAATTGTCGTCCCCAGAGAAGCCATTTCCCTTTCTGCTCTTTGTAAACAATCCTGAAAAGCTTGAAAATATTTCTGCCTGTTTTTCCATTGGAGTTTTTAGAACATGGTGGACAACTTCCCATGTCTCTCCTTGAGCTCAAGCATTAGTCAAGGTGAATCCAAATAGAAATCATTAACTTCCAGTATTGTGATAGTTTAGTGGATACAGAATGAACCTCACTTCCACCTTCAGCCACTTCTCTAATGCTGGATATTGATCTCACTAATTCTTAGCAAATGCAGAACTTTCCCTATTAGCAGAGATTCCAGTTTCCATTTAAACACCCAAGGAAGATGGTGCAGCCTTTGAGACCTCCTCATACTCTGTGACCACAGAAAGGATGTTCTCTCTGCTTTCTAAGCCACTGGGGCATTGCTCCCCTGCAGACACTCAGCATGAGGCAGCAGCAGCCACTGACCAGGCTGATGCAAACCCTGAAGCTCACCCAGAGCAGCAGCAGGGTTTGGCTGCCTTGAAGGGAGGCTCTGTTGTCACTTTCCTTCATGCACCAGCTCCCCCAGACCGGGCTGCTTTGGGCTCGTTTCGGTTGGGGGTGGTTCTGCCATGGGCTTTGTGGGAGCAGAGGGATCTCCCAAGGCCCAGCAGCCGCTGATGCCTCGTTCCCCCGTCCCGTGGCAGGGAAGTACCGGGAGTTCCACCGGCTGTACGGGGAGAAGCGGTTCCCGGAGGCGGCGCGGCTGCTGCTCACGCTCATGACGGCTCACATCGCCCCCTGCTCCTTCTGGATGACGCTGCTCACGGACGCGCTGCCGCTGCTGGAGCAGAAGGAGGTGAGGTCCTGCTCACACCAGGGGGCCTCTTCTTTTTTCCTGACAAGGGAGCTCAGAGTGGTGAATCCCCCCCTTCCTGCTCCTGCCAGGACCTGTCCATGGTAGTTCCAAGTGTCCCAGCAGTGGGAACACACAGGGACCCGGTTAGGGATAAATTGACTCTTACCTAATTTCTCAGCTGTTACAACAGCAGTGGAATTGATCTGCACTGGTAATTTTAACACACTACATCCAGCTCCTTTGGGTACTTGGCTCGAAGATTGTTCCAGTGCCTCTGTCTTCCAAGTACAGTTTTTCCTTTAAGATCCGTCAAGGACAATTCAGCAATTACAGACCCAGAGCAGCCACTCTGACTTCATATCTGACTCTGCTTGGTGCAGGAGGTGGCACTAGAGACCTCCCAAAGTCACATCCAGTCTGAATTATCCTTGGATCCTGTGATTTCAGGGGCCAGAACAGATCTATGGGAGTGTAAAAGTATTATCTTCCTTTCAACTGCATCATCTTCTCAGTCTGTGTGATGTCTTTAAGTTTGGTATTTTTCAGTAAATACTTTCATTTCCACAGGTCATATTTTCGGCAGAGCAGACTTACGAGTTGATGCGATGCCTGGAAGACCTGACAGCAGGGAATCCAGATAAGCAGAAATTCCAGGTAGCCCCAGTTCTGAGGACAACTGGATAATGAATTGAGGCGGGCCATAGGAGTGGTCGGGGAGGGAAACTCTGCTTTTATATTCCTAGTAAGGGCATAAGAGAGGGACAGCCCGAGTCCCAGAGACTGGCACAGTGGCTTCAAATCAAGAAGTCAAATGAAACATCAACAAGAGACTGAAGTATTCACAAACCCAGTGCAGGAGAGCTGCTGCTCCTCATGTTCTGATGGTTTGCACTGGACCGTGGTGCTTTTCCAAGATAAATAATTGCACATTACATGGGCAATGAAGAGCTGAGATGTTGCCATCCAGCAGCTCTGGCTCTGAGCATGCCAGGCTCAGAACAGAGAACCATTTGCTGCATATGCAAAACCCTGCAGCATCCAGGGACTGAAAAGGCTTGACAGTGCTGCCTTGGGTTGAGCTTTTGTTCTTCTCTGTGTAAATGTGAGATAAATACCTCTCAGTGTGAGGTAAATACCTCTCCCTGACCTGCATCTTTACTTTCCAAACCCTGAGACAGACCCTGTCACAAGTTCCTCGCTCTGTGCCGTCCCCTAACCCAGGCTCTGCTCCCTTCCAGGATGATGATGTTGAGACAACCAAAGTGGAAATGCTGAGGCTTGCTCTTGCACGGAACCTCGCACGAGTCATCGTCAAAGAAGGCACCGTGGAAGGGTCTTGAAGACTGCAGGGTGTTTCTCTTTCGCTGGGGCTTGCTGTACATAAACTGACTTTTTCTAAGAATAAATGCTTTGTTTTGCAAATTGCTTGGTCATTTGTTTTTATCTTCCAAAAACAATTTTACATGGGCTTTTTTTTAGTTTTTATGAAGGAGCTGCAACAAAAGGCTACAGCTGCTTGTTCCAGCTTGGCCTGGTAGCCCTCCCCTGGTGAAGTGACCCTCACTACAGCTTTTCCTTGGATTTTGTGTTTTCTTTGCTTCTAACACCCAGAACTGAAATGAAGGCCACCTCTTAAACCAGTAGCGTTTTAGAAACGGCACCCTCTCTATTTTTGCTTAGGAAGGTCTTGAGTTGATAGTTTGAGTTTGAGGATTTCCAGAAGCAGCACATACTGCAGAAGCCGTCAAGAGAAAGGGCCAGCACAGAGCCAGATAGGGAAAATGATTTATTCAACATGCAGCAGCACAAATGCATTGAAGATGTATGTACAGGTAGGATTGCTGGGGATGAAGCAGGAACCTCGCCCTACAGACAAGGAACATTCATAGTTTAATTTCCAAAGCAGCAGGACCATGGTGCATGTCCAGGTGGCCGCTGCTGTTCACAGAAAGCACCTGTGCTTTCCTGCCTTCCTCCAAGTCACAGTGAGATCCATGTGCAGGGACGTGGTGACCCTGCTCCTCAGGACACACCACCCAGGCACTGCCCCCATGCCTACTGTGTCTAAAGTGCTGGCAAGAACATGTATGAGGCAGAAAGAATTCTCTCCTTGTCCCTAGTCTTCCAGTCCATCAATTTAAAGCAGCTTAAACCCATCCCTCTCCCCTGCCTTCTACATCAGGGAGCTGATAAAGCTGAGCACTCCACAGGCTTCAGACCAGGACAAGCTTAGATTCCACCTTAAGGGGCTCCTGCAGCTGCCTGGTGCCTCTGATGAGGACACTGGCTTGTGAATCCCCTGTTTTACATCTCTAGGGATTTTTACTCTGCAGCACAGTAAAGAAAATTCAACTATGAATAACTGCAAGCTGTGTTTGCAGCAATGGTTTTACAGCCACCATTCATTCCAGCATGATGTTCTCCTGTGGAGTTTTCCTACACGAGGCAGGAGCCTCTGTATAATGCTTTTCTCTGTGCTGATCCCACTCCACGTTTGAGAAGTGCTGTTGCTTGACAGCCCTGCTGGAAATGCAGAGCTGAGCATCCAAGGACTCAGCAAGCACCCCTCTGTGTTTGTGTCAGTGGGTGCTAAAAACTCCCATTAATTTACAACAGTCTGTCTCAGAGCTCACTGAGGCACTGCTTGAGACTGGAAACTGAGAAGGGGCTGCTGGAACAAGGTTTTGGTGACTTAAACCTTATTTCTGGGAGGTTATAGCCAAGAGATCAGCTCTTCTGTTAACACTGATGTCCAGCAAAACTGCTTCCCCCTTTCTGGGGACAATTGCACTTTGCCACTTAATACAGGGAACAAAGAAAATGGGACATTAACCCAGCACATGCCCCAACACAGCCCGGGGGAGCCTCTTCCTTTCTCTGCCTGCTTGTTCTGTTTTAATAGCCTACAGCTCTATTATTTACATCTTGTAGGTCATTGTACTCAGCAATAAAATAGTATTTGACTATACCAGTAACACTGCCTGCATGAGGGGACATGAGAGGCATCTCTCCTTATTCCTGGATTCAGTCACTGGCCCTAACTAGTGATTGTAAAGACAGTTCTGTGCTCCAGATGCTGTCCTCTAATACTGACCAATACCCTCCAGCCCTCTTACCTCCTCACTATGCATTTCCTCCTTCCCCCACACCATGGAATGCAATGAAGGCAAAAAAAACCAAACCAGTGTAACCGTTTGCAGACAAAATTCAGCCCCAGCTGCCCCAAATGGATGCCCCAGGGTGGCAGCCAGCAGTGTAAAATAAATATAACAAGTAAAGATACAGCAGTATGGCACACATGGAGCGAGGGGCTGCTTACACGGGCCCTTGGGAATGAAGCAGGAGAGGAGGAAGGGAACTAAGTGCTATTTCAGTGTAAAAAAGGAAGCATTCCCTCATGGAGCAGCATTATTGCTCAGCATGCTCACGGCCCACGTGGCACAGGGAATCACAGTCCCAGGGAGGGCTCTGTCAGGGCTCTGCGCTGAGCTCGCGGCATCATCACCCCACAGCCTGTCAGGATCTCTGGACAGCAGTGCAGGAAAAGCCAACTAAACTCCCTTCTGCTGACAGGTCTTCCCTCAAAATACAATAACTTCAAGTTTAATAGAGTGGAAGATAGAACCAGATTCACCCAGAGGTCAAGGTAAAAGCAGCCAGCACTGCCTGTCACTGGCTGCCTTTCAGTTCATGCTTGGCGTAAGTGTTCCAGGGCCCCTTCAAATGTGGGGCACAACATTCTGGACTAAAGCTACAAGCAGAGTGGTCAGGACATGTAAACAAAGCTGAACATCACCAGTGGATAGCATGTGTGTCCCTCCCCACGGCACATCCATTCCAGTCCTGTGGGATCCTGCCCTGGTCCTGTCAGAGTCTCTGGCAGTGTCCTAAGGTCATAGATTCCCCCACTGCTCTACCGGGGGAAACTGATCCACTTCACCCACTTCTGTGCTGGGCTGATCTCCCAGGGTGAAGGTCAGTCTGTACCTCAGCCTCACCTTCTCCTGCAGGAAAGACAAAACCCAAAAGCAATGTGAGAACAGTCCCAGCTCAACAGCCCTGAACAAAACACTTCACTGTTACAACTCTACAGAGAGCACAAGACTTCTGTTGTTCAGAGCAGGGGTGTGAGGGAGCAGGTTAAGTTCATTGAGTTCAGCTATTTACAAACCTGACTTATTCACCTTACACTTTTTATAGCAAAAAACTTTTACAGCTTACAAGGAGCGGAACGAGAAAAGCATAAATGACCTGTGAGCACAGACGTGGCCAGCTGCTCAGCTGCTCTCCACAACTTAAAGACTGCTGCTGGAAAAGTTCCAAAAATTAAATTCCTCATCATGTGGAAGAAGGTAAAATAGTTCCTGCTCTGAAAAATGCCTTGCAATACAGTAAGCATGGAAGCAGCCCTTCAACGAGGGCATCTTCATGTACCCACAAAGTTTTTTAAACATCCACTAAACCCCTCTGACATTCATCCTTTCATCTCAGAGCTTTCAGCTGATACTTCAAGGGCACTTTTGTTGTAATTCTCAAGTATAAACATCTAAATTTGTCAAACAATTAAAAAGTCCTTCAGCTTTGGGCTTTCAGAGCTGGCTGATAGAATGAGTGATTACAGCAAAGAAAAACAGCTTCTCAGAGGCTCCCAGCATCATCAGCTGAAAGTGTCAAACTCATTGTTTCCCTGGTCACAGGTACTTCCCCAGAGAATGATGGAACAGATATGATCTTACATTTGTCTGTTGGTTCATCAAAAGTACTGCTACAGCACCAGTTAATTTAGCATTGATCTAATTATCAGCAAAGCCAGGCACGATCAGTGCACAGGACAGTCAAACTCCTGATGCGGCTTTGCTACCCTTTAAAGCTGAGCCTGACATGATCCTTTTGCTGGAAGAAGTGTACTGCCCCTTCTCATACCTCTCCCTGCCAAAGACTGTTGGAAAGAGGCTCCTCTAGGCCTGAACTGAAACACCAACATTCCATAGTAACTGCTTCTGAAGGGCACATTAGAATCACAGATAATTAAGGTTGGAAAAGACCTCCAAGGTCATCAAGTCCAAACTTTTAGGAATAAACAGCTGTAGCTGCTCAAATGTTTGGTCCCACCCTCCACAAAGTTCAGCTGATATTAAATGTGTCTGAAGAGGGCAGGATAAATCCCACTGCCCCTCTCACCTTGGCAGGATTTGCCAGAAGCATGACCTGGGTGATGGCAGCTGGTGGCTGGATGGGATTGAACGGAGATAGCTCAGTGCCAGAGGGTGGCTGTAGCTTCACTTTCATGGACTGCAAGTGAAATAGAGAGAAGAACCTCAGGGATGATCGCCTGCCTTGGGGACAATGAAGGATGCATGCACAAGCTGAGGGGACAATAGCACACATCCAAATGGAAAAGAATCAACCCACAAGTGAGGATGAGGGAACGAGAGGTCGCAAAACACAGTATGAACAGGCATCTCTTGACTTATCCTTCATTGTTTTCTGCCTCTGACAACAACTTTTGTATTCTGGAAAGGGGCAGAGCACAGCCTACGGAAAAGTCAGGCCAGGCTGTCCCAAGTCCCTGGATGCATTCTCTGTCCTGCTGCCCCTACCTTGGGCACGGCTGCCTGCAGCACGATGTTCCTCACGGGCAGGGGCGCTGTGTTCAGCATGGAGACCACCACAACCAGCACATCCGAGCGTCCCGGCGGGCACTCCCTGGCAAAGTGCAGCAGGATCCGGAAGCCGTTCTTGTCATAGGCTGTCACGGGCAGGGCACTGCCTGCCACAGGGAGAGAGGGGAGAGGATCCAGGTTCGTGCTGCAGCACATGGTCTGAGACAGCATCAGGCAATGGGGGTGTTCGGTTGGAGCTGCTCATCCCTTCTCTCTATTTCATGGGCTTTGCCAAGAAGCTCTCTGCCTTTAAGAAAATATCCAGAGCAAAGTGAAAAACCTGAAATACTTACTGGGTTTAATGGATTCCAAGGGAACGTGGACATTGGCCAAAGAAATTTCAGGTGCTTTCATGGGACTGCCTTGCTGCTGGAATGATGCTGGCTGGAAGAGAGGACTTCCTGATCCAGCAGTGCAGCTGCTCGGGAAGGGAGCTGGAGGGGCTCCAGAGGTAGTGGCTGGCAGCCCTGCAGGTGCTGCTAATGGGCCAGGGGTGACAGTGCTCGGCAACGTAACCCCAGGGAACACTGAAGGTGTCACCATGCCTTGGGTGGAAGTCCTGCAAAAGAGACAGCCAAGTGGTAAATGGAGCTGGAAGTGAGGCAGGAATTTCACCAATACCCAGAGATAACAACATTACAAAGACAAAGCAGCAGCCTGGAGTCAGGCTGAGTCTGTGACTCTGCGTGGTCTGCCATGAGGAGAACTACAAGGACAGGGTGGTGGTTGGGTGGGGTCATTTCTCTGAGTCAGGAAGGAAACAAGGCCTCTGTACCTCAACAGCTGGTTCCCTTTCACACCACAACTCTGGATCAGGCAATGGTACAGCTGTGTGTTCTGCCTGCCTTTCTCTCCCAGAGGTGGGAAACTCGTATTAGTTTGTAAACTGAAACCTCTGAGAAGAAAAATACCAATTCCACATTTCTACCAAACCAGAATTGAAAGTCACCCTCAGAACTGGCACTGCAGTGAACTTGGCTTTCTAACCAAGGCCAAGGCAAAGTCAGGACTTTTGGTTACCCTTTGGCTTCTTCAAGGAGTTGTCCCAATGCATCCATCTTATGTGACATGTTGCTCCCCACAGACGAGCTGAAGTACCCAGGAGAAGCTGGAATAGTCTTAGGAGGCCCTGCAGGAGCAGCTGGTACAGCAGGAAATACAAATGGTGCTGAGTTTGGTGCTGGGATGTTGGGAGCAGTCTGGGAGGCTGGGAAAGCAGAAGGCAGCGTGGCTGAAGTCCCACACGTGGTCTGTGATGTGTGATGGAGAAGAGGATTTCCTGCAGGGTTGCAAGCAACAGTCACCATCTTCGGATTAAAGAAATCCAGGTCCAACTGCTCATTCTGAAAAAGAGGACAGGCAGATGTTCTAACTCACTGTTGGCCCTGATGCAGAGATGGCACTGCTCTATTACAGAGGGACAGAGGTTTACCACAAAAACACGTACTAGGTGACAAGCAGCAAACTCTGCAGCCTAAGGGCTACATCTGATCTGTAATTTAAGCAACGCAAGGACTAACATCATAGGGACAGATGGGACACTGAGAAAGCCACGTTCAGGGATACCTACTCTGTTTAAAGACAGCTATCTCAGAGTTTAGGGCTAAGTCCCTTTGCCTGTGTTTGTGATCACATGATTCTCCAAGGTGACAGTGGGTCTGAGACCTCCCACAATGACAATCTCTCCCTCCCTCCCCTTCCCTGAGACTCCTCCTTTGTACCTCAAACATGCTCCACTGGTTGTTTTCCGAGGTCTCCTTCCCTGCTGCAGGGGCTGGATCATTCAGGCCTGTAGGGAAAAACAACAGGAGGAGAAAATGAATTCAGTGTCATTCCTTGGCTGCTGTTTCAGTACCATCAAAACTTGATTCAGTTCTGCCAGAGCCCAAGAACCTGATGAAATACTGAGATGGACTGCAAGTCTACAATGAGGAAGAGACTAACAGCACCAGCAGCCAACACTCAAGCCCTGCACACAGCTCTTCTAACCCATCCTGATTAGCACTGCCTTCTGCTGTTCACATCTGGACTCCACAGACAGGCATCCTGCAGGCTCCTATGCACAGCCCCTCTGAGGCCCTTCTCTTCAGCACAACCCTACAACCAGGGCTTCATCTGTCCCAAACTTCAGTCTGTACACACAGCATGTCCCAGTAGCCCCAGAGATCAGACTGCAACTGCACTAAACAGTTACTTTCTTGCAGCCAGCTCTGGCAAGAGATTTTAATACCGACTCACTGACCAGGTCTACTATTCAGAATGATGCAAGAGAGTGTTCCCTGCAATCCAGGAACATGGAGAATGCAGAAGTAGCCTTTGTTAGGATGGATTTAGCAACCCTTTTGCAGGCACCTGAGCATCTTACCCAAGCACAGGAGCTCCTCATCCAGCAAGGACAGGGAGTTGGTTGTGCCCTGCTGGGCAGGTGCTGTTTCCACGTGGCCGGAGGAGCTGCTACGCAGCGACACGAACGTCTGGGGAGGAGGAGGGAGGATGGGGATCTCAGCTGGGCCTGGGGCTGTGCTGGGCGCTGCTGTCAGGCTGCTGGGTGGCATCACAGGTGGAGGGGTGCTAGTGACATCCAGTCCAGCAAGGTCAATGAGGGTGTTGAGATTATTGGTGGAGTTACTCCCTGCAGCAGACAAGAGAAGAGCACTAGGAAAGAAGGCAAAAGGCTTCGGTGTGCAGAAGAAATTAGCAGAGAGGTGGTTTAGATCCTCATCTGAGCATGGCTTATGGCTCTTTGTAACAGAGAAAGGATGTTTGCTGTCTGGACTATGTAAATCAGCACAGATACTTAAAAAATTTCCACATGGAAATCTGCTGCAACCACTGCTTCTTCCCCAGTGCTTCACAGTTCATAATCTCTTCAAAATCTTTTGAAATCAGATGAGGCTTTGGGAGATCCTACAGCATTATAATAAACAGAGGCTATTAGAGAGCTGGAGAGCTGAAGGAAATTCATACCATCTCAATCCTCGTATTTAGAACAGTCTTGTCTCATTAAGATGCTGCCAGGCAGCAGCAAAAATGTTTGAGTAGGAAAAGGTAATTTTGTGTCCAGAGCATTCAATGGTGAAGCTGAAATGTGAAGAGGGCAATTCGCCTGAATTCACAAGTGGAATTACTTGCAAAACCAGGAAAAGGACCCTTGGTCCAGCTGCTACTCTTCAGCTTTTGTGTTTTTGATAAAATTATCTTCTTACACATTACCATTAAGAAACAGGACAAATGTGGGGAGGAAAATGGATGAGAATTTCCAGCTACACAAACTGCTCACATACAGGTTTATTGCTGATGTCATCAAAGGTTTCAATAATACGGACTGAGCAAGGGAGAATGCAAAGCTGCAGCACTGCTGCTCCTGTCCAGAATTGCTTATCCACTGCTCAGCAGCCTTCTTGTTCCCCTTTGATTCACAAACTGTTGAATTTTTTGAATTCAAGAACCATCAAATGCTACTTTAACAAAACAGGAAACATTGTTCAAAAGACTTAGAATTGCAGGAGTCAAAAATTAAACTGGCTTCCCAGGAACTCACCTTCCACTACAGACATCCCAGGGAGATCCACTTCACCATTGATCACTTGCCCCTCTATTATTTTTTTATAGGAATTTATCACACGTGATAAATTGTCACTGGCCTGCAGAATATCTCCTACAAGAGACACAAAAATTACCTCCAAGGCTTTAGTCACTTTTTTCCCACTAATGCTGAGTGCTCAGCTAAATAATCAGCAAGAAAAACCATGAATATTTGGCTGTGAGCTCCATCACTCTGCCCGTGCCACATTTCTATAAGCAATACCCTGACCTTTTCTAGCTCCATACACATTGCAATAACAAGAAAAAAATGAGCCCAAGGTTATTCCCCACAGCAACTCCCTTCCCCTCCCAAAGCAGCAGCTGTCCCCCATTACTGCTCCCATCCTCCTGAACCACCAACTTTACCATCCAGTCCTTGCCTGAACTGAAATGAAAAGCTCAAAGAGGGAAGGATTGTCCTTTATCAAAGGAACAGGAACCCACAGTGAGGAGATGACTTTAGAGCTGACCCCTTACAAAGGCAAGGAGCACAAAAGCAATTTAAAAAGGACAAGTGTAGCTTAGTTTACCCAAACTGCTGTCATTATCCTCTGTCTCACTGGCCAGCTTGAACAGTGTCCGTCTTTTGGTTTCACACCTTTCGTAGAGCTCCTGGAAGGCAGATTAGGACAAAGGGTTTCACCAGCCAGAAGCCACTGCCAGCAGCACCAGTCAGCACAGGACAATCCCCAGAACAGACCAGTGTCACAGTGCTCACTGTGCCAGTGTGACTGCACAGCCAGAATGGCCCTCTGTGCCCAGCTCACAATGCTGAGCAGCATTACATGAGCCTGGGGTAACACAACCTGCATTCCCAACACATCTCTCAGTCCTTCCTCACTTCAGCACTTATGGCCAAGTTCTAGTCCAAAAGAGATGTTCCTTCCTCGTATAGTAGTCCCTAAAAGCTTGAGGAAGAGCAGAATCATGCTTCAGCAGTTAGTGCTGCAACCACTACTGAGTCTGCAACCACACAGCAGAAAGGTGGCAATAACAAAATGGTTCACAGAAACAAACAAGTTTCTTAAGCATCTTACCACTGTTTAAAGATGCTATCATTAAAAAGAAGTGGGTTTAATGTTTTTAATAAAATAATGTGGAATTCTTAAAAGCTCTGGGCCTACCAAGTCATCCTTGGTGGTCGTTTTGATTTTCACTTTGCTGATATTCTCCTGACCAAGTAACACAAGCTAAAACTCTTCCTCTGAAGGGGACGGACTATTTTCTGCCCCACTCAGTCTTTAGTTTATTCATCCACAGTGCTGCAAAGGACAGCAGCAATCTGCAATGACCTGCAGTTTGTGTGTCCTTATAGGATCCAGAATTACAAACTGCACCTTCTTGGTTCTGCCACCCTGCACCTTTGGAGAACAGCCGTACCTCACTTCAAGCATACATGAAACTGAGCTATTCCCCCACCCAGTCTTTTGGTGAAAGGCACTAAAAACATGGATATTTTCTTGTCTGCTGTTTGCAGCAACTGCTCCTGTTTCTCATCACTGCTCTCCCTTTTACTGCAGTGCTTGTATTTCTCTGCAAAACTCAAGTCTGTAAGAAAGGACTGACTCCAGGACTGATGGGAAGAAGGAGCAGCTCAGACCCACCTTCATGAGCTCCCTGTCAGCCTCTGATGAGTCCTCTTTGCTGTAATGAACCAGCATCTCATTCAGCAGCTTCACATTGTTGTTCACCTCCTCCAGCGTGTGCATGCGCTTTGTCACCTTCTGGATCCGAGCCTCATCCTTCAGAGTGAAAAGCACAGACAGGGTGAGTTTCCTTCTCAAAGTTCACAGTAACACAACTACAGGTATTATCTGCAAACATGTCAAGTAATGGCTATTTATGGTTAAGCTAGAAAAAAAGTAAACAAAACTCTTCTTTGTTCATGTGAAGCTTTGTTTATTTTATTGT
This sequence comes from Acridotheres tristis, assembly GCA_037013685.1. Lineage (NCBI taxonomy): Eukaryota > Metazoa > Chordata > Aves > Passeriformes > Sturnidae > Acridotheres > Acridotheres tristis. Next base: position 6,638,157 of record CM072905.1, read on the forward strand.
CTTTTCACAACCATTCTGAAATTACAGGCAACCCCACATTTCCAGTAAGTCTCATTAAATAGACCTCAATGCATAATTACACCACTAAAAATTTTTCCAGAACTTCCTTTCTGACCTTTTCAGAAGATTTTTTTTTGTTCACTTGATGCCATTTAACAAATGAGATGTGTTTGAAGCAAAACATTTACTAGGAACAACAAGCACACTCAGGTGGAAAACGTCCACCCATCTCTGATTGGAGATTCCAACTGAAGACATAGGAGAACCTACCCTGGGGATAAGAGGAGCTTGAATGAAATATCTTGGTAACCTATACAACCACTAAAGTCCAGAAGGTATGCTTTTATTTGCCAGAATCCCAGTGAGTAATTTCCTGACTCCAGAGTTTGGAATGACTGCCATGCGTGGATGCACACAGCTCTATAAACAGGAAGGTGTTTCCATGAACTTGTTTGTGAGAAGACCCAGTCCAATGACTCAGTCCTCAGCATCCAGGAGTGGTACCACAATGCTCCCAGCAAACTTTGATATGAAATCCCACTTTGAATGGATGGGAATGTGGTTATCCACAACAAGGGACATTCAATTCCTGCTCCATCCTCCACCAGAGACATCAACTGTAGACATTTCTGTGACACAAACATCTCCTAGGCACAATCTAAAGACCAAATCCTAAGCTCTCCACCATTTGAAGTCGAATTGCTTAAAACCTGGAAAGCAGAATACTGACCTGAACCAATTCTACAGGAATTTCTTACCTCTTTTACCATAGATTTTATAAGTTTATTAGCCTCTTGTAAATCATCTGGGTTTTTGCTTTTCAGCAGCTTGGCTAGAAGCTGAAAGACAAGAAGATGATAGTCAGGAAATAAATAAAGACCCTTGAGCAAAGGGAAAAGGAATCCATATGAACAATTCAGGGGAAAAGGGATACAGCCCAGTATTACAAAGCTTACACAGCTTCCATAGTTACAGGCACTTCAGCAGGAGTCATTTAGAGTTTATTATCTATGTGAGTTGCTGCATTCCTACTTTTACACAGGGCAAGTTCTGTGAAATCTCAGAGACTTTTGGCACTAGATAGTTATCACTCCCATACATTACTTTTCCTCCATTCTCTGCTACCCAGTACTTCAGCAGGATGGCACTTTAACAGCAGTAACCCCATAATGGTAACACAGACAACGTCTTAACTGGAACTTTGGGTTAAGCAGGTGGACAAAGCAGTGAACCCTGCAAAAGCACAGACTAACTACCCCCACCCCAAATAAAAGCCACATTATTATACTTTGCTTCCTTATTCTAAATTGCACTGAGAAATCAGTTTTCATTAGTGATTTTGACACAAGTCTTCACTGTACCTTGGATTTCTCCTCATCATCAAACACTGGGTTCTTGGGTCGAGGAGGTGGGGAAGGGATCAGTGTTCTGTCTGCAGGAATCACGGGGTCAAACATCACAATCCCTGAAAGCAGAGGGGGAACCCCTGTGGGTCAGCACACACACACCAGGCAGGGCACACAGGTACTCCCAGGCTGTGTCAAAGCCAACACACATCTGCCCCTGACACTGCCACGCTCTTCCAGTGAACAATACATCCAAATCCCTGAGATGACTTCTACCTGGATGTTCTCCCAACTCCACAACATGAGCTGAAACTCTCCCTCTGAAGAGGAGGAACCATTTTCAGCCCCATTCAGCCTTTAGTTTATCCATCCACAGTGCTGCAAGGGACAGTTATGACTTGCAGTCTGTGTGTCCTAATAGGACAGGATGGTTTCCACAGCTTTCATGGAATCTATTTTTCTTGTGAAGCTACTGTGTTTTTTTTATTGTGCCCACACAAGAAATGTGTGTCAGAAGAACTAAAGGAACAGCTGCAAAGCTGTTCTAGTTAAAAGAACACAAAAAGCTACTTGGAAGTTCTTATTTCACTTTAAACTGGACTTGCTCAAATCATCTAATAACTACTTCCACCGAAAATAAAAGGCCCTTCAAAACAAAAGTATTTGCAAGGTATTTCGCTAATTTAGTTACCAGAGCAAACCCAACCCTGCCTAAGGCATTTCCACATAATGAAAAGCTTTTCAGAGAATTTCTCCCTTGTTCTATCTCCCCTCAGAGCTTGCCTTGACCCCATTTAATTAGAAGCTGTATATTTTGTGACACTCTTGCTCAAAGCCCAGGCTGGAGAGAATGCATGAGTGAGCAGTTGACTCCCTACCTTGTCTCTTCAGCATGTAGTAGGCATCCTTGATTTTGGATTCCTCTGGCAATGCCACAGTCCAGCTATACAGCAATTCAATGACTTTGGACTTCACCTTCTCTGAGACTCGGTCTCCCAGGTACTAAGTGTGGGAAAAAAGATCCAAATTCTTCATGTTCTTAATTTCTTTTTAAAATTAAAGCTCTGTGGAAGCTCAGTGAAATACATTCAAAGGTGTACAACCTAAGTTCCAAGATGATCTAAGGTACATCTCATTAGGAGGAAAAATTGCTCCTCAAATAGATTTGAAATAACACTGAAGAGAAGCTTTGTGATTATGTTCAGCAAAAAAAAAAAGCAGCTATTCTACTGGCTCCAGGATTTTGCTATTTTAAAAATTACAGCAATACAGAGAACCACCCCCTCCTCTGTCTTATGGGAAAGAATCTGGGAATGCATTGCTGCATCAATCACACCATAGGGAAGAGTTTCAGCACATTAAACTCATCATGAATGTTGAGGGACTTAGTCTGGCACTCTTTAAACAACAAGTAAACAGAATGAGGACTAGAGCTCCATGGTGTGTTGTCAAACCTCTTGTTTTAACCTCTGCATCACATTTCTCTTCTACCATCACTGGAATTTTGTTTTTTAAAATAACAGAGCCCAAATTTTAGAAGCCCTTGAGGTACATGAAGGATTAGAACAACCCAGAAACTGCACAGTGATGGCAAATTAGTACAATTTCCCAAGAAATTTAGTAAGGCATAAAAAATCCCCAAACAACAAGAGCTAAGCTAACAAATGCTCTTGAATACAGACTAATAAGTGCAATGAGCCAAACAGAACACTGCAAATATTTTGGATGCTGCCTGTAGCTTACAGAGGTCAAACAAAAAGCAGCTACAGCTGTAAGGCTCAGGGACTAACCTTTGGAGACACAACTTTTATTAACTCGTTTAAAAAGCGAAATTTTCCAACTTCATTATGAAATCTTCTCCCACAATTCTTCATACAAGCTTCCAGCACCTGCATTCAAGGAACACAAACAGGGGCTGAAAGCAACACCAAAACCCTACAATAACAGGGTGAAGGGGAGGTGAAGGGCCCCTGGCAGTGAGACAAGCATTCCTGCTCCATGCAGACATCAATCTCCCATCTTTAGGGATGACACATCAAGGCAAGCTGGTGTCCCGACCTCAGCCAGGTGTCTCTGGGTCTGTTTTATCTCAATACTTGGCCTCAACAACAAACACAAATTTTGCCTGAAGAGAACAAAGGAAAGCAGCTCAAACTAACTCAGAGTTGTTTCCAGACAATTTAGGGATGGAATTGTGCTCCCTCCCATCTCCTCCTCCCTCCCGGGGATGAGGACACTCAGCCCCCAGACGACCCCATGGACACACCCTGGGCCCCCTCGACTCCACCCAGGTGATGCAATAGGATACATGCCTGGATTTAAGAGGAGGGGTAAGGACTACCTACTGTCAGGGCTTGGACTGCCTCCCATTCCTGTGGTGACTGGATTTTATGAGCCAGGAGTCTCACAGCTATCTGCGGCCTGGAACAGAGCAGGTGAACACCATGGAGGATTTTCACACTTTCACAAATTCTGCTGTTTAAACAAAGTGTCTTGCAAGTAAAGATTTTAAAGATGTGAAGCCCTACCAGCACTATCAGAGATAACCCCATTTTACAGACTGGCAAATGGAGTCATTTTGGCCAGAGGAAAACCCTGGAGCTGCAGAACCTGAAATTAGAAGCAGATTCAGAATTCCCAGTTTCCCAGTGCTCAGTCTAGATTAGCCACGCTGCCTTTCACAGGAGAGGCAGCACCTTCTCTCTGTTGTAGCCAGCTCTTCCTTGTAGTATTAGTGTATATATAAAAGAAAATATAAATGTTTGATAATGAAATTTCATACTTTAAACTGTGAATGTAATTTATTAAGTCTACAGCAGTTTGGGACACCCACCCTTCAAGTTCCTTGTTGATTTGGTCACAGAATCCGATGATGTATTCCCAGTCTTCTTGTCTGTTGGATGGGTTGGTGGCTTTATCTTTGGCAAGGGAAAGAGAACATATTATCAATCAAGAGAAGAAACAGTATAAAAGGTCCCACATTTCCTAGAGAAAAGCATCTGACATCCATTGCCAGCTCTAAAAAAGAAGTTCACATGAGGTATGTCTGTTCAGGGAAAAGGGTGTGTCCAAACTAAGACATCCAAACATCCAGTAAGAACCACTGCCTTCCAAAGGAAACAGGTGCCAAATCTCAAGTATTTAGAGACAGGCTATTCCCATATCCTGAATGAGAGCACAGGATAAAATATTTCAGCTCACAGTTTCCTCTGCCTGAAATGCTGTTTCTTTCTATTTGGCTGTAACATTAAACTCTTTAAAGGTTAAACCCTCACAGTTTCTACATATTAAATTATTTTTGTATTCCCTGGGAATTTTGCAGAATCAAGAGCTGGAACATCAGATGTTTAATATCAGTCATTTAGCATTAGCACCTGCTTTTGGAGTGCCAGCTGATTTGATTGATGCCTTAGCATTTCTCCTGAGATTTATGAACTAAAATTTATTATTATACATTGAGTTCTTCTTGCAAGTAATAAACACTACAGCCTGCACCTGATCAGGAACTCAAATCCTACGTGCTGAAGCCAAGAGACCAACACTTTACTGAAAGGGCTGTTTCAGTCCCCTGAAGGATCCTCCCTTAAGCTGCAGGACCTCACTGACTGCACTGATTGCAGAGTAGTGAGGCTATCAGCATCTCTTTGGTTATGAATGCATCTGCTCCATGCATTTTACTTAACCCTGATGCAGAATGAACAGAGCAGATTCCTGCTTTAACCTAATTTTCCAGCCATAACCAGATATGATGGTTTTTCTTTCTTGTAAGGAAAGAAACAATGCACTGTACCTGTCCCTATATATCTAAGAGCTGGCATTTAAGAAACATTCCTAAAAATTTTAATATAATGGAAAGAGATTTAGGAAATTAAATATTGCTTAGTCAGATAGTATACAGCAGGGGATGAAGGACAGGAAAAATCCCAGCACACGTCCCTGTACTTTCATCTCTGAGGGAAGAGTAACAAAACAAACACATGCTGCATTACAAAGTGCCATTTTTTATCATCATTAAAACATATCCTTTTACATTTCCAGAGACAGCTGAACAGCTGTCAGGCATCTACTCCAAACCCTCCTTTTCCCAGTGCACACCAGCCCTCCTACTGTGCCCATCCTGCAAGGTTTGCTCAGGTTTTCATCCTCACTTGTAAAACAAGTAAATTTTTCCATGGATTGCATGGTAAAATATCCCACTGGTCAATCTCTGTGCCCCCTGCTGACCTTCATGGGACCCTAGATAAGCAGAAAACAGCAGCCAGGGAGGAACAACTGCAAGATAACATTCTGTAGAACTCACTGAGCTGACTGGCTGGTTTTAAACTCCAGAGATTCAAGGGAAGCTCAGTTTAAAAGACAACTTCTGCAGAGCCAAACAACTGTTTGGATCAGTTGTTCCTGGCACCTAAATCTTATCACCACATTTCCAACTGATTAACACCTTGGAAGCATCATGAAACCAAAGCCTATTCATGCAAGCCAAACAGCACTGTGGTAGTTTGGTGCTCCAAAGCACCTCCTGTGCTCAGCAGGCCCAGAAGAAAAACATTCAGGTTCCTGGCTGAATTAAGGGAATTTACTTAATAAATGCAGGAGGAGCACAAACAGATGAGGATACACAACCAACTGGACTCTGTTGGCTGCACATCCTAAAATTAGGAAAATGATGTGGTGCAAATAGGAAAACATAACCAAGATTTCCATGTTCAAAATATTAATTGCAAAGCTGCTCTAAATAGCTCCAAAAATTTTTTGCAATGACACTGGATTATTTCATGCTCTCAGACTCATCTAAGATTTTTCTGCAAAAGCTCTGACACGAAGACAGTGAAGTGTCAGAAGGAGAGAGTGACTGCCAAAGGGAAGTGCTGTTCCACATGAAGAAACTCCCTATTTCCAACATGCATAAAACCTCCATATGAAATCTTGGTTCATAAAAGTTAATGAGCTTGATCACAAGTCCTGCCCTGGCTCTGGAGATTGATGTGTTTGCATGACACAACACAACAGGGTGTTTGGATAGCTGTTGCCAGTCTCAGCACAGCCACATGAACTCAGCATCCCAGAGGAGTGGAATCACCTCACTTCACCTTTCCAGCCCTACAGAAGTTGTGTCACGTCTCTCAAGTTGTGACTTAAAATCCTCTCTATTTTTATGAAGAATGTTTAAAATGTGGGCAAGGAGCTCGTCTGTGCTGCTTTATAAATATGCTTCAACCCTTATATCAAGAATATCAAGTCCTTGGCTTTTCTGTTGAAACTGCTAACTGAGGCCCATTTGGTGCCAGTTATTTGCTTCCAGAGACACTTGTCCACCTGGTCCCCTCCTGAAAATCCCATTTCACACAGGCAACCACGTGAATCTAAACCAGCAATCTGGGGACTGTAGTCTTGGCACTACCCCAGTCCTGCCACCACTTCTGTCTCAGTTTTCAGGTTTTTTTTAATGTGCTCAGGACAAAGCTGCATCACACCCACCCTGAGTATCAGAGCCCCTCAGGTGCTCTGCCAGACTGAAATGCTAATGAGGTAATATTCAGATTAATAATTAGATATGAAAAAATACGTTTGTTTTCTCTGGAGATAAGCGATGCTGGAACACAGAGAATCACAGAGCAGCTGGAATGAAGAGAACCACAGATCATTAATTGGCTGGTAACAAAGGCTCCTCTTTTCCTGGGTTCACTGCTCTACTGAAATAAGCCAAAAGCTACCCCAACAAAGAGTTCCCCAGGTCAGGCTTAGCCTCTGATTCCCAGCCCAGGCATGACCAGTCTAACAGTCAGGCTCTGCAGTCCTGGGCAGAAAAGAATGCTGAGCCAGATAAACCAAGGAAAAAAGAAATTAAGACAATTCTATTTTATCCATTTGCATCTGTTTCACAGTGGAACACTGCCTGAGACTGACATGAGTGGGATACAAGAAGCCTCCTTTTGGATGCAGTATAAAAAGCAGCTCCAGTTGTGTTTGTACAACTGACATTATCTCCTAACCTTCTCCTGTTTCAGCTCAGAGCAGAAGCAGAGCCTGCCAGGCAGGACAGGAAAGGAAGGATCACCTTCTCTCATCCCAGCTGCCTGGAATGAGGCAGGACGTGCAGATGCCAGATCATCCCAGGCTGAGGCGCAGATGCTGCTGCAGCAGCAGGACACGAGGATGATGTTACTTCATGGGTCTGTGACTCCACCTGATGCCAGAGGCAGGGCAGCAGAAGGCTGCACACCACCACAGGGGGGAAAAAAAAAAAAAAAAAAAACCCAAAACATTTTCAGTAAGAAATTCTCCATCTTCCCGTGGCTGGGAAGTTGGCTGTGCTGCTGAGCCATTCCCTTAGGAAGGGCACAGCATGGCACACCCTCAAGGCTGGCATTGGCCACGGCTTTGTCATGATTACAGAAAAAAGCTCTCAGGAGGGCAGATGAAAGCTGCAGCAGCTCTGCCTCCCGACCTCACAACTCGGCCGGTAATTCCCGGACACGGAAAGCTCCGCGCTCCCTGCGATGGGAGGGGCGATACAGCCACACCAGCAGCGATCACTGTAGCAGTGACCTGGCATAAAAGCATCCCCCGAAATCAGGCAGCAGCACTCAAGCCTTGAAAAATGTGTGCCCCTCTGCAATCAGGCTCGCTGCAATGCTTCTCACAGTGAGTAAGGCCTTTGCAACTCTTCCCTTTAGCCCCTTGGCCAAGGACACATCACCTCTCCTTTAACTTCCTCAATTAAAAAAATATCTCCACAAAACAAGCAGTCAGGAAGCATTCCAGGCTATACAACCCAAAATATCCTTCCTACTAGAGATATTTTCACACACAAACTGAACTGGGTGAGTCAGCTCTCCTCAGAGAAAGATTGCAAGGAAGGGATGTGGGTGTTCCTTCTTGTGTCTCACTGGCTACAACAAAAGATATTGACAAATTGTGGGAGTTCAGAGGAGGAGCAAAAACAGTAAGGGGTCAGAAGGGATTGAGCTAAAATGAGAAGAGCTGAAAACATCTTTCAGCCAGTAACTCTTTTAACATGACAGCATGTACATGTTTGAATCTTATATAAAAACATCAAGAAAGGAGGAGAATTATCTAGTCTTGTTTATGGAAGGATAGCTCTAAGGGTAACAGGTTTTGCACTCTGAGGTATTTGGGGTAATGACCATGTTCTGCTGTTTGCCCAGTGCCTGACTACTTGGAACTTCACTTGCTGCCATAATCAAACAAATAACTATTAAAAAATAAAATAAAATAAAATCTAGGCAACAGGCTATGATGGGCAGCATGGCCTCCCAGGGACAGCAGCAAGAGCTCCTGTGTGTGGAATACAAGAAAAACAATTACAGTTATGACTGGTTCATTCAACAATCACATCCCTGTGTTCTGTACAGCCAGAGCCCAAATGACATGGGCAGCACGGACAGATACACAGGCAGGGGAAACTCAGCAGGGGCTGGGCATCAACAAACAACAGGGGTTTGTCCCCTCTAACCTCTAAGTCTAAGGTACCTTATTCTGACAAAGGGTTTTGATATATTCCAGCCTGTACAGAATGGATGTCCACAACTACCCCGAAACTGCAGCCAGGCATAAAGCAGGATCTGTCTACTTGAAAATCACAGTTGTGTAACACATAAATACAATTCACCGGAGAAACCCCACAATTCTGAACCTCAGGAACAGCACTCAGCTGTACACTCGGCGGGCCACAACCCAGGCAAGGGAACAGACGGGAGGGACAAACACGAACCATGACCCTTTACGGACAAGAAAAAGCAGCAGCCTCGCAGGAGCTGGGCAGGGCTCGCTGCAGCCGTGCCCGCTGCCCACTTCTCCCACGGGATCTGGTACCGGCCCCCAGCCGCTGCCGCGCCCCACACCGAGCCGAGCGCCGGCAGGGGCGGCCCCGGCTCTTCCCCTGGCACGGCGAATCCTCGGCCTGCTGGCACCCCGTGCCCGGTGTGCCGAAACTCCCCCGTGCCCTGGGGGCTGTGTCAACCCATCCCCAAGGCGCTGTCACCCCCCGGCCTCCCCGGGACGGCCTCGGGGCTCCCGCCCGGCTGAGGGGAGTGGCGGGATCGGGCGAGCGGAGGCTGCAGGGAAGCGCTGGGAAGGGGCTGAGGGGCCGGGGGGCAGCGAGGCCGGAGGGGGCCGGGCGGTGCCCCCACGCCCGCGATACTCACTCAGCCACGACTCCAGGCTCTCCCCCTCAGCCTCCGCCATGTTGCCGGAGCGACCCGGGGCCCCGCCCCACCCGCGCGAGAGCCGCGCGAGGGAGGCGGGGCAGGTCCTGGCCCCGCCCACAGCCGGACTGGCCCCGCCCCGCGCGGCGGCGCGCGCAGGGAAGATGGCGGCGCCCAGCGCGGCGGGGCTGGGCCGGCGGCTGCGGGCTTGGCTGCCCCGGTGAGCGGGGACAGGGGCCGGGAGGGCTCCCCGGGGGATTCTCCTCACCGCGAGAACACGGACAGCATGGGGAAAGGCCAGGGGGAGGCGGGCCGGGAGCACACGAGGGGTGCGAGGAGGGTGTGCGCCGCACCTGGGGCACACGGACAAGGCCGCTCGCCTGTTCTGCCGGGCTCATACTGGCACAGAACTAGCAAGGTTGGAAGAGGCCTTTAAGACCATCGAGTCCGACCGTGCACGCAACACTAATAACACTAACGCCGCTCTAATCCCTAAACCACATCACCCAGGTGCAGACTCCTCTTGAACAGCTCCAGGGATGGTGACTCCACCGCCCCCCTGCGCAGCCGCTTCCAATGCCTGGCCACAGGAACAGTGCAAAATGGGATAGCATCCCTCATTGAGCTGCTCGCCCGCTGCCACGTGATGCCTCTCACATCTAACATGTCCTTCTGAGGCGTGTTCACATCTGTCCACATCTGTCCGCATCCCTGTCGCGACACAGCACGTCCACTGGGTTACAGCCTCGCTTCTCTTGTTCCTTGCAGGATAATGCCGGTGAGATGGAACCGCTACGACCCCAGCTACCTGGAGCCAGAAGTGAAAAAGGAATCGTATCAGAGACCTTTGGAGGAGCTGACTGAGGAGGAGAGGGAACAAATGGAGCTTAAGGCTGTTCGACTAATCAAAGCTGCTCCTCCCACTCTCTCCAGTTCCGTGTTCAGCGACCCTATGATCAGGTCAGAGAAAGAAGCAGCTCCTCCTCTCAAAAAATGCCTGAGAGCTGTGCTGCCCTCCTCTACCTTCGCCTGCTTGCTGCACGTTGCCTTTGTTACAGCACAATCCCTATATTCTGGGTTAATCTTTTCCCATCAATGAGTTCATTGTCCTGTAGTGATTAGAGATAATTACTGCAGATCTGGCAGCACCCACATTTAACCATGGGAACAACACAAAGGAATGAGGGTGGGAGGCTTATTTCTGTGGGTGATAAATCAGAATTCATATCAGATCCTATCTGACTTTGTGTTTACAGTAAATTCACCAATATGATGATGAAGAGTGGAAATAAAGTGCTAGCTAGAAACCTCATGTCTCAGGTAAGAACTCAGGTTTCTTCTCACTATTATGTTAAAACTAGAGAAAATGGAAGGCTGGGATGTCAAACCCACTGAAACTGGGAATTACCAGAACCTGGGTGGTCCATCTCTGTGATCCTGATGTGTTTCACTCTGCCACATGTTGCTCGCAGAATGATTCCAGACTATGATTTGTTTGATAAAATGTACATTGCCCCAGCCTCGTTAGCTCACAGATCAGCAGGTGACAGAGAGCAGCTGGAGAACCTTCTCTTTCCATCCTTCAGTATCCTTATGTCCTTTTGTACTCCATAAATACAGAGTATACCCTTAAAAAACATAATTTTCTCTAAAAATCATCTTTGCAGCTCTTACCCTCTGTATAACTTGCCCTTGACGTCCCACAGATGTGTCACCTACATAACACAGCTTTGAGCCTGCTCTGATCCACAGCAACTGGTATTAAATGGTGGTTTCACCTGGTCTGTTCCACACTTGAAATCCTTTGAAATGGGAACACATTTTGCCCAAATGTTCCCAATTAACTGCTGATTCCTTGTTACAGAAAAGCACACGGGCTCTGGGGTCTGGAGTGCAGGCTTTTCAGGGGAGGATGCTCAGTGCACAGACCCCTATTCCTGGTTCCACCTTGTCCCTGCCCTTCCCTGACTTCTGGCCCACATTTGTGCTGCTCATCCCTTTTACCCAAAATGCAATGGCTGATAAAAGGAGACTGAAGAGCTGGAAGAGGGTGAAGTAAAACTTGAGTTAAAGAATTCCCAATGGGTCTTTTGCCTCTGGGTCTGGAGTCCCAGCTGCTCAGGTGAAAATGGGGTGTCTGTAAAAGTGATGTAACCTCATGGAGTGGGAGAATTCATCTGCTCTATATGTCTCCTTTCTTGCCTTTCTTCTAAGACTCTGGAGAACATTAAAAGGAAGCAGCTGGAGAAGTACCACAAAGCTCCAGAAAATGAGAAGGAGACAATTGAATGCAACCCCTACGTAATTTTCCACCAGGCTCTCAAGAACTGCCAGCCCATCATCGGGCTTAGCAACATCACCAGAGGAGGCAAAACCTACCAGGTGAAAGGGGGGCTGGGAGCACATCTGGTTGGGAGATAATTAGCTAGGGAGGCAGATGTTTCCACCCCATCAGCTCAAGATCATCTCTCCCTGGAAAGAGCCACTTTGCAATCTGGAATAAAACAGCACCTAGAAACTGTCCAAAATCAGGATCCCCACCTCTGAGTATTGTGCTTCCCCTGTCACAGAATCACTAAGGTCGGAAAAGGCTTCTAGGATTAATCAAGGCCAGCCATTAATCAGCAGCAGTCTCTGGTTCTCTGACTAGATGTGAGGAGAAATACACAGCAAGTATTTCCCAAAGAGGCAGAGATCAGCAGCAAAAGAATTGGTAGTCCTTGGACTACCAGTCCCATCCTTTCCACTGCACCATGTTGCTTGGGGAGAGGTCTCAAACCCCTGGGGCAGGTCGGCATGGCAAAATGGGTCACCTAGATCCAGTGGGATATTTGAAACACAAGCAGAATCTATCTCTGAGTATGGGCTCTGCAACCCTTGGGGCCTGAAGGAGAGGTGAGATGTGGAGGCATTTAGAATGAGATGTTCTTTAAGTCCCTTCCAACCCAAACCATGCTCTGATTCTGTGACTCTTCTGTATTCAGTGCAGAGATGGGGTGACCATCTCTCATCTTTGCTAATTCAAACCAGTCTGGACCCACCTCCCAAACAGGCCAGAATTTCCATTTTGCTAGCAGTGGCCAGTTCCTATAGTCAGAGCAGAACTGGCAGGGCTCAGCTGTCAGGAGTGGGTCTGGCTGCAGAGAGCAGCACAGTGGCCATGTGCAGGTGCCAGCTGGTGCTGCTGGGGAGGAGCAGGGTCTGATAAGTGTCATGGTTTAACCCTTGCCAGGTGCCCGTCCCGCTGACGGACAATCGGAAGCGCTTCCTGGCCATGAAGTGGTTGATCACCGAGTGCAGGGAGAACAAACACCGCCGGACAATGATGCCAGAAAAGCTCTCCCAGGAACTGCTCCTGGCCTTCAACAACGAGGGGCCTGTCATCAAGAGGAAGCACGTCCTGCACAAGATGGCAGAGGCCAACCGGGCGTACGCTCACTTCCGCTGGTGGTAGGGACCCTGCGTGGGACACGCTGCCACGGCCTGGAGAGCAGAGCCCCAGGGCTGCCAGCCTGGGAGAGGGAGAGGTGGAACATCCCTCGCAGGCAGCTTCTGATCTAACCCAGGAAGAGCTCACACCATCCCCACAAGGCTGTTTTTCTTTGTGCTTGTTTGGATGGGGGAAGGGGGAATCTGAGTTACCAGCCCCAGCAGGGCTGCTCCAGTTATTTCATAATCACTTCCCTATGAAGACAAGCCTTAGATGTTTTTCTTTCAGCTAAACAAAACCATCTTTCACTTACCTGTTTCCTGGGGATCTGAAAGTCTCTCTGCTCCTCAAATCAGCAGTGTTTTTAACTGCAGAGCTGGATCCTCTTCCACAGGGATTGGTACAAGAGGCAATAAAAGGCCCTTTTTGATTTTTGGTTTTGGTCAGCAGCAACATGGTTTGCACAGATTTGATGGGAATGTTGACAAAATAAAACCAGTTTTATGAGAAAGGTTTCCCGATTCCAGACCTTTATCTCTGTTGCTCCAACGACCCTGTTTGTGTAAAGCCTTGAGGCCCTAGAGTGGAGCAGATACTGTTATCACAGGAGCAGCCCTTCAGTATTGCTTAGCAGCTGTGCAAGGAGAAAGCAGGGCACACGTTAGTGAAAACTTTTATTAGGAAAAAAATCATTCAGTAGACTATTTTATTTCCTTTCTCCCTCTCTTGTTCTTATAAGAAATATACCATAGCTGAAACCTGCAAAATTCTAAAAAAAGTGACAGTTACTGTATAAAACCTATAAAACCCGTTCCTGCATGTGCTCAGGGACCTCTCCTGTAGCAAGCTGCCCCGTGGCAGGTATTCCTGGCTGTGGGACAGGCTGTGTGCATGCAGGTGCAGCCAGCATGCTGGAAGGAGTCTGGGAAAAAAAGCACTTGGTTGAGCTGTTTGTGAGGCCATGGTGTGTTCTGTGACCTGTCCCAGAGAACCAGGTACAGCCTGAGCTGGGAGATTTCCCTGCTGCCTCCCACAGCTCTGCTGGCTTTGGGGTGAAGCAAAGTGTTCTCAGCCTAAACTGTGCTTTCCTTAACACTCATAGAAAATGCTGGTGTGAGCTAGAAGCCTCCCGAGCCCTTTGCTTGCAGCAGCCCAATATTGAGACAAAATCGGTGGGAGAATTTGCTGGGTGAAGTGTGCCCTTCCCACCGCTCTGAACCTCCAAAGTCAAACCAGCACCATCTGCATCTGACAGCAGGTGCAGAGAGGCTCTAGCCAGTATAAATCCTATTTACAAGAAGTGCTAGAAAATTAATGTGAAAAATTCCAACTTGGTACAAAGCTTGCTGGTGAAGGTGCTGGGGACTCCTGTGCCGTGGGAGGTTAATCTGTCACTTCGCTGTAATAATATTTCTGGGCAGCGTCTGTCATCTTCCATTCAGCAGCCCGGAACTCGATGATCTCCAGCAGCAGGAGCTGGGATAGGGAGCTAAGCCCCTCCTGAAGAAGGAAACCATCTCGAAGGAGAGAGAAGAGCTCGTCCATCCGCTGGGAATTCATCTTTTCCAGCTGCTCACCAATGCGGTGCAGCTGCAGGACCAAGCAGTCCACCTTCAGAAGGAAGAGCAGATGGCTGAGCACAAAGCAATGGAGGCTCCTCTGCACCCCCCGGGCTGTGCTTTTTACAGGTCCTTGGCAGGACAACAGGCACGTCAGCAGCTCTTCCCTGCACTCACCTCCTCCTCCTTCTGCAGGCTGTCAGGCTGTGCCAGCCGGAACAGGCAGTCGTACACAGGGTTCACCAGAGCCATCATGGGCATGTTGTTCACCTGCAAGGAGAGCAGGGTCAGCCTGGGGCCAGAAGAGATTCTGCAGCCATTTAAAGTAGTTATTCCCTTGCTGCTCTCCAAAGGAGAAGGGAGCAGCATTTAGTTGTGCTGTATTAGTGGGATTTACGTCAGAGATCAGACATTTGAGTCTCCAGAAACCAGAGGAGCTGAACAAATGATGTAAAAAACATTTATTTTTAAATGTAAGGTAGTAATGGGAAAAACAGCGGTTCCAACAGTGTTTTTCCTGCCTGCAGCTCTACTCTTGCATCGTTTTTACATCTACTCCAAGCAGGAATTCAAAGTTCACACACTGCACAAAGGCCTGAAGCCAAACTCCATCAGCAAACCCCACAGCAACTAAATCAGTCCAATCTGGGACATCTGGGAACAGGCAAATCAGGGGATTTCAAGTACCAGGTACAAAATTAAGAAGCTGAGACTTTGTGACTGTTCCTGAAGACTTCCTCTGCCTCTCCAAGCCCATAGGTAGCACCAGCACCAGTCGGCATCCTTGTACTAAGAACCAGCTCTGGCCCCCATGGCCCTGGGGCTCTCTACAACACCCACCCAACACCCTTGCTGTGGTATCCTGGGATGCCCAGGCCCTCCTGGCACTCCAGGCAGCTGCTCCAGCTCCTCACCCTCAGGTAGTCAAAGATGTTGCAGATGAAGGTGACGTAGCAGGTCCAGGCCTGGAGCGAGCGGGTGCGCAGCTCCTCCCTGTCCTTGTACTCCTGCTGCAGCCGGTTCAGCAGGCTCCTCCGGAAGATGCTCTGGCCAACCTGTTTGCTCTCTGCCTATAAGCCCACACAAACAGGACAGGATGGAGGGATGAGACGGGTCCAGAGGGGGCAGGGGGATGCAGTACCACACAGATACCCTCCTGTGATTGCCAGAGGCAGAAAAGCTGCAACTCACTGCCTGTGCTGTCCCAATGCTCTTCTGGATGCTGCCAGTGCATGGGGCAAGTGGCAGGAGAGGAGAGATGGGCAAGGGGTCAGAGCATGTGACTGGGGCAAAGCCCTGCCTGGCCCAGCCCAGGGACAAACCACACAGCAGCCCAGATGTTTCACTGTCCAGACATGACCTCTCACCTGGATGATGGTGTAGCAGATGCGTCCAGCCTCCTTGCTGAACACAGAGTCTTTGAGGGACTGGTCCACTATAATATTGGCCACTTTCTCCAGGTCCACATTACTGGGGTCTGCAGAGAAGAGGAATACTGTCAGGACCCAGTCCTCTTTGGCACCTGATTGCTTTGAGGCACCTGGAAAGCAACCAAGGTCTGTGCAGGGCCCAGTACAAGTCAAATGTTGCAGAAACCGTGTGTGGCAGAGGAGTTCATAAAAACTTGCTGACCTTTGAGGGCTGTTTTCAGCAGCTTCTGAGTCTCGGAGTCAAAGGACTGTATTTTGTACTCTTCTTTGCCCGTTTCCCCCATGACTGGTTTCCTCCAAAGGCAAGAGTCAGGGCAGTAGATGAGCTAGTGACAGTCCCTGGGGAAGGAGCACACAGAGCTTAGTTGGACAGAGGCAAACCTTCACCCATTTGCTATTTGGCACATGCCAGGTATTGTCAAAGCACAGGCTGTTTCCTCACAGCTCCCCACCTCAAGGAAACTCCTCTTTTATTAGGGTACCAACCCCACCCCTAAATGTATGGGAATCCTCATTCCCACATCTTTTAAATCCTTGTCTCCTCCCAGTTGATGATAGAACTTCATCTTCAAAGCCTTTATATTTTTCTGATATGATAAACATACTACAGGCAAAGCAGATGCAAAATATATGTGGCTGTATCACAGGAAGGCACACACTGCTCCCTTGGGCCTTTTAAACACCAATTCAGCAGCTTTCATACGAAAATCTGGGAAAAATCAAAGCCAGTACAGAAGCATCCAACACACGCTCACCAGAGCACCTCTCCTGCACCAGAGCCAGGCTCCCTCAGCTCCCAGCATGACACAGCAACTCAGCAGCCAAATCCCAACAGCAACAGCTCCCATCTCTCTCATCCCTCTGCAGTCAAGCACTGCTCTGCAGCAGCGCTCCTAACTAGTCTCTAGATTGATTTTCTTCTGCTTCATGATAAGTGAAGACAGCAAGAGGGTACGCACGGCACAGAGAGGAAGGGCTTGCTTTGACTCACACGGGATCTGCTGGATGGAAATGCAGGGCTGGCCAGATCGGCAGCACAAACAGGAGAAGGCAATCGGCCAAATGAGTTTTGCCAGCTCGTCGAAATTCCTCGGCCATTACTCACCCCTCTCTGGAAACAGGTCCCTACTCAGATCAAAGCCCGAGAGTTTAGGGGCATGGGACAGGGTATTGTGGGCACTCCCCCCACACACAGCACAACAGTAACTCAGAGCAGAGAGCAGCCCTATGGGGGTGACCACCTGCAGCCAAAGCTCTCACCTACCCTGAGACTGGCACGGAGGTTTTTTTCCCAGGTGGATTCACGAGCAGCTGGGTGCCCCTCCGTGCCGTGCTTGGTTGGCAAACACCTTCCTAGCCGCCCTCTCCTCTCTGTGCATCTGCACTCGTGCCATGCTGCACTGCCAGTGGAGCAGCCCGGGATCAGCAGCAGCCCCGTGTCCCACCGGCAGCATCTCCCCGCAGCAGGGACCCGGTGAGAGCACAGAGCCTCCCGGAGCGCTGCGGGAAGCGCCCGAGCCCGTCCGGCAGCGTCTGTGCCGCCGCCTCTCCCGGGGCTCCCGTTCCACGGCTCCCGGCGATGGCCACGGCCGTTTTTGCTCTGCCCAGAGCAAACCACAGCGGGTGAACACCGAGCCAGACAAGTCTCGCCTGACACTAGAGACCCTCCTGCCAGCACCACCTTCTCGGAAGGGCTGGTAGCAGTGGGCATGTGGCACCTGTGGCACCGACTGCTCCTCTGCCACTGGCCCCTGCTAGAGGAACCGTCCCGCGGGCTGACACGGTTGGGGTGAGCACTTTCAATCTGCCGGGGATCCACCAGCTCAGGTGGATCTGCAGGGTCACATCTGCAGTATGGGCTGACCACTACAAGGGAGAGGGAGAAGAGCAGAGAGTCTCCTCTGCCACCCCACAGCGTCTGCCCCAGGGGTTCTACCAGCCCCGGAACCCCCATCCCATCCCCGCCGAGCCTCAAGTGGAATCCCCAGCGCCTAGACGCCTCTTGTCCAGGGCAGCTGGAGCACCGGAGCCCCCAGGAATTCTCGCGCTGCCTCCCCGTCGCTCCAGCCCCGCGGCTGGCACAAATCCTAGGGCCACCAGACGGAAGAAGAGGCGGATCCCGAGGAAAGCAGCCCCGTGCTGCCCCGGGCAGGGCAGCGGGAGCCGGGCGCAGCCCCACCGACCTGCCGGCCGCCCCCGCTGTATCCTCCGGCCGCCGGGACATCTCCGGCACGTCCCGAGCCCCGCGCCCTCCCGGCACGGCCCAGGTTTCCTCTTAGGTCATTTCCTCGCCCGAGCCGGGGGAGGGCCGGGCCGGGCCGGGCGGGAGAGCGGCGGCAGCGCCACCGCCTGCGAGCGCCGGGCCACGGCGGGCTGAGCGCCAGGTACGGCCGGCTGCTCCTCGGGAAATTCCCGGCTTCCCCAGGCTGCACCCCCAGACACCGTCCGGGGCACGGCCGCCGATTCCCGACTCGCCCCGCCGGTGGGTCACGGGCAGCACTCACCCATCCCTCTGCCCCGTTACCCTGCGGGGCTGTCCTGGAGCTCTACGGGTGAATTCCGCCCTTCCCTCCCTGCCAGGGCAGGTTGCAGCCGAGTGATTTAAAAAAATGAATAGAAGAAAAGTCAGGACAGGGGAGATGAACTAAACCAACGCACTGCAACAAGAGCTGAGTATGGTATAACACGCTTCACGTTTTTCCTCTCAAATCTCAACTGTTTCATAAGGGAAGATTCCGCAGGGGGTGAAGCTTTCACCGCAGAGCAGCCAGGCTGCTGAAACCAGGGAATGGCTGAGGGAGCACAGAACGAACAGTTTGGGAACATTTTCTGTAGCACTGCATGGCCTGGCTGGATTCGAACAAAGCCTGAACTCACCCACTGAGGGTGTGAGGCTCAGGTCTGGCTACCACAGCCCCTCTAGGACATAGCAGTGGGACTGGGCTGCAAAAATCCCCCTTGGCTGATCCCTTTTGGTGCAGTTCTTAACAGCAGTACCCAACACAGAGGGTACAGCTCTGCCTGCGGCTGAGGAGCACCCACAAACCAGTGATGGCAAGTCCAAATGGCTTCTGTTGCTCCACGCTCTGGGCCCTGATTATCCTCCCTTTCAGGCAGCAGGAAAGCCACAATGTTCTCTGTGGGGTCCAGCATAGGCACGGTGAGGAAAGGAATAAACCAACTGCAGCTGGACACTGCATAACAAAATATTTAATGTACCTTATCTTAAAGGTAGGCACACACTGTGCGTGTTGTGCTCGGATGCTTTAAGGAAAAAGCAGCTGCAAAACATCCACTCAGGCAAAACAGCAAAATGCTACAGTTACAGTTTCTACATCACAAAAGAAACTTAAATCCAAATTAAATATGATCTACTCCAGTCTCAATTGTAAAACATTCCTTTCCTGTCAAAAATGATGCTGTGCAGCTCTGGATGAGCATCCTGAGAGTGGGACTGTCCTAGGAACTTGGTGAGCCAGCCAGCACTGCAGGAAGCAGCATGTTCCTCGCAGATCGTGTGCATCCCAGGCTGGCTCAGTGCCGTGGTGGAGCTGCAAACAACCACAGCACAACTCCTCACCAACGTTCTGCCTGCTAAGGAGCTTTTGGACGTTCTCATGGTAAAAGGCACTAGAAGAAAACAAACACAGCTGCTGAGCAGCTTGTGAGGTGAACTGCAGGCAAATCCCTAGTGAGAGGATTAACTTGGAAAGAAATCCCAATGGCCAAAATCGGCCAAGTCTCACAGCAAGGCATTTGCCACGTTGAGTCACTTCACACTGAACCGGAGCATGCAGCTTCCAAGAGCAAATCTGTCCCAGCACCTGGGAGAACAAGCTGACCACAGATCTCTCCCATCTCCTGCTCCTCTAATTCTAAGAGATTTAGCTCCTAACAGCATGTGTTTGCCAGAGCAGCACGAGAAATAAAAACTGTCCTCCTAGTGCTTCATTCAGCCTCAATCCCATGGAGAAATCAACATTCCTCTTACAGTGCCTTCCCCAGCAAAGTGCTCATGAGAAATCTATGAGGGACAGATGCTGCTGATCAGAAGTGATTGTCGGATGAAGCTCCTAATATTGTTGAGGTTGTCACATCTTTCTCCCTCTCACTGGAAGCGCAGATGCCTTTATGGGCCTGTAACATTTGTGACTCACAGCCCAAAGGCCCCTGACCAGGGACTGTCTCTTCCACAGCCTGGGCCAGACAGGCACAACTTAAACTCCGGCTTTGCCACCTGGTGGGTGGAGGCAAGCTCAGTTAATGCAGAGTAAAGGAAAAAACAACCCCAGAGAGGAAAAGCTGCTCCACACTCTCCAGTGCTGCCCTCTCTCTGGAGCAGCCAAGCTGCCCATGCCAGCATCACCCCAAGCTCCACAGCACCCTGGAGGAACACCATCTTAACAGAGCATAGATCTCCTGCTCCTTTCCTGCTGCTGAGTTCCCAGTTTCCCCCTATTTTGTGGGTTTAACAGCAGCTCTTTGACAAAAAATGGAAAACAAGTCTTGCAATGTTTAGACAGGACGGATGAGTCCCCATTTCCTAAGGAAGCCTAGGTCAGCACCAAACACTTTCTGCTCTGGCTTGTCCCTTCTAACCATGACAGCATTCATCTCACCAGCAACAAAAGGCAGTAACAAAGCCAACATATTTGTGTCTGTTTTAAAAAGAGACATTTCTCTCCCTCAGAAGGATGTCTGTCATGAGGCTAAGTTCATTACTTCTTATGATGTCTTTCCAAAAACAGGTGAACAATAAACAAAGGCTAAACATTGTTAAGAAGATTTTGAAAAATCTCAGAAGAGTCTAAATAACACAGGAAAATGCCAATAGGATTGAGGCACTTGGAGAAACTCCACATTTCCTGCATTTTCTGCTCTAAACAAAATGGCCATTTTTAGAGTATATGCAGCTCTCTCTCCCTCTTTAAGACTCACATATTGGCCTCCTGCCTGACACTGACACTACTCAATGAATTTAATTTTACACAGCTCAGTCACCTGCAGGCCACTTTGTACTCCAAGACCTCAAACCCATAGCAGACACAAAGTTATTCAGCCTGGGCTTGCAAGGAATTTCTCCAGATACCTCAGCCACCAGTGAAACAGCTGTTTTTTAAAAACAGCCTCTCACAATAGCTCAGGATAAGTGAGCAATGCTGATATGCTCAAAATTGCCAGGAGAAGTTACGTCAATGGAATGGAATTGGTCACGCTGGAATTTGGCCAGACCATTTGGGATTAGCACTCTGAATACTGCAAAAAAGCTGGGAAAAGCTGTGTGTTAGGAACCGTCAAACCATCCTCCAAATAACTGCAGTGCTCTGCCTTATCCACTCCTTGCAGATGACTAACATGCTTTTGTATGGCAGGGCTGGGAACTCTGCCTTCCACACAGTCCAGCCACACCCTGCTAGGCTTGAAAAAACACAGAATAAAAAAGGAGGAAAAAAGTAATTTTCCTCTTTTCCACTGTTATGTAAATCAGAGTTGTTAGTAGGCTGTTTTGTTGGGTTTTTTAACCGCTCATAAAACCTCTGAAACTCCAGAAAAACACTTTTCCATCTCTAATTCAATCACCCATGTGAAACACCACGCTCTGCCAACCAATTCCCATTTGATGTTCATTCCTTTCACTTCAGCAAATCTTGTCAAAACATTTTCATCTGCTAGCACCAGTGCAGGACTGAGGTTCTGAAATATTTTGAGGCCACTACAGAAATGCTTGTTAGACACATTCAAAGGTACTATTAAATAAATAATCATTTAAAAATTACTAGTTTCCACAGGACTTTCCCTTCATTATTCCAACTGAGAATAATTATTTCTTAACTCTATACAGCATTTGTTTACTCACTGCTTTGAAGCAAAGAACCCTGAAGTAAAAATTGGGTTTGTGCGTTGAATCCCCTCAGAGTGGGGCTCTTAATATGCAGGTTGACTTGTAAAAAGTGTGAGTGAGGCACTGCAAATCCCTAAGAGATGTATGGCCAGACACCCAGGAAGAGAAATGGGAATTCAGCATACAGTCAAGCTCATTGGAGTTAAAGGAAGAACAAGTATGGTCCAGCATGATCAGAGAAGATACTGTGTTTAAGATGATAGAGAATGCTCAGCCAGCAAGTGGTGACCAAGAAGCAGCAGCTGGCAGCAAAGGAAAGGAAAACTGAGTGTCTGAGTGCACTAAGGTGGCTTTAACTGAGTTCACACCAGCAGGACAGAGCAACCTGTGCAACACTGAGACCAGGATCTGGTGCAAACAGCAGGCACAGAGCAAGGGAATAGAGCTGTGCAGATGCAGTGCTGGAAGTGGTGTTTGGCTGGTTAAGCAGCACTAGGCTGGGCCAGAATCCCCTCTCTTGGACCCAGGGTGAGCTCAGGGATTCACCCATTTTATTGGGTGCCTTTCCAGAGCATGAGCATTGCTAGGGAGTGGTCTGTTGGTTTCCTCTCTCCCCACTAAATGTGCACTGATATGAGAGGAGACAGAAGAAAAGTGCTCTGTTGAACGGCTTCCAGCTGAGCAGTTCAGTGTCTCCAGCAGAACTGCAGTCACCTTCTCCTTCTGCTTGGTCCCAGGAGGTGACTCTCCACAGGCTGGGGGAGCTCTGGGAGCTCTTATGTTTCCAACACGCTCCTGAGAGAGCAGGGCCATCAGTCTCCCCTCCTGAGCAGAACAGCAGGCAGCCACACACATCCCTTTCAGCCTTCCTTCCTCTTCGTGCTCTCGGGGCTCTTCAGGGTGCACAGGAGGCCGCAGAACAGTTCATACCAAAAGAAGATGAGGCCACTGGAGAAGGCAGCCTTCAGCAAGCTGGGAGAGAGGCCCTTGAAAAACCCACCTGGGCCCTCCTCTCGCATGATCTGCCTCATGCAGTCCAGGAAACCCCCATACGTCCGTACCTGGGAGAGAAATGGCAACAAGGTTAAACAAGAAAACCTCAGGACAACTGGAATAAAACACAAAGATGCTCAAACTATACCACAGAAACATTATCTTGACATGCAGCCTGGAGATGCCTTTCTGGATAATATTATAACTAACTGAAAGTTTCAGAGACAGTTTAGAGAGAGCAGGGGGTAAAACCTCTGCATGAAACAACAGCATGACTTTAAATTTACAGCACAGGTTTGTGAAGGCATTATTTCAGATTGTGCAGCTGCTATTTTCTATCCCCTTCACTGTCTAAGAAGGAAAAAAAATTGAGTTTTCTGACAGAAAGACAGCATAGCTACAGCACTTAGAAGTTTCCAAATTAGCTGTCTGCATGTTGTCATGTTACACTGTGCAGTTTTAACATCTTGTGACGCATCAATGCTAAGAACAAATTCTGTACCTCACTGCAAGAGGAAAGGCATCCAATGCAATGGGTTGAGACATCAAAATCATATTCCAGAATTTTCTAGGGTACAGACTGATTTCCTTCTCAGATCCAAAGAATTTAAGGAAGAGATAAAATTTCCACATTTCATGGGAAAAAAGAGAAAGTTCCTTGAAAGATCTGTATTTGTCTTCAAACGCATTTCAAGGTGATAACAATGGTGCTAAAGAACACCAGAGTATTTAATTGTTTTGAATTTCAGGCTATTCTCATATATAAAACACATGTTGAACACTTGGTGCCTATTTCTTGTGTCAAAAGAGTAACTGCAGAAGAGGAGCCTGACAGCCAGGTGACCCCAGCACAGAGCCAGTGTCATCCTCTGCTAGTAATTTGGTTCTGAATCAGAAAAACCAAACTGCAACTAGAAAAGGAAAGTAATTCAAAACCCCTTTGCCTGTGTGACTCATCTCCAGCTCCAAGACACAGTTGATGGAGAGTGATGACAAACCAGAGCACAGGTATATTAGACAGCCAACAGGTCCCCTCCTGGGACCTATCATAAAATAAATCCAGTATGTTCATGTATAAATGCACATTATTAAATGAGACCAGTGCTCACTAGGAGCTCCCAACCCAAACATGAACTCAACAGGTTCCACTGGTGGACTGTCACTACACTCCAGTGCACTGGACTAGTTTCATACTTAGGAAAATCCAGCACTTCCAGCATTTCTCACCTGCCCAAAGGCTGCCCGAGCGTGCTCAAAGCCACCCACTTGCAGTCGCTTTTTGACCACATCCAAAGGGTATGTGAGGCTTTTGCTGACAACTCCAGCACAGCTGCCACAGAGAAGGTCTTTAATGCTGGCTGAGAAGCAGAAAGGGAAAAGGATAGCAGGGAGGGAAAAAAGACGATTATCAGGGAATTCTGATTAAAGATCGTAAGTTAAAAATCACTTTTCACAAGAAGGCCAAAAAAATCCTTTGAAGTTACATCACCTCTTCTCAATAGTTGGCCAAAGAATCTCAAGCTGTATTTTTTCAGGCTTGCAATGTCTGTTGAATCAGAGGACCAGCTCCTCTTGGTTTGTTACACTGACTTATGATTTTGCTCTGCTCAAAAAACTCCAATCTCCAGTCACCAGTCAACTTGCTGCCAGTGGATGGAAGTTTTCATGCCTCCCCCTACCAGTAAAAGCCCAGTCACTGGAAATCTTGCACCCCTGACTGCTCAGGCTGATGTATTCTGGATTGGCATGTCACAAGTTGACACTGCCTGATGATTTCAGAGACTTGTGAGAAATAAGTTCTGTATTAGACTTTTTTCCTGACAAACATGAGCTCCCAGCACAAAACCACCATCAGCCTCTGCCACCTAAAATTAAATATGCAGACATGATATTGAAAAGTCTAGTTCCACTATTGAAGGAATTCCATTGAGGAACAAAGTCATGCTGCTGCTGTTGCATCCCTCTCACTCAGGGAGGCACAGGTATCTAGAACTGCCAAGATGGCAGGCTGCATCAGGATGAGGTTCTCTTACAATGGAGCTAGAAATCAACATAAAAATATCAAATTGAGAGCCTGGAAGCTTTAAATTAGAGTAAATGAATCCTTTTCCCTAACAGCTGTGCTGGAATCTGCAGGCAGATTTACTAAGGAAATCCAAAAGTCCTGTCCCCACAGCACTAATGAAACAGAAAGATTATGGCAGCACGGTCTTCCCACAGTATCAGTAATGTGACACTGTTAAAGAAAGAGCACCCTGGTCTGTGACATTTCACTTTCCCATCCACCCACTTCCACCATGGTTATTCCACAATGGGAGCTGTTTTTGAACTCTGCTGTACTAAATCCAGCATTTCTGTGCAGGGGTAAAAATGAGAGCTGGGAAATTGAGATACTTTTCAGATGTTTCATCAAAAAATGTGAAAAGATTACAGATCTTACATCAGTCACCCAAAACAGCATTCATCCTCTTTCTCTCCTGACTGCTGCCATCACTGTCCCAAGTTCCTACCTCCATGCTTTGCTTCAGCTGGAATCACCCATTTGGAAAACTGCTGCAGGATGTTGTAGAAGAAGAACTGGAGACCAGCATATGGGAAGATAGCAACGAGTGTAGGGGTCAAACCTCTGTAGAAAGTCTGAGGCCCTTCTGTGTGGTACATAGTCACCACTGCATGGCGAAGGTTGGGGTAGATCTGGACAACAAGGAAGAGGCTGAGTGACTTTCCAGTGAACTTAAAAACAGCAAACTAAAGGTCAGGTAATTTCCCAATAATGTGTATAGGAATTTCCCACTGTCCAAAATACAGCTGACTGTCTTCAGCATGAAGTGATGAGCAAGGTGATTTTCTACACCCTCACAGTGTTCTCTGCTAAGCCCTTGTGACTTAAAAGAAAGAAGGCATGAAGCTGAGTCCTGAGACCACCTGCATCACAAACATGATTATTTTTAACAGTTCTTAACTCCTGCAACACAATTCATATAATACATACTGTAATTCTACTGCAGGCTATATACAGAAATGGCTCTGACACAAATCTATCTCATTATTACAGACCTAGTTAGCACAGCGACCAATTCTTGTGTAAATAAGAACATGAAGCACAGGTGAAATGTGACTGGTTTCAAGCATCATCCCCATCATTATCTAAACATGACTGCATGTGGAAAGTTTCAAAAGTGCAAAGTTCAACAGCCTGGGGAGTGGGTTCTATAAAAAGCCAACAGCCAAAGCAAAAATTGAGTTATCCTGTTAAGGACAGTTTCTCCTTTCTGCATCACCTGTCAGGATCAGAAGCAGCAAAACACAATTAGCAAAGCTGTGTCAACAGCACGAAGGGTAATTTGGCAACAGTGCAAACACTGGCCATAACAGCACCTGCTCCTTCATTTTAACCCACAATGCCGTATGTGCTTTCAAACCTCCTGCATCTTCAGACCCGTGCAATATTGCTGCTGCTGTGGAGGACAACATGGAACGCCAAGCCTCACCTTCGGCTCGCCCTGGGCAGCAAAGCGGGTGCGCAGCGTGTCCACGGGCTGCACGGCGACCGTGGCCGTGCAGGCAGCCAGGCCCCCGCACACCAGGTGCACGAAGGAGTGCCGGGCGTCGAAGGAGGTGACGTTGTGCACCAGCTCTGTCAGGCTCTCGAACGCCATGAACTTGTAGAAACAAAAGAGCAGGAAGCTGATCTTTATGATTCACACAGGTCTCCCACTCCTCTCTCGTTTCACCAACAGCTCCACCCCTTCGCTCCTGTTACCACCTTCTACGTCCTTCAAAAGCCCTCCCCAGCTTTACCACGTGTAAAAATCACTAAGCAGCCCAGAGAATGCTTGGGATACTCTGGTGTCTGACATTCTAATTCTTGCATTTAGAATCGTGAAAAACTAATTTTAATGTTCTGTGGATTCAGAAGAGTGTTTGCTGTGTCACAGATATGATGTCCCTTTACCCTTTCAGCCACTGCTCCTAAAGCTTTTATTAATGTTTACAAATTAAGCATAACAATACTGTGCAAAACACCCGCATCAGCTTCACTGATTTTTCCCTAACAAGCCCTTAGGGTGACAGCACGACTAGAAGCAAAACACTGCCTAGGCCTGGGGCATGAGCAGCTAAGCCAAGTGTCAGGAGTAGAGAGGGCTTATCTATGACACCAGATACAAATAGAGCTCAGTTTGCTCTCGCTGTACTCCAGTCTTTTCAGCAAGCTGAGCATTATTAACTTAGGAATTACACACAGCTTTTATACAGCTACACAATCTTCCTACTCCTGAACACACACAGTCTGAGGGAGCAGAGCAGTGTCACACACAGTGTGCCCAGGTGATGCCTGGTCCCTTCACCTGAACAGCTCCGAAGCCGACAGAAAGGAACTGAGCGGGCACATGGCCCTTCCAGAAGGCTGCCAAGCCCTCCTCCTGGAGGATGCGCTGCACAGCTTGCACGATGCCGTGGTACTTGGCCGCGGGGTTTCTGGAGGAGAGCTGCTCGATCTGGAGCTGGAGGAAAGGGGAGAAAGTATTTTCAATTTTACTCATCAACACTGGTTCAAGTGTCCTGTTCAGGAATTCACAACCCTATCAGCCAGCCAATGCTAAGGGATGACATTCTGTCTTCCCACAGAAGCACATTCAGATCTGACTGGGATGTTATTTAAGAAGGGCTCTAAAAGAATAAAAACGTGCATGAACACAAAGATAAGCAGGAGGGATGATGGCGAAATTCAGTCAGACAGTGGAAGTCATTCACAAAAACAGAGTGAGAATGAACTCTGAGACACACAAGATTCCATTCCCACACAAGCTAAGTTGTATAAATAGAAGTAGTGGACACAAGATAGCTCTACTTCCTTGCGTAACCTGTACACAGCGTGGGTGAGGGCTGATGAGCGGATTTTGTGCTCTCTGGCTGCACAGGTGACCTGGTCGAGGGTGACCTCCCTCGCAGGCTCTTTCATCCCTGCCCCGGGCACGCCGCGAGTGACATACCTGAAAGCGGATCTTGAGGACATCCAAGGGGCTGACAAGGACTCGAGTGACCAAGCCAGACGCTGATCCTGCTGCAGCCGCTTCCGCCGCGGACACGCACTTGGCTTCGGGGTCGTAGCCCACCATGCCTGCCCCAGCCTGGGCAAGGGGACACGGACAGTGAGCCTCCCCACAGCGACCCCCCCACTCCACAGTCACCTCACACCAAGGCCCACAGCACTCTCCACACCCCAAACTCCCTCCTCACCCCGCGGAACACACAGCCCCTCTGCCCCGCAGCTCCCGGCCCCGCCCGTGGCAGCCACCAGCTGTGGAGCCGAGCGGAGCCCGGTGTGACCGGGAGTGTCCGGCCCTGGGCCGACTCCCGCCGCGCCGCCTCACCCGCTCCCGCCGGCTCCGCACTGCGCCTGCGCGCCGCGGGGGCCGCTGGGAGATGTAGTCCCGGGAACCGCGCCCACGTGCGCTACACGCGCGGGATGGGGCGTGCACAGAACCACGGGCTCAGTGGGGCTGGACAACACCCGAGACCGTAACCTGTGAGCCAACACCACCTTGTCAGCCACGCCATAGCACTGAGTGCCACCTCCCTGGGCCACCCCTTCCACTGTCTAATCACCCTTTCCATGAAGAAATTCTTCCTGTTGTCCTAAAAGTCCCCCGGTGCAGCATACTGTGTCCTGTCACTTTTTACCTGGGAGAAGAACCTGACTCCCACGTGGCTACACCCTCTTATCAGGGAGTTGTAGAGAGCAAAAAGGTCACCCCCGGACCTTCCCTTCTCCAGGTTAAACAACCCCAGCCCCCTCAGCCGCTCCTTATTCACACTTGTGGTCCAGTCTCCTGCCAGCTCTGTGGCCCTTCTCTGGTCCCACGAGCTGTGAGAGGGGAAGGTCAGCACACAGCACACGCTGCCCTCAGCACTGCTCCCACCTCCACCTTACAAAACCACAGACCAATAAACCTCCTCTGGTCTCGATAAAGCACAGGGGAAGCAGGTACAGTAAAACACCACTTCGAGCAACATGTTCAGGTACAGCATTACAAAATAAGCCAAGCACTTCAAGACACACCATGAATTTTCCATACTGGCACCAAAAAAAAAGAAAAATAAAGAATTAATCATAGGAATATCCAGGCATTTCCACCTTGACATCATCAGTATTTAAGCATAATAACTAAGAGCAACTATTTAAAAACTACTCAAAACTCCCATGTAGGCCTTTTCTTATTGTATGTTAAAATTGACTACAACATTCATGCTCTCAGGGACTTTCTGACCATTAGCAAAGGCTGGGGAAAAGCTGCAGAGCTGCCCACACACCTTGTTAAACCAACAGAGCCGTTCTTCTTTAGGTAACAGAAGTGAAAATCTGCAGGGCCCTGATGGAGCAGAGCCAAAGCCACAACAGCCTGAGCCTGGCTGCTGTGCTTCCACCAGCCCAACACCCACCTCCCCCTTTTAGCAAAAGGCTCCAGATGTGACTGAAATACAAGCTCAGTCATGGCTTGTTCAGTTAACTGAAATAACAGACAGATGCTCAAGTGAAGAATTCAATGTATATTTATTATTCACAGTTAATTACTATCTACCAAATGCTGCTGCAGAGTTAAAGGATTAAGTACATAGGCCTTTTTTTTTTATTTAAACACGGAAAATTTTTTTAATATATATACACACACAAGACATATGTCTGCAAGGCTGCATGATATACACCAATTCCAAAATAAGGAAACAATCAAATGGTCCAGGTGTAGAATGCCATAGATTCTTTTCCAATCACTTTACAAATTGGGAAGAAAGTGAGTGACAGCTAGCAAGGAGAGGGGGAAAAAGTAATACTCTACAGGGTAGCTCTCTCTTTCATTTGCTGGAAAATCAAAGTGTAAGGCAGAGTCCATCTCAGGAGTAAAACTTTTTGTAACACTTACTACAAAAAAAGGCACCCTCCAACAAAAGATTGCCGGTGCTGAGGCAGGGTGGGAGGAGATCTCCGCTACAGGGTGGGATGTGTTGGTGGGATGAAGGGATCCAGCCAAACGGCCACCAAGGGAAAAACAACGCAACTGAAGATTGGCACAGAGAGCGCTGCGGGCTGATTGCTTTCCTTCTGTCCAATTTAATGTCACACTGCTCTGGTGAGGAGCAAAGGGCCACCAGAAACGCCCCGGGGGTGCAGGGTGGGGAGAACAGTCACACACAGCCTGCTGTGAACGGGAGCGGGCGGGGAGCTACTTCAACAGGAACACTGACCTGAGGAGGGAGGAGAGACTGGAGAACAGGGATGCCAACTCCACTTCTCAAGAGCAACATGACTGCAAATACTGCCTATCCAGGCCGAGGAGACAGGCTGATCACATGCATCACGTAGAAACATTCACTAAGAGCATAAAGTTTTTTTTCAAGCACTATTTCTTGAGGTTTCTCTGCATTATGAAGATTTCCACCAAAGGAATGTACATTTTGTAGGACATCTCAGGGCTATTATTTCTCAAATTCCCCCCTTAACCCTCCCTCCCCAAAATATTCTTCCTCATCATAACTTTCCCCTTTCTCTTACTTCTTTTGAGACTCCTGGTTGAAGCTCTCCACCTCTGAGTAGCCTAAGTTGCCGCTTGAATGCCTTGATTTTATTTTCCTTGGAATAAGGGAAGTTGAACAGCAAGACAAATCTGAAGATTAAAGCTCCATCTCTGTTTGTAGATTTTTCTCAAATGTCCATTGATAAAACCACCCTCCTTTGCCCCCTTCCCCCAAAGTATTTATTTACACATAGGCAGAAAAAAAAACCCCTCTGAAAAGCTCTGGACTGTCCTTTTAACTTAAAAAAAAATAAAAAAGAAAATAAGGGGAAGGCACTATGGAAAAAATTACAGAATGTGCTCAACCGTACACCTTTAAGAAAAAACAAAAAAGCTGTCAGCACAGCATTAATAGACTTCAGTTGTACGTTGGAGTTTCTCAAAGCAGCTCTGTGACTCAAAAGTAAAAAATAGAACAAAAAGCCACACAACTCTTCTCCATTCCTCTGTTTGGAAGCTGCTGAGCTTCAGAAGAAAGTGCCAAAGGAGAAGAGACAATAAAAATTAGATTAACACCTCATCTTTCCCAGGCAAGAAATGCTGAATGTTGAAGGCAAAAGCAGAAACTGATGATTTTTGTTTTTTTTTAAAGGCAGGACTGTGGATTTGGTTCTTCTCTCATGTCCCTTCATGTCAAATGAAGACCGTTTGCAGAGAGAGAAAATACCAGCAGAGTTTCTCCCTTTTCCTTTAACTGCATGGCTAGGACTTTATATGGCATTAAAACTTCATGCACTGATGGACAGAGGAGGAGGGGGAAACAAGAAGAGCTGTGGTGGTGAGACCTTAAGTGACCTTAAAACACTCATTTGCAACAAGAGTGAATAAAAGGGGATAACCCAGGAGCAGCTGAGGAAATTTGTTATTTTCTTTTTTTTTTCTCTCTCTCTCTCTCCTTTTTCTATTTTCCATTTTTTTTTTCCTTTAAGATAAGTTTTGGTGTGTAAGTTGAACTCTTCCCCCCCGCCCCTGAAGTTCCGTACTGAGGGAAGGAGGATCACCTCACGGTGAAAGGTGACTCCGGTTTTACCGCCGTGTGATTTTTTAGGTCACTGGCTGCAGTTAGGCTCTGTATGTGTATTTACTGTTTCTCTGGTTTCCTTAAATAATCTCTAATATTTATCTCTAGATGTTCCGGTTCACTGGGGTCACGTAGTTGCGTGGGAACATGCCCGTCTGTCCACGGCACGCTCCCTTCCACCAGTTGGGGTCAGAATTGTCAAGGACTTGGATAAAGTCTCCACGATGGAAGCCCAGCTCTCCTTCCTCTTGAGGATCAAAATCAAACAGGGCCTGAACGTATGTCGGTTGCTGAAATAGGAATGAGAAACATACACACAGTGAGAATCACCCCCAGCACTCCAGGCACCTGCTCCCACGGGCAGGAGCTGTCTTAGACCACAGATTAACAATAAACATTTGGGCTGCTCCCCTTCCCTGCAAGCCAGCTCCCAACAGCTGCAACAAAATGCTAAAACAGCAACAGACACGCTATAGAACACCTCAGGAGAAGGTCAAGTTTCTGTGAAAAAGCTGAAATAGAGCAGATGATTCTGATGCTTTTCTAGTATTTTTCACTCTCTGTGGCCTATTATAAACCTGTGTTCTATTGCCATACAATAATATGGCTGTTTACTTGTCCTGTTTTCATAACTGACAACACAAATATTATTGATTTACACAAAGCTCCCCCTAAAAACTGGATGTTGACATTTTACACATTTTCCCTCAACTCTTTTGTCATAGAACATTTTGTCTGATTGGCAAGTCTTCCTTTCTGATGGAAAAGCTAACAGTTCATTTAAAATACATTTGCAGTCTTAAAATCCTAAGGCTAGGAAGGTCTCTTCATGCTTGTCCTTTTCAGCCAGCTGTTTTCTCACCCTCTATTTATCCCTGACCTGGCAGTGCAGAGCCAAGGGTTAAGCTCAGACAAACTGTGACAAAGTTGCCTGTGGCACCTGGACAGCTGCACAAATTCCACACCCCTTGTCTTCAGGCTAGAACCAGAATGCTGGACAAGGAAGCAAAAGGATTTACTCAGAGCTGACAAAACATGCAGTTATATGAAACACTCTGTAACAGAGTAACATTCGGATCGACCTGGGAAACGGAACAAAATAAAGAGTTGGATATATACAAGCTGCTCTGCTGACACTTCACAATAGTTTTTGGATTCTCTTCACACTGCCTAGATCCAAACCAGAGATGCTCCATATGCTGTAACCACCCAGCCCAGTATATCAAAACCTCACTAAGGGCTGCACTTCCCCATCCTTTCTTACTGTGCCCTATAACAGGAGCAAATCAATTTTTAATTCACAGCAATCAGATGATCTTCCTGCAACAGAATCCACAAATATTACAAATCAAATGCTCAAGCAGCAACAGTAATTTTGCCTCAACTCCAAGGAGACCAGGAGGCAGGTAGGCTTTGCACAAGAATGCAGCTTATTTACCAGTAAGATTTTGACTGCAGGATCTAAAGACACACTTCCCCAGGTAAGAAAATCAGTAAGCTTCTTTCCTACTCTAAAATGCAATCCCATTTCATACTGTGGTTGCAATAGCCTGACCAGGACACTCTACAGGGACACTTCTCTTACCTGTGGCACCTGCTCAATGTCCCGGAGAAATATTTGCTGGTTCCTGGAGACAGATGTGGATCTGTGATAATCTACCAGCTCGTTCAAAGAATTGAACTTCACCACCCAAAGGAAATACTTGCCAGCCCCATCTCTAAGCACCTTGAAGTGCTGCACATCATTTCCAAACCTGTGTGGAAAGAATGAAGAACATAAAAGGGCACATCATTAGCTACAGAGAACTCCTTTTGGGATCATCAGCACAGAGTTTGGAACAAAAAGGTCCTTCAGGGCACAGTGAAAACTAAAATGACATTGGGAACACAGATGCAATCCCATAGCTGGCATCACATGTACTTCTTGATGTATGTTACATATGCTGTCACCTGTGTTGCTGAGGGTGGTGCAGAATCCCAAGGACAAATGCCAGGGACTTTGCAAGGTCACAGTAACACAGCTGCACCCTGGTGCTTTCCACTTCACATCCCCAAACACAGGATTGCCAGTCAAACAGCACAAGCACTTTGGTTTAGCTCTTCACACCCAGCAGTTTCATAGCTGACTCGAGCCACTTTCAGTCTGTGCTACTCTTGCCACAGCTCTTTGCTTCTCACAGACCCAGTCCCTGCTTCCCACAGCATCACTGGGTACGTGCAACAAAGCAATGCACAAATACCAGTCCCATTACAGGCAAATTCCTGGGAAAACGCTGCCACAGGGAGGGCAGGATTGGCTCCTTTGGCAACCAGAACAGACTTGTGCAAAGGGCTCTCATATGAAACAAAAGGACCTCTCTGGTCTTTAAAAAAATCCCAAAAACAAAATGTAACAGAAAAAAAACCCCTCAACCCCCAAAGTGTTCAAAGATGATGCTGCACACATAAACCAGCCACTTCAACTCTGTGCTAACAATCTTTTCCAACAAATGATGGGGTTCAGTTGAAGCTACATTTCCAATGAGTTAATCTGAATAAAGAGGAACTCTAGAGAGGTCCACTGGGATTTTCCAGATGAACATTGGTATTTTTACTTCAGCCTAAAACACCGAAAACACAAGACAACTGTTCCCTCTTGGCATGCATGGCTCCTTTCAACCAGTAGGGAAAGCAGACACTGCCTTGAAACAACTCCTGGGTGCTGCCTCTGCTCTGCTTTCCTCAACCTGTGAGCTTCTCACCATTTCAAATCCTAGAGATCACTGTTTAGGAAAAAGACTTTCCTAAATTATACACACAAGAAAAACCACCCAGCTGAGACATTACCACCAGGTGGCAACACCAGGCTGAACAGGCAGGCCCAGCTATGCCATTGTAACTTTCTGTTTCTTAAAGGAATGTGCTTTCTGCAATTGAAGCTTCCATTCATATCTAATGCTCCAGCCCAGATGACTCTACCCAAGACAGAAATATAAACATCTCTAAAATCAGTGGCTTTAATCCAGTTTGCTGGCATGACTCAGTGCTGCTGTACAGAAGGACAAAATTTTGGTTACAGACCAAAAATGACCAAAGGAAAAAAAGAAACAAATGTTGTTGAGACAGATCACTGACAGCAACAGAAAACAGAGCCAGCTGGAATTGTGCATGAATAATAGAAACTGTTGTAAGGATTTTAAAGAAAATCTTGTTTATTTATGGTAGAAAAGGGGAAGATTATAGAAAATAATTTAAAAAACAAAAAAAGCCAAAATCAACTGCTGAAGACAGATTCCCTCCCATCCCTGTCTTATATTAAATTAATTCACAGATCTTCTCAAGTTTCTAATACCTCTATTTGAGTGACTTCAGATCAGAGAATCACAGAATTGCTTGTGTTGGAAATCACCTAAGGACCACATCATTCCAACCCTCCTCCCATGGGCAGGGACACCTTCCACTAGACCAGGTTGCTCCAAGCCCTGTCCAGCCTGGCATTTCCAGGGATGGGGGCAGGCACATCATCTTTGGGCAACCTGTGTCATGGCCTCACCACCCTCAGAGAGAAGAATTTCTTCCTAACTCATGTGGAATATACTTGAGAGAGTTCAAATGGACCTCTGGTTTCACAGCTCCATGTCCCAGTGCTATTCAATGGGAATATCATCAAAGCATAGAAAAGCCAAGCAGAGAAAAACATACTTGCAAATGCACTACACAGAGGGAAGATAAAATAATAACTTGCACTGCAGAGGAGGAATGAAGGAGGATGGGAGGTTGTTCACACTGGGTGCTTTGTGGCTGTAAGAGGGAGGAATGTGATCCACAAAGAAGCCACCAGACATTGCCTGGGCCTGTGTGAGCCACGTGCCACCAGGTCACTGCAAACCAGAGCAAAGATGTTTGTTCTATTAGAGAGGGAATAAATGTCACTAGAAGAACAGGAACGCTATAGGGCATCTGTGAGATTATTCCTGCTCCTCAGTGTTGACAATCACCTGCCCTTTACTCAACAAGCAGGAGCAGCAGATGCCTGATTAGCACACAATTGCTCCTGGGCATGACTTACTTGACTGAGAGGGAGAAGTCTCCAGGAGCACTCTCACTCTCCCTGATGAGGAAGGCACCATCATGTCTCTGTTTGCCCAGCATTTCTTCAGCCTTCGCTCGGGGAATCTTTCCAAAAAACCACCTGTGTTGGGAGGAAAAGAAAACAATAGGAAAAGTTAAGAATTTTAATCCATTCATGGAACAGCCAGAAACACCACAGCTCTGGAAACAATATTTTGTCTATGCACTGCCCCATCCTGCACATATGGAAAGTGCATTTTGTATCTAAATCAATTTCTTTTCTCTTTCAGAGCAGGTGCTAAGACACATCTACTTTAGTAAAGAGAATCAGTATCTTCATCCAGCAGCTGTTTGCTCCTGCAGCTCAGAGTCCAACCTCTGAGTCCTATGGTCCAAGACAAGTATCATCTGTCAGAAAGCTGAGGCAGGTGCCAGGACTGCAGTTACACACAGACAGAGTGAGAAAAGCTCCTTCAAGGTCTCTCTGCTCCACTGCAGAG
Organism: Acridotheres tristis; assembly: GCA_037013685.1. Taxonomy (NCBI): domain Eukaryota; kingdom Metazoa; phylum Chordata; class Aves; order Passeriformes; family Sturnidae; genus Acridotheres; species Acridotheres tristis. Next base: position 6,674,070 of record CM072905.1, read on the forward strand.
GAGTGCTGAGCTAGGCATGGATTCCTTTCCAGAAAAGATGCTGATGACACTTGTTTCAGGAGTCTCTTTTCTTGCTTTCTCCCACAGGCAGGACAATCCAGCAGCTTTCACAGGAGTCACATGAAGTAGCTGCCTCATGCAAACCACATCCAAAATTCTGACCAGCCACAGGCTGACCATGACACCAAGGCTGAACTTACCTCAGGCCACCAGATCATCAGCACTGACCAACAGCCTGGTCATGGGATCCCTGCCCCCATTTATATTTGCATTTCCAGACTAATCCAAGATTAAAGGCAAAGAAGAGATAAGTGGTGGGTCACATGGCATGAGAAAAGCAGAAGCATCTTCACAACTAAAAAGCACAGCTTTCAGCTCTGACAAACAGATCACACAGGACAGCAGCACTCAACCATACCCATGCAGATGACTGACCTTACAGGAAAGCATTTCATAACAAGAGCTCCACTCACACAGCCCACTGTCTGCAGTGAAGGTTTTGCTGCAGCAACAAGGCAGGAGTTGCAGAATCCTTCCTGAAACGGTCATTCTTAAGAGAAGCTGGAGCTCTGGTGACATCAAAAAGTCACCAGATCTTTCTCTCTAAGGGGAAACTGCCTCTAGAGCTGAGGAAGGACTGATTACTTGGTTACCAAACACCCAAACACTTGCTTGAAACTCTTATTGTGTACTTTTTATCTCCTGGAATGGGAAGGAAAAGCTTCCTCCCTCAACCATCCTATTTCCAGTGATCAAGAACATCATGGCATTTTGTATATTTTGGGTGGCTTAGCACCTGTGCTGCTTCCTGGTACCTGAGGTGAGGTGGGGGCAGACCACCACAGGAGACCCACCTGCCCCTCACTGCACTCTGGTGCCCACAAAAATCAAGCAAGAGAAACTAGTAAGTGAAACTCCTTCAGAATTCAAAGGTGGTATTTAATTTCTTGGGCTCTTGGCACTACTGTCAGAAAGACAAGGAAGTCCTGAATTTTCTCTCTGTCAAATGCTGCCTGAAGCAAGCTTTATATTATGATTTTAGATATCTCGCCATATTTCTTGTTTACAAAGTCTCTTAATCCTGTTTAGGTCTCAAATAATTCTCAATTACTGATGTAACAAAGTCTCATCTTAAACACAAACAAAAAACAACTACACCTTTCTCTATAAAGTAAGAAGGAAAGCCTGAAAGAGCTTAATAGAATCCTGCCTGAAGCCTCAACAGTTTACCTGTTTTCTCCCTAAATTTTACTGAATCACTACAAAGTAGAAGTGTACTATTCTTTTAAAAGAAATAACACTTCCAAAGTGACAATGCCAAACTATGTAAGTTTTCTGCCAGCTTCTTCTAAAGCACTTCAAATAGAAAGACTAAAAATCTTACACAATTCTTGAGCTTCCTTGCAGTTTTATAGCTTTACTACCACATTAGCCAGAGTAAAAGAACCTGAATTAAATGAAAAGAAAACCTTGGAGATGAAACAAAGCTATTTTGCAAGACTACTGTCTACTTAAGAATACAGTTGTAAAGCAGCAGAAGTGTTGTGCACATCCTTGCTACAGAATGTCTGAAAAAATTAACAAACATCAAAGCATGTCAAAAATCACTTGTGGAGAATTAGGCAAAGTGACAATGACATTCCCACAATTTTTCTTCTAAGGACTAAGCCTGGTAAGGCTTGACTCCAACAAGCTCTGTAATGCAGGTGAAACTCATCCTGTCAGCACTGCAGAAGCAAATGCAGGCATTCCTGCTGATGCTGCACAGCCAGAGGGAGCTGCACTGATTGTAGAGCACAGGTTCTCATCGCTTCCAGCCTCCCTCAATCGGCCTTTGGCAATTCCCTCGCTTCACTTCGCACAATCCTTTCACTTGGCCGAGTTCCTCCACTAAAATCACAATACTGCAAAGTGAGACTTCAGCAATATCCCCAGGACAAGCTGATAACAAACACAAAAACCTGAGATAGCCTGGATCAGATCCATGGTGTGTTTCATAAACAGCAAAGTCTTCCCCTGCCCCCTTCAAGAGCAAGGTGTTGCTGTGCCTTTCCAGTAACCTCCCTGCCCAGAGCTTCCATAGCTCTTCTCTGTCCTGCCTAGTTCTGCTCAGTCTTTGCTTTGGTAATTGAAGTGGCAATTAAAATTAACCCTTTGGGTTAATCCCCAGGTAAGTCTGGTCACTGAGAGGTGTCACATTTTCCTTTCAGCTTCATTTGCTGGTAGCCACAAAGTGATCTGTAAGATCTGCAAAATACAAGCAACGTGGCATTTAATACCAGCTGTGCAGTTGGAAGATTTAAGTCTTGGATCCTAAGACAGGATTTAAATTCATATTCAGTTGCTTTCTTTCCAAAACCTCTTGAAGACTATTTGATGATACTCTCAGTAAAGGAACATTCTCACTGCTCAGCTGCCTGCAGTTTGCTTTTTGTATGACCTGTATGACTAGAGAGCTCTGCACTACAGCTAAGCCAACATTATGCTATAATAACTTTTGCATAATTTTCCAGGGTTGTTAAAATGCAGTAGTTAAGACTCCCAGCATTGCTGACACATGGCACTGCCTCCATCCAGATGCCATCAGTAGCTCAAAACATCTTCAGATAAGATCAAATTAACTATGCTCAAAAGCCACTACCAAATTTGCCCACTTGCAGGCTCAAATATTGTTAGCTCCCTTTTGATATAAAAAAAGTGAAAAACTGACAGCTCTATTCCTCTAAAACAAAATGCCATGGAGGATCACAGAATAAACTCATCACTGCAGGATAACTCAAATGCCTGGAAAATTGTCAAGAGAAAGTACAAGCATCAAATCAATGTGAGAGAAATTGCAATGTGGATTTGTGATCCTCAGTGGACTGGTACTATCAGGGTAAACCAGACATGTTACTACAGAAAACAAAGCTTTAAACAATTTCGGAATTTTCTTGTGTGTCCTTGCTTCACTTCCCACTTGGTTGCTCTAAAGTATGACACCTCTTCTTCCTTCTTGAGGCCAGGCCCTCAGAAGCTTCCTTCTGTTATTTCAAAAGGGCCCTTAGAAAAATAATTCTTGATTGCATTTAACTGCAATATCTTCATTATATGACGACAGTCAACACTTACATAAATCATCAGTTTTTGTGAGCAAATGAAATGCTCCTTGTAAAAGTCCTGATTACAGGTTTTGCTTCTCCCTCCTAAACCTTCCTTTGAATGTTACCCAGAGCTTGCTGTTCTTGTTCAGATGTTGCAGGATCTCAAAGGTTGGCAGAACCAAAGTTTAGCAGAAGACAGCAGAAACCCATGAACTGACACAAAGAAAACACCCAGTCATGAAATGCTACAGTTTTCATATGCTGGCTCCATTACACCTGGGGGAAAGGTTCAAAGTAGTTACTCAAACACAGCTCTCTGGAACAGCAGCTCAAGGCAACAACACTTGTGTGACAGCACTTTGAGATCAGCCTGTTTTGTGAGGAAGGTTTTGGACCAGATGATTGTTACAGATCCTGTCCAACCTTAACAGTTCTGTGATTCTCTACTCAGGATGTGACAGACATATTACAAGTTCAGCCCCAAATATCCTTCACCTTTTGCAGAGCTGTGAATGCCATGATTTTTACTCTTAGCTGCTCAGTAAGCAAAATTGAGAATCGTCACAAGAACACAGACACTTTTCCTGAGGCAGAGGTAGTGGTACTAAAGGGTTTTCTGCTGGTTTATGGCTGTTAGCCCCAAGGTTGCTCTGTCTGACCCTAAAAAACACCAGAGCAAGCACCAGAAAAGCCTCCCAAAACACCCTGCTATGCAGCTACTGTGAAAGGAGTTAAACACTACAGCCAGAGACACACAGCTCACCAGCCATCCTTTATCTGTCCATACATTTGAGTAGATGTGGTAAAATTTTAGCAGAAAACCATCCTTCTGCTTGTGAGGCTGCCCAGAGTAAGACCAAGGGAGCCTATCCCAAAAGCTCTACTTACGGATGGGGTTTCATTTCTATGTAGTTCTTGGGAATGAAGCCATCTTTTCCATTGAGTTCTGCCTTGTACCAATTCTGATCACATTCTTCATTCAAAACCTAAAGGAAAGAAGCAAACAAAAATCAAGCTTGAGATACATTCAAGATACAAGCAAGAGTGATGAAGGTACCAGGTTATTCTTCACATTTGTGTTGAGAAGTTTTTACATTCATAAAATTAAACACATTCAAACAGCAAATGTAGATGAATAAAGTTGCTTCTTTTGATTTTTTAAAGGGATACTTCTCTTGCTGTAATTTTAAACATGAATGAAAGATCAGGAGTCACAAGAAAAGAGCCACATGAAAAGGTAGTTTTAAAAAGCACAAATTGATATTTTTAAGGCATACTTGCTCTAAAAACTTTGAAGCTTTATTTTTTAATTTCTGTCAACTGGTACAGTGCAATAGGCAAGCCTGGTACACCGACTGAAAGTGGTCCCTCCAATATTGTATTATGTTCTGTAAGTAAAATCATGCTATTGTTTGAAACTACCTCTCCCCAAGATGATTTTGTGTTGGAAGTAAACACCTCAGAGAACCTGCCCCCTTCCCTTTAAGATTAAACACCACAACACCACTTTTCCTCAAGCACTTTCATTTCTTCTCAGCTTTCTCAGGAGGATCCAACAAAAAGCTAGATCTGAGTTAAAAATAAAAAAGCCTCAAGTCACAAAAGTATCACATGATTAGCATTGCTTAAATGCAGGAAGATGAGGAAATGCAAAGAGAAAAAAACATAAATACAGATCTAGAGATCACATACTACACACATGCAGTTATGATGAAGATATCCACCAAATCCTCAAATTAATTCTTTTGCTATGTCATTATATTTCTTTATTTCAAGGGTGGTGAGAGGAAATTTCAAAAAAAAAAGAGAAAGTAAAAGTAGCCAAGAATTTGCAACTGCATGTCTTATTCTTACAGTCGACGGGAATGCTTCAGAAAATTAAACTCTAAAGATCAATGCTTGCTGCCTTTCAAAAATGTGACACACCAACACCAATCTGCCTCACTGCTGAGTGCTCTGTGTGACAGAGAAAAACCTCAAAAAACCTACAGAAATTAAATGTGGCAAAGGAAAGAGAGCAAAATGTGAAGCTCCTCAGTGAATTACACTGGGTAATAGTTGCTTGGATGTTAACTCCCAAGGGAAGAGGCTGATGGGATGTACACTGTACATTCCCCAGGTGCCAGCACTTCCACTGGGGAACCAGCACAGCAGCAGGGCCACGTCTACAGAACTTAGGTGAGCAAAGATATCCATCCTTAGGGCCCATTCCAGGATATTTTCAGCTGAAGATGCTTTAACACTTAAAAGATCCCAAGTACTTACATGTGGATGAAACATTCAAGGTGTCTTTTGTACAGTTACTACTTTGGGCTTCCGTGCATTTATTTACAAGCACTGCTCCAGCAGAGTTCGGTCATTTAACTGGGATAATGTGAGCACGGGTCATGAGCAGGTCAAGGGTGGCTCTGAGGTAAGAGCTCACACACGGAGAGCTGCCCTGGATCAGCTGATGTCTGCTGGACTGCCTTGGAGCCCAGTGACCTGGGCAGGGACAGACACCAGCAAGAGTTCTGGGATACTGAACAGGAACCACAGAGATCACAACCAAGTGTGTAAAAAAGTGAATTGCTTCCAAGAACCAGTAATTTGGGGCTGTTCTGCAACTCAAGCTGCCTTCACTAGAGTCCTGCACAATAGAACACAACTCAAACACAACATATTTTAATATGACTTCTAATAAACTAAATCTTACACAATGGTGTGCATTCCTTTATCAGAGGTATCCCCTATGAGCTTTGATAAGCTCATGTGCTACAGACTCATTTCACCACCACCATCAGAGAGCAGTGAAGGGATCTCTCAGTCTGTTCTTTACTCAAAAAGAATGGGTAAACTGTAGTTTCACCTGAAAGACAGTGCCACAGTTTTGGGGGTTTGGCAGTAGGTATTAAAAAATTATCAGAAATTCTAATGCCCAAATGTAAATTATTTTAATGAGTTTTATCTTGCTGTGAAGATATGCTAATAGATTTGGAGGAGCCAAATCACATCGGGCTTGGGGTACTCATTAATGCCTGGCCTGAAGCCAAGTGCCACGAAGGGAACAGTGCTGAGGGATGCATTAAAGCTTTGTGACCAGAGTGAAAAATAGCTGATTAAAGGCACGATAAGGTAACTGCCTATGTATCTGCACATCCAACGTGTTCAGGGGACTTCTGCTGTAGTGATGAGCCCTCCACAGCTCCCTCCTCAGCGGCTTTGTTTGCTCCCAAGACCTCTTCCTGCCTCACACCCAGGCTGACTTTATCTTCGCAGCCCGTTGTCCTTTCTAGGATCATTTTAACGAGCTGCCACAGCTCCATTCACACCCTGGCAGGCAGCCAGGGATCCCTGCCCCGAGCTCGGGACCCAAAAGCTCATACACACACACTCACCCTGCAAACACTCCTGGGTTCCCCTTTCTGGCTCTTCCAGAGAGAACAGAACACACTGTTTTCTTTCCAAAGCTCCACGTTCCCATGTCATTTCAGCAGGAGTCATCTCCACAACACAGATCTAAAAAACCATTTCTTCTGACACTGTCAGACATCCCTGGAGCTGCTCCCAATGCTTAGCCAAGCAAAACTGACTTGTACTGAAGTGCCTTAAATTCAGGACAACTTTGCAATCACATGCACAAGGCTGGAATTCTGGTAGTTCCTACGAAGTTATGAAAACTGCAGAATAGTTCTGTAAAATTTCAGCTTTCAAAAAAAAAATTAAAAAAAAAACAACCACAATGCCACTAACATCCTTTAGTAACTAAAATATCTAAAACGTAACTAAAAAGTAAGTCAGGAATAGACATAGGAATCTTGTGTATTGATGTATCTGTCTTTGATGCTTACATCTGACACTGCTCTCTTATGTTAAATCATAAATCCACTGAAATGAAAGAACTGACTTTAAGTAATTAAACCATTTTACCACAAAACATCTTATGAAAAGCACCCGGTAAATCCATCTATTCTATACCCCCAAGTGACTCCCAGTTAATAAATCATATTAAAATTTATCATCTGGATATTAAAACACAGTACTATGCCTCTAAGAAAAATAGTGATTCTTAACTGAACTACAATAAGATTTACTGGACTTACCAAAGCTACAAAATTTAATCTAAGTACCACATGAATCACTGGATTTTGCTTTGAATAATTTGCCAAGTACAAAATGAAAACACAAAGTAAGTAACAAAATGAAACTTTAAAGATTTGCTGCTCCAAACTGGACAGCCTTCAAGGTCTGCAAAAAATGTAAAACACTTTTTTAGATCAACTCTTCAAAATTGCTGCTCTTTGGGTAGGTCAAAACCTAAAGCATCCCAATCCCATGGCTGCCACAGATCCAGTCAGGTCTATGCCAGTCACTCTTCACACTGGGGCACGTGTGCCTGAGAGGAGGAAGGGGATTTTTATCCCCTCCATTTGCAGCCATGTGCTGTCCTCAGCCTGCAGTCAGCCCTGCTTGACAGTAAGAGTGGCTCACTGGTCCGGCAGTTTCCCAGTTTGATAACAGCTCTTATCAACAAAAGCCCATTTGCTCCCATGGAAATGGACAAGAGGAACCCCACAAGTCCCAAGTCCCAGCTAGAACCGTTCACACACAGCAACCATCCCCAGCCATGCTCAATTCCACACCTAGAGAATTTTCCAATTCCCTTAGGAATTGTACACCAGTCTCAAACCTCTCAAAACCAAAGCACCTTCAGGAAAACACAGGCATTAAACTGGAACATAGAAGCAGATCTGGCTCAGCTCTCAAGCTGACACCCATAAGGAAACATGAAACTCAACCTAATGCCTCGAACATCATGTGCTGTGAATTTAGCCAAATTAATCTGCATGCTTTAGTTTTGGAGAGAGAAACCCCAAAAATGTATTCACAGAGGGCTCTGAGTTTGGGCTGAAGCTCCTCTTTTCCCTAAACTCCAAGGCTTTGGGACTCTTTCTGTGCTAACTGAAACAGAAAGTGTAACACAACTGCTGCAGCAGCACCTGTTATTGCCAATGAAGTTTTTCTCCTCCACAAAGTCACACTGACAATGCCACAAAGAAGACAATGCATTATATTAAAAACATTCCTAAAGTCTGAAGAATTCAAGGAAAGCGCTCACAACACTCAAATTAGGGCAAGAATTAAAATTTATTAAGTGAACAAATGTTGCAAAGGGAGTAATTCTGCAAATGAATTTCTAAACCTGGAAATTACTTGTCCCAGGATGGAATAGCCCCTGGGATCATGGTTCTCACCCTCAGGGTGTTAAAACAGAGGTGCTTTAACACTTCTTTTCATTTCAGAGAAAAACGGCTCCTTTTCTGCTCTGAGAGTTACAAAGGAGATATAAACCAGCAAGTAAAAACTGTTCCAAGGGGAAACTGGATTCAACAAAGCAAGTTCACCACAGCACACTATAAAACATTTTTGTTCTCTGTGTAATACATGGATAGTGTGATGTTGGCTCTCACTAATATTGAATGTAAGAAGTTCTGTTAAGATCTGTTATTTTTATATAAAAGTTCTGTAATGTTGAAAGTTGATCTCTGATCATGGTGAGGGTTGTGCAGACTCCAGGACAAAGGAGGAGCTGGGTCAGAACAGTGACATCTGCACGAGTGCAGGGAGGGTTGGTTTATCAGGGGCTTGGCTTATCAATATTTAAGGGTTGTTATGGGTGTGGGTGGTGTGTCTCTGGCTGCAGCTAAACACCCAGTCAGTCCCGTCCCTTCTTTCTTATTCAGTCCCTTGTTGAGGTTCAATAAACCTTTTAAAACTTTTAAAAGTGAGGCATTGTTTCTCACATCTGCAAATTTATTGTAAACGGCACCACAGGATATTAAAATTCAACTCTTCAGGATTTTGTAAAGACAACCCAAGATATGGCCTGGCCACCTGCAGCTCCTGTCTCATCCTTGGGTTGAACAAATGAATTCTCCTACCTCTGGCTGGGTGTCACCAAGGTGGCTGTGAGGCAGGAATGGCATCTTAAGGAAACCTGGGGAAATCTGCCCATCAAAATGACACTGTGACTCTGACCAGGCCAAATCAGTTTTTCTTTTCTTGATTTACTCATCACACACAGTACAGTTAATTTGAACTGCAAACTTTCAACACAAAAAGATACATTGGACAATTAGGGTGACTCAAGAACACATAATTGCTGAAATATTTTAGGCTTTTCCTTAAATTCAATTTATCATAATAACACATAAGAAATGCAAAATATCTACATTTTTCAGAACAAAGCCTACAGTACCACGTTTGGACATCCTTTAAAATTGTCCATACTTGTTATCTAGATACAAAAAGCTGTGGAAATGCTTAACAACCACTGAGCAAATGTTACTGAAAACAGCCAGAGAAAGATTGTTCCTCAAATTGCACTCAACTACCAAGCGTTATGATATAATACCTAAATAATGGATGTAGATTGCACTATAATGCAGTAATGTGTTATGGATACAGGTTTTCATTCTCACTCTCCTCAATTCCCATTATCACTATAGAAACACTTCTTCCACCCACAGCTTTTTAAAGGCACAAGAAGAGCACAGAACACAAAAGAAAGTAATTCAGAAAGTCTCCCCACCACAACCAAGTCCAGGGGTCTTTCCTCCCCACACCTCAGCAGTGCTTTTATCAGAAGCCTTATCTGAAGTGATGCTGCTGCTTCAACACACACGGACTTTGCACATGCACACCCACAGCCTTTTACCACAACAGCCACGCAGCTGGAAGCAGAGTCTGGAAGAGGAAATTTTGAAGCTTTTCAAAGCACAATGCTGGTGTCTGGATTACCAACTGCTGTCTTTAGTTTCTTTGTGAAGAATTTATGTCTAAGTTATTTCCATTCATCTTGAAGGAACCTGAAAACTCTTCCAAAGTAAAATATATGGCAAAGTTGAGAAAACAAGCCAACAATGAAGTCACAGGTCAAGGCCATTCTAGGATCTAAGCTTCTCTTTCCAAACCCTAAATAATATTGCCCTCCATATCTGCTGCATGAAACTATTCACCACTGGAGGTTTGTGCAATATAAACATTTGCAGATAAATTCAGAATTACCCTAAACTTCTGAAAGGGTTCATAGGGAGAAGTAGCTGGGTAAGATTACAGGAAATGATGCTATTTTTAACTGCGTGAGATAAAGACAAGTCATCACTACAATTCCATATAATATTTCACCATGCAAAACTGAAATCCATAGGAGAACTGACTATAAGTCATCAAGAAATCCACAGTTGCACTGGCTGGCAAGCACAGAAAAATCTGTTGTAACAAGGAAAACTCCAAAGAGAGGACTGGAGCAAGGCATTAGCATTCAACCTTTTACAAAACTACCTTTTATATTTTTTGTAGGTAAGACAAGAATACTTGAGACAACTTTATGTCAGCTGAGGCACAGTCAAGTCTAGGCACAAGGACAGAACTCAGCACAGACTAACTCACCCTGCCTCCCAGGCCTTGCCAGTCTGGTACTACCATATCCCCTCTGGCAAAAGTCTTCAATTGTGAAGAGTTATTTATTAAAGATAATAGGAAAAAGAGAAGTAAAAAAACCAATCTAAACAATAATTCTCTTTCCCTGTGGCTCATCTCTTTTGCTTAACATGGCACAAAGACAGGAGGAAAAAATTCAGTATTTTGAAGTATACTGCAGTGAGCTCCAAAATGTCTAATAGAGATCCTGGAAGGAGTCAATAAAGTTCAAGAAACTTTGCCACAGGTCTTGCATTCCTTCTGTGTAGGAAGCTTTCACTAGCACAAACACATGGAGTTAAATGATAATAAATGTGCCAGTTCTGCCTTTGCTTTTGTGGTGGATAGAGAGATGTCACCCCAGTGACTACAAAATTCCCTTCAAATTAGTCCTCCCACTATTACCACCTGTAAAAAGGTTAAGCTGTAGACACCACCAATAGCCTATTTTTAAAAAGGTTGATGGAAAATCTCCCTAACAGAAAGTATGGCAGCCTGAAGCAAAAAATCAGTATTAGTGATTTTACAACTCAAATAAAAATAGCTTTATAGAGCTTGAAGTAGCTACAGCTACATTCTAATTAGGCTTTCCACAGCTCAAAGACCCCCAAGTGTTTCCAAAACAGCAGGGACTCTCAGAAGTGAGATTCATTTTATGTTCAGCAACTTTTATGGTACTTAAATGAACACTAATTCTGACAAACTTCATAATGTAAGGACTACTTCAACATTTGATGCTGCAAGGAATGCATGGTCTCATTCCAGTGCCTGATCAAAATGGAGTGCAAACCAGTAAAAGGCTTTTTAGCACAGCCTAAGCTCACAGTTTGGCCCTGTTATAGATGGGTAATGCAATGGCTGGCTCTCACAATTAAGGGGTGAATATTATGTGTATGTTCAAAGAAGTTGTACTGATGTATCGTTATGGTATTGTGATTTGTTCTCCCCACAGTCCTCTTTCTTCTCTCCTTTTGTATTCTGGTGATGGCCTTGGTAGCTGGAGCATTTGGGAGGAGGGCAGGCTTGTTACTAGGAGGCATGGCATGGCAACACCTGACCTCCAATCAAACAGTCTCCATCAATGGACAGTGAAGAAGAGTTAACTGGAACACCCTGGGAGAGGCCAGGGCTGCCTAATGCAACCCTGGTACAAAAGGGGTATAAAAGGGGGAGCAGCCATTTTGCAGAAAGTCATGCTCCCAGCACTGTATTCTCTGTCCTTATTCAGTCATTCGTTGTATTTTGTTAAAGTTGAATAAATTTTAAAAGTGAGCATCATTTCTCAGAGCCCGAATATGTAGAGAGCAGAATGCTCAGGGATTCACAAGAGCAGTTTCTTAAAAAGAGGAATGGGAGTGTTGTTTTTCCCCAGCAGACCAAGGGTTAGTTTACAGTGACTAAAGACCAGGACCAGCCACCTTTTATAACAAGCTGTAGTGCTCAGGATGTTATCACGGAAACAGAAGACAAAACATCCTTCCTTAATCTCCAACCCAATCCAGACCAAATTTGGAAGCCCTGAAGAGCAGAGCACTGGGTCAGTTTTCTGTTGTGCAGCGTGGATTAATTCACTCAGGTACTACTAGGGATGGGCATTTGCTTGTGAATCAGTTATTCACTGAGATTTTATTTAGCATTGCTTAATTTAGGATTAAACAGGGTCCCAGCAAAACCACCATTGGTGAAGCACAAACTGAAGAACAGGTCATGTGCTGAAGCCTGGAGAGTTCTACACCATCCTCTCTCTTTCTTCCTGAGGAAAGAAAACAGCCTTCAATTCTGAGTACAAACCTGCTCTATCTGGGAGAGGTTCAAAATCCAAAACCAGACTCCAAAACAACCCAAGTGCATATATGCACATGTCTACATAAAGAACAGAGCACACATTGCCTTAAGCACCCAAAATAAACCCTCAATTATGAGACGAAAAATTCTGAAAGAAGTCTTTTTACCTACTGGTCAGAATAAGGAGTCCTGGTTTCTATTCCCATATCTGCTGCTAACACCAGTGCTATAAATTCCAGGCCATCTTACAAGGGCTTTTTCAAGCAGCAACTTCAAGTTTAGCAACATGGACACCAAGCATAAAAAAATATGTTATCACATGCTCTAGACTATTTATCCAAGTACAACCAACTACAACCTTTCAGTCCTTTAATGAAATTGCGAGGCTTTTGCAAGAGCTCTTGGCACAAGCTCTGAGGGATGACCATAGAAAGTCACCAGCAGAAAATAATAAAAAAGAGCTATCAAACATTCCAATGAGAGCGTTTCAGAATTGTTTTTTAGCTTAACAGAGAAACAGAAGAAATATCAGCAGTGAGTTTGTGGCAGTTTGCAAAGCATATCAAAATTATCCATTTCTCACTTTCTGCACTTCTCTCATTGTGCTGGCTCCCTAGTAAGCCAGGACTTGATAGTGTGTCTTAAACAAAAACTGAAAAAGGTAATGAAGAACAAGCCATCATAGCACTGCTTGTCCTTTTTAGAGCTTTACAATACAAATGAAGCTAGTCACTACAGTAAAACTGAAAATACCCTGGGGAAATAAACATGCCAGACAGCCCATAGGTCAGACATTCACAGCTTGCAAAATCCATTCCTAACCTGCTTTGCATAACCCTTTTACTTGAACACCCAGCAGTTCCTACTTCTATTTGCATGTGTCCTACTTTGTCCCGTTATCCCTCACTAAAATGCACCGCTGGAAAATGTATTTCTCACCATCTCAGGAGGAAGCAGATACAACTGTCCCAGCGACAGGGACAATGCCTCTGATTATGCAGAGCTCCTCGCTGGCTGTCCCACATGCTGCCTTGGAACACACCACAGTCAAGGACCAAAACATTCACTAGAGGACAAGGAAAGGTTTGCATGAAGCACAGGATAGTGCAGCACTAACAACGAGTCCATCATGCTTCGTACCCCAAACCTCTACAGATATAAAATTCTGAAAATTCCTCCAGCAAGAATGAAAGAGAAAAAATGCTGAAATGATGACATGTTCTAAATGGAGGGTGTGTATCATTACCTCTGCTACACTTCACTGCCCAAGAAACCACCAAACCCAACACTCCACTCCAGAACTTTCACTCTTAATTACTGCTTCCCCTAGCACACAAACTCAACAATTTACCTATCACTTTTAACCAGACAGGAATAGTTGTTTGTGGAGTGACATCCAGCAACTGCTTCATGTAGGACATTCTCCTTGACAACCATTCTAACGCTTGTACACAACAAAAGGGTGATGGATGTAAGTACCAGCAGGTAAAGGCCAGAAGGATGTTAAGGGAGACAAACTAATTATGAACATTTGGCATCCTATAAAAATATCACACTACATAAGGCACTTTGACCTCAGTGCTGGAAAAGCTGGGTGGGATGAATGATGATTATTAATGGGCCAACCTGGACTTAATCTTTGATCAGAAATTTAGGATGTGTCCAGAGGGCAGTTTTGCAGCAGCCCTGTAGAGATCAAACTACAGTGCTCCCCAGCTACAGCCTTACATGCAGCGAGGGGAAAAATGACTCTGGATGGTGGGCAGGTATTACAGCCCTGTCTGTACAGCTCAAATGAGGTGACATCACTTAGATTTCTACCAATTTTCCACTGCAATGTTTGGGGCATTTTCAGAGGAACTGATACCAAGTGAGTTGCTCCCTGTCCTGCATTGGTGCAGTTGATTATGTCTGCCTACAACTCTGACAGTTCAATGATCATTGTTGAACATCTTCCTGTTTTCACATTTCTTCAAACCATCATGACAGAAGGTGTCACCTAAATGAAGCCACTCTGTTTGTGGACTCCATGATCCTTGTAGGCCCCCTCCAACTCAGGATATTCTGTGATTCTGTGACAACCAGGATTGATAACCCAGGATGCACTGGTAAGTCTGAGTGACTAACAACATGATGCACTTAGAAAAACCTGGAAAAAGTTTAAAGAGAAAACATGCCTGCCCTGCACCGATCAGCAATCTGGTGAGGAGCAAGCCACATACCAACACTGCCTGCTCCAAAGCAAAATGAAGGAAAAAATTGTAAAGGTTGTCCAAAGCCCAACTACATTTCTGTGGGAAGTACAATTAGAAATATTATCTGCAGCATTTTAAAACACACTAAGAAAAGGTACAACCCCATAAAGGCCTTAAAAAAAACTTACATGAGTTCAGAGTACCAACTTTGAGTTTTTGTATCTAGAGGAAGCAAATTAACTTGAGCTGCAGCTGCTGTTTTTTTCAGTGAAAAGGCTACTGCAAACACACAAGCAAAGGGTCCAACTTGTTTCCAAAGATCAAACCAAGCAGATTTCTGCTATTAACAACAGTAATGTAAGTAAGGGGGGAACAAAAAAAAGGCTTTTGGCATAATTGGCATACATTTACAAGGCAGACAACCTTTTAAATTTTTTTCTCTATATGCATGGTTTTGTTTAAACTGTTTTATTACAGTACTCAGTACACATTCATTTTACACTGCAGACAAGTTAACAGAGCAATAAAAACCTTAACTTTGCTTCATCTGGTTTTAAAATTTAAAAGCTTTAGGATTCTATGAGCATATATTCTTATTTAGTATTGGTTACTTAATATATTAAAGCATTGTAAATTTTACAGAATGTGACATTTACTCAGCTCTTAGTCAGAAAGACTTCAGGAATAATATTTGACAACTAATCTACAGGACAAAGTTTCCCAGGTTAATTACACCTGATAAGACATATTGGAAAATGTATTTGAAAAAGTTATGCAACACTCTAGTTCTTCTGACACTACTGAACTTTTGTGCATCTCTTATTGATGGTCCTCAAAATCCACTGTTAAGTCATGCCTTGAAAGGTACAAAAACTTATTCTACTAAACACAGAGCTATAAGTCAAAATCTAGTCGATTTAAGCATTTATTCAGGAATAAGGACAACTTCAGGCATCTCTCACACATCTTGACCTTGGAATTAACAACCTTATTTGGGAATCCATACTTCTGAGCAGGAATTCAATACAAACTCAGAGGCCACACTCTCAGTTTGGGGTGGCTCCAATTTTGGCAGCAGCTCTGTGAGCTGGTTTGTGCAATGGCTGCACCCTCCCACCTGTGCTCCTCAAAGTGGGAACAGGCACTTGTTTAGTTCCCCACATTGGAGAACTGATGTGCAGGAAAGTCTAGAGAGGTGCTGTATTCCTCACCTGCCTGGCCGGCTCCACAGAAAGTGCAGGGCACAGCTCTGGGAGTGAAGCAACAGAGGAGACAGGAAGGAAAGGAATAGGGCAGGACTGCTGGGGTGGGCACTGCCATGAAGGAAACAGCCTTGGTTCCAGTTTCAAAGGACACAAAAGGTTCCTCCAAAAATTCTTGCAGCAATCCACCTCAAAAATGTTCACACGCAAGAACAGTTCCACTTACTCGAAAATTTAAACACAGCAGATTAGGGGAAGAAAGGGACAAGAGTTCAAGAAGGAACACGTGGCTAGTCCTGCTCTGGGGCAACGAAAATTCAGAACTCACTGACTGCAAGTGGGAGGAAAGGAGCTGGGGAAGCAGGAGTGAGTGACTCAGCTGAGACCTAGATATATTTGTGTTCTCTGATGACAGGCTTATTTGCACAAGTGTTAAGACTGGTTTTTTCACACTGTACACAAGCTGAGACCTTTAATGGACAAAGATGGAAAGGACAGTCAGGTCAGCCGCACCTTCATGCCAGCCAGCCAGGTAAAGCTAATGGATCCTGGCAAGACACATCTGAAGATTTCTGCAGCACAGACAGAAAAAACTCAGACTTCACGCATGAAACAGCTCCAAAGTTCAGGGGCACACAAGAAACGCTGGTGAGCTCATACATCAAATCTCTTTTTGGGCTCTGAATTGTCAACAGTGACAGCTGCTGGTCCTTCTGACAAATTTAATTCTTCACAGGTTACAGCTCTCAGGTGCAGAGCAAAAGTCATCCCTTCCATCCTACCACACATTGCAAAACTGCACACAGGAGAAAGCAGGGCTTTATGGTGTTGGAAATTACATGTTAATACCAGCGTACAAACCTCACACCTTTTGGACCTAGAAAATCAAGTGCTAACTGCAATAACCTCTCTGCAGCAACTGAACAATCAGAATTTGACAATCAGTATTTACTAATTTCTTTCACACCTAAGACCCACATGGACTTTTCTGCCCGTCCCCAGGGCATACTCTGCAATTTGCATTTGAAAGTTAAGAAGGGAAAGTTCCATGTACCCTAAGACAGCTGCCCCAAGTGTCACCACCGCCCAGGTCCGGCCCCAGCTGCAAAGGCTCATCACTGCCCAATGAAGCTCAAGTTGCCATTTCCTCTTAGCACCAAAAAGGTTTTACAGCCTCAGTGATCTAAGAATAGTATTATCACCATCTATTAGAACTGCATTTTCCCCAAATTCAAAATACATCCTGACCTCCCCATCCGTGCATTTCAATCTCCATCCCACTGAGAAGAGTGAAATAAAGGGTGTT
Source organism: Acridotheres tristis (assembly GCA_037013685.1). Taxonomy (NCBI): domain Eukaryota; kingdom Metazoa; phylum Chordata; class Aves; order Passeriformes; family Sturnidae; genus Acridotheres; species Acridotheres tristis. The sequence goes on from CM072905.1 coordinate 6,691,102, forward strand.
GAAATCTCATTTTGAGATGCAAAATGAAAATTATTCTTAAAAAGACCACACACAATTTTCTGAGCAATTGCTGCAAAGCAACAGTACCAAGAGATCTGAAAACCCCTTCACAAACTACTGTCAGTCTGTGCAAAGAAGCCTCTTGAAATACATACCTATAAAATACATGTTTCCATATAATCTATTTTAAGATAATAAATATATAATTAAATTTATAAAAAACCATTTTCCTATTGTTGTTAGGATGGGCAACAGCAGTCGCACCTGCACCTTTGGAAAAGCATAATTTAGCTTTGGCCATAAAATTTCCCAGGCTTATTGATGGAGAATAAAATTATATAAATGCTTGTGGGATAGAAGGATAAAGATTTTTATTAAGCAGACTTCACAACAAAATGGAAAAGAATATCTAGTGATAGTTAAACCAGAAAATAGTGTTTAAAGTAATCTAGAAAGCCTCATTACTTTGCTACCGTGTTATGAAAAATCATCATCCAATCTCAAGGCTGTATGAGGGGTTCAGATGCAAGGCTTACTGCAGCTGCCTTACACCACCTCATCAATCCAGGGCTCCAACAACTTTGCTAGAATTTTGTGCAGGAGTCTTATGGATCTTGTTTACAGAGCCAACCCCTGCCTCAAAGGGACTGCAAGAACCAAGTTCAGGGGAGAAAAGAAGAAAAACTTTGTGTTTGCCACAGGAACAGTTCACTGTGTTCATTTGAATTATCCTCCCCTTACAACAGAGGAGATATGATTCCTATCAAGTGTCAAGTCAACGAATTCTGAACATCTTTATTTTTCCTTCCACCCTTGACAGCTCCTCACTGAAGTTATTACTGGGAGAGTGTCACAGCAACAGCTCTTACCTCACCATCTATTCTCCCTTCCTCCTCCACTACCCCAAATGGAACAGGCTTGCTATCACTGAGCCAACTCATGCAATTCTTTATTCTTTGCAATTTCCTACCTCTCATTTGAAAAAACAAATACTTCACTGTTATCTAAAAATATATTAAATCATTGCCAGCAACTCAGCACTTAAAGCAAAACAACCATCACCACCCAGTGTGAATGCACAATAGAAGTAGCATTTTGGTAAGGCAAGTGTTTGAAGAGTTCTTGAGAACTGCAAGAAAAATAACTCGAGTAACAAAAAGAAAGGGCTGCTTTGCCATCATGAGACTTAGCCAAATGCACAGCCCCAGGGCAGGAATGGAGACTGCCACCCAGGTCAGCTTGGGGCAGCTGATCCAACTTGCATGGGAGTGCACCCAGCACAACTACTTTATATCAAATCAAAGACAACCTTACCTTAAAAAGGCAAACTCCCACACAAGTCCAAAAAACCAAGCCAAAATAAAAGAAGCCAAACCCCACCAAACCCTTGTCCAGCTCACAGTGCAACTCTACAAATGTCTGTGCTCCCACAACACGAGTGGCCCTCAACACAGAGTGTCCTGTCTGTAAAGCTCAGACATGTCCCCAAGACAACTCCACAAGCAGAGTTTGTGAAAGAGCTCAGTTCAGCTTCTCCCTGTATTTTCATCCTTCCAGCCACTCATTCTCACCTCTTACTCTCCACCCCCATGCTGTGCTGGCCCAGGTGTTCGAGGAGTTAGTCAAGACAGGACAGAGTGAAAGAAAAAAACAAATCTTCTCAAGGGCTCCGTTTTTCCAACTTGCTAAGTCCCAGTGAAGATGGGTTACTTGGGTGAATTCTGTTTCCACAGAACTGCGAATTCTGTTTCCACACAGCACAGGAATTACAACTAAAGGAGAAGCTCAGGTGGTCCTTTACTGCACAAAACAATAAAGCCTGACTAGAGTCAGACACTCCAAGCAGTTGGGAGGTCCAAACAGCAACTTCAGTGATGTTCCAGCATTGCAGATTCTCTCAAAACCAGGTGTAACAATAAACACCACGGTACAGAAAGGCACCTGTTTAGATGACCTATAAAAATGACAGACCAAACACAGGAGGAGAAGGAACTTGCTTCTTCCTATCCAGCTTCAAAGCACTATCACATCTTTTCCCCTTTCTCCAAATGTAGCTTCAGAATGGGAACTGGCAAATATGCTCCACGTTCAAAGGTGACAGTAGAATACTCAGAGCAATATCCAAATGCTTTTAAAAGAATTCCCTACACTATCTAATCTAGAACTCCCATCAGTGTAGTTCAATAAAATCTCAATTATCCTATGAATCTGTTCAAACAGGAGTTACAATAACATACAAATTGTTTAAAGACAGAGAACCACATTTACTTTTTAACTCCCACCACTAGCAAGTGTCCTTTTTGCTTCCTTTTCATTTCCAGGCCTGAAGAAGCAATACCACTTGTTTCATAATTGATGCCCAAAACAGTATAGAGAGGACAGAGCTTCCTCCCCAGGTTACAGACAAAGAGCTCTTGTAATCTTCAAAGTCCATCTGATAATGTTTGCTCAGTAAAACATGTTAGCCCAGTGCAGAAATCTTCTCTGTCACAAACTACAGTTAACCCTTTACAGTCAGTTAAAACTGAAATGACTTGCCAGTAACCAAGTGAAGTGAAGCTAAGCTGTAGATAAGGAAAAACCAGGAAGTTTTGTCCTCCATTTGAGTTGTCCCTTCTGCATTTTAACTACCTAGCTATGTATTTTCCAGCATTTTGCATTAACTTCTGTGTTCTTATAAGAAGATGAGGAGACATTCCATGAAGTTTTATATTTTTGTGTGTCAAATACTGAGCCAAAGCTCTGGAAAATCCCATTTCATTTCAGAAAAGCTAATAAATAAAATAGTTCTGACCTATCGGGAACCAAGAATTTCCCAATCTTCTGAACTGTAATATCCACAACTAATCTGTCATCATATGTTCACTGCATCCTTTGTAACTCCAAAGAGTTGATTTACCCATCAGTTTTGACTGTCTGTTAGGACAAAAAACCCCAACCAAAAAAACCTCCCAGACAACAAACCACCACCACTATAGTGTATGACTCCAAGCAGCAAAGTCTTTGAGTGCTTTACTATTTTAGGATAAAATAAACATTTAATTTGTAGAACACACCTCAACCACATTTTTCCACATTTTTGTAGCTGTTGAAGAAAGAGTTAAAGCCAGGACATTTTCAAATCTAGAGATTAAGTGTAATGAGATCAGAATAATAAGATTACCATAATCTGCCTCACACACATAGCTAGAATCAGCCCTAATCTCTTCATTTTGAGACAGATGGAAAAAGCATGAAATCAGAGATAACAGGAGGCCAATTTCCTAGAATCGGCAGCTTTGCAAGATTCACCACAGCTGTAAGTCAATATTTTGCTAGATTTGTACCTATTTAACCAATTCTAATATAACATACTGGAAGGGAGAATCGGGCATCTCTAAATCTATACCACATAAACAGTAAGTGTAATTTAAATATATTGCAGAACATTAAAGACTAATTTACTGAGACTTCAGCCAGTACCATTTCCAGATTCTTTAGCTGGGAATGCAGGGAGTAAAGAGCAAACCATTTGAAAAACAAAGATCTGAAAACTGCGCATGACCAGAGGCTGCTCATTGATTTTTCCTATGGGGTAGATTAACACGAAGTCACAGAATTTGCATCTGTGACCAGTCTGACAGAAAGCAGTCACAGGAAGGGACAGTTTTAATTTCAATTTAAGGCAGAGTATTAAAGAGATGCAGCATGGAACTATCCCTTAACTCTTCTTTCTGCAGATATGAGTATTGGCAGAGGGGAGAGAGGAGGTACAAAATAGCCTCAAAATACAAGAGAGTGGTTATGGTGGCTACTGTCCTCCTACCTCCGTGGAAGCTGGCCCATAATGAACAATAAAGAAACTTAAGGAAAAAAATAAACAACAACAACCCAACCAACCAAAAAAAAAATCCAAAAAAGAAAAGCATGCTGGATTTTAGCACTAAATAGGCTCAGGATGATGCCTTAGGATTAAGTAACACTGTTAAGGGAAACAGTTAAGCAAGAAACCATTCAAGGAATTAGAAACAGACTGGTGGCTGTAAGATAAACGGAAAATCGTTTTTCAAAGAGCTAACAGCTCCTAACTTTTTTTCACAAAAAGCCAGCCCTATGCTGAAGGACAGTAAAAGCCTCAGTCCCTTTAAATCAGATCCTGCAACACGACACCTTTGAGGCTCAATGTGACGATTCAGCAGCACTTCAAGACAGTTATGCAAAGACCCAAGAAAGGGGAGAAAAAAAAAAAAAAAAAAAAAAAGAAGTGCCACAAGATCTAATCTCTTACTGAGCAGGTTCATCTGTCAGTTCAGACGAATTACTCCAGAAGTCTCAGAGCACGGTTCCCATGCTTCTGCTCTTGGCCAGTGATTTTACAACACGTCTTAATTCAGCCCACAAAAAGCCTGTTCACACTCTCACAGCCCTTGTGATTTTGTATTGTATTACACAGACACAGCCACAATTAGGAATCTGGTCGGTCTCCACACAAAGCTCTTTATTGCCTCAGCCCTGTTTGTACATATGCAGAACTTGCTGTCCCACCTCTTATCTATCCATTTAAAACGTTAAATTTAACTCTCCCAAAAGCACTTATCACCCATTTCATTTTGGGGAAAGCCAGAAGGGGAGACTCGATCCCATCAGTTCTGCAGGGCTGCACCAACAATCCCATCCCCACAAAAAGAACAGCAGCACCAATAGTGCAATTTTACCCTCCTGGCAGAAATGAATTTTTGCTATCGGAATCTTAATCTAACTGCATGTAATGAAACTCTTGCTTAAAACAAGACACTTTCATAACTAGGTTAGAAATTCACTTATAAAGCAGCATTGACTAAAATAAAGAGAAATTAATGAAGCTTGTTTTCCCTGTACAAATCAATTTCAGTGCACGGAGCAAACATTTTGGCTCGGTGTGACATAAGAGCTCAGTTTTCTACAATATAAAAAACACCTTTTACGGCATTTAAACCACTAATTTACCACTGACAAGCTGCAATGGTACTTATCAGAGATTTGTCACCTGTAGAGGGAGGTTTTAATCAGTGCATTTTTGATTAAGTTTATTTAATGTTTTTACTGACTTATGTCTAGCAACATCTTGAATTGAAGAGGAAAGGGACAGGTATTTAGTCTGGTTAATGTTCAGAATAAGAAAATTTAATAGAAAAGGGAACTCTCCTCATTTTCCTGTAACTGCTAAGCTGTTCCCACTTCCCTGCTGCTAGTGGGACACGTACACACTTGGAGGAAGAGGAAGACACTTGCAAATGGTTTCTGATCCGAATGTTCGACATCATTTGACTCATTCCTGTCCCATTTGCATAATGCAAAGCACCCCAAGAGCCCGAGTGCAAGTGACAGATCAGCCCACGCTGGGGGCACTTGGCACCACTGGCTCCAGAACACCAAAGTCACAAACATTTCACAGGATGACTTCAATCTCACCAAACGAGGAGAAAAGAGATGAAGCTTTACTGTACAACAATACATTAACACCAGAGATTTCCCTGCTCCTGTAACACCGAATGAGGGAGAAAGAAAGGATAATAAAGAGGCCATTTAATGCAAAAAGATTTTTACTGGATGTGCTTTTAAAGGCTTGAGAGGGCACATTGCTGTTTCCTTGCACCCGTGTTTCAGTGCATGGGTGCAGGTTATCAGTCACATTTCAAAAGACACCCAACATAAAAACCAACCTGGCTCATTTAAAACCAACAACAACAACAACAACCCAACCAGGATTATGCTACTGTTGCACTAATAAGCCAAAGTTCAAAGACAGTTCAAACAGTCCATTCTTACACGCTGCTCAAGCCACCTCTGGAGGCTGTTAAGAGATAGAACTCAGCTCGTTTCCACCTGGCCAGGGACTACTAAGAGAAAAAGATTTCAAATAATAAATGTACTGAAAGATCTTTGTTCACCAAAGCCATAATTAACACTGAATTCAAACTTCTGGGCATGCAAGACGTAAACCTTAATGTAAAAAAAAAAAAACAAAAAACCAGTCATCAAGGCAAACACATTAAATAAAATATATATTTAAAAACATAAAGGAAAAATGGGTTCCAGTGAATTTTGCAGTTCAATAACCTTTCTGAAAATATATTTAATCACAACTTTGCTTCACAGGTTGTTCTGAGCAATTATTCTAACAGTTTTAAAAGCCAGCAGAACTAAACTGCACCAACTGGTTATGCTCAGTGATCTTTCCAAATCTACAGTTTCCCAAACAACTGCTTTCAGTTATAAATCCTTCATCTCTTTTCCAGGTTTCCACAGGTGTTTGATCATGAGGCATACAACTTGCATGTCAATATTCTTAACATTGTATCTTAAGTAATTTTATGAGGAAGACTTGGGCAATTCACTTACCCATATCAATCCCATCTTTTACACAAGTGCCAACATTCCAGCCTCTCTGGCACAAAGATTCCTCAGTGCTTTTCATCTGCAAACCTCAATAGGCCAAACACATCAAATTCTCTAAAAACAGAGCAGGGCTGGTGTACCAATGTCTCATGTTGATCTTCAATCCATGACAACTTTCAGAAAAAAGTATGATTGTATGGCTGCTACAGGATAATGAACTATTATATCCCAGAAATCTTTTAATGACATTTAAGTTTAGCCTATTTTTGGGTCACAACAGGATTGAGTCAAAAAGTTATGATTCATTCCAACATTAATATATTTTTCTTTCTTCTCCAAACTCATCATTAAATGAAGGTTCAATTAGTGGAGAACCAATAGGATACAGAATGAAACACCCACAATTCTGTACTCATAAATCTGGAATAACAAATTCTGGAGTCACAGTGGCCTCAATTTAACCATAAGAAGCTCAGCAATTTCTGGCCAAACAGGAAAGCTTAGCCTTTTTGTCAAAGAGAAAAAAAAACACCCTCCCACCAGAGCCTGTAAAAATACATACTCCTCAGGAGACTGAAAAAAGAACATGCTTTGAGATAACTGCTGATGGAGAGAAGGCCACCTGAACCCCAGCCATGGAATCAGATGGTAAAGGACAAGGATCATTCCTTTAAAACAACAAAAGCTATCAGAACTAAATGGCTTTTGTCTAAGCCCAAAAAGCAGTGCCAGAAGTCACTGTGAATGGCAAAAAGTGGAAAGACATCTCTTTTGGAAAGGAGGAGGAAAGATGACACTGGAGAGCAAGGACCACACAGCCACTCATGCCAGAATACTGCTCCTACTCCGACTTCAACTGGGAAAGTACAAGGCCAAGAATTCCAAAGCAAATTTAACTTTCATTCTACCTCAGAAAAAGTCCAAAATCACAGCTGTGGGGGCCTACTAAAAGTAAACTGCTGAATTACACACTAGAAGGGAGGGGAGAGGGGAAAATGAGAAGAAAAAAAAAAGAGGGGGCAACATTAGCACATCAAAGTGATGCTTTAAAAAATCCCCTTGTGTAATAAAGTTCCTCTTTCACATCAGAACTAATAAAATAGCATTTGTTAATGTCCCATTCTCTCCATAAAAGGAAAATAAAGCATTTAAATGCCATTTACTCGCACAAAGTTAGAGCAGAACTTTGTATGATTAACAGACTGAGCCTACACCAGTCTCTTGTAGCTTACTATCCCATGGCTTGGGCTAAGAAATGATTGTCCACAGTTACTCAGGGTAAGGAAGAAAACCAGTATCCTAATTCAGGAATAATTTTTTTAAATCTAAAAAGAGACACTACTTACATTATCTCAGAGAAACAGAAAATATGAAAGTGATACATGCTGCCTTTTTTTTAATATAACATGCTATTAGAACCACCAGCTATATCAACAATAAAAGTCTATTGCTGCTCTCTTGGCTTGTGGGGAAAAAAATGCAAGAGTGTCCTCATATGAATAATGCAGAAATGCAGATATAAAATGCCAAAAGCAGTAACTTCCTCCAAAATCTTAAAGTCAAGACAGCTGAGGCACAAAATTCTTTTTGGAAAAGATTAGAGATAACTATAACCATCTCCTAATTAGTGTCTCAAATTAGAAGAATTTTTCCAGGTCAAGAACAAATTAGAACAAGAATAGAACTCGTTATGGCTCCGTTGCAATAACCTGGAAGGGATATCACAATGCAGCTCACTGACACCCGAGGGTGTCTTATTTGACCACAGACTAATTTTAAGCTTCAAAGTACATTACAGCAGCACAGTATCTCCATTGTAAGTCACAATAAAAGCTAAAGCATTAAAACTCTCCCTTACTGGGAGATTCCAATCAGGAGATCAATGCCTTGGCCACAAAAAACTCCCCCCAGGGTCCTGACAAGAGGTCAATCATTCCTACACAACAAAATGGGATTTTCAGACCATGCATTAGTGTGAATGCATCCAAGAAGATTCCCAACAGTGGAGTTCTGGGAAGATCTCAATATGTGAAAGCCAACTCAGGGATGTAGTCACCAACCAGAACCAGCCTTATCTAAAGATTTTAAAGTACATATGAGATGACAGATGCTAGTTGGTCCCAGCTGCTTTGCAGCAATATTGCCAGGCCACAGCCATAAAACCTCCCTGGAAGTACAGAGAATATCCAATTAAGTTGACTCAGGCAGCTGTTTGGAGGCTGGGCTCTTCTGGCAAAGCTATAAAAGCAAAAAGCAATCTTCACCTCAGACCTCCACTTAATCAGTGAGAGAAGAGAACAAAAATGTAACTCTGTATAGAGGACAGATGAATTACTCATTGTGATAAACTGGAAATAGTCACAAGGCTTTTCCAGGGTTTATTTGAGCTGCTTCATTTAAAAACCCAACAACTCAATTTTTGGCTACTCTTCCCCACAAATGTGCTCATTAACAACACAAGAATCCCCCCCTTGGTGGTTAAAAAGGAAACCAAAGGGCAGTGTCTGCAGGAGAGGGAGGCTGTGCCACAGGACCTCAGGACTGGCTGCAGCTTCAGGAGCCATCCAAGAAAGTAACAGAGGGTAAAGTAGCAAAGTTGATCAAGAGAGTGATGAAATGTACTCAAACCCTAAAATTCATCAGTTATACTGGTAACACTTAATATATAAAGACCGATTGATAAATACAATATGCAAAATAACACGTGTGAGGAAAAAGCCCAAAAACCCCAAAGAACTGTAAATGTATGAACCTAAAGGTTTTAAACTATTACTCATCAGCAATTGTAACACAATCTGAAAATAAATTAGAGACATTACCTGTTTCTCTTAATAAAATAAAACAAATATTTTGATACTAAATTTGTGTCAGCCCCTCTGTACTTTTGAGTACTTCTATTTAGCATTTTTTGATATTGGTTAAAATGAATTAAAATAAGTTGCGAAATTAATCAAGATAAAACAAAGTATGGAAAGGGTTTTGAACTATAAGAGATCAGACTCTCCCTACTTCCTTGTCAGAAAAAAAGCAACAAAGACAAAAAGAAGTTTGCAAATCAATTCTCCCCATGAGAAGTACAGGGGAAATGTTTTCTTGTTGTCTCTTGCAAGGGGAGGGTGAGAGAAGAAAAGAGAAAATTAGTAAAACTCCTAGGTAGCATGCTTCAAACTAAGCAAGTGACTTTATTCCACTTAATACATGTTTACATTGTGAGGATTTCATGCTGTAATGTACAGATGGATTCAAAATGAGTTTAGAAAATGCACAGAAGGTGTGGCCAGCAATTTTCAGGCACAGCCTCCAGCTGAGTGAGTCACTCGAGCCTGTCTGAAGGAAGCCAACACCTTACACTGAGAGGAACATCATGTCCAGGGCTAAACATTTGACCAACAGTCAGTACTAGAGGGCTCCATCTAGCCCAGTCTAGAATGGCAGATATTCAGAGTACAGAGAAGAATAGAGGAAAAATTGATGTGTAAAGAATTTTCTATTTCTTTTAATTGTGAAAATTGTGTCATTCACTTCAGATGGGAACTGCTCCCAGAACACTGTGAAGAGCAGAATTTACTTCCATCAAAGAAAGTTTAAATCATAATACATAATCCATTATAAAGTACAAGAAACTGAGTATTATCTGTGGCAACCAGCAGTGAGTGGGAGAAAGGTGACTAATACAGGTAGCTGACAGCACAGTACAAAGGCCATGTGAAATCAGCTCAAATCTCTCTGTGGGGGCTGAAAAACCTTGGTGAACCCAAGCACACCCCAGGAGTGTTACTGAATCCCTGCCATTAGGACAGGAGAGTTCATTTTCACTCATTTGGACAATGGCCTCTCCCTCCCAGTTAGTAAACTGGGAATTTTGGGAACCATGAGTGAGGGAAAACAGATTATTTTAGGAGATTTTGATTAGGTATGGCCAAACTTCTCAGTTTTGACTGTAATTCTGACCAAAACCAGCTAAATCCAGTTAGAGTCAATGCAAACTTAGAAAACTGTATAACAGTATTTTCTTTGTGAGGACTTTAAACTAGGGAGCCCCTAAGGGTTCAGAAAAATTTGAACTACCTTGAGGGGTAGTTCAGCCACTTCCACAGAATCTCAGCCTACAGCACACCAGAGTCACCCATGGATGATTTTCAGAAGCTGACCAGCCTGCAGAGCAGCTCTTTTATCAACATACTATCCTATGTTTAGTAACTTCAGCCTTTTTGGAAAGTTAAAAATAATGTTTTCTTCTCAACAAACAAGTTTTAGGGGGAATTTATTACTCATCATGCAAATAGAATCAACAGTGCTTTTAATCTTACTGCGACATCATGCAGGTGTTTGTAATCCAAACACAGACAGGTGGACTGAAACACAAATTTTTCAAAGGAAAGAAAACTCAACGAAGTTTATAGAAACGCTGGAAGCCTTTTTACTTCTGCCCTTCCTTATTACCCTCTAAAGAGAGTAAAGGTAACAACTTGTGAGATTTCCAGACACAACAAGCTGTAATGGGAAGGGTGGAAATCAGGAAATGTGGGTCAACTATAATCACTTTGGTTATCTTTATTTTTTGTGACCCTGCAGAAGTTGTTGGCTTCAATCTGAATTTTTCTAGGTAGAAAGGTTGGACGTGATGAACTTGGAGATCTTTTCCAACCTAGGCAACTCAATGATTTTAGGGAGACTCACAAGTCCCTTCAGCTGCCCATCCTGGCACAGAACAAGTGACACTCTTAACCTTACAGCCAATTTTCAGGGAAGAAAAATGAGCAGTGTATCTCTTCTTTGTAAAGTGCATGGAAATGTCAAGACAGCTTGATGCTGGGAGGAAGTTAAACACTCTGGCATAAACAGTCAAAACAGACAAATCCACACAATTTTGGACAAACTACAGTTTCAGGAGAGGTAGGGCAGAGGCGTTGGTGCAAAATGTATTTTAAGAAAGAGGGACAGAAGTGAAGGCAAGGAGGAAGTAGAAGCAACTTCTGCTTCCTCCATTCCAGTGATCAGCAGGGAGCTGAACTGCCAGCCCATGCTTGAGCACTTCCAGGATTAAGGACACATCTAGTCCAAGCAGTCTTTGAGGACATTTAGAGCATTACAGAAAAAAAATTTAGCTGTGAAATACATGCACAACACATTCCCCTAATACAGCCTGGACAAGGCAAATCTGTCAAGCTGGTGTTCATGTCACCAAAATTCAAGCATTGTTCAAAGGCAATGTTGGGAAAAAGAACATTTTAAATGCCAAATTTCATCTTTAAAAGTGTTCACTGTTCTTGGCTGCCACTTTGTCCTCATCTTCTTCCTTGAATTTGGTTCTTCCCTTCTTTTGCAACTGTAGGATGCATTTTGAACCCTTGTTTCCCTCCCCCCTCCCAAGAATTTCCTTGATTAGTTGTGTCCCCAGAAGTAAAGATTAGAGCACAAGACCTGAACTGCACAGGAGCTCAGGAAAATTACCTCTTGAGCAAAAGTAGCAGATTTTCCAGAGGTACTCACAAAAAGTAGACACTTCTGCAGCTTAAAAATCCTACTTATTCTAAAATAAATGCACTAAGACCAGGAATCGAAGCATGGCTCTTTCCAAGCAGACCATAATCTATTGTTAATAGCAGTAAGTAAAAACTAGATCAAATGGTTAAAGTATCATTTTCATATTTATGCTAAAGAAGCGTAGGTAACAAAAGAAGACTTAAAATTTGACTGTACATCAGGACTTACAATGGCAAAACCTACTCAAGCTCAGCAAGAGTTGCAAGAATTTAAAATTTTGTGCCAATTTCTCACAAACCAGAGGGCTGACTAGCTCATACTACAAGCCTTCAGCACTAGCAGAGCTGCTATGATTAGTGGAACCTGCTGGCTCATACATAACTCATGAAGAATTCCCCCCTTTCCTCCCAAGGGAAACAATTTTGCATAACAGCAGCACTTCCCCCCCACCCCACCACGTAAACCTGTAGAGTTTTAGTACAAGTTAGAGCAAGAAGTAGGTTGGCTCCATGGAGAAAGCATGAATTCCAGAGACAAATTATTTAAATAAGAGGTTTTAGAGACTAACAGTATAATTACAGTTCAGCTGAAGAGAGAAAAAAAAAAAAAAAAAAAAAAAGAAAAAGCTTTTTGCTCTCTCTGCATGAGGTCCAGCTGCAGTGGAGCCAACAGGCAGCTCCCAACACGGCGTGCAGACTGACACGAACTCATGCAAACCAGTAAATCCAGCAGGTACAAACAGAATCATTCTACTCTGTTGAGTATTCCCTTCTTATATTTTATTTATAAAGGGCAGTAACATTTGAACATCACCATTCTAAATTAATTACTCTACAGGCTGACAATCTACTTCCTAGACAGAAATAGCTACTCCTAGCTTTTGCCTTATTCCAGTCACTGTTCTGATCTGCCATCACAGGATCAAAACCCAACAGATTTCACGAGTCCCCAGTACCAGGACTATTTGCTTTTCACAACCTCAAACAGTTGGAGACAAAAGAATCCAAGATCAGGTACAGAAATTCAAATGAGCAGTCATTCCTGAAGGGGATAAAAAGCCTCTTAAACTCTTCGAGGCATTTAAAACATTTTTAAAATGGGCTTTTAGTCAGTATCTACAGAAAAAACACCATTCTTTTCTTAAAGAGAGACATACAGGCTGAGGATAATTATGAACACAACTATTTAAAACACAAATTTCAGATGCATCTAGTAACTAATCAGGAAGTATTGTAGAGTAGCATCCGGGATTCAGGAATACAATAAATACCCTAAAAATAATTTTCATGAGCAGTTTTGGAGAGTGTCAGTTCACTTTTTGCTCTGTTAGAGCTCATCTGTACAACCCCGTGTGTTTAGCACATGTCATCATGAAAAAACACATTCTTAAGTTTGTTAAACCAATTCTCACTTGAGTTGTCAGATGGTGGCACCAATCATGCATACAAGCCATGGGAACAAGTTCAGGCTCCACCACAGACATTCTGCTTCACAACATTTTCTGTTCCATTTGAACACCTACTCCTAGGAGGTGCTACAAGATGTCTTCAAAGCTGAAGGCATGTGCCACTCACACAGTGCTTTAAATACTCAGCAACAGGACAGGAGCCTCAAAGTGACAAACAAGGACAAGCCCGAGGCTTGACAGATTGAAATGGACAATGCTGCTGGTCTGTCTAAAAGGATTTGGCTATTTGAGGGAAAGAAACAACTTTTTCCAGCATTTCCCAATACAGAAAATGAAAAAAAAAACAATCTCGAAGTCATAGAAAGTATTCTCCCATCCTATTTTCTCTCCCAAGGGCCAAAGCATCCAAAAAACCACATTTATTTCCAAGTGTATATTAATTATTCCAGTCAGTGGTGCTTGCCCAGCCTGGGAGATAACTGCCACTGCAGGACCAGCAAAGGAAATGAAAGAGCAAGAACAGCTGGGGGAATAAAGCTGCAGATAAGAACTCGTGTATCAAACTGCTGCAGTATCAGTCTCCTGATCTGCCTTGAAATGCAGAACACACACAAGTCACCTACTCATTTGCATTTTAAATCTAACACAATTTTCAGAGAAAACTGGAAATGATAGAGATCAAAGGCAGCTTTCCTAGCAAAATGCTAAATGAAGCAAGCAAAACATAAAACAAAAACCTAGTGCCTCTTTTCCCTAGTGAAACACAGAACTACACAACTCTCTAAGGTTGTAAGACTGGGCACCAGAGAAAGAACAAATCCATTCTCTTGGTCACGTTCCTATGTAAGGATTCTATTTCCAAGTCACAGCTTCATCTCCCTGGCTAGGACCCATCCTACCAACACCTAAGGGCAGGGGGAAGAAGGGATTTCGGCTTATCCTCTGCTACACTGTGTTAATCAAGCAGTAGCTGCTCAGACATTAACTAACACAGCAAAGTATTCATCCAGACTCCTGGGTGAGTTTTGTCATTCTCACTGAGTCCCACCAGTGGGGTTACCGTGACTGCAGCCACCTCGAGCTCACTGAAAAACCTAAAGAAGGTCCAGTCCTTCCTCTTGCCCACACAGTGCAGACAAACCCACGGACCTGAAGACACCTCGGGACTCACTGCTGCTACAACTCTCTGCTGTCACACCTGCAAAGGACATTCTGCAATTCAACACCACAGGCCGGAGGAAAGGTGATGCCACAGAGACACACAGGAAAAACCCAAAACTCATCTCCACTAGGTCCTGTGTGCTGCTGAATCCTTTGTGATGTAAATGGCTTTAAATCTGCTTTTCTGGGGGAGGTGGGGGATGTGTGTGTAGGTGTGGTGGTTGAATTTTTAAAGTTGTTTGTTGTTATGGTTCTAAAATTAGCTTTGATTCTTCAAACCTTTTAAAACGCATATAAATAGAATTATTAAAAATTTAGCAAAGGTTGTAATTCAGGGATAAAGAACAAGTATGGAAATCTGCCATCTTCAGTATAATAGCTTATAACACAACATTTCAATCTCACAGCAACTGTGAAAATGTCCAAACATTATATTTAGTAGATCTTCTAGTTTAGATTCCTACTGTAAAATTAATCAAGTTTAGTAAATTAAAGCCCCTTTTGCTCAATTTGAGATTACAAGACTTATTTGCTCCAGTGTTGATAGGGCATTAATACCTAATTCTTTTACATTTTCATAAAATACGATTCATTTAGCCCAGCACTTTTTTTTACCTGAAGTTCAGGTTGATTTATGGCATGTAGCCCATGGCAATTTTAAAGCACAAGGGATTTTATCAAAGGGTCATACAGTTTACTCCTTATTCGGCTGATCTCTACACAGAAAAACTGGATTTCTTATCTTCCCTTGTTTAGTTGGATCCTTATTAATTGTAGAGAGAAATGAGAAAAGTCTGAATATCACTGCAAACAGGATCCCTCCTCCAGCAATTAGCAGTGCTCTGCACACAAACTGGAAATCTATGAATATACTCCCAAACCTTAATAAATGCCACTAAAAATCATAATCCTTCTTTTCTTCCCTCAAGCTGCAATAAAGCTTGCACCATTTTAATTTAAAACAATAAATTAAATTAAAGTTAGTTCATTAACACCCAGGATGTCCAAGAATAACAGATGTTATTGATCTGAAATTCTCAGACAATCCCTAATCACAACGGTTAACACAACAGAAATGTCACCTGACCGAAGAGGGAAGGCAGCATTTTTGTGCTGCCAGCGAATAAAAACAAAAGCACATCAATTGGTTGCAGTTTGACAAGCAGGTTGAACAAAGCAGATAAATAATTTATCAATCCAAAATGTGATTTGCTGCTATGCCTGTGCTAACACTTGTCTGTCACACCTGGCATATCACAAGCTGGACCTTGCAGAGAAGCTCTAACAGCTCTTCCATTAAACTGGCAGAGGCTGCTGAGCTTCAAATTAGCACCATGTCCCTGGTTATCACAGAATGCAACACGTGCTAAGGCAGTGGCACAAAACCAGCTGAGCTGACCACTAGCTATAGTCAGTGCTTGTTCAACATTCAGAACTCCTGCAGCCTTCAGGGAGCTCACAGCTCTCTGCTTTCAGGGACAAGTTTCAATAATCGTCACAAAAACCTTCTAAACAAAAACAAAGGCGCCATGTTTAAGGTGGAGTGTGTTTACTCCTTGCTTGCAAAGACCACTTCACACCTTCAGACTGGAATACTCCATATCTTCGTCTCCTGCACAAAAATACCTTCAGATCTTGGTCTAAGCAGGTCCAAGCTCTTCTACAAATACAGAACACAGGCTTTGTTAAGATTAGGTATTTCCTTCCCACACATTTCACCCTGATGCCAACAGAAGTTGGCTAATGGAACATAATCCACCTTCAGATTACTTTTATACATAAGAGGAACGATATTTGAGAAGTTTGCACTCAAACCAGGCCTTGAACACTTGGGCAGATCAGAAGAATGCAGCCCCTTAGAGCAGCATCTCTTTGTGAAACAGATTTCCAACTGCCAGGCTGTCAATCAACTACATTTCAGATAATTGCACTTGGTTTTATGTCTCTGTAATGTTCTGACAGTTTCAGCATCTTAGATTGCAATATTGATCACATATTGATGGCAATTATCATACTTACTCAAGGCCACCAGCCAGGGAACATGACCTAAGCACAACCCTACAAATCAAACATCACACAGAGCAGAGCTGCCACTCATACCTAAGTCACAGAATAATGGAGCTTGGAAGGGCCTCTGGAAGTCACTCAATCCACCCTCCTGCTCAAAACAGGTCTAATTAGATTAGAGTGCTCAGGGACTTGTCTGGGTATCTCCAAGGATGGGGATTCCACAACTTTTCTGGGCAATCTATTCTAATATTTGACCTATTTCACTATAAAGCACATAGTGCTTGCAATTTGGCTGAATCATTAATTCAGAAAATTGTTTCTCACACATTAAAATCATCAAGACCACACTGAGTCCATCCCATTACAACAAATGGGAAATGATGGAGGAGTGTGTAAAGAAGGGAAAGGAAGGATGAATGTGAAGACAGTTTCACTCAAACCAGGAAAAATACTGGCACCTCTCTTCAGCAAGCCATAAATTTCTGCTCTCTAGGACAGACACCATGACATAACAGCCAATGCAGTGAGGTCACAGATGAGGCAGGGGAAAGAGCAGAAGGGAGACAGTGCTCCCCTCATTTATCATCATTCTGGTCTCTATCAAAACTGTTCCACTCTATCCTAACACAGAAAAATAATTTTCATGCAGGAACTGAAAACGCCACCTCAGCATCAAGTGTTAGCAAGCACTCAATCCTTTTAAGGGCTGACAAAGAAAATAAGTGTGGTGACAAACACTCATGTGGACAGAAATGGTGGAGACTGTCAAGTGTAGGATCAAAACGGGAAAAATAATCTTGACTTTGCTGAACAAAATTGCAAAGTGATCAAAATCCTGTCAGGGAAATCCTTCTTTTAGCACATAAGGAAGTTGGTTTGTGTATCACAAAAGTGAAAGCCTCAAAATTCAAGATGATGGCCTTCTACTTAAAAAGCCATCTACCTTCAGGTGGCCTTCTACCACCTGATCAATTTGAATAGTAAAAACAGTATCTAAGCACCCATGAATTAATTATGCTGACATCTACTGGGAACAGGAACTTGCTTCAGAACATTTTCTAGCTATGCCCCAATAGCTAGAGAAAGAGGAAACTGAGCAGTAATTTATAGTTAGAAACAAAACAATTCTAACATTTAAGATATTAATTAATATGTTTAGTGCTCCTGCATTAACCACACAGAAACAGTTCTCAGACCACCATGGCATTAACTTTATACTTCTGATTAGATTTAGGAGGAATAAAGAAAAGAAATTACAATGAGAGGACAAAGAATAGTGATTTTTCTTCTTTTCTCCCCCGGTTCCTGCCAAGCCACCAGCAAGTATTAGTGCACTTTAGATCTGGGTATTTGCCACTTAGCATGAAGGCCGATAGTTCTGGGGGACATAAAACCTGAATAACAAATACAGAGACCGAATTTAACTCCTCCCAATTTCAATATATACAGGGGGGAAAAAAAGGTGAAGACTGTAAAGGCATCAGGACAAAGCGAAAAAACAGTAAATCAAGATTTCAAGCAGGAATCTCTCAGCTTCCTTTACTTTTTTAAGTAATAGGACAGGCCACCTTCACCCCTCCCAGCAGGACCCCAGTCACCAACAAGTTCCTGTGAAGCAACAGGAAACGCACGAAGCTTGAGAGCTGCAGCACTGTCAGAAGACACAGAAGGAAGCAGCAATCTTCCCTTTCTTTGGAAAAGGCTCAGCAAGTAGTATTTAGAGTATGTGAAGTTTAGAGAAAGCTGTCAGTGAGTATCTCCTGAGAGGCAGTGCTGCACTACCATACACTGCTAGAGCCACTGGACAGAAGGGTGGAGGACCCACTGTACTGCCAGAGTTACAGAAACCATAGAAGCAGCTTTACCACCTAGTGCCCACAAAAAAAAAAAAGCCAAGCACTTTTCCTCTTCACTCAGCTGTTTTACAATTGCAAGACAAAGGTCAACTATCTTCACTCACTTTTGGAAACCAGCCACAAGATTACTAACAACCAGCTTAATGGCTCCAGTTCAAGTGCTATTCAATCAGGTCCTGAATCAGTGGGTAGGCAACAGTAATGGCCCATGACATCATAGGCAAGTTATCTGCTGAGGTCACAGCAGCCAGACTGGGCATCTCTGCCTCCTCTCCCCACAGGGAGAAACATGGACTTCCAAAGAATGGGAATTAAACTGTTGGAGATTTTGTTCCAGCCTTGTATGACACACTTTGCTACAAATCAATCCTCTGCCATCCTCAAATGGCCTTCAGGCTGACGTGGTTCTCTGGAGTGCCTCACCACAGGTGTCTCACAGCTAAAAGGTTTCATACATGAAGGTTTATTCCTCTTCTCAGCTCCTGTGAGGACAGGAGCCTTGACCTGGTTAATGAGAGACATCACATGGGGCACATGACTGGGATACCCTAAGATTTCTCAGTCATGAGCAGAGCTCTAACAAACAGATCTGATATTTCCGGGGGAAATTAATTTCTACAACTTCAAGCACATTTGAAGTGAAACAGATTTTTCAAAGCAATGAAGTTCCACAGAAGTTTGTCAGTTTGGGTAAACTGGAACAGTTCTAATTCATTTGGATTTATTTGTCTGGTATTTGCCAGCTTTACACTGTGAATCTCACCACACTGCACAGAACTCAGCTCAACTATGTGCTGAAGGATTCCTGAAACTCCTGATGCTTACACTGACTTCAGGGATAATCTTGAGCAATTCACCATTTCTGTGGCTCAGTTTATACATCTGTGAGGTAAATATGTAAAATTTGTGAGCATTTTCATACAAATATGAGCTGAAAAGAAAGGAAATACAGACTGAAGAACTGTTCATAAATGCTTTGAGGAAGTGTTCAGCCTAGGTTTTGGGTTAAGTAGGAAAATCCTTCAGTGTATTCCAGGAAAAGTATAATTTTAATGCAGTATAACAGCATACATATGTTTCTATTTGTGTGACAAAATTTGTATCTGTGGGATGACATCAAGTAGATGGGACTCAAGAACATCTTACTATCAGCCACTGTGCACACATGCAAGACTTTTAACACAGACTAACTTTAAAAGCACTAAAACATGTATATTTCCTTTACTTCTTAGAGAAGAACATATTTTTAAACAAATGAAAATTTCATTCTACTTCTTCACGTACTTAAGCAAACTTCTATCCCAAACTAAATGAAAATAGCTGAGGACACATTTTACAATAAACTGTATTTCATTACACTTCATTTTAACTTCCTGTTCAACATTTTCTACAAGCTGACTTCAGCTATGCTCTACTTCAAAATACACAATAAAAGTTAAGGGCAGCTAGTAGTAATAGAAGAATACAGCTCTAGTTAAAAAAAAAAAACCAAGAAATCAGGGTTATCACTAAAGGTTTCCAAAATTCTGACAGTCTCAAACATTTAAAAATAGCCTTAGGAAACGTCCTGGTAATTTACACACACAGTGGCACTGAGGTGTAAAGGTTTAACAGGAGTTTTCAGGCCAGTTATGAGTCGGGGATGTGTAGGACATACACAGATGCAGTCATTTTATAAGTTAAAATCTCAAAGCATTCTATGTTTTAGCAACCTTTATCTGTTTACTGCTTCACACTTTTAACAAAGCCACATTGAAATATCAGCTATAAAAGACACATATAAGGTTTATACATAAAGGTTATTTTTTCCAGCTTATTTTAAAATGTAGTTGAAATCAAGCCCTTCCCTGGCAAAAATGTTGAGCAGATGAGTAATCCCACTGAGGTCTGCAGGACTTGATTTGTCAGCATACACACAGTTACAGCCTTACATCTGCAGGAAAAGCACCTCTCAAAACTGCTTCTACTCCAAGCATTTTAGAAAAAAAGCAGCTTGAAAGTACCTTAACACCAAATATATCACACTAGGGAAGTAAAGCCCATCTTTATGGAGAAATAGTGACTAAGTGAATGAATTTCATTAAAGCATTTTGCTTTATTTTGCTTTACAATATGGCTCTTAATACTTGGAGGCAACAAAGCTCTGAGCTACACTTCACTGAGGTCAAATCACTACGGATTTTTGTATTTTACTCCCCCCCAAAGTAAGATTTTGGGCTTGTTCTGTGTGTCCAGTTTTATTACAGTCGTAGAAACTCAATTGTTTTTTTAAATTCCTGTAATATAGCCAAGATGAAACCTAAAAAGCCTTTGATGTATTGAAATAACTACAGACCAAAATTCCTCTTATACACTCCAATATTCACTTACATCTGCACAGATCCATTATATATTCAGCCACAAGCTTATCACTCTAGTTCATCAGGACTGAAGATAAAACTCAGCTTCAATATTTGACAGCCTGATACTAAAAGATTATCTACTGAGAAATAATCAAATCACTCTTCTTTGATATTAGAATCCTTGGCAGGAGGCAAAGAAAAGGAATACCAAATTGATCTTGATTACTTTATGGGGCTTCCTCTCATAATCTCTATACTGAATTCCCCTTTATCTTGTACTTCTTCTTATTTGCTGCCGTGTTTATGACTAAGTTTTCAAATATTCCAATTTCAGAAGAGAGAATTGAGAGACTTTCGTATGCATGCTTAATACTGAAACAAAACAGCCTCTCCTGCTCCCAGAGAGGTGTGACTGGGATTTAGAAGATCTTGAGGCTCCGTATTAAAAGGAGATGAGATTCTCTGGGGACCAAAAGAGGGTCAAGTCAGATGGACAGGAAGAGACTCAGAGAGAAATCGAACAGCCCAGGGCAACTCCCGAACCCAAGCCCTCCACTTACCTTAAGGATATCCCCCCGTTTGAAGCTCAGCTCGTCGTCCGCGGTGGCTTTGAAGTCGTACTTGGCGATGGCTTCCATGCTGGGGCTGCCGCGCCCGGCGGTGCGGGCGGTGGGCAGGAAGCGCTCCCTGAAGCCTCCGCTCCTCCCGCGGCGGCGGCTCCCGGCTCCGTGCGAGGCGCCGGCCCCGTCTCTCACATACAGGGAGGCCGGGGGACGATCCGCCCTAGGGGAGGGGGAGGAGGAGGAAGAGACGGGCCATTAGGGGAAGTGGAACGGATCGATGGCCGGGGCCGCGCCCAGCGCCGCTCCCTCCGCGCGGCGCGGCTCGGCCGCCGCTTCCTCCCGCCGCCGCTCGCCCGGGCCCGGCTCGCCCGAGTGACGCGTCCCGTGGCCAATGACAGCCCCGGGGCTCCCGGGGGCGGCACCAACACCGGCCCGCCGGGAGCCGCTGCCAGTCCTCGCCCCGGGGCTCGCAGCGTCCCGCTGCCCGCGGCGCAGCCCTGCCGGGCGGGCCCTCCCCGCTCCCGCCTCTCCGGGAATCCCTCCCGCTCCTCGCAGCGGTAATTACAGCGATGGAACCGGGGCAGGACGTGGCCAGCCGGGCCGCCGAGGGGAGGAGGAGAGCCCCGGGCTCGGCACCACGGGACCGGCACAACGAGGGGATGCGCTTTGCTATGGGAAAGACCCGCCTGGAAATGCCCGCATCGATGGTTTGGGTTCTGCCATTCATACAGCTCACGCCGATTTAAATACAAGCTAGACAAAGCAGAGAGTGCTACTGGGTTTCTGGAATGGAAATCAGAAAGTGTCCTCAAATAATGTGACACAGAAACAAAAGTTTGGGTTGACTCTAAGTAAAAGCAACCATCCTGAAACTACAGTGCTTCAGGCAGTAGAACATGTTAAAATATCTTTGTAATTCAGTGTGACAATCAACAAGTTTGTGTCTCTTACAGGCTCAGAGAAGACATTAAATCAAACCTGGCAAGTCATATATACACACTGAAACCACTGAAAAGGCTTTAATCCTGCTCTCAGGTTTGAATAGGAATGATTTACTATAACTCCAACTATACTTGATAGTAGAGAAGCTAAATAATCAGAAAAAAACCAGCAAAACACAAGTAAGACAGTCTATAAGTTAAAACCCACCATGAATACTCCCTTGAAGAGCTAACAGAGAGCTGGCACTTGTCAAAGACAATTCAAGAGAAGAGATCTGACAAACACTGGTGAACCCACGCACCTGCTAATTCAGGCTCTATGGTTGTGGCCCAGAAAGAGCCCTGCTGCATGCAAAGGCAGCAGATGGCAACAGCAATTTCTCATTTCAGGGAAAAACCTGCCTTACAAAAATACAGTTCAGCAATTAAGATGCTTATATTCCATGAGCCCCAGGTTTGCCCAAGCTTCAGCTCTCTGCAGAGAATAATGAAGCTCGAGGCAAACACCAGAATTGAGATTGTATCACAGGAATCTGGCAGAATGAGAAGAGGTATTTACAGGATTCACCTTGATCAAAAAAGGACCAGTTTAGCAGGGTCCCCATATGGACAGAGCTTTGGGATTTCTTTGGTCCTCCTACACAGCACTACTGAAACATCAGCAAGGCTGAAAACAGTCACCTGTCACAAAGATCCCAACAGAACAATCTCCCCATGCTACCATGACTGATGGAAATAAATGTACTGGATCCAAGCTTCGACCAACATACATAATGAAATCCATAAAGTGGATCATCATAACTACATCTTGGTAATTATGAAAGACTTAATTTTAGTCTCAAGGCTGATGAAAAACCTTTCTGATGTGAGTCTTGCACATCATACCAGCACACTCATCCAAACAGCAACAATTACTTCCCTTCACCAGAAGTATTTTCTCTTTGCTGCTTTTACTGTGTTGTGTTCACTATCTTCTCACCTTTCCAACCTGGCCTCTTGGGGTTTGTCAACTGATGGTACTGATAATTTTCTGCTATTATAGCACCATTAAAGGGAAACATGAATGACACTGTATGAAGAAATGAAAAATGCAAACTGCTTGTTTTCTACCTGCCCTGTATCTTTCATGGTAAAAAAAAAAAAAAAAAATAATCTATTTCTAATACTTCTTAAATATTATTTGCAGCAACCTTTTGGTGTTTTTAACACCACCCCAAACCTAAGAACATAACACCAAGTTGCACAACTTAAAGTATACACTAAAGGCTTGAGACACATTTAAAGAAAGAAACTACTTATAAATATTCCTTTTTTGGGGGCACACAAGTATTGCTACCCAGTACTGCATTACCAGCTAAGAATTATTGGTTTTAGCTGAAGGTGTTAATACACAACTTTCTTAGAGAAACTGATGCAGCATTTCCAAGAACTATACTGGCATTTCCCTGAGCTTAGTAACAGCACAATGTCGGGAAATTTTCCAGCACAATTCCAGATGAAAGAGATTCATCATGCAATACTCTTTAAACATGCATCAGTATTACTACCACCATCAGATATACTGTCAACATACAAAGGAGTGATGTTTCCAGGTAACAATGTTAACAGCAGCTGCAATGTAGAACAAAACTTTAACCTTCCTGACCTTAGACGAAAGTGTAGTTGAAGTTTAGGCACTAAAGTTACATATGAAACAGGAAAAAGCTTTGAAAATATCAAACCAAGATCCTCACACAGCAAATGTCAAGAAAGGTAAAGTCAAGGCATAATTCCCTGAAGTCTCTTAAAGAAGCATTTACTACTCATAATCTTATTAAATTAGTTCTTACACATATTCAGTCATGTTGTTATTAAAATATGAACAAACCAACTGCATGAGGGGGATAAAAAGCACAGCTGTATCTGCATCAGGCAGAGAGCAGTGCAACAGGACTTGTTACTGCAGTAACCCAGTCCACAGACTGCAAATGGAGTAAGACTGGTATGAATGAATAACAGTCAATATATGAATACAATGATTACGTGCTACAAAAATTGTCAGATGATCTTGCTAGAGAAATGACTAAGACTTCTCAAAATATCAATGTTTCTCACCTCACTGTGACTTGGGGTAAGACTTCCTTTGCTCTTAATACTGGGAGGGGTGAGAGGAAGAAAAGGCAGCAGATGCAGCCAATAGTAAATGCTCATTAGCAGTAGTGCTGCAGCTCAGGATGGAATAAAAGTAATTATAAATACAAACCTCCCTGTTGCGGCCAACAGGAAACAATTCTCATGTTCACTTCAAGAGATATTTCAAAAAGCACACAGGCAAAGGTGGGATTTTTACATTACTCCTACAAACAGCATGGTATTTAAACAAAAGAGAGCTTTCTCATTGTTCTCTTTTTATTGTGTTACTGCTCTTCTGGAAAGTGATACAGGCAGGAATAGAACAACAGATAGTTTAGAAAAGCCTAAGAGAGGCAAGATAGATTCACTGGGAGATTTTGGAAAGAATCAGATCCTAAACTTCATCAGCTGCTTTAGGACGAAACATTACTGAGAGTGGTAGGAAGAAAAATGTGTGCATACATCATCTGAAAGACATGCAGAAATGCAAGTGTCAGGCTCTAGACAAAAGAATAGAAAGTAAAAATTATAAGAGCAGAACACGAATTCAAATTAGCCAAATAAGGAAGTATAACATAATAAAGAAACAAAGTAAAGTATAAATTATATTATCAACATGTAAACCCCAGAAAATTCAGGATCACAAATGATTCCCCTGATCTACCAGCTTGAAGCGACTGAACTCCCTTCAGCACCAGATAATCACTGACAAAACTAAGCTACAGCACAAAGCACAGATAATACTTATCAGATCAAAACATTTTATCAGGTAACAAAAAACTTCACCTCTGCCAGAATTTATTTACTGGCAGTTCTTTTTTTTTCTAAAACTGCTTTAAATGTCACAAGCTTAGCTGTATTATGAAATACTCAACATACTATATGAAAATCAACCTAAGAGACAGTAACAACTGAAAGGTCTTTTTGTGGCACAAATTCTCAATATCCAAAGTTTGCACAGAAATGGATTACAAACACCGTGTTTGAAGATTGATTAACGATCTGTGGTCCTTCAGATTTTGTCCCTTGACCCCAGATATTTAACAATTTTTGAAGCAAAGAATTAACTTCCCTAAGCACTGCATCTGTGAATTGCTCTTGCAGTTACTAACTCTGCTACAGAATAGTTTTCACTGTAGGTTATAAAAGAGGTGTCTGAGTCAGATGTTGTGGGAGTTTTAACAAGGCTGCATCCTTGTCTTCTACAGATTATTTGAAACTATATTGGCAAGTCAAACCTTATCCCACAAACCCAGCGCTGGTTCTCAAGCAGGAAGTTCAGAAGGGAACGAAGAGGCCAAGAGAAAAACGTCTTTCACCATAGAGACTCACGTTTGAAGCACGACCCCAAAGGTGTTTGAAGATAGTGCGGCAGGGACGTTATCCTGCCTACAGGGTATTCGCAGCCTTTTAACCTTTGGAGGCAGCCTTAAGTAATGGAACTGTTTTGGGGGAATACAAAAGATAAGCCCCAAGAACCACGACCAATGAGCACTCCCCAGCTGTAGGGGAGAGAGGAAAGCGACCCTCGCCCCGTGTTCTCTGTACATGAGCCGGGAATCTCGCCGAGCAGATGACGCCTTTAGAGCCCAGAGCTTACTTCAACCACCCCCTCCCCCGCCAGAGCCTGCATCCCCTCCACGCCCGGCACCCCGGGCAGGCCGAGGCCCGGCGGGACACGGGGCGGGCGCCGAGGCGAGTCCTGCGAAGGGCAGCGGGGAGAGCGGAGCACCGCAGGGCCCAGGCCGCGGAACCGGGGGCTCAGCGTGTGCCCTACCCGCTCCCCGCCCCAGCACGGTCCGCGGTGGGCGACGGCTGAGGGGCGTCGGAGACCCTCCACACGCCCGGACTCACCGCACAGCGCTGGGCGTTCCCGCCGCCTGCCCGGCCCCGCGCGGCCCGGCCCGGCCGCCGCTCCAGCGCCGCCTCAGCCGCCGCTCCGGCCCCGGCCCGGCCCCCCGCCCGCCGCGCCGCCGATCCCGCAGCAATTCTCGCGAGAGCCGCCCTGTCAGCGCCCTCCGCGGGAGCGGCGCCTGCGCGCTCCCCGCCCCGTCAGGGGCGCCGGCACGCCCCGCGCACGCGCAGTGCCGCGCCGACCTGCCCTGCCCCAGCCCCGGGCAGCCGCCCCGGGCACCCCCGGGAACCTCGGGGTTCGTGCAGGAGCGAGCGCGGAGCGGCAAGGGACAGGCGGCATTGGAGCAGCGCAGCAGCACGGCCCGGGCGATATATCTGGAAGGAGGGTGTAGCCCAGCGGAGGTCGGGCTCTTGCAGGCAACTAGCCGTAGGACAAGAGCGCAAAGCGAAAGCTGCGCCACGGCAGGTTCTGGTTGTACGTCAGGAAGAATTTTTTCCACCGGAATGGTTCTTAACCACTGCAGCAGGCTGCCCAGGAGGTGGTGGAGGCACTGTTCCTTCGGGTGTTTAAGGAAGGACTGAATGTGGCACTCAGTGCCATGGTCTGGTTGACATCGTGTGTTGGATCACAGATTGGCCTCGCTGGTTTCCGAGGTCTTTTCCAACCAAATTGATTCTGTGATTCTGCTATGGAGGCTCTATTAACACCTCGGGAAGGAGGCCCTGAGTACCGGTTTCTGGAGGAGAAACCACGTTGATTTTGTACAAGATACTTGCCTAATTTGTCAGTGTCTCCGCTTGCCTGTAAGACAGGGCCATCTACCACATCGTGGAACCAGCAGGGAAGAATTGATTTAGAAGTTCTCTGACTATCAGAGGTACTCCCCAGCTTGTCCAGGCAGTGTTTGAGCAGACACGGAGGGGTGCAGAGCTGTTTACCAAGGAGCAAAGAACACACCTAGTGAGCCATTACTTGACAACTGCCATCTCTCCTGAGCAGTGATTAAGGCACTCGTGATGTAGGAACAAATAATTTAATCACACGTGGCAATTACAGCATCCACAGAGGCCAAAATTCAGATTGCACAGGCAACTAATGTTAGGGTTTGCATAGATGACCCTCCTGACATTTTTTTAGTTTAAAATACTCTTAATTATACAGTACAACAGTTGCTCAGGTAAACATCAGGCCTCAATCCTTTGATAAAGGCATAAATAAAAACCCTTTCCTATGGCTTTAGAAAGGAAAGGTGGTTTCTGAACCAAGAGGCTTTCTAGGACTGTACTCCCACCTCCTGAAGGGATGAGTTACTACAGGGCTACTTTTATCCCTCCACACTCCCCCACCTCCAAGACTGGAAGTGGGCAGTCAAAGCACAGCACAACCACAGTGTCCAGACATCACCTGCAGAGCTCACAGCTGGGCTCACGTAAATTTAGGATTATTATGACCAAAGTCTACAATTTAGGCACAGGTAACTGGTATTTTGTTTTATGACAGAGATGCACATTTCCAGCCTCCAATTAAACCCCTTTTTTAAAAAATGAACCATGATACTGGTTGCTCTCCCCAGCTGGACTCTGCCAGGGTGTTATGGTTACATCCATACCAAGACTGGAGTACTATCAGGATGTTTACCACAACCTCAGACAATCCTGCTTACAAATCGTGTTCTGCTAACATTCTCATTATAAATGCTTAAGCAGCTTGATAAAAATTGGATTAAATTTGTGCTTTAAACCCTTGGCAAGTTCATTTTCTCATCCTAACAACATTATCTTTAAAGGATTTTAACTTATTCCCAAATTTGAGTATTGGGGAAAGATGTGAGTTCTTCCCATACTTCATTCAAAACATTGGAAAGGGTGGAGAAAAGGAGCTTTAACTGAGATGTTGCAAATATTTCAGACATTCTTTCGGAGGATGCAGAAATGATTCATTTAGAAGTGACACCAAGATTGCTGAAATTAGAGCTAGATTCCAAGATCTCTCAAGTCCTCAGTACTTATTCCTAGAACGGTCCTACAGAATCTCTGGTTTCATGTATGCCCTCAAATGGGGAGTCAGAAATTTGTAGTAAGTTTCTGTAAGTTAAATAACATCTCAGAGAAGTTATAGGAGCTACTTTTAGCTGGACTTGAAAAGCCAGCTATGGCCAACAGCTGCCAGTTGAATGACAGCTACTTTATGAGGCTGCAGCTGCCTGACTGTAAAAGGGCAGTCCTAGAAAATCAAACAAGCAACAAATTTCAGAAATAGCAAGAGATTAGAGCATTACAGAAGGATATTCCTGACTGAGGAGTTGCTGAGATATACTTGCTTGCAAACCAATCCATGTAGAATGTTCCCCTAGCTTGCAAACAAGTTAATACTTTATAGAAACACACAATTTATTGTGCAATACTGTGAGGCTTTGCTACAGCAAAAGCCAAAATCCTGACATAGCTGTGAGCAAGGGTGAAAAAGGCAATAGATACATTGTTTTGCTGAAGGTTCAATTTCAATTTGTTTTTTTCAGTCTAGGAATAGCTTGAATTTTCTATGACAGTTGTTGATGATAAAATATAATCCAAGATTAGCTTTAAGTATTTCAAGAAGGTAAGAAAAATCCTTGTGTCTGACATTTCTTTTGGATACTTTTTTAAACTTCTCAGAGCAGTCTGGGGAAATAAATGTATGGGTTTTGCTATCAATAGATCAGAGGAATATTTGTTAAAATGGGTCAAGCAGCCACTAAAGGTTTAAAATTGCTGCTTGGAATAATTATATTAATGCCATGTTCCTAAGTGTGCTCTCCTCAAACATGAGGATCTGTCATCATCATGAACTACAATACGCTATTGACAATTTAAGGAACTTTGTGTTTGTTGCAATGTTTTTTTAAAGGCATCTGGAACACTAATTGTAATGAAATACATTTATAACATGCACCTTTCTTCCTCTGACGCATTTCCTGCATTCAAAGAATTGTAGTGGGTTTTTTTAAAAGCAAACCCCTGACTAGCTCAGCACATGTAAAGATGCTCCAACTTTGACACTGTGAATCTGCATTGTAGTGCTGCAGTTTGTATAGGGTAACACTGTGTGTTGTGTATAAGTTGTATCTCAGCAGCCTGATGTGTAAAGCAGGACACAAAGCTTGCTCCCATGGAAAATCAGACATTCTGCCACAGGGAATGTGGAATAGATGGAGACAGGGCCCGATCATTTTTCTTCCAAGCTGAAAATTTATTGCCACAAGATTGTTCTGACAGCTGTGGGGGGACTGCCTGGATGTACACCTCTGTCTGAGATGTGCAGGGATACAGTGGGTGCGGCACAGGAGGGAATGACAGGAATGTAGGCACAGCATGGAGGGAATGGCAAATGCTGGGAATGGGGCTGTTGAGATTTATTGCATTAATATTACCTTCTTGCCTTTTTCTTCCCACATCAACCCATGTTAGCCTCAGTGTGATAATCAAACCAGGGACATTAGCCATAAAATCCAAAACTATTCCATTTACTACATATTTGGGTCTGTTTTAGAACAAAGTTGCCTCAAACATGCCAGATGCAAACAAAGAGCAACAAATATGACCTGCTCTAGGAAAATACTGAATACCTTGAGAAAACCTAACACTGAGGTTCTAGTCTAAAGTCTGTTCCACAGACTGGAACAAAACTGCAGGTACCACATATACACAGAATTGGCAACAAATTCACTTTCTTTGTCAGCTCATATTAAAATGGACACCGAGGAGGGGAGTCTACAAGACTTAACTGCTATTACTAGAGTTTCTCTAAAACCTTAATTCAAGATTTAGGTTTCTGGTCTATAGGATTTCCCCATATGCCCGTATTTGGAACACTGTGTGACAGGACTAATTAGGGAATCAGACAGCAAAGCCAAGGAAAAAACCTGTCTTGTGTTTTCTGTGTCTGTTCTTTAGAGAGCAGGATAATAAATGAATTGGGTAACTACTTTGCTCTGTATTGGTGAGTTGGTCTCATTTTGATTTGCAGCTCTAGGTTAGTGCTAAAGGCAACAATACCAAAGAGATAGAATAGATGTATGATAACAGATAATAGATGTATACACATATAAATATATAGATATCCATGTTCTGCAAACAGGAAAACAGAGGCATAGAGGATTTGCCCAAAGCCATACAATAAACTAACACCAGTGTTCAGCATCATTAGGAACAGAATTAGTAGATTTTAACTTCTGAGCCAGCTGAAACCCTCCTAATGCTCTGACTTCACACACACCCCCTGAACTGTTATCACAGTGGTCTGTCTCTGTAAATCTGCCCAAGTGCAATCAATAAGTGTTGGTGCTTGTGACCCAGACAGAACAGCTGATCTGCCAGAACAGCTTCACAGTTTTACTCATTACAGATCTCAAGAGCACTTGTGAAGCAGTTTAATCACCATGTGAGACAAACAGGGGCTGTTCTGACTTTTATAGACCATGAGACAAAAAAACTTAGGCTCAAAACTAGCAGAAAAAAGGTCCAAACCAAAACCACCCATGAGTCTTGCACTCAAGCAGATTCCTTTCCATACCACCTGTCACAAAGAAGAAATGACAAGATGCACAAAACTATGTAGGAAAGGCTGTTCTACCTGGGACCTGCAATAGCTGTCACTGACATTAAGAAATTAAACAATAGAATCAGTTGGCCGAGGTCACGCAGAGCTGCTTAAGCTCTGAAAGAGATCTGTAAAAGAGAACCAGATCCAACTACAGTGTGCCATCCCCCTTTCTTCAGTACAAAAGGACTTCTGCTTTCTTCCTACTCCCAATCCAGTCATCTGTCATTTTCAGGACAGCCTGGAATTGTCAGTTCAATTACCTCTCAGTTTGGAGAAAAACAAAGCAGATGCTGCTTATTACAAAAAAGCAGAATCTCTCTCTTTTGAGAAATATCTCATTTTTTATGATTAGACATGGAATTTCATGCAAGTCCCTTATTTATTAAGCAATACACAGGAGCTGGGAAATAATGTAATTGAGCTAAAATGAAATACTATCTTCCCTTCAGCTTTGGTAAAGGTGGTGGTCAACTCGACTACTCCTTTTAATTTTTAAGACTCAGACAGCTTTTGTATCAATCTTCCCCTTTCAATTCCTTTTTCCACTACACATATTATAATTATAGTAATTTCTTAGCATCTGTCATGAAATATGCAAAGGGGTGGGGGAATCAGACAAACAGCAACTGCCTGTTCTAAACAATACAAAATTTTCTCACTGATTCAATTATATTTAAATTATTTTGCACTACTGTTCAGAAACTCTATTTATCAAATACTGATTACAAAGCAACTTCAACAGTTTGTCAGAGAGCTTAACAAAAAAAAAAAAAAAAAAGCAAAGAAAGGGTTGGGATTTTTTTTGCATACAATACCTGCTTTAAAGTAGTCCTACTGAAATTCTCATGTCTGCTCTACCCGCAGCAGCCACCCTGGTGAGGACTGACTGAAAGGCACATGCAGGGAGGTCAAATAGTTCCCGTGGATCTGCCAGGCTCCACAAGCTGTTCCAGGCAGAGGCTCACAGCAAACTGAGCCCTGCCTCTGCCCATATGTTGTGGCCCCAGGAGGAGCCAGCAAATCCCTGTCTGTGCTGAGACATGGGGAGCATGAAATGAAGCTTTTTCAGGCTACCCATATAGGTTTGTGTTGGAGTTGTGTAAGGGTGTGGAGAAGAAAAGCACTCAAGGAATAGTTTTGATAGCTGTTTAGAAGTAAGTATGGGAAGTGATCTTAATTTGCAGGCAAAATTGATTGATTTGTGGTTTTCTCCATACCAAAATATTACATTGCTATAAACATCCAGAACTAACATTACCTTGTTTACCATTCATTCATAATTCTGAAATGTTAAAAAATAGAGGATGATGACTTGAGCACTGTCCTGTACACCAGGTCTTTGCAGCAAAGTTTTCAGGTCCAAAAATCACACCAGCTTAATGCCTCTTGAGTGCTTCAGAGCATTTGTTTCAAGTTTCCCATTGTCACCCAATCCTAAAATACATAGGAAAAGTGCTCTCTGGATACCTGTCCTATTTCTGAGTCTGTATCAACACTGGCCAATTTAAGGGAGTTTCTGCTCCCCTGTAATAATGCATTTTGATGTTTCTTATTTATTCTCAGCACTCTGCAAGCATGAGGTCCCTGAGGTGAGCAGTTAGATCAGGTTTACCAAAGAGGAAGTAAAGGCACCAACAGGTTAAAGGTCCAGCCTGCCAGCCCCTGTAAGTGCACATTTCATTTACAGAAATTCTATACACAGTGCACTTGTGAGTGAAAACAGGGTTTATTAGGGGCTTGTTTAAGACCCACAGGGAATCCGTGTCAGAGGCAAAATAACCCAGATTCCAGATCTCTGTTCAAGATGTATCTTTACTCTGACATTTAACTTAAAACCTTCAACTAATTAAGTAGATTTTGTTGGGGTAAAACAATCTAAAGAGGAATTAATGAGCTTGTGCAGCATTAAGCACAACTCATGATTTTGTGTTATTGTGATTGAAGTAGGACATTCATCTCCTTTCCCTGCCTTGTGCCATCTCTAAATTACGCCACCAATTCCCCAGATTTGCTATTTTTTTTCCTTCTAAGTCACCAAAATCACTTTCGGCATCACTCAGGTGTTGTGGGGGTTTTTGTTAACTGATTCTAGGGAATTCTTCTGCATAACAAGCTCAGAAAAATCCAGGAATTCTGTGGCCTTGATTCTCCTCACTAAAATTTAAATTGTATTAAAAGAGCTGAAATCACACCTGTAGAATCCTGCAGTGTGTGTATCCAGACACTGGCAAAGTAAATTGTCTCAAAGAAGTTTGGAGAAAGCTCCCAAAATGCTACATTCTTGTCCTAAACTGCATCTGCGGGGAAAACAATGCACAGCTTAAGCTCTTGTTTAGCAAGCTAGTCGAGTTTTGTAACAAAGTATCGCACATGGGAACTGCCACATTGCAACCCAGGATAATACAAGCACTGCAATGAATTACAGGAATAGGAAAGGAGTTAAAATTTACGGACATACATATTCTCAATTTACTACGAATTCAGAAGTCAAGCCCCAAATGTCTGCAGGCAGAGGCACAGCATTGCGGCATCACTGTCTCACACCTCTGACTTCCTTTCTAAATTCTGCAGAGGTTTTGATTCCATGTTAAGATTATCTGTCTGGGTAGGTTTTTGTGCTCGTCCCTGCCCTGGTTTCCTGTGCACCTGGCACCCTGCGTCTGCCTTCACCTCACGGCTCCTGAGACTGCCAGTCTGCTGGTTCTCTACGGCAAAAATGGCTTTTCAGAGGGAGATCTGCAGGTGTCACCCTCCTCTTGCAGGTGTCACCTCCTCCTGCAGCGGCACAGCCCCGTAAAAGGAACTCACCTTCTCTCTCCCCCGCTTCCCTGGGGCACCCACCACGGCCTGCTATTGACGAGGGCATGGAGCCTCGGGCCACGGGCCGCTCTCGGGCCCTCTCCATGCCCTCTCCACGCCCTCCCGTGTTCCCTTCACCCCAAAGTCACTTCATTACCCCTCACCACGGTCCCCACGACATCTCCCCTGCATGCTCGGGATGACCCCTGCCCTGTGTCTCCGCTCCGCCCGCCGCCCCCTCAGCGCTGCCGCCCTTTCCCCTCAACCTCCCCTCACGGCCGGCCCGGACCTGCCGCCAGGGCGGGCGCCTGGCTTCGCGCGCCACCCCGGCTCAGCCAATCAGCGCGCGGCGTGCGGGCGGCCGCGCGGGCTCGCACCAACCAGACAGCGGCTTCTTGCGGCGGCCCCGAAGCGGCCCCGCGGGCCCCCGGCGCCGGGGCGTCCCGCCTGCCAGTGACCGAGATGGCGGCCCGGGCGGCGCGGCGGGCGAGTGGGCCCGCCGGCAGCGCCCGGCGCGGCGGGTGAGTACGGGCCGGGCGGCGGGGCAGGGCCGGGCTGTGACCCGCCGGGGAGCGCGGCCGGGGGTCCCTTCCTCGGCTGAGGGCTGCCCGCCACGAGGTGGGGGGAGGCTCGAGGCAGAGCCCGCCGCGGTCCCGCAGCCCTGCGGCCCCATTGCCCGCAGTTCGCCAGAGCGTTAGCCAGCGGCTTAGGAGGGAGAGGAAATTAGAAAAGGACACACAAAAGGCAGTCCAAACACGTGTTGGCAGCTCCGTCGGGGCTTCTGCAGCTGCGGGACAGGCTCCGGCTCGCAGCGCCACGGAGCATCCCCGGGGGCACCGGGCTCGGAGCATCCCCCGGGGGCACCGGGCTCGGAGCATCCCCCGGGGGCACCGGGCTGGGAGCATCCCCCGGGGGCACCGGGCTCGGAGCATCCCCCGGGGGCACCGGGCTGGGAGCATCCCCCGGGGGCACCGGGCTGGGAGCATCCCCCGGGGGCACCGGCCTCGGAGCATCCCCCGGGGGCACCGGGCTCGGAGCATCCCCTGGGGGCACCGGGCTCCGAGCCGGGCCAGGGGTGCCCATCAGCCGGGGGTGCACTTGGGCTAGCTGCAGTTTCGTACTCCGCGTAAAGGTTTAGTGTCTGGTCCCAGATTCTGGCCTTTAGGAGGTTTTCCAGAGTCCTTCCAGCCGGGATAGCAGCCTTCACTCAGCCAGTTCTTTCGTATTGCTTCACTCCTGTGCCCACTTCATCGCAGTGCTCTGATCAGCAGAAGTTCCTGGCACACGTTGTTTTGTCCCAGATGTCCATCTGTTCTGTTTTCAAAAGCTGTGACCCATACAATTCTTTCTATTTGTCCCTTTGGGAGCTTTTCCCTGTCAGGATAACAGAGGCTGTTATTGATAAGGAAAACAAAAATAAATCCCCTTTAAAAATGCCATTACATAAAGCACGAGAAGTTTGTCTTAGATGTTACTATCTACCCAGAAGATAGAGAGGAGGGGAAAACCCATAGACAGGAATGGAGAGTGTTGTAGTTACACATTTAACACTGACTTTTCACAGGAAATCTTTTGCCATGGAAGAATTAGGCTTACCGGTCTTAAAAGTTACCAAGAGAGTAATGCAGAGACCATAAGCACCCATCCATCTTCCTGAGGCAGCTACCAAGGCATAGATATTTTCATGCTTTTTCAGGAAAGGAAGCTACTAAGGACTGCTTTAAAATCCTATCATTTCCCCCAGCAATTATAGACTAAACTTTTCTAGCTGAACAGACAGCTTACACACAATGGAATAGTAGCACATTAAACACTTTCAGTTACTTAGAAATGCAGGTTTCTATGTAAACAAACTGTTACTCAACAGCTGCTGTACTGCATTAATCTACAGGGCTTGCTCAGATATAGTAAAATTTGAATACCCTAGCAAGCAAACTAAATTTATTTTCCAAGAAGCCTGCCTAATATAGGCATACATAGAAATAGCTATATGGTGCTGGTTTTGTGCAAGATATGTTTTGTTCTTTAGAGAAGTGGTTTATATTTCCTATCTTTTACTCAAGCTTATTGAAAAAAATTTCCATAATATTCTTCTTAACCATGACCTTTTAAACAAACACCTTGCCAACATTTTTTATCTGATGAGAGGATTAAGATATTAGTGCTTCTAGCAAATTAATATTGGTGCTGCAGGTGGAAGCAAGAAAACAAACCTTTGTCCTCTAATCTTCACATTACAGCTCTGTTTACATCTTGATCTGTCAGAGCCCTCCCCAAATTAGGTGCTGGAAGCCACTGCAGACACTCAGACTGATGTCTAGAGAGGCTGCCCTGGAACAGAGACCAGACAGAGCTAAAAGAGTAAAGTAGGTATTTATTGAAAGGCCTTTAAAGGATACACCTTGGACAGTACAAGAACCTGGTCAGGGATACACCCAGGATGGATCCAAGATGGATTATTGTCATGAGTTTTTACACTTTTTAAGTTTGGGTCCATTTACATATTGGGATCAATTGTCCAATTACAGCCTCAGGTCACAAAGACCCATCCTCCTTGTTTGCTCTCTTCAGTTCTCTATTGTTTATGCTTTTTGGGCCTGAAGCTTGTAAGGGTAGTCCTTGGTCTTCAGCTGGAAAAGGATTGTTTTGTCTACCTACCCTGTGAAGAGAACATACTAACACTTACTATGAAGCTCAGAGCTGCATACCTAGGCAGCACAGAATCTGAAAAAATGAAAGCTAAAACCTGGGGCATCAACCTGCTCCAGCCAGAGACACAACCCTGAGAAGGTGTGGTTTGGGAGGGTTGATATCCCCCTGGGACTGGCCAGGAGCAGAGCCAGGGGCCACGGGGTGATGGCCAAAAGGCAAGTCCTTGGGTTGGGTTGAGAGTGATCTGCTTGGGCAGCATTGTCCTGTGCTTAGACCTGTGGGACTGGGGTTTGCCTTGGATTAGTTTGGTTCACAACTGTGATAATGTATGTGTTTGAACACTAAATAATGCACTTTGCATCTGTGAAATGCTCTTGAGTGAAGACTGGGGAGAGATTCTTCAGGAGCTGCAAAGAGCTCCTGTTTTCCTTTCACAGTAGAGTGAGGCAGCTCACTGCCCTATTTCTAGACACAGCTCATCCTACATGTGTTCATCATAAAACTTTCATGGGGCTTGTGAGAATAGCAAAATACACAATCTGTGAACTGCCTTTGCTAGGTGAGGGCTTTGCTGAGCTTGGAATGGGTGTTTGAGCTTGGCCTTCAGGTGCTGAGTCTGCTCTGGGGAACTCCCAGAGAACACCTTCCCATGGGCACAGTGTTCATCAAATATCTCCAAAGGGCAAACACTGGTGTAAGAATGTTTTTTAACCTAGATTTACTATGAACTATGAATGCAACACCTTTATTTATAATCTAGAATTAAGAGGAAAAGCTGCACTTTTGTCTCTGAGTCA
This sequence comes from Acridotheres tristis, assembly GCA_037013685.1. Lineage (NCBI taxonomy): Eukaryota > Metazoa > Chordata > Aves > Passeriformes > Sturnidae > Acridotheres > Acridotheres tristis. Next base: position 6,728,023 of record CM072905.1, read on the forward strand.
GTGTATATCAGCAAAAATTGATTTGTTAAAAGGTCCTATAAATACAACACAGGTTTTTTAAGTTTTATTTTGGGCCATTTTCTTTCTGTGTTTTTTTAACATTTCAGTATTATTTCTTTGTAAATTGAGGTAGTTATACAATCCTGGTTACCATCATAACCAATATCATGATGATGAATGACAGCTGTCACTTTTGCAGTGAATTCTTCAATAGATTTGCTGTAAAAATTTCTGTTCAAGACATTGTGCTACAATGTCTTGTCTCTCTGCAGAAGGTGGAGGGGCCCTCCCACCTTTCAGAATTGTGCCTTTTGTTGCATTTTTCACTTTGATCCAGACTCTCTACATACTGTGTCTTTCTGTGGCAGGCACTACCTGAAGCAGAAAAATTAAAGCAATCCTTTAATTCCCAAACACTCTTTTTTCTTTTTAACCAAGTAAGGAAAAATGAACACAGCAAATACTTTTCAGATTTATAATACCTTAATTTGAAACAGTATCAGCCCCTGTGAAAACAGTAAGGTAGACTAAACTATCTTTATAATTATTTTGATCATATTTCTTTTGATAATTGTTTCTCAGCTCACCAAAATGAAATTTAAACAAAAATAGAAGTGTTCTTTCACTTGTGGAACATCTTACTTTATCAATCTTGATCTCATAAGTAGACCAAAGGTCTGACTCTTGCAAGTGTGCCAAAGCAATTCCCTACTCTCCTTCTTTGCTGCTCAGGTTTCATTTTGAGCTATGATTCTCTTTTGAAACAGTCCAATGTGCAAGTCCTGAATGTGCTGCAGAAAGTAGGAAAGAGTCTGATATTTTTTATTGGCAAACTCTCAGCAGGTAAGGTTTAAACAAAAAGTGATACCACCTCCAAGAGGCACAGTTGTCAATGGATGACAATAAGTTCATTTCAAGTTTAATCCTGTTTGTGATTCAATCAGAATAGACCTCTCTCTGATTCCTGTCATTTAGGAAGGCAAGAAGAGACTGTGTGAAATCAGCTCCTGATTCTTCACAGCCAGGCTCAAATTAGATATTTGACTGCTGCTGGGTTGATAATACTTAGCACATGGACAGCACTATTTCAGAGGATCTCACTTTCCAGACACTAATAAATTGACTTCACAATCTCCCTCTGAAGCAGATATGCATATTCCTATCTACAGTCTGGGGTTATTGAGGCAGAGAATGTTTAGCTGGCCCAAATTTTGACAAGTCCTTTTTCACAGGCAGGTACTGAAGCCAAGAAGTGTGGCTGCCAGCTCCCTTGCTGTAATTATTCTGTACTCTCAGTGGGTCTCAAAGCAGTTGACAGTATCACTTGATGCACCTTTGGAAGGCCATATATCAGCAAATGTGCCCATGTTGCAAATTATCAGGCAGACATCAGCTCCTCATGAGTAAGAAGACCGTATGGTTCTGCTGATATCCAAACAATCAGTTCAAATCAAAGCCATTTTCTCCAAGGCAGCTGCTTTTTTTCGTTATTATCTGTTCCCCCGTGTTTCTATTCTCGGTGACAGATCAGGCTTCTGTTCTTGAGGAATTCACTTTTGGCAGCAAGAAATGTTCACACTCCCCATCATTTTTCATAGACTAATCTGTGTTGGGAATTTTCAGTAAATAACATGAAAACATTAGTGATTGAACACTTAAGGGAAAATAATATCATTAGATTGATATATTTTTCTCCCAAAGACAGCAGCTTCTGAAATACATTTTTCTTTCCAACTGTCTGTAGGTTGTATAATTACCTGGTCTTTCTTTTTGCTAGTTGTTTTATAAGTTTGGTAGGTAATACATCATGCTGTATAGTTTTTTATTAAAATTCAATACTGCTGTCTCATACTAATGGTTAAGTGATCTGAAATCCTTGGATTTCAAAGGAAAATCTGAGCCATAGTATTTTTACCTATATAAATACACTGGCTGCATAAGACATTGTTATTCAAGAGATGATCTGGTGAAGAAAAGGGTGAATGGACCCTTGCAGAATTCTGTTGTCCAGACGGATGTTTCGAACACTTGTTGATATTCAGATTGAGCTACAAGACTTGCTCTTTACTCAGGGCACATCCAAACTGAGACAAGTTGCAGGGGGGATGTGGATGTGTTTTCCAATTTAAAAAGCATATCAGACACACCTGGCAAGCCAGGCATGGAACTCACTCAGCTGTGTAAAATAGAGATATTCTAAGGTGAGTTGCAGAGCTCTCCCCACAACTGTGGGATAACCACTGGCTGGGTTTGGCATACAGACTTCCAGACAGTTGGCTTGCTGTTAGTATTGGATTATTTGGTGAACCCTATCCTGGTTTCACTCTTGCCCAACTATTTGGAAATATTTTTCAGGCTGAATGCAACATGATGACACTTGAACACCACATCCAGCCATTCCCAAGTTTCACAAACTGCTCCAGGCTTGAAAATCCCGAGGAGAATGGAGTATGCTGGGAAAGTGGAAGGGATAAACTGGCTGCACTGGGAGCATGTGGTGTCTGATTAGGGCAGCCACAGCTTGAGGCATCTCTGATTGTCTGTGGCTGAGTATTTGACACCCTCCAACATGTCCCAGCAAAGCAGTCCCACTTCATTTCTGTCCTGCAGAGTGTAACATGTCGACGTGACTAATTGCCTGGGCAGACAGAACAGAGATTAGAACAGGGAGGACAGAAGGAAGCAGATATTCCAGTGTGGAATAGCAGTGCACAAAACTAGGACAGGTCCAGAGTGTGGATAGTCCCTGCATCAGGTTAGGGATGGAGTGGGAATTGCAGGAGTCCCTCGAACAGAGGGCTCTGGGAGGGGAGCACACAAGGCCCTTGCAGGGTCAGGAGTGAGTGCATGTGCAACTCTGAGATTTGCAGGCTGCCTTCAGAATTTATTAAATTGCTGCAGCCTCAGTGTGTGAAGCCATTTCCCGAGTGTTTACAAGACCTCTGTAATGCATGTGAGGCATTTGGTTGGAATGACAAAATTATTGCAGTTTTATTTTGATAGATTCTGCATTTAAAAGAAAGCACATAAATCACATCTATGGCTCCAGTGCCAGTCCAGGTGCAGAAATTGAGGAAGGTTGGTTTCTCATCCTAACTTGTCTTTGCTATTTGCTTCAGTTATCCCAATATTCAGATATTCTAACCTCTCTAGGATTAGCTATGTTTGGAATTTTTGGTTCTAAATTAAAAGCCTTTTTAAAAGTTGGAAGATTAAACATTCTCCTTGTTCCGTGTATCCAAATTGCCACAGGAAAGACTTGCCTTCTTGCTTTCTCTGTGTGAAATTTCTAGAGTCTACCACTGCTGGTACCTTAAATTAGGAATGTGACAAAAACTGAACTGCATCTGGGCTGGTCAGTGTGTCAAATTTTGGAGAAGCCCTGAACATGTACGGTGATGAAGCAGTGTTTTTTGCACCACTGATTATTTTCACCAGCTCTTGTTATGTTGTCCATTATAACAGCTTTTGAATTTCTCTAAACAGGAATATTCACTCTTTCCAACCAATCCTTTGTATTTTTAACACCCTCGGTATGTTTTCTGCTTCCTAGCACTGAAGGACTCCAGGGTGGTGTTCTAAGCATGCAGATGATGTGCTGTGAACTTTAGGGAATGGCGTGCTTTGCATTCAGGATCACATTTCAATTTGCTGCCAGAACCAGAATGTCACTGAGGGCAGTGCAGAAATCCTGCCTCCTGCCCAGCTCAGCCTTCTGCCCTCTAGCCATAACCACCCAACCCTGCTGGATGCTTTTGAAATCCAAATCTAGAGAGAAATTCCGGCTCTTAGTTTTGTTTGAACAAGTGAGAGCATGGGCCATAAGTCTTTCAGTAGATCAACTAATAAGTCTTCTCTTGGAGGTGACTAAAAAGAAGGATCATGGATTTATCATAGTTCTTTTATTGTTAGTAACCATTTTCTCCTTAAAATCATCTTGTCTTGCTTTCTCTTATACAGAAGTCACTCTCAAATTAAAAGCAAAATACTAAGGCTCTGAACTCCTGCGTGTAAATACACAAAAGTACTTTTTCCTCCTTCCCACTCCCAGCCCTGTGCTGGGAGCTTTTTGTCAGCTTCACACCAGTGACTTTGTCTGATCTTCTCTTTGCAGTTGCTAATTGGCCTGGCAGAGATATGAAGTGACTGAAAATAACTTTATTCCCTCATTGTGTGCACATTGAAAGGGTCACAGAATAGAAAAGTAGGGCAGAGTCCAGACTGATGGCTGATGCCAACCAGCCTGGCAGCCAGAAAATGGCACTTGAAGGTTCTGGTTGTGGTTCTGAGGGCAGGTCTTTGATAACCAGTACTCTGAATGTTCTGAATATTGAATGCCTGCTTCTTCTGCTCTGGAATGCAGGTGCAGGATTACCTGCAGGAGAGGAAATACTGAAATCTAACTCTGCAGAGTGGGACACAGTGGCTTTCTGAGTAAGCTTTTGGATGCCTTTTGTTTTCCTTGAAATTATGCAGCATTATCAGAGCTGTGCTGTAGGTGACTGCCACAGGGATGGGATCTCCAGAATCCCTCTTTGAAGAAGGCAGTGTTGTATAATCCAGGGTAGTAAATCCCAGGTGGCAAAGGCCAGTCCTGTCGTATCTAGGAGGTATGTGGGTGATTTGGATTGATTTGCATATCTAGCTGCTTCCTTGTTTATTTGGATTTAGGAGAAGGATATGTCTAAGTCCTGAGCTTCTGTGTGATATCAAAAAATACAACCAGGAGTTATTAACCAACAGAAAGACTTTCCCAAGATAATCATAGCATAATCTTACAGTATCATGTTGTGTTTATATGTAAGAGAGTCAATAGAGCAATGTACACAGATCCTTTGTTTCAACCAGAAAAGACATTTTGTGTTAGGAGAACAAATTTGTTCCATGGGAAGTAGAGGAGGGTGAACTAGAAGAAGGATGTGAGTTCAGAGCTGCTTCCTACCTCAATTCAGTTAGAGTCCCACTTGGGCTGAAAAGAGAAAAGGCCTAGTTCCACTGTCATCTGGAAATGTTTCTAGGAGTTCTGACCTACTTATGGTGATCAGATCCTTGCTCAGCCCAGCAGCACACCTTGTCAAAGGTTGGATGTGATGTTCAAAGGGAAGAATCATTATTGCTGCCTCCATTAGAGATTAGCTGGACAAAGCTCCTGGTAGATAAGAGTAACAAGACAAATAGCTGTGGGTGACAGCTTGTTCCAACACCTGGTGGAATCCAGGCTTTGTCAGCCTTTTTTTGGAGGCTTGCCCAAAAGCCTGTCAGGACTACTATCATACTCTTACTCGGCACTGCAGGGAACTTAAATCATCTATGGATGCCAGATTCTGGGGAGAGTTAAGCTAACTTAACTTCTGAGTTACAGGGTGGGTTATGCACTGTTATGCACTGTCATCTCCCTGGTCTCCTTCTTTTAAAGACCAATCCTGTAATTTAAATTTTGTGAATTTCATCGCTTTCTTATCCTGAAGGAAGCAGTGTGGGAGACTTGATTGCTTCCCCTTCTGTTTCTGCAGATGGTGATGTGGTAAATGTAGCCAAGCTCTTCTCTACCTAGGAGACATTCTCCCCTGAGGAGCAGTCCCCTTTTACTGGACATGCTTACAGAACTGCACAGCCATGGACCTCAAGGAGAAGTGTCAGGTAGGTTTGCTGATAACAGTCACACCCAACTTAAGTGTTAAGTCGTTTTATATTCTTTATTATTTTGGGTCAAGATTCACCAGTGGCATTATTTTGTAGTGGTATAACCCATGGTTAGAATTGAAGTTGAGAGTTATGTCACCTTCACATCCCTGTGTCAGCAGGGAAATCTTTGCAGGGTGGGAATAAGGTGAGGTGTTCTCTGTCACACCTGCAGTGTCTCTCCTTTGAGCTCTAAGCTGGGGCTCCATTCCCATGGACACTCAATTTGGCTTCACTTGAAAGGCTGAATTTGTGGAAAGATTTTTTAAAATAAACCAGGGCAATGAAATCATCTGAGTCCAGATTTGCTGATGGTAACTTGGGGTCTCAGCCAGCTCTGGTGAGAGAACACTCTTTGCTTTTCTCCCTGGTGTCCCTTTCTCCACCACAGCATGAGCTTTTGTCTGTTGGCTGTCTCTGTTTTCTCCATGCAGCAGTGAGGAATGGTTTTGTTCATTAGTGCAAATTACCTGTTTAGAGTCTCACCTAGACTGAAAGATACAAAGCAATGTAAGTGACTTTTAAAGGTCCGTTTTTCACCTTGGCTGTGGCACTTGCCTACTCAACCACTGCTTTGCTGGGTTTCTGTTCTGAGCTGTGCTAGACCAGGAAGGCTTGGGCTCACTCCTGCTTGAACCTCTGGGTTCTGGGGTGCTCAGAGGATCTGTTTGACCTGTGTTGTTTTATATCAAATTGCTTTATTACCATGGAGTTAACATTCCAATGAAGACAGTTATCTACTTGTTCTCTTGTTAATAACATCATGGGCTAATCTGGTATTGATCATTTTAAGAGATGATGCAATTAGCACTGTGTTGAGGGGTGTGTTGTGTATAGGATCTGAGAGCACCAAAGAGAGCAGGGCATGGCAGGGACATTTTCACTGTAGGTCACTATCTTTGGCTCACCTTTCTCATATGACATTCTCCACTGTACAGTGCAGGAAGATCATATCAAATTGCTGGACAGGCAGCATGCTCAGTATTGTAATAGACCTTTAAAAAGCCTATTAGGAAAGTGTCCTGACAAGGAGGTTACAGAGGGAATCATGGTGTTCTCAAGTCCTAATCTCCTCTCCTGACTTCCTGAAATTTTTTCTCCCTCCTTTCTGAATGGGAATTAAAAATGAAGGCAAGAGATCACCACAATCTTTAAATAGGAATTAAAAAGCCCCACAGGTACATAAAGCTGCCTTTTACAACTTTGGATTCTGAGGACAGACCATGATTTTATTCTTGTTAGCACCGCCAAGAGGGGGCCTGAAACTAGATGATCTTTATGGTCCCTTTCAATCCAAACCATTCTTAATTATTATTTAGTGCTAAGGAGTTTGCTCTTTTTTTTTTCTTTCTTTCTTTCTTTTTTTTTTTTTTTTTTTTTTTTTTAATACTGCAGATCCTGGTTCCACCCCATTTAAGGTAGAATCCATCTTCCTTCCCAAAGTGAAGAACTTGGACACATATACACTGATAAGGAAACAAATTAACCTGCTTTGTAACCTCAGCAGTAAATTCAAGGTGCTAGATTTATTTTAAAATGCTAAAAATAAAATGAAACCACGTGAAAACATCAGTCCCAAACGTGGTTGAAAGCAATCTCTTCAATATATGTGTGTGATGGAGAGTTAGCACTCGTGGAGCAGGAGATGTGCTCAGAGCACTGCTGCAGCACAGGCATCTGTCACTCAGATGAGAGACTTGTCCTCTGGCTCCAATTGGCTAATAAATTCCCTTGTCAGGAATGGCTGAGGATCAGAATTTGTCAGGTGTAATGCAGGCTGCCTTCCAGTTTTTGCCAGAAGCCAGACAGCACAGAGAAATGCAGAGTATTTTAGGAGCAGAGCCGAAACCTTCTTAAATTAAATGTGCTGATATCTTGTTCTTTCTCCTCCTCCTCTGACTTTTTAATTTTCTGTGTATTTCTGAAGTGAATTCAATCCTTGTGAAAGGTGCCAGAATCTCTGCTCCAAGACCACTGAGCACATACTGAGAGAGCAGCACTGATTGCCACAGGACAGTGGGAGGCTCCTGAGTTTGTGTTGCATTAGACAGAGGCTGCATTTGCAGGCACACAACTAATAAAAATTATTGACATCATCCATTGCACAGTTACCCATAACAACTGACTGTATTGTCCCAGTGTAATTGCTGCAGCCTGGATACAGCACTGGGCCTCCTGGCCAGGGAACTGTGCTGTGCTCCACACTGCTCCAGCACTGCTGCTCCTGCTTCCAGCTTGCCTAACAAGAGCTACAGTCCTACCTTTGGACTGAAAAGCAGCCCAAGTCCTTTGCCGCTTCTCGTCCTGCCAGTGGCTGTGTCTCTGTTTTTATTCCCTGCTGTTCTCTAAAAGCTCAGCTCTTCTTCCAAGGGCTTTTTCACATGCTGATCCTTTTTCCACAGGCATCTCTCATTTATGCTGCAGTTTTGTATAGGTCAGTCTCTGCCTTTATATACTCAACCTTCTATTTCAAGTCCCAGTTTTAACTTCAGATCCCAAGTTTTTATCTTCTGCTCTTTCATTCTATTATTTAATGCATAAATGCATATCCAGATGCAATTTCTGATACCAGTTGATATCAGAAGGAGGCTACATAGTACAGATTACTGCCCTACACAAAACACTTTAGAGCAAGGTCTCTCAGCAGTGGGGTAAACAAGAAGAAGCAATTTGATCCAATTCCATTTGTGTCCATGACCAAAGCTGGAGGTTTTGAGATTGGGACCTCTAACTGCATGAAGCATAAGGATTGTTCCTGGTATTGCACAAGCAAATTGTTTTATTCACTTTCATTCGAGTCTCCAAAAGGTTCAAAGCCATGGGAAACAGATCAGCAAGCACTGTAATAAAGAAGGGATCTTACAAGTATGTTGTGTGAGGGTTTATCCACTCTTATCCAGTCTTGTTGATCTTTTCTTTTTTCTCTCCTTTTTATTTTTGTGTTTAATGGAGTAGATGAGTAGTTCCTTAGCAGGCAGGAAAGAAAAATTGTGCCATTAGGACATTTTCTTGTTTTCTGCAGTATAAAATTTGTTGTCTAGGAAACAAAATGCCCTGCAGAAGGATAAAGGATGTTTTGCCTCTTTCTCTCTTCTGCTTTCTCCTGAAGTTACATTAAATAAATACAAAGTGTGCTTCCCTTCAGCTTTGGCTCTGGGAGCTTTGTGAGATTACACACCCATGTGTAACTCAGTGCCAACACACAGGTGATAACCAGACCCTTTGTTGGGTTTATTGTGATTATTGAGGCCACTTAATCTCTGCCCTTTTGGCTTAAAACACAGAACATGGGCTGTGCCTAATGAGGCATTTGAACTTCAGGAAAGGAAAGGAAAGGAAAGGAGGTGAAGAGCTTGTCCAGGCATGGTAGGTGAGTCCTGGCACCTGTACATGGTCTTCAGAGCTGCCCAGTGTGCTGGGACCGGGAGCCTTGGCAGTGCCTGTCCTGTTTGGTACCAGGCAGCTGTAATCCTTGGCAGGCTATTGAGGTGGTGCTTGGCTGGGCCAGTTCTTTACCCTTTTCTGTGTGAAATGAAAACAGTTGTTTTAGTGATTGCTCTGCAGAACTAGGAAGCCCCAGACAGAATTAGGACAGCACTGAAGTAGGAGCTAAATAAAAACTCACTTATAAAGGTGCATCCCTCCAACTGTGAGAAGGAAACATTCCTGCAAAAGATGAGAATGAGAGAGAAGGCTCTTTCCTTCTTCATCTTTTTATCCCCTTGTTGTTGTTCTACCCAGCCCTTCCCAGTCTACACTTACCCTTTGTCTCATGTGTGCTGTGCCCAGGTAAATGTGGAGCCCCCAGGCATGGCTGTGGTGAATTTATGTGCACCTTTTAGTTCAGATCGTGTGGCTCAGGATGAATATGGGATTCTGAGAGGGGTTTTTGCTGCATTCTTTATCAGCAAGAGAAGAGGGAGGGAACACTTCAGATGGGACCTGTAACCATCTCAACTTATTTAAATAGCAAATACTTACATTTTTGAATTGAGCTTGAATCCAAAGTTGTGGAGTCGTCTGTGGGGCAGTTAATATTCCAGAGTCTCTTGGTCTCAATTTAGTTTTATTTCATGCCCACTCAGGTGTTCCTTCCCCTGTAGTATATTTTATAGCACTTTGTCCTACCTGATTTGCCATCTGCTTTTGCACAGACCCGTGTCTGTCAGCATCATCCCTTCCTGTGCATGCCTATGCAGCTCTGCAGGCAGTGAGCCCAGGGATCCTCACTGTGTTGGCTCCGTATGATGAATGAACCATTCTCACAGACATCTGGTGCTATCCTGGGCAAACTTTCTTCCCTCTCTGCTTCTTCCTCCCCTTCTTTCCATCCCTCATCCTCCCTCATCCCCCACCCCCATCTGCCGCCTCCTTGCTGGATCTGCAGCGTGACTGGAAACAGGCTGAATTAATCAGCACACTGGTGCTTCACTCTGCTGCTTCTGCCTCATTCTCTGCAGCGCTGGGCTCTGCACAGTCTTGCTCCCTCTCCCTCTTTGCTCTCTCATTTTTGGAGAGCAGCAGCAGCAGCAGTGCAAGTTGCTGGGGAAGCAGAGCAGGAATTTAGCCCAGATGCTCTTCAAGCAGGCTGATCTCTGGATCCCCCACCAAGGCAAATGTTGCAAAGTAAGTTCCTCTCCCTTAACATTTAATTTCAAAATGGCTTTCCCTGTCTCCCTCCCCAGTCTGCATCCTGCCTGATGTGATGGGGCATGAAGAGCTTTGAGGTTTTGGGGGAAGGAGGTTATGGCAGGACATGAAACAGAGGGTGATGATTTTAGCTAAAGAATAGCTTCTTTTTGGTGGTGACGGGCAAAAGAAACTGTTTTAAACTGCAGTTTTAACCCCAGGACCAATAGGAAGATCCACACAGGATTTTAGCTGCTGACTCCTGCTTTGCTGCCCTTCTGCCTCATGGCTTAAATTTGTCTGTTGCTTCTGTAGGCTTTGATCTGTAGCTGTTGAGCCTCCTCATCCCTGTGGGATCTGTCCGGCAGTGCACCTGCCAGACTGGATCACTGTTTGAGTCCCCAAAGCCTTCAGCTGAAGAAGTGGGGATGGGAGAGAAACTATCGAGGGGGTGAAAGATGAACTGAAGTTCTGTGGATTTCTGAGCATTGCTGGCCTCTGGGAGGGGATTAGCATTCCCTGGAGGGAGCTCTGCACTGGCATAAAGCACTGCTGTGTGTTGAAGCCAGGATAAATACAGACCCCTAACTGCTCTCTGAACTTGGAGGAGTAATGCAACTGGCTAAATTACAGTAATTAAAGCTTAATAATTGTGTAGTGCTTCAAAGCGCTGCATAAACCCTGTCTCATCCTGCCAGCAGCCTGGTGGGACAGGTAACTATGGTTGGGGGTTTGCTGCTGCAAACAGGTCTGAAGGGATGGACTGAGGAATGTACAATTCCGAATTGGGCTGTTTCCTGGGAGAAGCAAAGTGCTGGGCTTTGTGTTACCTGGTAGAAAGGTTGATTGTGCCTATTGGCATCTTTACTCCCTGCTTTATGGAGAGCATAAGATGTGGGTGTTGTTGCATGGATTAAAATGGACCCTGTGCACAGCGAAGTGCAGCAGTGATTCAGGTGGTGAGCACTGCTTTGGCCACATCTCAGAGCTCTGTGCTCCTGCAGCTCTGTCTTTTTGCAGGGGGAATCTGCAGGCCCTGTTTGTGAGCTTCAAAGCATCCCCACTGGAGCCTCTGCAGGCACCCAGTTACCCAGCTGGGGGGGGTCTTTTGTCCAGGGGCAGCGGGAGGTCTGGGCTGCCTTTCATCCTGGGCTGCATGGGGCTGGGGAGGAGAGTTGCTGCCTATTGCTCTGTCCATTAACTTGGGCACTGCTGTGCTGAACACTCTGCTTGTTTCACTTGATTTGAGACCACCAACAGCTAAACTGAGCCTGCCAAGCTCACGTCAGGTGCATTCAAACTAAGTTTAATAGCTGTGTTCCTCATGCCTTCTGGTGCTTTTCCCAGCATGTCCAGGTTTAAAGGCAGTGGTTCCCACAGAGCCATGGTCTGCTTGGTCGAGCTGCCTGAATTGTGCAGATATCAACACACATTTCTTTTTTCTGAGCCTTCCAGTAGCATTCAGGTGGGCTGGCGAATGTTGTAATCTTCACAATTACAACAGTTGGTGGGGAGTTGTAGCCCCATCACAGAATGAGAAACTAAGGCACAGAGGATATCTGATTTTCCTAGTGTCATGCAGAAAACAGTGGCAGAAGGAATTAGAGAATCCAGCTGTCCTGACAGTCAAAGTCAAAAGTCTTGACAGTCAGAAGTTCATCCCATGGAGTAGGAATGTGTCAGGGGAATGATTGATGTAGCCTGGGTCACTAGAGAAACATACTTGCCTGGACTCAGGGATCTGATCTCTTAGGAAAAGTAGCCAGGAGAGCACCAAGGAAGACAGAAAGCAAGATTGGGACTAAGGATGGGATAACAGAGGGAAGTTTCTGCCCAGACTGACTGATGGATTGGCCCTGCTGTTCCTGTGTCACTCTGTAGCAGGGATGAGCCATTTCAGGCAGTCTGAGCACTAAATCAGCAGCTGCAGGTGTACAGGAGCTGTAGCATCCTGATGGGTGATTTGCTTTAGCACAGGAATAAATCCTTCTCTAGCACTAGGCTGCTGTATGAAATGCTACCCCAAGAAATTGTGTGCTGTCATGTATTTGATGTCTGTCATCCTCTCTGATCAGACCCAAAACCCCCACTTTGTGCCATATTGTGACTTATCCTAAATAAGAATCCAACTTAACAGTAATAAATGCAAATATATTTGGTGGAGTTACTCCTTATCATGTGTTTTTGAACCTGTGAATAATGCTTGCATTTCAGGAGGTGTAATCCCTGAAGTAGATTAATCGCCTGAAAAGTGTCATTGTTAAATTAAAAACTGTCTTCTTTTTCTGCTAAGGAATGCAAAATAGCTCTCAGGAAAAGTAAGAACATTCTGCTGCCCAGTTTCCCACCTCCAACTGTTCAGATCTGAAAAGCAATTGTGTAGAGGTGTTACAAAAGGAGCCTAGTGAGTGCAGCCTGGAAAGAGGGAAACAGTCTGACAACTGCCTTGCAGGGGTTTTCCACCACTCTGAATCAGAGGGGTGGATCTGCAGTCTGTGAGAATTGAAACTTGTAGCAAATATTTTGTATTCTGTTCATTTATTTGTTTAAACAGTCTTTGTAAAGGCAGTTACACTAAAGTATACAGCAGTCTTGGTGGGAATTCCTTACTCTGCAAGAGACTGAATCCAGGATGATTCAACCCTCTTTGCTCTGGAAAGCAAGGAATATATTTGTGTTCCTGTATTAAAAAAAATATTTGGCACATATTATATCAACATTTACTGGTACAACAAATAAATATGCTACTATGGATGTGTAATGGCTGTGAGAAAATATAAGAGGACTTAAATATACAGATATTTTGTGTCCATTTCTCTGTACACATTCTGGGCTCTACTTCTTTGTTCCTCTGGAAGGAAGCTGCAAGACCTCTGTCTTTCATTAGGTAGCAGAATGTGAGATGGCTGATAAACTTTTAGGGTAATTTAAAATGGTTCTATGTGTAAAAGAGCAAGATGTGAATTTCAGGAAGAGAGCTCTGGTGAATTCGTGTGAGGATGAAGGTGGGCTGCAGGAAGCAGACATGGGTAGGTGGTGTTGCTCGGGAACAACTTCATGTTGTAGGAGGAAAAATCAGAAAATAACCACACTTTTCCTACCTATCAGCCTGAAAATGCTCCTGCAACCCCTGAGGAAGGCAAAGAGAACCTATTTGCCATGAGCCAGGCAAGGCTATGGATTTAAATAAGCTCCTGGGTATTTGACAACTTATTTATCCCTGTCAAACTATGGAGGGTCAATTGAAAGGACAAGGCAAAGAAAAGTTTATAGATTCTGTGACTCCTCATCTCCTGCTTCTGAGCTACTTCTTGTTTCTTTCCTGAAGAGCCAAACCAGCTCCTAACCCTGGGCATTTGCAACAACTGTCTCAGGTTCCCTTTCTCTCATGTTTTCAGACAAGCTAAGCAGTAATTTAACATGTGGAATATTTACTACGAGTGAAGAAATTCACACATCTTTTCATGTTCCCATTCATTGCCTCTAGAAACTAAAATCACATGCACAAAGGAAATGTCCTGCCCTGGTTTTCCCCTAACAGCCATCCCATAGATCACAAGTCTTGAGAGCCCTGATATCATCCCAAAGCAGAAGGATGCAATCCTCCCCTTTTTACCTGGCTCCAGCCATGCCCCTCACACTGAGGCTGGGATGGCCAGGGCAGGGTCAGCTCCAGAGGAGCCCTAAGTGCACTTAGAGGCTCCTGTGCTCTCCAGGGTGAAGGAGGAAGCAACTGCTCATTTTGTCCTTAGGACTTTTTGCCTTTAGGCACAGGCAAAAGGGAAATACAGCCTTTTAAAATGCCTCCTGATACCCGTCAGGGGTTTGCTTTCACTGTAACCTGGAATTTACTGCCTGCTCTTTCTTTGTTGTTTTTCAGAGCAAACCCTGTGCTAAGGCAGCTGGGTGGGAAGGTGTCTTGCTGTTTCTGTTTGGACCAGAAAATTAGCAGCTTTCTCTTTGTAACTTTCCAAAGCAAAGATGTGAATGTTGAGGTTTTTATTAATGAACTGACACCTCCTGTGAGCAGCTTCTTCACCCTGGGGTGCTCACTTCCTGGTTTGTGGCAGGAAGAGCATTTGCAGCTGATGAAAGGCTGGAAAGATCCCTCTGGGACAGCTTCAGAGCCTGGGTTTGCCAAAGGTTTACTTAAGGGCATTTGAAAAATGCCTCATTAGCAGCTGATGACTTAGCAGGGCAGCTTTTGTTGCATAAACCTGGAGCTGCCCCTTGCCAGGAGCTCAGGATGGCACTTCTTGCCTGTCCCTTTCATTTGAGTGCCAGGCTCTTTCCCTTCACCCACAGCAGGTTACCTGAGTGCCCCCAGCAGCCCTCACTCACAGTATTGCAGTGTTTACCAGACTGGCTCTGCCTCCTTTGCCAAATACTCCATGTTCTAAGTGTCAGGATGGGTGTTTAACAATCCCTGCCCTTCCTCTTCCCCAGCCCTGCCACACTGCACTTGTCCTTTGTCACCTGCTACAGCCACGTTCCTTTGTGGCTCTCCTTATCTGGTGTGACACTGTGCCAAACCGGTAACTCCTGTGTAAAGTCTGGAGCAGGTGTGCAAGTGTTTCAGGAGCATTTTTTGATTATCTCTGGATTTGCTGCCTTTCTGTGCTCACTGAGCTATGGCAGTTTGTCTTTGCAGGCACTGTGTGACTGTAGTAGATGTTGGCATTAAGTGCAGCTTTCCTCTCATTTCTTCTGGAGCTCCTGATGAATCCATTGGAGCCAACTCGGTGTCTAAGCAGACTTTGCTTTTCAGTTCAAGTCCCTATTACTTTTGCTGCCTTTCGTTCTGTGTGTTTTATTTATCTGTCTGCTTTCCCCATGTTGGAGAAGATTTTTTTTCTGTGTGGGTGCCTTGCTCTGCCCCAGGCAGGCAGCAGTCAGACAGGAGAGAGAGCCCTGACTGTGCCTTGCTCGGTGTTGCTCTCAGACACTCCTGTTTGCAGCACTCTGTGGTGCAGCAGCTTGGCTGGTGCCAGCTCCACTGCCATCTTCTCCTCTGGGAGTCTTTGAGACACTCCTATGTTTAGTCCTGTGCTGATGTTACCTGGGCTGCTTCCAAGAACAGCACAGAACTGCTTCCTCTATTCCTAAAGCTGACACAGAGAATGAAAACTGCAGCAGGATTATTTTTAGTTCTGTTAAAGTGCAGCTAAAGCAGCATTGCTGGACTCTGCCTGGACAGAATTTGCTGTTGCATGTTGTCCCTGATAGGTGGGGGGAGTGTGTGTGTGTGGTAGATGGCATTTGAAAGAGAATTTATGTTCTGTTTCTCAACACTGCATTATAGTTTTGGATTGGACCATCAATGCAAATGAGTCTGAAGTCCAAGATTAGTTTCCAGTAAATGTTCATCATGAAACCGTGCAGTTAAGGAACAGGAAGAACAGATCAGAGCCAAGCTGCACTTGCAGAGCTGGGTGTGTGCAAGCAGCTCCTGAGGAGCAGAACTGCTGCAGTTTGAGACCACAGTGGATTTGGCAAGGTTGGGAAGAGCTACAAGAGCAGGAAGAGCTGCAGCTCCTGGCTGAGCTCTGGGCTGTGTCACACTGCTGGGGACAGGAGGGACAAACTTCCTGCCTGTTTGTGTTCAGTAGTGCTGTACTCTGGGCACAGTTTGACACATGTGAACCTTTCCAACATGCAGGATATCCTGTGTGCTGTACATGCTCAATGTGTTTGTATTAAAACATGAAATGCCCATGAGAACGTTGATTTAGCAGTTCCCTGCTGTAGCCCTCTCATGGATACCTGCCTGCTGTTCCCTGTTGATTAGCTGTCAGTGGTGTGGTGCCCACAGTTCCTCACTGCAATCTGTGATTTGAAAGAAAGTTCTCATGCTCCTGGCCCAGAAATGCAAATGTTTACCCCACTTTGTTGTTATCAGCATCTTATGGAGCGTTTTCCATATGGCACACTCCTGGGATGTGTCCTTTGGGACTGCTGCCTCTTTGCTGAGCACTGAAGGAGCAGTGCTGTGAACTCCGTGTTTCCTGCAAATCCAAATGTCTCCCTTGCAGTTCAGCACTTAAAACTCCAGTGTTTGCTCTTGTAAAAGGAGGAGTTGATGACAGGGTCATGTCTGGTCCTGCAGCCTAGCATTTAAATCTAGGAGCTTCTGCATCAAAGTAGCCACAGAGGCAGGACTCACAAAAAATTCTGTAGCAAGCAGTTGTGGAAATTGGACCACTCTTGTTTTGAATTGTAGATATTCTACTACTTAGTTTTTAGTATTGTTAGCAAAATTCATCCTGTATCATTAAAATTCTGCCATAACTGTGTTCTGTTGTCTCTTGAAGCTGATACCAGTTCAAGCCTGCATAACCTCTGTTTGTGTTGTTCTCAGCCTCTGCTGATTAGATCTTGTTTCACAGAAATGACTTGGTATTGTGCTTTGATAAAGTATTTATCAGCACAGTCAGGACCGGTTTGTTTACCTGATACTATCTAAGTGCTCTAATTCCAGCCAGCAGTCTAAAGTTCACAGGAGGGAAGATGGTTTCAGGAAAATGGAGAATCAGACTGGAGAGATGAGTGCAGGGCATTCACAGTCACATGCTCTGTCAGCCACCAGGAAAAAGCCTAAAAGGAAAATAGAGAAGCACTAACCAGTTTATTTTTCTGGCACCTCAGGATGAGATGACCTCAAGTTTGGGCCTTACCACAAAGAAAGCTCTCACGATCCTGAGAGACCAATTGTCAGCACTGCTGGAGGGGCATGAGAAGGAACGGAAAAAAGGGACCTCGTGGAAGGTGAGCACACGTTGAGCACTTGGTCTCCCCTTCTCAAAGCAAAGATGAGGGCTAAACAGAAGTGGGCTGCATTCCCTCCCACAGTGTCCAGGTGTAGAAGTGCTAAAGTCCTTGGGAACAAAACAAGGAATCTACCCAAGGGTGAGTTTTTGTCAGCACTTCTCTCCTGGATGCCAGAGCTCAGTGGGAAGATGCCTCTTGCTCTGTGAAGGATCTCAGGACTTCAAGGGCCACTAAGGGCAGTGAGCTTAGAGGGTCCATCTCAGGTGGAGATAAAGAGCTGTGAAGCTCAACAGGCTCCCCTTGTCCTTTATGTTTTCCTGGCATGTGTGTCGAGTACAAAGTGCCAGTGTTTATGCACAGTGCTTAAAAGTGTTCCTGGTTGGTCAGTGACAATGAGACAGCCTGATACAGAAACCTTTTCATTTTTCCAATCAAGAGAAAAGCAGAGAGTGTTCACCCAGACTCACCAGCTGAATATCCATTGCTGCTGAAGGATTTACACAGTGGATCTGGGATGCTCTGTGTCATGTTCAGGGGTTTTGCAAAGTTCTGTTCTCCCTGGAGCACCAGCTGATGTCTTCACCCTTTCTCATTCTGCTTTTCCAAATGTCTGGCTCTGTATTCCGTGAGTGCTGACTGTCTGCTGCTCTCTCTTTGCAGGAGGTGTGGAGGAGCAGTTTCCTGTACCATGGTAACCGCTGCTCCTGTTTCCACTGGCCTGGTGCATCTCTGATGCTGCTGGCAGTGCTGCTGCTGCTGTGCTGCTATGGGAGCCAGCCACAGGGGAGGTGAGCAAAGCTTCCTGTGCTGCTGAACTGAAGCAAGGTCGTGGTTTTATATCATCTTAGTACCGAGTGTCATGTGTTGTCCCTCATTCTGTCTAGATATCTAGATATTAGCTTACTCACACTGGTAATTTCCTATCAATCCTTTTAACAGAACTTCAGCCAACTTAATTCTACTTCTAATAGACCCAGAGAGTGTCTTATGGAGAGACTGAGGTTTGTTTTTTTTTCTACAGCATTCCTAGATCTTTGAAACTACTAAGGCATTATCATAATTAGAAAGTATTTTGAAACTGGAGAAATTAGCGGCTCATGGGAGAACTTAATGTGCTATACATGCCTTGACTATATTTGTAAAGTATTTTTTAATTTAGATGGGTCCTTTCAGACCTCTCTGGTGTCATTATGCTAAAGAAGAAGTGTGATCATGCGTTTCTTTTTGAGCCATAAATCTGTGAGATGTGGGAATAAACAACCAGGCAGTTGTATGTTTATCTCTGTGGGTGTCTGGCAGTGTATTCTGCTCGTTTACTCAAACCTCATCTGCATTCTGCTTTCTCCTGTTTTGCTGTGTGAAGCCAAGGTGCTGAGATAGTCAATGCACTGGCACTCTTCCTCCTGCTCCTCTTGGATCTTCTCACCATCGGGCGTCAAGAGAGGCTGAAGTGCAGAGAGGTGGAGAGGAGGCTTCAGACCATTGTTGATAAGATAAACGGTGAGGTCTCCTTCATCTGTCCCATTTTTACTTGTGTTTTCCTCCCATTGAATCTTTCCCCAAAGCTGATCACATGCATTCCTAATTAAGCTTGCTAACCTTCCCCTGTGTTGCACAGAAACAGGCTGTGGGAAGTGTGTTCTCCTCATGCCTGTCCTGTAAAATAGTTATTTTGAGCTGTCATGTGGCCATGTGCTTCCAAGCTGTGTGTTAACAGGTGGGCGTCTGTTATGGCTGTGCTTTGGAGTAATTCAAATCCTCATATCCTTATAAAAATATCTGCCTTGCAGCAGATGATGAGGAGAAAACACGTGGGGTTGTATCACAACACAGAGCAGAAGGAAATAAATTGCTGTGCATGAGCATCAGGGGCTTTGGGACCTGAGGGGGCAGTTCATGTCAGTGGGGCAGTTTTAAGGACAGCCTTTAGCTTTTCTGTTGTACAGGTTTTTAAATGACTGTTTAGTTGTTAATACTGGGTTGAGAGAGAAGGGAAAAGCCATCAAGAAGGAAGAGGGAGATGATAAAAGATTCTGGGAATGGGCTGAGCTGAGCATTGGGGGACTTGTAACCACTACAGGATGTAAATCAAGAATTGCTACCACTTCATTCTTTTGCACTTTGTGCTTTCAGATACACTTGGCAAAGAGGTGAAATGGCCAGACTCCATGTACCCTGACCTTCACATGCCTTATGCCCCATCCTGGTCCCTTCACTGGGCCTACAGGGATGGGCATCTTGTCAACCTGCCCGTGAGCCTCTTGGTAGAAGGAGATGTTGTTGCTTTGAGGCCAGGCCAGGAGTCATTTGCTTCTCTGAGAGGGATTAAGGTAATTTGCTTGTCTAATTTCCCTGGCCTGTAACAACGTATTTCCCAGGTTTTTCTTGCTAATACTCTAATTCCCAGAGTACAGATTATTGGAGTATTTGGTTTCTTCTGACCTTGAAAATAGCTTGAAATTCCAGTTCAGTCAAGGATGGTGCATAGTTAGCCAGACTGCATCTTCTCCATGGACTCCCAAACCCACTGGACAGGAGACACTAATGTTATACAAAAGCACTGTATTTCCTCCTCTCTCAGGTCAAGGGGAGAATGTAATGTGCTTCTAAATATAAGTGAAGTGAATCTATCCAGTAGGATAATATGACATACAAACCTCGTCCTTTATCCTGCTTTTTATGTGCAGAAATAAAGTTTATCTGCTTTGACCTTCTCCTTACTACTGATTTATTATAAAAGAAGGCAATATAAAATACCTGGTGTAGAAGTGAATTAACTAGTCACTTACAAGATCTGTACAAAGATTTTACTACTTAAAGAAGGTTGGGAAAAGTTTAAAGGTTGAAATTTACCTTTAATGGTTTTAATTGTAACTTTCACTCCAAATGTCAGTTCTCATGAAATAAGCAGATGTGCTTGAACACAAGCCTTTGGGCTCTCTGACCTTTCTTCTAGGATGATGAGCACATAGTTCTGGAGCCTGGAGATCTATTTCCACCTTTCTCACCCCCACCTTCCCCAAGAGGAGAAGTGAAGAAGGGACCTCAGAATCCTCAGCTCTATCGTCTCTTCCGTGTGTTGAAGACCCCAATAATTGATAATGTCAGGTGGGTTAAGTGCAGGGCACAGTGCTGCCTTCCTGCTAAGCAGGTGAGGAGACCTGAGAAGTTTGCTTGGCAGCACTGCAAATTTACACTGGCAAGTGCCACACTTTTATTGTAGATGTTGGCTTCTCTTTTGACAGCTCTCCCTCATAGCATAGGCTGAGCACAGTGTTCTAATCAGATCTGCTAGGAGGTTTATATCCAAGGAAAGTGAAGGGTTAGGCTCTTGGTTGCTGAAATTTCAAGCTGTTTTCTGGTTTTTAGGTGGTGCCTGGAAATGGCTCTGTCACGGCCTGTGACAGCCCTGGATAATGAGAGGTTCACTGTGCAGTCAGTGATGCTGAAATATGCTGTCCCTATTGTGCTGGTAAGTCTCATTCCAAGCCTTTGTCCTTGAGAATAAGCCATGTTTTGTCAATAAATCTGAAGAATTTGCAGCCATCAACAGGAAGTTGTGGCCAGGCTTGTCATGCAGCTGACTCTGTGTGTACCCTGGGCAGATCAGAGATGCTGAGCCATGTAACCACCGGAGTGGAGGGAGGAACTGCAGCAGCAGATCAAAAATATATTTTTCATACTTAACCCCAGGGCTGAGAATGTTACAAGGCACCGAAAACACCTTCCCTGCAGTGTGCCAGTATTTAGGTGACAGTGTCATCTCTGAATTGCAGGCTGGATTCCTGATCACCAATGCCGTGCGCTTCATTTTCCAAGCTCCTGGAATCGCTTCCTGGCAGTACACTCTTCTTCAGCTGCAGGTAAAGGAGAGCACTGAGCTTCACTACACCTCCTCCCCAGAGCACCACCAACAGGAATTCTCTCCCTCAGTGACTTAATTCATCCTATGACAGCATCCTGTGCTTCCTGGATCTGGAAGCATGCTGGATCCAGGAGCATTCAGTGGAGAAGGACAGCAGAACTTCCCTGGCCATTCTTTACAGACTTCACTTTAAATGTTTTGCTCTCTCATTTGCCATGTATGTGTTTATCTGTATCTATTTATCTATATCTATATCTATGGTATCCTTTGCCTTTAAACTCCTTAGAGTTTATGCCAAATTCAGCAGGAAAAACAGCTGCAAGTTGGTGTGGTTGATTCATTGCCTCCTTCATTAAACACCCCTAAGCTGTGCAGTGTTTGGGACTGCCTCCAGTCCCCTTCCTTCTTACCC
Source organism: Acridotheres tristis (assembly GCA_037013685.1). Lineage (NCBI taxonomy): Eukaryota > Metazoa > Chordata > Aves > Passeriformes > Sturnidae > Acridotheres > Acridotheres tristis. The sequence continues at coordinate 6,749,379 of CM072905.1, forward strand.
TGGCCTTTTATCCTTATCCTCTCAGTGTGGTGGAAAGGATGTCATGTGAGAGGTTCTGACTTCTTGTTGTCTCTGTGCTTGTTGGTGATCACAGGTTGTTTTTTTCAGGTGAATGGTGTCTTACCCATCCTTCCATTGCTCTTTCCTGTCCTATGGATTCTTGCTACAGCCTTTGGAGAAGCCAGAGTGTTGGCCCAGATGAGCAAGGCCTCATCCTCCTCACTGGTAGGTTTCTCTCCATTTCAAACCATTGCAGAGACAAGGGCAGGAGATAAAAAGGCTCTGTGAAGTGAGCACACTTAATTCAGCAGATGTGTCCACATAATTGTAAAACCTTGTTGGATCTTTGGTTGTCCCAGCTGTGCCCTCTCCCTGGAGTACAATATTACTTCTTGAACAGCTGCTTTAATTTTTTTCAACCTCTCTACAGCTATCCCAAGGTGATAGGAAGCTCTGATGATTCTATAAAACTTCAAGGCATGTGCTTTCTGTCAGATAAATACAATTTATCAGAGGGGTCAACATGGAGGTATTTGCCCTGTGGTGGCTGTAACTCGCCAATGTGTAGGAAGGAATGAGATACATCATATCCTCTGCAATGACCAATCCTTTCCTGGGGCTCTGGGGCTGTTTGCAGGCATGGCCTTTGAGTGGGTCAGGGAGTAAGAGCAGTTTCTGTTGGTTGTGCTGGTTTGGGGAGTGGAGTCTGGTGATCTGATGGGATGTGATCCTGAGTTGGATGTGCTGTTGCACGTCCCTTCTTTTGTCCTGGTGACAGTCCTGGTGAGATGCACTCAGCTGTGTTTGTCTTCTCTGCTGATTTCTGTTACTTGGACAGAGTTTCTCTCTCCTTCTTGTCCTTCCTTGGCCTCTGTGGCTCTGGGTCTGTGTTTTCTATTCTTTTCTCTCTAGTTGAACATGACTAAGCTGCCTGTGTCCTGGGAGGAAGGGCACGTTACATCCCCTAGTAACATTTGCACCTTTAGAATCTCTTCTAAGTGTTTTTGCCGCTTTACCTTTCCTACCTATTCTCAGCATCACTTGGTTTGCACTTTTGAAACCTGCCTCTTGCCCTTCACAATTCTCAATTCAGCTGGGAAAAGCCAGAGTTCCTTGGCTTCCTTGCTTCATCATTCTCAATGTTCCCATTTGTCCTGTCACTCATACTTGGACCTTCCTTTTTTTCTTTCCTGTCTTCTCCTTTTCCTTGTCCAGGCAGCTCTGTCTGTCCAGCCAGCTCTTTCTGTGGCATCTCAGACATGATCTTCCATCCTTGCTGCTGCAGAACAGCTGCTGTGATGTGCCTTGGTCACTCACCCCCTGACCAGGGCAGTCACTTGGCCTCTCTATTTCTCTCCTACCTTCTCTCTTCTTTGTTCAAAATGTAGCAGGTAAGACCCTTCTCCTCTCCAATCACTTGGCCTACTTGGTGGCAACTTGGCCACTTCTCCACCTTCTTCCCCCTCCTATCATGTTCAAGCTGTTTGATTCCAAATTTTTCAAGGCCAGAGGTGACCCTTGCGACTGGTTGAAAGGACACAAACCAGTGCCCCCCTAAACAAACCCATGCCTCAAGTTTCATTACTACAGTTGGACTGCAGCAACATTCCTTTTAGAAAGGAATTTGCTGTTGGTTTGAAAATATTTGTATTGCCTTTGATAGGTTGTCTCAGTAATGATTTACCTTCACTGCTAAAAATGAACATTCTGTGTTAGTGGGAATTTCTGCAATATCTGATTTCCAGCCCTTGGAAAATTTTCATCTTTTGTCTCCTTGATTTGAGAGCAAAGAGCACGTCAATCTAAATTCTGGTCTGTTGTAACTACTCACATTCCTTTTTACCATGTCTGCTTAAGTAAACAGTTCAAGCACCTTGAGGCACTAGAAGCATATTTTCCAAACCTCTAATCTTTCTCTTGGCGTTCCTCTTAGCTTTCTGCACTGTTTCGGGATCTGTGTAGGGTTATGAATCTCAAACCCCACAAAATATTCCAGTAATAGCTGTGCTTCTGATAAATTTCAGAATGATTTGGACTTTCTGCTCTGTGTTCCCTTGTTTGTGCAGCAAAGGATCCCATTAGATCTTTCAGCCACTGCTTTAAAAGGCCAGGCTTTGTTCAGCTGCAGTTACTGCTTTCTGAGAATCCTCATCCTGTAATCCAGCCTTCATTTTTGCACCTAAATACACAACCTTAGTTTTGTGCCTGTTGGGATACAGGTTTTTGCATATTGCCCAGGCAATCCATATTGTTCTGTGACAGTGGTCTGTCCTCTTTACATTGCACCCTGCCCTAAACTTTGTATCCTTTACAGTCTCTATCAGTAATGTGTTGTTTTTAGTTTTCTCCCAAATACCTAGATTTGTCCCTGCTTGAGCTAGTAACACATTATTGCAAATATTTTCTGTTTCTGTTCCATTTAGACATAGTAGGTTTCAAATATATTTGACATGGGCCCTATTACTTTGGTATTTTCATTAGAAAACTAGTCAAGCATTTAGAATCTAGTCAAATTGCCAAATAGTTTATGTCAAAAGCAGTACTTTATCAGTCAAATTTGTAATTTTGTAAAAAAAGGATATCACAATAGTTTGAGATTTGCTGCTCATATAGTTGTGGTGTTTGGCACTGATTGTATTATTCCACTTTTTTTTTTTTTAATTGAGTCTCATATTAGCTGCTCTTATTCTGTCTGAAATCAAAGTCTGTCTGGGGTCCTGTGGTAACTTGGATGGTTCTCCTTCCCTTTTTGGGCATTGGCACCACTTCCATTGAACTGGGACTTAATCCATAGTTCAAGCCTTGTGCAAAATCAGCAGTAACAGTCATTGTCCAGGCTTGCTAATTTAACATATTTACTTTCAGTAGCTGGTGTTGGAATGGAAAATATTTCATAGTTATCATATGGTATGATTGTATCACTGAATAAGGAATAGCAATATTTATTTAACACGTCTGCCTTGCCTACAATGTTCATTTGCAATTCCACTGTCTTTAACAAGCAGTGGTCTGGTTTTAATTACCTACTTGGTATATTTTTCCTTATTTTTTTATGTTAATTCTTACTTCTATTTTTGCTTTCAGTCAAGACTGGTCTCTTATTTTTACTATAGGATTGTTGCTTTTTAAAATGGTAACAAAATTTTCTTAACTAGTTCCTAATTATCCTTCTTAGTTCTCAGTTTAATTGATTTCTGACAGATTTCTCTTAGCTTTTTTCAGCTTTGTTAAACTGATCCTTTTTCAAGTGCCAGATATATGAATTATTATTTGGGCTGTAGTTCTATTTACATATAAATGTAATTGCCATGTTCACTTATGGTTATGAATAGACTTAAATTTAAAATTGTTCAAAATTACATCTAGTGTGGAATACCTTTGTACTGGATGCAAAAATTCTGAGTTAGTGAATTCCTCAGCATGATTCCAAGAGCACCGTGGTGATGCCCTGCTAGAATTTCTTTTCATTTCCTATCCACCTCCCATTCATATCACCTCATTCCTCTGTGTCCATTGTGTTCCAGGCACCTGCTTTTCCAACCCCTCTTCCAGCTGCCTTCCTGTAACTGACCCATATAAGTGAAAATCAGATCACTCAATCCTGTCTCTTTCTGACTAAAAATAACCACCCAGAAAGAGCCTTCTCTGGGTCTAATTGCTATTATTTTCTCTGTAGACATTTAGGTAATGACTGTGTGTTCCTCTGTGATGTACAGCACCAAGCACTTTGCCTGTGCTTCACAAGTAGATAAAAATTGAGTCCATTAAAGACTTAATTGCTTTGATGAGTTATCGGTCTGCCTTGGTACAGCGATTCCCACGGAGCAGGACTCCTGCTTTCTCCTCCCTGAAGGCACATCCTGAGGGAAGGATGTTCCTCATGGCACATTTCTGAGCACAATTATAGTAACTGGTCTCTTCTCTTGCTGCAGCTTGCTAAGTTTTCAGAGGACACTCTCAGCAGCTACACAGAGATGGTATCTTCTCAGGTACTATTATTATGAATTGTTTTCCTCCATCTTCACTGCAGAACTTCATGATATCCTTTCCCTTCCTCTCTCATCTGCTTGTTGCTAGATCCTTTTTACTTTTGTCAGTTGTCCATTGTCACTCATTTGTTGCTTTAATTTGCTATGCATGCAGGTTGCATGTCTACCCCTCTGCCTCCCCATGTAAATACTGCTGTGCTGACCAGAGATGGAGGTGACCTTGGTTCTGAGTCCACTTGTGCTTTTCTGAATATTGCAAATGGTTTGAAATCAACATTTTCTATCCTGGAGACAGTATCTCTTCTAAGTCCTGTTCCAGAAGTAAAATGAACTTTGTATGGTGTGTATCTGAAAGAAGGGAAGTATTTTGCTTGTACCAGAAAAACCTTGTTCGAGCCAAAACTAAAACAGAGGGAATGGTGCTCAGCACCCAGACCAAACTGCAGAGGGGACCACGGGATGTTCAGGCATTTTAAAAGTCTGATCCTGCTCCCTAGGCTTCTTATCAGGCTTAAGCACATTACTGGTGCTTCCAAAGCTGGGGCAATTAAACATTTCAGGAGCCCTTTTTGTGGGGAAGGAACTGCTTTGGCCACTCCATAAATTGCATCATCCAGATTAAACAGGTTGGTAGAGGAAGATACTTCTCTGTCTAATCTGGTGTTAAGATTCCCCTTTCTGTAAGGAGGCAGATGGACTCCAGGAGTGACTAAAAATCCCTAGGTGTGTTAAGAATAAATTCCTGTCTCCTTGCTCCCAATCACTCAGAGGAATGCACATGGGTGCACATACATTACCTTTGCTGAATATTTTGTTGCCTTTCTGTGCCAGTTCATCATTTAGCTGAGATGTTTTTCAGATGGGAATGATTTTAGCTGACCTACCTTGTTGAGAAGATCTGTTTCTTTCCTTTTATAACATTTTTGCTCAGAAGAAACTGGTTTGAATAAGAGCTTTTCTTTTCTTGGTGATAGCTCTGGATTGTTTTGCATTTGAGCTTACTGCTGTACTAACCATTAGGATCCAGGGAACACGATTTGAGGAGCTTTGGGGGAAGTGCTCTGTAATCAGAATATTCCAGAATAACAGCTAAAAAGCAGTAAAATAACACAGTAATTCAATCCTGGTTTTGCTGGCTTTAGGCTTGCCAGAGGAAAACACACAGCTCTGGTGCATGGATTCATTGCTGCTATCCAGACTCCCTCTGAAACATGTTTGTGTGGAAAATGAAGGGTGCCAAGTGGACATTTTAATTTTGCAAAATATCCCCTTCTTTTCATTCCATTAGAATTCCTTTGTAAGGATGGAGTAGTCAGGGCACCTTGGCTTTGTTTCCAATGTTATCATTGCCTCAGTAAGTAACCTTGGGCAAGTCACCTCACCACAGGGCCCCCATCCTTTACCTGATTTACAGCAAGGTGCTAGGAAACCAAAGGCCTCAAACTCCACAATCCAAGGGGTTGAGTTACTTCAGGATAAAAATACCCAGAGGTGACAACTGATCCACTCGAAATGAACTCCAGAATTAATTTCTGTGGTTTTGGGTAGACAAGAGGTAGTTTCAGTGAATTCTCAATTCAACAATCAGGCTGACTGTTGGCAATCAGTGGAGAGGGGAAGAAATGCATTTCCCTGGAGAACACCAGCACTGTATCAGGTAACAGGTTCCCACAGAGACTGATGTCTATCTTACAGTGTATCCCTGTTGAAAGTGAAAGCAGGTAATGTCATACTCCCTTTTTTTCCTTCTCCCCCTTCATCTCCCACTGGATGAGTCTCTAACTGGCTGATGTCCTCTGCTTCCCTCCTCAGGAAATGATACGCTGTATCTGGAGCCACTTCCTCTGTGTTTTAAAAGGCAAATCCCCAACTCTGAGCTTCACTTCCAGCTTGCTCCACAGTCTGGGATCTGTCACTGTGAGTATTGCTGGGTTGTCAGAAAGAGGAGCCCTGTGAGGATGCTTCATTTGCATCATTCATGTCATCCTTCCCTGAGCACAGATTGTTTGCAATCAGTTCACTGTGCTGGAATTAGAAACCCTTCAGGCACCTGTCTTTGTAGAAGATTTGTATAGATTTTGTATAACTGTTTTGTCATGTCCAAGCACATTTACAGGCTAAAACAATGGTTTGAGATACTCTGTGACATCTGACAGGATGTCTGTATTTTCCAGCTCTGGTTCTGGTCAAATTACCCTCTTGATCCCTGTGCAAGAACCAGCTGGTTTGGTTCCTGGTAAGGTATTAGCTGGTAAAATAGGTTGAGTGGTTCCTTCCTTCCCTTGGTCTTCATGCCTAGTTTTGTACTATGCTGAAGTAAAATTGGTGTTAAACAACCCATCAATTTTGTTAGAGCAAGGAATTCTTGGACTTCTTGGAGTGTTATTAGGTGCAGTTTCTTAAGAGAGAAAGTTGTTGAAGGAGAGACTTGTCTGTCCTCCCATGTGTTTATTAACGTCATGATATTTACAACTATGCATGAACACTGAGATGTTTTCACTAAGATTTTACTTTCTTGGGGGTGTTGTGGGATGTTCTAGGTGCTCTGCTGTGTAGACAAGCAGGGGATTCTTTCCTGGCCAAACCCCAGCCCAGAGACTGTTCTGTTCTTCAGTGGGAAGGTGGAACCACCTCATGACAGCCATGAAGACCTGACTGACGAGCTCTCCACACGATCCTTCTGCCATCCTGAGATGGAAGATGAGGTGAGTGATCCTCAGTCCATAATGCAGCGTGTTGGCTGCAATCATAGTTGGACTGACACACAATGTGATATTATAGAGGGGCCTCGCAGAAAAGTCCTGTGCCGTAATTTTTTGCTTAAAGATGAAGAAGCAAGTGAGGATCCTTTCCAACAGGAGTCCTGAAGCAGCAGGTGAATCAGCAGTGCCTTGTGTTCAATCCCTGAATCACCACCCTTTGCTCTGTTGGTCTCTCACAGCCCCATGAAAGAGATGCTTTGCTCTCTGGCCCACTGGCAGACACAGTGCACATGGCCAATGAACAAGAGAGGAACAACTGGTCTGGTGATGCTCCAAAGGCTCCTGATGCCTCTGCCCACCGAAAGCCAAACAGCAGAAGCAAACATCCCTCTGGATCCAACGTGAGCTTTAGCAAGGACACAGAGGGTGGAGAGGAGGAACATCCTCAGGTAAGACTTCCTGGAGGGACATACAGGTAGGCTTTTGTGGAGCTGTAACACAAACTCAAGCCCATAGAGTCTCCACTCTTCTGGAGTTTAACTGGGAATTCCCTGCAGGATTCTAGGCTCAAGCTGTATTCATTGTAACCAACTACAATTTCTCTGCCTGTTGGACCAGGCTGTTGGAGACAGCGAGGCGTTGGCTTGTGAGGCTGAAGACTTTGTGTGTGACTACCACCTGGAGATGCTCAGCCTGTCCCAGGACCAGCAGAACCCCTCCTGCATCCAGTTTGATGACTCCAACTGGCACATGCACCTAAATTCCCTCAAGCCTCTGGGGCTGAACGTGCTGCTCAACCTGTGCAACGCCGGCGTGACCGAGCGGCTGTGCCGCTTCTCCGACCACCTCTGCAACATCGCCCTGCAGGAGACTCACAGTGCTGTGCTGCCTGTCCACGTGCCCTGGGGCCTCTGTGAGCTTGCCAGGCTGATAGGTGAGGAGGAACTGGATGAACAGACACAGAGAAATCAGAGCTGTCAATAGACACTTAATCCTTAGAGAGCATGAGAATGTTTCCCCAGTCCCGTTTGCTGAGGAAGTGGAAATACAGAGCTGACTCTGTTGTTTGGTTGCCAAAAGAGTTTATTAAAGAGATGGCTTTTGGCAAGTTCTGACATTGTCAGTGCTATCCAAGGAACAAATGTCATTAAGGATAGTGCCAGCCAGCCCTGGCTAGGCTTCATATTCTTCTGCTGTGAGTCTGCCAGTCTCATTAGGAGACAAACAATACCTGCTAATGAACAGATATCTGGACTGTCTTTACAGTAGGGCTTTAGAGGGAGTTTGGGGATAAATGACATACCTCAGCTCATTTTACAGATGGGAGAATGGAGGCACAGGAGTAGTAAGAGGTTAGAGGTAACTCTAGGATTAAAACCTGGAAACATGAACTCACTTCCGTGCTGTCCTGTGATGTCACAGTTACTCTCATCAGTGAACAAGAGCATGAGCACTGTAATTACTCATCTAGTCCTTTAGAGTGTTTTTCATCCTAGATCTTGAGCCATATTTACATAGATGCACAGTAAGCACAGCTTACCTACCAGTTGCTGGGGAGGTGTCAGAATGAGCACAGGAAAAGTGGGTGGCATAGAAGCAGGAGAAGGGACTTTTCTTTTGCATTAATTAGAGCCTGATTTTCCTCCTGCTTGTGTTCATGTTTCAGGTTTCACACCAGGTGCTAAAGATCTTTTCAAGCAGGAGAACTATTTGGCTTTGTACCGTTTGCCAAGTGATGAGATGGTTAAGGAAACCATCCTGGGGAAGCTTTCATCCATCACCAAGAGGAGACCCCCCCTGAGCCACATGATTAACCTGTTTGTGAAGGACACCACTACCAGTAAGGCTGCCTCTTTCTCTGGGCATGCACTTGGCACAGGGTGATCTTTTCCTCAGAGAGCCCAGAAAATGTCAGGCTGGAAAAGCCTGTAGTCCCTGTGGGGTGATGGCCCTCTCTGCCCAGTGCAGCTATGATTAACAAACTTCAGTGATCATCTGTGCTATACTGAGGGGGCCTTGGCTCGCTCCAGAATCATAAATAATTTTTTAAAAATATCTTAGCACATAGTAGACTTGTTTTCTGGAAACAAATGGAAGTGCAGAACACGGTGTGGGTTTATTGAGCTTGTAAGAGACTTCATGATGGTAGTGAAACTAATACTGCACAGGGTTGAATATCACTCTGGTTTCAGTTAATAATGCTCATCTTTCTGATAAATCGTAAACCAATATATTTGTGAGTTGTGTTACATTACACACTCCTATATTGCATACTAATAAGAAATCACAAAACTCCTATGCAAACTCACAGTGACCATGAATATAAACCTGAAGCCATGCAGACTTCTCCACTCTTTTTACTCCTTCCTACTCTCATAGGAATAGGCTAGGATGGAAAGGATGTACAGCTGGTTGAGGTCTTAAAGCACATCAGAAAGATTTAACAGCTTGCCTGTCAGAGCTCTTAGTCTCTTTGTAATTCCTTAAATTGACTGAACTTGGCTCTCTAGAGTTGACATATGTTCAATATTGAATCTGAAATATGATCATTGTGCTGGCCGGAGTTTTACCAGGTTAACTGTCTTCTCTCACCCACTTCTTCTTAAGTTTTTGTCTTAATCTGAGAAGGAGCTTTTTCATTTGTTCTGACTGCTGCTATCTTGCCTTTGTAAGTAGGAATTATTTTGATGCTGAGATTTTTAGTGTAGAGAAAAAAACCTTTAATGTTGCCTCATTTCAACTCCTTATCCTCACTTTTAAACGGTTTAGGTTAGAGCCTGGAGCTCAGACAAATAGGTGTGACCTGGATTATGCTGTCTAGAGTAAATTCTTAGAGGAATTTTGCCAGTTGGTTTTAGTTAACTATTGGAACACCTCTCACACAATAGTCTTGTCCCTTGAAATTTCCTAAAATACTGCCATTTTAGAACCAGAAATACTGGATTGTGCAGATAACATTGGATGAAGTCAAATGGGCTCTGTTTATGCAGAAGTCAGACCAGATGATCATAATTTACCTTTCTCCACACATTATTTGTGAATAAATCTTTGAATCCACCCACTCCCATGACATGCTGCAGTCAAAGCAAGATACATAAATTCTACAGCTGTAGCAGAAATAGGAGGCAGCTTATCTGTATGTTCCCTTACTATTGCATTGAAATACATGTGTCACCATCTGGCAGTGTTCATCCCAGATCCATAGTAACCACATGGAAATGAGGAGCTCACTGGCGTCTTCCACGGAGTAAAACAGAGATACCATCTCTGCCTTCCTTTGCTGGAGCTGCACTGCTCCATCCCTTTTGATCTGTCTCATTGGCTCAGCTGGAGCAGTTTGCTTCTCTCCAATGAGTCCCAGCAGCCATGAATGGCTGCTCATACCTCCTGCCCTATTCATTCGTTTTTTCCCTTTTTGCCAGAGAAGTCCTGGCCTTAGAGTTCATGATTTGGGAAGGGAAAGGGCTGAGCTCATTTTACTGACAAGGACAGCTCAGTGAACTCCTTGCAGTTTATGGTGTCTGCAGTCACTGCCACTTTCCCCTTACAGGGCTGTGGTGTGGGATTCTGGTGGCAATGAATGGGAAATGGATTGCAGTTGCATAAATGTGGGTACATCTGTGCATGTGGTCATTGCAAGCTCTTGCTCTGTGTCCAGGACGTAGGTTTTGCATGGATAAACATCTCTTGTTCCCTCTTTCCTAGCAAGGACTATCTGACCTTAGGAGCAAGGTGGGAAGGATTAGGTGTTTATACAATAAAATTAACCAGAGCTCTGCACAAGTGCTCCTTTGTGTCCCTGAGACAGCCTCCTTCTTTCACACACAACTCTTATTCATCTTGGGGGTTTGTTATGCTGAAAACTTGGCTTGTGATGACTATTTATAGCAAAAGCAGAGAGCTGCTATGTTTTGGAAAATCCTCTGGTGTTCCTGAAGGTCCCTGCCTGGTTTGTGTTGAGGGGATATTCTTGGCTCTGGATTTCACCAGCCAGTGTGAGCATTAGCAGTCAGCAACAATGCCTGCAAGAAGCCTTTGGGCTCATTTTACTTGGCCGTGGGTTTTTTTTGGTGTTTTTTTGGTTTGGGTTTTTTTTTTTCATTAGCTCAGCTTTGAAGCTGTTGGGGGCAAAGCCACAGAGCAGCTGGAGGAGGGAAGGGAGACTCTATGTGCAGGAAATGTTAATGAGTTGATACAAATGAGAGGGAGCAGGAGGTATGGAGGGGACACAGCCCCACATCTCTGGACTTGTGTCCTGTGCCTGAGACCTACATCAGGGATGTCACACACCACTAAGAAAAGCTTTTTAACACCTCTGACTACAAGAGGAAATAAGGGATTTTGAGTATGTATTAAAAACTAAAGTAGGGGGAGAAAGGAAAACAGGACAAGCTGTGGTGTCCATTGATGTTCAGTTCTTCCATAAAGACAGCATGAGATACATTTTTAGAGTCTCTTATGTTGAACTTTTGACCCATCCTGATTTAACACATTTTCAGGGTGAAAATGTGAAACAGGCTGTTATCTGGCAGGTCACACTGTCAAATTATCTTCTGCTACTCGAATGAAAAGTATTCAAGAATAGCTCTTACCCTTTAGTTCCACATCTGGCCTAAAAATGAATGCACTTTGCAGCGTAGCCAGACTTTGATCCCCAAAGGCTCATCATTGCTGCTTGTACTTTCATGACAAGAGGCATAAAGGAATTTCTCTTCTTCTGCTCTGTGAGGTGCAGGAGCAAGATATTATCCCACCTTTATAGGAGCAGGATTGATACACAGGGTTAGAGGAGAATAGGAAGGGACTACATGGCTCACGTTTTATCACAGCCTTATTTGAACCCACAATTACACAAAGGGCAGTTGCAGGTGCATCATCAGTCTTGAACAATTTCTTGATGGAGACTGAAGACTTTCAGCAGAGGAAAAGGAGATATCTGGAATCCAGCAAAGCATTTTGTGCTAACACTCATGTTTTAACAAATAAGGGAGCAGTTGGTGTGATATCCCCTTCCTGGGAGCTGTGTATGTGATGCTGATTCATTGTTCTCCTACACTTCAGGCACTGAGCAGATGTTTTCTCATGGGACAGCTGACATCATCCTTGAGGCCTGCACTGACTTTTGGGATGGTACTGATATCTACCCCCTCTCTGGCTCTGACAGGTGGGCAGCTTTCTCATTTGGGGAATTCAGGAGCTGCAGATAAAATGCAGAGAGAACTTGGTCACTGTTAATATTTCTTTTTGTGATGCTTGTTAAGCTTTTTAAGAGCTTTGAGTAGGTTGTGAGCATGAACCATCTCTGCTTGTAATTAATTGTTATCACAGAAATGTAAGAGATTAGATAAGAACAAGCATTCAGTTGGACTGGAAGAGCCAGCCACTTCTTACTATGTCTGTTGGGATATTGTCCTCTTGTAAGTGGATTCTGAATGTACTGTGTAGAAGGACTGAATTATAATCAGGTCATGCTGGTGGCAGAGAACTTTTGCTGTTTTTCAAGAAAAATCTGTTGTCTTACATTAAATGCAAAATGATCAATTGTGCCTGAACCAGTCCACACAATGCATCCAGCCCTTGGAGTCCTGCTGCAATATCTGACAGTGTGTGCTGTATTTTCATCTACAGGCTGAATTGCTCTTCCTGTTGGCACAGCAGACCAATAATGTTTAGTTTCTCTGACTTTTCACATTGTTCTTCTAAATCTGCTTATCCTCAGGTGTGAAAAAACTGCCACTGATCCTTTTTGGAATATTGATCACGTTACAAGCAAATTAAAAATCTGATGTATAGTCTAATTTGTTAACTTTACGAATTCAGCTTAGAGAAGGAACTTTACCTTATTTCAGCATCTGAATATTGACTAAATACAACTCCTGGGACCCAGATTCTGAAAGGGAATAGGAGAAAAGTTTGCTCCTGCAACTATCTCTGCCATAGGTCCAGAGTTGACAGTTCCCTCTTTGGTGTTTATCTCCCTACAGATAAATTATGTCTGATGAATTAAGCTTCTGCTATCATGCAGTGAACTTCCTTGGAGTCATCTGGCAGCCATATAAGCATATTATATTAAGTGTATTTGGAGAGCTCTGTGTTCATACCAATCAATCTGATGAGCAAACAGAAACATTCATCACTGCCCCTGTTGGAATATGTGTTCTTGTTGCCCTGCAGTGCCTGCAGCTTGGAGAATGCAGAAACAGCAGGGAAAGTCTTCTTCAGACTTTCTAACCACTCTTTATGGAAGACACTTTTCCAAATTCTTGAAACGGCAGCATTTCTGTATTGTCATAAAAATGTGACACATTTTTGCTAACTTTGCCTGGTTTTTTTCTCTCTTCCACATAGGAAGAAGGTGCTGGATTTCTACCAGCGAGCCTGCCTGTCAGGATACTGCTCTGCCTTTGCATACAAGCCAATGCACTGTGCCTTGTCCTCCCAGCTCAATGGCAAGTGCATAGAGCTGGTGCAGGTGCCGGGGCAGAGCGCGATCTTCACGTGCTGCGACCTCCCCGGGACCACTCCCATCAAACAGAGCAGCAGGAGGAATAGCTGGAGCTCAGATGGTACGTGTGCCTGCAGCCAGGGCTGCTGCTGGCCCAGGGAGAGCTGTGAGAACGTTGTTATTCAGAGTAGCAGATGGAAATTTGGAAGGAAGAGTTTCTCGAGGAAGTAATGATGTGGCAGCTGGTAGGGGATTTCTATTAAAGTTATTAAAGCTTACAGAAAAATTCTTCTCCTTGTGGGAAGTGTTTCTAAAGCAGGCTACAGAGAATCAAGACTTCTGGGTATTTCAGTACTTGGTTTGCTATTTGTCTGATTTTATGGATATCATATGTGATGGGCTTTTCAAAGGATTGAAATGTATAGTGCTGTGCAACTATTATTCCTTGATAGATTTTGTTGCTGTGCTGAAGGAACTGATTCCCACTAGATGAACTGTACATGCCCTTCAGAACAGCAATGGAAACTGAGAAAGCAGCACATACCATTACACAAATCTAGGAGGCTCTTTAGGAAAACCAGTCTTAACCTCTTTCTGCCTTGGTCTCCCATTCTGTGCAATGTGACTAGTGGGGTTTCAAACAGCTAAGGAACAGTTGTGACTGTTTTCAAAACACTTTTGAGTCCCACTTGTGGCAAGCCTTGCAACTGTGTGAAGTGTTTTATTATTTTGTTCTTGCTGCATCCAGCCCCCGTTCACCATAGGCTGATGTGGTGATGGTGAAGGAACCCTGTCAAAGAGCCTTTGCAGGCTTTTTGGAAGTGTTTGCAGGGAACATGATTCAGTTCCTTTGCATCAGCCCCTTGTGCTCTGATGCCACTGTGCCTCAGCTAGACTCACCATATTGTTTAGGCACAGTAGGATGTGTTTAAAATGCACATGTGAACATTATGAAGCACACATCCTTGACCTTTCTACCCAAATTCCATGTGACTGATCCCTGCCTTCTGTTTTATCTTTTTCCTTTCCGTGCTTGCTGTTTCCCACTTGTGTTCTTGATCTCCTATGTGGGGGTGTCCTGAAACCACTTCTGTGACTGGGTATGCTGGCACAAATGGATGTCTGTTCATCTTTCCTCCTGTGTCTGTGTTCCTGCACATTTCTCTGTCTGGATCCCCTGTCCTTGGGTGTCACCTCGGTGGCCTCCCCACCACGTGAACTTTGTCTGATGCACACGTGGCCCCTCATGTCTCAATGTGACTGCGTGTTGTTTGCATGCCTGAAGAAGGGATTGGGGAAGTGATGGAGAAGGAAGATTGTATCCAGGCTCTGAGTGGACAGATCTTCATGGGAATGGTCTCATCTCAGTATCAGGCCCGCCTTGACATTGTCCGCCTCATTGATGGATTGGTCAATGCCTGCATTCGTTTTGTCTACTTCTCCCTGGAAGATGAGCTCAAAAGCAAGGTAAGCTGTCTTTGCTGAACCCCCTGACCTTGCATGGCCCCTGGTTGTCTGACTGGAGAGTTTAGCTCCAGTGCAATCTAAGGTTAATCTGATTCAGCCCACTAATGAGTCCAGAAGGTTCCTGTGCTCCAGTATGGCATCAGTCTGCAGTGCTCTGGCCTGGGCAGCCATTCTAAAACCCTTGTCTGCTCACCCACAGGTGTTTGCTGAGAAAATGGGTCTGGAGACTGGCTGGAATTGCCACATATCCTTAACACCCAATGGTGATGTGCCTGGCTCAGAGATTCCCCCCTCCAGCCCCAGCCATGCTGGCTCCCTGCATGATGACCTCCATCAGGGTGAGAACTGTGCCTTGGCCACTCTGAATGCCATGTGTTTCCTGGGTGGTTCTTTTAAACCCTCTCATAGGTTCCTGTGTCCACACCAGACACTTGATCTAACAGAGCTTCGAGCACAAAACTGGATGGGCTTTGGGTGTGTGTGTGTAAGGGACATCACTTTACATTTATAGCCTTTCTAGCCAGCCAATAGCAAATTTTTGGAAGCAGACATCCTTCTGTGCACCAGCTGCCATGAGTTTATGTGCTCATGAGTGCTTCTGGTGCTTGCTGGGGCCCTGGTCAAGCCACTGAAGGTCCCTTGCCTGTGCATGGCTCTTTTTTTTCTTACTTCAGCTGGGATTTCTTTATTCTCTTCCTCTAGAAGGACAGCAGAACAGATAAAGTATCATGTCTCAAAAGAGCAGAGACTAGGCTCACATATCTACCTCTGAACAGATTAGTCATCTAAAAATACTGCATTTTAGATGACTGAGTGGGAGATCTGAGTGTTGCTAACCCAGAAAAGCAGGCCTCACGTTTCCTGGCTTCTGCAGCACCACGTGCATGTCCCACGTGGGTGGCACAGGGGTGGCACAGGCAGGTTTGTGATTGTTGTTTATGCTGCTTCTCTCTGCTCCAGTTTCTCGAGATGATGTGGAGGGGCTTCTGCTGATGGAAGAGGAAGGGCACTCTGATCTCATCAGCTTTCAGCCAACAGACAGTGATATCCCCAGCTTCCTGGAGGACTGCAACAGGGTGAGGGCCCCTTTCCCTGTGCACCTTCTGCTGTTGTCGTGGTCAGGAGTGTCACCTCATTGCTCCCAGAGGAAATTCCTCTTTGAAGGAGATTGGTTTACATTGGGACCCCTGGTTTCCCTCACCCTCTTCCAGCTTGGTATCTAGAGCCTGAGAAATTTGTGATCCTCTCATTTAGTGACTTTTGCCAAACAGCTCTTTGCTTTAGAGTTTAGGAATGGAGGTTACCAAACATGGGGCAACCTTCAGAGCTGCACCTCAGTTCCTCTGGGTCCCATGGGCTGGGCAGGGAGTGGGAACATTCCCACTTTCCATGCAGGCAGAAGAAACACTCTCTCTTCCAGCTGTGAGCCACAGACTGGTGCTGCCCAATGATCAGTGTGAGCCAAGCCCTTCCTGCTTCATAAAGATCTCACATTTGTTCAGCAGAGATTACAGGAATATCAGAGATACAGATTTTAAAAAGTCTTTTAGGCCTGGTTTTAGAAGGCAAGAACCCTTCTTGCCTTGCTGCAGGTTGATGTGGCTGCAATTGAAATGGATGCAGTTACTGGAAGAAAGCAGATGTATCTGACTAGATTCTCCACACAGGCAAAAAGTCCTTAGAAATCCTTGAGCATGGGTTTGTCACACTGACCTTATAAACCCTGAGGGCAAGCACAGGCAGCTTGGCAGGACAGTGTAGAACTTTTTCAGAAAACTTTTGACAGTGACTTGGGAAAGCCAGTTCTGCCTACAGGAACATGAATTTGTATCTGATCTTGAAGCTGCATAATTCTAGGAATCATCATTCTCATTTCAGCATTTCCCTCTGAAATGCCACTCTCTGCTTAATCTGTCCTTTTGTCTTTTTCAGGCCAAACTCCCCCGGGGTATCCACCAGGTGAGACCTCACCTGCAGAACATTGACAACGTGCCTTTGTTGGTGCCCCTGTTCACAGACTGCACCCCAGAGAGTAAGTGGCCTTTCCTTCTCCTGTCCATGAATTCCTTCCCCAGCTCCTTGGTCTGGCTCATCCAAGTGTGGACATGGATGAAGGGAAGGAGATACATTCCAGAAATCTAGGAGGACATATTGCTATTAATTACCCTCTGTTGCTACCTGTGGGGAGCCAGGTGTTAACTGAATTTTAGTGCAGCTGTTGCCCAGCTGCTGAATTGGGCTGAGAACCACTCCTTTCGATTTGCATTCGTAAGAGACACAAAAGCAAACATCCAAAATGCTACTGCCTTCCATTAAATAAGTGTTATCAGTGTACCAGGAGACTTTGATCTCTGCTAACAACTCTTATATAACTCGGAAATCACTTCCCAGAAAAATTTTCCCCTGGCAGTTGATGTTAACACCTTCTGCTGCTTTGCAGTTTTTGATTGCAGGAAGCAGAAAGGACAAAATTTTTCTGTCTCTCTCTGAGGCATTACTTAAAGAAAGGTGCTGAGTGCTCAACTGGCAAATACCTGCCAAATCCTCCAGCGAGTGGAGCATCATTATGATTTGCCATTTTAGTACTTTTGGTCACATTTTCCAGTGTGTCAATCACAGTGCAGTCTGCCTTCACACTTAGTGCCCAAATTTCCTCTCTCTGACAGAAGTGGCAGCTCTCCACTTAACCCAGCCCCTCACCGTGCTGCAGGTCTTTGTGCACCGGGCATTTCGTGAAGGTGTTTACAAGGGGATCTGCAGAAAGGAGGTTTGGGCTTTTTTGCCTGGAGTGTTCTAGAAAATCCATGTATACACAGGGCACTGTGCATGGAGCTACAGAACTAAATTAGATCAAAGAGCTTTGACTTAGAGGCCCCAGGAATGTCAATAAACATATTGATAAAGGGTAGAGGTGGTGGTGGGTGGGAGTGCAGGTCTGAGTATGGCTAAATGTGGCACTGCTTTTGGAATGGTTTGTTACATTCCCTCCCTTCCTTTAGACTTGCAACACCAATAGTGATGTGCTACTGAGCAGAGTTTGAAACACTGTATTTATTTTCAGTTTGAATTATTTAGGTTTATTTCTGCTGTTTTCTAACAAGACCATTTGATGCTGAAGCTGTTTTATGCACCCAGGCTATACCTACAGCTCTGGTCTGAAAAAGGTGTGCTGGAGATGCAAATCTCTGGGTTATAGTTCTGTGAACCACAGATCAATTCCTGCAGTGGCAGGTATATAGGGCACCTGGTCTGCAGATAATTAACTGTCTATTTGTGTGCTTTGATTGTGGATCTCAATGTACACAAGTGGTGAGTATCAGATGGGGCAGTTTTAAAGGATCTGTTTGTTACCCAGATTGGAAAGGGTGTGAAACACTGCATTTTTGTGTGCAGAATGACATCCTTGCTCCTTCTGTCCCTCTGCAGCCATGTGTGAGATGATCAAGATTATGCAGGAGTATGGGGAGGTGACCTGCTGTCTGGGAAGCTCTGCCAACCTTCGCAACAGCTGCCTCTTCCTGCAGAGTGATATCAGGTGGGGCAGGATCGATTCCTCCTGCAGCTGCCTTTGCCTTCATCTTAGCAAGTACCCAGTGTGGGTCACAGCACACCTGTGGGCTGTGCAGGGAGGTGCTCACAATTGTTCTGTCCATTTTTAGCTGTGTTTGTCTCCAAGAGGGTGGTTGGGGGGATTGGATGGGGATGTCTGTTTAAGGCCCTTGACACAAAAAGGTATTTCCACACCTGAAAGGAAGATATTCTCTTGCATCCTGGACTGTTGTGCCCCAGCTGCCACGACAGATGCTTCCTATTGAGTGACAGAGTGGAAGTACCCCATGGATCAGCCAATTTGTTGACCTTGTGCCACAAACCAAAATGTGTTCATTTTTTTTCTGTGAATAATTGAAAGTCTAGGGAGATTGATCCTAAATTCATGTTATAGCTCAGGCTTCTCTACCTGATCAAGGTACACAGAGCATGGCACAGCAGTGTGACAGTTTTCTTTCTGGGATGAGGCCTTTCACCAACACCCCTTGTGTTGTCCTTGCAGTATAGCCCTGGACCCTCTCTACCCATCCCGCTGCTCCTGGGAGACCTTTGGCTATGCCACCAGCACCACCCTGAGCAATGGCTCTGAGGAGCTCACCCCCCTGCAGCTCTCAGGGCAGCTCAACAGCCTGCCCTGCTCCATGTCCTTCCGCCAGGAAGAGAGCACCAGCATCATCAGGCTCATAGAGCAGGTGAGCCAAGCAGTCCCCTCTCCCCTCTGCAAGGAGCAGAGCCAGGAGCTCACACGAACATTCTGCTTGATGTGCCCACAACGCTGCCAGCAGGAGCTTTGCTTGTGTCTCCTGGCCCTTGTCCAGGAAGCACAAGAGGGAGAATCTTCCTGCCTGGCCCTCCTGGTCCAAGGTGTAGGGAATGGTTTGGAAATGGAGCCTTGTGGCAACAGAACATTAATATTGTTCATTTGGATGAAGTAAAATCTTGCAGAGATCCCTAGCCAGTGTTAAGGAGAAGCAAAACCCCAGAAAAGCCAGGAGTTTAAACAAACTTGGCTAAATCCTGCCTTTCCTTTAGAACCTTTCCATGTAGGCAAGAGACCTTCCCTTTTTGCTTTCACTGTGTCCAGATCCTCTCCCCTCCCACTTCCCCTGCAGGCCCCATGTTCTGTCCCTGTGTGCTGCTAACTGCTCTGGGCTGGCAGCTGCTCCCAGCAGGGCTCTCAGGGCTTGTTCTTCCTTCCAGGCCAGGCATGCAACCTATGGGATCCGCAAGTGTTTCCTCTTCCTGCTGCAGTGCCAGCTGACCTTGGTTGTCATTCAGGTGAGTCCTGGCCTGCCTGGGGACAGGGTTTAGCTCAGAGGACAGGAGGGCTCACATGGGTATGGGTGGCTGCAGTGGGGCAGCCTCAAGAGAGGAGTGTGGCCTTCAGTCAGGTTTACACAGTGTGTGTGGGGAGGTTACAGATGGAGACTTTGTGATCTCAACCTGAGCTGCCCCTTCTCCCTGATCCTCATACATTTACTTTCAAACCCTTTTTTCCTGGAGAAAAGCATCCCCTGCAGCTCCTGCCACAGGAACATATGGAGGGGCTGTGCAGTGGCAGCCCAGTTACCAGCTCATGCCAGTGTTTCAGGGAAGACAGCAGCATTCTGGGGAACAAGTCTGTCCTAGCACTGTTCATGTTCTTCACTCTGGGTTGTTTCTGTCCAGTTCCTCTCCTGCCTGGTGCAACTGCCCCCCATCCTCAGTACCACAGACATCGTGTGGCTCTCCTGTTTCTGCTACCCACTGCTCAGGTGAGTCTGTCAGGGTGGAATCTCCTCCTACCCCGCCCCAGGATGAACAGCCAACCCCCTCAGCCTCACTGTGTCCATGCTAAAAGCAAGCTGATGTCACCTACAGCAGGCTAAGAAGGCTGCAAGGATTATTCCAAGCACCTGCTTTGACAAGGTGCTTCAAACAGTGACAGGAGCATTGGTGTGTTTCTGTGTTAACCCCTGCCTTGTGTGATGGAAAGATGGGCTGTCAGGTGGAGGCCAAGGTGGTTTTTTCTCCCTCATACATCTGGAGGTCACTTCTCTCTCTGTCTGGACCTGCAATGAATAACACCTTTTATGGCATATGTAAAGATAAGTGCCAATGCTTGAAGCATTCTGAGCAGGTTATTTGGGTTCAAATGTTAGATAAAAGCACAATAGCTCTGGTGCCTGAACACATTACTGAGACACTTCACTTACCTTTCTCCAGTATCTCACTCCTGGGCAAGCCTCCCCACAGTTCCATCATGACCATGGCAACAGGAAAAAACTTGACTTCCATTCCCAAGAAGGTAGGTCTCTCCTCAGATTTAAGTTATCCACACATTTTTCTCTTCAGTTTTGTCCCAGTGTTGATGTATAACTGAGGCCCTGTGCCTTCCTGGCTCGCTCAGTAAATTGATCCATGGCATGAGCCAGGGAGGGAATCCCCTATTCCAGCATGCCCAGAGGGCAGATCCTCAGTACAGCATCTCATCTGTACTACAGCTTGTCTTTTGCAGCCACCGATTCTCTGATGGTCTATGGGGAGGAGGTTGTATACTAATGACATGCCCATGTCATCCTCCTTGCTTTCCCTTATTCACAGACTCAGCACTACTTCCTGCTCTGCTTCCTGCTGAAATTCAGCCTGACCATCTGCTCCTGCCTCATCTGCTTCGGGTTCACCCTGCATGAGTCCTGCAAAGGGGTGAACACCACCAGCCTCAACCTCACAGCCTGCTCCTCCATCATGCTGCACAGGTGAGGAACTGGCCACACACATCCCTACTGCTCCTGCCCTTTCCAAGGAGGACTGATTCCAGTCCTCTGACAAGCTTCAGCCTCTTCCATGACTCACCAGGGCTGTAGCCTTGACAGCTGCATCAGTGCCCACTGTCACCTCCTGGTACCAGCACAGCCTGAGCTCACACACTGATCCCTCAGCTGTTAAAGGGGGACCTGGCTGTGGTGGGAGCAGGTCAGACAGTTAAGTGCCCGCTATTGACTTTCCTGTGTCCTCTCATTCACTAGCAATGCTTATGGTGCTCCTGACTGGTTTGGGACATTTTCCAATGCTCTCCTGGTATCCCAGAAGCTCACAGCTGGCCTGATTGTTTTACACACAGGTAAGTAAGTCCCTGTTCCCAGAACCCCATTCCCTGCTCTAGGGGAAAACCTTGCATCCTCTGTCTCTTTCTTTGCTCCCTATGCCAGAGCACAAACTCCCTGATAGAAGCAGACACTGCAGTGGCCTCGTAGCACAGGCATAAATCCCCTTGTCTCACTAAACATTACCCTGATAGATTAAAAACAACACCCTCAAGAACTAATTCTACTTCATACCAGCCTGGTGAAGTGCTAGATCTCCCCAGTCTCACCAGAAGAGCCAAATCATTTTGCCTTCTTGAAAGTTAGTAGCAGCACCTGTAGCTCTCCAAAAGTATTCCCCGCTTCAAAAGTGTTTCTATC
This sequence comes from Acridotheres tristis, assembly GCA_037013685.1. Taxonomy (NCBI): domain Eukaryota; kingdom Metazoa; phylum Chordata; class Aves; order Passeriformes; family Sturnidae; genus Acridotheres; species Acridotheres tristis. The sequence continues at coordinate 6,770,977 of CM072905.1, forward strand.
CCTGCTGCTATTCTGTGAAGACCCCACTGCCTTCCTACAAAGGGCACTGGTGCAGCTGTGACTGAGAGCTGGAAGCCTTCTTAAACCCTGTGGGGGGGTGTGGAGCCAGCTCCTAGCTGATCCTCATCACCTGCACCCATTGCCTGGCAGAGCAGGCCCAGCTGCTCCCTGACGGCACTGAAGGATCTCAGCTCCCTGTCCCACATGTCCCATGGTGCTGGGCAGAGCACTGTGTGTTAAGATGTGCAGATGTCCAGTCCAACAGAAATGCTTCCTGATTTGATCTCCAGCTTTGGAGAGAGTAAGTTGCAGTGCTTTTATGTCCCTCAGACCCCTGAGACAGGGCAGGGGTGCTTTGCCTGGCAGCTGTTTGGAAGAGCCCAAGTGAAAGCTGAGCAAATGCTGGGTCCTGTACAGACAGCTCTGGGTCTCTGGCTAAATCTCTCTCTGGGCTGGAGCTTTCCTCTGTTGCAGCCCTGGAATAAGGGCACACCCACCCCTGTCCCATTCCCCAGACCTGGGCCTTTGCCTGCTCTCTTTCAGCTCCTAGTTTATTCACCTCTGAGTGAATAACTGCAGTACAACCACTGCACTGCCCCCACCTGCATTCCAGGGACTTGGAATTGCTTTACAGCCTGATCTGAAAGACCCTTGAGTGGTAGGCTGGTTCCAGGGACATGAAGCCATATCCCTTAGGAGTAACAGGTGTTGCTGTACCTTGTGAAGTGCTGTATCTGTGTGTGGTGCTGAATAATCCCCTTCTCCCTGCAGTGTTCATATCCATCACCCACGTCCATCGCACCAAGCCCCTGTGGAAGAAGAGCCCCCTCTCCAACCGCTGGTGGACGCTCACTGTGGCTGTTGTGTGAGTACCCCAGGCCTGGGCAGGTGTTCCAGGGTGCTGGAGCAAGGAGATCTGCTGGAGCAGGCCCACTCCAGTTTGCTGGTACTGAGGAGAATCAAGTACCTGGCAATTGATCTCCACTGCTGAACTGGTGACTGTTGTGAGCATTTCTTCTGTGCCTGAACAGATTCATCTGCAGATCTTGGGAAGCTTGTCAGGTCTGCTGACATTTGCTGTGTCTGTTTTTCATCTTAGAGTGCTGGGGCAAGTGGCACAGACTGTGCTGGACCTGAAACTCTGGGAAAACCTCAACTCTTCTTTGACCTTTAACCACGTCTCCATCTCTCCAGTCTCATGGCTCCTGGGTTTTCTTTCCTTGGTCCTTGTGGTTATCATCAATGAGATTGTCAAGCTGCATGAAATCAGGTAGGGGGGTTGTAGGGAGGATGGGGAGAAAGGGCTGAAGCCTTCCTCCAGCCTGGCCTTGAGCTGCAAAAAGTAATGATGCCCAGGGAACAGGGTGGGGAACAAAAAGGAAAAGCTGATTGCATTGTGTAAATCACCTGGCTATTGTGTGCAGGCTCACGTTCCACCTCCCAGGGAGGAAGTGCAGGGGAGGAAGGAGGGTCAGAGGAGGGCAGTGGCAGTGATTGGGAGCAGGAAGGGAGAACAAAATTTCCTTATCTCAAACCAAAGGCAGGGGGACAGCCAAGGTCTGTGCAACACCAGCATGGAACTGGGGAGGGCTGTTCTCTCCATCTTGTCCCATGAGGACAGAGAGGCATTGAATCACAGCAGAGGAAATGTGCCTTCACACAGAGCCTGGACTGTGGGACTCGTTTTCACGGGAAGTGGCTGAAGCCAAGAATGAGTAGCAGGCAAAGTGACTGGCTGTTCTTCCCAGCACAGGGAGCAGCCAGAGCTGGGAGTCAACACTAATGAACATTGATTCAGGAAATGGGCTGGGGAGGAAAGGCGGGGATTACAGGGAACCCTAATGAGGATAGAGACACCATCTCAGTTCCTGTGAAGGGTTTCTGGACCTTTCCGTGCTGTGTCTGGTGTCCCTGGAGATGGGATTCAGCTGGATGGGGTAAGACTGAGACCATGGGCTGCTTTCTGGATTTGATTTCCCTCCCAGACTACCATGGGGTTCAGGCCAGGGGCTTCCCTGCTTCTTGGGGCTAGCAGCTCAGGAGTGGCAGTGGAGCTGCTTTACCCCTCTGCCTACTGACTGTCTTCTTCCTTCTCTAGGGTCCGTGTTCGTTACCAAAAGAGGCAGAAGTTGCAGTTTGAAACCAAGTTGGGGATGAATTCACCATTTTAAAAGCACCCAGCTCAAGTTCCCTGGAGCCAGGGCCAAACAGCCACTGGGAGAGTGGCTGCACCAAAGGCCCAGGGAGTTTTCCATCACACATGCAAACCAGACAGCCTCCTGGCAAAACTACACCTGCACCTTCCCAGGGCCCCAGGCAGGGATCCCCCCACAGGTATGCAGTCCCTTCCCAGCCTGCCAGGTACCCTCACAGGAACCTGCAAGCTCTGGTGCCTGTTCAGGCTGCTCTTCCTTTATTTATTTATTACAAGAGGTATTTGTTAGTATCATGGTGATGCTAAAATGAAGTGGCTCCTTTCCTCTTTGTGAGCAGATGGGTTTCCTGGGCCTGGCAGGAGAGTCTGGGGCCAGCAGGGCTGCTGAAGCAGGAGATCTCTGTTGAAACCCATTTTGGTTTTCCATCTCTGCCTGCTCTGTGTGTGTGTGTGTGCCTGTGCATGCCCTCCCTGCCTCCCTGCCCTGTGTCCCAGGGCAAAGGAGCCATCCCTCTTGCAGTCCCAACAGTGCTGGCAGCTCACATTCCCAAGGGGACAGTGGGAAGGGTCTCTGGAGAGCCAGGGTGGGCCAGCCCTGCCTTCCAGTGGTGTTGTCACAGCTGTGTTCTGGCTGTGTCAGAAGAGGGATGTGACAGGGCTTTGGGAAAAGCTGCCTGTGATCCTCTGGTCTGGTGCAGAGGGAGGGCAGCTCTGCCTGCTTGCAGGGAGCCAGCATGGTTCAGCTTCCTGCAGCCCTGTTGAACCAGCTTTTGTCTTCTTTAACAACCCCCAGAGAGGTTTTATAGCTGTTCTCCTGTTTGTGATCTGAACTGCTGTTCTGCTTCAGTAATAGGCCTGCTTGAGAAAGCCACAGAGATAAAGCCTGAGCCCTGACTATCCCACCCTAGAGGAAGGGATGTCTTTCCAGGCAGGATATCTGCAACTTGCAGTTGTGACTAATACAGAGCTGGTGAATGGCTCCTTTCCCAATCCCAGGATTGTGCTGCATCCAGTTCTTGCTCCCCAAGGCATAGGGAACCCTGCCCAATCATGTCTGTCTGTGATAGTGCTGGGAGGTGTCTCCCCTCTGTGTTAATGCCTTCACACACAACCACAGAATGGTTTGGGTTGGAAGGGGCCTTAAAGCTTATCTTGTTCCACCCCCTGCCATGGGCAGGGACACCTTCCTCTATCCCAGGGTGCTCCAAGCCCTGTCCAACCTGACCTTTAACAATTCCAGGGATGAGGCAGCCACAACCTCCCTGGGCAACATCTGCTCAGTGTTTTTCTGGAGGTCCCTTCATTTTCCTGGGGGGACTCTCCCCTGAGGGCTGCAGCAAACCATGATCTGCCCCAGTGCAGCACTCAAGCTCCCGAGCTCTGACCAGGCCCCATCTGTACTGGGAGCACTGGTCCTGTTGTGGGCTGACAGCCAAGGGCCACAGAGGAGCACACAGGCTTGGCTACCAGAATATTTGCAGCTCATGGAGATGTTGACTGTAGTTCTAAACACTGACTAAAGCTGGTAAATCCTAGCCCTGGTTTTGGTCCCAGCATTAACACTACAATATTTGGCTGTTACTTCTTTGGTACCCGAGATTAACAAGTGGCAGCTGCTCTCTCCTGGGCAGGCAGGGAGCTTTCTGGAACCCCCAAGCTCTGCCCTGCTGCTCCACCTTGTCTTCCTCACTTTTCAGCATTACCAGAGAGCATGGACACAGCTGAGTGTCTCTAAGCAATACCCTCACCCTGCAGAGGGGCTGGTAGAGGAGCAGAGCTGGGTACAGCCAACCCCTGAACTCTGGGGACACACTGAGGCTGCTGGAGGGGGGCAGCAGGGAGGGTTCCAAGCACTGGACCCAGTTCCTGCAGCAGGAGGGCAGATGTGGAGATGCCATGCTGGCAGGATTGCAGGGAGAGGGAGCCAGCAGCTCCCTGGGGAAGCACAGGGCTCTCCCCTGCACCATAGCAGTGTCTGCCCCCCTTTGCCAGCCAGGCTGGACTGTGCCCTCACTCCCCTGGCACCTGCAGGGCTCAGGGAGAACAAGCTCCACCTCTCTCAGCCTCAATTTACTAAATGCCAGTTTCAGATCTGTGACACCTGGCCCCTGAGAAATCAGCTTTCCTTCCTGATGCCAGGGTTGGATCACAAGTGGGATATGATCTCCCCTGTGGCCAAGCTGAGCTGGAGTCAGAGCAGCAGAGAGCTGCTCACTGCTGTCCCCTCACCCAGACCTCAGCTCTTGCCCCGTGCCATGAACTGTTGTAGGTGTGAAAAGGCAGCAGAGTCCAGGGCTTCCTGCTGGCCACACCTTCTTCTGGAGGAGGCACCTTCAAGGTTTCCTCCTCTGGGTGATCACAGATGTTTATTTTCCTGCATCCTCCTTCCCCAGCTAGATTTGGAGGGAGCTGAAGTGTATGAATGGAGCCTTTAGCATGGTCTTGCCAGTGTCACCCTTCCCTCAGCCACTGAAGTGTCTAAGGGTCAGAGTGCATGGCTTCAGAAGGAAATTTCCTACATCAAGATGTTTTTAAATGCTGTATATTTTATATTAAATTTTTTGGGATGTATGTAAAAATACTTCATTTGTATTAAAACTTGTAAATTGTATAAAAACGAAAAAAAAAAAGAAACAAACCCAGACCCACAAGCATCCAGTATCAGTATGGCAATAAATGATTGTCCTGGCTAACACACCCAAGAATTGGGAACGAGTTTGCACCCAGCAAAGGAAGAAAGTAAAAATGTCTGTGGCTGCTGGGGTCACAGGGTGTGATTTTCCTGTTGTAGGGACAGAGCCTGAGAGCTTGATGCTCCTGGGATCCAGTTCTGGCTTTTTTTCCAGTTTCTGCTCAGCTTTGGGTAAATCTGTCCATCTCTAAAAGCCTCTTCCTACAGAGTAAGTTTGGTTACCTGGTGGTTTCCTGGATCCTGGGCACTGCTTCAGTCCAGGCTGGCAGCACAGATTGAATCCCTCTGCATGGGTGAAAGGTTGGGGTGAGCTGGGAGAGGCCCTGGGGATAAGCAGTGCTGGGAGAAGGAGGCCTGGGCTGCACTGGGGTGGCAGTGGCCACACTCACAGGCAGGAGGAGGGAGGAAGGCTCTGCCTGGCACATGGGGATAGTGAAGGTGCCACATGGGCAGGGTTGGGCACTGGGACACCAGCACTGTCACCACATTACTGCTGTGGTGGTGAGACTCACACTGAGCATTAACCTCACTGGAGGTGACTGGGATGGACCAGGGGAGATTAGCTGAGGAAGCCTGGAGCACAAGGGACAGGATAAAGCTGGTCCTCGATGGACTTCAAGCAGCAGGAAACAAGCTTATGGCATTTGACACAAAGGACACAACTAGGCAAAACTATCAAAAGGGTAAAATATGCCCCACTGTTTAATAGAATTTAGTCTTAATGGATGTTAGTGGAAAACAAAACACATGATTAACACAAACAGAGCAGATGGTTTAAAATCTGTTGTCAGTCTGGTGATTACACGGGCTATTTTTTCCCCTCACTGTCTCGCTGCACGGAGCAGGTGCAGCTGGGGTCAGTTAGTCCCTGTTGCAGTGTACATAACTTACACACCATACAGTAGCTTCAAAATAGAGATCTAGAGCTCAAAAAATAGGCATTCTTCTGCAAAATCAAATGTTTAGTTCCCTTATTGACAATGAGAGCAGCGTTCTGCTGCCCTCAGGTGGCTCAGACAGTGGCAGCTCCACCCCAGTGTCCTCTTATCCCTGACCCAAGACTTGCAGTTCTCGTTAGTAAATATATAGAATTAATCACATTTTAAATATATACATTGGCCTTTAAAAAAAACCGAAACATTTACAGTTTATCAACATACAAAAAAAAAAAAAAAAATGGGCTTGTCCCAGGTTGACTCGTGAGAGTAAAAATCAGTTTTAAAAGGTTTTTGTGAACCTCTTTATAAAGTGCCACTGGTTGTAGCTATTTGAAAACATCACGTCCATGATGTGGCACTCGGATACAGGCAGTGGATACACTCAGTGTGGGACAGAAATCAGAGCCAGGGAAGAAGTGTCCTTACCCGCCTCACACTGACCTCAAGTCCAGGACAATGATGGGATTTTAGGTTTTTTCAGGGCTTTTTGTTTTTGCTTTTCAGCCCAGAAACCAGGCTGGCACCTCTTGCCCGCCCAGCCCACGGCATAGCTGCCCTCAGGAGCAGAGACTTTCAGGAATGTTCAGGTGGGCTTTGCTCCCCTTCCTATGCAACAGCACAGGGGGCTGCAATCAGTCCAACCCAGCTGCAAACTCCCAAAGGATTGGGAAGCAACTGCCTTCTCAGCCACCTTCTCCCTCCAGTTTGGTTTTGCATTGATTTTTTTTTTTTTTTCAGTTTTATTTTTAAAGGGAAGTAAGTGGAATTTTCTTTCCCTTTGTAATTTTTGTAGCAAATGGCACTTCAGCACAATCTTTGGTTCCCTTCTGGTGCTCCGATGCTTTCATTTGCTTGGCATGCCGAACACGAGCCAAGTTCCGGGCTCTTGGACATATTTAGCCATGCACTAGTGAGCAGATCCTTCGAGAGAAATCTGTCTGGGAGCGATGCAGCCGCTCCTCCTGCCTGGATGCTGAGAGTTCTCACTGCAGCCAGGGGCTGTGGCCACGTCCAGCACGCAGGAGCTGCTCCTGAGCAGAATTCCCCGGTGCATCCGGGGTCAGCTCCCCCGCCGGGCTGCCGAGCCTCGAGGAAGGATCACGTCCCAAACGCTGCTACTGTTGAACAATGCTCACCGTGGGGTTTGTGCCAGCAGATCCCCGCAGGGAGGGGCACTGCGAAAAGGGACTGTTTTCTCCCAAAAAAAGGGATAAGGGAGGGGAGAAAAAAAAATTTTAAAGCATTAATCATGCTGCTGCACTCTGGGAGGACCAGGGTGGGGGTTTGCGTAGGCACGGTGTTGGCAGAGGGCAAACTCCATTGAGCAGCATGATCCAGACAGACTGGCCCAAATTCCCAGGTTTTTGGCACTGCCATCACCATCCTCAGCACTCTGGGAAGGGGCAGGAAGGCTCCCGTGTCCGGCAGAGCCGTGGCAGAGCATCCACTGCTCTGCAGGCTGTGCCAGCCCCATCTCAGGGGTCTGTGGGTCCTGCTGCAGGGATTTCCATCCACTTGGATTTCACGCTGCCCGACGCTGACGCGTTTGGAAAAGCGGCAAATAAAGCAGAAAGGTTCCTTCTCGCTCCACAAGCTGCCAAAGTGCGACAAGCCCCGTCTTCTTTTAGCTGCTGTCAGGCCTGGCCGGGGCTGCGGCTGCACAGTGAATCGCCAGCTCGGTGGCGGCTGCCCGGGGAGGTCTCTCCTTTGACACATTGTTGGCAGGGGATAAATAATAAGAGGCAGGACTCGACAATGCAGTGGGGAAAGAGAAAGGTCCCTTGTGGAGGCTCCTCAGCTCTGTGCAAGGGAGCAAGGGCTTCTCCATGGCCTCCAGGACTGCGTGTGCAGCCCCTCTGGGCTCTCCTCCTGCTGCCAGTCTGGTGGGAAATGCCTGACCCCCTCGGAAACCGGCCCAAGGCCACACTGTCACATCTGACACAGAGCCAGGGGTGGGCAAGGAGAGCAGCTTTGTTCCCAGCCATAGTGCAAAGTGTGGGCAGGGAGGCGGCTGCAGAGATCTGCAGGCACCGCTGGTGCTGGATCCGCTCTTCCCCCATCACCAGGGGCACTGATGGAGCAGCCAGAGGCGGGAGGGGAAGGAGGGAGCAAGCCTCAGTCCAGCATTGCATCCAGCTGGTCAGCCAGGTCGTCAAACATGTTGCTGATGTCTTCCAAGATGTTCTTGGCTGAGTGCATGGTCCCAGGGTGGCTGGGGAGGAAAGGGAGAGAGTCAAAGCACTACTCAAAGGCTGCAGGTGCTGATGGGGAAGGTTTGGCCAGGCTGGACCTTCCCCAGCAGCAGGAGCTCAGCACAGAGCTGGGCTTGAGCACGTGTGACGCGTGTGGTGCAGGCATGATGTGCCCATACACAGCCCTTCTCCTGCCCTCCCTGGGACCTTCCCATCCCCACCTCGAGGGGCCCAGTCCCAGCATTTTCCTCACCTCTCTGCCTCCTCCACTGCGATCTTCTCGGCTGCCTGCAGTGTGGCAGCCAGGCTGGAGCTGGTCTGCTCCTGCCGCTGCTGGGTCAGGGTGGCCCCCGGGGCAGCTGCCAAAGGCTTTGCTGAGATCTTGCTGCCCGTTTCCAGTGTCAGCGAGCTGGGGCCGGGCAGGGACCCAATCACATCTGGCACTGCCTCGGTGGCTGCCCAGGGAGCAACAGTGTGGCGGGAGGGCTGCAGGACCTGCTGGTAGATGGTCTTGGGTCCAGAGAAGACGAGCTTGGTGGATGCCACAGAGGTGTGCTTGGCAGGGACATCTGCAAAAGGAAGGGACTCATGGTAGGTGGTGGTACAGCTCTTCCTCACCTCCCGCACCAACACGGGAGGGAGCCCCACCACCACTTTGGAGACAGCTCCACAAACCCCCATACCTGGAGTGGGTGTCCTCACCACAGCCGTGCCTACCAGCTCTGTGGGGCTGGGGGCTTTGGTGGGGCTTGGGGCCTTCTTCATCCCTTTCTCCAGCGACAAGATACTTTTCTCTATCTCAGCAATCCTGAACTCCACGCTGTCATCATCAAAGGCATCCCCAGCCAGCGTGGGCCGTGGTGCCAGTGCTGGGGCGGGGGGGCCCGCGATGCTCACGGCTTGGGCCTGGGCGTACTGGGCTGTGGGGGTGCCCGTGGCCTCCGCCTGCCCCGCCATGCTGAACGCCTTCAGCACCGCCTGCAGCGGCTCCCGCTCCCTGAAGCGCGGCCGGCGCTTCACCGTGTCCGACTCGGTGAGGTTGAACTCCAGCACAGGCGGCTCCTTGGTCACAGCAGGGGCTGCTGGCTCCTTCCCAGAGGAGCCCTGGGGCTCTGCCGGCTGGGAACCAGGCTCCGCGTCTGGCACGGCTGCGTCAGTCTTGGAATGGCCGCCGGGCTTTGGCCGCTGTTTGATGGTTAAATTGCCTTCTTCTGCAAAGGGGATGCACTCGCTGGAGCTGTTCTGGGAGGACGAAGAGGAGACCCCTGGCTTGGCCTCCTCCTCTGTGTCTGAGCAGGCATCCTCCTGCTCAGGCTGTGCAGCCACCTCTGTCATAGGAGCGCTGGGCTCACTCACTGTCCGTCTCCGTGGCTTGCTGCTCTCAAAGGGGTCCCTGCTGCCATCGGAAAGTGTGACACTGCTGGCATCACTGCCACTGTGGGACACCTCATCTGCCCGGGGGAGACAGTCCTGAGTCAGGTGCAGCGGTTTTGGGGCCAGGAGAGGCTTGGACGGACTCACACCTGGTGTTCCCTCCAGCGCAGCCGCCAGGCTCTTCACTGTCCTGCCACGGCCAGCATCACTGGGGGTGACACCTGTGTCAGCCACGTCCTGAGTGGGTGCGGGCTGTCGCTCAGGGCTGGGGGGCTGCTCACCGTCTGCCTCGGCAGCGAGGACACTAGACACGGAGCTGAGGCGCTTGGGAGGCGGCGGGGGAGGGCCCTTGCGCTTGGCCCGGATGGCGAAGGACTGGCTGCGGGTCACCTTGGCATCCGCCTGCAGACAGGCCCGTGGCATCTGGCTACGGCCCGGCCGCCGTGTCAGCGTGGCATAGGAGCCCAGGGTGCTGCTGGGGGCCGCCTCCTCCTCGTGCTCCCCATCCGACAGCGCGTAGCGGTTCAGGCTGTGCGAGCGCTTCTTGTGTTTCAAGCCTTCACCCCCGTTGTGCTGCTCCCCGGCCGTGGGGGCTGTGGTGGGTGGCTCCGTGGGGCCACACTGGCTGTGCAGGTAGGAGAAGCCTTTTTGGGCTGATGTCTGGAGGCTGCTCTTCTGTCCAGGGGAGATGGATGGGTACGGTTGTGCCAGGGCCTTGGGCTGCTCTGCTCCCAGGACACACGGGGCTGTCGGGGATTTCAGGGAGACGTGTGGGTACATGAAGACGTAGGGGGCTGTCCCCTTGCTGGGAGTCTGGGGAGGAGTACAGGGAGTGACTGCTGGAGTCCCGGCTCCTTTCTGAGCCACAGGCCGTGTGTACTGATCTGTGCCTTCAGGCAGGTTCCTCTCCTTGAGAGGGCTGCCCCCACTGCCATTGGCAAAGCCATTCAGCCCCTCGGGGGACACGAGCTTCCCATAGGGCTCGGGGCTGGGCCAGCCAGGCAGGCTGGCCGGGCTCTCCTTGCTGCGGGGGGGCGCACAGGACTGCCCACTGCTGCTGCTGCTCTCGCCGCTGCCCAGGCTCTCCTGTGAGGGGCTGGAGAGGCGCCGGGACAGCACATTGTCCTGTGAGTGCCCTGAGCCCCGCGACCGCACCCCAATGCTCTCCTGGCTCCGTGACATTCCCTGGCTGCTCTTGATGCCGAGTGTGTCGTGGCAGCTGTTGGACATGGCCGTCTGGAGCTCATAGCTGAGCTCGCTGTCCTGGAAGGTTGTCATTTTGGGTGTGTGTGGGGACTGGCACTCGCCGTTCTCCAGCGACTCAATGGTGACAATGTCCAGGGAACCGGGGACTTTGCGTCTAGCCAGAGTTGCTTCTGCTTGGTTGAGGCTTTTGCGGAGGTCTCTGAGCTTCTTGACAGCCAACATGATCTTCTTCTGGTGGCCTGCAGGAAGGAAAGGGACATTGGGTCAGCTCCAGCCTCCAAGGCCTGTTTCCAGGCCAAGAAAAGTAGTAGTTATGTCACACACTGAGGCAAAGGCCTCGGGGTTATCTAAACCTTGCCTATGGGAGGAGACAAACTACTGCTGGCATCTACCTAGCTAGGCCCAGCTCCAGCTGGCCAAGGAGAGTTCTTAGGGACAGCCAGGAACTGCCCTTTCTGGGTGCTCAAGACATGCCTGCACCTCCCAGCCTGAGGGAGAATGGGGCGTGGGAACCCGGGTGGGAAACTTGGCTGCCCTGGGCCACCCCAGCATGGCAGGAGAGACTCACCCAGCTTGTTGATGCCAATCTCTTGCAGATCCTCCCAGGTCAGGTCTGTCACGATGGTGATGGAATCGTAGCCATTGTTCACCAGCTTTTTGTGGTACTGAGGCAACCCAATGGCACTGAGCCAGTCCATCAGGTCAGCCTGGAAAGAGCATGGAGCCACTGCCATGAGCATCGAGGAATGGGCAGCACCTTCAGCATCCAGTTGACAGTGTTTTTAGGGTGTCTCTGACTGCTTTAACACATTCAAAGCTATTTATTTACACATCCCTGTAAGTGTCTATCCTGGGGTCAGAGAGCTCTGAGAAAAGACCTGAAGAAAGGGGGTGACTAAAGCCTCAGTGCCAGGGACTCACCGGGATGTAGTTGGGCAGCCACTCAGCGATGCTGAGCTGCCCGATTTCTGTGGAGATCTTTTTCCTGTGGCCTGGTTTGGTCACGCCAATAGCTGTCAGATCCTAGGGGAGCAGAGTGGGGCCGTGCTCAGCAGTGGCTCAGAGAGTTTGGGGCAGTGTGTACCCACTGCTGGCAGCTCTGGGTGGGAAGGACCTGCCTCACCTCCGGGGTCATGCGGCTGATGGTGGGGACGTCGTAGCCAGCGTTGAGGAAGTTGACAGTGTACGACTCCAGCTGGAACTCACGCAGCCAGTTGTAAATGGCTTCTGCATCCTGGGGAGAGGATGGGACACAGCCATGATGGTGACTGCAGGGGCTGGAAGGACCTGACTGCTCCAGGCAAGATGACAGGATCTCCCTGGGCAAGACACACTTGTATCCCAAAGACCCAGCTCCCTGTGTCCCTGGTGCAGTGAGAGCTGGGCTGAGTGTCCCAAACATGGCCATCTCACCCAGCACACCATTCCCCAGTTGTTCCAGTTACCTTCCCCTCGAGGAGCTGCTCAGGACGTAAGAACTGGTGGGAGAAGACCCTGTCTCCAGGGGGACAGCTGCCTGGGGTCTGGAGGCCCTGTGGCCCTGGCAGAAAGGAGAAAGGAGAACTGTCACAGGGGCACATGAGCAATGAACAGCCCCTAGGGCTGCGGGGACAGCTGTCCCCAAGGCCCCATGGAGTTGGGACAGCCCTCACCTGCTGGGGAGGTCCCATTGTGTGGCTCTGATCCCAAAAGGTGTTGCTGGAGGTTGTCACCAGTGGAGGGCAGAGGCTGAGGAAGAGGAGGAAGGACCCAACTCTGGAGACCAGCTTTATCACACCCCCAGAAGCAGAGTGGGGGTCTCCATGCTGGGCTGCTGGTCACAGCTTCACCCAGCAACAGGCTGGCCCCCAGCAAGAGATGTGGGCAGAATTTGGCTTTGGATCTTTCATTATTCTCTCAGGTGACACAGGACATGACGGAGATGCTGTGTGATGCCAACCACAGCCTCCAGCTCCACTCAAAAAGGCCAGCTGTGCTTTGGGGAACAACCAGGGCCCCCCCAGGAGTATCTCCCTGCTGAGTCCTGCCAGCAAACAGGTGTTTGCTGTAGAATACTCAACTCCAGCAGCTCCTCCTTTGCTAGGAGGGGGCATGGAAAGGGATGGGGTTCTATCTCCAGCCTGAGCCAGCATAGGGAAGCAGCACAGGGGAGCAGGGGTTGGTGCCTACCCTGGCATTCTCGATGAGGATGCTGGTGCTCTGCCCATTGGTGCCCTCGGTGCTCTGGCCGCTGCCGGCGCTGCGGATGCTGCCAATGCTGCCCTCGCTGCCCACGCTGTTCCTGTCTCCTGCTGCTTGGGGCAAGCAGGGAGCCCGTCAGCAGCTCCCCGGGATCGGGGGTGACACAGGGCACAGAGGTCCCCAACAAGGACCCATCAGTGTGCCAACACTGATGCCGCTGGTCTCCCACAAGATCCCTCCAGCCACAGACAATACATCAGTTCCCTCCCACCTCCCAGCATGCACAACACAGACAAGGTGACCTGGGCTGGCAAGGGACACACAGAGGGCTGAGATAAAGGGAGAGAATGGGCTGCTCTAAGGGCTCCCCAAAACTCCCTTTTTGTGCATCTGCTCCCTCTCATCTGGCTGCTTCCCCATGGAGAGGTGGAAGGAGAGTCTCCCGCTGTGCCCCTGCCCAGGCAGGGCTGGGAACAGAGGAAGGTCCCCAGCCCCTCTCCCTCTGCAGGTGCTGCCCTGACCTGAGCTGTCAGGGCCTGGGGCCGTCCGGGTTAGGGTGAGGTGACCAAAGGCCGCTGGGCCACTCGGGGCTGCCGGGTGTGGACACTCGTCGGGGAGGTGCTGCAGCCCCCCAGGGGGGGCTGGGAGGGCCCCAGGGGGACCCTGGCGCTGCTGCGCGGGTGCCACACGGGGGACAACCATGCCTGCATTCAAAGACAAAACACACGTGGTCAGAGCTCATGCAGGAGGCAGGGAGGGGGGGGAGAGCTGAGCCACAACCCTCGAAGTAATATCCCAACCATGCTGACGCCCCCTGAGTCCTTCCCTTCCCCCCTAGCTAGCCAGGGCTGTAGGGCCTGTCTGACAGGAGGTGCTGGGAAGTCTGGGAAGGTTTCACACAGGGGACTGTTCCCAGCATGCCCAGGATGGCCACTGACCTGTCCGCTTGTTGATGACTTCAGCAATGGAGGGGGGGAAGTACCCGACCCGGTCGGTGCCTTTCTGAGCGTCGTGGATGTGCCCCTTCCATCGGCCATCTGGGTGCTGCTCCAGGACCTGTCAGGGACAAGATGGATGGGGCTGGTACCCAGGGCCATGGTGAGGCAAGGGCGATGCAGGGCAGAGAGCAGCCTCACCGTGATGATGTCTCCTGCTCGGATGTTGAGAGCAGTTGGGTCATGGAGGTTCCAAAAATCCTTCAAAGCTCGGACCTTCAGGATTCCTGATGCCTCTGAAGGCAAGGCACAGAGGAAGAAAGAAGGCACCAGAGTGTAGGGAGGAAAGAGAGGAGTCCAGGGAGGGCAGAAGGAGAAAGCAAAAGCAAGTAGAGGAGAGAAGAAAACATTAATAGTGCAGAAAGGAACTCAATGCCCAGACACTGCCCCACATATAGGATGGGGGCACATGTGAGAGGAGACTGGGATGCTGGCACTGATTTAGGCTGTTCAGGAGCACTGGGAGCCCAGGCAGGTCTCAGGGGGAAGAAACCTCTCTCAGTGCCATCCCCACCTCACCTCTCAACAGCTGCTTGATGTCCTTGCTGGCATGTGAGGTGGTGAACTGGTTCACGATGTCCAGCGCTGTCTGGTTGTAGGTGTTCCTGATGTTCACATCGACGCCACCCTGCCCAGGAGGAGACATGGTCAAGGCCAGATCCCTCCCTGTCACCAGACTCAAGGGAGGCAAGGGACCAAGGGGGAAAGGGTGCTGGGTGACCCCAGGGCTCTCTCCCCCCCAGCCCTGTCCCCAGCACGCTCACCTCCAGCAGGAGCCGCACCACCTCTGTTTTGCCGTAGAGCGCGGCCTCGTGAAGGGCTGTGCCTGTCTTTGTCTGCTTGTTGATCTCGATCCCGGCCTTCAGCAGCTGCCTGGTAGGAAGAAGGGAGAGGCATGAACAGCAGGACACAAACATCAGGGCCAGGCACTTGGCTGCTTTACGATGGGAAAGGGACAACAGCTTGCACTCGCTTTGGGGACGAGAGGCTGAAGCTTGCAGGAGGAAAGTGTGTTTGGGTGGAAGTGGAACTAAAGCCGTGATGGGTTTTTCCAGCATGAAGCAGGGAGTTACCTGATGATCTCCTTGTGCCCATTCTTGGCTGCCAGGTGCAGTGGAGTGGTGTAGTTGGGGTCAGTGGCATCCTTGGATTGTCCCTCCAGCAGAGCGACACACAGATGGCTGTTCAGCAGCAGCTGGGCCACCTGCATGAGACACTGGTAAGCAGTGGGGTGCAGGCACCCCCACCTGCAACCTCCCAGTCAGGGGCTCATCCTTGGGGCCAGCCCACCACTCCCCATCCTGCCACTCCCTTCCATCCACAGCCCAGGCTGGAGCTGGACAGTGCTTGGCATGGTCACACTGTCATGAGGTTCTGTAAAAGGTCACAACAGCCAGAAACAGTTTTCCCATAATCGGGATTTTCAGACCAAGCCCTAAAAACCTTCAGTCTCTCCAGCCCAGAGCAACTCTCAGTATCTCAGGACAACCCAGAGGCACAGAGGAGTTATTTTTACTGCCCTGTTTATAGCTGCAGACATTATAGATACTCCAAAAATGGAAATATCCCCCTGGTCCCCTCCCAGTGGGGGACAGAACAGTCTGGCTGGCCATGCTCCAGCCCAATCCAGTGGTGCTGGCTGGGCCAGGGTCTCCCAGAGCACGATGTGGCCCTATCCCCAAGAACTGTGCTGAGGACCTGGAGCAAGGCTGGATGCTCAGAGCTTGCTGGGATTAGCCAGCTTACCCTATCCATGCTTAACCATGAGCAAAGCTGGGATGGGTGGGGGAAGGCTGTGGAGAACCAAGAACAACAGCTCCTGGCTTCACTCCCAGTCTGACACTGCCCTGCTGTGAGGTCGGGGCAAAATTCACAGCTCCCAGGTTCAGGATCTGGCTGTGTCTGGCCACAGGAGGAGGCAGGAGCTGCCTGCCAGACTCTGAGTCCCGTGGTGGAGGGAGAGCACTTGTGGCCAGACCCTGCACTTTGCTCCTGGAGGAGTCAGTGGGCTCCAGAGCTGCCTCTGGAGAAGCCCTTGGTGCAGAGCAGAGCCCCCAGCACCCACCTTCAGCCGCCCGAACTCGCAGGCCAAGTCCAGCGGGGTTTTCTTCGCCTTGTTGATGAGGCACGGGTTGGACTGGTGCTGCAGCAGCATCTCCGACTGCAGGGGAGCAACGTGGTGAGGGGCTCAGCATCACCCTGCAGCCTCCCTCCCACCCGGCACAGCGGGGTTTGTCCCCTCCCAGTTCCCAGAGAGCGCCAGGGAGGGCACACGGGCGGCTCTGGGCTCTCACTTACCACCTCGTAGTGCCCGTACTGTGCCGAGAGGTGCAGCGGGATCTGCCCGTCCAGTGAGGCCATGTTGACAGAGGCGGCGGCGCGGAGCAGCACCCGCACGGGCTCCACACGGCCCTGCCACGCTGCGTAGTGCAGGGGCCGCATCCCTGTGGGCAGCGGGGCTCAGCAGGGCTGGACACGGCCCCTGGCCTGGCACAGGGGGCTGAGCTGGCAGCCACAGGGGCTGTGCCTGGGGGTCACCCCTTACCGTTGCTGTCCTTGATGTCCACAGTGGCCTGTGCCTCCAGCAGCAGTGAGATGAGGTCCAGGCTGCCGCCCAGGGCTGCGTGGTGCAGTGCTGAGAACCTGTGGGACAAGGGAGGGCTCAGCCTGGCTCTCAGCCCCACTGTGCTTTCCCCACAGCCTCACCACATGGAGACATGGGATGAGGGTTGGGATTGTCACTGGCTGTTCACAGCTACGTGCTCCCCAATTCCCCACTCCCAGTGCCTCGAACTCCCATAGCAAAACACTGATAAATCCCTCCAAGCTGTCCGTGTCCCAGGGCTCAGTGATGGATGCAGGCACACTGTGTACCTTGGGAAACCCCAGGGAGAGGAGTCCCTCACTCCATGCCCTCTGTTGGGGGAAACAGGCAGGATGGAGAGAGATGCATCTCCCCTCTCCACAGAGCAGCCAGGCAGCCCCAAAGCTGCTCACAGCATCTGGCAAACACATCAGCCCCGTGACCACTCCTGCCCCCTCTTCCAGCTGCCCCCTCCCCATGCCAGCAGGGCTGCCAGGAGCCCATGGCAGAGCGTGGGAGGCCGTCGGTAATGAAAGAGCTCAGTGTGCTGGGGCTGTGAAAGGGGCTTGTCTGCCTGGCACTCCCCCTGAGCTGTCACGTGAAGGGCCAAGGCCAAGCGAGGGGTCCCTGTGCCACTGGGGATTAGCCTGTGAGCCACTCCAAGGGACATGGGGGGCTCCTGACAGCACCAGCCTAGGGCTCTGATGGGCTCTGTAGTGTCCAAACCCAGTGCCGGGGATGCCGCTCATCCAGCATGTATCTCCTCATGATCTGCAGTCCCAGAGCATACCCAAATCCTTGTGCAAGTCTCAACATTGCAGGAGGGACACTAACCCCAGCAGAGAGGGCTGCTCCTTTCTCCAGTACACCCACCATGCCCCTGAGCCACAGCAAAACCTCTACCTCGAAGTGTGAATGTAGGGGAGGTACAAAATCCCCTGACCCAACCCTGTGGGGTCCCACTCTGCCCTGCGGCGGGTGCACAAACTCAAGCTCACCCAATTCATCCTCCCTGAGCAAGATGATTCCAAGGACACCACCAGCACCATGGCTCTCCCAGGACACACACTGCCATCCCCATGCTTGTGTCTCACTTACCATCTTCTTCCTGTGCCCCAGCAAACCCCAACACCCTGCCTGTGTCCCTCAGGCAGCCCAGTTCCCACCATCAGCCCTCCTGGAGCTGCCCAAGCATAAACCCTGTGCCCTATCAGAATCAGATCATTGCTTCTATTATTAAATTCTTTTTCTATTAAGCTCCATCTGTACAGTATTATTTTAGGACAGAGCCATCCTGCATGCTCCCAACCCCCCGCTGGCCTGTTAGGACTCATCATGGACACCTCTTCCTACAGAGTCCTCCAAAAGAAAACATGTAGAAATTAAGTACAACAACAGCACATAAAAACAATGCTAATGACTGACAGGCCAGACTTAATTCAATAAGAATAATGTGCTTATTTATTTTATGGGCCTTTGTGGTTTCTTTAACTCTCAGTACCCAGCTTATTAAGTACTTGGATTTTGGAAGTGATGAGCTACACAAATATGCTGTGGTCACTTGGCAACCTCATATTTTCTTTCTCTACCTCCCCCTAAAACAATGTGATTTTGCTTTTGGGATATTAAACAGAAGCAGGAGCACGTGCAGGTGCTGAGGCTGGCCTGGTGCTCCTCTGGGCTTCAACAAGGGGGACATGGGGCACTGGCTGGACACGCTGCCATCCCTATTCAACCCCATCCCTACAGAGGGGCACATAGAAGGGATTTATGAAGGATTTTCTGGAGGGATTGAGCACGGTCCTCAGCTTAAATCTAGGCAGATATTGGCTCTCCCTGTGCAGGGCTTGCCCTGGCTCTGGGATGTTGATACGTTCTCCATCTCCCCTGGAAAGCTGTATGATACCATGAGCTGCAGGACTGACTGGATACTGGGGAGAGGAGCCCTTCCCAGGCTGGCAGCAGCACCCAGCACCCTCCAGAGGAGCACTCACCCGTCTGCATCCTGGTAGTTCACGTTCAGGCGCTTGGCAGATCCCAGGAGCTCTGCAGAGACAAGAGGTGAAGGTCAGGGCAGGAGGCAGAGCCTGCAGGCCCCCAGATGAATCCCACACCCACCTCCCAGCGCACAGAACAGCGTCTGGCCCATCCCGGGGGTCTCCTCTCCTCTCCTCTGCCTCCACTTCACCTCCACGAACCCTCAGTGGGCTGACCCAGTTTGAGCTTAGCACTTTCCTCCCTCCATTTCTCCTGCCCCATCCATGTGTGCCCCCGGGATGGGTCGAACCCCGCAGCTCCTGCCACCCTGGCTTGGCAGAATAGCAAGTGCTTCCCTCCCCTTTATAGGCACTGACACCCCAAAACTGCTGAGTGGGGCCATTTTGCTCCTGTGCCCACCACTGCCACTGAGACTTGGCCCACAGACCACATGGTTGGCATTTTTATGGCCAGGGCAGAGGCTGAAGCTTTCAGCTGTGAATGCAAGGATTGTGCTACCTTGGATATCCCCATCCCCCTGTCCAGCCCTCCCTCCCTTTCAGGGACCCAAGGGTTGTGCCACCTTGGATGTCCCTATCCCCCTGCCCATCCCTCCTTCTCCTTTGGGGACCACTGGGCAGCAGAAGATCCTCAGCCCACCCTCAGCACAGCCTCACATGCACCCCCGGTGCACCCCCCAGCTCCCTGCTCCTTCCCACCATTAATTTGAATGGATTCCTTCCTCCCACACAGAGAGGACATTTTATTCTACACTGAGGGGTTGAGAGAGGATTAACATCTCTGGAATTCATCCGCCAAGTCAAAAGGGACAGAAAGGGGAAGGTATGTGGGGGGGGGCAAGAAATACCACTGTTCCTCCTCTGCCTTTCTAGGCAGCCCCATCGCCAAGCCAGGCAGGATTAAATGCTTTCAATGGTTTCTGTGCTTTTTCCTACAGAAAATCAAAGTCCAAGTGCCAGGCTCTGAGCCTGGGGTGAAACAGCTGCTCAAACCCCACGCTGCTGTGGTGGGGTCTTAGGGAAGAAGCCCCCTTCCTCGCAGCCAGGTAGATCTCCAGGGCTGAAGATCCTTCTTCTTTTCCTTTCCCCCCCACCCCAATTCCCTTCTCTTCTCCCTCTCTCCCAAGGTCTCTGCCCACCTTGCACGGCAGATCCCATACAAAGCCATACTGGGCTGTGTGACCTCTCTGCTGGAAAAGAAGAGCTGAAGAGGGGCTGGCTCATTCATCATGCAAATGGATAATTAAAGGAAATCAAGGACCGGGCTGTTCATTACTGCAATTTACACTGTTTTGTAAACAGCCTAATTAACACAAAATGGGCTTGGAGTGGCTGCTGGTGAAGGACTCATGACTCCTCACCACAGCTGAGGGGATCAGGACAGGATCACCCTAATTACCTCTTCCAGGGACTGTTTGTCTTTGAGCCTCAGCTACCAATCCAACAGCCCTTCCCAAAGGAACTGGCTCCCAAAGCCATCACTCAGCAGAGCTCCCACTTCCCCCTCCCAGCCCCACGAACCCAGGATCCAGGGTCTTCATCAAGGACAAGTCACTTCCCTTCAGCTCAGCACCCAGGAAAAAATAACATTTCACTTGTAAATTGGCCACTTCTGATCTGAGTCCTGAAGAACTGTAACCACTGGGATTGCTCCTACCATCTGCAGCTGAAAAATGCCACTGGAAAAGGGTCGGGAAGGGGAGGAGAAAGAAGAGGAGGAAGAGGAGTCCTTACTCAGGGCAGGAGGAGCAGACCCTCAGTGATGACCACCAGGAGTGCAATGCTGGGAAAAGAGAGGGGCTGGATGGAGATGCCCAATGAGCACTAGCATCTCCAAAAGAGGCAGAAACATTCCATAGACCTTAGGGGCTGGTCCTGGAGCTGAGCAATGCCCACTATTTGAAGAAGGAGAGATCACCCCAAAATCCCATCCCTAACCCCACCTTCGAGGGGACTGAGCTGACCAGTGGGGTCCACTAAGAAGGACTCAGATGTCCCAGGATATGGTGGGTGTCCCTGCCTGCTTCCAGACAGCTGTCAGCAACCACATCTCCCTGAGCAACATTCCTCAGATTCGTTCCCTGCTCCAACAGCCCAGCCAGGTCAGTACATAGGGCAGGACCACACGGACATGGTGCAGGTGGCTGAGAAAGCAGCAGGTCACAAATAGCAGAGCTAGGAGCAGCATTCCCTTTGGGGGTCTTCCTAAATGCTTGGATCCACCTTGGGCAGGAAAGGAAGGAGTTCATCCCTGGTTTGCAGCTGGGTAAATCCCTGCTTGGAGAGCTGGAGGGTTTGCAGCAAGGCTGGAAGGTGAAGTGTGGGTGGAAAGTGGATACCCCAGCACAAAGGCACAGGAAAGGAGAGGAATGGAGGGATGGAGGGGAAGCAGAGCACAGCCAGGCAGCTGGGACCCCTCCACCAGTGCCATCCTGCTGCCAGCCTCAAACTCCAGGGACCTGGTGACAGGAGAGCAGCTGATGGGACATTTCCCTGCATCCCCCCTCCTCATTCCATCCATGGGTTCCTTTTGACCAATTCCCAGGTTTTCCCTGCATTTCTTCAGCCCCTTCTCTCCCCGTTGGTGCCGAGCCTAGCCATCCTTTTCCACACGGACTCTCTGGAGCTCAGCAGAGGCTGGGCCAAGCTTTTCCCAATCCCACAGCCCTCCCAGACTGGCCTGCTCAGCTTTGGCCAGGGGGCCGCAGAGCTGGGCAGGGGAAGGGCTGCAGGGTTAATCCAGCCACAGCACTGGGATGGTGTGGCCAGATCCCTCCCAGCCACATCATCCCCCCCTCTGGGTTTGCACTACTGTGGTGGGGGCACTTTCAGCGAGCCCCATTCCCCACAGGAGCACACTCATATCCCGGGAAAATGAACCCAGAACACAGACTCAGCGCTGAAATACGAAACAACCTGAAGGGATTATTTATTTGTTTCCAGGGAAAACCCATCTCGGTGCACCCCAAGGGTTAACTCCAGCCGTGGGTTCCCCTCCTGCGAGGGTCCCGCCCGGCTCCCGGCCCGCCCCGCGCTCCCGGGGACGGGACGAGGGAACAGCGCAGGGCCGGGCCTGAGCGAGGCCTCGAGGGAGCCAGCGAGCTTCTGTGCGGCGTCTGGCTGCCAAGCGGCAGCGGGAAGCACCTCCGGAACGCTCCGGCAAATTGCTTACAAATGTCGGGCCGGCCGCCGGCCGTGGCGAAGGCAGCGCGGCCGCCCAGCACCACACGGGGCCGGGACCCTCATCCCTGGCACGGCCTGGCTGCGGCCTTTGGATCTGCACAGCCCCGCACGGCGCATTCCCAACCAGCCGCCTTCGCCCTTGCCTGTTTCACTCAGTTCACTGCCATGGGGGGGATGCCAGGCTGGGCTGGGCTGCTGGTGGGGTGCGGGGGGCAGCCGGGGAGCGGCCGGCCGGGTCGGGCATCTCACCCGCCGCCCTGGCAGCCGGCCCGGCACAAAGCCGTATTTACCCCCCCGAGGCACTCGGCTGGCGCCGCCTGTGCCGGCTGCGTGGAGCCAGGCGTGCCCTCGCCCGGCCCAGCGCCCCTGTGCCAGCACACCGGGCACCCTGAGTCAGCCCCTGCCCTCCATGGAGAGCTCGTTCCTGCAGGGACACCCCTGAGCTTCACCGCCAGCTCCTGCAGACCGACACAATCCCTCCGAAGCGCTCCTTGGGAAGCAGCGACGTGTGCTCGCCTGGGTTTGGCTGTGGAAGGAAATGCCCAAATATCCCGTGGACTCCTGCCCTTTGGAGACTCCTGCCCTGGCTCTCACACGGCAGTCAGGCTCCAGAAAGTTTTGTTCGTTTGTTTTGCTGTGAGCCCCTGCCGGTTTTGTCCACCCAAGGCAGCCACAGCAGAGCTCCACCACTTACAAGGCTTTGTTGCTATGAAGGACGACCCACAGATCTGTAACTGGAGATCCACTTCCTTGCTGGAGATGCTTGGAAAAACACTGCTTTCTGCTGGTCCTGTGTCACAGCCTCTCATCCCATCCCCTCGTCCTGGGAAATTACATCCCCACACGGCTGGCTGCAAGTACCCCTGTGCCATGACCCTCCTTATGCTGCATGTTTGAGCATCCCAGTGTCATGAACATCCCTGTGCTGCCAGCCACATCAATCCTGAGTGTCCCTGTACCATGAGCATCCCTGAACATCCAGTCCTGAGCACCCCTACACTGCCTGCTACATG
Organism: Acridotheres tristis; assembly: GCA_037013685.1. NCBI lineage: Eukaryota > Metazoa > Chordata > Aves > Passeriformes > Sturnidae > Acridotheres > Acridotheres tristis. The sequence continues at coordinate 6,793,487 of CM072905.1, forward strand.
TAGGAAAGCCCTGCAAGAGCACTGCAGGAACACCATCCTGCTTCCCTGGGCAGTGGGAGAGGGACAGTGTGCATTGAACACACCAAATACATGCACATACCCTCCTGGGAAAATGAAATCCACTTGGGGACTGCCACCACTAAGCTAATAAACCAGCTGGAGGAGCTAATCAGCTGTCATTCTGCAGAGCACCAGCCGTCTCTGATGGTGGTGGCAGCCTCTGGAGGTGGCAGGAGGTGACAACTTCACCCAACGTGTCCTGTGATGGCCTGGAGTGGCCCTGCCTTGGCATATGGTGGGCTCGTGCCAGGGCTCAGGACAGACTCACTGTCTTGGCCAAAATCAAGACCCAAAGAGGTGATGTCCATCCCTCTTCCGCAGGATTCACCCTTCCCTGTCGCCTCTCTGTCCACAGGCACGTCCGCTGTGGCCACCCACACCCGGCTCCTCCCGGCGCAGCCTCCCAGCCGAGGCAGCTTCAGAAGCAGTTTCCCAATAGGTTCAGAAGATTCACCCACCTTGATAGGGAAGGAATTCAGCCACAGAGATGTTAAGAAACTCAACCAAAGCTGCCCAGCCAGCTCAGAACAGAGGCTGGGTGAGATTAAGGGCTCCTGACCCCAGCTCTCTATTGCAGCCACCAGCTGCACCCCAAACACTGAGCCCAGTGCTGTGCCCAGCTCCCCAGACAGAGGCTCCCCTAATTCACCATGGTGATGGTCAATGAATTTGGCTGCCAAGGTGCTGCTGCCAGGGATACCTGGATGAGCACCCACCCCTGTGCCCAAATGCCACAGGTGTCCAAATGCCAGGGGTGCCTTCCTGCCCACAAAGAGCCTCTGCTGGGTTTGAGGTCTGCAGCATCACTGAGGATAGACTCCCCACCAACGCTGACAAACAGGCCCCTTGCCAAGCCAGGCATTATGAGGTTGGTGTGACTGGGGCAAAGCCACTGGGTTAACTGGCAGGGATGGGGAGGCTGCAATCAAGGAGGTGAATTCCCATCAGCAGAGGGCAAATGGCAGCGACATGAGAGCAGCTGGAAGACCCTTACTGTCCCTACACCAACATTTGGCAACTTCTCAAGAGTAACTGGCATTTTCATCCCTTGAGAAACCTACCAAACCCTGGACTAGACCAGGACCCTGCCTGCTCTGACACTGCACAGGCTGCAGGATGGCTGTCACACCAAGCCCTGCTCCTGGTTTCAGCAGCCTGGAATAACCCCAGCAGGTGCAATAACCTTCCAGGAGATGAGCTTTGGGCAGCTCCTCACAGCATCCTGAGGCTGGATACAGCACCCCTGTGCTGTGAGTATCCCTGCACCTAATGCTTATTTCTAACCTCAACACAAGTCACCATCTACCCCTGGCTGGAGCCCCAATTCTTAGGGCTTACAGCCATGCCGAGCCCAAGCTGTTCCTGTCACCAACTCGCCTCTGCTGATGGCATGTCTGAGTCTCCTCTGGCAGCTTGGCCTCCTTCCTCATCTCCTTTAAGCAATACTGTCCTGCAACATGTTCGGATATGATGGTGGATGATGGTGAAGGCAGGTGATGGCAAAGGCAGAGGAGTCTGAGTGGTCTAAGGATCTGCCTTCCACCCTGGGCTGGGCTGGAGGCCCACCACAGGCAAAGAGGGATAGGGCAACAGGACCATGGAGTCAACTGGGAGCCTTTTTCCTTCTTTGGAAAAGGCTGGGAATATTTTTTCCAGAGGAAATCAAAATGTTAAGGTTTTTTTAGAGGCTGGCAGCAGGTGAGATATTGGGCAGCATCCCCATACAACACAGACATTGATCACTTACCCCCAGCCCAGCCACTCCAGGACCCCCATCCAAACCCCCAATTCCCCCCTGCTGCTTCCCCTCAAGCAAAGCAGGAAAAAACAGGCAGTTTGTTCAAAGTGAAGGCTCCCAGAACAATGAAAGGAAAAGCAGAATCGGAAACTCTGTCTCCATCCACACAGCTGGGAAGAAGGTGCAGCTCTCAGCTCTCAACCCCAAGGTTCGATGGCCACAGGGGACAGAGGGGACAAACGCCAAGCAGGAATAAGAGCATCACAGGAATCCTTTGGGGCTGGATTCACCCCTTGCAAAAGCCAAACATGGGCTCCTGCTCTGAGTTTCAAGCCCCCAGAAGGATTTCAGCTGGGGTGAGATGAATGGTACTTGTTCCCCTTCTCCACAATAATTTGTGCGTTTGTAGTGGTTCCCTACTGCAAAGTGATGCAGCCCAGCCCAGCTCCCCTGACCAGGAGAAGTGGTAACACCCCTTCCCTACAGAGCCAAAATTGCATCCCCCAGCCCCATCCAGGATGGAAACAGCTGGGAAAGGCTTCGGGTGGGGGAAGGCAGGCGGCTCCTTCAGAGATATACAAGGGCTCCTTTCCCAGCTGGCCAGGGAAACGCGTTACCGGGAGGTGAAGTCACCGTCCCTGCTGGGACCTGGCTATTCCGCTCTCCAGGATATGAACTCAGAGGAGCTGTATTTGCCCAGGGAAGAGGTGGAGCCTTTTCCATTTCCCCCATCCTTCCGAAAGGACAGGATGCCTCCTGAGCGGGAAGAGATGGGCCGATAGCGATGGGGGCCAACAGCCAAGTGTGAGCACTGCCTGAACCTGCAGCAGGCACCCCGTGGGGACAAGGGCCACCCCTGGGCTGTGAGACACAGCAGAGCATCAGCTCCAGCATTAACAATACACCTTAGCTCATGTCCAGCTGTTCTCTGGAAGCCAAGGAAGGGCTATCCCAGAGACCCTGGTAAAGGAGCTGCACCTACAGACACTCTCAGTGTTGTCATTAATGCCATACCCAGCAAATGGTGAATTAAAATAATCCGTGGTGGATGTGCTACAGATTGACAAGGGCAAAAATAATACAAAAAGGACTTAGAGAGATTAGGAGAACAAACCCAGGCAGATTCAACCTGGGAAAAATGCAGATTGCAGCATCTGGGGAGAAATAATCCAACCGGCAGCAGGTCAATGGGAGGAAGAAAGGGGGGAAGCAGGATGTGGGGGACGGTGAGAGGAGCAGTGTGAGTGTGGGCAGAGGGAGCTGCTGGTCAGGAAAACAACCTTGGCAGCCCTACATGGGGGGATGCTGCTTCCCAGGGTACCATCTCCCACCGTGTATTCAGTTGCTTCCCGGGGTACCATTGTCCATCACGTACCTAGGGCTGTGAACATGAGAGAGGCTCACAGGGGACAAGAGGTGAGTGACAGGAGCCAGCAGTGAAGGGCTGGCCTTGCATGGGAAGATTAGGGCAGGTCAGTAAGTCAGGATTAGCTGAGCAACAGTTAATTAGGGAGGGCGGGCGGGCAGGGACGCAGCAACCCAGCAACCCACCTACACCTGGAGGAGTTTGACGCTCCAGAGCAGCACGTACCTATTTATTTTATGGTTCTAACAATGAGCCCCAGATAAAAATTAGAGCAGCCAACAGTGGCCAGAAAAGCCCTGTGGGCTCAAAGGAGTGAAACAAGGATCCAGACCCTACATCGTAGCTTGGAGGTTGCAGCAACCGTGCAGCTCCCAGGGGAAGCAGGGCAAGGCTGAGGCTGGAGGACTGGGCTGCCACAGCCCTATGGCACCATGATGCCATCAGTGCCAGCCCCGTGCCTGCACATGGCAACTTGGCACCCAGGAGCTGCTCCAGCCGGTGGAGCCAGTACTCAAAGCACACTTCGATGCGGAGGCTGGAAATCCTGTGACATCCTCCTCCTTTGGCCCCAGGGAAGCTGCCGTGCACCTGGAGCAGGCACTGCCAGGGCGGACGGAGTGGCTGTCCCCGCCCTGGCTGCGCTAATCTGGGCAAGGCACATGCAGGATGGGAGGGGAGGCAGCGGGAGGTGAAGCTGTTCGCTCGAGGTCACCCAGAAGGTCGATGGTTCAAGTGCCGCCACTCCTTCCCGAGGCCACGGCACGGCTGGGAACTGAATTTTACTCAAAACTCCCCCCTCTCGCCAGCAGCCCGTGGGCAATCAGCTGTCAGCAGCGCTGGACTAACCTCAGACGGCTGCTGGCGGCCAGAGTTTGGAGTCACAGTTAAAAATACCTTGCGGATGCCTTTCCTCAACTCTGACCCCACGAGTGGGTGCTGCCGCCAGCCCCGCTCGGGGATGTGCCGGCAGGATCCCCTGGACAGTCACAGCTTGGGCTCTGCAGGGACGTGGAAGCTGCTGCCTGGGGACTGGGTTTTCCTAAAAACCAAGGATTTCCACTTCTGGGGGGCTGCTGACTATATTCTCTCTTGCCAAACTGAAAGGCTCAGCTTCCTAAAGCTTCCTTCCAGCAAGTGATCCCTGCATTGTCTGACTCCCTCTGAATTGCAGCCTGGATTTCAGAAGCTTCAGCAAAACGTCTTCTTCCCTCCAGGACAGAACCAAAACGTGGCCTCTGGTTCCTGCCTGTCTTAAGGGATGCTGGATGGGTGACTGCTCCTGCAGATTCCATGGTGCTGCAGCCATTTGTGGCATCTGCATTGGGAAGGAGCATAAGGATCTCACCCAGCAGTGGCTGCTCAGCTCCCAAGCCATGATGGATGGGAGGGATCCCTCTCCAAATCTCTTCTCCAGTGATGGTAAGGGGGCACAGGGCACCTTGCTGTTTTCATTCCCTGTGCAAAGGTCACCTACCAAAACACATGAGAACTGACTGGCTGCTCCACGCTTCTGGCAAGTGGGAATGGGAGAAGGATGGGTCCATCCCCAGCAGGCACAGGCCATGCTCTCTCCAACCTGGGACAAGCAGCCTGAGAGAGGTGGTCCCATTGCCACTCTCTCCTTTCCCTCCCAAGACAGGGAAAGGTGTCCATGCCCAGAGTGAGTGGTCCTTCCCAGAGATCAGACCCTCCGACTGCCTGCCTGGGTTTCTGGCTGGACAATGGCAAAGTGGGAGAAGCCATTGACAAAATCTTGCCCATTGCCTTAGCTGGATTGGGATATTTTCATGCAGCTGTGGCAGTGAAGGATTTGCCTGGGATCCTGGTCTACAGCAGGGTTCCAAATGCAGTGGATAGGAGAGGGACATGACAGCTATATGACCAGGATGTCCTGTACCACCCTGCATGTCCCCACAGGGAAGGAGCAATCACTTAGCAGCTGGTGACAGTCTGTGTCCTGAGGAGAGGCATCACCCTGTCCTGGAAGCAGGAACCCACCCCAGGACCCCACACCCACCTTCCCATTCCCTTTGGGGCCCTTGGTGACTGCCGAGTTATTCTGGGCACTGCGTTCCTGACCCCCTCCCCTCGTCCCAGCTGCTCTAGGGCTGGCAGGGAGTGCAGCAGGTTCCTCCCATTGCCCAGCCCGGACGCCAGGGTCGGGCAGCAGCTGCTTGGGGACCAGCTGGGGACAAAGGCGACACGGAGCAGCCCCATCCCCCCGTATACCTTGGAAGGAACAAGGGCTGAGTTACAGCAAGGTCAAAGGCATCACAATACAACTCCAACAGAAAAGAAAGAGCTGGATCTGAGGACGCCCAGTCCATAGGCTGAGCTCTAGTCAGCAGCTCCCTATAAAGGGATCAGGAAGGGGTTTGGGGGCACCACATCAACACCTCCCACCCCCCAAAGAAAAGGTCCACCTCAGCACCAAAGGTAAACAGAGGCAGAGGCAACATCCTTGGCTCCTTGTCAAACCAATGCCGTGCCCAGCTTCCCGCAGGGACTCTGCTGCCTGCAGGGACCCCTCTGCCAGGTCAGCCCCTCCATCCCAGCCCTGCCTGGGCGCTCCCCACACCCCATCCCGACGGAGCGGCGGTGGGACACAAGCCAAGGCCTGCCCGCTCCCTGGACCCCTGCCTGGAACCCGATCTGTTTAAACCCGATCTGTTTACGCCTTCCCAGCGCGGCGGGTGCGTGTCGGGAACGGCCCCGGCAAGCCCGACTTGGCGGCGCAGGCAGGACGTGGGAGCGAGCCCTGGAACCCCCACCTGCTGCCCCGCAGCATCCCGGGGGGTGCAGGGAGAAAGTGGGGAAGCACGGGGAGAAACGGGACACTCTGCCTCCATCTGCTCCTTTTTGTAGGAAAAGGCACCACTTCTTGCTCTGTGCTACCCCTCCTGTGGCATTGGATGCCCCCACCCTGGCTACGAGACCGTGGCGGGTTGCTCCACCCCCAGGCCTGGCAGGGAACGGCTTTCTGAGCAGTGGCAACCCTTCTGGGAAAGCACTGGGAGAGCCAACCAGCCCTGGAAGCCTCACGTCCCTTCCTGGAAAACAAGGTTCTGATTTTGCAAACACACGGCCAGTAACACGTGTGGGTGCAGGGGGCTGATAGCCACATGCTGGTCCATGGCTGTGCCCCACTGAGAAGAGGCATCCACCTGCACTGCTCCTGGGTGGAGATGTTCATCCAGGACCACTCACCTGGTATGAATTCAGTCCCACAAAGCCACAGGCATTTGGAGCAGGCTGCAGTGTGACAGAGTAGAGCCATGACTTTGGGGACTCAGAGCTGACACCTGCATGCCCACACCAGGTTTGGGGTGAAAGGAACAGAGAAGCAGCTCCAGGATATCCATGTGCTGCTAAATATAACCAGTGGGACAGATGCTCCAAGACAGGGAGTTGCCTGCACCTCAACACTGTTGAGGAGGAAACTGAGGACTCTCCCAGTGCTTAAGTAGCTCTTGAGGTTTAGAGACACAGAGCAGGGTCAGAGGCAGCACCTCATTCTGTGCAGGAGCCTCCTTCCCTCTAAGGAGGAGCGTCTCCCTTCTTTTTAAGCCAGCAGGATTAGCAGGTACTGGTTCAGGGAAGCCAGGAAGGCTCATGACACCCTTCCCATCTGTGTCAGCCCCACAAAACCAAAGCAGAGCTGCTTCAGACGAACCAGAGCAGCCTGGGTTGCAGCCCAAAGCAATCCCTGGGCCATGGCTGTGCTGGACCCCACGCTGCTGGCCAGACTCACCGTGTCCCCATGTCCCTTGTGTAGGCAATGATTAGCCACCAGGGAGGACTCTGGCCCCCTTTGGAGGCCACTGAGGCAAGTGGTTCTCATGTGGCCTTGCCATGCTGGGGACACATCCCAGGTCCCTGAGGGGCTGCAAAGGCTGTGAGTTGGGTGTGCTGCCCAGGGAGACAGGACACCCATGGAAGGGGAAGGTCAGTGGGGTCCCAGTCTCCATACTGCTATTTGCACCCAGTTCAGCTCCAGCTGGAAACCCCCTTCAGGCTTATCCATGCCTGTCCTGGCAAAGAAACAAGGCAATGCCTCACAAGGGGCTGCTGGACTGGGAGAGTCAGGCAGGCAGCCCCTGGGATAGATGTTCTATGGGGGAAAGAGGCACCTGCAGAGTGGGTGTCAGAGCCTGAGCCAACCTTGCTGCTGGGGACGCCTCGGTGACAAGCACCAGATGCCCTTGCCATGCTTGCCAACTCCCTTCCAGGCAGACAGAGCCTTACACAACCAGCCATGCCCAGCATTACGAAACCCCAGGAGTTTTCACCCCTCCCAGCACAGCCACTCACCTGGGGTGGCCAAGCCAGAACCCAGCTGCTGGGACAGCACCGGGGAGGATGGGGCAGGGGTCTGGGCATGGCATCAGTGCCGGGGGCCACGCGCTCCCTGCGCAGCCTTGGCTGGGCCCGCGGGGAGCGGCGCTGGCAGCGCTTGGCGGAAGCACAGCCGGACGTGTTGCACCAGGCCTGGGATGCTGCGGGAGCCGCAGACCTGCCTCACTCACGCAGGTTCTCCCTGCTCCCTTATCTCGCCATCGCAGCCCTGCTCGCTTGCAGCTCCGGCCTTTCTCCCTGGGGTTGCAAACAACTCGGGGAGGCTGCGCACCTACCCCGGGCAGCATCCCGCAGGAGCGAGGGATGAGCCAGAGTATCCAGCCCTTCCCTGGGAGGGTAGAGATCATACCGACAGAGCCATTTCCAAGCAGTTTGGGCATCTCCAGACAGGTCTGTGACTCACCAGGACACCTCGGCAAGGCTTGGGTGATATTACAGCCCCAAGGTTCAAACAGATCCCTCCCTCTCCATCCCAGGCATGATTTTTTAGGGAAGCCGGGATGGGATTTAGGGGGAGCCAGAATGCTCACAGCTCCTCCCCACCTTCTTGCTTGCTAGAGCAGCCAGCAAAAAAAAAGAAGGTGGTTTATTGTTATTTAGTTTCTTGCCCCTTTCATACTCCTTTGCCGGAGTTTTTGCCAGCGGCGGGCCCCGGGTCTGGCGGGGATCCAGGACAGCCGAGGCGCTTTTAAAAACAAAGCAGGGCGCGTGCATGCACACATACACGCACGGCATCCAACCCTGCTTTTAACTCTTGCCGGAGCAATGCTGGTGGAAGCATCCATTTCCAGCAGGAAACCATCTTAACACGCGGTTCATCGCCACTGGGATCCAACAATTCACCTCTCACCTTCCCAGAAAAACCTCTCTGCGGCACTGGGATCCTGACAGAGAGGTGGCAGAAGTGATGCTGGTCCTTGTTGTGGTCCACCAGCTCCTTCCTGGAACCAGCCAAGCCAGAGGACGGAATGCCTATGGCTGGCAGTGTCCTTGCCACGTCCCCTTCTCTGCAGCTCTGGGGAACACCGTCCTGGTTCCCGTGCCCGTGTGCTGCTGGCAGCCAGGCACACGGAGTCCCAGGGCTCGGGGCTGCCCTCCCTGCCTGCCTGCAAGCTGTCCTCATCTGAAGTGTGGCGTGTTTCTGGGTCACACAGCCAAAACGGCCTCTGCAGCCCTTGGGAAGGAGTAGCTGAGCCCCCTGGTCTGGGCTGAGTCACCAGGAAATGCCCAAGGGATGGAAATTCCCCTCCTGTCCCAAACCTCAGCCTCCTTCCTGTGACACTGGGGACGGCTGCCAGCCTGGCTCCATCCATGGCCCTGAGGGACCTCCACATTTCCAGGAGATCCCAGATTCCCTGGGATACCCCAGTGCTGTCTGGCCATCTCCAAAGGATGGCAGCATAACCTGGAGCAGGCTCAAAAGTCCCCACATTTATCGCCTTGCCCAGAATTAGCCTGGTTTTCCCCACACTCTTTTACGGAGACAAGAAAAAGTCAGCTGCAGTAGCCCAGGCTGACAGCAAGGACCACAGGTTGCCCTGCCAATGGGTGTCCAAAGGCTGGGGACAGAAATACACAGAAATCCCCTGGAACAGGGGAAGATGTGGAGCTGTGAACACAGGGAAATGGGGTGCAGAGGGGCAGGGGCCGGGCCAGCCGATGCCCTGCACAGGCTCCTCCATCTCCCCGTGTGACAATGTTTGCTCGTGCCTTATCTCCTGCACTCGGCACAGCGACTCCTTCCCTGGCTCCGGGCGCTCCGGTGGCAGCCGGGCCCCTTTCCAAACACAACACCCGTTGGAGCCCAGCTTTGAAAACCAACTGTCCCTTCACTCCTTCCGCTGCCTCTGCAGGGCTTTTCCTTCCCAGCAAGAGAGGTGGGAACACCAGGATGTGGATGGGAAAATCCAGCCAGCAAACACTAGGATACCAGAGGAGACCCCTCCACTTCCAGGGAGGTCAGGAACCACAGGAGGAGGAAGAAAGGATTGACCCCACCTTGCCACGGAGCTGCAGCCCCACCACCATCCAGCCCCGTGGCTGCCGCACTCTCTGGAGCCTTTGAAGCCTCTTTTCTCCCGCTCCTACCACCCACCCACCGCAGGCTGGTTCAGGAGCAGGTTTGGGCATGCTGGGGGTGGTGGGGTCCCCGGCACGGGGCCACCGCCAGCCCGGCTCCCCGGGCACGGTGCCTCACCCCGCTCCTGGCTCAGTCCTGGAGGAAGAGGGAGTTTTGCCCGTTTCGGCAGAGTTTCTCAGCGTCTCTCCGCAGGCGTGCCCACAGCCTTTCCAAGTCGGAGCGCGGCTGCGGAGCCGGTCCAGCCCGTCAGACCTACAGCGTGCGGGGAGAGGAGGGGAGGACACAGCCAGGAAAGCTTTGGGAACTCGTCCTCCAAACTTAGGCGGTAAGGGACGTGGCCAGGGTCACACCTGTGCTCGGTGGCACAGCCGGGTCCAGCCGCCTGCACTGCCCGGGGCAGGAGTGGAGCAGGAAAGGTGCCCAGGCACCTCTGCACCACTGCCACCAGGGAAAGCCATCGGGTGTAACAGAGCCTGACACGATAAGGATCCTGCCCAAGGCCAGTCTGAGCTCTGCCCTGCAGCCAGACCAGGAATAGCACCCGGAGTACCCGAGGGTTTGGGACAAGCCTTGCTGGTAGCAGCAGTGAAGAGGAGGATGGTTCTCTTCCGCACTGAGCTTGCTGCTGGCACGAAGGCACATCCAACATCATTAAAAAATAACTCCCAGATTGCAAAAAGAAGCAACTTCTCCCCCAAACAACTACAGACCTGCTGCTGTTGGGAGAAGCGGAAATCCCAGCAGGTCATGAAAGGAGGGCGGAGGTTTCTGAAGAGGACAGGGACACAGAGCACCAGTGGCAAAGGCTAAAAAAATCACAGGAGAGATATTAAACCTCACACTTTGAGGCTTAAGCTGACACAGCTACTTGGGATTAGGAAAAAATTCAAGGGTGAGAGAAGAAGTGAGTTATCCCACATCTTCCTGCTACAGTCTGATAGCACATGGAGCAACATCATCCTTCTCCTGCCAAACTGGATGGTAGCAGCATCTGAGGCTGGCACAGCTCTTGAGAGAAGCTTAACATGCTTTGTGCTGCTGGGATGTAGCAGTGAGAGGCTCCAACACAGGCACGGAGATAAAGCCAAGACCCCTCTGCAACTTGCTAGGTGATGGCCCAAACACAGCCATGTCCCAGGAGCCCACCCCAGTCCTTAATATCTAAGGTCTGGAAAGCACCAACATACCTGGTAAAATGGGGCAAGTGACTGACCAGACCTCCTCAAGGCAGCAGCTAAATCCCAGCAGGGCTTTGCTCCCTGTCCTTGAGAGTTTCACACCAGTTTGCTCAGCTGCTGCCCTTTCTTTGCACTTCGCATAGGTCTAAACAAAAACCCTCACCACTCCCTTGAGGAAGGCAAACAGTGAGTCCAGCTCCCATCACCTTCCACAGCTCCTCCAGCCCCTGCCCATCACAGGGGCACCCCCTCTCCCAGCATCACCCTGGCTTCCCCCCATTCCCTGTCCCTTGATCCTGCATCCAGGGATGGGGACACCCAAACTTTGCCGGGCACCATCCAGCTCCAGGAGATTCCTGGCCAGAGGAGGCTCTGCCTCTCATCTCCCCCGGGAGCCCCAAGCCCTCAGTGCCGGCCCTGGCCGGGCCAACTGGTGCATTGTTGGCGAGGGCAGCAGCCCAGGGACGTGATTGATCGTGGGGGAGAGAGGCCAAAGCCGTGATGGGTCGTTTAACAATTTCAATCAAACTCTGCAGCGCTCCCGAAGCAGAGGGGAGGGGAGAGGGAGAAGGAAAATAAAAAGCGGGATGTTTCCATTGCCAGGGAACCTCAGCAAAGCACGGCTGGGCCGGCAGGAGCAGCCTGGCTCTCCCAGACCAGAACCCCCTCCCTGGCTGCAGGAGTGACCACAGCGTCTCGCCGACATCCCCTTCCCGCAGGCTGGACAACTGCCCTCGCCTGCCCTTTCCCTCCTGGCTCCTGCCCCCCAAAAATCTTGTCCCACCCCAGCACCTTGGAATGCGAGGTGCTGTGACCCACTTGTGCGGCGGCGCTTGCGCGGGGAGGCGGCTGCGCACGGAGAATATTAAACAACGTGTCCCTGAAGTTCCCGCTGCCAGGACTGGCGCTTGGATTTTGCTTACGTGCGGTGACTTTTTTAGGCACAGAAAACCCCAGAGGGCTGATCACAGCGATCGAGCTCCCAATCCACTGAGACAGCAGAAGGACTCTTAGAGGGATTTTAAAAAATATATTATAAAAAAAAATAAAATAAAAGTCAGCATCTCAGCCTGTCGTATGGAAAAGGCGCTTTAATGAGCAGCAAAGGCAGCAAATACTGGGCTCACATGGCATCGGTGAGAAGAGGGAGAGGGAACCATAAGGGATAAGGAACAGTGGTGCCCTCCGTGCCAGGGATGAGCCTCCAAGCCCTACAGCAAGTCTAGCACAGGAGCTCCACTGAGGGCTTGCAGCAGTGGCCTTGGAGGGGTCAGGGTATTTTGGCCCCTTCTCATAAAGGAATAAAATGAAAATAAGCTGAGGGAGCTGCTGGTGCCGCTGCAGCAGGGGAGTTAAACACACATGTTCACGTGGGTGCCCCACGGCTGCAGGGAGGACAAGACTCCAGAGAGAAAACAGACGGGATTGAACTGGGAGGGAGTTACTGGAGGGTACGGGAGAAAACCAGTGTGATTTCACCCCTCCGGGTGAAGGACAGGAGAGACATGGGCACCCCAACCTGCACACACTGCCCGGCCATGGGACACCAGCTCAGGGGATAGGGCTGCGTCAGCCAGCAGGACACTCACGTTATTTATTGCCTTGGGGGTGTCCTTCAACCACCCACATGGGCAGACTGCTCTTGTTCAGCTCAGCGACCCTGTACAGGCACAGTCCCTGAGCAGCAGAGGCAATGGCACCTAGTACCTTCACCCAGGGAAGGGGCACCAGATGCTCTTGTTCTGGGGAGGAGGTGGCACCCAGCCCTTCTGAAAGCCCAGCAGTTGAGATTTGCAAAGTTCTGGCCACAGTCAAAGCTTTCCAATAGATGACCCAGGGGAGCTGATCCCCTCCTCACGTTTATAATCCCCAGCCTAACTCGGGTTTCTTCGCACCAGCCTCTCTGCTCTGAGCTGCTCCTAAGAAGCCTTAAAGCTTCTCCTGCCTGAGATTCCTCTCTCCCTCCTCCAGACAGCTTACTCCCTTTCAGCTTTCCCACACATCCCCGTGAGACCCCCCACGATGAGCAGCCTTGGCAGGGGTATCCACACTCCCAACAGCCCGGACAGCCAGGGTGCACCTTCCCCCAGCCAGACATCACATCGAGAGCCCTTTTATTTACTTTTCCCAGTTTCCTTCTCTTGGTCTGTCAGGAGAAATAACCAGGAACTCAGCTCTATACAAGTGCTCTGTGGCACTGGACACGATCTCATCGATCTTTCCACCCTCCCCATCTCCTCCAGACGCCGCGCAGCGTCTGCAGGACCCCGGTGCCCTTGAGGACCCTCTTGAGCCCTCTGTTCGCTCCAAGCTCTGCTTGCTGCTGACCTTTCTGAGAGCACAGGCAAGAAAACAGCCCTGCTGAAGGGTTAAATATTACCAGACTGAAATTCAAGGCTTGACGATTGGTTCCAGTCGACTGGCTGGGACGATAATTTTTCACAAGATAAATACGGCTGGGAGTGAGCAGCAACCGCTAAAGACCCTTTGTAGCAGCGTCCCCCCAAAGCGGTTCATTTCCCCCTGCCACGGCTGCTTCCCTTCACCCATCCCTGCTCAGTGGCCCACACTCCAGGGCCCCTGGCCCCGAGCCCAAGGGGAACCCCAGCTCAGCTGTAGGATTGCTTACAGCCCAGTCATTCATCCGCACGGGCTGTGCCTGCACTCCCGCCTCCAGCCACAGCACAACTCATGTGCCGGGGGTCAGAGCCAGCACCTGCACCCCGCCTTGGCCAGAACTGAGACTTGCACCCCGGGACTGGCAGGAGTGCCCGGCCAGGGGGAGGGAGCCCACGGCTCTGTGCCCAGGTACTCACTGCTCTTGGACGCCTTGATCTTGGCCACCAGTTTCTGCACACCAGGTATGTCCCCGTTCTTCACGGCCTGGATCAGCTCCTGCTCACGCCCCATCGCAGGCAGGTGGGAGCAGTGGCCACGTAGAAACCCTCAGATCCCAGAGGTTTATAAAGCCATGGGAAAAAGCCCCTAATTCCTCAAAACACACTTTGATGAGAGATGAAATCCAGGTAGAAAGACACTTTACAATCCCACGGGGCATAAAAACCAGAAGGAAGAAGTCTCTGTTAAGGGCAGAAGTCCCTTTCTGCGTCGGGAGGAGCAGGACTCAGATGGGGTTTGGTTGGAGAACATGCAATCAGTTAAAACAAAAATTACTTCAGTGCTCAGGGACAGGCTCCCGGCAGCACCAGAGCTCTGTGACACGAAGCCAAGCAGCTCGGGGCAGGGTGTCCAGTGCTGGCAGCATTGGGATGCCCTCAGCCTCTCACAGCACTCCTGGAGCCAGAGGTGTCGTGCTTCGCTCTCTTCAGCAGGCTCTGCTGCGTTGACGAGTCCCTAATTCTTCCCAAAGGGATTATGGGCTCGTTGCCATCTGGAAGTCATAGATCCTCCCTCTCTGGTGCTCATTAGCCCCTTGGTTTCGGCATTCCTCCCGGTGACGGCACTGCAGGCACGCTGGGGAGCCCCGTGCACGGCCAAGCCCCCGCACGGCAGCCCGGGACCTGCGAAGGGAAGAGCAGAGTCAGCCCCCAAAGGCCATTTACCTCCCGGCTCCGTCGCGACAGCTTTTGTATCCGTGCCGAAGAACGAATACTTTGACTATATTTAGTCCTGGAAGGACTTGGCTCATCCTTATGTTAAACGGAGAGGGAAGAACCTGTGGAGAAAACCTCCGGAGGGTGCTGTCCCCGGAGCAGGACAGGGGTGCAGCTCTTCCCCTGCCCTCCCAGGGCCACACACACCACGCTCTCCCTAAAGGCAGCACACGGGGCTTGGGGTACACGACATCTCCCCCTCGCCTTTCCCGGTGGCAGCACACAAGGGATGGAGCTGGGGAGGTTTAGCCAAAGCCCGCTGCAGCCCACGGGAGTGGGTCTTGCCTGCTCCAGCCTGCCTCGCACTCTTCTCTTCCTGTGCAAAGATAAACCCTCACCCTTCAAACTCCCCAGGACGCTCAATGTCCTGGGACCCAAGACACTTCTTCACCAGTTCAGGAGCTCTCTCTGGCCCCAGTGAGGAGCTGGGTGTAATGCAGCAGGACAGCTGTGCTCAGAACAGGATCAGGGTCATATCCTGGCCAGCCAGGGTACCCTGGAGAGGGCACAGGGTCCTGCAGAAGCAGTTCACATGTCCCAGCCTGTGCTCCCACACTGCACCCGGGCTGCCCAAACTGTGTGGCAAGAAAATCCCTCCTAGTTCAGGGCCATGCATCTGGCAGGCTGCTCCAACACCGGGGAGGAGCGTGCGTGCAGGAAAGCAGGGAGCACACACCGTGCCAGCTGCAAGGCCATGGCCACATCACCCCACAAGTTCCCCTCTGCCCATCCAGGACGGATCAGAACCAGCTCTGGTTCCCCTGGCCATGGCTCAGTGGAGTCTCCCTTCCCAGAGCGCTCGCCCTCCACAGTTTATGTAACAGTGGGTGTCGCTTCCTCCAAGCAATCGAGGTCACTGTTCGGAGCAAGGAAATCACAGGGGACACAAGGCAACAGTGACAGGTCCCGTTGGGGTGGGGGCAAAACCAGAAGGAGAATCCCATGGCATAGCATTGCTCAGCCGGGAGCTGCAGCTGCCCATAAACATGGACCCCTCACGGCTCCCCCATGTTCCAGCTCTCCCCTGGCTGCAGCACCACAGGGCAGAAGAAAAGACGATCCTCAGGTACTGGCTTAGCTTCTGGGACAAGGGGGTGTGTGATTCCCACACAGCTGATGAATCCCTCGGCACTGAAGCTGGTGCCCGTCGGGGTCAGCTGTCACCTCCCTCGTCCTGGGGCACCTGCACAAGCTTATCTACCTTACAACAAAGTTTCAGCCACTTGACTCAGACTAACCTCTCGCTGCAAACAAATCCCCTCCTGAAACCTCTCGTGTCTCACCGTCTTCAGAACTATTTCGTTTAAGCCTGTGCACTGCATCCAACTCTGTGCTGCTCCTCCAGAGCGCTCACAAGAGCCGAACGTGTGGCGGTGAGACGACTTTGTATCTGAAAAGTCTGCCCGGCCTCACTGGGAAAACGGCCCCGGTGCTGCTGCCTCGGCTCCCGGAACACTCGGGGCTCAGCGGGCAGCTCGGAGGCACCGAGAGCTCCGAATGCCGACCTGACCTCCTCACCTTCTCCAGAGAGGAGCAGAGAAGGTAAAATTCGAGAAACGCACAAAGCTGGAAAAGCAACAGCAAAACATCCCTCCCACACAAGCAGAGCGGAGCCTCCAGCCCAGGAATCCACCTGGAGAACCAAAGTATCCCAAACATTCCCGCAGCCAACGGTAGCGCCGGGGGAAAAAAGGAGGGAGAGGAGGGGGAAAAACCCCTAAACAAACCTAAACCAGTTACGTAAGTGGCGGAGGAAAGATGCAAAGGAGCTGAAGGCACCCAGCCGGCTCCCGAGGGGCGGCGGGGGCAGCTCGGTTCCCCCGGGAAGCTCCATCCCCGCGGTCGGGCGGGCAGCGAGGGGGGCCCGGCCGCACCTCCGCCTCCCCCGCCCCGAGACCCCCGGGCGGGGCGGCTCCTCCGTCCGGGCGCGCTCGGGGGGATTCCTGCCCCCACCGAGCCGAGCTGTTACGCGGCTCCCGGGGCGAGTGGCTCCGCTGGCCCCACTCACCTGGCGGCGCTCCCAGCCCGCCGCACAGGGACGAACCGAACCGCGCCGGGGCGAACCGACGGCACCGGACCGGAGCCGCCCGCGCCGTGCGGAGCCGCTCCGGACCGCGGCGCGCCGAGCAATGCCGAGCCCGGCCCGGCCGCAACTTCCCGAGCCGCTCGGGGCGGGAGCGGCGCCGGTACCGGAGCGGAGCCGCGGATCCCGGCGAGCAGGCGGCAAAGCACTCGGCAAAGTCCCGCTCGGGCCGGCCCCGTCCCGGCAGGAAATCCCTCCCCGGCCCGGCCTGATTGGAAAAGCCCGGCGGGTTGTGCGGCGGGGCCGGGCCGGGGCGGCTGTCACTCACCGTGATGCGGCGTCGAGCGGGGCAGGGGCCGGGCCGCCCATCCCGCAGCACCGGCACCGCTCCGCCCCCGGCCGGGGCTGCCCCGGGGTCCCGGGCATCCGTTCGCCTTGAAGGGGGTCTGGCTGAACGCACAGCGCGGTCCGGTACCGGCCACAGGGAGCGGGACCGGCCCGATGCTTCAGGACCGGCGTGGTACGGGACCGGCCCGATGCACCAGGACCGGCGTGGTACGGGACCGGCCCGATGCACCAGGACCGGCGGGGTTCGGGACCGACCCGATGCACCAGGACCGGCGGGGTTCGGGACCGGCCCGATGCTCCAGGACCGGCGTGGTACGGGACCGGCCCGATGCTCCAGGACCGAGCTGCTGGGAGGTTCCCCGTTCTCGATCCAGGACTGAGGCAGTGGTTCGGGACTGGCTCCCGTGGGAATCCTCCATCCTCCTCAATCCAGCTCTGAGCCGGTGTTCTGGGACTGGCGCCATACGGGACCGACCTAGGGCTTGATCGGGAATTGGTCCAGTGCTAGGAGCGGCCTCGGGGAGAGGTCCCCCATCATCCATTCAGGAGCTCCACGCTGGAACCAGCCCTGCCCCACTGTCAGCCCTTTGCCCCCTCCACTCTCAGGCCCTTTGGCAGAGGGGCTGCTTAATGCCACTGATGGCACCCATGGGACCAAAATCCACCGATCCCCAGCTGTCCAAGCCCCAGATTAATCCTACTCTCACAAAGCACTAAAACCACCGAAAATTACCCATTTCTGCCAATCTTCAGCAGAAAGAGCAGAGGCAAGTGCTCCCTCGAGCACAGTTCTTTTAAAAAAGAGATTGCCTAATAAAGCTGGACAGTTTTTGTTGCATGATACCACTGGATTATCATCAACTAATCAGATTAAAAACACACGGAGGCTTTGGTTTTATTCACTAAATGGCCAGCCCACAGCTCCCTGGGGGAGTTGCAAAGATCCCACACCTCTTCAAACCAGGCCTCGAGACATTTCACCAAACGATGGTTTCACGAGCAACCCCAGTGAGGGGGATCCTTGGCAAGGGGGAGGGACTGACGTCTCCAGACACACCCTGTCTTTTCAGCTTCAGAATGAAGAGATTATTATGCACATCTAATTATAAATGTCAACATTTTATGGCTGCTCTGCTGAAGAACGAAGCTCTAAGTAGCCCTGCTAGAAACGGCTGTGAAGTGAAAGGTCTTGTTATTCCTCCTCTTGAGTTTTTCCAGAGCTTGTAAAGCGCAGTGACATTTATAATAATCCCCTGAATTTATGTGGCACCTTTGGTCCTTTTAAGGATCTTAATTAAGCTTTGCAGCTCCCTGAGCACAGACCTACTTTGCAAAAGAGGAGCCCAAGTCCTGCTTTGTACAAAATGTGTGTCCCATTTCAGGCAGGGGAAGGACTTTTTCACCCCAGCGACCTCCAGCACACACTGTTACACCACAGTAAGGGCACAGCACCCTGACATCCCCAGCCAAAGGTTGTGCTGCTGCAGCCACACTCGTGTGGCTAAAGCTGGATAATTCAAACTTTAGTCTCTGGTGTCACACAAGCCTTTTGAATGGAGGGCGCCACTGCAGGGATTTAGAAATCAACAGTTGCTAGTGCAGCCTTCAAACCCATATATTTACCGTACAATATTACCATATTTACCCATATATTGGCAGTCCTGACACTGCACCCTCCCTCCATGGCCCTGCCTGCAGGGAGTGGAGCTGGAAGGAGCAGGCAGCCCCCATTTCCCACCATGAGCCCCAGTTTTCCAGCAACTCTCAAAGGTTGAACAGCTGGTTGGTGACACCAGCACAAAGAGCTGCCAGTGGCTTCAACCGTGTCCACCTTGCAGAGCTGACAGACCCCCCGTGACATTTATTCCCCTGTGCCTGCAGAGCAGGTGCTGAGAGCATCGATTGAGTTTGCACTGCAGAGAAAGTCCTTTAACAATTCACCCACCTTCTGTGCACCAGTACGAGATGTTTTAGAGTCTAGGGGGTTTCAAGGTGCAGGCACAGTTGTGTGGCCAGCTCTGCCCTCTACAGAAAGGTGCCCAAGGCAGCGCTGACTTGTGTTCCCCACTTTGAGTGAGGGGACTGGGGGCTCCAGCCGGGTCGGGCTGCTCAGTTCTGCGGGCCCCGGTTCCTCTCGCAGCTCCTCAGGTCGATGTTGCCATCTAGAGGTCCCTGCTACAGCAATCGGCTCCTTGTAAAGTGTTAGGAAGGAGGTTGTTGGGGTTTTTTAAAACTCAATGCAACATTTCAAAGCAAGTTTTTTTTAGGTTAGCCCATGTCTTGGGTGGCTGCAGCTCATCCTGGCTTGTCTCACAGCCCCTGCAGCTGTGCAAACCCCTCCTCTCTGCTCTGACATTATTTTGAGATGGGGTAGAACACTCAAAGCAATGCATTTGCTGCCCAGCATAGAAGCAGCTACACTGGCAAAAGCAATATACACAGTGGCATCCACAGCAGCTTCATGGCCAGCACTGGCTCCAGGTGAGGCTGTGACAGACATGGCTCCAAATTCTGGAGTGCAAGACTTCCACTCTCAAATCTCCCCCATGAAAACCAAACTTGGAAGTTCGTGGCCATTTCATCCCCACCGAGTGAGCAGGAGGTCTGCAAAGCCCCAAACCAGACATCTAAAACATTTTAAGTATGTTATGAACCAGCTCAGGCTTCTCTTTCACTGCTGGTTTTTTAAAGCGTGCTCAGCTCTACCCAAGGCCTTGCTGCAATCCCAGGGCTGCATCTCACACGTGGGCAGGAGGAGGCTCAGGCAAACAAGGGAGCAAGGGCAGTTTGATGCCCATGGCAGACAGGGTTGACTCCCTGGATGGGTGTGCAGACAGCACTGCCCAAACACTCTCAGTTCAGGGTCAGCACAGGGCTGATGTCTGGCAGCACAAGGGCAGCACTGCCATGGCAGAGGCTGTGTTGGACCACAGGATCTGTCCTGCAGGGAGGAGAGTGCAGGCTGAGGATGAAGCAGGGTGAGGAAGAGCCTCTCCTGCACTGAATCAGGCCACGGCAGAAAGCAGGTTATTGCCCAGATTTAAAGCCACCCACAGGAGCCCTTCCTGCAGCTCCCGACATTGATTCACACATCACCTGGCTCCCTGAGCACTGAGGGGTGATGGGTGTCCCACTGCTGGGCTTTGCTCGTGTCCTTAAGCAGCCCAGCAATTGTCAGTCTCATTCCTGATCCTCAAAAGTCACATCCTGTCCCCATGGAGCCTTTCCTGTACTGGCATCTATCTCCTCCCCACATTACATCCAGGCCAAGCATTTCCCACCCTGCTCAGCACTCCACCTTGTTGGCACCACTGTCAAGGGCAAAGTGAGAGCAGGATGGAGGATCTGGACACAAAGGTGCTTACATAGGTATTTACTCCATTACCTCTTACATACCCTTGTGGCAATAGCTGCTCCTGGAAGCAGTCCAAGAAGATGAATTAGGGGGCTTCATCAAAAGAGAGATGCACTGCCCATAAGGAGGAGGAGGATCAGCTCCTTCTCAGAGACCAGGCTCTGGCAGACAAAGGTTTGGGCTGGTTTGGCCCCAGACATCTCCTGTCATGCCACAGCACAGCTGCTGCCTACCAGAAGGGCTTCAATGCCAGGATACATCCCAGATCCAAGCCAGAACCTGGACACAGCTACATGAACTCATGCCCTGAAGCTGAGCATCAGCCTGAGTGTGAAACGCAGCAGTGAGTGCCCTTAGCAGAGCTGGTGAGACCTGCTGGTGGCAAAGAGCTACAGAAACCCACCCAGAGTCAGCTCTCAGACAGGTAGAAGGGCTTGGCCGTTTAGGAAGCTCTGTTATGGTAGGCAGTATATTTTGCAACAATTAGTTTCCCCCCATAGAAGCAATAGGTAACCAACCCTTTGCTACATCCTTCCACGGCAGTCCAGCTCTGAGCTCCCTTGAAAAGCAACTCCACAGTCCTGGCTTGAAGCTGTGCAAGCCAGGAGCTACAGTCCTCAGCAGCCCCTGCCCTGGCACAGCAAACACAAACCCTTCTCCTGAAGCCCTGTGGGAGCTTGGGCAGGTGCTGGCATGGGGCTCCTTCCCACATGCCAGTCCGGACTCACCTCTCAGGCACACGTGAGCTGCTGCTTGCACTGTCCTCCTCACCCTGCCTTCCTCTTCGTCCTCCTCCTCGAGCCTCCCTGTGCTGACAGCCACTTCTTTCTGGTCTTGTGCCTTTCTTTTCTCTCCGTCTCCCTTGCTTAGTCCCTCACTCAGGAAATTAAAGATAATCCTCCCTTTTTTTGCAGCCGGATTCCCTGTTTAACATTCGCTGCATGTGCTTGCACTGATTCAAAACGGGATTAGACTTTCTGTTGCTTTGATGTCAGTTGGGCTTTGCACTTAAGGCAGAGGGGGGAAAGAAAATATCTGTTAACAAACCTCTTGGATTCCTCCCATCCACTTGCATCCATCCTGGAAATGAAGGTCAGGCACATTTACCTGCAGAAAAGGAGCCCCCTTCCAGGATCGATGTGGGAGGAATAAATCACAACTGCAGCACTGCACTCCCTGCACGTGGGCCTTATTCTCTGGAAACACCCAAATTTCGCTCTGGCTCCGTTATCATCCAGCTGCGTGGAGGCTGAATGGCTCCCATGAGGAGGGAGGTGTCATTAATCATCAGCAAACCACAGCTCGTTGGCTGTCAGTGGATATTGCAACCTCCAGCTGCCGTGCAGCAGGGAGCGCGTGGGCCACCGGCATGGCTCCAACCACGGGGGCTCAGGGAATACCCAGAGCTGCTCATTTCCAAGGGGGAAGCAGGTGCTGCAGGGTGCCTGTGCTGGAAATCCATGTCCTGCTCCCTGGGGAGTGACATTTGTGCAGTGGCACAGTCCATAACTTTCCAGGGTTTTCCCCTCTGCTTCCGCAGGCCTGAACTTCTCTCCCTTTGGAAGACGAGGATTTGGGGTTGTTCTCACTGCTGGTCCTTCCAACACCAGTACAAAGCAGATGAACATTTTTTCATGTTGCCTGAAAACATCTTGCTTTGCTTCCAAGACAACGCTCCTTGAATCCATGATGTCCAAAGCAGCACAGTTCAGACCTGGAACAGGATCTCACACCAGAAAAGTCTTTCACAAGGGATTCTGCAGAGCCATGGCCAGGGTTGGGATGTCACAGTGGATCTTATTCCTGCTTATTCAGAACAGCCCTTTCCCACAGTCTCCAGAGCCTCACAGGTGGCTTCTGCTGCCTGATGCTCCTTCTCCATTCCCACCAGAGCTTCCCTTCACAGGCAGCTGGGTCTCCTCTGGGTAACAGGCAGATCTGGGGGCTGCATAACTGGAGATGTTCCAATGTCTCTGAAACCATCCCGGGACCTTCTGCAGGTTGTTCAGAAGAGCAGCTCCACGGACAAGCACAATCCAGCCATGACCAGAACCCAGCTCACAGCTCTGAGCCCCTGGGGAGGCACAGCCAGCACCAGCAGAGCAGAAGTGGGGACAGCAGTGCAGAAGGGGACACACCTAGGCAATCCTGGGGCTCTGGCAGCTACAATCGCTGTCACCCACACCACTGGCTGTGCTGCAGCCCTGACTGGCACTGCCACAACATCGGGCTTCCTCCAGGACTGCCCAGGGACCCGGGACGTGCCTCTGCCAACAGCACAGTGTCTAATCCATTTTGCCTGGTGCACACTCACAGACTTGATTAATGTCTGCAATGAGCTCCATCCATCATCGGGGAGTAAAGGAGATTAACTCTGCAGCACGCCTGCCTCGCGCTGATCCCATTCTCCAGGCTTCCTGATTAATGGCGAGGCTGCCTTATCTGCCAGGCCAGGAAACACGAATATCCGGGTTGCCTGTGGTTAAGGGAAGCTGTGGGAGCAGAAGGGGCAGTGCCAGCACAGCCACAGCACGCTCTGCCATCATCAGGGCACTGCTGCTGCACCTCTGCTCCCCAGGCTCCATTCCTATTGATCCCTGCATTCCCATTGCTCCCTCTCTTCCTTCCTCCTGGCCCTTCCCAGCCATGCTAACATGGATGCTGGAGGGAGAGCAGCAATTGGAGCGCTGATGCATCCATGCAGGAATGCATGGAAACCAAAATCTGGGGCTCCATTTTCCCTCAGTGGGTCAGCAGGGAAGATGTCATTCCCCATCCATAGAGGGAATTCAGGTGAGTTGATTTGGAGGCCTGGAATAACCCAAGCAAATCTCTTCCTAGGGGTGGGGGCAAGGCTGCAGCTGACCAGTGCTGTGGAGAGCTCTTCCCAGGAGGACACGCTTGTAAAGTGGATGCAGGGAATTAGCAGTGCCATCTGGATGGGCTCCAGCTCCTGCCCCTGGCTCACTGCTGATGCTTCATTAACAGCTCCCTCCTTTCAGCTCTGTCTCCTCAGCTTCTGCTGTGATCAGCTGGGCTGGAGTTTTGTTGTCTTGGGTTTTTTCCAAGTGGAAATTATTTCTCATTTCTTTTAACAATCAGGACAGAGAGAAAGAGACAGGAGAGGAAGGAATTTCTAGGAGATGAAAGGGCAGGATTAAGGACACGGCTTTCACTTTGTTATCCCTCTAGTGTGGCTAAGAAATTCCTTTCAGAAGAAGGCTTTAATTAACTATGATTTCTGACGGGAATAAATCCTGGAACTAGAGATAGGTCTGGCTTTTTGGGTCTGCTGACAACCCCACCTGCAACCTCAGCAGCCCAGATTCACACACACACACACGTGGTCTTATACAAAACTTAGCACATTTAAAATTGGCTTTGCAAAGGCACTGACTGTCTGGAAAATAAGGATCAGAGGAAAAAACCCCAGGCATTAGCAGGGCACTGTGCATGGTGCCAGTGGAAAGACAATCTGAGTGCACTGAACCATGGGGCTAGGGTAGCTCAAAATGTGGGAAGGGGCCTTTTGCATAGAGTAACAACTCAAGGCAGGAGGCAGAAGAAATATCTCTGTTGCCTTCTAGACCAAAAGCCCTTCTCACACAGCAGGAAAAATCAGAGGGAGAGGAGAGAAAGACGCCCAGTGGCAAACTGGGACATTTAGAAAGCATCACAGTGATGTATCCGCATCTTCCACTGCTGCAAAACCCTCCAGGAACTGAGTCAATCAAAAATAACATTTGGGGCTGATTTTTATCCAGATGAACTCTCTCCAAATATTTTAAGGCAGCCAGCAAAACGGCCAGCTTCTGCTTGTTTAACCCTTCTCCTGGAGCCTGCACTGATTCTGACAGAAAGCACCGTTGCAGAAAGCATTTTTTCTGTGAGTTTGATCTGCACAACTGGATGTGGTGGGATGCTGTTCATCCCCAGCATCACCCTGGTCACCTCCCCGTGCCCTAACTCTGTTCTGACTCACTCACTTTTTGCAGCTCTACTGTCTGTGTAGATCTGGACATGAAAGATGAAGAATCCACAGAGGTTTCCAGAGGAAGCCTCGGCCCCAGTTTACACAACAACAGCAACTCCTGCCAGGGAACATCACGGCAGGTCCCTCTAAGAATCACATTTACGTTTTTCTGAGCCATGCTAAACAGGGAGCTCACACTGAACCCACATCTTGCTCCTCTCCCATCTTTCCAACTAATGAACTCCCAGCTGATAACAAATGCTGGCTGCTGTTGCTGGAGCATCTGCCTCTGCTCTCAGTGTTTAACAGCCCAAGAGGAAAAGCGCTTTACTGATTATTGTTTTCACTAGTGAGCATCATTTTACTTTTTCATTATCATTTTAAAAGGTTCCCACCTCTCCCACTGCCCTGAGCCACTGCCTCCAACCCCAGCAGATGCCTCTGTGCCCTGCAGCAGCACAGGGAACATATGGTTGGTTTCCCTGGGGAAAGTGGAGAGGAAAGGAACATCTGGCTGCTCCAGTGACCCAGCTGCTGAGGTGAGCAGAGCTTTTCCTGGGGCCTGCAGGTTTGTGTCAGGAGGGTTTCCCATCCCATGCTACCACTGCTGACAGCCCCCTCGACACAAGGCTGCAGTCTCACTTGGGATTTAATTACTTATTAATTCTACAGATTTTTTACTTGTTCATATCTTCTGCAAACTAAAATTTTCCTGTGACATGCTGTATCCAATGTTTTACTGGACTTCAGGTAGATTTGAAAAATCAACTGCTTTCTTACCCTTCCTGCCCCTTCTCAGAACTAGGCAGCAGGATTGCAGTCTCTGGTTATAAAACACCACTTTTTTATTAGCTCTGTCATAAATCCTTACACTTGGATTTGCAATTTCATGTGACAGCTCTTTCCAGACACGGAATGGAGTTTATCTTGTTTCCCTGACTTGAACCTCTCAGGATTTTCCCTTTAGCTTCATCTTGGATCTGTAATTTCCATTTCCAAGCTTAACAACATCCTAATTCTCATTGAAAAGAAGGATGGCATAGCACTCATTTTGGGTTGGGCAGACACTTATTTTCGGTCATCAACCCTCCACTTCAATCCTCCTGCTGTGTCTCCTCTTGAGCTCCATGAACAGTTATCCACAAGCCACAGATCCAAGCCAAAACTTTTTTCCCCTCAGTTCAGACTCACAAGGAATTCAGGTTACAGCTGCCCTCTCCTTGTGCTTCTTCATGTAAAAGGGAATCAGTGACAAAGAACAAATACATACCCTGAGGCAGGATTTGTCTCCCTGAGGGCTCCTGGCTGTTCCTGTCCAACATCAAGACGTGCTGGCAGCTTCTTATCTCCCGACAAGGACAATGGGGATCTGCCCATTTCACCAAGCACACATCCATGTCCCTGAGCTCAGCACATCAGCTGGCCCAGCCCTGGAGCCCACCAGCCTCTCACAGAGCAAGTCCTGCTTAGCCCCTTGTTATTTTTGGCTGTGCCTTTGTCTCTGGGATCCTCTAACCTTTAGCAATGAAAACAAAACCGCAGAAGGTGCTGCCCTGGCCTTTGGCTCACTGAGAGCAGTGGGATGGGCAAAGGCTGAGGGCTTAAACCTCAAATTAGCAGTGTGGGACTGGAATGAGCCAGGCAGCTCTGACCTGTCATTTCAAGGGCAGGAACCTGTGGAGAGGGAGGAGGTCATCATCTGGTTTCAGATAAATGCCCACTTTGTGTTAATTAATTAGAAATCCAGCACAGATGACAGAAGAGCTTAGATGACCATTTAGCTGAAAAATTCCTGTAAAGCCACATGTGGCTATAGAGCAGCTGAGAAAGGGAATTCACCTGGTGCTTTCATTAGAGATGCACATGTCTAAGAGAAAGCAGAGCCTGGCAGTTGGGAAATCAGGAGATTGCTCATGGCTCAGGCTCCTTGTTCGTTAATACCAGCTCAGGGCAGAATTGGGTCTCACAGTAGCAGCAACCTGAATCAAGTCAGGCACCAAGGCAACATCAGCTTCTTTCCAACCTGCCAGACCATACATACAGCTGTGCACATCTGGATCAATGACACAGCATCTGAGTCACCACCAAGCTACCTTCACAAACCTACTCCTCCAAACATTTGAGTTTTCTGTGTTTAGTTTCATAATTGGATCATTACATTCAGTACAGATCCCTCTGTGAAGATACCAAAGTAGGGCTGAGATAGACATTGCAGGAAGATGGATAAGATGCTGTGTAGAGAGAATTGCTGTCAATTTTTGACCTCAAGCTCAGCATGTGGCTTTAGGGAAATAATTTAAGTTTGCTATCACTTCTCATCTACAGGGAAGGAAAATGTTATGTGACAAAGTCCCACTTTACAGAATCAAAGGAGATAAAATGGAACAGCAGTTGGAAACTACTTTACCAATCTTGACTGGAAAGAAGGGAGACTGATGTGCAGCTATTAGACAAAGACAGCACCCAGGCAGCATGGAGGGCTCATGCACCATGTCTAACACATCCTGAGTGAGATCATCCCTATTCCTAAGGCCACTGCAAGGACAAAACTTCACCCATTAGGGCACTTGATAAATATAATCACAGTCAAAGAGCTAAGTAATAAAATGCAGAGGCCCATCCTGTAAGTCTGGACTCATAAGTAAGGAGAGCAGTGAGTTCAAGGGGAGGATTTGCAACTTGGCTCTTAGCGAAGGCTCCTCTCTCAAGAGTGCAAATCCGAGCAGCAGCCAGGTGCTAAATAAATATTTAGCAAACGAGAAAGTCTCCATTTAATGAGAAATTATTTGGTGAAACCAGCTGGGGGAATGGTTTCAGTAGCACAGCAACAGAAGCTGGTGCTGCTCTCTGCCCCACGGGATGCTGCGGTTCCACTCGCCTTGCGTAAGTCAGGATCTCCAGCTGGGACAGGCACAGGAAATACAACTCATTACTGAAATGCAAGAGCCTTTCAGGGTTAAACCAGCCAGATTCATTCCCTGGTTGCAGAATTTGCCTAGCAGCAGCTTTGGATGATTACTATCTTTCTTCATTACAGTGATGCTGCAGACAGGATGGTCGAGGTCTAGTGGCGATGCCAAGTTTGTAGGAAGAAGTAATTTTTATTTCTTTTATGTTCAAGGGCTGAGCTCCATTTCCTCACTTTTATCTACATCATTAGGCTGTCGAGATGGTGCTTCACTGCCCAAATGTTAATTACTATATCCCTCTTTTAAGAGGTGTTTTTCAAGGGGTTAGTGCCTCAATCTTCCTTGTAATTACATGCAGTGGTTAGTACAAGTCATCAGCTATATCCCAAGGTCCCCTGAGAGCTCATCCCTGCTGCAGTTTCCAGTAGATGAACACTCACAGAACCAGTCCTTCAGAGAGCTGCTGTCTTCAAGTGTTCAGGCAGATAATGAGCAGATTACTGTGCCTGCTCCTGCTGCTGACAGCAGCTCTGTGCACAGCCAGGCTGCACATCACCAGTTGCTGCAGTTTATATCCCTCCCTTCTCTCTACCCCTTCAACTCAGCAAAACTCCGTGCAACCAGTCCCTCCCTGGGGCAACAACTTCCAGATTACTGACAGAGCAAAAAAAGGGGAAAACAAACCTTGTTAAAGCCCGAATATAAAAGCCCAGTAATAAAAGTGACACAGAAATGGTGGCGACGCAGATCTCAGATGCTGAGCATGGCTTTGTCATGTCAGGGATAGAACTGCTGTAGATTTTTATGCCTCTACAGCTGAGAAGAAGGAATTACAGCTTCATCATATGTGAGGATTTTCTAAGTGAACAGCAATAGCTGAGATTGCAAAGTAAAACTAAAGTCGTGCTTTGGAACAACCGCTATATTTAAATGTCAGATTCCTTCTTTGAAAACTGTAAGATAGCACATTCCTCTCCAGGGGAAGTGAGTAGGAGCTTGTCTATGCAAGGAAAATGTTTGGAATAGCAACTGCCTATTAGTTTCCCATGCAAACACTCCTAATCCATACTTCAAGCCTGGATAAAACTAAATTATCTGAAGGCACTCTGTTCACAACACTCCAACACCCACATACAAACCACTGCTTGCTTTGCAGCAGTAACCCCACACAGATGAACACTGACATTCATCCAAGATGTGAAGGAAAGAGTTTTTAAAGAAAATATTAACTGAGAAACAGTGCTTTTTCACAAGTTGTACATGTTCAAAACTTAGATACCACAGATACCTGCCATGGAAAAAAACCTCAGAGGCAAATCATTGACCGAGGCAACTCCAGAGACTCAACAAAAACCTTACAGCAGAGCAGACAAATTGACCTCAGCCTGTCTCTGATTGCTAAGAGCTTCAGTGCCAGGGCAAAAGGTGCACCAGGTTTCTGTCTGCTTCTGGCCCACTAGAGGACAACCTAATAATGATGAACTCCTTTGGGTTGCACAAAAATGGCCCATACTGAAAATGCTGCTGCCAAATCTGGCCGACAGCCCATGGTGGGATTGCTGCTCTGTGTGTGCTGGGCCTCCCTTTCACCAGTACACATTGATTCCTTCAGACTTATGGAGCTCCAAAAAATGTCTCCTGCAGTTCATGCCAGCCTTTGCAACAACAAAAAGAGACAGAAGCAAGGGAGATTTCCAGACAGACACATGTAGTTTTTATAAAGCAAACCAAATCCCCTGCAGCATGCTCTGCCACAGAGAAAACCTTGCCTGTTGCTGCCGGATTTCTCACTCGCTTCTGACATGATATAATGTGTTTTTTTTTTTTTTTCACTGCAGGAAGTGCTCCGAGGTACAGAACGATCTGTTTGCCTTGGTAACATGTGATTTATCAAATCGTAATGGAGGAATCCATCTCATGTATAAACAGTGGCCAGGAGCACAACACAACCATCAGCTCAAAGCCACAGAAAAAGCACGGGCTACTGCTCTGGCAAGGCAAAGAAAAAGAGTAAAACAGCTTCTCAAAACCCAAGGGAGTCCTTGCCTAGAATTTTTAAGGCAAATAGATGACAAATAAAATCTGAGCTAGCAACACAGCTAATTTCTGGAGCTAGGAAGCAAATGAGCTGTGGCAAGAAGCAGAACAACAGAAAACAGCACAGAATTAATTACAAGTGAAGTGTCTCAGGTTAGAATTGAAGTTAGAGGCGTCAGAGGGTCAAGCAACAATTTTCAGTCGGTAATTTGCTTCCTTAACATCCTTCATCCCCACCAAGGCTGTGCCTATGACTCGGGGATGAAAAGTGCACGTGTCTGTAAAGAGAAAAATACACGCTGGAGGCAGATCAGAGCTATTTAAAAAGCAAAAGTCTGATACTCCTGCTGGCGCCGGCGATGGCAGGCTGGCTGTGCCCGGGAGGGCTCGGGTCGCAGCATCCCCTCGGGCTGGGATGTGAAGGGCTCTGCCCAGCCCCCGTGCCAGCCCCGCTCCGCACCCGCCTTCCCTCCCACCGGCGGCGGCGAGGGATGCTCGCCCCCGGCGTGTCTGCCCGAGTCAGCTGCTCCTTGATGTCAGAACCTGCTCCGGGCTCGGCGGGGCGGCAGCGGAACCGAGCGCAGCCGAGCCTCAGCCGCTGCTCGCCGGCTCTGGGAGGGCTCCCTGCTCCCGCATCCCGCCGGGAAAGCGCGGGGGCTCAGCCCGTCCCACCGCGGAGCCGCCGGGGGAACTTGCCCAACTTTCTCCATCCCGAGTCCCGGCACCAGCTGCCATGGCCCCCGGCAACTCTTCCCGCAACTTCTCAGCGCCGGAGGCTCAGAACGGCTCCGGTGAGCGGGGGCTCAGTGGGGCTGCGGGTGATGGTGATGGGGGGCTGGCGGTGATGATGGGGAGCTGGGGGTGATAGGGGGATGGGAGTGATGGGGGGGCTGGAGCAGGGACCCCCCGCACCCCGCCCGGGCTGTGCCGCCTTCAGCACCCGCGGGCGGACAGCGCCGGGCGGGCGGAGGGACGGGCTGAGCCCCCGGGGTGCGGGACACTCCTGGGCACGGCACAGGGCTCCAACAAACACAGCCCGACCCTCCTGGGCACGGCACAGGGCTCCAACAAACACTGCCCGACCCTCCTGGGCACGGCACAGGGCTCCAACAAACACTGCCCGACCCTCCTGGGCACCGCACAGGGCTCCAACAAACACTGCCCGACCCTCCTGGGCACGGCACAGGGCTCCAACAAACACAGCCCGACCCTCCTGGGCACGGCACAGGGCTCCAACAAACACAGCCCGACCCTCCTGGGCACCGCACAGCGCTCCAACAAACACAGCCCGACCCTCCTGGGCACCGCACAGCGCTCCAACAAACACTGTCCGACCCTCCTGGGCACCGCACAGGGCTCCAACAAACACAGCCCGACCCTCCTGGGCACGGCACAGCGCTCAAACACAGCCCGACCCTCCTGGC
This sequence comes from Acridotheres tristis, assembly GCA_037013685.1. Taxonomy (NCBI): domain Eukaryota; kingdom Metazoa; phylum Chordata; class Aves; order Passeriformes; family Sturnidae; genus Acridotheres; species Acridotheres tristis. The sequence goes on from CM072905.1 coordinate 6,823,948, forward strand.
CACGGCACAACGCTCCAACAAACACTGCCCGACCCTCCTGGGCACGGCACAGCGCTCCAACAAACACTGCCCGACCCTCCTGGCCACGGCACAACGCTCCAACAAACACTGCCCGACCATCCCGGGCACCACACAGCGCTCAAACAAACACTGTCCGACCCTCCTGGGCACGGCACAGCGCTCAAACACAGCCCGACCCTCCTGGCCACGGCACAGCGCTCCAACAAACACTGCCCGACCCTCCTGGCCACGGCACAACGCTCCAACAAACACTGCCCGACCATCCCGGGCACCACACAGCGCTCAAACAAACACTGTCCGACCCTCCTGGGCACGGCACAGCGCTCAAACAAACACAGCCCGAGCCCTCCCGAGCATGGCACAGCGCTCAAACACAGCGCTCAGACACAGCCCGACCCATCCCGGGCACCCCACACCGCTCAGACACAGCACTGAAACACAGCTCGAGCTTTCCTGGGCACGGCACAGCGCCCAAACACAGCCCGAGCCCTCCTGGACACAGCACTCAGACACAGCCCGGAGCCAGGCGCTACCTGTTGGCTGCCAGGCAGCAAACTCCAGCAGCCCGCAGGTCCTGGCTGCTGGGAAGGGAGGAACCAGCCCGGCTAGACAGGGAGGGAAGCACAGAGAAGGTGAGATACCGCTGGAGAGGGATGCAGAGATCCTCACCAGGATCCCTTTTTCTCTATACGACCCTGTTTTCAGATCAACAGTTCAGGGTCAGGCAAGACAGTTCTCAATGGGGTTCAAGCTGGTGAAACTCCAACAGGAGGTGGTTTATACGTGGTCTTTGACTCTCTGCATCAGCACAGTCCTTTGGAAACCAAAAGTGCGCCTTAGGTACTTCCTTCTGAAATACAGTGAAGATGAAGTCTCTTACATATCACAGTATGACTTAGAATGACAATCACCTTAGAGAAAAAGAAAAAATTAGCCCAGTCCACATTCAGTTCACATAGTGCACTGAAAAGAAAAACTCTCAGGGCAGCCACAGACCTACAAATCAATGCCTGAAGTAGCTGCTTAAATACAAAATATATTCACTTGGATATGCACAAAAGCAGCACTGAAAATTCAGATTCAATGATGTCTCAAGATGAAAGAGACTTTAGGAAAAAAGACAGAACTTTTGAGAATTTGATAGATGTGCTCTTCTGACTCCAGTCTATATAACAGATATAAACTACAGTTTCAAATTAATGCATCTGATAATTCTTGCAAGTCCTGCTTGTACAGACACCATCAGCAGGACAGAGGCTACAGCTCTGCACAGACCACCTCTCACACAAAGCCTTGGGCATGCACACATCCTGCTTTGAGGCTGAGCTCATTCCAAATGTTACAGAATCACCATGAGCACTGAATCGATTATACAGCAGGAAAAGGGATATTTTTGTCCCAATTTCCAGCTAACCATGTGGCATTTATGTTTCAAATAATCCTTTCCCACCACACTCATGAAGTTTGTGGTTAAAAGAAAGGAGATCAGATCTCAGAACAGCTACAATCAGAACAGCAGGACCAGAATAATCATCTTCCAGTTTCTAGTCCTCCATCTTCCAGCATTAAGGAGGCTTGAGATATCCTTGGATGCTCGAGTGTCAGGTTTTGAGAGGGTGCTGATGGCTGTAGGTTACCTACTAAAAATCACATAACAGGAGACATTTCCTTGCATTAATGGGTCACCAGGAGGAACAGGGACCACTTAAATCCCCACAAATGGTTTGGACAAGGCTTTTCTGTCTTATCAGCCAAGCCTGGCTTCCACCTTCAGACCCCTGCTAGTTCTCCTGTGCCTCACTGGCTGCTTTCTGACACCTGCAGAGAGGTTTCCCAATAAAATGGTGCAGGAACTGTTTTATTGGGTTCTGGCATTGGCCTTGCCTAAGCTGGCTGCTTCCTAATGCCAGAAGGATTGAGCCAGTGGCAGATCATCATGGCCCACTTCTAAGAGCAGTGAAATATGGCACACACATTTCCAGCCACAGGCCAGCAATGTAGCCCTAGTTATCTTGCCAATTCTGTCAAACTTCTCTGTCACACCAAAGTAAATGTGGAGAAGTTTGTGCTCAAGAATTCCAGAGGTCGAGGTCAGCAAATACCACTTCAGCAAACAGACACTGCTTTGGCAACGACTGCACCTGTAAGTATCTGTTATTTCACTTAATCTCATTTTCAAGATTTCCCTAGGTTCTGTTGGGGGAGGCTTCCCCACTTCTGCTGATAAGGAGATGGAACAGTTCAGTGACTGAAAGCATTTCCAATTAACAGCACATTGAATCATCTGTAATTCAATGAAAGGCAGCCTAGACTGAGGGGCTGTCACACACAGTCCTGGCAACAGCCACATAAATAACTCACACAAAACCATTTCCTAGGAAAAAACTCCACCAGGTCCCACAGGAGAGGAGTAATGAGATGAAATGAGATCTGCCTCAGCTAAGAAGGGTTATTTTAGACTTCAGCACACAGGGAACCCTGCAGAACAGAGAGCATCACCATCCCTGCCTTCAACACCACCTCCTGTCCCCAAGAGCTTCTGGCTTCAAAATGTGATTTTATACTCAGGTGAGGGACAAGGCCAATGTGAATTTGATTATGTTTGGGAGGTTCCATCCCAAAGAGCAACAGCCAAGCACTGGTGTGGATAAGCTAAGTGTTATCAGGCAAGAATTTTGCCTAGGAAATCCACCCACATCCAGAACTCGAAGACAACACCTTTAAGCTGTTTTTCTTCTAGGACAATCCCTGTTGAAGGGCCCCTCTGAAACATACTCCCAATCCTTGTCTAACCACATTGTTGGATTTCTTTGTAGGAAAGAAGCTAGAGAAAGGGAGAGAGGCAGGGAAGGAAGAAGGAAAGGAGAGTGTTCTCTGGCCTACCCTTGATAAGAGGACAGAGTACTGTCCCAGATCTCACAGTACAGATAAGCACGAGCTGTCTGCCTGCATGGCCAATGAATTCTGTGTTTCATACCATACAATAGATAAACTACCCAGCAGATTAACTGAAGCTTTCTGATAGCAGCCTGAGCATTGATTTTATCCAGATTTTGGCACCCACAGAAATGCTTCTCCAATGTGTGAAGCAGAAGCTGCCTCACCCACTCCCCTCAAAAACAGCTAAAAACACTTCATGGAATAAAAGTTACTCTCAACTCTGTCAGGTGCTGGTGAATGCAGAGGCATGCCAGCCAGAGGTTAGTCCCTCAAAAAAGGGCTGGGGAGTTGCAGAGCAGGACAGAAGCACATCAGGAGAGTTGAGGAACGATGGCTACACATACCAGGTCTGGGTGGCATGCTGAATGTACTGAGAGGCAGAGAAGGAAGTGCCAAATCCCCAGCTAAGCCTCTCCAGGTGCTGGAAAGGGTCTTTTTCTTTAGTGGGGATGGGTCCATCTGCAGGTCAGGGCAAGCACACCAAGCTGTGAAGAGGTTGTCTCTGGGTTGCACTCACTGCTTTGGTTTGTTTTGGCAGTACCAGAGAAGCCAGCACCACACACCAATGTGATAATGCCCAGTCTCTTCAGCATCATCTGCTTCCTGGGCATCATGGGGAACCTCATTGTGATCTACACTATCGTCAAGAAGAAGAAGCTGAGATGCAAACAGACCGTGCCCGATATTTTCATCTTCAACCTCTCCATCGTGGACCTCCTCTTCCTCTTGGGCATGCCCTTCCTCATCCACCAGCTCTTAGGCAATGGCTCGTGGTACTTTGGAGCTCCCCTGTGCACCATCATCACCGCCCTGGACACAAACAGCCAGATCACCAGCACCAACATCCTCACAGTGATGACTCTGGACCGTTACCTGGCCACCGTCTACCCCCTCAAATCCACCTACGTGCGGACGCCGTGCGTCGCGGCTCTCGTCATCTGCCTGGTGTGGCTCCTGTCCTTCCTGACCATCATTCCTGTGTGGATGTACGCCGGCCTCATGCCCCTGGAGGACGGCACCGTGCGCTGTGCTCTCCTGCTCCCCAACCCAGAGACCGACATCTACTGGTTCACCCTCTACCAGTTCATGCTGGCCTTCGCCGTGCCCTTGCTCATCATCTGCGTGGTCTATTTCAAGATCCTGCAGCACATGGCCACCACCGTGGTGCCGCTGCCCCAGAGGAGTCTCCGGGTGCGCACGAAGAAGGTCACCCGCATGGCAGTGGCCATCTGTTCTGCCTTCTTCATTTGCTGGGCTCCCTTCTACATCCTCCAGCTGGTTCACCTGGGCATTGACACCCCATCCGTGGCCTTCTTTTATGCCTACAACTTTGCCATTAGCTTGGGCTATGCCAACAGCTGCCTCAACCCCTTTCTCTACATCGCCCTCAGCGAGACCTTCAAGCGCCAGTTCTTGGTGGCCATTCGCCCTGCCAAGGAGCCCTGTCGCAACAGCAGCTCTGCCAACAACAACAGCATGACAGAGGCCAGTGTGTGCCTGAAGCTGGCGCCAGAATCCACCCAGCAGACTCAGTTCCTGGAGGACTTCTCCCCACGCTCGCTGCCGGTGACTGTGGCTGTTCACTAGGGCACTCCAAAGGGATGGCAGCAGAAAGCTCTGGATCTGTGAGCTGATGGAGGAGCAGCAGCTGCAGGCAGGTCTTGGAGATGCCTATGGACTACAGACTTCCACCTCCAAAATGCAGGTGCCTCTCTTTTCCATTCCTGTGCTCCTGCACTGCTCCCAGCCTATGAGATGCTATGTGCTGCTGCTTTTCATCCTGCACAGGAGGACTCTGCCCCACTGGGCCTTCAAAGAGGATGAATAGAACAGAGAAAAAGGACAGAAAGAGGATTTCCAGGGGGAATATTCATTCTACAAGAGTAAAACCTCTATCAGCATTGCCCAAGGATTCCTCACCTCTTGGCCTGATCAGGCAGCTTCTCAACACAGAGCTTCTTCATTCAGAACTTGAACCTTTGAACCACAATGTCATCTATTTATTTTTTTATAAATAATCTGCAGACTTTGCTGGCTGTGCTGATATCCTAGAAGCACACAGCAGAGAGATCTTGGGGACAGAAATCTCACTCAGACCTGTTGCTTGGCCTTTCAGTCCAGCCCCATCTGCCTCCAGTGGGCTGTATTGTTTGGCAACCACAACATTTCAAGAACTGGCTCATTTCGATGCTAATGCTAAAATATTTCAAGCAAAATCAGACACATAATAATCACACTGCTTCAAGGGACTGCAAAGAATTCTCAAAACTACTTCTGCTAACACCAGATTTGTGGCTTCTCATGGCAATGAGCAGATTTTCACAGTGCTAGTTCTTCATGCTGCTCTTGTGCCTCACAGTCTGCAGGGCCATTGGGGAACCCCTGGCAGAGGGTTTTAAGCAGGACTAAAAATCACAATGTGCAGAGATCTGTGGAGCGAGAAGCTGTGAAAAAGCAGCTCAGGGGAAGCAGAGTTGCTTATGCAGCTTCCTCAAAAATAACAAATGCTTTACACAAAGTTAAAAGAGGGAAAATTAAATGTCTGTATGTTGTATATGCGGCTTTAACAGTCGGAGGTTAGGAAGTAGCTCTGCTCATTATAAAGTAGAGAAAAGACAGCAGAGATCAGCTCAAAGCAGGGATTACACCAACAGCCTGTGCCAGGCTCCACAGGGACCACGCAGGCATTGTTCAACACTTTGTCAGACACGGAGGGACTGGTTGCTGTAGATGGATTTAATTTAAGAATTAAAAACATCAAACAGTCCAAAGGAATTTGTCATACCACACTTAAGGTTTCACACCACCAGCCACCCACGATATGCCCAGAACAGAATTTCACCCTTGCTCAGCTCCAAAGCACAACTGTGTCACCTGCACAGGATGTCCTAAGCCACACACATCACACTCCTAAGCACATTTAAACACGGCCAATATTTCAGACTACACCCTGCAGAGAGCACACAGCCACTCGCTCACCTCCAGCGATCAAAGCAGTCAGGTGTGCAGCACCAGCACCTTTGACACCATCAGATGCAGCATGTTGCTTTCTGAGTCATTGAACAAACCTCAGGACAGGGTCTCTTTGTATTTTCTTCCAGGCTCTGTCACAACCAGCACATCCAGACCGTGACTGAGAGTATCTTGTGGATTTTCTGCCTGCGTTTCCCCAGCCAACAAAGCCAGACATCTGCGGAACTTTCAAGCTTTATGGCTCGAAAATCTTTGCCCCGTTTTAACTGCCAGGAATTTTCACCTGCTGTTTTTCATGGAGCTGCTTTGCTCTTTGGTCAGTACTCTCCCTGAAGGGCTTGGATGGAGCGAAGGTCGAGGACGATGTGTGCTGTGCCAGCCAGACTTGCCCTGGGGACAAGGGAAGCTATTGTGTCACCTTTCTCCCATTAGGCAGGGAAGAACTGGCACATTTTCTGGGAAGGGAGGTGGTAATGACTGGGTGGGTGTTTCTTCCTCTAGTGCCAGCCATAAGGAAAGTATGAGAAGTGAAAACAGACTGAGTTATCAGGGCTCTCTCGGAGAGCAGGACGTTGGAGATATTATCTTGCTTACACAGTAAAGGTGTTTATGGTTGAACAAGTCTGTTCCCATCTGAAGTGAGTCGATCTGACCGGTGTGGCCAAGCCATGTGCTAAAAACCACAGGGCCAAGTGGGCTAACCAGGAAGGGACCAACTGGTGCAGCACTCAAAAGGGGTTTTGTGGGGCTGACCTTTCCCAGATCTCATCACGCTGAGGTCAACACACCAGTCCAACACTGACCACAACATGGGCACCTTCCCAGCTTGAAGTCCTGCAGATCTCATCTGTGTGAGGTGCAAAGCCATACTGGAGAGCCTGGTCCCAACACCATGGACAGGTGACTGCCATTTATCCAGTGTCCCAGGAGAAGCATGTGCCCCTTCCCACCACCCTGCAAGGCTCATGGTTTCCATTCCCTCATGTTCCTTCATGTCCTGAAGGGGTTTCCTACTCCAAATGTTTCAATACTGGCTGTGGGATCCTTCCCTTTCCATGTACATCCATAAAAGTGTGACAAATCCTCCTTGGGAAGACAAGGATGTGAACTCCTGTGTCTGTATTGAGAGGCTGGGAAGAGAGGCACAGACAGGAAGCAAATTAGCAAAGAACACAGCCAGCAGATAACTTTTGTCAGCTTCCCAAAATCACCCCAAAGCACAGGGCAAGATGAACAAAAGCCTGTCCTTAGGAGCAAACCTATTGATCGAATGCCTCCAGAGGTGTCACCCTAGATAAGGCAAGGCCTTCCAGGAGCTAAACAGTCCCTGTGCACCTTGGTGTGACCTCCTCCAAACATCCTATCCCTTTTCCAACTTTTTCAGAGCTGGCTTTATTCAGTCAGAGAGTCCATTGACATTCTGGTTTGTGTTCAACTTTACCTCTTTGTCTCTCTGCTCTTTGTATTTATTATGTGATCTCCTGTCTCAGTGCCTTGGTTACCAAGGGCAGAGCCTGAATAAAGGGAATTGCAAAGTAGGGAAGGGAGCAGGGACTCGTGCAGGGATGGAGAGCCCCGAGTGCCGTGAGGGCTGCCCAAGAGGTGCTGTGAGAAGGGCACAGAGATAAGGAGCTCATTTCCCAGCAGTCCTGCCTCCCATACACAGCCCATTTTCTATCTTGAGAGAAATCAAAGGGAAATTCAGCTGAAAAACCAGGGGAAAAACACCCCCACAAGCAAAGGGCAATAGAAAAACCATTCAATCTGCTTTTTCACATCAACAGCCTACTATGCTTGAGGAGACAAATTTCCTCTGCTCATTTTGCCAGCACTTATCCCATGTTTTTGTGGGCTGCCTTGTCAGACAGCAGGGCGACAGATGGGTTCACTCTCCAGCCCCTCCTCTTCCCCTCATTGTCCTCAGAGGTGCAAGTGAAGCCACATGTCACAGCTCTGCTCTTGATAAACTCCCACAAAAGGGCAGATGGTCCAGTCACTTTTACTTTCCCTGCTGGTGACAAAGTAATCCTTGGTTGGTCGTGGCAGGATTCAGTGCCTGGCTCACCCTTCTCAGTCACCTCTATTGCACTCCCCACCTCCCAGCAAAGCAAACTCCTGCCTTCCCCCAGTGGCAGCTCTGCCAGGCCATCCCTGGAGCCCAGCTGGTGACATTCCCTGGACACCCTTCTCCACCTGAAGTCTCTGCACAGCTGAGCCTGCCCAGGAGAGAATTTCAGCCGTGATGGAGCACACGCATGGAGGCTGCAGGGTGGGGAGGAGGGAAAGGTGGGGTGACTCACTGGCCCCTGGGACACAGCCAGAGCCTGACTAATCCTGTTTCCTCAGCCCTCCTGGGCTGCTAATTGAACACATTTCATTCAACAGACTCACCGGTGGGAGAGGAGCCACGTGGCAGGTACGGATACGTTCCCAGCCCTCTCCTTCTCCTAAATCCTCCTGCCAGATGCAGGGACCACACAGCAATGCCCTTCCCTGCTCACCTCCCATTAGCAAAGCAGCACAGCCAAACCCCCACAGCCTTTCCACCAGCTCCATCCCCAGCGTGGGGCTGGGGAGGGGCAGCAAAAAGGAAACACAACCGCAGGAGAGGAGTAAAGGGGGAAGGATGTCTCATCTACAGCCTCCATCTCCCAGTGAAGGGCCCCTCCAGCACACAGGAGACCTCCAGTCTCCAGAATCTGCATTCACAGGGAGCATTTGAACAGGGAACTCGCTGCACCACTGGGGGAAAAAATTGCTAAGAGATGTAGACCACAATTGCAGAAAGGCATGGGAGAGGATACCAGCTCTGAGAGCCTTCGTTGCTGTCCATATCCCCTTTGGGAAACAGCTCCAAAGATCATATGGGACACAGTAATTGTTCCTCTCACATCTTTGTACCAGTAGTGCTGCCTTGGCTGTGGAAAGCACGACTCCTGCTGTCCCAGTCTGGCTCAGTTTGGTTCCTCCCAAAGGGCAGAGCTGGGCTTCAACAACTGCAAAGTCACCCTTGAGAAGTGGTGGTGCACAGAGCAGAGCTTCCAGAGGCACTTCAGGAGGTGCTGAGGACAGGAATATCAGAAAAGCCATCAGGGTGTCACTCAGTACCTCCCACCACCTCTGAACACTGCTGGAGTCAGGTCCAGCTCCAGCCCTCCATCCTCTGCTCCTCCAAAGCCAAGCCACTGCATCAGCCTCACCCTCCCAACAGCAGCTGAACAGCACAAGCAACAATGAAGGCTCAAGGCTTTGTCCTGCAGGTCCACACAGGGTCAATCCTTTGGAAATGGGAGCCAGGTTCTGCCCCATCACACCAGGGGTGAGTTACACCACAGCACTGAGGGGATTTTCAGCACATCAGGGAGCAGATCCCACCCCAAGTACCAAATCTATCATCATCCAGCACTGCATTGCAATAGGATCTGCAGGGTCTGGATCCACAGAAATGCATCTGGGGCAATGATTTTTCCAAGCTTCAGTTAAACCAAAACTGGAGTGTGTCCCTGTGTAAGCTTTAAACCTTATTTCTTCCACTTAAAACTGAATTAATAGATGAGTCAGCCCTTCCCTCCAACCTGTGCTCTTGTGTCCCCTGCAGGTTTCCACTCACAGAGTAGGCAGCCTGAGAGTCAGTGACATCATTTTAATTATTCTGGTGTTCAATTACCATTCAGTTGCCTTTGCTAAGTCCGGAGGAGCTCTTACAATTATCTTCCTGCACATGCTGCTGTAAGCACAGCAGCTTGGAAACACTGGGCTGCCATTCCCTGCTCCAGCAGACACTTCAGGGGAGAGAGCAGAGCTCTCCTTAGGCAGCCACAGCAAGGAAGACTCCTGCCTCATCCAGAGCACGATGTCTCACACCCACATCCCACTCCAGGCTCCGACCCTCCACCCCCTTCACCCATGCAGCTTGAACACACAAAGCCAAATTCTAACATTTCCATGCACATTTTGGCACAGAGTAACAGTGCTGACTGGTCTCTTTGGCAAGTCCTTAGATCTTCCCTGCGTCTGTTTTCCTTCCCACTGCCTGTATCATCACCCTTGGCCATGGATCTTGTTTAAAGATATCTCACTCCCTGGTATTTGATGAAAACTGTCCAACCTTTTCCAGATGACATAGGCAGGTCCCAGCTCTTGTCCCCTTGCTTCTGTCAGGGCTATCCCAGATTCCTCCCGTGCAGGATTTACAAGTGAAACCCAGTTTGAGTAACACAGCCCTTTTCCAGCTCATCATCAAGGCAAGGAAGGAGCAGACTGAAGGAACTGTGGAATTTGCTTAAAACTTCATGTCCTCAGAAGTTATCCCATTCCTCTTTACAGAAGGGATTAAGCATTCCTGGAAAACACAGCTGGCAGATCCAGGTATCCCAGCTCCCCAGGGGCTGCTGGAATCTGTTTTCTGTGAGCAATCCTGTACATCACCTTGTGTCACCTTGTCTTGTACACAACTGAAGCACCACTCACTGCTGGGCCATCTCCCCCAGCCCATGGGATATATCTGAGATAATTGCAGCTTTAGAAATAAGCATATTTTAAAGAATTAGGACCATGAGGTGATTTGGGGAGATTAGAGGAAGGGAGGCTTTGTGCTGTTTTTAACATGTCAAGGCTCAACTGCTCTCCCTGGTCCCTGGTGCTGCAGCTTCTCAGCAGCTTTGGTCTCTCACTGGTGGCTTTGTCCTTTCTTGAGCCACCCACTGCTCTCTCCTGGTTTCCTTCCCTCTACTAATGGACAGTCAAGACAAGCATTTGCTTTTCTCAGTAGTACTATAGATTTTATCTGAGACAACAGCCCACACTTTCCAAGGATAAAATGATCCTCATTATTCTCCTGTCTCCAGCCTTCATCTGAGGTTTCAGCCATAAATACTTGTGAAACATCTGAAATTTTTAGACGCAGGAACTAGAGGATAGCAACATGTCAGCTTTCCTTCTTAGCAGCTCATTTTGGTGGTGAAATCAGAGCCCTGAGATGTCAAACTCTACTCTTAGGCAGCCAGAAGAGGCTTTTGGCATGATTCAGACCTTGTTGGGCTTGGCTTTTCTCTAATGCCATGTCATTAATTTCAGAGGAAGCAGTGGTGAGTGAGAGGAGGCTCTGGATTTCCAGGGGGCCAAGGGGTCAAAGGGGTCTGAGGCTGCCCCTGGCACATTTCCTTGTGCCACTGTGGCCTGGGCAGTGCTGCCATTGCCCTCTGGATGCACATGTGCAGGCTGCCATCCCATTTGGGAACAGGTACCCACACCTTTGGGAGGGGTGGGGTGGTCCCAGAGCACGTTCAAGGCAGGTTCCCTGGTTAACTGCTGTTGAGGGTGAGTTTGGAGATAAAACAAAGGGGTCTCCAGTGTGTTTAGGTCTCTGTGATATTCTTCTTCTGACAGGTAACTACCCAGCTCAGCCTCTTCTTCCTGTAGCCTTCAGAGCACCAGGAGAACTGGCAGGACCAAAGGCAAAGGCAGAACCCGAATGTGCCCAGCACAGCCCTTTCCCTGCACACAAAGCTGGGCTGCTCCTCTTCCCACTAAAGCCAGGAGTAATTAGCTGTGCTGTGGCAATATAATGAACAGTGGGGCTGGATTTGCTGGGCAAAGCCTCCCTCAGTACACAGGAGACATATTAATTAGCCTGATTGGGCCACTACACGATTCAGGGTTGATGGGGAGATGCTGGAATGTTGTTTTTCTTTTTTTTTTTTTTTCCTTTTACGCTGAGCCTGAGAGTATCAGGAAAAGAAGGGGGAGGTTTCATTAAAATCCTCCCAAGAAAGACACATGATTTATTTCTCACACAACAATCAATGTTTCCCATGCTGCAGAAAGGCTAAATATTAATTACAACAAATGAGCCCCTTCTTATTGAGCTGCAGTGTTTGTTCTTTGACCTGAGCCCCCAGGACTGACTGGGGGCTGTGGCTGGCACAGCCTGCAGAAAATGTTCTTGTGCTTTCTTCAGTGGCAGCAGTTGGCTGAGGACAAATATCTGGATGTGAATGAAAGCAAAGGACTTGTTCTCACTCTGGGAGGTGACATTTTACTCTTTTCTTTTTCTTCTCAAATAGTTTCTGTGTTGATAACATGACAGATGTACCAGTCCAGAGCACTTGAAGGTCTAAGCTGAAATCCTAGCTGGAATCTAGGTGGTTGTAATGGGTTGACCTTTAAGAAAAACAAAAATGTGAGGGAGTTAAGTCTCCAAACTGTTTTGTGCAAGTTGAAATTTAAGTCTTAATTCATGAGCAGAGAGGAAGGAGGACAGGGAGCCCTGATGTGAACAGTCTGCTCCTTTCATAATCTCTTCCAATTTTAGGGTGGGAGGGACCTGGCTTCTGGAGAAGCTGCACCTCTAACAGCAAAGTTCTTCAGGGACTAAGTCAATAAAACTTTTAGAAACTCTCATCAGTGATAACTTCACCCACTGTTTCCATCCCTCTGCTTATCCCTATTGACAGTGGAAATAGGGAAAATAGGGAAATAGTCCAAAGAAGTGAGCAGCACCCTTGGGAGGATTATTCTAGAAGGAGCAATGGGGACTGGACACAGACAATTTCAGCACAGAGGGAAGAGTAGCCAAAGGGAAACAATCTTCGTGTTCTTTATGAAAGAAAGAATGGATTTGGTTTCTTCATTTTAAATATACCACCTCCAGAAGTTAGCTCCTGCTACTTTGTCTTAGGGAAGAAAATTAAAAAAACCTCACAGTCAATTCCAAGCCCTTCAAGCAAACTCTAAGAATAGAATTATTGAGCTGTTTAAAACCAGAGGCAAGTTTTACCAAAATCTATTTCACTCTGCCTTGTTAGTGGCTCTGCCTGATTTTGGCTGTTTACAATTCTTCAGTCCAACTGGCACAGGGGTTCCACTCCCTGTCCAGGCTCCCTCCCAGGCATTCCCTGGCCATGCTGCTGCCACAACACTCCACACACCAGAGTAAACCCAATAAAACACAAAGTGTCAGCAAGGGGATGCTGGCAGCACAACCATCCAGCATAGGAATGAACATCCTTCCTGAGCCTCTGAGAGTTTCTGGTCTGCACATTTTCATTTCCTCCCTGGCAGACAAAAATACTTTAACTGGTGAGAGTGAAGCTGGTGCTTAGAGCATCTCTGCTCAGACACTGCAGAAATTGGGTGACTGAACTGAATGAACACTTCATTTTCTGTTCTGGACTTAGGAAAGGCCCCTTCTCTCATACACATCTACCTAAAAGCAGTTGCCAGCCTTTTTTGGGCTGAGCCTGAAAGGGACATCTGCATGCCCTGAGCATCCCCTGAGGGCTGGCACACACCTGGCTGTGCCTCCAGCTTCCCACAGGCTTGTTTCCATAACCATCTTTCGGGGTCAAGCAGGGATATTATTTCAGCAAAGATTCATTTTCTTCTGGGGATTTATTATTGATGTTTCTATGGTTCCCATCTTCAGCTCAGGCCTCAAAAGTAAGCAGCACTGCAGGGTGCAAATTGAGGGAATTTTCCAATTGCAAACCCATAGCACAAAGGGACTCTGGCTCTATATATAAAAACACACTTTGTTTTTATTTATTATATTTGTGTGGAGGAACAAGTTCTCATTGTACTGTGCAGTTCTCAAATCATCAGCACTTAAAACACACCACTCAATAAATCTTTTTGAATTTGAAAGCTGAATGAATTTCCGCTGAACAAATGACTTGTACGGCTTTTTGCCCCTATTGCAACATTAGTTCTAAAAATCAACTCCCACATTTGATTTTCTGTGAAGTCAAAAACAGATTTCAGATATACAGTACTGGTGTACAGTAACAGATCCAGAATGGAGCAAATCAATACCATTTGAATGGATTTGCCTGCAGCTGTGCTCACACCTTTATTTACTTCCTCCAAAATTCTGGCTTTATTTACTTTGCTTGGATAAGCTGAAGCCTGGGCTTATTCTTCTAGGTGTGTAGGTAAGAACTGCTCCTGCTGTTCATGCACAGTTGGGTCAATATAAGAGAAGGATTAAACATGATGTTTTATTACCAGCACAACTGTGCACACACAGACCCATCACACGCTGGCACAGAGTATTTAACAAACCTGAAATGCATGTGAAACTGCTCTAAATGCAGTGATTATTCAGATAGTCACAGAGAGGGTGTCCACACAGGGGAGGCAGATCTGAATAGCTACACCACAATTACAGCCCTACCATTACTCTGGATAATTTCCTAGCTGACACGCCAGACTCCCCCAGCACACAACACAGCCTTAGAGCCAGAGATCCATAAGCCAATTTACATGGAAAATTAGGAGGTGTCAGGAGAGGCAGAACTAGACAGGTCTCAAGGATATTAATTCCTGCTGCCTTAGCCTTGAGCTTTCAACATACCATTAATTTGAGATCGCTGATGTTACGCTGTCGTCGGTGCTGTGAAAAGAAGGAATACTTCACTCATGCTGTGCTTGATCTGGGTGAAGACAAAACCAGCTCCAGAACCAGCCTGAATGTGCAGGTCAAAGCACTTCCAGCCCAGGCACAGCGAGCCCCTTGGTGGCACAGGGAACAGGGATCAATCCCAGCTCCCAGAGCTCACCCCCACCCAGGGCACCCCAGCACCACAGACCCCAATGCAGCAGGAAGAGATGACAAACAACACCAAGATATTTCCACAAAGAGCTGTTCATTTCAAAGCTCAGCTCAGCACCACCCTCTTCCTATTTTTACTTCCTCTGAGGCTCCCTGAGCAGGGCTGTAGGCACCCAGGGCTGGGATAGCTTTACTCTGGCCCACACCTCCCTCCCTCTCTCCCAGCAATGTCAATCACTTTGATGCAGAGGGGTGTAGAGCACACCCAGCACCACCCCAGTCAGTTCACTGTCTTTGAATTTATGCTACATCTGCAAGCAATTTGCTCTGGGACAATGAAGTCCCAATTAATTTGCAGCTGGGTGCAGTTACAGCAATAACAAAGTGGGTAAGGGATGCAAACTAGTAGTGCCTGCACAGAGCATATTAACCATCCTTTTAGGCAGAGCAGCATCCAGCAACAGCATGGCTGCACCAGTGAGTCATTACAGGAGAGAATAGAGCCCCCTTTGGATGCTGTTACCAATTTTTAGCTCTTCCCAGAGGCTGGGGCTCCACACAAAGCCAGGGCAGCAAAGGGCTGTTTGTTGGACTTAACAAACACAGCTGGGAGATGCTGGGGTTTGGTCTCACTGCTTCCCACACCTCCAGCTCACAGCTGAAAGGTTCCCCAGCCTGGTCCTGGATCCCCTGCCAGTGACATCCTCTGTGTATCCACACAGTGATCTCTTCTTCCCTGACTGGGAGCAGCTCAGCTCCACAGGAATTTTTGTGGAAGGGCTGTGCAAGCTCATCTTGTGCCAAGTGCCCCCACCCTGCCCAAGAAGCAGCCTCTGCACATTTGCTGGTTTTAATACAGACACTTGGGGTTTGTTTTTTCCCCTCCTCTCCTTTTCCTAAACAGCAAAGGCTGGGAGTCCAGAAGATCATTATATCTTATTGGTGTGTCAGACACAGCAATTCCCATCCTGAATCCCTTGTTCTGGCATTTTGGGCATGATCACAGTATCAACACATGACTTGTTCCAGTTAATGCTTGCAGTGTTGCAAACCCCAAGGATGCAGGAACATCAGCCTTGACACCAACTATGACCCAGTACCACAGGCAGCATCCTTCCTCCTCCACAGCTCTCCCCCCCAGTGCAGGAAATGAGCCTTCCAGGGGCTACAAGGATAAATGTCAGCAGGTTCTCAGCTCTCCACATCCCTGGAGGGTGCCTGTGGGGTCTCTCCCCTGTGACCCTACAACCACCAGTCATTTTGAGCTCTTTTCCTTGACTCTTGGTGCTGGTGTGATGGGATTTTAACCCTCTGGCAACTTGACTCTGCCATAATAGGTTCAGCATTGGTGGGGCATGTGTTGGGCATGACAAATTTCTCCCCAGGATCTCATATCATTTCCTCCACCTTGAGAGGGAAGATGCCTCTGAAGAACAAGGCAGCAGCAGCTAAAAATCAAACCAGACAGCTAGACCAGGACTAGGACCACATGGCCAGGCTGCTGCTGGAGGCAGTGCTGCTCCAGTGCCTTCACCCTGAATTCACACTCACCTTGTTAATAAGAACTTTTGAGACAGGCCATGAAATTGCATTAAATTAAACACCAAGACACACTACCACACCAGAGGCTCTTCCTCCCATGAGCCTGAATGCATTTTAACTCAAAATTAAGAGGACAGGTGAGGGGAGATGTTGTATTTTCCCATTAGCATCTCTCCACTTCTCAGAAGAAACAGCAAGCAACAGCTCCAGAAATTAATTTCTCTTGTGGGTTAAAGCAGGGGAGGAGAAGCAGCCTGGCAGTGCTGCTGCAGACCAGTGGAGGAAGGAGATGGCCCCAGCAGCTATTTCAGCCTTCCAGCTGGAATAAAGACCCTGCCCAGCTCTAGCTCCTCATCCAATTTTAACCTTGCAAGAAGGCAACAAGCTGTGATCTCTCTGTAGACACCCCAAGCCCCAGCCTGCCAAACCAGCTGTCCCTGCAGCAAGGCACTGCATCCTCCCAAATCTCTACTTCAACCTGCAGCTTTTTCAAGAGACTTAAATTCACTTAAAGGCACAATATAAGCTCAACCTTTCATGTTCTCTATCCTTAAAGAGCTGCAAAACTGGAAAGTTCTTCACAGCTGAGCAAGACCAGGTCATCCTGCATTAAAGATTGGGCAACAGAGTTGCATTTGTGTCGTGGTTCAAGCTAAGTATTAATTAGTACATGCTGAACACAACCCAGGCCAGTCCCTGCTTTGCTGAGCAGCCACACAAGAAGGATATTGGACATTTTTCAGCAGCACCTGCTAAGACCTCTATGGAAGGATGCCCAAATGATTTTTAATCGCTAAACTTAAAATTTATTAAATATTATTATTCAATTCAGCCCTCTCCCCATGCTCCAAACGAGGGCAAACACTTCCCTGCAGCCAGAAGCTCATGACTCAGGTGTGAGTCAGCTGCCATCCACCAGCACCAAGCCTTGCACATGAACCAGTATTGATGCAGGGTCACTCTGGCCCCTGCTGGGTCCCTGCAGCCCACAGCTCCTCCATCCACCCCCTGGGTCACAGGGACAGAGGTATTTTTAGTGCAGCCAGTGTTTTCTAAACAAGAAATAGCACCTTCTCTCTGATTTATGGCCATGGCTGCAGAGAATGATCTGCCTGGGGAGGTGGTGGAGTCACCATCCTTGGATGTGTTTAAAAAAACTCAGAATGTGGCACTTGGTGCCCTGGTCTAGTTGAGGTGTTAGGGCTGGGTTGGACTCAGTGATCTTGAAGGTCTTTTCCAAGCCAGTGATTCTGTGAGAGCAGGGGGCTGTTGCCTTAAGCAGTGATGAGGAGCAGGAGCAAGATGCAGAGTCCAAAGGGATGAATCAGGCAGGTTTGGAGGAGCTTTGGCAGAGCAATGCACAACTTTGGGGGTGCCTTTTGCTGCTGAGGCCAGCCCAGGCCCATGTGCTGCAGGGACCTGCTCTGGCTGCTCTCCACAGCTCATTTTACCCATCCAGATCGAGCTGATTCTGCCTAGGGAGAACTCAAGTGGCAAAAAGCAAGCCCAAGAAGTTTTGACTAAGGAAAAAGCCAGAAGTGCTCTTCCCAGCAGGAGTGAATGAGGCAGTGGCTCATGACCCCTTTGGGGTCACAGTGGCTCTGTCACCATGGACTGGTGGCTCTCCAGCAGTCACTGGCAGTGATGTGGGACAGGGCTCTGGAGGTCTTCCCTCTCTGGCACTGTGTAGACAAACTGATCCAGTTTTCCAAGCACACTGGAGGATGAAGGCAGTGAAGAGCTGCCAGCACTGGGTAACAGGATCCCTTATCCTATTAGGCAAGCTACATCCTAGGGAAGTAACAGCACTATTTCACTTGGACAGCATGAGGGTAAAATGGGCTCATCCAAAGCAAAGACTCCTGAGCTCATTTTGCAAGATTTAATTCACTACATTGCCCTCCAGAAACTGATACTAACTAAACCCTGTCAGTCACACAGTAAACAATTACAGCTTTGTAGGCCGATCAAGAGCAGTTTTGTGAGCAGATGACATGTGAGATGGAGTATGTCTTAGTTATTTTCACTAAGTGCAAGATATCATTTGGCTTCCAGGCCAAAAGCATTTTTATTTCAAAAGGCAGATAAGCAGTTTCCAGAGTTCATTACTCTCACAAACTTTTCTTTCAGGAAATGTAGCCTATTCAAGATGGAAAAGAAATTCCTTGTATGAGACAGGGAGAAGCCATTCAAGGGTCTGCTCACATTAAACTGAGGCACTTCAGAAGGCAGCAACCACTTCCAGAGCACCTCAACATCTCTGTAAATCGGGAAACTTTCATTTTAAGGATACTTAATGGTCTGCAAAGAGCTAAATAGCTTGTTCACATCCAACCTGGGAGGACTTATTCCATTCCACCTCTGCAACAGAATCATTCCACTTTCTGTGAGAAAAAAAATCAGCCTCCACTCACACACAGGCAACAAAGCAAGTTCCCCAGACCTTGTCCCAGCACATCAGGAGCCTGACTCAGCCATGTCCCCACCACAGAGCAGGAGCTTTGGGCTCACAGTCATCGTTGCCCAGGTCACAGCAGCTCACCTGGCTGAGGAAAACCCTGTTGAGCCATGGACACACACTGGGACCCAGCCCAGCTGAGATGGGAAGCTGGGCAGGCTGAGTTCCAGCGTCTTTTTTGTTTGGAATTAAATCTGCTCTTCCAGCAAAGTTACAGGCAAAGCTTGTGATTTCCATAAGGACGAGTCTAAGAGAAAGGATCAGATGGAATGAGGCAGCAGACAGAGGGATGCCACTGCCATCTCCTCCTCCCAGAAATCCAAGAAGCCTCTCCCATGCCTCTAGGAGGGAAAGCAGCTTCTTGGGTTTGGATCCCGGCCCCTCCGGAGCTGTCAGGGCTCCCACACAGCCAGGAAAAGGGTTTTTGTCCTGGCAGGCAAATTTGCAATCACATGGACCCAAAGCCCAGCACCTCCCCTGAGCACAGGCTGGAACAAACATCAGGGCAGGAGCTGCACAATACCTTCACAGCCTTCAGAAAAACCCAAACTCATCAGCAAGTCTCTTTGCTTTAATCATGTGCACCGGAGGCCAGAGCAGCACAGAGACATCTCATTAAAACTGACCTATCTGCCCTGGAAAATACATCTCATCCCCTCGAGCGCGGGAGGCACAGGGACAGCGGCACAAAGGGAACAGGGATCGGTTCCCTGCTTTGTCCCTGCCCAGCACCGAGGCTTCCACTCCATTACAGGAGACCTCAGCCTCATCTGCACACAGGCAAACCTCAAAGAGAACAAAGTATTGAAATGGACCAGCTTTTATTTCCGAAGAGAAGATGAATTCCCATTTGTTTTCACGATTGCAATTTTCTCCCCACGCTGCAGAGGATGTGAACAAACGAGCAGGGAATGAAAGGGATTAATGAATGAATGGGTGGGAGCTGGGCTCCCAGCTGCAGGGAGAAGGGGGGGACACCACCAGGAGAGGGAACCAGTATGGCCAGTGCTCAGCACCAGACACCCCTGGGACCCCTGCTCAAATGTGGACAGATTAACAATCCTCTCTGAAAGCATTCACTTAAGGGGAAATCCAACAAAAGGAAAGGTAGGAAGGGTTTAAAGTTCAGATCAACCACACATGGCATAGGAAGGGGTGTTTTTTACAGTGTTTTTACAGAAACACTGAACTTCCAGCTGCTGACACCACTCAGTTCCCAGCAGCTTTTTTCCTCTTTAAATGATGGACTCACCCACGTGACAATAGTTTCCTCCCCAAGTCTTAAAAGATGCAGAAAACCAAAAAGGCATTCGCTGTTTACTGAGGAATTTACACCAAGCATTGCTCATTTGAGACCTATTGACTCTCCCAGCTGGATCACAGAGATGCAGCCCTGTGGAAACTGCAAAACAAGGAAAAATTAAATCTTCTTTTCCCCTTATTCTCAAGATATTTTAAGTCAAGTCCAACATCAGGGGATTAGAGGCAAAGTTTGGGATTAGGATTAGTTTTCAGCCTGGTGCATGAGCTGCTCTGATTCACATGGCTAGTTGGTTTCTGGTGCTGATGGCTCCCACCAAATTGAATGAACTCACCCTTTGCTCTCATTGCTCCAAGATTAATCTTTATTTTGGCTTCCCAGTGCTTGGGGATGATGGGACACGTGAAAGCCACGTTAAAGCCACCATGGTTTGTTTTGGTGGGAGAAGTGACACTGCCTCCTTAATCCAGAGAGCTGGCGTTTTCCCATCGTGCTGCTATAATGTATGGCTTAGTTTAAAGGCAAGCTCAATTTACAGATTAATTATTATAGCCTGTGACTGGTTGAGCTTGTGATAAAACACCCGGGTGAGAAATTGCACAGCAATTAACTGATTGTACATTGAGCATGTAAAGGTTGGTAAAGAGGTGTCACCTAATGGAGACTGATGTGGGGGAACTGCAGGCTGCAGCCAGCAGAAGAAAGTCACAGTGCAAAGCAGGTCAGGGGAGTGGGTGGCAAACAAAACCAGAGGCCAAAACACTTTAAAACATTCAAATCGGCCTTCAGGAACAACATGCAAAAACAATGCAGGATTTTCAGGGACTGGCAAATTATGGTGGAAGCTGCTGGGATGTCTTGCAGGTAGTGCTGGGACAGCAGATGTGGGAGATGAGCCACTGGTCAGGAGAGCCCCAGCCCTGCTTGTGAGAATCAGCATGGACACATCTCAAGGTGATTGACCCTCAAACCACAGGGAGGCTGCAGCAGATGAAGCTTTCTGCCTGCCTTAAGCCTGGATTTCAGGAGCTTCACTTCTCATCCTGCCAAGCTCCTCCTGACAGCTCCTCCCTTGCAGCATCCTTTGGATGCAGCAGCTCCCATTGCCCTGCTGGTCCCAGCCTGGGGCAGGGTGGGTGCCCCTGGGACCTTGGGGCACACAAGCAAGAGATTCCCCAGCTGAGTCCCAGCCCTGGCCAGGGAACAGCTGGGCTCTGACACAGTGCCCCCCTCACCAGGGAAGGTCTGAACCAGCCTCTTGCCACCACAGTGGCTGCCCCAGGTGGCTCCTTTCTGATAGAGGCAGAGCAGTAACAGGCAAGTTTCTGGCCTCAGTGTAATCCTCACAAACCCATGCAGAAACTCCCTTTTGCTTTTGGAAGCTTCGTTGCCCAGCAGTGCCAGGCTTTGGTTCTGTTTGGGAACCTCCCTTCAGAGGAACCAGATTTTCAGCTTTAATAATTAAAGTCCAAAGCTGTGAGGCACCCAAGGCTAGAAATGGCTTTAGAATAGCAAGCCCAATTGTGCTATCTTTCCTAAGCCAGGACAAACGGGAAAGAAGGCAAGTTTAGAAGTTATTTTTTCACTGTAGAAGGGCTCAAGCCTTGAAGAGCAGTTTGTCACCCTCAGGGATCACCTGTGGGGTGTCCAGGTGGCCTCTCCCCAGCATCCCACCCCAGGACACTCTTCCTTGGCAGCACAAGGACTCCCTGTCAGCACAGCACTGCTGGGACAGGCAGTCCAAGAGGCAGAGGGAGGGAAATCACATCTTTGGACATGATCCCAAAATGGGCTGAGGAGAGGTGGCACCATCCTGCAGAGCTAAAGGAAGCTGGGAGAGAGCAGAGCACCTCAGCCCATCACTGTAAAACAGCTCTCACAGACTCCCAGGTGAGATTCAATTTGCCAAAGGATCTGGGAGTTATTGCCATGATCAAAGCACTGGGAGCAAATGCAAGCACTGCTGGATGGAATCTGGGAACACTACAGCCCTATGAACACTCATCCAGGGCTTGAGTGGCCAAAGCAGGCTGCAGTCTGCATCCAGGACCTTGATTAGAGCCAGCAGATGGGGATCCTTCCCTGATTCACAGCCCCTCCTTCGCTGCCAGCTGCCCACAGAGTTGCTCAGCAACACAAGGGCTGATATTTATTAAATTTATTTAAATTTACCCAGAGTGAGCCTTTGGGCTCCCAGGAGGAGATGCTCTTACCTGGCACTGTGTTCTCTATGCACTCAGCCATGGAAAACCAGGAACACTCAGCACCCCAAGAGAATGGAAAGATCCCCCCAGGGCTGTGCCCCTGCCTGCATGGGATGCCCCAAGAAAAAGCAGAATGTTTTCCTGGCAGAGGTGCCTGCAGTCCCCATTTACACATCCCATCCCAGCAAACAGGACCCTGGTAGCAAGCCTCACTTGTCTAAAGTTGCAGTAGGGCTAGGTCCATCACTCTCCACTGTTTCCCAGTAAATTCTTGTCCTGAGACAGACTTTGCAGGCAGAGGAAGCACAGAGCTGCAGCTGCCTTTGACAACACATTCAGAGGCACATCAGGAGCACCAGAATCCCTCTCCAGGATGAAAACAGCCCACAACTGAAGGATTTCCATCACATTCTTTCCCTTTAGCTCCCAAATGCATCTTTTTGGCAGTATCAGGCCCCTGATGCACTGGACACTCCTGGAAGAGGATTTGCTGTACATGGTCTCTCCACCAGAGAATCAGGATTTCTCCAAAACCCCATGGCAGCATCCAGTGGTCTCAATTTCTCCTTAACCCAAAGGGCCCTATCCCAGCAAACCAGCAAGAACCCCAAATGCAGCTCTGCCTACAAAAACCAAAAAGGAAATGTGGGAAGTTCAAATTCATATTTATGATTCTTGATTTATCTGCATTATCAGGAATTTAACAATGCAGTCGGGGAGCAGAGATAAACTGCTCCTCCAGCCCAGGAAGCCCCATAAGCCACACCTGGAAGGACTGAAGGCAGAATGAAAAAAGTTCATTCTTCACTGAGAAAGAAAACTTTCCTGAGGAATGAAAAGATGACAAAATCTGCTTCGCTGTGGCAAAGCTTCCAGGGAAATGGGGCCAATTACAAAACCTGCTTGGGATTTAGCAGGCAGCTGCTGGGAAACGTGTTGGTTTGTATGGAGAAAGAGAAATTAGGTTGGAGAATTATTAGTGATGAAAGAGAGGAGCTCTCCATTCCCCACACCCAAAGTCAATGTGAGTGTCTGTAGCATTTAATCCTTATCAACATCAGGTTGCACAGCTGGAGCTGCAGGCCCATCACCCCGGGGATCGCTGAGACTGCCCAGGGCTCCAGCCTGGCTCTCCATCCTGCTGTGGGGAGTTTCAGCCTCTCCTTGCAGCACTGGAGCCTTTGGCTCTTCCCCTTGTGACTCTGGGTGAGGTTTCTTGCTCTTTAACACTACCTGCAGTGGGTGGGTCTGATGTGATTTTCAATTTTACACAGGTTTTCACAAAGTAGGACCAAGACAGTCACACATGCTGTGCAAAGGAGCAGCTCAGCAGCACGAGGACCCAGCAACACTCAAAGCTGAACCTATGGGAGCTCCCAGTCCTGCAATCCTGCTCCTGGGCCTCTAACACCTCTTGGAGACATCTCTGTTCTCCCCATGGAATTATTTACCCTTTGACACATCCAGTTTATTTACCTGGGAGCTGGTTACTTTGCTGCTAGATGGTCTGTTCCCCACAAAAACCAATTGCATCTTTGCAAGGGTCTAAGGTTCATTAGTCTCCAGACAGTTTTCCATGCACAGAAGAAGGGAGAGGTTTCATTAATTACAAGGCGAGCCATTCCCCAAGCAAGGCAGCAGCCAACAAAGGAAATTACTCACTGGCCTCCCAACAGTTACAACTTAATTAAACGAGGATCCTTCCTCAAAGGCACCATCAGATTTCTGGAGCCTTGCTAGAGCTGAAAGAGCAACCGAGCAGCCTTCAGCCCCAGGGCTGCATTTGCAGGTGGAATTTCCAATGCCAGAGAAAGGCACTCCATTTTCGTGCAAATGGATCTCATCAAGAGCAATGCTTCCCTGGAGGTTTTCCATCCCACAGTGGTGCCCCAGCCCGGTGCTGCACCATCCCTATTTCAGCCCTACACTCAGGGCTCACGTCTGGTGTCTCTCCAGCACCAGGGCAGGCACAGAGGGAGCAGCATTTTAGGGGAACTCTCCCACACTCCTGTATGCTCCTTGGAATCCTTGGCACCTCCTTGCAGCAGGAGAATTCCTTGACCCACAAAGCTTTCCAGCCCATAAAGAAAAGACAAAAACTTATATTACCAGGTATTCTAAGCCTGGTGCTCCATTTCTCTCTACACCACTAGGCAGATCCACCACCAGCTTTTCCATCTGCAGATATATCATTTAAATGGAATTATGCCAGCAGCAGGGATCATGCTGTTCCTGTTCTATAGCCAGGCTTTGGAAACGGATGCAGATTTATTTAATATCAAATTCTGACTTTTCTCAGATCTGTCAGCACAGCTCCCTTGGCTTCAACCTAGCTGAAGTGCTGGGTGCAACTGAAAGCAAGATCCAGCACAAAGCACTCTGGAGTTATTAGCAGTGCATGAATAATCTGGATACAATGCCCTTCTAATGCAAACAGCAACGTTAAAAGTGCAAAAACAGAGCCAGCAGAAGCAATTTCTCTGTTCTCATATGAGCACAGGCTGCTTTCCACCTGCTGCCTCCAGCAAGATCAGCACCAGGGAACACCAGGTCTGCCTCTGGCTCACTGAACATGCTCTGGACATCAGTTTGTGGATGTTGAGACCAAGGCAGGACCATCATCCCACTTATCTGCACAGCTGCTTTGTCACAGCCTGTACAAAGATGTTGGCCAGATGTCCAAAACCCCAGAAATTGGACTCTGCAGCCTCACAGAGCTGAAAGCAGAGCCCACTGCCCTCATTCCATGGTGGGAAACACCTTCCTTCCCACCTGGCCGCTCCCATGACTGTCTCTTTCAGCCAAATTAGGTGCTTGGTTTAGTCAATATGCGAGACAAGTCTGGCCAATTAATGCCATCCTACCAGGAGACAGAATTTCTCCCTTTGGTATGGAAGTCATTACTAGATTGCACAGTATTTCTAGTTGGCAATTGGTCTGATTTTATCCTTCAGACAAGCTCTCATTGTGCCTTTTTTTTGCACGATTAAAGTGCTCTTTGTTATCTGGAAAAGTACTTAAGTGTAATTAAGTCACCCAGTCCTTCATTCGATAAGCACTAAGCAGATTGAGTTCTTGCATTCCTTTCCTCCAAGGCATTTCCCTCTACATGCCTTCCAAGCTTTCAGTATCCCTTTAAAAACCCCTGATACCAAAGCTGTAGGAGTCAATTTAGCATTTCTGACCCAAAGGTGGGGGGACAGATCACCTCCTTTGCCTCCCACCCTGAAACCAATCCTTCTTCCCACCAGCAGCAAGAGGCAGGGAGACTTTCCCCCCTGTGGGCCAGAAATGCTCAAGTGCTGCCCTGTGGTACTATCAGCCAGGGCTGGCAGCCTGTTACAGCGTGGCACACTGATAACAGAATGGTTTCTGTTTGCAGGGTTACCTCTGATGTGTAGGTGTAGCCAAAGGGCTTCACCTTGCCTGTTCCCACCCCAAATCCTGCTGGGCTGGTGGGATCATTGCTCACACACACTGCAGACCAATTCCAACTAAACTCCATCCTCATGCTGTCCTCTGCATGCAGGGCAAAGTATTTCAGCATAAATTCCAGCTCCTTTCAGGAGTGTACCAAGGAAAAATAAAAAAAGTCTCTCCAGTTACATTAGGATAAAGTTGTACCTGGCTTGAATTGAAACTGTACAGCCATTTCTCCTGGAACAGCTTCTTGATCAAATCTACCCATCCCCAGAGCTACTACAGCTCCCAGCAATGCCTGAAAAAAGGAAAATGAGGCATTCAGGAGAAAGGAGCATGACTGTTCACTTCAGTGGCATCACCCTCACTTTTCCAAGTCATTCAGAGCAGTACATACAAGATTGCATCCCAGCCTGTCCCCCAAGTTCAGCCTGAGCACACCTTTTAAAACCTCACAGATGGACATTGAGAGATTCCTGACACCAGTTCTCTGTTCTCCCAACTGAAATAAATTAAATAAAACCACTAATTTAGCTGCACACCAATGAGAGCTGCTCTGGAGCCACATGTGAAGCACAGCTCAAGTGTGCAGAGGTTTGCAGTGGCAGGCACAGCCCTTGCACCCAGCTGCTCTGGTGAAGCTCAGAGCCCCCAGGATCCAATAGCAGCAGCTGTCAGGACATGAACTGCTCCCCAAAACTGCCAGGAGCTCTACCAGCTTCTCTGAGGCAAGCACAGGCAGCAGGGCCCAGCATGGATGCAGGTTTTCAAATTAGTTCAATTTTTAGCAACAAATTTATGGGAGAAGAGGGGGAAAACAGCTTGGTTATTGGGAAAGATTTATGGGACAGTCCCTGCACGTGTGGCAGGAGCTGCCACATGCAATTTTCATCCAAATGTCCCTGAGCTGCTGCACACACAGACTGGACTCCCCCAAGGGCTCCATCTAACACATCTGCTGCCAATGTGGTTTTAGAGGACTAAAAAAAATACCTTTGCTGTGTCAGGTGAAAATTACTCCATCCTTCAGCATAAAGTCTTGTTGAAGAGCAAAAGGCAGACAACTGCCTTTACAATCTGCACCCAGACCCACACTGACTGGCAGAAGGATAACAGCCCTCAGGCACTGAGTGGTTTCCAATTTACACAATTCTTTCAGTACAGAAATGCACCACTCCTACAAACCTGCCTTTTTACTCCAGATGGAATCCAATCACACAAAACACCATGTGCACATTCGAGAGAAAATTCTCAGGTTATCAGTTTAAAACAAAAGGGAGCTACAGCCACAAAACAGTCTCGGTGTAGGCTCTGGAAGTTGTGCTCAGCTTCAAATGCAAGAAGCAGCACTTGGCTAGGAAGTGTCAATCAAGACCAGCCCTGTGCAGGGGTCAGAGTCTTTAACATCTATTTGGTGGCCCCAAAGACAGGGCACTCTCAGGATCCCACAGGCAGTGGGACATTTGTGATCAAAGACCTTCTGGGCATCATATCAACCCCAGCAGGCTCCTGTAGCCACACATCCAGGAGGGAGGGAGACCAAAGAGGATATTAAGGGCGTTGCAAGTATCAAATATATAGTGGTAAACCTTCTGCCAGCATTAAGAGCTGCTATGGAGTGAAACCTGGTGGAGAAAGAGCAGAAGCACCAGACAAAGGAGTCAACAATCACCACATGAAGCCTCCTCCCATTTTCCTCCTCAGAGCAGGGCATGCCAGCTCCTTCAGCCCACCCCACAAGTGCTCCATGGACCAGCTTTCAAACGGCACAAATCACAACTACAACCAGCCTGACTTCCCACCCCCAGTGCCTGCTTCACACCAGCTGCCAGCTGGAGACTCATCCCTTCCCACTCCATCCAATAACTCTGCTGGCAGTTTGCTTCCCATAAGAAAAGGAAGTGAGCAACATCCTCGTTAGCCTTGTGTACCAAGAACAAATCACCCTGCTGCAGTGCTGTAATTGAAGCTGTCCCAACCTGTCATGATGCTGTTGATGGCACTTTGTTCACAGGGCTGGTTTATTTGTTGGAGCTGTTAAAACACTGTCATTATTCTAAACTCTTGCCGTAGCACTTGAATTCAACTCAAGAGCTCAGAGGTACACACCAGCATCCCAAATAAACTAAGCAGAGACCTTTGAAACACAGACAGAAGAGAGTTCAGTGGTCCTGGGACTGCTGGTGCAGACACTGAACAGATCTTCACCCTTTCTGAGCACACACAATCATCTGCTGCTCCACATCTCATCCTGCATGGACTCAGTCACACAAGCAGCAGGAATTGTTCATTCCATTTGGTTTAAAGCCTGGCATGCACAGAACAGGTAAGGAATAGCCTGAAGCTTCACAAGCTAATAAGACACTGCAGAGCAGATCCTTAATCTCCCAATTCCTTGCCTTAAACAATATTTCCTCCCTCTCAGTCTCCAGCACAAGCCAAAGGCACCCTGGGTGTCCTGATTCAGTGGCTCCTCTCTGACCTGAAGGCATTTCCCTGCCAGGCATTTCCTTTCCTGGAATACCCAGCAAGAAGCAGCAGGATTTTGAGTGCTTCTCCAGACCAAAGCCAGGGAAGACATTTCCAACTACCTGGTGAGCACAAACACATTGCAGAAGTTATGAAACTTGAGCAAGGAGCATAATGTGTAGCCTCAAACTCTGCACAGTGAGGCTCATTCACCCCAGTGTCAGCCTGTCCAGCTGAGCCATGAGCAAGGTGCCAAGGCAAACTGGGGAAATGAGGAAAGCTTCAGCCATTCTCTCCAGACAGAAATAACTCAGCATTTCTCCCAAGCCAGCCCAGCACATCACTAAGGTGAGAAAGGCTCCTGACTATTTCAATCAATCTTGCTGGACTCGGTCCGTGGTTCCTTGGTTCTCACATGTAATTAACCAAGTGCAGTTTCCAGTAAGTGATTGCAAATAAACCCTTAGATGTCTAACAGACAGCAGCTCAGAAAGTCACACTGTGGCATTTAAAGCCCAGATTCAGATCAGTGCTGGGGTTTCCAGTAGCTGATTGTGTCCCACAGCCCTGCATAACGATACTAACTCTGTTTTCCTGCCACTGAGAAGAGCCCCAAGAATTGTCTGCAATATGGAAAGTCACACAAAGGCAATTTCTACCACAAATTTAGAAGACAGAGTGAAATTTAAACTCTCTTCATTTATCAGCCATCAGGAGGCAGTGGTAGATGTCAGCAAACCAGAGCACATACTGGTTATGGAGAGGTATTAGCTGCTTAATCCCCAAAGTCCTGTTCTCAATGACATGTTTGTTTGGGTTTTTTCCTTAAAAATCTCTTTCTATCTTCCAAGCCCAGCCCTGGTGAGTGACAACAGAGGTTTAGCCCAGAAACTCTCCTCAATAATCTCCTGTTTGGACAAAAGTCTCTTTTTATTGCCCTGCCCAAACTCCCAGCTGTAACACGCTGTGGGAATGATCACAGGCATCCTAAAGCAATAAGGAATTTGCCAAAAGACTCCCAGGTGAGGCTAGAAAATAGACAGATTCCACACCTCCCAGACAAGCTGTAACACCTGACACCATTACCTGCTTTGCATCCAAACCCAAATACTTCAGTGTATGTTCAAGGTCTGCCAAATCCTATTGGAACAGGCTGCCAAACCACCCCTTCTCATGGTCTACTGTAAGAAGTTTAAGTTGTTTAAATGATGCTCTGGAAACTCAGAATTGAGATGTTTACACTAGACTATAATTAAATATAATAAAAATCAGACAACTGATTGCTGAACTACATCTAAGCTATGATTACAGGTTTGTTGTGCAGTCATGTTATGGGCATAGCTCAGAGCAACTGTGATAACACCACAGGTATTGCAACACACACACACCTGGCACTTGCCAGTTTTAGGGCATTTCATAAAATGGTTTAGGAGGGACCTTAAAGATCATCCCTTTCCAGACCCCTGCCTTGAGCAGGAACACCTTCCACTAGACCAGGCTGCTCAAAGCCCCATCCCAACTTGGTCTCCAACATTTGTAACATCCTTTTCTGTCCCAAATCACACAAAGCATCTGTACACAAATCCTCCTGGTATCAGAACATACTCCATGGTTGCAATGAAGGCAAGAAGATGGGCCATGTCATCCATCTCAGACACTGTTTTCCAAGTGTTACCATCTGTAAAGTCCGAGGCACAGCTGGTTTTTGCAGAATTACTAAAATCTTTCCAAACATCCTGCCAGGAACTGCAGGAGTTATTAACACAAGGATTAAAGCAGGTATCTGTACCTGGCAGAGCTGCTCTGCTCCAGCACAGAGCATGCAATTCCCACCTGGCTCTGCTACATGAAACTAGAAAAACAATCCCAAGGCCAAACCTTCTCCTGTTTTTTCAAAAACACCGAATCTATTTACACCAAGTTCATCCAGGAGTTAACCACAAGGAACTTGTGAATACAGGGACTGCACAAGCATGACTTGAGCACAACAGAAAAAGACTGGAAGGACTCAAACCCATCCTCACACACCACAGCTCTGCTCCTCCTGAAGCAGGGTCAGAAGCAGGAAGGAAAACCAGGAGCAGGCTGCCCTGTCAAGAAGAGGCAGCCAGCCTCTTAATCCTAATTGTCTTTTCACACTTTATTAACATTTTTCCCCAATCAAAAAAAAAAAAACCCAACAAAAAAAAACCAACAAACCAAAACCAAACCAACCAACCAAAAAAAAAACCACCACCACAGCAAAATGGGTAAATGCACCACACTCACCTGCTCCAAGAGCCCACATGCTCTGCTCTGGTTTATTCAGTGTGGTGTCTCTCCAGTCAAATTAAGCCCTTTCTTGCTTGGAATGAGGGCAGTGTCCCACAGGGAAGTCAGGAGAGCTTTGGCCTCCACCATCAGCTTCCTCCATGGCTTCCCCTGCCGCCCAGCCAGCGAGGGCTGGACCCTGCTCTGCTCCCTGGTGCCACACATCCACACTCTTCCTCCCTGGCAGCCTCCAGGCTCACAGTCCCACATCCAGCTCCCACTCCCCCTGAGCAGACCATTCACTCACAATGCCAGCTTTCACCACTGCTCAGCTCAGTGACCATTATTTTAGCTTATTTTCATAACCCCGTCCACAAAGTGAACCCAGGACAGTCAAGCTCCACCCAAAATGCATTCAGGTACCACTCGAAACAAAGGTTAAAAGACCCAAAATTTAAGGAAGGAAATTCTTTAAAAAAATATCCACCACAACTACAGTTTCAAAGCAAATAGACAGAAAGATAATGTTAAAAATCATAACATAAACGCAGAATATCTAGAGGGGAGAAACCAGACCCACCTCATCCTCCATTTGTAAGTGGAGAATAGGAAGTGCAGCCCCCAGGACCACCCACAGCCAGCTGATGACACTCGGAATTAGGGCTGATAAGAGGATTCAGCAGGGGAGAACAGGAGTCCCATCCCAACGAGGCTCTGCTGGTGCCCCTGAGAGGAACAGGACATCCCCCCACCACATGACAGCTAAAATCCCAGTATTGAAAAGAAACGTGAACTGAGATTAGTCTTGACATTTCTGGGTCTTGTAATCACAGTGGGTGACAAAAGCAAATTCTGGATCAGAGCTTTTCCCTGAGCAATTTAAACACAGCTATTTTAAGGGAAGACTGAGCTAAACAAAGGGGTGACAGCCCGAAAGTTGAAAGCCACAGGATGTAGAGTCCTGGGATTATGTGATAATCAGGCAGTCCAAGCAGTCTCCAAATTACATGTATTTTTTAGAAATCAGGGTGAAAAAGCACTGCCCCTGCACAGCCTTCTGCCCCTCGCCCCATCCATGGGTTTTTGTCCCCCTCCATGCCATGGAGAGACACTGCTGGCCAAAATCACTTGACCCACTCACAAGGTGAAAGCTCAGTTCAGGAGGAGGAAATAATGAGGCAGGAAGCAAAAATTAAATAATTTAAGTGGAAAATGGAAGGGAATGGTTTTTACATTCATCTCCCTATGCTGGCATCTTGTCAAAGGGATTTTATTGGGAAACCACAGTTGGAACCAGGGACTCTGGTGGGGAGAAAATCTGTGTTTTTCCTACTTGAGGCTCAGTGCCTTCTGTGAGCTATCCCACAGCAACAGGAGACCGGTTTGAGGTGAAACTTGAACTTTTGGTGCATTTCCCCATCAGATCGGTCCATGCCTTCCCTGGCAGCCAGTCCAGCCATGCTGGCAGAGGTGTGAGGCTGTGCTGCAGGGGGATTTCACGTTTTCCGGCCCCACTGGATCACTGCACATTCCAGGCACTCGATGGCACCGGCCACTGCTGGAGCCTGAGCCAGGACAAACAGTGACAGCACCGGAGGGACAATCCACAGCCACTTCCAGACACTTCTGGCTGGCTCCACGTGGTTCTGACAGCCCCACGGCAGGGCACAGCTGAGCCTGCCAGTGATGTTGGGGAAACGTACTGAAGAATTTATCGAATTTATAAGATTTTAAGAATTTATGAAAACTTAAGAATTATTTATATTGCAATTACTACGAATTTATTATTTAAGAACGCATTTTCCTTTGGGGAAATGTATTTAAGAAAGGGCAAAATGCAATGAGGAGAGAGGGGGAAAAACGTGATGGAAGGTCCTGTGAGCAGCATGGCTGGGGGAAAGAGGGGAGGGACAGCTGGTCCAGGTGCTGCATGGCTTTCCAGAAGCCCAAACAGAGCAGATATCCAATTATTAATTAGCAAAAAATAAACTTTTTTTTCCGTTCTTCTTAATCCCAGCCTGTTTTACCCGATAATTTAAACGGGGCAGATAGACAAGTCTGAGACTAATATTAATTAGTAACAAATAAACTTTTTTCTTCTTCTTCTTAAACCGAGACTGTTTTACCCGGTAATTCATCGGTGCGTGACCTTCCTGCCCTTTATTCCAACCATGATTCGTTTCACCTCCCTTCTCCCCTTCCCGGTTGCGGGAGAGGCGGGTGTTGGAGCGGGGGCAGCTCAGCACGGCGGATGTGGCTCAGATCCCGGGGAAAAACCCGGTGCCCGGTCCGGGGTGTCCCGTTCCCTTCCCGGTGCCCAGTCCGGGGTGTCCCGTTCCCTCCCCGGTGCCCGGTCCGGGGTGTCCCGTTCCCTCCCCGTTCCCTCCCCGGTGCCCGGTCCGGGGTGTCCCGGTCCCTCCCCGTTCCCTCCCCGGTGCCCGGTCCGGGGTGTCCCGTTCCCTCCCCGTTCCCTCCCCGGTGCCCAGTCCGGGGTGTCCCGTTCCCTTCCCGTTCCCTCCCCGGTGCCCGGTCCGGGGTGTCCCGTTCCCTCCCCGGTGCCCGGTCCCCGCCGCTTGCAGTCCTCCGAGCCGCCAGGGGGCGCGTTGGCGGCGCCCGCCCCTGCTGGCGGCGCTCGTGCCCGGCGGCGGAAGGACGCTGGTCCGGCACGTGCTCATGGAGCCCGGCGGGTCCCGCCGCCTCAGGTGGGGCGGACGGGTGGGGGGATAAGCGGGGAGGCAGCGGGGGAACCCGCGGTGAGGGGGGCTGAGGGGCTGCCATGGAGAACCGGAGGTACCCGCGCTACGGGAGGCCGCGGGAGTACCGGGGGAAGCCTGCCCTATGGGGACACCTGGGAGGCACCGGCGTGAAGCCGCCGGTACCGGGGAAAAGGAGGCACCGGCGGGAAGCACCGATGAGGGGCCGGGGAGGTGACGAGGCGACCCCGGTACGGGGGCTGGGGAAGCACCGCAGGAATCTCTGGTACGGGCATCCGAAGAGGCTGCCGGAGTACGGGAGAACCGGGGAGGCACCGGGAGACCCGCGGTACGGGGAGGCCGAGTCGGCTGCAGTCCGGGGCCGCCGTCCCGTCCCTCACCGCCCCGCTGTCGCCCCGCAGCACGGCAGAGCAGCTGGAGGGTCACCAGGCCTCGCGGAGCCGCCGCGGGCAGAAGGATTTCGTCCCTGACGGCTCGGCCCGGCAGGCAGAGAGGCTGCGGCGCTGCTGCGAGGAGCAGTGGCGGCTGCTGTGCGAGGAGCGCCCGGAGCGCCCGTAAGTGCAGCCCCGGGAACGGCCCTTCGTGGAAGGGGTGATGCCGGCGGGCAGAGCACAGCTCGGCGCTTACGGGTGCTGTCCTGTTGGTAGCAGCAGGTGTCGGTCAGCACAGTCAGCCCCCCGCAGTTTATCTGCACTCAGTGCCCGCCTGGGAGCAACAGCAGTGCGACACAACCTGGCTGTCGCTGCAGGAGCACAGGGACGTGCTGGCACGCCTGTGGCTTCAGAAAGCCACTCGTGGGGCTCTTGGTTTTCACAAGTGCCTGTATAATCCTGTAGCCTTTGCAGGTAGCATCCACTGCCTTCCTGGGCGTATTCCGAATTCCAGTGTCTTGTTGACGCTCCTGTGTGGCCTTGTGCAGATTTGACCAGGTGTCAGTGTCCCTGCGTTATCAGTTTTGGTGGTTTCAGCCGTGCTGCCAGAATTTGGCGCTTATTACTTGGGAGATATTCACACCCACCTCTCAACACACCCCTTCTCTGCTTGACCTGCAGCTATTAATTTTTCCCCGTGAGTCCCCGTGGGTGGGGTACAGTAATTTGAGGGTGTCTTGGCAGCAGCTGAGTAATTGTATGATACAGAATCACAGAATGGTTTGGGTTGGATGGGACCTTAAAGATCGCCCCACTGGACTCCCTGCCATAGTCAAGAGCACCTTCCCCTAGAGCAGATTGCTGAGAGCCCCATCCAACCTGGTCTTGAACACTTCCAGGAACGTGGAAGCCACAGCTTCTCTGGGCAAGCTGTGTTAGTTCCTCAATATCCACATATCCTGGCTTAGGCCATGCAAGTTGCTGTAGCCTGTGGACATGTCTGTGGTGCTGTCTGAAGACACTTTTAACTGATTGGTGATGATAAACTAGTGCTGCTAGATCCAGAGGATGATGCCTTTCTAATGCCTTGTAAACATGCCACCTGGAAATTTCCTGCCTTTTGACACCTTCCTGAGCTTGTTGTGTTTGTACAGCAGGAGCTGATTGTAGGCCACACTAGCAGTAACAAACTAATCTTTAACCTTCTCAGGGGCAATCTGGTGAAAGCTGAGTGGAAGCCAGAACAGGGCATCGTGGAGCTGAAGTCCCCTGCGGTGAGTGCTACAGAGTGTGTTCAGTACATCATCTCCTGCTGCCTCACAGATTCCTTAATTTGCTTATTGCAAAGGGAGAGAGCCTGGCTGTCAACAGGGAACAGCCAGAGCCCATCATGGATTTGTGCTCCTGTTCCAGGGCAAGTTCTGGCACACCATGGGGTTCTCAGAACGAGGCAAACAATGTCTGCTGCCTGAGGAAGCTCTATACCTGCTGGAGTGTGTAAGTAGGATGAAGTCACTGGGTCCTCACTGCTTGGAGGAGCTGTAGCAACTGATAAACATCTGGTTCTCAAAAATTCTCAATTGTATTTCTCAAGCAGCAGTGTGTCACTGACAGAGTGTATTAGTTGGGTCTGTGGCCAGTTCATTCAGCTTAAGCAGAGATCTTTGGGGTTGCTACTTGGGATTTCTTCCCAGTATATATGGCAGAAAGAAATTTAAATGTGGCAGACAGAGTAGTGAGACCACATTGTGTTCAGTGCTTCTCTGCTTGCAGAAATGCTGCTCAGGGCTCAGCTGGATTTCTTTGCTGTAGAGAGGATTTTTTTTGTCTCTCCACCAAAGCCTGTTATCAGCAGAATTGGTGCATTGATCTAAAGGGAGCTTTTATCCCTCACCAAAACAAATAGATTGTGAGCATCTGATGCCATCCCTTAATTCACGGCAGCAAAGGTGGGACTTTTTTACCCCTGGCGTTCTGACAAATAGTTTGTAAATAAATTGATGGCAATAAAATGGTTTAGTCAGATGCTGAGTACAAGATTCCCCCAAAAGCAGAAAAGACTTGTGACATGTCTTCAGCCTATGTCATGGAAAAGGTGTGGCTCCTAGGGTTTTTTTTTCCTTTATTAGTAAACACCATTTAAAAAAACAAAAAAGGAGGAAAAAGAGGTGTAGCCTAAAACAGCCTCCTGGAGGTAATTTGCTATTCCCTGGGGAAGTTACTTATGGGATCTCTGGGTCTGTAAAGGAAGTAAATGCTTCTGAGGAGGCACCAGTTGATGCCACCTGAAGCTTCCATTCCTCCTCTGCTCCAGTTCTCAGTTACGCTGGTTATAAGTAATTTTGTTGTTGTGCTGTGTCCGGGATCACTCAGATCATCAAAGTTAAATTATCTCTCCAAGCAGTGATTATTTTATTTTACTCCCAACTGCATCCTCCAAAGAGATGCAGGAGATGAGAGCTGTGGGTGGGAACTTCTTACCTGGCTGATCAAACCAGGGTGTGGGGGAACTGGTATGGGAAAGGGACTGTAAGAAGTCCAGGTGGCACATGGGGAGAGATGGATATCATGTCAGGGAGAGTACTGGGACCAGCTGTCAGGACCAGTGGGAAGGGTTTGGTGTGAGCTTGCATAGATTTGTTCCTGTGATTCACACCAAGCTTCTGCCCTGCAGGGCTCTGTCCAGCTCTTTTACAGAGATGTGCCCCTGTCAATCCAGGAAGCCTATGAGACCCTGTTGTGCCAGGAGGCAATGAGCCTGTCACATTACCAGGTGTGTTGGGACCTCCAGCTGTTGCAGGAGGATGAAGGCAGAAAGCCCAGCCTCTGCCACACAAGCTCTTCCAATGGCTGGAAGCAGGGTAGGATGATCTGGGAGGGAAGGGGGAAGGAAGTTATCCTCAGTTGTTCCCATTCACCTTCTTCCAGATGTTCAGTTCCTTTTTCCCCCCACCTTTGCTTTGGGTCCTAACCCTGGCATTTCCTCCTCTGCCAGCACCACACTGTGTTCATTCAGTCATAGTGGGACTGAAGTAAATTGTTTGTGTGTAGGGCTGTCATTTAACCCTCTTGCTTTCCTTTGCTCTAAGGTGTTCAGCCACTTGAAGCAACTGGGTTATATTGTACTGAGATTCGACCCCAGGTAACTAACTTTTCCTTCCCATGCTACTTTCTCCTTCTGAAGACCCTGAGACTCTCTGTACCCACTGCCTGGCCCTATGGGATGGCAGAGAAGAGGGCTTTGGCCCTGAATTCCCCCTCTTGGGAGGATTAAAGGCTAAAAGTGGCACTCTACCATTCCTTGCTTTTCCCTCCTGAGGACGTGATTTGGAACACGAAATGGGGCATGAACTGAGGGCCATCCTGGTCACAGCTGGGCATTTTCTGTGCTTTTGGTTTCTGTATCTGGGGGCTGAGCAGCAAATAGTTCCACTGCCTAACCCTGCTCTCAGCCTCCGTGTTGGTCTCTCCTTCCAGCACCGTCCCATCTCCCTATGAGAGGCAGCTGAACTTGGAAAGTCACTGCAAGAGCTCTGGGAAGCACCATCGCAAGAGGAGGAGAAGTTCCAGCCCCCGGTAAGGATGTGGCCCAAAGCCTTCTCCCATCCTCTTCAGGCCACACTGGCTCAGGAACAGCTGCTTTGCTGCAGTGTCCCCAGGCCCTCCTGCAGTGACCTTGTTAGGCACAGTTGCCCTTTACTGTCCCCACGCGGTGCAGCACTTTCCCAGAACGGTTTGCAGTGTTCTCTTTTGTCACATGTGTGCTTCATGCCAGGGCTGAGGGGCAAATTGCCCCCAAGTCCCCCAGCTGTGGTTCTGAGATGTCACAAGAGAAGGGTGGAGAGATCAGTGCAAAAGGAACATGTGTCAGGTGCCTCCTCCTACTCTTTTTTAGCAGGGGCACAGCTACCACAATCACATCCTGTATTTATCCACCTCCTCAGTCCAACTTAGCTGCCAAGACTCAACAGCAGAGAGCAGAGTCACGTCCTGGGGCTTGCACACGTCCAAAACATCACCACAAACTGACAATGAGTAATTTTGCACATAATTCTGACAGTTCCCAGGAGATGGCGTCAGCCTTTCAGAAACGGGGTGGGGAGGCTGGAGAGTCTTTGTTGACAGTAAATCACTGCCTGAGGAGTTGTGGAATTGTAGGAACTGGGAGATGAAACTGCTGGTCTAAGAACTGCCCCATCTTCTCTGGAATCAGGGTCTGAATCTCACACCAATAAGAGGTGCTGGCAGGTTTCTGCCTGGCCTGTGCTGCTTTGGCTGAAGTCCATAGTGTTTGCATGAGGTGTTTGGGTCAGTGTCTGGGGTGTGGACCTGGCATGGCAGGTTGGGAATATTGTCTATACAAATCAAGGCTGGGATTCTCTTGGGCGTTGAAGTCAAACCTTATGCAGGACTTGTGAGAAGTTTAATCTGCCTTTGGCATTCACTGTTTAATTTTGGCCTGCTTTTTTCTTTTTTCATTTGTCTCACAAACAAGGAGGTTGTTGTCAAGGGTTTGCAGACCTATCTGGGGGTTCTGCCACCTTTGCTGTCTTTCCTCAGGCTTGGCAGACTGCATTCTCCCTGTTAGCAGGGAGCAGGCAGGATTTAAAAGAAAGAAAGGTCTACCACATGCTGTCCCTGAATTTTTTACTGTTCCTTTATCTTTAGGTTGCATGAGAAGAAACATAAAGTATATGAGGACCTTCCAGAAGCTGAAGGGACCTCCAGTAAATACGGAGATGACTGTGGAAACTCCATTCCTGTGGATGAAAAGCCTTTGTCAGTGCAGCCAAAGGAATCAGATGCTGGCAGTGCAGAGGGAGAGTCGATGCCAGTTCCTCTTGATACAGGACAGAAGGACTCTCTGAGCTTCTGCAGCAGGCAGGCTGGAGAGCAGAAGGAGAGCAGCACTGGCACCCATGCACCCCGCTGGGATTTTACCACCATCACCTTTCCCAACGTGGCCTCAGACCAGCCGTGCACACATCTGCCCTCCCCTGACAGCAGGCTCCTGCCAGAGAACGTGCTGTGCAGGGAGGTGGATGCAGCTTCCTGGTGCACACGGATCAACCAGAAACAGGAGAAGCTGTCACGGAAGGAGAGGAAGCAGCGGGAGAGGGAGAGCAGGTACAAGAGCAGTGTCAATGCCGACCAGGAGGTGAGGCGCTGCTCCAACTGGCAGGAGTACAAAGCCCTCTTGCAGCAGAGGAGACAGCAGAGAGTTTGGAAACGACCATCACACCTCTGGGACCAAGCTGTGACACCACTGCTGCGGCCGGAAGAAGTGACCTCACCAGGTAGTGGCTCTGGGAACTTGACAGGGACCATTCTCTCCCCCCAGCTCTGAGAAAGAGTGCCTGGTATGCAGCAGCAAAAGGGATGACATGGGGAAGCTGAACATCAGTTTTGGGGTCAGTACTTTGAGCAGGAGAATCTTTCTATAGCCCACTCAAGTGCCAGGATAAACAGGGCCTTGGGAGGGCTTCTAATCCATTCCCCATGTCCTGCTGTATTGCAGTCCTTCCTGCTGGGCTGTTAGGCATGTGCAGTCAGGGCCAGCAAGATCCAAAGCAACTGCAGAGTGTCTGGACTGTGTGCTGGGAGGAGATGAGGAAGTTGAGGTCTTTGAAGTAGCCAGTGGTGACTGTGGAGCTGCCAGCCATTGTCAGAGGAGGAAGGCTCGTGGGTGGTGTGGAGTGCTTGGAGTGCCCTGGGAGGGAAATTGCTGGTCTGATCCTTTGCCGTTGCTTCTCCCTCCAGCTGCGCTCCTCCAGCAGATCAGTGTGTTGCAGCCCTCCCACATCCTGGATGGAGCCTCCCGGTTAGTATCCAGCCAGTCAGCTTGGAGCTCTTGGGGAGCGGGAGTGTCTTGTGACTGTCCCTGCTTGTGAGGTCTGTGAGGTGCTCCCAGCAGCAGTTCGGGATCAAGGGTGACAAGAGAATCTGGTGCTCTGCTCCATGTCCCCCTTGCATCTCTAGTGAGGGGGCGACATTTCCATGAAGTACCAGGTCCTGCAGCCACAGAGCCAGGGCTTTCCAGGCCAATTAGAACAGCAGAGTTCTCTTATTCTGCTCTTCCCTCTCTGCACCCCAGCCAGGTATCTCCTCCAGAGGTTTGATTGGATTTCACCCGTGCCTCATCCCTGGAATCTGCTGCCATCCCTGCTTCAATGGTTATGAAACCTTGGCTTTGGAACTTTGGGTTCTGCTCCTGCCTCAGAGTCTGTTTGGCTCTTGTGTGCAGTCCCTGCTGTGCTTTGCTCCTGTCTTTGTTAGTGCTGCTTCTTGCGAGGACATGGGGTAGATGTGAGCCAGGATCTTGTTGTGGTTTACTACAGGAAAGCTCTGGAAAGTGATTAAAATAATTGCAAGGTCACTTCTTTGAGGAGCGAAGCCTTTCAAGAGACCCGAACTAGTCAAAACTAGACCCAAACTAAAGGGAGTTTTTGCTCCCTCTTTTCTCTGCTGTACCCGTACTCTGCAGTGTTTCCATCCCATAGCTGTGTGGCTGTGTTCCCCTGCAGGCTGCAAGAGGACGCAGAGGCCATGAAGATAGACTTCAACGTGTATCAAGCAGACGCTGTGTCCAAGTTTAAGAAGACAAGCCCTGGGAAGCCTCATGTCAGGATGTGTGTTCGGAGGTACCTTGAGTCTTGTGCTGTTTCTGAAACTTAGCAGCTGTTGTTGTGGAAACGAACTGCTAATGATCTGTAAATGACCCAGCGTCTTGTGAGCTTTACAGATCATCAGTGTCTTGCTTGAGGGTGGTCCTGCCCAGGATATTTTTTTTTTCTTTCAGTTCCTCCTCCTTTGTTGGAGGCTGTGGCTGACAGTTCCCCCCCTTCCCGCCCCCGCCCTTGCACTCAACCCACACTATTTGGTCATCTGGTTGCTGCTCATGTCTGAGTATTACCTCGAGTCAGGAGAAAGAAGCCACAGCTTTTATGCGATGCTTGTGAAACTCAGGTAGAGCCCAGTGCTGCGGGAGCTGAATCCTCAGTCAGTGCAGATCACTGTGGGTTTCTGCAGAGATGAACTTCCCCAGAACTTTCTAGAGGCTCTGAGCCATGGGTTGAGTATTTTGATTTTTGTCAAGTGTAATGTTAAGATCACTAAGAACAGAGGGTAGGTGTCCCCTTTCTTGCTGGATCCAGAACCTGATACTTAAACTCCATGGCTAGGTACAAAGTTCAGTTTCTGCCTTTTCTCATTTTGCTTTACTAAAACTGTCCCTCTGCTCTCTGCAGCTGTAGTAGACAGAGCAAGGAAGGTGGTAATGCAGTTTTACCAAGGTATGTGATGAGCCAGTAGGATGATCCTTGTTGCATAAATATTTTCATTGATGAGCAAACAGACCCTGCAGAATTGAAGGAGGGAGAAGCAGGTCAGATGTTGATCCCAGCAACCTAAAAATCTTCCCAGCACAAAGGTATTAAGATTGCAGTGGATTGGCAATTTGCCAATATCCTTGTGAGCTGCATCTAGTGGGCACAGCATGGAGCAGTGTGCAGTTACCCTTGTTTTTGGCAAAGGATTCAACAGCTCCCAGTTCCTGGCATGCTGGGTACTCACTCTCAGGGCTGGCAGCCTCCTGCTTTGACTGAAATGGGTGGGGAGGATCACTACCAGCTCCTCAGGCCAAAGGGAGCTGTTGTGATGGCTGGCCAGGACAGCTTTGCCTCTGTGTTCCTGTTCTTTGGAGAACAACCAGGATGTTTTTTTCTCTCTGTAGCTTTGATGAGCAGATCCCATCCCTGCGGGCTTTGAAGCAGGTGACGTATCTGAGTGGGGACGTCCCGCTGGTCTTTGCACTGGTGGATCATGGAGAAATCACCTTCTATTCACTGAAGGAGTTCAAGCTTCCCGTTGATGTTAATCACTGAAGTTGCTGTCACTTGCAGAAATGGGATAAAGGGAAGAGCTTTACTCAGGGGTTGTTATCCTGATCAATGAAATATTACAGAAAACAGAGCCTGTGGTAACTGGAACTTTGGGAAGTTGGCCACTTTATTGGCTGTTCACACCCACCCAGATATCTCAGGCATAATGTGTAATTTACGGCACACAGGTGTGTTTGGCTTAGCTGGGGCATTTCTGGGCTGAAGTACTCACTGCTTTGTTCTTGAAGCCACTGGCTCTCAGCTTTTTCACCTCACAGGACCACCAGCCTGCCTTTCCTGAGTCAGCTTTTGCTGACTGGACCATTAGTAAACACTTTGCTGGTGATGCTTTTGTTACATGTAAAGGACCACTGTGCTACACCAGTGGAATGGTTGGAGTGTCACTGAGGTCAGTCAGGGACAGAATAAGCTGATCAGTGCTTGAGGCCTGAGCCTCTTGTCAGTCAGCTGTGCCAACGACCATCAGATCAGCGTCTGGTCTGAAAAAGGTACAGCCATAAACTCAGCCACCTGGAGGAAGGTTTCCAGACACTTGAGAGCAGGAAACTGTGCCTTGAACACAATTTCATCACCCAGAGGTCACAGAAATCCCCAGAGAATTGCAGACAGCAGCTTGGCCTCCTGCAGCAGCTGTGCTGAGATGCATTTTGGCCACACAGTGTTAAGCCATGCTAAAATTTGACCACCACTGTCAGCACACTGCATCTGACAGTCTCACCAGGGCTGAACTCCAGCCCCTCTCCTTCAGCCCAACATCCTCTTTCCTGGCTGTGGATCCTTGTTATTTCTCTTGTACGTGGGAGGTCCCTGAGTAAAGAAAAAAGCTGCAAATTCTTCATGAGCCTTCCAGTCTTCTCTCCACCAGGATATCTAGGTACCAAATTTGCTTTAGCCTCTATGCCAAAAGTGCCATGTGCCAGAAGGTCTGCTCAGTGGGTGGAAGTGAGCTAAGCATGGCTGTGTTTGATATCAAAGTTTTCAGAATTGTAATAGCAACTGGTTTAGATATGTTTTATTTGGTATTTTTAAAATTTCTTTTGGAGATGTGTAGAAGGGTAAGCAATAAAAAAAATCCTTTTTCAATAGTGCAAACTCCTTGGTGTGGTTCTTAATTCCCCTAGAAATGTTAAGTTATGCAGAGGGAGACTGGAGGCTACTGGGACCCGAGCAGCAGCAGCAGCAGCTGGTGAATGCCTGCTCAAGGTCATAGGGCCCTGTGGCTGTGTAACCCTGGTAACCCTGCTCCTACGCCTCTGTGCTTGGCTCTGTGTTCCCGGGGAGGGCAGCGTGACTCAGAGCCTGGAGGTGTCCCTACATCCGCGTGCAGTTCCTGTCGGCACACGACTCCTCTTCCTCGTTCATCTTCCTCCTGCGTGGTCAGAGGTATCATAGCCCAGGGTGCCGGGGCCCGGCGCCTGCTCCTGTTTTCACACACGCCCCGGTTATCAGATGCTGGAAGTGGGCAGAGCTCTCCTGAGGTGAGGGTCCGACGGCTCCTCCCACGCTCCTTCCTCTTCCTCCTTCCAGCAGTGCTTTGGCTCTGATAGTTTTCCTTAAAGCCGGGGTTGGCAGCCCCGGCTTGACCTCAGCGTTCTCCCAGACTGTTTTACAGATTAAAGGCAGTGGGAAGGGAGTTTCTAAGAACAGGCGCAACCAGGAGAGCTCCAGCCTGACCCACAGGGCTCATGTTTGTCCTGGAATTAGGTCAAACTAACTGCTGTTGATTTCAATCAGTCTCATCTCCTTATGCCAAGGTGGAATTGTATCGATGAACTCTGTGAGAGCCACCCAGTGAGTTTCACTGGGGCAGACTCCCTGATTCAGCACAAGACAATTACAATTTAATAACCACTGCAGAGAGGATTGAGAAACTGTGGCTGCCTTGCTCAGCACTGTAACATCTGATGGTGCCTTTACCCACCCCAGAATAGGAACATGATCCAGGCTGATACCAGTGCTCCATTTTGGCCTGTGATGCTGAGCAGTACAAGAAGAGGAGAGAACTGAATATTTAATTGAAAACATCACTTTTCGAAACATGGGTGAAATACTGTTACTGGACCCTCGTCAGAGGTAATTTCAAGCTTTTGCATAGAGCACTGTGGGCAGACTTTCACCTGCCACTGCTCTCTACATAAATACGCTTCCTTGTCCATGAGCTGTTCCCTGCAGCAGGACACGGGCTGGCTGGCTGCTGCGGGGCTGTGCCGGGAGACTCGTGTTTCTCCAGCGAAGACTTCGACTTTTTGCCAAGTCTGCCAGTTTTCCCAGGCAAGGCTGTGAAAGCTGGGAGCTCCCTCGCGGGGCTGGAGCCGGGAGGCAGGGCCTGGAGCCCGGCCCCGGAGGCCGCTTTGCCTCCCACCTTTCCCCGCCGCCCTTTCCCGGCGCCGGTGCCCGCGCTGCCCGAGCCGCGCGGTTCCGCCCCCTGATTGGCTGCAGGGAGCGCGCTGCTGAATTATTCATGAGCGCGCGGCCTCTGAGGGAGGTGGAGCCGCGGCTCGGCTTCATTTGCATGCGATGCCCCGCCCACACACACGGTTTGCATATCAGGGCTCCGCCTCGGGGGCGGTCCCGCCCCAGGCCCCGCCCCGCCGCGCCCCGCCCGGAGGTGCCCGTGGAGCGAGGCCGCCGCCGCCGCGCAGCTGAAGGGAGCGGGCGCGGAGCGGAGCGCGGCCGGGGCGGCCCGGCCCCAGCCCCCGCAGGTGAGCGCCGCTCGCTGGGCCCGCGCGGGGAGGCGGGAGGGGCTCCCGGGAGGGGTC
Source organism: Acridotheres tristis (assembly GCA_037013685.1). Taxonomy (NCBI): domain Eukaryota; kingdom Metazoa; phylum Chordata; class Aves; order Passeriformes; family Sturnidae; genus Acridotheres; species Acridotheres tristis. Next base: position 6,867,782 of record CM072905.1, read on the forward strand.
CCGGCGGTGGGTCCGGCCGGCACGGCCCCGGCAGAGCTCGCCGGGGTGCTCCCCGCCATGCCCGCCCGTGGTGGGCTGCGCGGCGGGGCCGGCAGGTGCTGGCCGGTGCCCCCGCCCCCGAGGGGGGGTTCACTTTGCCGGTGCCCGGGCCCGCCGCGCTGCCTCGGGACTGCGCACACCTGAAGCCCCGGTGCACCGGGGACTCCGGCAGTGCCTCCCCGTGAAGTCGCAGCCGCGGCGCTGAGGGCTCTTGGCGTTTTGTTCGCTGTCGTGTCCGTTCCCGGGCTCGCTGCGCTGTGCCTGTCCCGGCCGGAGCGCGGGTACCGCGCCGCAGCTCCGCATCCCGGGATTCCCCGGGGGAGCTGGCGGCAGTGGCCGCTCCGGGACTTCCTGCCCGGCCCTGGAGCGGGTCCGGAGCCTCCGCGGGGCTGCGGGAGCCGCTCCCGCCCGTCCTGCGCTGCGAGATGCCCCTGCCCGCAGCTCGGCCCGCTGGGCTCCAGCGCTGCCGCTGGCTCCAAGCAGTTGTGTTGGAGAAGACAAGAACTAGAACTGCAGTGACTCCCTCGGGATAGTCTGTTAGCATTTTCTCTTTTTTTTTTTTTTGTATGTCCATATTAAATTCATCTTGTCACTATTACTGGTTTTTCTTTCCCCTCCCCAGAGTTGTGAGAACTTGCTGGATGAAGGAGCACGTTACTTCCAGCAGGCAGCAAACAGGTGTAATAACACGGTGAAGCAAGTTGTTCAGCCTTTGTCTCAGGTTGCCCTTCATTGTGCCATGGGAACAGGCTGTTGCTGGTATCTTCTCTCCTGAAGCTGAGGCTTAACCTTGGCGTTGGAGAAAGTTTTGTGTCTTTGTGTTTAGTGTTGCTGATGGTGTAGAGCAGTAGGATCAGACTCCCGGGTCTGTGTTTCTGCAGCCAATGGCACAAAGCCTTGTGCTGGTGTGGGATAGTGACAGGGCAAGGGGGACAGCTCCACTGAGATGGTAGAAGTTAAAAGTTGTCCATTGTCATGTCTTGCTTGATGGGGAATGCTGCTCTTTGTAGTCATCTGAGAGCACTTCAGTCAACTGGAATATCTGGCTTTACCAAGTCCCAGCTGAAGCTGTGTGCCCAGAGCAGCTGCCTGGTGATCTTAGCTTTGATTCGGGAAGCTGGTGCTTCTGGCAAGTGGAATGCAAAGTGCCAGTACATCCCAAAGCTCCTCCGTGCATCCTGGCACGTTCCTTGTAGGGATAGATTGGCCCATGGAAGAGGTGAGGATGATCTGTGCCAGCAGTGAGCAGTCCCTAATCCTGCTCAGTGCCACTTGTTGCCTGTCAAGGGGCTCTATACAGTTCATGGTATTGAAAAGGAAGAAGAGTTCTCAAACATCTTCATAAGATGGTGCTGAAGAACATCTTTTATTTGATTCTGAACAAATTCCATCTGCTAGAACAGCTGACCAAAGAAAAGTACTGGAGGAGTTAAACCAGTTGAGAGCCCTTTATCTTCCAGTGGCCTTCTGGTATGGTAACATAATTATTCCTGGGAATTGCTTATTGAAGAGGTGTGTCTTGGCTGACACAGAGGCTTGAGAAATGTCAAAGACCAAGGGAGGTTTTAAACATATGTCTTTCAGTTAATACATGGCAATAAGAGTACGTGATATTGCTAGTACCATCACCTTTCCTTAAAATACCAAAGGGAGCACTGGTTTGGTTTCTGTGCAGAAATTGTATGCAAACTCTAGTTCTCATAAAAAAGTTTCTCATAACTGGATCTCTTTGTGTTGCTTTATGAAGCAAATTCTTTTGTAGTTTGCTCCATGGACCCACCGTGTGTAAAGTGCTGCTCCAAAGTTACAAGCCACTTTTCTGTTTGATTCACACTTCTAAGCAAAGCCTACAAAGGGTTTTGCATCATGGGCAATAATGTTGTTCAGTGCAAAGACTTTGTTGTGCTGTAGCATTTTGAAACTTCGTGTTGCCATGCCCCCATGACAAGGAGAACACAATAGGAGTCATAATGACACACAAGGTTTGCACAATTCCCAAATTCATTGCAGGTGGGCGGTTCCTGGTAACTCCAAGCACAAGGCTGTTGGAAGTATATGAACTTGCCTGAGTTGTGTGATTAGTTCTCAGTTATTTTCAAAGAGTTCTTGGAGAATCAATGTGTGATATTTATTTAATATTGTTTGTGTTTTGGGAGGGCAGTCACCTGCGTGTAGTGTTGCCACAGTCTGTTCAGTTGTTCATTTCACTGTCTGTCTCTCAGGTTCACTGAAATAAATTCTTTTAAGAGGATCTTTTAGTTTTCCTCTCTGACTACTGTATGTAAGGTGCACCTGAACACTCTCCTGTTTATCAAACTGCATGTGCTGGGGGTAGCAGTGGCTCAGCAGTTGTGTAAGGGAGATCTCTGCATGATCTCATTAAACTGAGATTAATGTTAGAGAATCTTCCTTCTCCTGGGAAAAGGAGGTGGTGTCTTACACTTCTCTCTGTGTACTGCAACTGCTCCTTCCCTTGCTGTAGCTGTTCTGCTTGGCTTGTGCTTTCTCCTTGAGTATTTGCCTTGACAGTGTGTCACAGCCAAGCAGGGTGGTAGAAATGAACAGTTAAAGAATAGCTCAGGCTTGTTTCATTGATTTCAAGCTAAAATTGTTCTTAAACTTGTCCTTTCACAGTGAGTCATGGCACCTGTAATCGATAAATGTGATAAATCTGGTATTTAAGTGATACTTAGCTGTGTTCTGTTAGTGTGAAATCAGTGATGCTAAGGAAGAGCTTTTTGCTGTGCAGCTGACCCAGCCTCTGTTCTCTTGCTGTTCTCTTCCTGTGTTGTAACAGCAGTAAGGCAAACTCCTGGTGCAGGAGAGAACCTGGTTCAGACAAGGCCATGGTAGTGACGGTTTGTTAAACCACCACCAACTGCCTGGAGTTCAAACAAAGCTGCTTGATAAGGCCTCTTTTATTTTAGCAGGGCTGATAAAGTGTTATCAGCTGCATAGGTAGAAGTTCTCCCTTTAAGGACCTGTAAGCAGGAAGGAGTGCCGAGGAAGGAATGAGAAGGAGACCTAAATCAAGGCAGGATTTAAGAGTTCTTGAGATACTTGCTGGCATTTTGAGAAGAAACTTCTTGGACTGCATCCCATTGAAAACCTGTTCAAGTTGAGTAAAGGTTGCCAAGGAAGCACACAGATGGTACCTTGCAACTCTGCTACGTGAGCAAAATAAACTCATTATGGGTATGTTTTTGTTGTGGGGTTCATTTGAGACTACATCCACACTTAATACTGTCTACGTAGTGAAAACTTCTGACCTGGGCTTCCTCTTCTTGCAAGACTGGATTAACTTGTGTGATTGGGACTTACAACATTTTGGCTGGAAATTCCACTCTCATGGGAGGACATAAGGAAAAATTGCAACAAATTTCTGCACAGGGTAGTTCCCTGCCAGCCTTTGCCAAGCTGATGGAGACAATGATGGAGAGTGTCTCAGCAAGCTGTGCACAGGCATCAAGATCCATTGCTGTGTGCAGAAACAAGGAAGCCACAGGAAAATGTGGAGCTCTGGGTTGGTGGCACTCAGCAGTGAGGAACAATTAATGCTGCTCTTTGGAAGGAGCATTTGTCCTTTTATTGAATATGGATTCACATGCCACCTCTCACTGCATCCGAAATGAATGGAGCTGAGCAAGGAAGACAAAATGAAATCTGGTTGTGATGTTAAACTGCTCCTTAGTCTCTGATTGGAAACAGGATTTTCTTGTGCTTTCACTGCCTTTCCATATGAATTGTGAGGAGATTTTGTTTTGTGTCTGGACCTAACCCAATGGGGTAAAAAAGGGGACATGACTGTATTTAGCTGAGCATTCAGGTAAGGAAGCAGCAGGATTTTGATAATTCAGGGCACTCTGAGCTCTGCTATCAGGTGTCCATGTCTTGAGTACCAGCAAAACTTGGGCTGGCTCAGCCTTGGGCTATTGTTGCTTCTAAACAGCTGCACTCAATGCATCTTAAAACAAGAGAATGTTGCACATAGTTTCTGGTAAAAGACTTGTCTTTGTAAGCCTAAAGAATTGTTTCCCTGGAAAATGAGAACATTAGATACATGCAGACCTGGCATAGCTTCAGAGGCTACTGGAGAATTCCTCTCTGGCTACTGGTAGCCACAACTGTTACCAGATGGTTGTAAATGCTGACTGGCAGACAACTGCAGAGCACATGGGGCTGGAGTTTTATGTAAGACTCCAAAGGTGTGTGGGAGAGAAACTGGCCTGCTAAAATGTAAATGTGCATCTGGAAGATAAGATTATACAGATTGTGGAATCTATTTCTAGAATTGGAAGAGATACTTGCTTATTGTACTAAAACCAAAATTCTTTTCTTTGATAAGAGCCTTGTAAACTTGTGATAATAACTCTGCTTGGACAACTTGTGCTGCAGTGGATGCTGTTCCTTCTTTGCCTTTGTTCAAAACTGCTTGTCCTCTCCTCCTCTCCCATACTGTGACACTCAAAGGTTCTTTGGTCAGCAAGAAACTGGTATCAGTCTGTGATAATTGAAATGTGTAACTTTTGTCGCTTGCCTTCTCTGATGCTCTCAGCCCTTCAGGGTGATGGCTCTTCAAGTGAGTTACTGCTCAGTTCACAACTACTGCACTTCTTAGCCTGTTGGACAAGTTGTTGTGGGCTGGAGTGTGAATGCTGGAGCTCTTGCATAAGCAGGCTCGAACAGCGTGCTTCAGGATGCCATTAATATTTCAGGATAAAACATTCTAGCAAGGTTTTAAATGTAAAGTTGCGTCTCTCTCAAATCAAGCCCCCTCTTCTTTGCTCCTAACGCTGAGTTTGCCTCTGCTGCCACAGCTGAGGTCTTTTGTTCTGAAGTGGGGAGGGTAATTAGTAGAGTTTCTCTGTGGGTTTGCCTCGTTTAGCAGGTCCAGGATATTGATTGACAGTGGGAAAGGGTGCGTCTCCTTGGCACTTTCCTTTCCTTGTCTGGCTAAGGGCAAGTTGTGTGTTATACATGGGTGTGATACGCTCTCCTTTCATTGCACAGCACCTTGTCACTGCTCTGTAACTTTTGCTAACTTAAAGTGAGTGTAGCTTTTTGAAAATATCTACTTCTCTCAGGGATGTCTGATAAAAGAGGACTTAATGATCTGACACTATTTATGAAATTTCAGTTGAGGTGCTAAATCATTGTAGAAGTATTTACTTTCCAAGTAAACGACACTTTTATTCTTCCTCTCTTTTCTGAGGTCCTCATATATTTGTTTCTGTGCACATTCTTCATCCCTGCCTGTGCTGGTGGCCCACAAACACAGACACCTGTAGCTGCCCTGCTCAGAGCCAGCTTTTCTGTGTTGATTGGTGCTGCCAGTGATTCTAGGTGACTGGAATGTCACGTAGGTGACATATTCCAGTCACCTAAATCCTAGTAATTCTAGGGAGTAAGTGACTCAGGTGGTGTGAGCTCATGGCAGTGCTGCACAGGTGGCTGCAGATGTTGGAGTGTGAGCAGGAAAGGTAAAAGGGCAGCAGTGCAACAAAGAGGTACAAACCCAGGGAGTTTCTAAAGGGAGTTCTCAAAATATGCCTGTGGAGCATCCTGTTTATCACACCATTTCCTTCTTTTGGACCTTCACAGCTGGTGCAAGGCCTTGCTAGGAACTCTTTGAAAAACAACTCCTCAGGAGTGGCTGCTTTGGGTCGTTATCCAAAGGCCATTGTTGCTGGCAGGAGCACAGCAGCAGCCACCCTGTTTCCAGCTGTGCTGTTCCCATCTGTACAGGTGTGAAAGCTCCTCCCCTCACTCACCTCCACCCTTTTGAAGGGTTCAAGGCTCTCTGTTCACTTCCTTTGGTGCTCCTGGTCCCTCTCTTTCTCATCATCCCCCTGCTCCCCACCTTGCTGTGGGTGTATATGAGCCTCTCCTGACCATGTAGAATATCCATTCTGATCCTTCATTGCACCTCAGGAGTTCTGACCCCCCTGCACGTGTGTGCCGTGTACAGAGTAGCTGGCAGATTGCTCCAGCAAATTCAAATACTGAGCAAAGTGTCTGTAAACTGCAGCCTGTGAGAGGTGGCAGGCAGGAGCACTGACAGCAGGGTAAGTTGTCAGGATGTGAATTCAAGCCTTTGCTCTGGAGCTGGCAGGGTTTTATTGTCACTTAGTACCTGTGCACAGGGGAGATGTGAGAGTAGGCAGCTGGAGCCTGGGATTCTCCGTGTGATTGCTGGTTTAATTCAGGTCTGATTTGTCCTGCTTGGATCCTCCTGTTGCTGTGAGAGGCTGGGACTCTTTGTGTTCAGCTGCTCGGTGAATTGCAGGTGCGAAATTCCCTTCCCCTGCCCCCACCTCGAGCAGGGAGTTGATATTTTACAAAAGCAAGTTAATAATTAATGCAGCTCCCCTGCAGGCAGCACAGCGCCCTTTCTGCCATGCCCATGGAGAGACCTGAAAATAGGATTCTTTCTCTCTTTGGCTCAGTAGCTGGAGGGTTACCTGGGGTGAAAACTGATGCTAGTCAATAATGCCTGAGCCTGGGAGTTGGCCTTTAGGTTGGGTTAGTCTGAATGTTTATGCAAATACTTCAGTTTTGCCTTTTCTTTGGATAAGGTCAACTCCAGGGATTGCAAAATGGCCAAGTGTAAAACCCTTTTTATAATCCTGTTGTTTTATCTGCACTAGTTTGCTTTATCAATGTGAAAATGGAATTGTGAAGTGCTGCACCAGAGAGCTGTGCTAGACTGGTATCAGGTTTTAGTCACTCGATAGTGATGTTGTCTCAGTCTGCTCTGGCTGATTTGTTACCTGCTAAACTAAAATAAATAACCTACTTCTGTCTGCTTTCTACTCAGACTGCTTTTGTTTATATAGGCTTTTCTTTTCTGTTTTGTTAGGATTTTTGTTGCCAAGATACTACAGCAAGGAAGATGAGAAGGTTCTTAAGACCCGGCCACGATCCAGTGCGAGAGAGGCTCAAACGGGACCTTTTCCAGTTTAACAAGGTACGGGGCTTTCCTCAGACCTCAAAAATCTGTCCTGAGCCACTGCATCCTGCAAAAGGAGGGAGAAACTACGTCAGTGTGGGTGGAAAAGTTAAATTTAGGGGAGGTGCTGGTTTGTTCTCTTTTACAGTTCTGTCCTTTTCTCCCCTGATATGCCTGAGTAGTTTCCTTTAAGCTCCTGGGCATGTTCTCAGTTCTGTCTGTCCTTCTTTAAGAGGAAGGATATTGTGATGCTGTTGAGTGCTCTTGCTGAAAGAAGAGATATTCAGCTTTCTTATCCTCTGAGTGGTCTGTCACTTGTCCTGCTATGTGCTGGGACTGTTCCTGTTGCAGGTAGTCCTTGTTAGGAAAATAAACACTTTTCTAAAGATACACATAAGCCACAGCCTATGATGCAGCTGAAGCCAGAGTTCTTTGTCCCTAAATAAGCTTTGGACTTACAAGTGTGCCCCTGCTTTTAAATGTGCATTTAAAAGGCTGTGCTAGCACCCAGGCAGCACAATGGCCATTAATAATGAATTTACTATTATCTTAGTCTGAATCTGTTTCTAGGTTTTTTCCTTCCCTCTGTGAAGAAGAAATGGCAATGGCTGTGCTATCTGTCCAACACTCTGGGCATTTTCCTTTTGAGCTCTGGCCAGAGCATAGTGCTTTTATCTTTGAAAATGCCTGGTATTAAATCATGGCTATGCTAATGGCTACCTACTCTTTCTTTGGGGAGCAGAAATTTATTTGTAGGTTTTGTGTTTCCAAGGTTTAAGTGGAATTTTGCTGAAAAGTGTAATGGATAAATGAAATCAGCATAGGAAATAATCTCCTTGATTCATTAGAATTGTAGTGTAGATGGATACTTGAAGTGGAACTGTGGATATTTGAGATAAATGATTTAATGTAATTGGTACTAAGCAACATCAATTCCATGCATACCTTCCTGCCATTGGGGAGACAAAGGAACTCAAGAGTGCTTTGGGTCTGTTTTCTGCCTGCTAGCACCAGGAAATCCTAGTGCAGATGCAGTAGAAAAATCAGTGAATGCAGGCCAGGTTTGAGTTGTTTGCATCTGGCTAAATGCAATGTCAGCTTCAGAAAAGACGGCCCAGGGATGGGTCAGAGTTGCTTATAAGCATTTAAAATTATATATACCTTGGAAAAACTTTGCTATTTTAGGGATGGCTCTTCCTTGAATATGCCTTTCTCTTATGTTTGGCTGAGCTTTACTTGCCAGAGACACACTAATTTGGATAATGCAAAACAGGGTTGAAAGAACTAGCTTTGACAGCAGAGGGAAACTTCCAAATATATTAGAAGCTGACATCAGGACTTGTGACTCCATTTGATTCAGTCCTGAAGGTAAACATGACGTCTTGTTTCTAGGGAGACAACTACTCTGGACACTTCCTAATGGTTTACTCTCATTAACAGCTTGGTAATTAAAGGCCTTGTAAAATGCATTTGCACCTTTAAGCCACAGTAACTTGTTCTTTTCTAATAAAAATCAGAAGGGAATGAGCATTGTACCAGAATCTTTTGCACTTCACTCTTTTCTTCCAGAAAAATGAGAGGTTTTTTCTCTCAAGTCTTGTGTCTCCCATTCCAGTATTTCCAGAGATAATGGGTCATTTGAAAGCTTCTACCCTTTGATCCAATAAACATCTACTCGCAGTAGGTAGACTGAGAAAATCTGGGAAAGTCAGACCTTCATTCTGAGCTGTTGAATGTTGTGGCTTCAAGGAGCCAAGAATCATAGTGCTTTGTGTGCCAAAGCTGTCCTGGTCTAATGTGCTATTAGAGCAAGCACATTAGTGCTGGTAAGCAGGTTTTTTTTTTTTTTTTTAACACTTGTTATTTGAGGTCTTTGAAAGACTTCTGGTTAAGAACCTGCTTGGGAAATACTTTGTGGGCCTGTAAAGTTGCTGATCAGAGAAATTGCATGGTGGATTTGCACCTCTTCAGTGTGTGATGCGGGTCGTGACTAAAGGCAAGGTCTGAATCTTAAAGGTGCTGGGGATTCCTGTCCTCATTTTACTCTGAAGTTCAATATAAATGCATGATGCCACACAGAATTAGAATTAGTGTGGTGGAATGTATTTGACCCACGCTGGCCTAGAATGGACTTCAATTTAGAAAGTCTATTTAATTGGCAGTGGTGGATTTTTGTTTGTTTGTTTTATTCTGTCAGGTATAAATAGGCTGTGATCTTCTTAATGCTTCTCTCTTGCATTTCTGTTTTGCATAAGAGGTGGTCCAGATGGTTTTAAAGGAGTGATTGATGACTGGACTAGTGCTTCAAACTGTCTTCAAAGTTGTGTTTGTTTCAAAAAACACCTTCCTAAATTCTGCTAGTCACTCAGCTTTGCATATCTGTTTCTCTGTATGAGTAAGAACTTCCCATACTTGTGTGTACCTGTTGCAAGAATCTGTTTTTAGCTCAGTGGATAGAATGAAGGATAAGGTATGTGGACTTGGCAGTCTTCTTCTTTGAGTTTATTCTGCTTTTGGAAGTAGTATTTGGATGCCTTTGGCTCAGTCCAAGCCCTGTAGAAGAAACATGTTCAGGCTGGCATTGTCAGACTAGATGATGGGTAACACACAGGTGAACCAGCCTGTCTTACAGCTGAATGTTACCCAACTGGGAGCATTGCATTTAATTTATGGCTTCATGTTTTTTCCCCCTGTTTTCAGGCTTCCTGCCCCTTTGCTGATGGGTGTGATGGAGAGCTTTCCTGAAATCTGAATTAGTGTCTACTCCAAGTGGAGTTAGCACATCCAGGTTTCATTGTTTCTTCAAAAGATGAATTAACAAAGGGACAGGGCTTGTATTGCCTATGGTTGGGTTTGTCTCTCCTCTGTCATAAAACAGTCTGGGAGGAAAGCAGAGACAAGTGGAAGGAGGAAGACAAGAGATGAATTTAATCAGCACAGCTTTAGCGTGGGCTGGGAACAACTGTTCAGTTTGGCCACGTTTTTCCTGCAGTAAATATGACTGACATGAAGCATTTCTGTCACTGCTGCTGACACCAGGCTTGCTTGAGTCTGACAAATCTGTGGAGAATGAAAAAAATCTCTTACCTTTCCCCATAGAAACAAAGGCCCTTCTGAGAAGGAGGAGGGCACATTGTGGGCACTGCAGTTTCTTGCTTCAGCTCTGCTGAAAGGCTCCATTGTAACCCCTGCTGCCTCCTGCCCCCCTCTCTCCCCCTTGCTGAGCTTACCTGCTGGGCAGGTGAAAGGATTGGCTGATGGAAGCTGCCGAGGGCAGCAAAGGAGGGAGCCCAAAGCTGCCTTGATGTGATTTAACAACTGGGTGCAAATGAGTGCAGGGAAAAGATCTGGGTAATCAGGACAGTGAATGTGAATGCCTGGCCCTGGTGGTGTCAAATGCAGCCAGAAAGTCACCCTGAAGCTTTTATTGTCCAGCTGTGGAAACAAATGACATAAGAAGTTGTCTTTGTTGCATCTTATGGGCATCTTGGTTGAAGATTCAGAGCTACCAGAAACCTTTGCTGCTCTCCATGAGCAGCTGGGTAGCACACTGTGGTTGTTACTGATGCTTTTCTTTTGTAAATTTGTCTGTGAAATGGGGGGGTACTTCAAATTTTTTGTTGAATGAAAACCTGGAGGGAAAAAAAAAATCACCCTCCTATTATTATTACTGAATCATACACACTTGGTTGTGAAGTTCATAGGTCTCATACGTGAAAATTAAAGCTTTTATTGACTTGTCTAATGTGTTTACAAATTAACACATCAAACCCAAGATATAATTAGGCCAGTATTAAGGCTGGTGTTGACAGCTTCCTAACAAGCACTGCAGTATTGTATAAGTTATGGTTTTCTGAGAGCTGTGGCTAAAGCTTTATCTTCTGGGCTGGATGAAATCTTAGAATAATCACAGTTTCTAATTGATGTGTCACTGAAAATTGCACCTGGTTGTGCTGATAACCTGACAGTGCAGTGACTGTGAACAAGTTGAAACTAAAACTATCAGGGGAGTTACACTGGTGTCTCCCTAAGAAATTCCTCACTTTGTTTTGGGTGAGAGTGGAATGGTGTTTATTGCCTGTGCTACACCTGATTCATTTAAATGTCTGATTTGTTGTTAAGATAATGTTACCTTGGATCTTCTTCCCAGAATTTTGCTCCATAGCTTTATACTCCCACAACTTTGACAATTGGGAAGCTTTTCTGTGTTGCCTCAGTAGTTATCACAGTGCAGAGAATTTCTTCTTTGCCTGTTCTGGATTAGGAAACTGCTCTGGTTCAATTCTGAGTCCATTGATAAAATTCTTAATTTCATACAGCCTTCTCCAGGAAGTTTTATATGTGTAGCTATGCAAAGGTTGGTTAGCAGCAGCTTGAAGGTTGACAGTAAAAAGATTGACTTCTCAAAATTTGTTTTTAATAATGCAAACTTAACACTTAAATTACCTTCTTCGAGTAAATAGCTAAGGCTGGAGATTTAAGTTATCAAAAAAGGAAGTAAACTCAGTGGTCTTGGAGCTTGTAGTACCAATCTTGGCTTACTAGCTATAAAAGGTAAAAAAAAATTACTATCTACTCTTTTGCCCTAATGAGCAAACATAATGAGTTGGCAAGCAGAAAATTGGGAAATGCTCCAATATTTTCTGTTTTATCTTCTACAGAGGCTCAGCTTCCCTTAGGAGAACCTCAGGCTGGGCTACCCCAGTATTTAGAGGAGGGATGTCTTTTTCTTGCAGCTTAGGAATTGTGATCAAATGAGTAAAACCAAAGCAAACTGGCAGACTCTGGAGTCAGCTGGATCCTCCTGTGCTGTCTTTGAGCAGGACATTAAAGTGCTTTGCAGCAGCTGGGGCACCTCGGGCTATGGCCTGACCACGGAAATGAAACTGGCTCCATTTCATTCTCGTGCAGGGGATTAAGTTGGGAAATCACTATGCAGGAAATAAAGTCCAGGTGTTACTTTTAGGCTGAATAAAGCATAAAACTTAAGTGATGTGGTAGCTTTGCTCCAGACATGATGGAAATGATGGGAGTGATGTGCAAGTGCTGTAGATGGAGAGTTCTCTGCTTTTTTTTTGTTTTTTTTTTTTTTTCTTTTCAATAGTGAGTGTAGTGAATTCCTATTCTGCAGCTGGCCAGCTTGTCTTAGAAAAAGGTATTTTCCAAAAGTTTGGCCTGCAAAGATCAGCTCTTTCTAGGAAGCATCCCTCTTCATCTTCCCTATTAATCTGTGGGCACACCAGCCCTCTTTACCTGGCTGTGTGCTGGTGCACTCTGGTTTTGCCCAAACCAGGATAAGAATTGTGCATTAGCACTTCTGAAAGCCTCACTGAGCTATTTTCCAGTCAGCTTGGTGGCATCCTGTAAGCATGGCAGGATATTATTCCCTGGTGTGTAAATGCATCAGTGCTCAGTGTGGTGTGTGCAAACACTCCAAATCTCCCTCCTGAAGCAGCTCTAAATTGTACTTTAGGGAAATATAATTTAAGGTGATTTAAATGTACTTTAGGGAAGACACCAAGGCCAAGCAACACTGCTCTCTGTGACAGTGACATCTTTTTAGTCCCAAATGTCTTTGAATTACTCTGAGGTGGCCTAGCAGGTTCTTGCTCTCATTAAATTCCAGTGTTCCCTCTGGAAAATGGATATGGATTACATTAGTTTTCCTGAGTGCTCACAGGAAATCTGTTTCTTTTCCTTGATGAGCACTGATGTTCACTCGTAGCTCTGCGTTGCTTTGCACCATTTCTTCATGTCAGTCACCACAAAGAGGTCAGGAAGGCTGACCTGTGTGGAATTTGTCAGATAAAGCTGATCTTACAGCTCCCAGTATTTGTGTCAGACTCTGCAATTGTGCTGAGCAGTTGGTTTACAGAAGTGCAGCTGATGTGGAGTGATGGAATGTGTTGTATTGACTGGCTAAGCTGTGCTTATGCAGAGTTTATTTATAATCTTAACATCAAGAACTGCTCAGACTACTGTTTTCAGAGTATTTCTCTTTCATTTCTGTTACACTTCTGGATATCCTGGCTGTGGAGCCACGGATTCTTGGCACACATTCATCATTAGGCTGTTGTTCAGCAAATCAAAAAGATTTGAACACTTTCAGCAGAAAATGTGCCATTAAGTGCTGTTATTTCAGAGTGCCATGCTGTGTTGACTTTCTGCCCAGCGATGCCCATGGAACAAGCTGCTGATCGTGATTTTTCCTTCTCTCCCCCAGACTGTGGAACATGGATTTCCCCACCAGCCCAGTGCCCTGGGCTACAGCCCATTTCTCCGGCTCATGGCCATTGGGACACGATCAGGAGCCATCAAATTGTATCCTTGAAACACCTTGGGTGAGAATTCTCCAACCTCAACACTCAGTACAGCTTTGAAGACACTTCAAAAGTTAAGTATGAATTTGCAAGCAAGGGTTACACTGAAACAGTTTGCCAGGGTTTGGAGTGATTTTGGTCTGATCAGGGTGGGATTATCTTCCCAAAGAGCTGAGCTACAGCTCCAACAGAAGCTGAGCTGATGCAGATATTAAACAAGATTCTGCTCTTGCTATGCAGAAGGTCAGGCTAGATCTGGCCTAAGTTTAGCAATCCTTCACATTGTAAATTCCAAGGTTGTTTAAATATTTGGGGCAGGGTTCCTTTTTATTCTTTTTTTTTTTTTTCCTAAAGCAATTCTATTTCAAAGGTTAAAGCTGAAGTCAGAAATACTTTCTACTTCCTGAGTTTTTGACCATCCAGGAATTAAAGACCTAAACATTGAAGGTGGTAATTTATTTTTTTTTTTAGCTAATGACGTCCAGTCTGATTTTTTTTATGTGTGTGTGAAATGATTCTCATGGCAGAGACCAGTTAGATGAGCTGTAAAACAGGCATGTCACCCAGCCCAGAAAGGAAAAGTTGGTGCTGTCTCTGCCAGCTTAATCATTCACTGCTGGTGTTGTTTGTGCTCAGGGGCTGGGCTCCACATGGAGGCAGTGGCCATCTGTCTCCTGGTTACAAATTAGTTAAGCAGGATTGTAGTGTCTGGGAAACCACTGAACATCCTTGAGAAAAAACAGGGTCCAGGCACCTCTTCTGCATATACTGAAGGAAGAAGTGAACTTCCCTGTTCTCCAGAGTCTGCAAATTTTGCAAGTATGCAAAATCAAAAGTAGATTTGCATTGATTCTTGCAGTCCAGCTCACTCACCAACAGTAAAATGTGGTTTCAGACTAATCTCTTTTTGTCTTGCTTGCTAGCAAGCTTCTTATCAATTAATTGTAGCTGTGGGCCACCTTAAATACTGTAGATCCTCAACAAACTCATCAGATACGGTGCTCCTGGGGTGGAGTTCATGGGTTTACATGAAGAAAACAACACTGTAATGCAAATTCACTTTATACCTGATCAGGTAAGTGCATTTTCAGTGCCTCTGTGATATAAGCAGGTCTCTCCTAAACAGGTGTTGGTTTTATTCCAGGGATCTGGGCTCCTATTACCGAGTATATTCAAAGGTTGGTGGGGAATGTTTATCCCAGTGTATTTTGTGCTCTCAGCAGCTCTTGTTGCTGTGGAGATGCTCAGTAAAACTAAAAGAGAAGCTTTAAACTAAAGAGTAGCTTTATTCTTCATAACTGTTAGTCATTTGTCTCCAGCAACATCCTGGGAATGGTAATAAGGCCAGGACAGTTCAGGCAATCTGCTGCAGAAGCAAGAATTTCCTTTTCCTTTTGCAGCCCCGATTTTTTCAGTAGTACTGGGTGGTCTTTGCTCTGCACAGCAGATAGAACAGGAGCTGCTGCTGAGCTGATTTAATTATTTTCAGGAGCTCAGAACAGCACTCCTAACCTCATCTGCTGTTAAGTTTGTTGCCTTTGTGTTTGGGGGTATTGAATCTTGCTCCTGGGGATTGCTGAGCAGTTATTGCCACACTCTAAAAATAGGAAAGCAGAATTTTCCAAATGTCTGGTGGCTGTCTAACCACTTTTCCTTTCCCTTGACTGTCAGACTGGTGACTTTGTTGCCTGATGCCCCCAGTGCAGCACAAGTGGCCTCTTTATGTGAGGGATTTAGTTCTAGAGGCGGTTTTGGGTGTCTGTTTGCTTAACTAATGGTATAAACTGAAACTCCCATGGGGAGTGTTGCACCAGGTGTGGCTGCAGCAGGTAAAATGCTTCAGTTTGAACATCCAGCCAGCAGGGCTGGGCTCATAAAAGGATTCTGACACAACCCTCCAGAATGAGGTTGGACACGAAGAATGTGAGGAGTGTGGTGTAGCAGAGTGTATCAGCCCCACCCAAAGCTGGGGTGTGTTCAGCAAACCTGTGCTGAGCCTGGAGGAGGTGAGATCCAGCCTGCAGCTGCATGGCTGGGCTTTACAGCACAGCCTGATCTTCAGGAGCCTAAATCCTTGTCATCCCCCTCACTGATAGCCTGTGCCTTTATAACAGGGTTTTGAGCCTCTAGGCTCATTCTTGTCTCCCTCCACCCCCCAAATCCCATTGCTGCAGTGTTTGTCCACTGCCATAAAAAACTGAACCAGCTCCCCAGTCCTGTTTTAGCAGGGAATTATAAACAGCAGCAACTCTACTGCTAAATTTACTGTGTTATATTTAATACTGGCATTCTGAAAAAAGCAAGTTGTGTGATTTTGCAGTGCCAGCTGGTGACACTGCTGGATGATAACAGCTTGCACCTCTGGAGCCTGAGGCAGCACGGAGGAGCATCTGAGCTGCGGGAGGAGCATCGTTTCACCCTCAAAGGGCCACCTGGGTGAGCCACACGAGCTGCTCTGGGGACAAGCGAGCCAGAAAATTCTGCTGTTGTTTAAGCTAGAGCCTGTCCAGTTCTTACAGCCTGCCACTCCTCTGAGTCCATTGAAAGAGCATCCATGGAAACCACCCAGGAGCTGGCTAGGGCATGGGAGACCAGCTTTTAATAGTGCTCAACCAGTGCAGAGGGTGACATATTTTAAAATATTGTGCATTCACTGTTGTGAGTACAGGAATTATTAATCTTAGGGTTAGATAAATTTAACTATGCCTTAAGTCAGACTTTGAAATGCTGTTGTCCTTTTAGTTTCACTTGATCTTGCCAGTTTTAGGTGAGCTATTTTTAGGAACACTTAGAGAGGGTTCTGTAAACAAGGTGTCTGGTTCTTTGTCCATGCACTTGTCAAATTACTGATATAATTTATCTTAAAGTTGATGTTTCCTTCTTTAAAAAAAAAAATCATGCCTCCAAAACAAATGAACTGATAAATGCCCCTGCTCTGTTGTTAACTCTCCCAAATTCAGTAACAAGAGTCTCTTTGCATCCCCAGCTCTCCACCAAGTGCCACCCAGGTGACAGCTGTGCTTCCACATTCCTCACGGGAGGTGCTGTACCTTGGCACAGAGAGTGGCAACATCTTTGTGGTGGAGCTGCCCTCGCTGAGAGTGCTGGAGGACAGGACCATCAGCCCTGAGGCCGTGCTGCAGCGGTGAGTGAGCAGACAAGAGGTGGAATCCCATTAGCAGACACATCCTTTGTTAAAATGTCACCCCACATTATGTTCTGGGGCCTCACTGTTGTGTTAAGCATTGTCCATATCTGCCTGACTCTCATGAAAGTAACTTTTGGTGCTGGTGTGTGTTAAGTCAGTGTTTCTGTCCTGGTCCAGCCTGCACTGTGGAGGTACAGCATGTTCACTTGGGGTGAATCTGCAAACCTTGTGCCCTTTTTTTGAAAAAAAAAAAATACTTTGTTTAGCTGTAATTACCCATCTATTTTTTCAGCCACTGGCTGAACATCTGATGCTGCTTGGTTCAAATGGGGTTTTCATCACTCTGCTGAGTGCTGCTGGAAACTGTCCTACTTCACATCTCCTACTGACATTTCCATCTTACCTTTATTCTGTAAGAGAATTGAGTGAGTGGTCCAAACTGTCTTTACAGTCCTGGGATCCAGTCCTGGAATTCACTGTAAACCTTTCCTTGAAGAAAACTGGAGTGGGTCCATGTCATAGGCCTGGTGTGATGTCTCCCATAAGATATTTCTGCTGCTTGAAGGATTTGTGGGAAGATTGTAACTACCTGTTTCAATTTTGCCACTTAATTTCTCGTTCTGACACCTTTTATTCCAGTCCTTTCAGACTGTACCTGGAATTAGCTTCTCTTGGTTTTCTCTTCTCCTCCTGCAGGATACCAGAAGATAATTGCAACAGGCGATCCTGTGAGCTGGTGGAAGCCCTTCAGGAGCATCCCAAGAACCCTGACCAGATCCTAATTGGATACAGCAGGGGCTTGATTGTCCTCTGGGACCTGCAGAATAACGAAGCAACACAGCATTTCCTGGGCAGCCAGGTACTGATTCAATCCAGAGTCAGTTCAGCAGGGCAGGAAGGGCTCTCACTGACACTCTGAAGACAAATCAGGTGCAGGGAGAGCCTGACAAAGCTGCTCTTTTAGTAAGGACAGGTTGTTTTGGGGAGATAACAGCTCTCTGGAGAGCAGTCATTTTGTATGGTTTTTTTTCAGCAACTGGAGAACCTCTACTGGCAGAGGGATGGCAGTAAATTCATTAGTTGTCACTACGATGGAAGTTACACCCAGTGGCCAGTATCCAGTGACAACAGGCAGTCAGAGCCTCTGGAAAACACTGTGCCTTATGGTCAGTAAGTGAAGTTTAACTGTTGTGTAATTGTCCAAACTCAAACTAATTCTGAGCTGGTGTAGGATACTCAAGTCACAATTCTCCCTAGTATTTAATGGCAAAATGCAGAGGTGCCTCTTGAACAGCTTGTGTGCCTGTAATAAGGGATTTCAGACCAGTTTTTCTCTTGGATTTGAAACTCCTGTGCATTGTTGAAGTCTGTCCTGAACATGGAGAGCAAGTCTTGACAAAATTAGTGCCCCTTATGAAGAAGGGTGTTGGTGATTCAGCTTTTTGTTTTAGCTGGTGTCCTGTTCAGCAGGAGTTGCTTGGATCCTGTGTAATTAATAGTGAGCTGAGTGTATTTTTTGTCAACCTGAGCAGTGATTAAATGAAGCTTCTGATTTGCTGGAAGCCATCAAATGGGGATGATGTCACCTTTCAAGTGAAAAAACTTCTAAAGCTCTATCACTTTATATTAGTGTCAGGAATGGCTGTGATTTTAGCAATCCTTTCTGGTTAATCAGCTCCTCCAGCAGCACTTCCAGTCTCCCTGGAAGTGAGGGGGTGGCTAGCCATCAGCAGCATGGCTTACACTTCCCCTGAGCCTCAGCTGTGTTTGCTGCAGGGTTCTGTGGTCAGTGTGTCCCAGAAGGATTGTGTGATGTGGCCTGGTCTGGGGAGGAGCTGCTGGCTCCTGTTAATTTAGGTGGCTCCCCTTGGGGTGGAGGGTGAGGTGACCTGGCTGAAGCAGAATCAGCAACTTCTGATATAAAGATGCACTTTTTGAATTGCAGCAAATAACTCTGTTTTCTCAGGTCCTTTTCCTTGCAAGGCCATCTCCAAGATCTACTGGCAGACAACAAAAAATGGGTGAGTTTGTGGTGCATCCCTTCAATTCATTTATATGAAGGGTGCAGTGTGCAATGCCATTTGAACCCTTTAGAGTAACATTATAAGAATTTGTTGTCAAACTCTTTGACGCTTCTTTAAATTTTTTCTTGCTCCTCCCTTCAGCACAGACCACTTTAACTCTTTCTTTCTTTCTTTCTCTCAAGGCTTCCTTACATAATATTCCAAGGAGGAATGCCCCGGGCTAGCTATGGGGACAGGCACAGTATCTCTGTTATCCACGGCAGCCAGCAAACAGCCTTTGACTTCACCTCCCGAGTGATTGACTTCTTTATAATCTTCAGTTCAGATCCTGCTGCAGGTATGTGAGGGAAGGGCATTACTGAGGAATTAGGGTGGCTGTGTACGTGTGTGGGAATCTGCCTGGTATAAATAGCATATGAAATGTGATAAGGAGGTCAGTTGTTTGGGGAGTTTCTGAGACTTCAGCAGAGAATCACAGAATCATTTCGTTTGGCAAAGACCCTTAAGATTGAGTCCAGCTGTGAAAGATTCCCATTTAAAAGTGAAATGTAAAATACTGGTGTAAATAAAGGGCTAGTTACAAATGTCATACATTCCTCAAAAAAAATTAGGCTACTCTGTTAATGAGAAAAGATCTCTTAAGCTTGTATCTGCTTAAGCTGGACATTGGGCATAACCAGGTCATGAAATGAGAATCTGAATATTGTTGTTTGGAAATAGCACTTCAAAGGAGGCTAATAATTAAAACCAGAATTTACTCCCACTGAGACACTGCTTCTTTTAATTAGTACCTGGATTTGTGTCTGGAGCTCTGGGTAATAAATCAGCAAAGGGTGACACAGAACCAAGGGTCAGTATATGAAGAACTTAATTTCCTTATTGCTGGTGAACATGAGTGTAAACTGAATAGTTCTCATTCCTGGAATTGAGTAGAGCTTGTCAGATTCTTGCTTCTGTTGAGGAGTTTTCTTGCCCTTACATCTGCAGTGACTGTACATTCTTCCTTTTCATGAAACTGTAAAGGGTTTTCCCCAAGAGCTCCTTGTTTAATGCTGGTGTAGTTCTTGCTTCTGGCTAACTTGGAGTAACTGAGTATAAAATGCTATTTCAAGATCCAAAAATGTGCAGTGTTGGAAGCTGGATCAGACTAAACTGCAAATTGTTGAGGAACTTGTAAGTAAATCTTCTGTTACTGGATCTTCTCAGGCTTTCTGGTCTCTGGTGTTCCTGCTGGACTGGTTTCCAAACCAATGGTCCTGTGTCCTGCCAGGGAGGGGTGACAGCCACAGCTCCACATCAGAGTCTGTTGGTGCAGGTTGGATCCCTCTGGCCTGTTCTGGGAAGCAGAGCATGGATCCAGGGGGGGAGAGGCAGAAAGAAACAGTTCTTGCATTCCCTCTTGCCTCTCTTCCTAGATCTTAACAGAGCCTCTCAGGTCACTGAAAAGAGCAGAAAAATGCAGTGTAACTGAGCAGAAGTGCCTGTCTGTGTCTGTCAGATTTTCCCTGCCTTTATAAACGTCTTCCAAGTGTGCAGAACCTACAGGTCTAAACCTTCAAGCTCACAGTGCTGATAAACTTGAGGTACTGCTTCATGCCTGGAGTTCAATACCTTTTGGTCTTAACAAAGGAGAGAGACCCTTTTACTGTCTATGAAATGGTCAGAGTGGAGATTCTGGATGATGGAACAAAAGTCTTAAAGATGAAAGAAATCTGAGTTTTTAGGTCAGAGTTGTACTGCTTAGAGTTCAGGTTCTGCATATGATTAGAAATCCTTTAGGATGAAATAGATGCACAAATAGGCTTTGTATTTCTACTTCCCAAGAGTTGAATGATCCAGTTAACAACCCTGTCAGTGGGTTTAGACAGGAGCTGCTACAGGAAACTGAAACTGTTGCACTCAGATGAGGAAGTTTTTTACAATAAAATGAGGTTTCTGTGGTTGACAAATTCCTTGTGGCTGATTGCCTAAGCTTAGTGGATCTACCTAGCTTGCCTTGTTTGCCCTTAAGCAGTCTTCCCTGCAATGGCAATACCAAGGTATTAATTGTATACCAAAGCCACTTAATTTAATAAGCACAAAGCTAATGCATTGCAGCATGGTTGTAGCTGGTGACTTTCCACTACCCTGAATATGCTGTGGAAACAGTTTTTAAAAAGGCCAGCCCTTCCTGGTTTTCTTTTTTTTTTTTTTTTTTGTTATTGGTGTTGTTTTTGTTAGTAGTTGCTTTTTTTGGTGGGGGGAGTGTGTGTTTTGGTTTTTTAATATATTTTTAAATGAGGTGAGTGAGTGTACGGCAGTCATGACAAATTCTATTGTGCCTGCTACTTCAGCAACTTAAAATAGATTCTTGCCACAAGAAATGAGCTCAGATGTGTGTTTTTGCAGGGAAAAACATTGTTAAAATAGAGCACTTTTGGTTAATGTTGGCAACAGCAAACTGCAGGGATGATATTATTTGTTTTATTATGAAGTCCTGTGGCAACTGCAAATGATGATACGTAGGAAAGCAAAGTAAAACTGAATAGAAAACTTTTTTTTTTCCATGAAGAAACTGAACTAATTGGTGATGTATTGTGGCTGGGCCTAGTCAGAGGTGAAACTAGTGATGCCAAGTACTAATTACTTGAATTTAATTTTGCTGAGTGAACAGTGTTGGTGTGTGCCTTCTTGCAAATGTGTACCAGGTAATCAACCAAGCAAGGGAGGAAAGTAAAAGTACAGTTTAGGTGGGGGAAAAGCTGAGTTAGGTAGTTTGCTAATGGCTCACTGTTTTATCAACCCCAATCCAGCTTTGTATTCACTCAGATTTCTGTAGCTGTGTTCATTGTCACTGCTGTGAACTGTGGTCGGTGGTTTTGGTTTTCCCCACAAGTTTGCTGCTGTGGCTGACTTGGGAACCTTGCTGCAATAATGTCCTTGTAGACTAAATTTTATTTCACTCAAGATTTTCCATTGTAAGTAGAAATTAAAATCCTTTTTTGTGTCAGGTATCACCAGTCAAGTTACATTAACATGTTTCTTTTGTAGTTGTTCCTAATACACAAAAAAATTACTAGGTGATGTACAGATCTTGAAAGGGAAAGTCTAGAGGATGTGTCAGAACATATGAGAGGAAGAGAAAATGAAAGGTAAAAGAGCTGAATTGTAAATACTTGTCAGTTCAAGCAGAGAAGCATTCTGCAGAACCCAAGGCATTAACATGTTTAAGCAGCTTAGCCTGGATGGACTGTGGTCCTTACACAGCACTAAATGGGTCACTGCTGGTATCCGTGTCTTTCCACCCAGTGCTGTTAATTAGCTGCAGGTAAAGTTTTTGGAATTCTGGCTGTTACAGTAGTAAGTATGAACTTCGTGTTATTTAGTCATTGTTGTTAACAAGTTTTTTACTCTGCAATGGAATCTATTAAAAGTCACTGTCACAGTCCCAGGAGTGATGTAAAGAAACTCGAATTTGCAGTAAATCTGTGTCTTCAGATCCATTCATACTCAATAGGCCCAGTTAACACAGAAGCATTTAAGATCTTTTTCTAACAAAAATGTTGATGTGGAGCTGTGTGATGACAGTTTTCAAAGCAGCCTTACAGGAAGCACTGACCTTGGACAGTGATTTTTGTCAGCTTCAGTGAATGTTGTTTCTGCAGAGTTCGATGACCCCTCTGCCCTGGTGGCACTGGCAGAAGAAGAGCTCGTGGTCATAGACTTGAAAAGTGCAGGCTGGCCAGCAGTGCACCCCCCATACCTGGCCTCCCTGCACTGCTCAGCCATCACCTGCTCCCACCACGTCTCCAACATCCCCCTGAAGCTCTGGGAGCGGATTATCAGTGCTGGGAGCAAGCAGAACATTCACTACTCCAGTATGGTATGGCAGCTGTGTCCCCCCCGTGTCCCCCCCGTGTCCAGGTCAGTGTGACTGCCCAGGCTGTGGGTGGTCTGTGTTCCTGATGATCTGCAGAGGGTTCAGCCCCACCAGATACTGTCCTGCCTCTTAACAGGGTCAAGATAGGCTTTTTCCTAAAGCACCACCAGTACAGTTACACTGGGGAATTAAAATGTGATTTTATTTTTTTTTTAAGCTTTGACAAGCCAGAGGGGAAGTCTGAGTGTTCCCAGCTGTTGGTTGTAGCAAAGTTCTTATGTGTAAGCATGAAGCTTCTCGGGGAAATGTGTAGAATGCCTTCTAAAATGCACAGTTGGTGTCAGAATGGGAACATCTAATCCAAACAAAAGCTGACAGCCTGGACTGTTTACTGCCACTTGCCCTGGAGTTCATGCCCTCCTGCTGACTTTCTGTTCTCTCCACACTGTCACTGCCTAGGCAGTCACACACTTCTCTTGCTCTGTTTGTAGCCCTGGCCAATTGATGGTGGCACCAACATTGCTCCAGATCCTCCACAGAGGGACTTGCTGCTGACAGGGTAGGTACTGACCTGAGAGCCATCAGGGAGCCCTCTCCAGTTCCAGTTCCTCTTTTTTTGACTGACTGAGATTTGCCTTTGGAGTTGAAGTCTTGTCATCTTTTAGGGCAGAGACTGCAGCTTTACAGTGCAGCTTCTCAGAGCTGTGCTGCTGGCTTTGTAAAGCCAATTTATTTTGCTGCTTCTGAGCAAACAGGTCATGATGTCCACAGATAACCCAGAAAGTGGCTGATTTTTAGTTTTGTTGTGTTATCCATTCCCCCTACTCCCAAAGTGTGTAGGAGTGCAGGCACTAATCCAGCCTGGTTCAAAGGCAGCAGTGTGAAAGTGGAGCTTAATCTTTCATGTTTTGAAGCATTTTTCCCCCTACCTTACACTCTGTATCTTAAAATAGAGGTTAGCTTGGACTCCTGTCTGCTTTGATCAGCATGAACAGATCTAGCTAAGAGGTGGAAGTAGCTAGCAAGAGGTTGTCTCATTGCATAAAAATGTACCATTTTCTTTTCAAAGCACTTTTGAGAGTTTCAGTGGGCTGTTCCTGAGATTTCCTTCTTGATGATGGAGCATGTTAGAAGCTCCTACCCTTGCACTGGAAGACTTTTGCAAATTTTCACCTGGAGAACTGAGAGTAAAGCTTGATTTTTTTTAAAATTTTTTTTAAATTTTTTTTTTTTAATTTTTTTTTCCCTTCTGTCACAGTAACAGTATTTTTGCCTGGATGAGTTTTTCCTTTCATATGCTAAGCTTTTTGCCTTTTCTATATCTTTTTGGCATAATCTTAAATTAGTGTAATGATGTCAAATCACCAAGAACAGCTGGATTAAAGAAACCCAACAACCTAAAACAAAACAAAAAACCACAAAAATACACAAGAAGCCAAAAATCTTTCTCTTTGTTTGTTTTTTTTGGTTCTGTATTTCTCCTGTTTTACCCTCCATGTGCTGTTCTCCTGTGTTTTACCCTCCATGTGTGATGTGTGCTCCTGTATCCTTCTCCCCAGGCATGAGGATGGCACAGTGAGGTTTTGGGATGCCTCTGGTGTGTGCTTGCACCTTCTTTATAAGCTGAGCACAGTGAGAGTGTTCCTGACTGATGCTGATCCCAATGACAACATGAACACCCTGGGGGAGGATGAGTGGCCTCCCCTCCGCAAGGTAAAACTCCTGCTTGTAAAACTTCCTGAAAACCAGGGCACTTCTGGTTCCTGCCCCAATTAAAGACCAGCCCCTCTCTGTTCTCTTGCCTAGGTTGGTACCTTTGATCCTTACAGTGATGATCCAAGACTTGGGATCCAGAAGATCTACCTGTGTAAATACAGTGGATACTTGGCTGTAGCTGGTACAGCAGGACAGGTATTGGAATGTGAACAATCTACATAAACATTGTTTTCAGTGCAGGTTTCAGTGTAATCAGGAGATGTGCTCTTCCCATTTCTCTCATGGTAAATTGATCTGTTTTCTGGAAATGCTTCATGGGACTCTGCTCTGGTGAAGCCCCACCTGGAGCACTGCATCCAGCACAGGAAGGATATGGAGCTGGTGGAGTGAGTCCAGAGTTGATTAGAGGGATGGAACAACTCTGCTGTGAGGAAAGGCTGAGAGAATTGGGGTTGTTCAGCCTGGAGAAGGGAAGGTTTGAGGTCATCTAATTTCAGCCATCTGGTACCTGAAAAGAGCCTACAAAAAACATGATAGAGACCATTTACAAGGTCCTGGAGTGACAGAACAAGGGAGAGTAAGTTCAAACTGAAAGAGAGTAGGTTTAGATTAGACGTTAGATGGGAGGAACTTCTTTACTGTGAGAGTGGTGAGGCACTGGAACAGGTTGCCTGGAGAAGTTGTGGATGCCCCATCCCTGAAAGTGTTTAAGGCCAGGTTGGATGGAACTCTGACCACAAAAGGTATGGCAGGGGTTAGAACTAGGTGATCTTTAAGGATCTTTGCCTTCCAACCCAAACAATTCTGTGATTTTCTGCTTTCTGTAGTTGGTATTTTAGACATTATCTGCTGTTATTTATCTGCCCTGAGAGGTGCTGTAGTTTGGCATCTGTAGGGAAGGGCTGCAGCTTGGAGATCTGCCTGCACAGCAAAGCTGAGCAGAGTTGTTCTCTTCCTTTGAGGTGCTGGTGATGGAACTGAATGATGAGGATGCAGAGCATGTGGTGGACCATGCTGAAGCAGATCTCCTGCAGGACCAAGAGGGCTATCGATGGAAAGGTCACGAGAAGCTGAAAACTCGAGATGGGCCTGTTCGATTTGAGGCTGGTTTTCAGCCATTTGTCCTTGTCCAATGCCAGCCCCCAGCTGTGGTCACCTCTTTGGCCCTGCACTCAGAGTGGAAGCTTGTGGCCTTTGGTACCAGTCATGGGTTTGGGCTTTTTGACCATCAGCAGAAGCGACTGGTCTTTGTCAAGTAAGTGTCATCTTTCCAGGGGGTCTGTGGTAATCCTTCTGTTAATGATGACCTGGAATTACTAACAAAGCAAGGTGTGATAAGTGATTTCTCAAGAGCTGTCACTGTAGCAAGAACTGCTTCTCTTTTTTTCTCCACCCTTGAAGATCTTCCAGAAAATATAAGTGTGTTCCAACATTTGTGTGTTTCTGTTGGACTCCTGGGAGTGATTCACACCCAGTAGAAAGTGACCATGAGGCTACTTTCTCTCTCTTCCAGGTGCACATTGCACCCCAGTGACCAGCTGGCCTTGGAGGGTCCCCTGTCTCGGGTGAAATCCTTGAAGAAGTCTCTCCGTCAGTCGTTCCGGCGGATCAGGAGAAGCCGCGTGTCCAGTAGGAAGCGGCGAGGAGCTGCTGGGAACGCCTCAGAGGTGAGGCCTTCACCTTTTTGGGATCTTGCCTGTTTGCAGCTTGGGGGTTGCTGAGATTGCCTAGAGCAGGAGGTGGTCTCAGCCCTGCTATCAGATCAATTGATACGAGGGAAGAATGGCCGTTTCTGATGCTGCTCTGTTAGATGGGCAAGTTTTTAGAGATCAGTTCAGAGGACAAGGTCACTGCTGTGATTCTGCTGTGCCTTCCTATTGCTGCCACACTCCCTCTCTCTCTGCTGTGTCTATCCCTGACTGAGTGTCTTCTCACCTGTGAAGGTGCAAGAAGCAAATGCCAAGTTTGACCAGGATGCGTTGCAGGAGATGGAGCTGGCTCCCGTCCAGCGCAAGATCGAGGCTCGCTCAGCAGAAGATTCTTTCACTGGCTTTGTGCGAACCTTGTATTTTGCTGATACCTTCCTGAGAGACAGTGAGTAGGAAAAGCATCTCTTTCTGCTTCCAAATGGGTTTTTACTTCTTCTGCCAAGGAGTGTGTTAGGATTTACTGCCAGGAAAACTCGGCACCTCCTGTGTCCTACTTTGTGCTGTGCTGAAAAACCAATATAGAACAAGAGCATATGTTGTCGTGTAGAATTGTTCTTTAGCCATTGTGGGCTGCTGGCTAATCCAAGGCAAGTGGCCATTCATCTTTGAATCAAGTCTTTATATATGATTTTGAAATGTTCTGGATTGGCATCTGACTTTTTAGTATAAACTTTTCCTTCTCTCTTTGCTCTGAAGTTCACCCCTGTCTCCAGCAGAGCCTTTTAGTTTTGGTGAAGGTGGTGGCTGGTTGTGCATCAGAGCCCAAACTAGTAGCATGCACAAGTTTACTCTGCTCATCTGTAGTATAAATGTGTGAAAACTGGACACAGCAATTGTGGTGGTACTTTTGCCTTTGCTTATGTGCAGTGCCCTTTTTAAGTGGTGCTGCTGAACATGTATTGGGAAAAGAATGTTAAGAACTTGCAGTTTGCCTGGCAGGTCTCCCCTAATATACAGATATTTAGGGTGCAGACAGGAACGTTTTGTCTAGCCAGGGAAAGCTGTTATGTCATGGATGGTGCCTTGCTCATGGGCTTTTTTGTCACTGCAGGCTCCCGGCACTGCCCGTCCCTGTGGGCTGGCACCAATGGAGGGACAGTCTATGCTTTCTGTTTACGTGTTCCTCCAGCTGAGAGGAGGATGGATGAGCCTGTGAGGGCAGAGCAGGGTAAGTGCCTTGTGAAAGCAGGGTTCTGCTGGGTCTGAGCCATCACTCACAGGAGCTCAATTAGTGCTGTTTATCAGTGATGGGAGCCAAGTGTGGCAGTGTCTGAGCTAAGGACTGCTCACTGCAGCAGCTGAACTGGAGCTCCAGCACTGCTTGATGTGCCTCAGCCTCATTTCCTACTCACTGCAGAAATGTGAATTTGTGTCAGCTGTCACTGAAGTTTGCCATCCACCCTTGCTGCACGTCCCTTGTTCTGACAGCTGGGCCTGTTGTCTTTATGTAACAATGGTTTTTCTTTAACACAGATCAGTCCAGTCAGAATGCCCTAATGCCCTTCCCTACCAAATCTTTTTAGGCAGCATTTCTATAACCACACTGTATAGGTCTCCAGTGTTGAGAGGATGTGAATGAGTTTCTAGCAGTGTTTCTGACTAGACTCCTGTTTGTTTTTTCTGTTTATTTTTCCTCCTTATCTTGCCTGTCTAGCCAAAGAGATTCAGCTGATGCACAGGGCTCCTGTTGTGGGGATACTTGTGTTGGATGGACGCAGCACTCCCCTCCCAGAACCTCTAGAAGTAGCACATGACCTTTCCAAGAGTCCTGATATGCAAGGCAGCCACCAGCTGCTGGTGGTATCTGAAGAGCAATTTAAGGTGAGTGTCACCTATTGAGGGAGGGAGGTACCAATGAACTGTGCAGGAAATCTGCTAAAGCACTGGGCACTGCTCAGTGGAGAGAACTCTTGGCAGTGCTTGTTCTCCTGTGCCTGAAGAACAGCCCTGGGACAGCACTTCTGTTTGGTACAGTCCATAAATCAGGTGTGTGCTGGCAAACTGGATGTTCAGCATAGTGCTGCACATGCTGAATATAGAAATTTTCTGCCTATATTATATTATACTGTTTGGACAAGACTGCTTCTGGTTTTGGGTAAGAGCTTTACTGTCATTAGTGCAGAAGCAGGAATTTGTAGGTATTTTTGTGAAGTAGCTTAAAAGTTTTTTGTTTTGCATACTGACTCGAGCCCTGTTCTCTTTCTGTATTAATTTGTAGCCAGATATGGAAGATTTTTGAAAAAATAGGGGAGAAGTGTGGTTACAGCCTGAAGGGCAAAACTGATGTCAGAACAGGAAGCAATTCTCCCACTGCCTGTGGCTGATTCATTCTCGTGCCACGAGCAGTGGGTTGGCTCTGGTTACACCTGTGTGTATTCCCTGGGAATGGAAACATGACCCAGGGAGGGAACAGCAGATGTCCTGGGGAGCTGCTGCTGGCTTTGTGCAGGAAGAGGTGTCAGTGTCTCATTTCTGTGACAGGTCTTCACATTGCCCAAGGTCAGCTCCAAGCTGAAGCTCAAGCTGACAGCCCTGGAGGGCTGCAGGGTACGGAAGGTGACAGTTGCCAACTTTGGCAGCTGCAAGACTGATGATTACAGTGAGAATGACCTGGCAGTGCTGACCAACCTGGGAGACATCCAGATCATCTCCCTGCCCTTCCTCAAGCTGCAGATCCGCTACCCCTGCATCCGCAAGGAGGATGTGAGTGGCATCGCGTCCTGTGTCTTCACCAAATACGGCCAAGGTGAGGTGGCCTTGTCCCAGATCATCCCTCTTGTCGTGTGCTTGGGACAGTGGGAAACAGCTTAGTGGTTTTTAGCTGGCTGTGTGCACGTGAGGCTGTTTCAGAAATGTGTTCATTGTGTGTTTCTGGGCTGTACCAGCTGCCAACGGGCACCAACACATGAGTTAGAAGAAGCAGGAGTGAGTTTATTCCATTGCTGTTAATGAATACAGGAGTGAATAATGGTTTTCAGCTTGGATGTGCCCCTTAGATAACTTCTACCTGGCCACCCTCCTCTTGTCTGGTGTGGGGGGAATGGCTCTCTAAGCAGTGGGCTCTGGGAAATGGTTCCACTGTGCCTCCTGTACACTTCACTGTAAAACTGGGATCCAACATCCTATGGCTGCTGAAGATGGATCACTGCTTTCCCGTTCATTTTTTGTGTCTTTCTGTGCTGTGTTTCCCAAGTCAGCACAGGACAACAGAATTATACAGCATAACCTTAAATTGCATGGTCTCTAGGCTAACCAGAGGGGAGCTGGGGTCATCGTTGAGCTTCCTCAATGATCCCTCCTTGCTTAGATAGAAGGAAAAGCAAACCCTTTCTGCCAAATATATATCATGGCTAGATCTGTTCTTTTTTAGGATCACCTTTGGTTCTGGAAGTGTTTCCTGAGAATTGCCCTTATAAATTCCCAATCCCCTGCAGGTTTCTATCTGATCTCACCGTCGGAGTTTGAGAGGTTTTCCCTTTCCACCAAATGGTTGGTGGAGCCTCGGTGCATCGTGGACATGCCAGAAGTGACAAGCAACAATCACGTGCACAGCAAGTCTGGCACAGAGAATGCTGCAAGGAGATCCAGGTGATGTCTGTAACACTCTTGCACACTGACTGTGTCTGAGTAGGGAGGAAAGCAAACCCCTTTGAATTAACATCCACAGAGGGACTGGCATCAGCAAATGTAACCTTCCCCCTGATGCTGTTCCTACTTGGAGTACATTTGGTAGGACAAGGCAGGAGCTGGTATCCCTAATCTGGAGTCACAAACTTGGGGCAAGCCCTGGCTTGCTTTGCTTGTTCCCTTGTGCTGAGGCTGAGCTCTGTGAAGGGAAATCCAGCATTCCTCCTCTCCTCTTGGAACATCAGCAAGTAAGAGTAGATCTGACACAGAGACCCTGCAGGAATTTTATTCCAAGGGTTTAGAAGTGTTCTGTGGTGCCTGCAGACTTCTGCATCATCAGCACGTGGTGAAGCCCTTCCTACACCCAGCAAACCATTTAGTTGATGAGCACTGGAGCCTCTTGTAGCTCCAGTGCACACACAGGAATTCTCTGCACCTCTACTCCTCAGGATCAGTAATTGTTTTTTGCCTCCTTTCCTTTTTTAGGGGATCGGGAAAGAGTTCAGATGACTTTGGAGAAGATGGTAAGTGAAAAAACATAAGTGTACTGAGGGTAGAATGCTGTGTGTAAACCTCAAATTGTCTTTCCAGTTGAATATTGGAAAGATATTGAAAATTGGTATTTTCTACCTAAGAAAGGGAAAAATAAAGGAGGGATGTGGGGGAAACATTGTGACCTGCCTGGACTGTATTTAGTTGATAGCTCTGAACTAAGTTACATGTGGAAGATTCCCTTAAAGGATAGAACAGAGTTTTTCCTGGAGGAAAGGTCTGAACTTATTTAGATCTTCTGTTATCCAAACTAGTATTGCTGAAAAAACAAGTTTAGTGTGTGAGACACTTCAAGGATTAGTTGTGAAACATTCAGTAAAGTCAAATTCTTAATGTGGGGAAAAAATCCAGTTCTATTCTGCATTTCTTCAAAGCTGCACTTATTTCAGGAAAAGGGGAAAATATCTCTAGGTAAAAGGTTTTTTTTTCCTACTCTTTTTTAGAAAGGAAGTCTGGGAGGCTGATGGAACATGCCTTACTCAATGATGAAAGTGAGTGAGATGAAGTCTTGGTGCTGAGTGGGAAGGTGCCTTTCTGGGTGGGAAAAGAAGAAATCTGCTGGGACTTTTGTGGATTCCAGTTCCAAGGGATCTGTAATTACTGGTAGAAATGTTGGGTTTTTCTTAAATCCCCAGAAATGAGGGGTTGGACAGGTAGCCATGCCCTTGGGCAGGGGTTGTTCTGCAGAGCTGCATTCCCTGCTGAGATAAGAGAAGGATCTTTATTTCCAGTAGGACTTGTGTAAGTTGACAGCTGGAACAGACAGTTCTTTTGGGGCTCTGGTACACAGGGGTTGGCAGCATTTCCTCTGGCAAATGACTGCTCCAGTCCTGTGTGCCAGCCTGCCCAGTAAAAACCTGTCTGAAGAGGCAGTGATGATCCAAGGAGTGACCTCTGAGCTGTGGGGGAGGCAGGTTCTGGAGGCTGTTCAGGGGGAGGTGGAATGTGGTCAGGCAGCTGCCTGAAAGCAGATCCCTGCTGGTTTGGCTCACTGCTTTAACCCTCTGCTTTCCAGAAGTGCTGAAGGAGATCCAGAGTACTCTGGAGGGGGGCAGGGGGTGAGTATCAGCCAACTTCTCCTCCTGATGTTTGGGGCTGGCAGGGGAGGAGGGCAGCTTGAGGTGCCAGCAGGGGGATGCCCACTCGATGGCAGGGATCCTTCTGCTGGAATCTGGTCACGTGTGCATCCCACAAGCTCCCAAAGGGCAATAATGGCAGGCAGGTTCTCTTTCACGTGCTGTCCCTTGACGTATTTTCATGAATAATGCTTTGTCTCTTTCTCTCCGAAAAGCAGGAGAGATCACATTCCCACCTCCCCAAGGAGCAGGACTCTGAGTATTCGCATACAGGTTTCTATTTGTGTCAACCCATACTGATCTAAGGGCAGGCCACACGGGCTTAGCTGGTCAAGGATGGGACTCTGGAGTTTTAATCCTGGCTTGACACTGTCCCTTGGATGTGTTCAGTGTCTCTGCTCCCATTCTGTCTGTACAATAGAGCTGAGCTACCACCGCGGCTGCGGGGCTTTATCTCATCTCCCTAGAGTGGTCAGGGGCTACCAAGTGTAGGCACAGGACTACTGTGTGCCACGGATGCAGGAGGCTTGGTGGGATTGGTAACTGCTGGTGTGGAAGGATCAGTGACTGCCTGACATGCTCTGCTCTGTGCACTGCCTCTGGACACTACCTCATCCTGGTCTTCTGTCGGCATCTGGGAGAGGATGGGATGAGACTGCATTGCAATAAGGAATCTCTCCTTGTGTCATTGCAGGAGCTATGCAGAAAGAAATTTGGCAAGAAGTCCGTTAGGACATGGACTAAGTAATGGAGGAGGTAGGTGAGGCTAAAGAGAGTTGAAGTAGGCAAAGGAAGCAGGAAGTAGAATGAAATTGCTTTATAAGCTTCAGCTCATTTAAATGCTTTGTGCAGAGCTCTGACCTGAATTTTCAGGGTGGGAATCTGCTGGCTGAGTGGTGTGTGAGCACTGTTGAGCACCTTACGTGCTACACCAGTGGTAAAGGAAGAGCTAAAAATCCTTTGAAGGCTCCTGACTCTTACACCGTGAGCTGCTGAGGCAGCCAGAGCTCCCAGCAGCGATCTGAGTGTATCAACTCATTAGCTCCCATTAGCTTTCAATGCCTGCCTTTTCAAATGGCTTTTGCGTTCTTCCCTCCTGCAGCAGATTGACCAGAACTCACCGAGGACTTGCTGGCATTGCATCGAGTGCCATAACACTACTGATGGGCAAACCGTCCCTGGGGAGAGGGCACCAGTGCTCCCAGCAGCCAGACTGGGGAGCTGCAGCTCCTGTGCTGTGCTTCTGCCTCCCCTTTAGTGCCTCTTGGAGACCTCTCCTGCTGGAGCCTGCCTTGCTTTAGGACAGCAGTGGATGCCAGGTCTGATGCACCACAAGCCTCTGAGTACATCTAACATTCAAATGTTTGCACATTTCTATTTTCTACTGGGCTGGGTTTTAAATTATAAATGTTTTACTGCCTTGATGCAGGATTTTAATAAACGCACACTGTTACCTCCAACAATTATTTTTTTGTACTTTTTCAAAAAATCTTATGGGTATTTCAGTTTTAACGGAAACATTTAGAAATTTACTTTAAGAAAAAAACATTAAGTAATATATGCTAGACTCCTGTGACTGCTGTATGTGGTATCTGAATGAGTAATTTTGGGGTTTGTTTGTTATGGTACTGTTAACTGGCTTTATGGATTTGGGTAGAATCTATTTTTGTAGCCATTCAAATCAGAGGAAAACTAATTGAATTTGATTTTTGTTTCAACACTACATTGCTTTTTTTTTTTTTTTAATAAAACTCTGAATTCCCTTTTATTATCCTTGTCTCCTCTCATATCTATTCTGTCCTTCAGCAGCTTCTTTTATATTGCCCACAGATCCCTGGGAGGTGGAGCTGCCCTCTGAGCTGAGGGGGGCAAAGCAAGGTTGGGTGGGAGAACAAAGTGATTGTGTCACCGTCCTGCAATGCATATGGGATGGGGGGTGGTTCAGATTGTGGTTCCTGGAAGGTCATTGCTGGTTTGTCCTGAAATAATGTGGGTGACAACACTGAAGGCAGACAGGATTGATCTGCCAGTCTGCCAGTGGATTTGAAATTGAGGCTGGTGAAACTCTGCAGAGAGCAGTTTGCTCCTCTTTACAATTTCCTTCCTTTATCCCCTCACACCTTTTTTTTTTTTTTTTTTTTTCCCAGATAAGAAAAGAACAAAGTATTCTGGAATTTCTCTACTGTAACTTGTTTGTAGCACTGTGACAGTGAGGAAGAACTAAATCCTCCTGGGACGGTGCTGAGCTGCTGTCCTTGGCACACTTTGGAAACCTCCTTTTGTTTCAGGCTCTGTCTTGATCTTCCCAAGCAAGGCTGAGTGAGGGATCCTTTCTTGCCTGCAGCACTAGGATGGCACATTCTATTCTGCAGGAAAAAATGCATGTGGAGTTGCTCAGCTGGTGCTTCAGGCACCATTCCTTCTGAAAGTATTAATACCTCCTTTGAGGCTTATTTTATTGCTAATGAGGTTTTAGAGAGCCTTCTCTTCCAGTTTCCATTTCCAAAGTAGTTTTCACTTCCTTATTTCTGTTTGCTTCATTATTTCCTTGTCTCTTGCTGCAGGACTGAAGCTGGCAGGGAGGTGTCCTGCTGTTTCCACCTCTTGTGCCAGGCATCGATGCTGCAAATTTACAGGAAATTATGGTTTAATCAGCAGCTTCTGAGCTGGTATGACCCTGTGCATGTGCATCATCCTGGTGCACCCAGCTGCTCCTTTCTGCTCCTCACAGATGGACTGGTTCTGAAGCCTTTTCTGAATATTTATTTGTTGGCAGGCTTGGGATGCAACAGTCCTACTCAAAAAGGGCAGAAGCAATTTATTAACTTCTCATTTTCACCCACATAACCTGAAAAATCTAGGAGGTCCACTGGAAGAGTGAGGGTTTTTTTGTAAACCCTAAACTGCATTTAGTTTCAAAACCAACAGCAAAAAAAACCATTTAATCCAGGCTTATTTTCCTCAAAGCACAAGCCAGACTGCAGATGGGATTGAATAGTTTAGGATATGTGCTGAGATAGGGCAGATTTTTTTCTAGCAGAGCTTCAGAACTGAAGGATTCACTGGAATGGGATCCTTGACTTGGGGGCAGAGAAATTAAGAATCCTTTTAGAGCTCCTATGCCCAAAATACAGGAGAAATTGCAAAGGGACAAAGCAGGGCACGACTGGAACTCGTGAATTGTGCTTTCAGCTGTGTTGTGAGTTGAGCAGGAAGGGATGGGAAGGCTTGTGACAGAATTAGGGTGCATTTTTTGTGCTGTCAGAAAAGTAAAATCGGTGATGGGATGAGATGATCATGAAGGGTGGAGCCTCCAATGAATGAATGTAAAGAGCTCCTGAATGTAGTGGGGGGAACAATCCCTCTTCATCTCTCCCTTTCAGGAACTGCCTTCTGAGCCTTGTGGTTACTCCTAGCCTGCCCCTCAGCTGACACCAAAAATAATGGCCTGCTTCTGATCAGGGGATTCAGCTGCTGCCAAACCCCTCGAATTTTGTGCCTACTCTACTTTTCACTTGAACTCCGTGTCTGGGATGTGATGGAAGTTTGCTGGCCCTCTCCAAGAGCTAATGCTTTAATGCCTGGAAGCACTCTGAGGGCTCACTGGCCCTGATTAAGGTTATTGCCAGTCAGGTTTTGGCAGTGCTTCCCCTTCTCCTGCTCTGTGCAGCCTCACAGGGCTCTGGCACTGGGAAGTGTCCCTTGGCTGCAGGACCAGAGTTGTTGTTAACACTGCCTTGAAAAAAATCCTTCCAGCAGTGCTGGCACAGTGTTCCCTGACCCCCCCAGGACTGCTGCTCTGCAGAGGGGACAGTCTTGGATCACAACTAAAGAACAAATTTTCCACATCTGAGTACACATATTGGGTCCCTAATATGGGATGCTGTTTTATAGTGGCCTGAGTTTTAGGTCAAATGCTTTTTGGTAACGTGAGCTCTTTTATAGAGTCATGTGTTTGCTGCCAAAATTCTCTACTCCTAGAAAAGCTTGGCTTGGAGCTTTTTTATTTTTCAATAGTAATACAAGCTTTCCTCAGATGTTTAGCAATTGAATATTTGCAGAATTTGTCTCACAGTTCTATTAGAAGAGCATAATGTTGGAAGGAAAAGTACTTTTCATCTTGGTCATGAAGCCTGAGGCCTGTCTGGTTAGTGAGAGAATGAATTTTTTTTTTTACAGCTTAATTGGTCTGTTCCTTAGAATATGTGTTTGTGTCTGTGGAAGCTCAAACAATTTTATGCCTGGACTGTGGTCCTGAATTCAGCCTCCAAACCACTGCCTATGTGGCCTCATGGATTGGGATGCCTTTAATCAGAGCAGGAATTGGCATGGCTGAAGGATGAGACAAACTTTAGTGGAAATTTGCTTCTAAAACCGAGCAGTCCTTGCTAAGCCACATGAGACTTTTCCAAGCAAGGACCAAGGTTTGTTGGAGCTGTAGCTGATTCCCAGGGATAAAGCAGGTGGAAAAATTCCTTCAATATCTGCCACAAGCCCTTGGTCACAGGGACCTCAATGCCTTCACTCCCAGCCACAAGCCCCAGGTGCTTGGGTTATTTCCATGCACTCTCAACTTCTTTCTCCAACGTGATGATCGTGGGGGTGTCTGAGCTTTCTGGGTTAGGTGCAGCTTCCCAGAGCACCTGCAAATCCCTGTGTGAAAAGGCTGCTGTAGCAGTAGGATAGTCCTGGACACCATCCTGGTGTTGGTTAATTTGTCCCAACTGTTGCTCAGGTAGAAATGGCCTCTCCCAAGTGTCATTTTCTTGTAATGAAACTGTTGTGTGACCAAACTCCTCATTTCCATCTTGCCTCTCGTGCCTTTTATGCATGTTGGCTGGTCCATGGGCATGGGAGGGATGAGTTTGCTGCGAACACAACCAAGACAGGAGAGCTAAAAGGCTCTTTGCACTTGTGGCCTGTTTCAGTAGGGAGGAAAACAGATAAAAACTTTGAGGCTCTTCCCTCTGCTCACTTTTTCCCCAGCTAAATGAGTAGAACCTGATCTCTGCAGCTCTTTGGGGCACAGCTCTTGTATGCAGAGAGCTAAGTTATATTTTAAAAGAGCTTTTTGGCAAGGGAGCCCTCGTTAAGATGGATGGCCCTGAGCTGACAGCATCAGGCAGTCACCTGAGGTTGGAAGGATCTGTATCTCCAAGGGCAGAGCCCAGCCTGTCCCTGACTCTTGCCCCTCAAAAGACAAGGAAGGATCTCTTCCTCCTGTTTGCTCCTCTGGCAGCTGAGTCTGTGCATTGTGTGCTTATTCCTACAGACTCTGCATGTTGTTAATTTGTTTAAAGCAAATCTCCTCTGCTTATGTTTAAGGCAGGGACTTCAGAAATGAAGCTTGGGTTGTGCTCACACTCTCCTTCCTTAAAGGGAACTTACCTGTATCAGATTGCTGGGATGAGCTCCTAAAAAACCCAAATAGGCAACACAAGGACATCTCTGAGCTGCTGAACATCCCAAAAGTCAGATATTGCAGCTCAAGCCCTGGTGGGGTATGAGTCCAAGGAAGCAGAGGATATGGCAGGATCAAGAAAAGCATTTCTGTTACTCTTAGGCAGAATATTGAGGCAAAGTTGGCTTCAGCTATAGCTGGGGGAGCATTATTCCATACTGCAAGTTAGCCACAGGAGTAGAATTTGGGAGAGGTATTTTTCAAGAGTGTGATTGTTCTGCAGACAAATACTGACTTTATTCTGACACGGATAAGAGCAGATGAAATGCAGGCTGTGACCAAAGGAGGTCCCACAGTCCTTAATCAGTTTGATTACCTGTGATCTTGTCAGTGCTGTGACAGTTTGCTCACAGTTCACACCCGGGGATATTTGCCTGTACTTTCATTACAGGAGGATGTTTTGAATGTAAATTAACAGTAATGAGGATGTGAAAAAAAATCCATCTCAAGGAATTTCAGTTCTTTCAAGGTAGATCCATGAGGCACAGTTTCTGGAAATAATAAAATTTAAGCATTAAGTGATAGTTACTTAGCATGGATTTAACCTTTGAAAAAGACTGGTTTAATTTTATACTTAACTTACTGGAGCTCCAGGGCAGGTGGCAACCTCAGCCCTAAAGGCTCCTGAAGCCCTTGGCCAAGAGCAGTGTCAGTCCAGGCACTGGGATTTCTGTTGTGCAGCACCCAGGGTCCATCCTTAAAACATCCTGTTTTGAAACTGTGGTAAGTGATGCATGAGAATTTCAAAGTGAAATAATATCATGTCATCTCTCTGAAGTGTTTTGCCCTTTTGAAGCCTTGGGTTGGATGGAAACCACTCCTGCTCCAATTCATCTCTGTTAACTGATGTTGCACAGGCAGATTCCTCCTGACAGTTCTCTGTGCCCATTCAGCTGTTCTTCAAAGATTTTTTTAAGTCATTAAAAAATCCTTTTTGAGGGTAAGATCTTCAACTAGCAACTTTTAGTGCACAAGAAAAATGCTTATTTCTCAGTAACTTAATTCATAGGCATGAATTAATGTATCAGAGCTCCATGTGCCTCAGTAATTAATAACATGGGATGAATTACCATTAACCTGGTAGATTTTCTTTGAGGAGAAGGAACAAAAAGTAGCTGGGATCACTTTTTTTTTTTTTTTCGTAAGACTGACCAGGTTTGATTCTGCAGGTGAACTTGCTCACTGATGTTTGTTCTGAATCTGCTTATGCACAGAAAGAACTTCCCATTGGAATGTATCCTGCATGGAAGTGGCTCAAATTCTAGGAAGCATTTCCTTGTCCCAGTGATACCTGGTGAGAGAGATTTATGTGAGGATCTCTCCTGTGCACAGGGAGAGGTGAGACCTCCTATAAAATGAAGAGGGATCCATCTACAGGAGATGGAGTTAAATATCTGCAGTGGAACAGAGCATAAGATACAGAATAGTTTAATATTAAATGAGAGGAAATGTTTGTCATCCTATAAAATAAATATCAAGTTTTGGAAGCAATCCCCTTGAGAAGAATCTTTGAGTGTCTTCACATGCCTGGCTCAGCAAACAACTCCCAGTTTGTTTCAGATCTTCAGTAGCAAAGCATAATAACAGTGCCTGTGCCTCAAAATTGTAAAGACAATATCACAGGGCATAAAAAAATGTGTGTGGCCCAATATCTCATGAAATTTGTTGTTCCACTATAGGATAATCTGCTTTTGACAGAGCTTCTGTCCAAGTTTCCAAGTCAAAATTTCTCCCAGGTACAGTGGGTCTTCCTGTACCCTCCTCTTCATTTCCTCACAGAGTTCAGGAGCTCCAAAAGATTTTTCTCCTTTGTGGCTCAGGTCTGTTCTGCCCTCCTGTGTTGCTTGTTCCTGCTCCCTTTCTTCTCTTGCTGCACATTTGAGCTTTTAAATTTCGTTTTTAACTAACTGATGCCTTATGACCTGGAATACAAGAGCGATTCCAGGCAAGCAGGCCACTCGTTTAGGAGGAAGCTCAGCATTAGGTCACCTTACCTGGAAGATCAAATTGCACCGAGGTGACCACGAGCACTGGTCAAAGGAAACAGCTGGGGAATACAGAAGACACTGGAAGGAAGGAAGGAAGGAGTGGCCCCATAAAGTCAGCGTGGCTGTAACGTGAGACCTCACCCTTTGCTGCACCAACCTCCTCCCTTTATCTCTGCAGGCTCTGCTGGGGATTTTCAACTACCTGGCTGTGATCATTTCAGTCTGCACAATCTGACATTCCACTTAGAGCCTTTGATTTGTACTTGGGGGCCTCAGCTGCTTTCTGCAGAACTGCCCTGGGGGCTGTAGCCCACCCCCCACCATTAAAAAGCCTCTTGCTTTCATGGATAATTGGGTTGAAACCCAGTTTAAATCCGGGGGATTTCACTGACTCAGAGGAATTCTCTATCAAACCCATGGTTCCCAGCTATGCAGAAACAGGGAAGGAGAGCAAGGACAGCTCATGTGAGGCCACCCAGGTTCCTTGGTGGAAAGGAAAATACAAAAAAGGAAACACAAGCATCACATCCTGAGTCCCAGAGCAGCACAGGGCAGGATGGGCTCGCCCTTGGGGCTGTCTCTGGCTGCTGCTCTGCCAGGAGCTCACCGGTGTTACCAAACCAGCACTGAATTTAGTGTTGGCTTGGATTTAGTACTGCCTTGCTCCTTTTAGACACAAGCCAAGAGGTCACTCAGGGGATTAGAAGGGAGAAGTCTGAGCTGTGACTTAGCACAGGGCAGAGTCCTTCAGCTCCATCCCTGCCCAGAGCCTGGGGCTGTCCCTGAGCCCTGGGCTGGAGCCCTGCAGTGAAACAGGATCATCCAGCCCTGCAGACAATTGGGCAACAAAGTGCTCCTGAAATATTTAAGGGGGCTGTTTTCAAACCTATGTAACTTAATTGTTTTGGTTTCTCCTTGCAGTCATGAATATTTTATTTGGCTTCCTCGGGTTATGGCTGGGGAAGAGGCCCTTGGAGACCTTTTGGCTTGTCTTAAAATAGCTGGAAGGAGGCAGCAGAGCCCTTACCAGTTTGAAACATTGAAGGTCAGGAATGAGGGGTCAAGAATTCTCCCTCAGTAGCCTGGGGTACAGGCTCAAAGGAGAATATTTTCCATCACTATGAGGCAGCATATGATATGGAAGCAAGAGTGGAGATATTTTGTATTAATGCAATGAGGGAAGGAGGGGAGATATAAAAAAAATATATCGTTTTTATGTAAGTTTTACAGGCTTCAGGGTCCTGACTGGATTGTCAATTCTACTTACTGTGGAATCAAAGCAAGAGGAGACCCTATTTATACATTTAGCAAGTTTAATCTTAAAAACAGGTGTTCCTAAGAATAGCTTTGACCAATCTCTTTACCTGAGCTATTACCGAGAAAACAAGGTGGCTGGGAATTTAGGCAAAGTGTAATTTCTCTGATCAATCACTGCCAGTTTCTACTCTTTTTTGGAGTTACCTTTTCATGTCTCTTTTATGCAATAACATCAAAAGCTTTTTTTTATGTAATTGACTTAAGAATTTGCAGTGAAAAAGTGATCCTGACGTTTTATCACTCTCTAATTACATTTTTAAATCATTGTGGCTGAATTCTGGCTGAAAGCACCTGGTATTTTGCATAAATGAAGAAATCTTTAGGAAACTCCACTATCCAGTCTACTCAGGGACCTGGAGCTGAAATCTGGAAGGGTTTCATATTCCTGCTGCTTATCTCCCTCTCCCTTAACGAGATACGAACCAACTGCCAGCATCTTGCCAGGAGCACTTTAAATGGCAAACAAATGTGTTCAGTCTGTGCAGAGAATTCAGGTTAGAGGTGCTGGGCCAGCCGGGCTGGAGCCTGGGGAGGGAACATCTGACAGCAGCGCTTCAGCCTTTCTCAGCTCAGAGCACACAGCAGTGTGATCAGTCTCTGCCATCCCAGGGTGAACCCCAAATATCTGAGGCTTCTGACAGATCACAGAAATCAAAGCAGCAGCTCTGGTGCTGCCTGGGCTGTGCAGAGCCTTTGAGAGGCTCCAGTTGATGCTGATGGAGTTTGTTAGAGCCATTTCCTCCTCAAGGGTTGAATTTTTCAGAGCAGCTTCTCCTCCCTGCCACACACACGTTCGAAGCTTAGAGCTAAGAGCCGCGGGGCTTTTCTCCAAGATTTGTTAAGGAATAAATGATCCAGATGCCATCAGTCATTCCGGGCTTTACAGCAGAGATTCCTCTTTTCTGCAGAGACAGATAAGAGACTTATTTGTGGACAGTTAATAAAAGAATGTGATGAAATAATTAATTACATTGTTGCTCTACAGCCTCGTTCTTGTAAACCAAGAGAAGTGGAGGATGCAGGGACAGAAAGCACAGGTAAAATGTTTCTTGAGTTCTCAGCTCAACCCCCAGTTTTTATCTTTGCTTCTTAATGGAGGAGTCCTCAAGGGACAGAACGTAACAGCCAGGGGCTCTTAGGAGGTGACAAACAAACCCCACTCAAACTAATGCTGCAAAGCATCGAAAATCTCACCCCATTTCATGTTTGGGTCACTTGTTCTGGTGGCTGGCCAAACCTGAGGTCATTTTGTTTCATCTCCAGCTCCTCTGGAAAGGCTTTTTGGGCGGGTGCAGGAAACCTTGCAGAGGCAGGGACATCCTCAGAGCAGTGAAATGCTGCTGACCCTGAGCTGTCCCTTTGCAGCCTGGGGACAGCAGGGGGAGGTTTCACAGAGAGCTCACACTGAGCCTTTGTACCTGCT
Source organism: Acridotheres tristis (assembly GCA_037013685.1). Classification (NCBI taxonomy): domain Eukaryota; kingdom Metazoa; phylum Chordata; class Aves; order Passeriformes; family Sturnidae; genus Acridotheres; species Acridotheres tristis. The sequence goes on from CM072905.1 coordinate 6,908,990, forward strand.
CTGTTACCTGATTTCTTGAGAGCAACCCAGGCAGGGCAAAACCATCCCTGAATTAATCCGAGTTTCATGGACATAAACACTGGCTGTGAGTAACCTCAGCCTGTCTGCAGGAGGAGGACAACTTTATTTGGAAATTCGAGTTGAAAAGAGATTTAGTCATTCTGCTTGATTTGGACTGGATTTAGGCATAATGAGGGCAAAAATGGTGCCAGTTTTGCTGTCTTTTCAGTGCCAAGCTGGAAACTGCTTTCCTGTTTCAGCAGAAAGTTTGGTATTGGCAAGGACAGAGCAGAGGCTGAGCTGTCCGTGCTTGGCTCCCTGGAATAAAACTGCAGGGCTGCAGAAGAAAGGGGCCTATGATTTCATTCTTCTCACTGGCCTAAGAATTTTTTTTTTTTAGGTAGTTTTCACTGTGCTTTGTCTGGTAGCCTCTTGCATTATAGAAGATGTGTTTTGGTTTTGGAATTGACACTTTCAGTCTTTCATTGGGACTGCACCTAATCCTACCACATCTGACCCTGACCTGGGTGAAATCCCACCTCTTCTTTTATCCCAAACTCTGCAAACCAGCTGCTGATATTGCTGGTTGAAAAGTTCAAAAGGTACCATGAGAAAGCTTGAATTATTGATGCCACTTTCCTTCCATATACGTGTAATTATCTGCCCTTGGGGCACAGCCCAGCCAGAATCCCTGTTAGATTCCACAGCTGGGCAGGCTTGCAAGAGCTCTGGAACAGACCCTGGGCTGCATGGAAACAAGGCATGGGACAGGGAATATGTTACACTGCATGGATGTGACCTGTGATCCAGGGATGGGGCAGCTCTCTGCAATCAGTGTAGGTATGTTACAAAAAATTACTGTGCAGAGTGATAAAAGAAAGGGTTTGAGCAATTTGCACAGTGAATGAAAATAGAAATTTAAGAATTAAGTTCCAGGCAGGTTCCTTTAATATTAATGATTGTACTTTTCTCTGTATGAGCTGGGAGAATCCTCTGTGCTCAGGGAAGACAGACAATTCTCTAGTGGTCTCAAAATAGCAGCGTGAGCTTTCTGCTCTTCTTTTTATCTGGAGGTTCATGCTGTGATTCTTGACAGCACTGAGGATCTCCTCTCTCTGATGTGAGTTATTCTCATTTCATCCTAAAAGGGAGAATTACATGGAATTGTTCTTTTTCTTGTAGTGATTTAGGTGAAGTTGATGTGGTGAGGGGAGCTGAAAATCTGGTGAGCAGCATCTTTCACCTCTGCAGTGTGTCCAGCAGGCAGATGGTCCAGGGCAGTTAATCAGAGCAGGTCTGATGTCAAAGGAATTGTTTATATAAGCAGTGATTCATCTTCCCATTCCCAGTAATAACAGTGGTGTTACAAACCAATCTGCTCTAAAACCCTGTCTCTGAAGAACTGTGAACTCCAGTTTTTCACTTTCTAACTCAGACTCAGTCTGGGGTCCTGTCTTTACTGTGACTCAAACCCAACTCCTGTGTCTAAGCTCCCTACAAATGTGGGCAGTGTCCTTGGCCTTCCTCATCCAAGAATTTCAGCATTTTTGTTTTGTGGAAGGCTTTAGCTCTGCAGACACATGACTATCCAGCGACAGCACATAAAAGCAGACTTTTATTTATTATTTTCTCCTGCATTTGGCACTGTAGAGAAGCTGAATCAACTTTAAACCCCCAGGAGGGCAGAATATTAACAACTATTCTGTACTGAGGATTTAGGGTCTAATTCAGCTGCCATTAATCTCAGTAACAAAAGTCTTGTTGCAGGATTTAGAGATCTAGGCCAGGAGTATTGGGGTATTAAGTGTGGAGGGGGGGCTGAAATGAGGTGACCAGACACCTACATGTGACAGTCCTGTTCAAAGAGAGGGAGGGGAGAGGATTGGTGTTAGGAGATGAACTCTGCACTGTGCAGAACAAAAAAAGCAAATTTAGAGGGAATCCTAAGGACATATTTTTGGGGAACCCTTAATTGTGTGTAGCTGCTTTCAGGGCAGCAGCTTTTTTGCTTCAGTGTCAGAGTTACAGCTGGGGGAAAGGGAGATGCTGTTTTTCCCCTTTGCAGAACAGCACAAAATAGGTGGTAGAGAAAAGGAACCAACATTTACAATAAACCCCTGTGCTTTACACATACCAAATTGTGCTTTTCTTAGAGCATCATCCTTCCTGAGCTGTGGAAATCTCAAATGTGGTTTTGCTGCCCTCCTTGGAGTGACTGGGGTGAGACATTCAGTGGTTTCTTACAGAGTTGCTCCCAGAGTGCTGGAATGTACTTTTTAATGGCCTTTTTTCAAAATTTATTTTAATTACTTGGACAGGTTTCAGTCTGCAATCAGGTCATAAGATATTATGGACAGTGGCTGGATTTCCATCTTTCTTGAGGTACTAAGCACTAAAAATTCTCATTCCTTGTCAGATTTTATAGCAGCTGTAAATGTTTAAAGCTTTTAGAGCTTGCTGAATTGCAATCTTGACTGTGTGCTTTCCCCCATCCCTGGGGCTCCTGTGGATGGAAGTTCCAGGAAACCTTTGCCAAAACTCTTTTGGGCTTGTAGCCTGTGTGCAGACATTGCACCCACAGCCACTGGGGTGCAGGGTCAGAGTGTCAGACAGGTAAGTATATTGCCAGCATCCCATAATAGTCTAACAAGTGGCTAGAGGCTTCCAGATACTGGATTTCGGCCTTTAAATAAGTTAATGCTGGGTGGAGTTAGGAGGAATCAGTAACAAAATCTTGACTGCTCCATCCTCTGTTAGCCACTGACAGAATTTGTAAATCTGTGATGGTTGGAAGTTTCTCTTTGCCTGTGGAGAATCCACAGAATTGGCTGAAAAAACAAAATGAGAGAAAAAGGAGAAAATGGAGAGAAAACTTTAACAGAGAAAGAGAGAAGAGGACAAAATATATAATGGAATTTCCCTGTCCTGTGTGCTGCTTTGTTCCCTGCTCATCACTGGGTAATGGAATTTCCAAGATAGTGCCAAATAGCCCCCAAAAGAGCCTTTTAATCTTTTTCCTTTGGGAAGATGTTGCAGACTGATGGGTTTCCCTTAGTCCCATTCTCCACATCCACTCACCTTCTGTACCACCTATTTTGTGCTGTTCTGCACCACAGACCAATCTGCAACGGGGAAAAACAGCATCTCGCTTTCCTCCAAGTCTCCCTTTCTCTGATCCATCATTTCTTTTCAGTTGTGCTCTTACTGTTTTGTGGTTTGGAGCCTTTCCTTGCAGTGTTTGGTGTTGGGGACCCAAACCCAGGCTCTGCCATCAGCACTTCATTCACTCACAGGGGCCCCAGGGTCTGAAGCAGCAAGAGGTTGATTCATAAAATAAAGGGTCTGGACAGCTGGAAAGGATAGAAATTATATTTTGCATCAGCCTGAAAGATCAGGACCAATCCTCTGGGCACTTTTGCACCCTTTATTCCATGCATATAATTAGAGGAAAGATAAAAGATAAACAGGTTAACACCTGGGATACTGAACATTTCTCACTCTGCCAGGGAGTGACTGGGACAGTTGAGTGGAGATGTTGTGACACACTGGAGTAGTGTTAGCTTGTGACATTTATTTCACATAGATCATTAGATCTGTTCCTCTCTTCCTCTGCACAAAAAAAAAAAAAGACACTGGAGAAACAGAAAATGAAATCAAATAATCGTTCTGTCTTGAACTACAGTGTGTCCAAACCTTTGTCAGCTGTAGAAAATCGTGGACACATGGACTCATGATGGGATTCTTGGTGTGTCCTGTGCACGCCCAGGAGTTGGACTTGGATGATCCTGATGGGTCCCTTCCAGGTCATCATATTCTATGATGGTATGATTCTAAAAAAAAAGGAGAAAATCATCGTGATTTGTGACAAAACAAGCCAGAAATTAACCTGGAACAGGGCAGTCAGTTTGGCACTGCACGGGCAAAGCTCTGCAAACATTTATTTTAGAAATGAGGCAAATTAGTGCAGAAATTAGGGACCATCTGGCTTCCCTTTGTAGTTTATTTCACACAAAATGCACAATGTTTCCTTTCACAGGTGAGTCGAGGTAAGCCCTCACATACTCCTGAACACCGAGGAAATGCCTCCTTCCCGACCCAGGGCTCGGCTGACAAAGGCTGGAAAAGAGAAGGTGCTGAACTGTGAGAAAAACTCTGCAGGAGACTCCAAGATCCACTGCGGGAAGCAGAGGGAAGGTAAGAGCAGAGGAAAAGTGAAGGACAAAGAGTCACTGCCTGGACAAGGTGACAGCCTTGGAGAAGAGACGTTAAAAATCCCCAGGCTGGGGAGGGCTCAGGAAAGCAAAGAAAATGAGCACAAGAAGTTATTCCGGAGAAAAAGAGGCTGCAGGAGAAATGATAAAAGTGAACCTGGTTTGGGGAGAAAACACAGAGTGTCCAGGATGGAGAAAAAAGGGAAAGTCTGCAAGCAGTGGGAAATGACATCAGGGCAGGAGAGTGAGGACAGCAGTGACAAGGAGGGAAAAACCATCACGAACAGAAAGAAACAGAGTTTTAAAAAGAGGTGTGGAAAGAGACTTGGTGTTCGTGAGACAGGCACTGAGCTGGGGGCTGTAAAGGTGACCACAGTGCAAAGTGCTGAAGGTTCTTTTCAGAAACAGAACCCCAGGGGAAGGCACAGAGGGAATCAGGACTTCAAGGAGGTTTCTGAGCAGAAATCAAGTTCTCAATCCCAAGGCAGCACAGCACAGGAAAAAGGTGAGAGGACTAGGAAAAAGCAAGTTGAAAATCTTACCAGGATTGTCATCCCTGAAAGTGAGGATGAAAATATTCTGGAAACCTCAGGTAACTCCTGCTCTGACTCCAGCAGTGAAAGCCATGGAAGCCACACAACAGGCACAAAGGAGGCTGTGATGGGCAGTGGGGAGAAGAGCAGCTCTTCAGAGGAGGATGGCAGCAGTGAGAAAGAATTTGTGCTCCAAGATCCTCCTGCGAGTGAAGGAGAAGGCTACAAGGAACTGGTTTATGAAAGCAAGGAAGCATCTGTTGAACCTGAAAAGGAGCAGGGGACCACAGGTGGAAAAATGGAACCTGAGGCTGAAGGCACTGGATTTGCAGGACTGGAAGCAGAGGAGAAGATGAGGAAGCCAGACAAGATGCTGAGACAACCAGAACCTGCTCCAGCTGAGAGCAGTGAGGCAGATGATCAGTTAAGCACTTCAGGACTGCAAGTTAAGAGTGTTAAGAACAGGGAAAATATTGAAGTAGACAAGGAAAAGATATTAGAAAATGACAGAGTTAAAGGTATGTCAAAAGATGGACACGTGAATTCTGACAGCAGTGGGGAGAGCAGCACTGCAGGGAGCATTGATGAAGTAAAAGAAAACAAACCAGGACCACTCCCAAGTGCTGTGAAAGCAAAACTCCACGTTCACCTTAGCAAATATGAGCAGGAAGAGAAGGTGAAGGATGAAGGCAGAGGGTTGGAAGGTGGCTCTTTGCTCTCCAAGCAGCAGAGGACATTGAAGGAGAAACCTGGGAAGTGTGAGATCCCAGAACGAGGTGAAGAGGCTGGACATAGACAGAGGGACAATTCAGAATGCAGCAGGCAGGACCTACCAGCACTGACGCTTACAAAGAAATGTTCTTCTCAATCCCAAATCCCCCTCAGTCTGGAAAACCAGCACCAAAGTGCTGAGACCAAACTATCAGCAAGGCAGAAACCAAATCCTGCCCAGATGGCTTTGGGAACCAGCTCAGACCTGGACAATGTTGAAAACATCTGTTCAAAACCCATGACTCTAGAAACTCCCAGTAAACAAAAAGAACCCAACACAGCCCAGAGTTTTGGAGAGAAAAGATTAAATACATCAAGCTGCTCCACATTTACCAAAAAATCGTCTGATAAGCAGCTCCTTGGAAAGACAAAGAAAGTTGGAAAAGTTATTGGAAAAGTTAAACAGAGTTCAGGCCAGTCTGTAAAGGCAAAAAAAGAGAAAGCAGAAGAAGTAATTGCAGAGGCACCTTCTGAAGCAGAACCTGTGCACAGTGGGGAAGGATCCAAGCACTTGCACACCCGTTCTGCTTTTAGAAAAGTCACCAGCTGGCTTGGCCAAAAACCTGCCAAGAAAACAAGGCTGAAAGCTCGACTGCTGAGTGTGGCACGTGCAATTGGTATCTCCAGATGGCTCTTGAAGAAATTTGGGAAGAAGAAGAGGAGCAGCAAACCTTTTGGATTCAGAAGCAGAATGGCAATCCGGATTCTGAGCACTGCTGGGTGGGTTGGTCAGTCTGGCAAAGCCTTTCCTGGTGCAGCTGGACAGCTGGACAGGGCTGAGCTGAGGCACAAAGAATCTTCTGCTTCCTTGGTGGAGGGGAAAGATGGTCCTGAAATGGTAGAGGAAGTGGGACACATTGATTTTCCTCCTGGTGATTCCCCTCTTCATAGAACCAGCACCTTTCCATGCCTGGATGAGAACAGTGCTGCTGATGCCAAGTTTGCTGTGGTGTTCCCCAGAGCCCACTGCTTGGTAAAGGCTCGGAACTCCTTGTCCAGGGGCTCTGGCAATGCTTATTCCCCACAGAAACTGAAATCTCCACCAGAGAGAAAATCTGTCACTCCTGTGCAACGGGGTTGCAGATTCCAGTGTGACCTTCCCAGCTCTCTGATGGATCCAAGCCAGAGAAACAGTGAGCAGGGCTTCCTCCCACGTGGAGAAGAGCCAGTTCCTCCATCAGATTATTGCAGTGAGGGAGATGCCAAGGAGGGTTCAGGTGCTCTCCAGACTGCAGGATCCATGGTCACTCCTGCTGTGCACTGGTCCCAGCAGCAGGGCCAGGAATGTGACCCTGCAGCGTGGCTGAGCTCCCAGCTGCTGCTGCCACGGGCTACCATGGAGAACCTGAGCAAATGGGCCATGTCCAGGGACCCCCAGCTGGCCAGCAGCCGTGTGAGGGTCTGCAAGGACCAGTGGGAGGCAGAAGATGTTGGTGATGATGTTCTGGAGATGGAGTTCATGCAGAAACAGGTACAGGTGTTGGAATGGAACACAGTACTGGAATGGAACTGAACTTCCCCTGATTTTCAGTCATGTATCTGTGCATTTCAGGTGTACGTGTGTGAAGAGCACAGTGCAGAAATTGAGGAGATTGAAGATCTAACCAGACTGGAGTAGGTGTCCTCAGTGCCTGCAGCTCACTCAGGTCACAGGGGCTTGCTTGTTATCCTGCAAAGGTGGCTCAACAACAGAAAACACACTATAAATCCTTAGCTAGGTAGGAGAAAATAAAATTTTTCCTCCATGGGAGAAAATAGAATTGATTGGATGCATATCATAGCTGAGTAACTGATGCTCTGCTGAAAAGCTATGTGAAAAACTGAATTTTAGTAGTTAATGTATGGACCTACAGTGAACCACTGGAGAGGAGCAGAGGTGCAGAGGGAACTCCTGACTGTATTGGGAGTGTTTCCCCAGGCTCTGCTGCACAGAGGGCACATTGAACCTCTGCAGTCACACCCCAGAGCCAGCAGCTCAGCCTGGTTAACAGACTGCAGTACAGCTGCATCCCTGGAGCTCTGTCTCTCCTGTTAGAACCTGAGATGGGTTCTAAAAAAAACCCCAAAGTACTTAATGGGTAGGGGAAATTAAGTTTAGAGGCTGATAAGATTTCTGTGATGTAGCAGAAGGACAGAATTGGGAATTTAACACATTTGTTATTGTGTGAAGTGAGTGGTAAGAAAGGACAGCTTGCAGGATGAGAAGCACATTTCTGTTCTTTGCCTACTCACACTGGCATCTGTGGCTTTGGTGACTCCTGTTGCCTTCAGCTGTGAAGGATTCAGGCTCTACATCTTTAAGAGCTGCTAAAGCCTTGGTTCTGTGCTGTTGTTGAAAGATGTGCCCCTGACACTGCCCCTCACACATCCTCCCCTCCTGCCATCCTGCTGAGATAAACACCTGTAAAGGCTCTGCAGGAGCTGTGATCACACAGAGGAAATTCTGGGCTTTGAATGCTCCATTCTCTGATGTGTTTAATCCTGGAGATGTTGGAGCCACATGAAGGCAGTGAAGAGTTTCAGTCCCAGCTCCCCACAAAACCTGTGATTGCCACATGGGCCATTCACTTAAGAGTTGGACTCCACGATCCCTGTGGGTCCCTTCCAACTCTGAATATTCTGTGATCCTTGGGAGGGCAGGAAGGTTAATATTTGATATTAACAGATGCAAGTGAAGATTGTGGCTGATGAGTCCTTTCCTCTGTTTGTAGGGAAGTCTCTGAGAGCTCAGTCCTGCTGTGCCTGAAGAAGAGGTTCCATCGCAATCTCATTTATGTATGGACAGGGATGTTTGGTTTTCTTCACTCTGAACAATGAGCTTTAAGGGAAAATCATTTCTATTATGCCATCAAGCTTTAACAATGCACCAAGCATCTCACACATTACTAGGAACAATGATAAAGAGCATACTCACACAACTTTTGCTCAGAAATCGGGTAGCATGAAATATTCGGGGTAAAATCTGAAAGTTCCAGAGTTTCTCTGTACTTTTGGTACATGTGAGCATACTTGGGCTCCTTTTTAGCCTCACTGCTCCTAGAGAGAATCTCCTGTTTTAGCAGAGAAGTTTTGAGTTAAAAATTGTGAATCTTCACAAGGAACCTCAGAGTTTCTGCAAACATTTCACAGTGTTGCAGTCCAGATCTGGTTGTGGATGATTAATTGTTCTCTTTTCCATTTACTGGCTCAAGTGTTCAAACCTGTGCCTGTAATTTTATGTGGAGCTTGGAAAATAGATAGTGGCCAGAGAAGACGACCACAGACCAGTGAGTGCTCACTTATCCCAAATTATTAATGACAGAGCTTTGAAAATGACCACTGAAAAGCTGTGTCCTTGATAAGTTGGCAGTATAGTCAGAATAAATCATATTCCTTTAAAGGGAATTTGTGTATTTGTATTAATGTATGCATTCAGCTGCATTCCTCATTCAGAAATTTCTAAGAAGCCATCAGCTTTTTCCCCCCTTTCTTATTTTTGTCCTAGACTTATATTGGGCAAATTTTGATTTCTGTGAATCCTTTCAAAGACCTCAGTATCTACTCTGAAGATGTGGCTGCCAAGTATCAGCAAGGGACTCTCTCAAAGAATGCCCCGTATGTTTTTCTTTCTCAAATAACTCTCTAAACCCTGTCCTGTTTGTGCTCCAGAAATTATTTAATTTTCCTCCAGTTTTCTGGTAGAGCAGGGTGAATGCTACAGGAAGTGAACAGCCCATTTGCCAAAGCTGTAGTTGCTTGGGCCTATAATTCTGTAATTCTACAGAGATAAAGTTCATCCCTGGAAGTGTCCAAGGCCAGGCTGGACAGGGCTTGGAAAAACCACAAAAATCCAGGAAAAAGTTGGAAAAAACAGGTCTAGTGGAAGAGGAATGGGATGGTCTTTAAGGTCCCTCCATCCCAAGCCATCCTGTGATTTTTAGGTCAAGTTTCTTTGATCAAGACACTGGCTCATCTCTAACATAGATCCCTGATGAGGAACCTTTTGTTGCTGCACTTGTGGAAATGTGGGCTCAGCTAAGGAGGGTTTCTCTCTGTCCATGCAGACACATCTTTGCCATAGCAGAGATGGCTTACAGCCTGTCCCAGTCATCAGGGCAGCAGCAGTGTGTTGTCATCAGGTAGGAACTGAAGGGCTTGGCTGGAGGCCCTTTCATTTCTTTATGTAAAACTTTTATTTCTGTTTGTAAAAGTTCCACTTTTGTGTTTCACTGCCTGTAAGTTGATCCCTCTGGCTCTTATGTGAGGGCTGCCTGTGGAGAACCTGAATAAGGTGGATTTTTATTTCACTCTGTGCAAATACAGTTTGAATTTAGTTTCACTTCAGAGGGGTGGGAGAGGAGTCTGATATTCCCCAGTGGAATTGGGCCCATTTTGTCAGGTTGTCTCAGTGTTTCAAGCAATGGGTGATAGATAAATCAGCACAGCCCCTCTGATTTGCTATAGCAGGGCTCTGATGTGCCCAGATCAGGTTCCTCTGTTCTGATGCCAACTTCTCCACCTCTTGCTCCTGCAGTGGGCACAGTGGATCAGGTAAGACAGAAGCTGCCAGAGCCATTGTGCAATACCTGACCATGCTGCACCAGGGACCCCACAGCCACAGGATCAGACAGGTAACAGGCAAGGGAGCTTGGCTGGAGGCCCTGAGGGATGGGCAGGGAAAAGAAGCCAAAGACAGGGGAGAGAGGCCATGGTGCTGATTTATTGCTTTGGCTGGACTAGGGAGGGTTTGTGCTCCAAGGTGAAGCTGCCATAAAGGCTGGAGGACAGCTGGTGTGTTTGTCGTCCTGTATTTTAACACCTGGGAGCTCTGATGCTGTGCAAAGTGCTGTATTTGTGTGAACAGAGAGCTTTTAGCAGAGTCGAGGAAGTGAATCTGAACAAACAGAGAGCAGAGGTAAAGTGAAATATTATAGCAGTGAGGGTAAAGAGCTCACAGAGGAACTCATCACTGGCTAGACATAATGATACCAGGATACATTTAAAAAGACCATTTACCCATGTGAGAATTGTATCAGTGAAGTCCCGTTTGTTTTTTTTTTTAATCTTTCCAAACTGACAGGTACATAAATCCCTTCTGATTTAAAAACCTGTGATTGCTACTGAAGAGTTCCCTCCCTCTTTTCTTCACAGCCCTGCAGTGTCCTACCCATCCTGGAGAGTTTTGGAAATGCAAGAACCATCCTCAATGACAACTCCAGCCGGTTTGGAAAGCTGCTGAATGTTCACCTTCGACAGTGAGTTGAAGAATCTCCTCGGGTGCCTCCAGCTGCCAGGGGGTGTTTGGGTGAGAGCAGGTGGAGCAGTGCTGGGAGCTCACACAATAACCCTCCCTCCCCTTCACTCTTCTTTACCATCAGGGTAGGAAGAGGGTGAGTTTGCACCCCTATTTTGCTTTTTTTTGGTGTTTCCTCCGAGAAGGAACAGATCTTAGTTCTCCAGATGAGTGTTAAATTAAGGACATGAGAATGGCTGAACTGGTTTATACGAAGGAGCCATCTGATCCCCTGCTGTGTCCTCAGCACTGACCTCAAGCACTGCCTGAGGCAAGAACAGCCCAAATACACTCAGTGCTTTTCCCACACAATGCTTTTCCCCTTGAGCTCTTTTACATTTGCAGCAGCTCAGGAGTCTTCCCCAATCTCCTGAGGTTTCCCAGTTTCCTCTTGGACTCATACAAACTTGATGCCTCTTCAACAACTTTCAGCAAGTGTTCCACGGGTCTAACCAGTTCTGTGAAAAACACCTTTCTGATTTGAGCCTGCCTCCTTTCTGACTTCTCGGTTTGGTTGGTTTGTTTGGGGATTTTTTTCTCACTGTTTCCAAGCTCGGAGCTGATTCTTCCATGGAACTGTCTATCAAACCCCTCAGGCCTCAGTCCTAAGGAGGAGCAGTGGTTCAATTGGAGCCTGCCAGGTTATTGTGAAGCTGGGTCTGTACCCATCACTTCACATTTATCTACAGTGGGTTCCATGTGCCATTTTCTTGCTCCCTCACTCTGCACTGTGAGGTCTGTTTGCATTTATTCACAGCTGCCCTTCATCCTCACTACCCTGCATAATTTCATACAAGCAGGAGGCTTTGTCCCATTGCTGTTCAGTTCCTCTTCTAGGTCACTCATCAAACCCTCAGCTGCACTCCCAGCTCAGGCACAGACACTTTGTGGGACTCTGATGGTTGTTTCAGAGTGTTAAGAGAATTCACCTTTATCCCTACCCACGGTAGGACTTTCCTTCTTATTCTGTGCTTGCTTGGTTTCCCAAGACCCACAGTTTTGTCAAAATATTTTGGAAATTCATGTAAATGATGTCCCTAAGATCATCCTTGTCTGCAGAGACACAAGTCTGCAGAAAACCTGTCCCCAGCTTCTGACAGGCTCTGTTGTCTCGTGCTCAGTGGCATCGTGGTGGGAACATCCATCTCCCAGTACCTGCTGGAGAAGTCTCGTGTGGTGTTCCAGGTGAGGACCAGTGTCCCCCAACTCCCTTATTAACATTTAATCTTAAATTTACTGTTAAATAACAGGGCTGGGAATTGCGGTGAGAAATGCTTTTCATTTCTTCTACTGGCAAGAACTATGTCCCCTCCATGCAGCACAGGGTGATCACTTCTTTTATTTGAATAAAATAGGAAGTTTCTGCCTCAAACAGAATTAAGCTATTTATTAGGGATAATTGAAAGTTGAATCTTCCCTCAATTAGTTTTTCTTAATGCCTGGAGTGTGGAAATGGTGTAATATTAGAGCTGTGTGAAAGGGGCTTCTCTCAGATGGAATATTCTTACGTTGTCAGTGGGAAACCATGGAAACCTTTCCAATTAAGTGGTTCTGACTTTGTCCTGCTGACCCCAGAGTCTGTGTCCTTCTCTGTGAGTGTGTTCTGGAAGATTTTGGAGCTGCATATGGAAAAATTCCATGAGTGTGTCCCTTCAGGCCCATGGTGAGAGGAACTACCATGTGTTTTATGAGCTGCTGGCAGGGCTGCCCGTGGAGCAGAAAGAGGAGATGTACCTGCAGGAGGCTGAGTCCTACTTCTACCTGAACCAGGTGAGTGAGCTGAGGGTGCTGTGCAGCAGCTGGCACACAGAAATGGCCCAGGCATCTTTTCTGTTTGCTTACAGAAACACCAAATCACTTTACTCCCCTGCAAAGCACTATGCTAAAATCAGCTTTGCTCCTTCTCATACTCTGCTCCTTCTCATACCTCATCTAAGAATCAACATCTTTGTCTCTTTTGTGATCATTTTCCCACCTTCCAGGCCCCTTCTGCTCTGAAAGGATGGACTTTAAGGAGGAGTCCTTGTGTAGACCCATGGCTCCATCGTGTGGTGTAAAACCCCTTTTCTCATTGCCTTTCCTTGCATTTGTAATTTACTGTGGGACTGCCAGAAGCAGGGAGGATTTCTTTCTGTCTTCTGTAAAACACTTGCTTTATTGACTGAGTCAATGGGTGCAGATTTTAAACCACTGAAATATACTGCTGATTGCAATTATTTAAATTTAATTTGTTTGTCAGACTTAAGTCACAATCTTGGAACACCTTTTTTTCTTTTTCTCTTTTTTTTTTGGGGGGGGGGGGGGGGTTTTATTTTGTTTGAATTTCTTAAAGATTGTTTTCCATAATCAAGGAGGTCACAACAATAGCGAGAGATTTTTCCTATTTCAGCGTGAGTCAGCTTTCCCAGGTGGCAAATTCAAATTCTTCGCAGCAGCTGCGGTCAGGAGGAATCCTCGATGGTGATTGCGATCACCTCACCCCCAGGCGAGGAATTGACAACTGCCATTAATGACTCAAGCATGGAGGGCAATTAAGGGCCCAGCCCTTAATGGGTGATTAATGGCTCCTGGCTGGCAAAGCATTGTAAAGCAAAGTCTTCAAGGTGATAATTAGCAGGAATATCCCAGCCTGCTGCAGAGAAGGAAAGGGAAAAAAAAATCAGGTACAAAAGAGTTAGCAGAGACTGACAAAATCTATTGTGGATGTTGGCAAGAAGAAGCCCAAGGGATGCCTGGATCTCATCCTTGTGTCACCAAAATCTGCTGGGAGCTATGGTGAAAGAATCCCCCTGAACACAAACAGGTTTTGCAGAAGCCCCTGCCCCGGGATTGCTGTGACCTTTCGGGTCACAGGACACAAGGAGTGTCCTCCTGTAGGGAGCACAAGCAGCAGAGCAGTGACAGCCCATGATGGGGTGAAGCTCCATGGCCGAGGCTTTAACCCGGGGTGCACAGAGCCCACCTGGGGACCAACTCTGCCATCATTTACCTGGGAGTCCATTCAGGCTCCATTTCTCTCAAATTCCACCCCAGCAGGGGGATCCTGGGGAGCTTGTGCTGGAATTCCAGCAGAAACTTGGCAGTGTGGGTAAGGGAGATTTAATCTCAAAACTCCAGAGAGTGAAGAGATTGGCCCTTTACAAATGCTGAGTTTCCACTACTGGTGTCTTTCATCTCTTCAGATTCCTCCAGTCCTTTAAACATTGAACTCGTTCTCTGAAGATTCCTGATGGTGGCTTAACCCCAGCCTGAGGCTAGAGGGGCTGACCACGATTATCTGTCCCTTTTGTCTCAGGGCAGAGCATGTGATGTCCTGGGCAAGGAGGACAGTCGGGATTTTCTGCTCTTGGTGCGAGCTCTGGAGGGAATCAGCCTCTCAGGAGATCAGCTGAGCTGCACCTGGGCTGTCCTGGCTGCTGTGCTGCAGCTGGGGAACATCTGCTTTACCTCCTATGAGGTACAGTAACCCCAACAGCTTGGAACAGGGTATTTATGCTGACTATTGCTCTTGTCCCATGTGGTGGGACCGAGGACACGATTCCCGAGTGAGGATGGCATCCTTTGAAGACCTTTCTGTCCTTTCAGTGTTGGGCTCTGGACTGGTCTAGGCAGGGACAGAAGAGGGGAGGCAACCAAAGGTCATTAGAGCTTGGGTGGCTTTTTAAGGGGCCAAAATGAACCTGGTGTTCTGTCCAGGCTGTGACCAGCTCTGTGCAGCTGAGGTGCTGTTGAGAATATGAATCCAAATTGTATCCCATCCATTACTCCTATCTATAAGATATAGCAATATATGTATGCTAATGTATAATAAAGAACATTTTATTATTTAGAAAGAATCCTTTGAGCATGCAGCCATCGCCAGTGGCACTGAGATTCAGATTGTGGCCAGTCTGCTGCGGGTGTCAGCAGAGCTCCTGCAGAGAGCTGTCACTCACCGTGTCACTGTGAGTACCTTTCTGGGACTTCTCATTCCTCCTGCAGCACAGAATGCCCTGCTGCCCTAAGCTTAGAAGGTTCAAAATCTGGGGGGTAACAGCAGGAATAAAATGGTTGTGTCAGGAAAATTAATTCACAAACACCAGAAGTTTATGTCCAAAAAAGAGACAGAGGAGTCCTTTTTTTGCTTTATTCAAATAAAGGGAGAGGCCCTGGGGCATTCCCCTGGGATCTCTCAAATTTTTGGAGGACACAGCCTCCTTTTTATCCCAATTTCCCAGCTGCATTTCCCTCTCTCTTCCCCCACTGGCTGAGGCACTTGAGAGGCACAGACTTCCCAAACACCTGATACCTGAGATTCCCCTCTAATGTACAACCCTCCCTTTTCATTTTTAATTCTTATAGAATTCATGGTTTTTCCCCATTACTTCTTTCAGCTTTCAACATCCAATTTTGTTTATCAGCAAACCTACAGTTCGTTTGTAAAGGCAAATATCTTTTTTCCATTCATCAATCAATGTAATCCATCCCATTGTTTCTTTTATCTCTCAGTGCCAGTCTTATCTACACAGCTTGTTTGCAAAGACAAACCCAGCATTCCTCTCAGTTGGGATAGGCTGAACTCCTCGGTAAAGATGGCAGAACTCACATCTAGGAAGGCTCTTGTTCTGACAGGAGTGGCTTCAGGTTTATCATTCTGGCCAGCTGACTCCCACCTCTGCCTGCAAAATTCTGGGTTTAGTTTTCCTTTTAATATCTGCATAAATTCTCAGCCAAAAAGAAAAAAAAAATATATCCATTTATTAACTGGGTTGACTTCCTTGTGGATTAAAAAGAAAAAGAAAAAAGGTATTTTTGTGAGATAATAAGAGTAAATTCTGTCTCTTTGTGTATCCAGGTTACATCTTATGATCGGGTCTTCACCCCTCTGTCTGTAGAAGGAGCCATTGATGCCAGGTGACTTCTGCTGGTGTCTGGGTGGGTGAGATGCACCCAGAGGTGCTGGCTGGGCAGTAACTGGTTCTTCTCCCCTCTCCCACTCAGGGACTCCATTGCCAAGGCTCTGTACTCGCTGCTCTTCGAGTGGCTGCTGCTGAGGATCAATGAGTGGTTGGCTCCCTGGGAGTCTGACTGTGCCGTGGGCATTGTGGATATCCATGGCTTTGAGGTTATTTTTAATGTTCTTTTGCTGTGGCCTGGGCAGTGAGGGCATGTGCTCACCAAGGCCTTGGATATTTTACTTAGGGCTCCTGTTAAAACCTGTGTGTCCCAATGAGTGATGAAAACAATGGAATACAGAGGTGGGGCTGTGCATCCAAGAGTAGATATATTTTTCTTTATGTTCCTTCACAGCTTGTGTCAGCTCTGGCTGTTCAGCCTGGTCAGTAAGCCAGGCTGAGAGCTGAGAGCTTGCAAACCAAGACAGAAGATGGTTTGAACTGTCAGGGTTCATTCACAGCCAGAAGCAGCAGCTCAGCCTGTGCAGCATTCACAGCTCCCTGGGCCTTGGGAGGGATGATCCCTTTTTGTCTTTGCAGGATCTGGGAGTGAACAGCTTAGAGCAGCTCTGCATCAACTTTGCCAATGAGCACCTCCAGTGCTTCTTCAGCCAGACTGTCATTGCCCAGGAAGAGGTAAGGGGGAATTCACACCCCCTGAAGGCATGGACTGAGCTAAGGCGTCCTCAGAGCATCCCTCTGCAGGGAACAGGAAACTGAATGGTCCTCTAAGCAATATCCATGGAATCCTAGTCCAAAGAACTGCCTATTTAATACCTTTTATTAATTCTACAGCAAATTAAGGGAGGGAGATTTTGTCAGTACCTTGCTCCCTTTTCCAGATTTTATAAGTGAGTTGGTCAAGGTCAGAGCCCAGACCTCACTGGTACTCTTAAAGCCTCTTTGGCTCCTCTGTAGTATTTTCTGTACCACTTATGTCCATGGGATGAAAGTGTATTTATCAGACGTGTTGCCTTCTACAGTTCACTTCATCACTCAGCTTAGCAGCCTTCCTCTGTCACATCAGGAAAATCATTAGTGGCTTTAGAGGAAGCCACTGTTTCATGAGACAAAACCAGACAATTCTAGGCAAATTCCTAACAGGAGTGAAACACTAACTTCCTGATAAACAGCCCAAATCCCTCTGTTAATTCTCTCCATTTGTCCTTGTTTGCATGAGTGGATTTGGCCTTTAACATGCAGGAGGAATACAGCCAGGAGCAGTTAGCTTGGATTCCCATTTCCAAGAGGTACAGAGAGTCGTGCCTGGATTTCCTCACTGCAAAGCCCCACGGCATCCTGTGCATCCTGGATGACCAGACATGCCTGACTCAGGTGAGCAGCTCTCAGCCTCTCATGGCATTCCTTCCAAAGGAAGCTTAAGGTGAGGCTGTTTCCCACAATGATCCCACAAGTATTCAATGTTTTTACCTTCAGTTTAACAGTGGCTTTGCAGCCTACTGAGTGTGCTGCAGCAGCAGGAAATCTCTTTTGCAGGCCACAGACCACACTTTCCTCCAGAAGTGTCATTACCACCATGGGAACAGCCCTTGGTACACCAAGCCCAAGCTGCCTTTGCCAGAGTTCACTGTGCAGCACTATGCTGGCCCTGTCACCTACCAGGTGAGCTGGCAGGGGCTCAGAGCAGCTGGAGAAATAACTCATCATGGGGACAAGCTGAGGGTGTCCTGATGGACCAGCTTGAAGGAATGAATACAGCCTTGAAGCATGAAGAAGGAGCATCTTTGCAGGACACAAAAAAAACCAAAACAAAACCAACAAAAAAAAACCCCAAAACCCCAAACCAAACAAAAAAACCCCCACAACCACCCCAAACCCTTCATCTTATCTCATACTTATTACTGTATTTTAAAACTCTAAATTCCAAACCCATTACCATGTGATGTTACACCCTTCCATTTAGACTACACACCAGTGATTTCAACTTTATCACCTAAATCTGGAAGCCTTCTTCAAGGCCTCAATTCAAAAGGAATGCTCTTTTGAGGGACAGTGTCAGAAAGCACAGAAAGCTCAAAACTCCCAGGCTTCAGGGTTCCAACATCTCCCCCTTCACCAGCTCTGTGATCAAAGCTCTCCCCTTGTGGCTGCATCCCTCCAGAGCATCAGTTTATCAGAAGAGAGGAGGTTGTTGTTATTAAGAGAGCCAGCTAAGCTGCCTCTAGGCAGAAGCAAAATAGCAATTGGCCTCAGAGCCCTGGAAATGCAGGAAAGCTCTTGCTGCTGGGAGAAAAAAAAAAAAAAAAAAAAGAAAGAGAGGTGAAAGCCTGCTGGGTGATGTGAAGGAGAAGAGGAGCAATCCCTTCTCAAAGCAGAAGTCATTGTCCTCTCTACCCTGGTGGCAGCAGGAAGAACCAGCTTCATTCTCCAGGGCTTTCCCCTTGTTCCACCTCTCCAGCTGTTCCCAGCCCCAGTGTGTGTAACACGGGTGTTTGAGTGGTCTGAATGGTGCTTTAAATCAGACTTTGCCTCTGCAGGTCCACAAGTTTCTCAATAAAAACCGTGACCAGCTGCAGCCAGAGGTGCTGGATATCTTCTCCCAGAGCGGCCTCAAGGTACAGCAGTGGGTCAGCAGGAAGATCTCTACTGCAGACACACAATGATCCACTCATTGTCTTTATGTGAGAAGCAGAAAGCTGCTGATCAGGTGTCAGCAGAACCTGCAGAAGCAACAAGTTTTATTTTACTGAATTTACTTGGGAATTGGGCAAATTGTCTTTGCCTGCAATTGATGCTCTTATATATAAAACACACAGAGTGCCTGGGAATGCAGCTGCACTCCTGACACTGCTGGGGCAAGGGAAAAATGGCCCCCTGAAGTTTCAGGTAGAAGAGATTCTTCTTTCCACATAGTTCAGTGAGTTTTGGTAATCTCTTTGTATTTGCAGGTGGTGTCTCACATTTTCCAGAGAGCCAAAGCTGCCTGCAGCCAGCGAAGGGAGCTGGGGGGCAGAGGGCTCAGACCTCAAAACTCCACACTGGTGTCCAAATTCCAGCAGTCTTTGCAGGACCTCACAGCCAGGCTGAGAGGGTGAGAGATGCTGTTGGCACACACAGGTGTGAAGTCTTCCAGGGTCAGCACAGAGAGGAGGTGACCCAAGGATCTTCCTTCTGTTTTGCAGGAGCCATGCCTTCTTCATCCGCTGCATCACCCCTAATCCCAGGAAGGTAGGGCAGCACCCCGAGCTCCTTATGGAGTCCCTCAGTTCCTTCATTCTTCTCCAACAGCTCTCCTTTCACAGCTGGGATTTACACTTCTTTGTTTTATTAGGTAGCTTGAGACTTTTCTTCCCCTTTCTGTGTCCCTGTGGCCATGTGAGTTAATCCTGTGCTGCAGAAGCAGAACCAGGGTCAGCTGGACACCAAAGTATTCCTTGGGCTTTGTGTTCCATGGCAAGATCCAATCCAAGGACAGGACAAGAGAAGGAGACCCTTTCTAAACTCCCTGCCTTCAGTCTTCCTTCTTTAATTTTTCTTCATTTTTTTGTTCTTCATTTTTTCTCCTGCTTTATCTTTGCAGCTGCCAAATATCTTCGATGTGGAGTATGTCAACTGCCAGCTGAGACATTCTGGGATTCTGGAGGCCATCCACATTCATAAGGAGGGATTCCCAGTCCGTCTGCCATTCCAGAGCTTCCTGGCCAGGTACAGGGGGATGCTGGTTGGGATCCCCCAGTCCTGGGTGGTTTGTTCTCTGCGGGCTCCAGGTAGAGCCCTGGATTTTGTCACAGCCACTCCTCCTGTGCCAGGTACGGGCTCCTGGCTGGGGGCAGGCTCGGCAGCTCGGAGCAGAGAGCAGGCTGTGCAGCAGTGCTGGCTCACGTCCTGGGGAGCCCCTCGGACCTCTATCAGATTGGAGTGACAAAGGTGATGCCTGCAGAGGATCCCATCTGCCCCACCCAGCCATTCCCAGGCTGGCAAAGCACAGAGAGGAGCTCAGCCTCTGCCCGAGGAGGGAGGGCCTTGCACACCTTCCCCTCTCACCTTTGCCTCTTGTCTCAAGTACTGAGGAGGCATTTTTAGCACTTCACATTAACAGAGACTCCAGCTACAGGCTATTGTAGCATGGCCATATACTTTCTAGACCCAGCATTCCTGGGCTTCTACTTTTGCTAACCTTCATCCCTCCTTGATTCCTTGTCCACCACAAATGCATCCATCTCTGTCACCTGCACCCTCCCCAGTTTCCTTAGCAAGAGCCCCTAAAGGCTCCAAAGGGATTAAGCAGCAGTTTTTGTGACTGATCAGCAGCTGCTGCCTTTGCCCAGGTGTTCCTGAAGGAGGAGGCCAGGCAGCTGCTGGAGAGGCTGTGGCTGCAGAGGCAGAGCTGGGCTGTTGTCACCCTGCAGAGGAGATTCCGGCGCCTCCTCCAGCGCCGGCGCCTCCGTGTCCTCCAGGAGAAGGTCACGGTGATCCAGGCTCACTTCAGAGGCTACCAGGCAAGGTCAGGGGTCCAAGGCCAGCCAAGGGACCCCCCTTTGGTCTTGCCAAGGGTCAGCCAGGTGGGGATGTCCAGGTCTCTCCTCTCTGCTCCATGTGTATTTGTGTGGCTGATGCGCCCCTCATTAGACAATTCTCTTCTTTCTTCATCCTCTAGGAAACGTTACAGGAGGCTGAAGAAGACTTTGGTGCAGTTTAAAACCATGATTTTAATCTCCAGACCTTTGATTAAATGGAGGAAGCACTGCCAGGTAACAACAGTGCTCTCAGAGCAAGGTGTACAGGAGGGGCTATTGCTGCCCTGAGCAGAGTGAGCTGAGGACTGGGTGAGCCAGGGCAGGGATGGCTTTGGAAGGTTTGCTGGGAACTACCCGGTGAGGTGTCCTTCACCCTCTGTCTGACATAAATGTAGTCAAATGAAGGAACCACAGAGGCTGGAGCCTCCTCTCTCTAAATGACATTCAGAATTGGCACAGGTATTGCAAACACAGCTGAGTCACAGGTCTGGCTGTGAGAGCCAGGGTGGGAATGATGCCTTAAGTTTTCAGCTTTTATATTTTTCAGATCCTGTATTGCATTAGGATATAACTCTGAACCCCATATCGAGTGTTAGCAAGGTCTCTTCACATTTTGGTCAGACACAATTCTTCCAGGCCTGGGAACCAAGATCACCATCACAGCCTCAGGCCCTGAGAAATATAAACAAAAGTGAATTAGGGGGGGAGCAAACTAGGGGAATGTGACTTCATTACCTGAAACTGCAATTGGAGAATTAACCTCTGATATGCAGATAGACCAAGCTTATTTCTGTCTGAAAAACTCCTGACCGTTGTCCATCTTGGGTGTAGCCTCTGTGAGGTTTTTGCACTCCCCAAGGTGTATCTATTAAAGGCCTTTAATAAATTCCCACTTTAACTCTGTCTAGCCTCTGTTGTAGGACACCTCTCCAGGCATCACTCCAGGCTGCCCTACATGAGACAAGAGCTAGTTCCATCTCTGGTCTTCACAGCTGCTGTTCTGCTCAAGCTGTAAGGAGTCATTCATCTCGCTTTTTTTGTTGTCCAGTTCAATTTCTGATGGTGATTGAAATGCAAGATTTTTCCAGTCCACGATGATCCTGCCCTGATCCCTTACAGCTGCCTCAGGCTGCTCAAGCCCTTGGCCTTTGGAAATCAGCTGGGGTGAGAACAGGATGGCAGATTTTTGAGAGGATGAAAAATAATGTACAGGAGAGAGCCATGGTTCTGTCAAATGGGTATAATGTATTCTGCACAAACTATTAAAATAAAATTGGAAAGAGGAAATCAGACCACTCATCCTTAGAGTAGCAACAAACATCTCGGAGCTGTCAGCCTCCCAAGGGAAGGACCCAGCCCAGCTGCTGGCCTGGCTGAGGGCACGGTGGGGCAGAGGGTTAAGGACACTGCTGCTGATACAAACCTGCAGAGGTGCCTCCTCTCCTGCCATGTCCTCACAGCGTGAGTTTCTATTGTTTCTTGCCCTTCCCACTTGGACAGGATCCAGCTTTTTTTTCTCCCAGGTAACCACAACAGAGCAGCTCTTTTGAATCTGTTTCTATTCCTTCAGCGCTTGTTTGCTGAGGTTTCTTTACGTGCACTAGCAGCAGCAAAGGTCTCAAAGTTCACCTGCTGCAAAGTTCCTCCTTTTCCCCACCCCACAGCCCTGCCCTTTGGACTTTAGCTTGTCACTGTCTTTCTCAGCCCAGCCCTCACAAGCTCCCATGTAGTCACACTGCTCTGCACACCTGACAGGCAGGAGAGAGGCAGAGACAGAGGCAGAGACTGAGACTCTCCTTCCCCATCTCCAGTAGGAGTCAGGTGAGTGATGGGGAGCAATAAAATGGATGGGAAAGGGCAGAGCTGTGAGGAATTTTAGCTTTTGGTCTCCCTCCCACCTTTCTAAAGGGTTTTCCCTCCATGAGTGAGTTCATCTGTCCATGTTCAGGCTGTTAGCATGTGCTTTGATGCTGAAGGATGCAGGGAAATGTTTCTGGCAGCTGCTGGGTGCTTTAGTCCTGAGCCCATCAAATTCTCAGCAAGGGAAGGTTGGCAGGGTGCTGGGCAGGTGCTGCAGGCTCTGGCTGTTGAATTGTGTGTGAAGGGCAGGAGGTGTTTCAGCAAAGCTCAGGTCTTTGCCTGGGCAGCCTCTTCTCAAGACACTGTGTTGGGGTCCCAAGGAGGCTCTGTAGCTGTTTTGTTATTTTATCTGCTGGAGCAGGACCCCATCTCTTGCCCAGCCACAGCATCTGCCCCCAGAACCGCTGGAATTGACTTCATACACATCTTTTCCCACCCTCCATGCCCTTTTCATCTCCGAACAGCAGGAGTTAGAGGAAAGGAAACAAAGAAGGAGCTCCCTGGCCTGTGGTGACACAGAGAATAGTCCCAGCCAAGGAATGGTGAGTTGTCAAACGGTCTGGGAGGGGCTGAGATCAAAAACAATCGGGTTCTCCAGGTGTCCTCCCTCCCTTGTGCCTCCTCAGCCCAGGTTTGCTGGGGAGCAGCAGAACATCTAAAGGGGGCACACATGTGTGGAACCCAGTACAGAATGCAGGTTAGATGGCAAAAAGGGCCTTCTAATACAGAAATATCTCATTAGTTCGGGGTTTCCCAGACTCTGGGCACAGCCAGGCATTGTAAAGCAGTCCTGAGTCAGAGCACTGTGTTTGTTCACAGCACTGGACCTGGTCTTCAGAGGTGGAGGGAAGATTATTTTTGGTGGTCATCTTCTATTGTGAGGAGTGGAATGAGCCAGTTCTGCATAAATATATTAACAGAAGCTGATGTAGAGGAAGGGATGTGTTAAAGACTTCATAACACATTTAGCCTTTATCAACACTTCTAACTAATGCCATTATTTATGTGTCTAGACTGGACACACATTTGCTGCAGTGTCTGTATCAAGGGGATTTGAATTGATACTGTTCACAATTATGTATAGATCTGTCAGTAACAACGAGAATAATTAGCCCTGGATGCTCTTGTATGACCTGATTCTTCAGGTGTGGATTCAGAATTGTGCAATTTCACAGCCTACTTCCTGAATACACCATTGAAAAACCAGACTTGAAGTCAAATATCTTCTCATGAGCAAGATCAAACTGATCAAAAATGCTGTGTATCTGTCTTTATGTGGAGAGAGAGATGTCAGAATAATGTGCTGGTGACAAGAGGCTTTACTATGCAGATCTTAAAAAAAACCCCAAAAAACAAGAAATCAAAAAAACCCAAAACCTCCAGATTTGGCTTGGTTTTATAGCGCCTTAATCTGAGTAGTTCTGTCTGAAATGCCCTGAGCTGTCTCTACATGCAGATGCTGACACACTGTGTTCTATTGGCCCTACCCTGCAGCAGTGCAAGGGAGTAGGAAGCAAACCAGTGAAAAATCAAGACTCATTGGCCAGATTCTCATCTGGATTCCCCAGGTAGAGATCTGAGCTTTCTTAGGAGCCTCCAACATATATCAAAGATCAGAATCAGGTCTCATTTTATGCTGTAGCACTTGTGAATACTGAAAAATCAAAAGAAAAATGCCAGGAAAGTGCAGGAAGAAATGGCCCTTGACCTTCAGGTGCAATCTCTGCAGTGCAATATGCCAGACTTGATAGGAATGAGGGATAAGTCAAAGAAAGCCAACTTTCCTGCCATTCCCCTTGTGCCAGTTGACTTTTTTATTTAGGAATTGCTCTCCTTTCCCTCCTTTGCAGACCCATGTCACACAGCTGTGTTCCTGCCATACCTCCCAGTTTGCAATGGCTCTGAATGTTGTGGAGGCAGCAGTCGCTGCTTTGCCTCAGATGCTCCATCCCTGTCCTGGCAGCTTTTCCAGAGCAGTTTCACCCAGTCTCAGCTCAGGGTTTTTAAGTGGTTTCTCTGCTGCCAGTGACTGATTTGTTTCTCTCTCCAGGACGTGGGGCTGCTGGAGATCCCTGCAGAGCTCTCAGCCCTCCTGCACTTTGTTGAAGGTGAGACATCCTCTCCTCTTCCTTCCCTGCACTGTTTCACTCAGTATTTCCTTGTTTATGCCAATGTATGTGTTTGTTCTCTCTGCTGCCTGTCACTGGGTTGGATTTGGATCATTATCATTGCAGTGTAAATATGAGAAAGGCAAATGGATGGATGTTGTTTCCTGACATGGTAGGGAGGAAAAGCAACTTGGGCCAGAGGGCAGAACACCAGCTTAAAAATCAGTTAATTCTTTGTTAATAAGTTAAATCTTTGTTAATTTTCCAGCTCTTATTTTGAACTGGGCTGGTAGAACTGATGGCAGGGACAGTGCAAAACCCTTTGGTCAAAGACAGCAAACTGCTTAATGAACCCAGGTCTCTAACAGAGATGAGTATCTGGGGTGGAAGAACCTAAACCCATCTTTTACCTACTCTGAAATCTTTAAGGAAATTGAAGGGGAAGATAATGACAATTTTGGCAATTTCAAAGAAATATTTTTAGTTTTAATTTAAAATTACTTCCTCAAAAGGAAATTTAAAACAGAAAGAAGGAAAAATAGTAACAATTTGATTGTGGAACAATGTAATAACTTGAGATGCAACAATTTATCAGTCCAAGGATATAACAATACAATAACTTAAGGATGTAACAATGTAACAAGTTTAGCTTGTGTTAATGTATCAATTTAGGGATGCACCAATTGGCTTTCAAATCACCAAAATATCACTAACTGCAATAATTTCACAAGCTGTTGATCTGACCTTGAGCATCGAGTTAGGGGCAATTGTGTTTCCTCTGTAGTTCTCTGTACAATGGGAATATTTCAGCTGCGAACAGGTTGGGGCAGGATTTTCCTCTCTCTGTGTATTTCAAACCCAAAGCCAGCAGTGCCTGTGGCCTGTGGAGACAGAAGGGACAATCAGGCAGCAAGGTCTGGTGTGCTGGATCCCCAAATACCTCACATTTCATGGCAGAGCCCTGCAGGGACTCTCAGCTGGTCTAGAGTGAGCAATGTAAGCCAGGGGGGCTCAGGGAACAGGGAAACTGCTGGACATGAAAACTGATGGGATGGAAATGGGGAGGATGGGAGAGCATCGGGGGACAGGGTTGGAGATGGAGGAATGCACAGGGGCTGAATGCACTGGGGAAATCCCTTCATTTAGTGATGTTTGCTCCTCTCTCACCCAGAATAAATCCCTTTTTACAAAGATCTCTCATTTCCTTGTGGGCTGGGCAGTTGTCAGCACTGTATCCCTGTATGGGCTCAGCATTTCCTGCCTGTAAATGCTGCAGAGCAGGCTTGAATCTCCAGGTGTTCCCTGGGGAGAAGAGTCTGAAAGGTCAGAGCTGTAAAATCTCCCTCCCGAAGCGAGTCCCTGTGGTCTCGGGGGCAGCAGGGCTGGGCTGGGTGTGCCTGGAGCTGCTTCAGGGGCTGGGGCAGGGAGAGGTGCAGGTGAGCCAGGAGCTGCTGTGTGAATTTTGTGTCCTGCCACCTCACCAGACCTCCTTCCCTTGCAGGACACCGAGCACAGGCCAACCAGATAACTGAGACACAGCCCCCAGAAGTCAAGGTGAAGGATGACCTTTCCCTCCCACCCTCCATCAACAGCTATCCCTTCTCCTCCTTCATCAAATCACACTTCCAGGTGGGAACTCTCTTTATCCCTCTTCACTGCCTCCCCTGGGGGCACACACACTGGTTTTAGCAATACCAGGAGCAAATATTTCTATTTTTTATTTCTTTGTAGAAACCAGATTTCCCTGCCCCTGGTCAGCCTCTGCAGCACCCCTTAACCCAGCTGGATGCTGAACACCAGGAGAGTGCACTTGAGATAAACAAATTGGTAAGAGATGTTGTTCTTGACATTGCTGAAGATCAGATGGGCACAGACAATGTTTAATCCCTTAATACAAGTTGCTGGTGGTGGATACTGTTCCTACGATACATAGAGGGCTGGAAAAGCAGAATAAATTGCTCCTTGTAGGCCCTGGAGCAGCCTGACAGAGATCACACACAGCCCCTTAGGGTTGCTGTGGTTTTGGGAAGGCACAGATCAGCCACAGACTACTGGGATCAAGGTGAATCGTCTGGTGCTGGAGCCTCAGAATTTGGCAGGACATACAGGAATAGGACTGTTAAAATTTAATATCCACTATTCCAGACTCAGTAGCAATGATAAGGGGAGTCTGTCTTCTCAACCACTTACTCATCTATCAGTCATAAAGAAGTTCAATTTCACCCAGATCTTTTCCATGATGTGGTTTACAGCAAACATCTCGATTGCACCTTGGGCTCACAGATGTGTCAGTTCCCAAAAGGGGACAGTGAACTGTTGTTTAAAGGCTGGAAAAGGCAGGGACTTTGTCATCAGGAAAAGTACACTTGGAGCCACACCCTCACTCTCTAGTGCTTGTGTGAAGGGGATGGTGCTATTTCATCTCTGTGGATATGAAACATAGATATCGTTATATTTCTTCTTTAAAATGGCTGAAAATAGAAATGAAACTCCAGATATTTTCTAGGTAATTCTGGTAATCTTGTTGGGAATTACATTGAATTAAATAAGCCCGTTAAGAAGGTTAATACCTAAAAGAGTCTCTTGTTTTGTCCTCATGATCCCAATTATAGAAGAGCATAAGCTTCAATAAAATCTTGTGAATAGGATTGTGTTTAAGCAGAATACTATTATTTTTCTAAAGATCAAAGGCAGTTTTTCTCACTTGCTAATGAAGCAGGGATTTGTTACAAAGAATTCTATGAGAACTAAACAACTACCATCCTGTTTTCTCAGTGAATTCTCAGTGAATCTCTGAAACACTTGGTATCATTAAGTGTTTTTAGAAGTGTTGTTGCTTTTAAATGTTCTTTCCAAAGCTGTACATTTTAGAAAAAATTATTTGGTGACATACTGAAGTGTAGAGGATGAATGAAATCATTCTGTATCTAAGGGTGAGAAATACAAACTAAAAAAGCAGTGAAGATGTCGATATGCATAGCCCAGAAGCTGAATCATTTCTTCACCACATCCCATAGTACTTGGTATAATATTAACTGTACCAAGGGCTTTTAAACACTCGCTGGGCTCAGTAGCAAGTATCCTGTGGTATTTTACTTGTGTGTCTGAGCCCTGCCCAAGAGGAAATATTTTGCCCTAGAGCGAACTCTCAGTCATACCTCAGAGAGACTGAAGTGACTCTGACTTTTATCAGGATCCAGTCTCTGGCTCCCAAATTGCCCAGCACTTTGCTGGTGCACAAAAACCTGATTGAGGACAAACCCCAATCTGAGTGTTGGCTACTCAGGCTCACAAACATCCTGGTGTCCAGAACTCCTTACAGCAGTTTTGGACAGAGGGTTACAGCTCCAGTTCTCTCTTTCTTGCCCTGAACTCTTCCAGATTTTGCGGTTCATTGGTGACAAGAGCCTCCGTGGCTGGCAGGAGGTCCTGCTGGGCAACTACATTGCTGGGAGAGGTTTGGGTGACGCTGCTCTGCGCAATGAAATCTTCAGCCAGGTGGTTTCCCAGACCTGGAGGAACCCAGACACGGAGCACGGCCAGCGAGGCTGGGTCCTGATGGCCACTCTGCTGAGCTGCTTTGGCCCCTCGCCAGCACTGGAGAAGCCACTGCTGAAGTAAGAGGAGAAAAGACAGAGCTGGGTTTGCAGAGGGGCTCAGAGCAGTGCTCCACGCAGTTTCCTCCCCCCAGGTTTGTGTCAGACCATGGCATGGAGGGCTACAGCGCCGTTTGCCAGCGCAAGATGCTGACGGCAGCTCAGTGCACAGAGACACAGCCTGCGGCCTCCAGGGCTTACCCTCCCACCCAGCTGGAGTGGACAGCAAACCAGAGGAGAGGGAAGATGGTGCTGGATGTTCACACCTTTAATGGTAACTCAGTCTTCTGCCCTCCTGCCGTCTTTTAGTCTCTAAGGACTTTTCCAGTGCAGAAATCAGATTTGGGAAATAATTCCCTCAATTAAGTAAAGCAGATCAGAACACTGTTTGCTGGTACAACCCTGTGGGAAACAAGCATCTGAATTTAGACCCAAAACTTGCAAAGTCTAGACCTGGTGGGACCTGCTTCTCGGGCTGAGGGATGAGATTGTCCTGGGTTTGGACCCTGCTCAATGGGGGATTGTTTGGGCTGTGCATCTCTACAGGGCTGCTAGCCATTATAGCACAGCCTGTGCAGCAGTATTTTGTTACAGGATCTTTCTGCCCTTCTCCCTTCTCAAATATTACCTGAAGCTGCCTCTTGAGCAGCCAGCAGCTCTGTGAATTGAACACAGAACATCCCTACTCTGGGTCCTTGTGACTGGAGTGATCCCCAAGCAAACCAGGACGCTGCAAGGATTTTCACCTGTCAGGTTGGAAATGTCAACCTGTGTCATCAAACAGATATTTTGGATGTGAATGTGTCCATGTGGAGCCTTCCATGGGCTTTCAGTCCTCCTGTGGCCCTGCTCGTGTCCCATGGAGTGTGGGTGTTGCTTTGGGTCCTGCCAGGGAGGCTGTGGGTGCTGACTTTGCTCTCTGTGCCAGAGGAGAAGTTCTCGGCTGAGGTGGAGTCCTGGATGACTGGGGAGCAGTATGCAGCCTGCATCCTGAGTGCAAGGTACTGCCAGAACATGGGAGAAGGTCTGGGGGTGTGAGAGAGGCTCTCACCAGCTCTAAGGTTCAGACTGGTTTGGTCTGCAGGCTGGGATTTATATGATAATGTGTAGAATACCCACTTCTTGCCCACTCCAGCTTTTGCTCCCTTCTTCACCCTTAACATAACCCTCAGCCATAAACAGTGGGCTCCTTTAGGAACAGAGGAACCACTGGTGTGATCTGTGAGAGCAGCTTCAGAGAAAAAAAAATAATAAAAAGGACAAATCTTGAATAATTATTGTTTTTTTCTAACCCTGGGCACTTAAAGGTTGACTCCTAAACATCCTAAGTCTAAGGGACTTAAGCCAGGATAGACAAGGCAAGAAGAAACTGAATGCAATGTTTTCCTTCCTCTCCCTTTCCCCTCCCAGGGGCTGTGACAAGAAGACTCGAGGCTGGTCTGTCTCCATGTTCACTGGCAACACATGGCAGGACCTGCTGGGCTGTGACTTTGTGCTGGACCTAATTGGAGAGATGGAGGAGACCAGCAACTTCAGCAGCTCCTCCCAGGCCCCCACGGAGTACCCCATCACTCCAGAAAGGGACAGGAGCATCCTCCAGGCCTCTGACCTGGACACGTGAGCCACCTGCTCCTCCTGCCCCTCCACCTGTGGCCCTGTCACCCCTTTCAGCACTTTCCTCATCTCATTTTCCTCTTCAACAGGATCCCTCCTGCTCCAGGTATCCAGGCCCCTGCCTTCCCCCCTCCCAACCTGCCCCCAGAACTTGTTGGTCGCCATCCAGGTGAGCTTTAGCCCAGGACTGTGGCTGCCACTGGGAAGGGCCAGGTGGGCATCAGGGCAGAGAGGGAATCAGGGGATTCTTGTAGAGCTCCACTCTGAAACATGACTAAAGGACCTGGAGGCAGGGGAGTGTTTCTTACCTGCCTTGTCACCAGAGTTCTCTCTGCCCCAGATTCAAGGTTTAGAGATGACCTGAGGACCCCTGTAGGCTTGGATCACTATGTGGATGATCTCTTCAGCCCTGTGCTGCATCAGGGCTCCAGAGTGCCTGTAAGTCCCCTGGTGTTCTCCTGTCCCTGGGAGTCCTTGAAGCTTTTTCCTGCCTATTCCCTGTCCCTGCTCAGCTCAGACATGCCTTTGAATGTCTTTCCCTCTGGGAGGTCTGTCCCTCTGAGCTCAGATAACTGTTTTGGGTTTATTTTGATGCAGGAGATGGAGAACAGGGAGATTCTCACCAGACGCATGAAAGGAGGGGGGAAGATTGGACCCACCCAGAGAGGAATCTTTCCTTCTGCAGGTCTGTAAGGGCATGGAACAGCTGGGAACAGCTGGCACCACTGACCTTCAGTGAGCACAAGTCAGGGAGCCCCTTAAATGCTGATTATTGCATGTTCAGCTGGTTCATGCAGAGCACTGGGCTTTAGCACAGGCTGCACCCCTCACTCCCAGGTGAGATTCTTTGGGGAAGGTGTTAGATAAGGGAACTGCTTTGTTGTGCTTTTCATTTCTATTTTGAGCTGCTCTTGGGCTCAAGGCAGCAAGCAGCTTGTTTCTGACCCAGGCCACCTCTTCCCTAGAATACTTGTAAGTATTCCCAAATACTTGTAAGTCATGCATCCACCTTCTATTCACCCCATGCTTTCACAGAGCAGTTGGTGCCTTTATCAAGGGTGGTTTTAATCTTTCTTATTAATTCCTTGCAGAACTTCCCATCATCTGTAGCTATTCCATGGGTTAGTAAGTCTGAACCCTGAAGAGGTTCTGGTTTGTGTGTTTGGTTTCTTTGCTTTTCCTCATTTCTGTGGAGCTAAGACTGGCATTTGCAGCAGGGTGGAGTCAAACACCAATATATTAATGGCACTGACAAATCTGCATGGGTAGGAACACACCCAGCAGTCTCAGAGAGGTGGGGAATGCCCAGTTCAGTCATTCCTGAGATGAGGAGTATTTCTGGCTATTGGAGAGGCTCTGGGGCATGACAAGCCCTATTACAGATCACTGGCCTGAGGCCAGTTTGTCACTTATGTTCTTTTTAGATGAGTGAGGTACATGATGATATTCCCAGGCATCCCAGGGCCATTCTCACTGGTGAGGACATCATGATTCAGTAGATTTGTGCTGTGTGCTGGCTGCCCCCAGCTGGGTCTGACCCCCACACCTCTTGCTCTGCTGGCTTTGCACTCAGTGGGGTTTGTTTGTGACCCCATGTGGGACTTTGCTGAGAGCAGAGGAATTCCTTTCTCCCCGCAGCTCCTCCCCATGACACACGATGCCATCCAGGCCAGGGCTCATTGTTCATCCAGCCTTGTCACCCCCTGCAAAGAGACCAATATGGATGTGGCAATCCCAGCCCCAGAGACCTTTGTCCAGTCCTCAAGAGAAACCTTCTGTAATCATACACAGGCAGGAATTATTTATAAGCTTTATCATGAAGAATGGTGGTGTCCTAAGCCAGAAAGAGTCTGGACACTGCTATTTAAAATCACACATTTTTCTTAGGTTTCTTTTTTCCACCTGAGTTTTGCTGTGTCCTGCTGTGGTTGGTGCATGTGGAGAGCACCAGAAGAGTCTCTGGGGTTGCTCAGGATATTCTCATTTGTGATTCTCCAAAGCACTGTGCACTTGTTTTTTTGCCTCTAGGTTTCTCTGGAATGACTCAAACACCAGTTTACCAGCCCATGCCCTCCATGATGGGGATGCCAGCAGCCATGCCCATGATGCCAGCGGCTGGTGGAATTGCACCTATGCCAGGTAATAGCAGTGTTTCTGTAACTGCAGAGGGGAGGGGGCTGTCAGTGGAGCCTGGGCATTTCAGTGTCAGCTGAGGGGCTCAGGGAACACTCCAGGCTGATGCTCAGGCTCTGTGGGGAATGTTCAGCTGTAGGATTTTGAAGATGTGTGTGTTGTCTCCCATAGCCATGATGATGCCCCAGCCCGTGGTTCCAGCTGTAGATCCCAGCCAGCTGGCAGCACAGCAGCAAGCTTTTATCAACCAGCAAGCCATGCTCATGGTGAGTAGAAGGGTCCCAGGGACTGGGGAAGAGCCACACATTGGTGTTTGTGCCTTGGAGGGGAGCCCAGCTCTCCTCCCCTTTGGGCCTGCTCTGTGCCACTTCGTGCTCCTGTGCTGGGGTGAGCTCTATAAAGTGGGGATTATTTAAGACCACAAAACTGGGAACCCTCTTTTTTCCCCTTTGTGTCCATGGGGACACTGAGACACCTGCAGTGAATGAGGAGCAGGGACAGGAGCAGGCCCTGAGAAGATTCAGCTCTAATTCCTCTATTTTAAGCTGGGATTTGCTGCAGATTCAGGTCTGCAGTGTTCTGCTTTCTGTGCCAAGCCCTGTGAGTGCATGGCAGCCTCAGGCTGGCAGCTGAGCCTTCGGGGGGTGTCAGGAGCTCTGCATCCTTGGCCAGGTGGGAGAACACTTGTCCACACACTGGGAAATTTGCTGTGCACCATGTGGATGTTTTGGGGTTGATTAACAGTGAAAAAACAGGACAGCCTGTGACCGCTGGCTGGGTTTGTGTAGCCTAGAGCTCATGGACATTGCAATTCCTTCCCCAGGCCCAGCAGATGACCCTTCAAGCCATGAGCATTTCCCAGCAGCAGCAGCAGCAGGAGCTGCAGAAGAGGCAAAAGTCTCTTGAGAACTCAAAGCCAAGAGTCCCAAGCCCAGCACAAGCCTCAGCCCCAGCCACTCTCCCAAAACCCAAGACTCCTTCCAGCAGCCAGGCTGCTGCAACACCAAATTCTCCAGAGCCACCAGCTAAGGCAAAAGAGCCGGTATGAGAAACAAGGAGCTGAGGTGGATTTGGTTTGGGGTTTATTTTGTTGGGGTTTTTTTTGGTTTTGGTTTTTTTATGTTTCTTTTTTTGTTTGTTTGTTTGGGTTTTTTGGGTTTTTTGTTTGTTTGTTTGTTTTGGTTTTGTTTTTTTTTTTTTATTTGGAATTTTGTGTTTGGTGTTTGCTCTGCATCCATCCATGTGTGGCTGTGGTTTGGCAGAGAGGAGAGCACAGATTTGTTCTTACTGATGATTCTGGGACCTTTCAAACTCTGCTTGCTGAGTCTTTAAGGATCAAACCTTAGTGGCTTTTTGCTCTTTGGAGGTTTGGCTGCAGGGTTGGCCAATTAATTTCCAGTTAAGATGAATTTTTCCACAGGAGAATTAATCACTCTGAGTTCTTTATCTTCCAGCAGACTGTGTTGGGCCTCTAACATAATCCCCCTTCTCTTTGCTTGGCTGAGGGTTCCTTGTGTTAGAATCTGACCTATTGGGACACTCCTGCATGTGGAGAGGTTCTAGATCAGAACTTTTTGAGACAAAATCACCCCTGAGCTGAAGGGCACTGCAGGGGTACTTGTTTAGAGGTACTGAAGAAGCTGTGCACTGTCTGCAGGATTATGTCTATGTGGAAGAGGAATTCTCCAGCAATGAGGATGATGATTATCCTCGGGAAACCTTCCAGCAGAAGAGA
This sequence comes from Acridotheres tristis, assembly GCA_037013685.1. Taxonomy (NCBI): domain Eukaryota; kingdom Metazoa; phylum Chordata; class Aves; order Passeriformes; family Sturnidae; genus Acridotheres; species Acridotheres tristis. The sequence goes on from CM072905.1 coordinate 6,942,235, forward strand.
GAGTACTTCCAGAAGATGGGTGAGCATCTGCCACTTTGGGAATTTCACTCATTGTGACACCTTGCTCTGCTGCCTTCCTGCCATGCCCAGGTGTTCTTGTCTCCCTGTCTGGAATTCAGCTAATCCCTGCAGGAGCTGCTGGTGATGTGTGTACAGGAGTTTGTTCAGCTAGCTACAATTCAGGTTGTGAGCTGTTGTGGGGGCAGTTTTCTAGAAATCTCTGGGCTTGTGGCTGCCACATCTCTCACTCTAGAAAAAGAGGTTTTTGCTGACTTAGGCAAGAGTGGGAAGTGTGCCATCAGTGCCAGGTTTTTGGTGTGGCTTTGACTAGCTCAAGTCCTCCCTTCTGTGCAGGAGAACAGCACATCCGGGTGAAGAAAGTCAGACCTAGCAAAACCTGGACTCCTCCAGCAAAACCCCAGCCGGAGGAGGAGGAGGAGGAGAAGGAGAAGGAGAAGGAGAAGGAGGAAGAGAAAAGAGAGGAGCCGGAGAAGAGGAAAGAAGTGAAGCCTGTCCCTAAACCAAAGCCAGGTAAGATGTTGTGCAGTGGAGATCCAAGCAGGCTGACAAGAAAGAACTTTCCAGGAACATCAGGCTAGGATTTAGGCAGGGGAGGAAAGAATCTGCCTCATCTGGGAGTCTGCATCTTGACAGGAGGGGAAAGAGAAATGTCAGGCCATTGCCAGTCAGCATCAGAGGGAGGAAAGGGAAGGTCAAATGAAATAAAGGGATTTCTCCTGTGTCTTTGCTGGTCTGTTGATTAAAGGTGTCACCCCAATAGCTCCTCCTTCCCCTCTGCCACCTCCTGAGCCAAAGCCAAAACAGGAGACACCAAAACCAAGGAAGGAGCCACCTGTAGTGAAGCCTTCAGGCCCTGAGTCACGTCCTGCACCCAGCCGTGAGATTGGGAACATCATCAAAATGTACCAGAGCAGACCAGCCCCCGAGCCCCTGCCCATTGAGCCTGTCAGGTGAGAGTGGGGGATCCCCCTTGGCCAGCAGGGACCTGGGCTCCTCTCTCCCAGCTCTGCCATGTGGATCCATTGTGCCCAAACCCCATAATGCTGTTCCCTGTTCCCTTGCAGGAGAGTATCCAAACCATTTATGAAGAAGAACGACCCCAAAAATGAGGCTCTGGCCAAGCTGGGAATGATGAAAGCCTCACCTCAGCCATCAGTGAGTTCTTTGTTCTCTGGTTGCTTCAGCAAACAGAGCCTGTCCATCCCATGTCCAGCAGGCTGGGCTCTCCCTGGTGCTGCAGCAGCAGCCGGGTGATTTCTGGTTGGGTTGTGAGATAGCTGGGAGCTCACACCATGTGCTGCCCACCCTAGGCTGGGCTCCAGTCTGTAAAGTCAGCTGAGATCCTGAAGAAAAGGCTCTGGAGCAGCAAGTCCTATTGTGAGATGCTTAAAGCTGCTCTGGAAGCAAGCAATTCATGCTCTCCATGTTTGACACCAAAGCTTGTTAACATCCTTTTTTCCTTTCCAAACTGGAGGCTTTGATCTCAAATACTTGGTCCTCTGGATTTGGTTGATCATCTCTTTGTAGATTTTGTGTTGATCTAAAGGCACTGGTGGGCTGTTCACACGGACTTTGCTCCAGGGCTGGGCTGCTGCCCTAGGACGATTTAGACCAGCAGTGTCAGGACAGAGCCCAGGAATGCAGGGAAAGACTGGCCCGAATGTTTTTGCTGTCTTGCAGCCATCTCCTGTGCCACAGGAGAAGAAAACACCTCCACCTGTCAAGCCCAAGCCAGGCCCAGCTTCCAGCTCTATCAAGGAAAAGCAGTTGCCTCTCCTGTCCATCTTCAGACCAGAGGATGCCCCACCAGCCCCCCAGGCCCCCAGTGCTCCCCCGAGCCCCCCACCAACACCTGAGGACCAAAGCAAGCAGGAACCCAAAGGGAAGGGTGAGTATTGATTTCACCCAGTGGGATTTGGCGGCAGGGAGGGGATGGGGCTGGAATCAGCCCAGGAGAGTCCTGGCACAGGTCCTGGCATCACCAGAGCAGGGACTGAGTGAGTTGTGAGACCAGGGGATGGTGCAATCTGATCTGTGAGCAATCACAGAGATGTCACAGCTCCAGCCTGGCCCAGCAACCAGCGTGGCACTTCCCAGCCCTTAACTCTTCCCCTTAGCTGAAAAATGCAGCTAAAAATAGAACGGTCTTTTGGGCTACAGCTTTATCAAGGTCCAGCCCACAACACTTTTATTGTTTACCTGCAGCATAATTATCAAAGTGGCAATTAGTGAGTGGACTTCAGACCAGGGAGGGATGGGAAGCCAGGTCTTTCACCTTACAAACCTCTGGAGAGATCTTAGAGACAGGCTGCAGAATGCAGGGAGGCTGAGCCTGGGAGACCTTGGGCACCTAAAGAGTGTTTAGATGCTGCCCACTTTAAAAAAATAGAGCTAATTCTTATCAGCAGTGGTTTACAGAGTCTTAGTTTCACCTCTGAATTTCATTGTGAGTCTGAATTAATTTTATACATTGGATACCTGTACCAATGGATTTCAAGCTGTTTAAAATTCTCATCAGCATCACATTTCATGACCTGCAAGGAACAGTCAGGCAAACACTGAAGGACTCCATCCTGCAGCAACTTCCCTGGTAAAAAAGAATTCCCCTGTTAGCTCCTCCTCTCTTAACAAGTTATTCTTTAGAAAGTCCTGTGAAAGTAACTGGATTAGCCTGAAAAATTATTTCATGTTTTGGAATAGGGGTACAGAAACAGCTGAAGTATGGGAATTACTACATTATTTGTCTGTGAACTCTGAAGTTTTGAAAGTTTGAAGTGCTTAAATGAAGACATTCCTACCTCATAAAGTAACAACTTTGAACAGTTGCCTTCAGACTGAGCCTGTCTTTAACACATCTGCAGAGAGACAATCCAGTGTTAGTTTTGGGTACCAGAACCTTGTAGCCTCCAAGCTCTGGGGAGAATTTTATGTTCCTTTGAAACCTTCAGCAGTTTATAAACCTGTTTATAATGACACGAAGTGAAACCTGTGTCTTCAGCCTCAAGCACCAGGGGAGTATTTTGTGTGGCAGGCTGAGTGCTCCCCGTGCCTGGAGTGTTTCTGTTCTTAGCAATGAACTTACAGGAAGTGTAAATGGTACCAGAAATTCTGGGAATGACTGGTTTGTGCTCACATGAGCTGGTCACTGACCTTCAGGAGATTCTCTGACAGGAATATTCCATCAGGAGCTGTCCCCTTTCTCCTGGCAGGTCTTTGGCGTGTGGAAAGGACCTTGTAACCCTCACAGCCCATCTTCAGTGCTTTTTCTCCCCATACAGACCCTGCTGTGACAGTGGCAGATGATGATGGGATCAAGACCCAGCTGTACAAGCTCACCACCAGTGTCAGCTTTTCCTATCTCGACCCCGCCTGGAAAATTTTTCTGCGCAAAGAGGTTCAGTTCCTTAGCTGGGGATCGGGTGTGGGGAGGAGCTTGTCCCATCTTGGGTTAAAATGGGGTTTTTGTGGTCATAGGCACTCAGTGTAAGATAAGAGCACAAAGATAATTCTGGGATCACAGACACAGGAGTTGGAGGCCGTGATCATGTCATGGGGAATCCGGGTCCTGCTCTGCCTTACTGACACTTGTGTCTCACTTTCTCTACCTGTCCTTTCCTTCCTCTGTAGACCACTGAGAAATCTAAAACTGAATTTGTTCTTGCCTGGTGCTTTCCTGTTAAAATAGTACAAATGTATTTAAAACCAAGTATTGGAGAGTGTGCTAAACTCACCAGGCTTCATCCCTTGGTCTGACCACTCGGGTTTTGGTCCTTCTGTTTACATTCCCAATGTCTTCTCCCTGCCTGTCTCTGCAGATGAACTCACTCCTCCTTGGCAGCAGGGATTGCAAAACATCCCTGGGGAGCTACTTCTGCAATATCTGTAACACCACCATTACCCTCCTCTTGCAGGTGTTTTACCCCAAAGAAAATTTCAGCCACCCTTATTGTCTGAACTTGCTGTGTGAGCAGGTAAGCACTGGAGTGTGGCTCAAGGCCAATTGTCTCTCTGGGGACAAAACACTCCATAATGACATTGCATAAGTCACCTTCACTCCTCCATCCTGAGCAGTGCAAGTCTCTTCTCCAGATCCATCCAATCCAGTCCCTGTTCACTCCTCTCAGACTCAGTTTAACAGCCCCACATGCTCCAACAGAGCCAGGTGTGACCTTTGCAATGGAAACTTCTCTGTTTCCTCTGCAGATCATCCGTGACACCTTCTCTGAGTCCAGCTTTCGGATCTCCAAGGAGGAGAAGCGCAAGATGAAAGATCTGCTGAGTAATTAACAGCCCCCTCACCCCTTCCCCTCTGTGCCCATCCCAACTTCTGCTCTGCAATGACAAACTGGCCTCCAAGCCTTTCAGTCAGTACTGAGGGCACAGGAGAAATGTTTGTCACTGCAGTAGGAAAGCACATTTTAGAGTGCAGCGTAGGAATGTTTGTTTATTCCAAATGGCCCTGAAATTTCCGTGAGCCAAAAAAACTTAGTTCTGAAATGTTTATTGTGGGGAGAGGAAACTGAAGCCCAAGGATAGGATTTTGATTTGTTTCAAATTCCAACTGCCATCTCTGACATGATCTTCATGGAGAAAGGGATGGAAACCAGTAGCAGACTGGTATGTGCAGGTGTCCTTTCTGTGCTGTGAACACAGAGGGACTGCTGGGAGTGAATCCCCGGCAAGAGGGAGACATGGCCACCTTTGTCTTTCTGAGCAAGTAACTGTTTTGTGACCTTACCAGCGGAGTTCCAAGTTGGCAACAATGCCCAGTCCATTCAGGAGGACGGGATAAAGAAGAGAATTGTAGTGGCTGCTCGGGACAACTGGGCCAACTATTTCTCCCGCCTTTTCCCTGTTCAGGTGAGTCTTAATTCTCTCACCAGACCCTGGGCTTGCTCTATCTGTGGCGCCAGTTCCCTCTTTCTGTCCCTCTGCCTGGCCACACTGCAGTGATTCTGTACCTTCCCTACCTTGCAGGGTTTCACACCTCTTTTGTGCCATCTCCTTTCTCTGGTGCCACCACCTGTGCAGGTGGGATGGAGCCTTCGATTCTCTGTGCTGCATTTCCCTTACAGGGTGAAAAGGGAAGTGATGTGCAGATCCTGGGTGTTTCTCACCGGGGCATGAGGCTGCTGAAGGTGGAGAAAGCAGCTGGATACCACCCTGAGCACCTCAAGATCCTACGCAGCTACTGGTGAGCAGAGGGGCCCTGGCTGCTGCCGGAGGACAGTTTGTGTCTGGCAGGGTGTTGGTGGCAAACTGAATGGGGGAGCTGAAAATTCCGAGTTGTGCTGTGCTCTCTAGGATTGTCCTAGGCCAGCTGTGACTCACTGACCCTCCTTTTAATGAGTCTGGCTTCTCCTTTTCCTTCACACCTTGACCTTTGCTTACAACAAGTGAGCGCTGGGGGTGAATCAGCTCCGTGTGTCATCACAGGGAGCTCCTCAGGGTGAAAGCCATGAGCAGCTGGTGGAAGGCCAACATGGAGAATGTTGAGGCATGTCTCCATTCCCAGTCCTTGGAACGGGCTCCCATCCCACATTCTGCATCCCAAGCTCTGGCAGAAGGAGCCTGAGCATGCTGGTTTGTGTTCCCAGCTTTGCAGATGTGCTGTCAGTGGAGATGAAAGGCAGCAATTCCCTGGAGTTCTCCCTGAAGACAGAGCAGCTCATCCTGCACTCTCCAAAGGCTCCGAGCATCAAGGCCATGGTGGAACTCTTCATGCAGGAGCTGAGGCAGGTGAGGCAGCAGCTGGAGTGCAGTAGGGAATGAAGGTGGTTTCCTAGAAGAACCTCAGAGTGTCCATGGGATGACATGATTTGAGCCCTTGACATCCTTGGGATGAGACCTGAGCTGGCCATGCCTTTTCCCCAGGACACCAACTATGTCGTGGCTCTGCGCAGCTACGTCGTGGATGACAAGAGCCTGCTCAGCTTCAAGAAGGGAGATCTCATCGAGCTGCTGCCCATGCAGGGCGTGGAGCCAGGTGAGGGCCTGTGTTGGGATTGGCAGGACCAGGATCCAAGGGCCTGCTGGCTCCATGGTGCCCAGAACCAGAGGAATGCAGGGTGGGCTGGCATCATCAGCCTCCAGCTCTGCCTGACAAGCCTTGTCCCAGTTGCCTCAGTTACAGGAATATATGTTATATAATATATATACATATACATATATATATACATACATATGTAGTATATGTTTCCTTAGGATGCAGAAAAACTTGGTGAGTCTGATGCTCTCCTTTGCCAGCAGAGAGCTTCAGTGCTCGTTTTTCTGGCAGCTGCCCTGGCTCCTGACCCTTTCTATGTTTTTTTTTCCAGGGTGGCAGTTTGGCTCCACCGGTGGCCGCTGTGGTCTCTTCCCCACCAGCCTGGTGCAGCTGGCTCCTGCCCCCGACTACCTCAGCAGCAGCATGGACAGACGGGGAGAGCAGAGGAAGAGCCTGAGAGCCTCCCCAGAGAGCAGGAACACCAGCAGGGAGGTGAGCAGTGCTGGGGAGGAGCACCCAGGGCACATGGCTGGGTTCTGTGGGAGCTGCCAGGGTGGGTCCGTGGCTCTGGGAGTGTCTGAGGGCAGAGGGAAGGTGGTGAGTGCTTAGTCTTTGCAGATGAGACACTCAAATCCATCACGGTGTTGGAGGGGAGGCACCACACACAGATGAGGAGCTGCAGTTCCTCAGCTGATGTTTTAGGGTGGGTTTGGTGGTGTTCCTGCAGAGTTCTGTTCTCAGCCTGACACCAGGAGCCAGCAGCACCATGTTAGTCCCTGCTGGTGACCATTACACCATGATTGACTTCGCCACCGCCTACTTCAGAGAGGCTCAGTCCATGTGAGTAGGCTGTGCTCCTTCCCAGACAGGACCCACACCAGCCTCTTTCTGGGCTATTTCTTGAACTGCATGTTCCCTCTCCTGTGTCTAGGCAGGACCTGAAGGGGACCTCTGCTGAGAAGAAGAGTGTCTCTGAGCTGGTACGGCACACCAAGGTGAGCTCACCTCTCCCCCTGGCCACAGCCCCAGCTCCAGCACTGCCCCTGCCTTTGTCCCCAAGAACAGATCCTTGCCTGCAGTCTCTGGACAGGTGTAGGTGTCCCCTGCTCTTGGGTGCTGCCTGTGGGATCCTGGAGTGTCTGGCACAGCCTGCAGAGCACAGCTGTGTGTGTGATCCACAGCCCTGGTGCATCCCTGTGCTCTGGCCCTGCAGGTCCCAATCCAGGCATCTTTGCTCTGCTACTCTGACAGTGAGCTGAACGAGCTGGCCACGAAGAACTTCCAGAGTAAGGCACTGCCTGGGACCCAGCACTGCAGAGGGGCAGTGGGGTGGGCAGGGTGGGCACACACAGACATTGTGGGGCTCGGTGGGTGTGCAGATTGGGTGAGGAGGGCCCTTCTAAGGCATTTCTGCAGTTCATAACCCCCTGAGTGCTTGCTGAAAACTTCCAGCAAGTGGGACTTTGAGTGCAAAGTGTCCCAGAACGCTCTGCCTGGGCTTTGGGCTGACTCCACATGTCCAGTGCAAGCCTTGTAACAGCAGAGAAGTTTTCAGGACATTTCCTTGCCCACTGCCAGCCCCATGGCAGAACCACCCCTGCTCAGACTAAAGGCCAGGCTTTGCCTTGCAGCGCTGATGAGATTCATGGGAGATCAGCCAAAACACAAGCACCAGGCTGAGGTCCAATGCATCTATGAAATCCTCCAGGTTTGTGGGCTTCCCCCGGGAAAAGTGTGAAAGCACTAATGGGAATGGAGGGCCAAGACCTTGCTGGGAAGGAAAAGAGCAGGGAGAGCCATAATGGCACCTCCTACCTGAGGAAGGGAGGTGGAACAGACTGTGGGGAGGGGTTGCATGTAAACAGTCTCCCTGGATATCACTGGATGAGAGCACAACCTGCCTCTCCTCTCTCCTCCTTTGAGCCTAAATAGCATTAGAGACCTGAGGCTGTAAAGCCCAAACTTTAAGCCAAACTGGCAGAACTCTGAAGCTGGGAGAGGAAGGGCACAGAGATGATCTGGGGACATCTCTGATGCTCTCATCCCCTCTCTTATGTTGTTTTCTCCTGTCTGGATGCAGCTGTGCAAGGAGAAGGAGAATTTACACGATGAGATCTACTGCCAGGTCTTCAAACAGGTCACCCACAACCCTCAGCAGTGAGTACCAGCACTGCCTGTGCACAGTGTGTGCACAGCTGGAGAGGAGCTATCTGCTGCAGGGACACCAGGCCCAGGGGAGAGGGTGTCCCCTATGATGGGTTTTCCCCAGCTGCTCCAGTGCTGAAGCTCCTGCTGAGCACTCAGGAAATTTTGCCAGTCACTGGGTCAGGCATTTTCACTTTAGTGGATATTTTTCCTTATATTTCTGGCTGCTGATCTATCTACCAGTGAACATTCCTGGTGGATACTGATTGTGGTGCTGCTCAGAGCCCTGATTTCCTCCTCCCAGCCTTGGGCAACTGATAAACACCAGTGAAGGACTGGCTTGGCCCCACTCTGCCCTGTGAGGTGGCAGCAGTGGCATCAGAGTGGCCTTCATTGCTCCCTTCCTTTGATTACTGTTGGAATTACTGAATCAATCTCTTGCTGAGCACAGAAGCCTCTGACCAAGGGCTGACACCTCCTTTTCTGCCACCTGCCAGAGGTGTTCAGAAGGGCACAAGCTCACTTTGAGCTGCTCAGAGCAGGAATTGTCCTGTCCCAAGGTGCCCACAGTCCTTTCTGATCCTCAGGGAGAGCGAGATGCGGGGCTGGCTGCTCCTAAACCTGCTCACTGGGTACTTCCTGCCTTCCAAAACCCTGATGCCCTATGCCACCAAGTTCCTGCAGCTGGCCAGCAGTGATCCATCCAGCAACCACCACGGTGAGACTGTTTGTGTCCTGTAAAGCAAATATTCCAGATCTAATCCCCCCATACTGTCATTCCTCTGTCCTGGACACTGTCACGGTTTGGATGTGTCCTGGAAGGGTGGGAGGTGAGGTCAAGTCTCTTTGCTCCCCTGGCAGTGACCAGGGCTTAAATTCAACCCAGCCAGGATGACCCAACAGCACAGGACACGATGTTTAGTTCTCTGTTTGGCTCAGCACATGGAGCTTTTTCTTTTTGCTGCAGACATAGCCAAGATCTGCCAGAGCAACCTGCGCAAAAACTTCCTGTACGGGGGCCGCCGGCACCTGCCCTTCGCTGTGGAGATGGAGGCACTGCTGGTACGGAGGGCAGGGCAGGGGGGGTGCTGGGGGAGAGGGAAGATGTCACTGTTGAGGTGACACACACACAGACACAGCTGAAATCCCCCTTGTTGCAACAGCTATCTGTCCTTTAAACACTCTACAAAGTTTACACTTTAGTCATTGGTTACAATAAATCAACATAATGTTCACTGATATAAAACCATCAGTGCCTCTGTTTTTCCCAAGACTTTTCTAAAAATACTTTCCCAGCTGCAGGTTTTCTTTCCCACTTATCTCCTTCTCCTTCTTCTCAGTCTCCAGCCTTGGTAGAATACCTTTCAGAAATAAAACCTTGTCCATTAACCCTCTGTGGCCCACGGACCAGCTGTGAGCCTCTCCACAGGAGAGGCTTTGTTGGAGGTGCCAGGTGCAGTGTGACAGGGACACTTGGTGTTTCAGGAGAGGAAATGGAGCTTGGGAAGTGCAGTGCCATGGAGTGGGCAGGGAAGAGGCAGGTGCTGTGGACAAGCAGTGGAAGCAGGGATGAGGAAGGAGAGGGAGAAGCACACGTGGGGCTGAGAAACCCATGGTGGGACCCTGCCTGAACATTGTCCTTTGCAGAAGGGACACGGTGCCCGCCGGCTGGTGGTGCTGATGCCTGGAGGTGTGGAGTACCTCACCAGGATCAGGACATTCACTGTGAGTACCTCACCAGGATCAGGACATTCACTGTGAGTTTCCAGCTGTGAATTCCTTCACTGGTCTGGACTCTGAGCCACACCAGAGAAATCCCTTATCTGACAAGGAATAATGCATCTACCTGCTCTTGAGCTTGCCAGCTCATGGTATTAATTTCCTTCTTTCCTTGCTTCAGGTGGCCAAGGAGCTTTTGCAGGAGATCTGTGAGCAGATGGGAATAAGTGAACAGCAAGAGATACAGGACTTTGTCCTCTTTGCTGTCAGGAGTGGTGACAAAAATCTTGGTAAGTAGAGACAAGCACGGAGCTTCTCTCTTCTAGCAGCCTCTGCAACAGGGAGCATCAGAGCTCCTGCCTGGAATATTTCCTCCACCCTTGCTGGCTCCTGGGAGGGTGCTCTTAAGCAGTTTCATTCTGTATTAGGGTTAAGGACTGATCCTTCTCAGAGGCTGTGTTGCTTGTTCCTGAAGGAGCTGTGTGGCTCCGTGTCTCTTTGGAATGGCTGATGCTTGGAGTCTCAGGGCAGGGTGGAACTGAGGTGTCCCACCCTCTCCACCAAGAGTGATGGATGACCTCTCTCTCTGTGTCATGTAGGTAAAATGGTGAGGCCAATAAAACTGGAGGAGTATCTCCATGATTACCTGCTGGAGGACAAGCTGGTCACTGTCACCTTACGCAGGCTCATCTGGAGGGCACCTCTGCACTTTGACAACCAGGTTTACACAGATGTCCATTATGGACAGGTAAGCAGGAGCAGGACCCTCCCTAGCAGGGACAGATGTGGAATCCCAGCCAACAGGAAAGTGCCAGGGGGCTGAAAAAGCAGCAGAGCTTTGGCTGATAGGCTTTGTGTGCTGTTTCTGGGAGTGAGTAAACACTGAAGCTATGGATGGCAGGAAGGCTCTGTGCCTGTGGCCTTAGCCTGAAGCACTGCTGCTCCATGTGCAGCTCCCCAGGCTCTTCCAGAGCCCACAGCGCCTTTGTTTTGCATTATCAGTAAGGCAGGATGTGGGTCTGTGCAGCCTGGCACTGCCCAGACCTGCCTGTACCCTGTGGCAGGTTTAACAAAGGCCTCTTTGGTGTGCTGTCCCTCAGGTGCTGTGGGATTACCTGAACGGGAGGATCCTGCTGAACCAGAGTAAAGAAATGGAGATGCAGGTGGGCCTTTTGGCAATGCTCCAGCACTGGGCCAAAGGGGAGCAGCACAACTCTGCTCCCTCCAGGTATGTCTGTGGTAGAGGGGATCTCTCTGTGACGCCCATAGGCACCACAGGGGATAGGAGCACGTACCTGGAAGTCCTCTCTGAATAATTAAGAAATGTCCAGTTCTGGAAAACAGAGAGGGTCATGAGGGTGCCATGGTAATTTAATTTGTTTGGATTTGTAACACCAAGAAGGAAGGGCATGAGCTCGTGGTTTGAGTGAATCCTCCTTTGTTCTCTCACAAATGTCAGAGGTTTCAACCCTGGACACCTGAAATCTGTGGTGAGGTGCCCAAAAGGAACAAAATTGTCCCTGGATACTCGAAACCTTCAGCCCTGCAGTTCCAAGCTGTACTTTGCCACTCCTTCCTTTCTTTATGCACTTTGACTTAGAGTTGAGGTAATGCCTCTCTAAGATTCCCTTAAAGCACCAACAGCAGGGAAATGGCAGAACCCTCCTGGTCACTGAAGAGCTCTTGCTGTCTCCAGAAAGGAGGGATTTCTTTCCAAGCACTGGTCAGTGGTGCACAGCTGAATTCTCTGTGGACGAGGGTGGTCTCACTGTCTCTGATGGTTCCTTTCACCTTACCCAATGCAGGCACCACCTCCTGTGCTATTCCTCTCACCCTTCACCCTTGTTCCCAAATATACAATGGAAAATTGTTACCCCATCCCATTCTTCCTCTTAATCCCCTGGCTGATGTTTGATTTTAGCTGGGCAGAGGGGTGAAATAGAATCTGATTTTTGGCACAGGGAAGAGCTGAAGGAATACACTCCAAAGACCCTGCAGGCTTCCATCAGCCCCAAGGCTCTGCACAACCACATGGCCACACTGCTGAGAACAAGGCAGCCCCTCCAGCCACTGGATGCAAAAATCCAGTTCATAGGTGAGGACACATCCAGATCTGCTTCAGTTTCTATGCTGTTTCAGTTTCTGGAAGCTGCTCTGAATGCACTTTTGGGACAATTCAAGAAGTTGTTGATGATTCTTGGAACGTGGAATGGGCCATAAGAATGGAATTCCCTGCCAGCTCCTCACTGTGGATTAGATCTTGTTCCCAAGCATGGTGATCATGGTAGAAGTTTCATCTCTTGTAGGAGTCTGCAGTGGATTTTCAGAGCTCTGCAGAAGCTGTGTTTTAATTGCTATTTTGGCTGCTTGTCTGTTTTCAGGTCAGAAAAGGACAGGACATACATTCAGGCTGCTGAGAACTGAGTCTCAGAGGCCAGGGAAGGAGGCAGAAGTTGTCAATATTACTTTTTAATGTAGAAAATCTTGGGAATGCTGGCAGCTTTGACCACCCCAGACTGGTGCAGTAAATTGCTGGCTGAAAGCTGCTGCCCTCAGGCCACTTTTTGCTCTCTTCTAGAGCACGTGATGAAATTGCCTTTCTTTGACTACACCATCTTCGTCGTGGAGAGAATCAGTGATGAGATGGTCCCTGTGCCCTGTTTCTTTGGTGTGAACAAGGAGGAGATCATTGTGGTGGATGGCACCAGCCAGGTATGCCAGACATTTCCCCCTGATGTCTGTTAGATACTCACTGGGACTTTAGAAGAACTTGTGCAGGGAGAGGCTGGACTTCCCTGCATCACAGCCACTCTGACAACAGCACTGGCCCAAAGCAAGAGTGTAGAACAGGCATTACTGCCACGGGCTCTTTGTAAGTCCAGTGTTCATGCTAACAAGCACAATCCACAGTAAAACCAAATGCAGAACACATTCCTGTTTGTCCCAGTCCTGTGGGAGTTCCAGGGCTGTGCTGGGCAGCCGGAGCCTGCCCTGTATCCTGCACACACCACCCTCAGCTCTTCCCTCAGCTTTCACCAGGCTCTTGAGGTGACCTGTGGTGAGAACGAGATGGTTTTCACTTGCAGGGGCTGCTCCTGAGGGTGGCTGGTGGCTTTTCCCTTGGCAGGTGGTGTCGCGGGCTGTGCCCCTGCGGGAGCTGCAGAAGCTGCGCACGCTGAGGCCCGTGGCCAACGGGGGCCTCCCCGGCCTGGAGCTGCACTACGGCTCCCCTGAGAGCCCCAGGGCCATGTGGGTGGAACTGCCACAGGTGAGACCTGCCTGCACCTGCAGCTTCCTCCTGGCACCTCCCAAAGTGCCCTCCCCTGCCCAGCTGAGCCTCTGCTAAGGGATGGTGCTGCCGCTCCTCCCTCCTGTCCCAAAGGAGGAGGGGGACACTGCATGTCCGGGCTCCAAAGTGCAGCTTGGTCCCAGCACGTGGCTGATATTTAACGATGGCAAGTGATTTATGGGAATATTTAATTAGGGGAAGGAGGTCTTTCTGGGGAAGAGTGATTGATCCTGGTTTGTGTTTTGACAGGCCAAAGAACTGTACCACACAATTGTTGTCATCCTGGATAAAACAGAGCTGCACTCCTAGAGTGTAAAAGGAGGAGAATGGCCAAGGAAAACAGCATTGTTTCCCTTTCTGTGAACTTGATCAGTGCTCCCTGACCAGTCTTTGGGAGAGAACTCTTCCAGAAGACATCCACGACCTCAGCCAGCTGCTTTCTAAGAATGCCACCACAGTGTTTGTTAATGGAGTGACCATAACCTTCGTGACCTGCCCTTCAGTCCCCAGGCACTTCCTTCAAACAATCCACACTGTGGCTAAACAAACCCCAAGGGCCTCTCCACACCACAGCCCGTTCCAACAAAGAGCAGCTGACCCAAAGCAAGCACTTGCCTTCAAGCTTTGCACTGTGCAACTCCTCCTTTCTGTTTTGAATTAATTATTATGAGCAAAGCCTTGCTAGAGATTTGTGTATCCTGATGCCCAGCTGAGGCCCTGCAGTGCCTGCATGGGCTGCTGCTGTTTTCCAGGAGCCAGAATTTTCTCTAAATTGATATGCAGAGGTCCTGTAGCAGGACTTGTGAAGCAGGAGTTTGTAGAAAGCATCCTAATTGAAAAGCAGATCAGTGTTAATCATACAATTAACACACATGCTGGGGCACAGATTGAGCTGCAATGGTAAGGAAGTTTATTGTTAATTAATTTCTCACTGACATAATTATATGCATATGCTTCCCTCTACTACAAAGAAGTCAGTCATGGCTGTGCAGCTGTCAGACTTCAATGATGGCTCCATGCCCCTGGAGGAGGCATCTTCAAACAGAACTTGTATTATACTGAAGTGTTTTGAGTTGTACAAAAATATTTATTTTTATTGCCACAGCTCTCCTAATGACCTGAGGAGTAACTGCTCTTTAGGAAATTGCAATAAAATAATCACAGAGATGTTCTGAAGGTATGATATGATAGATTTTACATCTAACCTGGGAAAACTTAACTGCAGGTAATGGGCAAAGCTTGAGCAAAATGTTGTCACTGTTGGCAAAGAAGGGGGATAGATCTGAGTGCTCAGTGCAAGCCCTGGTGCACTGAAAACTGAAGTAAGTAACTGAAAGTTACACTTTTGCTGGTGAGCTGATGCTACTGGGAACTACAGCATCTTCCCTGGCAGGTGCTTCCTTTTGAGTGCTGCTCAATGTACCTCTGACCAGTCTCTGTGACTGAGTGGTAAGAAAAAGCTTCCAGGAACAATCCACAGCAGTTGTAACATTGCTTTATTGTCAGTTCTGCATCTAACCTTCAGAACATTTAAAAAAATACAGCTGTGGAATACAGTGATCCAACCCCCAGGGCAGCCTCTGAGGCTGCACACTCCTCTGGCACCACTGGACCCCGAGGCCACCAGCCCCTGAGGGATGGAATAGAGGCAGAACCCAAGAGAAATCCAGCAGGAAGGACTTGTGCCAGGGAATTAGGTTCAGGTTCCATATAAACAGAGCAGCAGAGGTACCACAGTGTCAATTTGAGGGTCACAGCAGAACCGTACCCAGCTGTAACAGCAGCACTGCTCCCTGTACTACAGACTTCTGGTGAGGCACAGGGAGCAAATATGGCTTTAGGGATTACAAGCAAAGGCTGGAAGTGTTGCAGAGGTTAATACTGAAAGAGTATCACCACTTAAATTAAAGGGCAGACAGAACGGGACAAAGTTAAAGAAGTTCAAATTAAAAGAAAAAGAATCCAAGTTTCTCCTCCTTTAGAAAGCAAGCACTGCCTCCACGGTAATGACAAAATGCTCCTCCCCTGCCCTTCAAACGAAAATATTCCATCCAGGAACTCAAACACTGAGTTTGTCACCAGCAGCCCTGAGCAAAGCATGAGAACTTGTAGCATATTGGTGACACTGAAATAAGAGTAGGAGAGGGGAGCAAGGGGATGAGCCATTTAGAAAGCAAGGTGCCATCCCAAAGCAGAGTCCCAGCTGGAATGTCTGAGCCCTGCCCAGACTGCTGCAGGTAGTAGAGGCTGGAGACAGTGCAGAACATCCAAGGCAGCACCCCCTAACAAACACAGCAGGTACAACTTCACACCTCTTGGTCCTTGAGGGTTTCAGTACCCCATCATACTCACCATGAGCTCACAAAAACTGGTTCCCTGGGAACGTGTGTCACTAAGGACAGAAGTGAGCAAAAATGCAGTAGGGAAAAGAAAATTAAATCTCATTTCTGCAGTCTCATAAAACCCTCCATGGCTGAGTTCTTCCACATTTCCTGGTGCTGCTGCTGCTGCAGGAAGAGCCAACAAGCAGCAGGGATCAGCTCTCGGAGCTCTGCAGCTCCTCCCAGTCCGCCTCACTCTCACACCTGAGCCTTGTTCTGAAAAACTCCTTGATGAGTCTCTGTGCCTCCTCCTTCACTGCAAAAGAGGAAACACCATCTTTTGAGTTGATACTTAAGACATCTGCCCCTTCTAAAGCCATGAACCCATCTGGCACTGAAATAAGCCCAGACACACCTGTCCTGCGGGCAGAGCTCTGCTCCTGGGTCAGTAAGTGAGACAGGTGCCTGGCAAAGCCCTTGAAGAGATCCTGCAGCATTGGGGAAGACAAAGAGCAGAAAGCAAACACCAGTTACCTCACCACTCTGTTTCCATGTTTGTCTTGCCCTTAGCACAGACTGGCTGTAGCACAAACCCCTCCCAGACTGAACACACAGAGCTGGTCCTGCAGTGCTGGAGAAGCCCAGGCACACAAATCCTGCCTTGCAAGGAAACTGCACCAGCCCTGAACCTGAGCTGTTGCTACTCCACAGGTGGGAGTTAAAAACGTGCCAGGGTTTCATGTGAAAATATGAACACAACACACATCAACCCTTTTGTGGGAGAGGGAAGTTGCTGCACCTGAAGTCACTAAAACAGCACATACCAAAACATAACTTGGAAATAAAGAGTGGGATCCAGATCATCTCCCCCTTCTCAGAGCCTCAGATCCCTAGAGAGATGAATTCTCTGAAAGAGGGCCTTGAGCTATACCCTACCTTGGAAGCAAATTTGCCTCCCTTGTAGAATGGTGTCAAATACTTGACAACGATGTCTGCAGTCTCTTTGAGGGACATGCCTTTGGTCACTGGCTGTATGGTCTTGCTGCTTCCTTCTTTATCACACTGTGCTAAGTTTGAGTCAAAAGTCACCTTCTTCTTTGTTGAACCAACACTTTTGCCCTCTGGCTGGGTCAGAATTGAAGATTTTGTTGCTGTCCGGAGCCGCTTTTTTGCGGGACTTTCCATATCCTGGAGAGGGGACAGAAGAAACCAAACCTACCAAAGCCTGTGGCAGCATTGCCCTTCCAAGCAGCCACCACCTTCCAAAAACATCAATCTTTGCAGCATCTTGCAGCCTCTCCCTCCAGTGAATACCAAGTAGTAATCTCTCTAACTCCTTTTAATCTGCTGTGCAGACATTTCCCACACAAAGGGACTTTGAAAAAAACTCTTTAAAGAATACCACGTTTAGAACAACCCTGTGCTCCTATTGGGACAGCTAATTGCTAGACCCTGTCCTACAGAGGAAAACTGACTGGAAAAGATTTCTCAGGATGGTTGCTGAGAATACATCCCTCAGGAAGAATCAGCCACATCAGGAGAGCCACACTCCTGCTCAGTTTGGAAGAGGAAGGAGACTGCAGTGCTGCAGAGCTGCCAAATGCAGAAGCACAGACTGAATGGCAAGGCAGGCTGTGAGCAGGGGTCACTTCCCGATGTCCCCTCTGTCTCTGGCCTGTGCTTGTGCCCTTGCCTTGAGAAAGCAGCTCTCTAATTATAATTAGTGACAGATCTCAGGGGGTGGAGACACTCATTCCAGGCAAGTCACCAGTCACATGAGTTGCAGAGAGGAGGGAACAAAGCAGTGGAGAGGGAGCTCTGCACTGCAGCCCAAGGTGCTGGCACAGCCCAGAGGGCAGCAGGGAAACACCAGGAATGCAACACAACTGAGGTTCTCCTTTCTGCTGCAACTGCAGTTGGGCCCTCCACAGATAAATGACACTCTCAGAGCGGGAGTGTCACTCCCAGAGAGAAATTTGGCACAAGATGAGCAGAAGATATAGAGGAAATCAGCATTCATTGAAGTCTTACCTCATCTGATCCTGGTCGTTTCCCACTGTCACCTTCCCCAACAACAGGCAGCTCAGATTCTGCAACATTTTCAGCAGCACTACTGGGAAGAGTGGAGAGAAAGCCAATTGTAAACATTCCACACTGAAAATATTTCTGCATTCACTGTCAGTGGCCATGAGACTGTGTGGTAAAGCAAGAGCCTCCTTCACTCACCCAGAGACCTCACACAGGTTTCCAGGACAAGGCTGGTGGGGCTCTGGACAACACAGAGAACAGAGAAGTAGAGATTTTACCTGGACTTCACATCCATTTCCTCCTCAAGGAATTCAGATTCAGCAGCCTGCTGCATCTTAGAATTCTCCCCTCCCTCAGTCAGCGTTACTTCTGTTTCTCTCAGTTCTTTGTTCTCTGCCTGGAACTGCCCAGTCAGATCTCCAGAGCCATCTTTGTTTTCCTGAGGTGTTAGTTTCTCTTGACACACACTTTGAGAAGAAACCTGAGGTATTGTGCTTGCAGAACAGCCATCTTCCTTGGCTATGCTGCAGCTTGGAGCTTTAGAGCTACTTTTAGGGAGGGAGAAGAATTTGGAAATATCCTGTGATTCCTTTTTGGCTGCTTCTGCCAGCATTTGCTGCTTCTTGGTACGCCTGGACTTCTTAGCAGGGCTCTCCCCAAGGGCAGTTTTTGTGTCTGGACTGGTTTGTTGCCCCTTCTTTTCTGGGTGTAGTTCTACCCTTGCACTCTCACCCACTGCTTTGGTTGCAGTTTCTTCCCTCTGGAGAACAGGGTCTCTGGTGTCCAGGTCCAGACTGTAGCTGCTGCTGTCTTGCCCACTTGGGCAGTCTTTTTTGACAGGCTGTGCATCACTCTCCTCCTTGATCTTCAGCAGTTCTGAAGCTGTCTGGAATAAGTTGGATTTCTTTGGAAATCCTGCTCCCACACGCTTGGGCTTGAACTGGGGAGAGAGGAAGAAGAAATTTTGGATGTGAGATCCCTGTGTGCAGGATCATGAAAGCAACTAAGTTTCTGCATACACCAGTGTGGGGGAGGCTCTAAATCTGTGATCATCACACCCATCAACAGAGAGATGAGGGAAATGGATAAGGTGGAAGTCCTAGACCAGCAATAAGACAAGGCAGCATCCTTGGACAGAGCAAGATGAGAAAAACTTATTTAAGCTGTGGCCTGCACAGAGATTATATTCACTAATAACAATGTGACAGACAGAAAAAAGCAATTACAATAGAAATATATAGTTGTGGCCACAGAAAGGACACAAAATAAATTTATATAAAGGCAGACAGACAAAGCACACCATTCCCTGATGTCTATCCCACCAGTACTTACTGAGAGAACCTGGGATGCAGGGACAAAGTCCTCTTCTAGAGACACAGATTTTGTTTCCAAATTGCTGTTACCACCCCTTCCAGACCCAAAGACTGAGAACAATTCCCCTTGTTTGGAGGCTTTATTGATTTCTGCCACCTGAAAAGAGAATAAAAACATTCTCTAATGGCCAGAAATCTTTATGTATTCCTGCCTTTGTACATACTAAAAGCCATAGTAACAAAACAAATATCTGCCCCGGAGAAGCACCTGCCTCAAGAACAGAAACATGTTCAGAGAGAATGATGGCAACCAGATAACCTAGACCAAGGCTTTGTGTCAGCAAAGTGTCAGCAGCAGCCTGAGGAATTCCCAAATCCCTGTATTGCTAGAACATATCTGGATAAGCTTGTACTGCCATGTAGGTTTTCAAAGCCTGTAAAGCCAACAAAGATGTGAACTCAAGGTGATTGTGGGCCCTCCTGGAAACAAAATCAAGAAGAAAGATTTGTAAGATACCCGAGGCAAAACAGAGCTTGTCTTTCACCTTTCCCACACAAACTCTGCCCTGTTTGCCCTGGAGCTCCCAGGGAGCAGCAGATGTAGATGTTTGTCCCTACCTTCTTTAGCACAGCTGCCTTGTAGGAATTTGCCATTTTGCTGGTCTGGAAAGCTTCATATTCCATTTCCACTGCACAGGCACCAGGGTCTGACCTGAAACACAGGCTGGGGTGATTCCTGGCAAAACACACTTCTGCATCTGCAAAGGGAACACTAATGCTTAAATATCTCCCAGAAAGTACAAAATTCACTCCCTCCGGTGCAAGAATAAGTGATAACTTCCAGTTATGTCCTAAGGGATGTAGTGGTGAGTTGATGGAGAATGGAAAGGGTGATGAAAAGGGTTTTAAATGAAGATTCTTGCCCACTGCTCCGTTTGAGAAGTACACTATCCCCATCTTGTGGGATAGGGGAAGAACTGCTGCTCCTGGGCTCAAGCTGATAACATCGATCAGCCACAGGAATCCTCAGGTCTGATCTTCAACATCACTGCCAGAAAGATGCTGTTAAGTAAAACTACATCCTTGGACAAAATAACTTAAAAAAGCATTCCCTGAGAATGGTAATTGTGCTCAGGGAAGAGCAGGCCCTGTGTTAAGGGACTCAGTATGCACCCCTTTTCCCACATCTCATACCATTTTCCTTCTGCTGCTGGAATCTTTTGGTTGTTGCTCAAAGCTTCTTCCAGCATCTTCAGGCAGTGTTCCCGGCCCTAGGGAACATGGGATGCTCAGACATGTTCTACAGAAGTGTCAGTGCCTCTTGGACTTCCACCCCTGAAGGAGTAAGGACAGGCCAGGCAGAAGCCTTGCTGTTCTTTGCAACATCACTTACCTTCACAGTGAGCTTGGGGATCCTCCTGCTGGCAGCATCCTTCAGGGGACAGTCTGCACCTGCCACAGGAGAGGAATTTGGGAAAGGAGCCATGGCAGGGCTAGGCTGATGTAGAACATCTCAGCTGTGACAGGGAGGTGCAGGTCCAGGACTGCCTGGCTTTCTCCTCCCTGAATTGTCACCCCAAGGAACACTGTGGTCACCCTTTCTACCTGGAGAAGCTACAGACTCCAAAAGAGTAGGCAGAAATCAAAGTGAGAATGTTTCCTCTGATTGAGAACATCTACTTTGGAGTTTAGGACTAACAGCTTTCCAAAATCTTCCCACCTCAGAAAACCTATCTTTAAGGCTCTCAGGAAACTCTAATCTTTTCTGCTCCCTCCAACAGCAACCAAAAAAATCAGGCTGGTTAGGACAACCTGACCTATCAAGTGTTCTGCAGAAATAGCCAACACTACAAAGTCAGGTTAGACAGAGTTTTCCTTCTCTATTGCTTATTTGGAAATGTTGTTCAGAAAGATTCATTCCTTATCTTCACCCCAACCAAAGCTAAGCTGTGGTCCATCTCCTCCAGCCAAGTTTTCACAGCCAAAAGCTTGACCTCTGTGCCTAGGGACTGATCCCTCCAGTGGTGATGCTGTACAAACTGCATGCAGCTGCAAAATACAAGACTTTCTTCTCCCAAAGAAAACCCATTATAAATCAAAGAAGATATTTACTTGGAGGAACAAAATCTTCCTTTTCTGGTTCTTTGCCCTGGAAGAAAACAAAGATCAGTCAAACATTTCCATTCCTACTACACACATGCAGATCTAGAAGCACAAAAGACATGTTTTATATCCCTGCTCCAGGGAAAATTAAAGCTGAAGTTATAAAGGCATTGAATAAGTGCCAAAACAGGGCCTAGAAGACAAAGAATGAGAATCAAAGCCAAAAGTTCACCTCTGCTATAGGAATATTTAAGAGAAGCTGAATGGGAAAATCTGTTTTTACTACTACCACGGGTATTAAAACCAACAGGCTCCTCTTGCTTAGCACTGCAGAGAAACCAGCACATGAATAAACTGCATTTCTTCCTATTATGGGACTGGCTCAGAATATGGAGAACACAGCAAAAGCAGAGGTACAAGAAATGAAAGACAACAAGCAACAGCAAGATGAAATAATTTGCTGTCACTGGTGCCAGGGGACCTTCCTGGCTGTCAGACAAGGTCACAGCAAACCCTCTGTGCATCCCTCAAGAACCGACCCCAACTCACTTTGCGCAGACTCATCTGTTTCTTGTAGAAGTTGTCCCACTCCCGTTTCCGACGCTCCTCGTTCTCTTCATCCCAATTCCCCCCTCCCTCTTCATCATACCTGGGGAAGGCAGGAAAGCAAGAGGAACAAGCATTTCTGTAGCTGTAGCATTAACTGGGGGACAAGTTTGGGAAGCCACCCCAGTGATGCATCTCACATCCTATCTGAACATGTCTTCACTTTCAGTTTCTCTGCCATTCCCCAACCAGCAGTGAGTGTCCTCCAAAAATTCACAGCATTTGTTAATCCTACAAACTACTAGGCAGTGGCATGAACTAAGAGCATGTAAGTAATGCCCTGAGAATGGAGGGCTCCATTTCAGAAGCTCTGCCAGATCCTCCTAGAGGAGTCACTGCCTCATGTCATGTATCCCATCTGTCATCCCCTCCTGCCCTGGGAGCAGAGATAGCAGAAAGGGCACAAGATCCATTCCTCAGCCTCACTTGTTCACAGGCTGCTGCAATAAATGAAATCCCCATCTCTAATACACTGAAATGTAGCAGCTGATCCTCATCAGATGTAGCCCAGGAGTTCACTGCTTCCCACAGCTGCCAAACTTAGAGGTTTCACAAAACTGAGCTTTAGAGCTGCTGACTATTACAACTTCCAAGGCAAAACGATAATCAGGTCATGGAAAGGTTCAATAAACCAAGTGGCAAACACTGTTCTGTACAACAGCATTGGCTGTGGCTTCTCAGGTCCTGAGACCAAACACAGGCTTAAGTCACAAGTCCTGGTTTCCTCTGACTCAGCTGGACTTGGCCAAAGAACAAAGCTACAAATCTCAAGCTTTTTAAGGTAAAGCAGAGGGCCTGGCCAGCCTACAGCACTGTGTATCCTGGCACAGCTTCATGGGCAGTGCCAGCAGAGAATTTCATCCTGACACAGCTGCACAGTCACTGCAACTCTGCCAGGGAACAAGGGGAAACAGAAGTTGTCACTTCCACACTGCCAAGCATTTTACAGAATTCATCACGTTTCCCACTACACATCTTCCTTTTGCTGTCAGCCTGATAGGAAAATGCAGCAATCTGCAGAAGAATCTGACACTGGCACTTCATAACATCTGTGGTGACTGAGTCCTGTCAGTGGCTCCTAGCCTGCTGGCCCACAGACAGCTGTGTTAAATCAGGAATAAACTCTGGACCATGTCATCTTGGTCTCAATTTTAAACATTTTTCATCCTTGTGACTATGAACAGGCTGAGCCCACTTGCTGCTTTCAAAAATTTCAGGCTAGTTTCTTGAGCCAATTACATTGTGCAGGGCAATTCTTAGCTCTGTCAAAACAGCTTTTGGTTCTCTGGGACACAAATGTGAACGAGGCTGCCAAAGTGTGTGGAAAATGAAATTCCAGCTGCTGCTGCCAGAAAGTTACAGGAAAATACCATCCACACAGAAACATGTGCTGAAAATAGGAGTGTCTGGGCTTGCAGCTGGTGGATGCTCTTCTCTCTGATGGCTCCTATGAGATGAGTGTAAGCTGTGTGGGACAGACCTGCTGAAGCCTCTGCAGCCTCTCCTGCCACCCTCATACAGCTCTGGGTCGTAGCTATCCCAGGAGGATCCCGTGGGCCCGATGCAGGTTTTGCTCCAGCTGTTGCTGCAGCGTTCCAGTTGTTCCAGTTGCCTTTTCACTGCCCCTGGGTTCTTGCAGAAGTCACAGCACTTGTTGCAAGGTGGGGTGACATCACCGAAGTACTTTGCTATGGCAGCGTGGCGACAGCTTGGAAACAAGGCAAAATCATCTGGTCATCATTTCTATCCACAAAAACTCCACCCTTCAAATGCAATGTCTTTGGATAAAGATTTGAGTCTTAGTTTTTCACAGAGAATGCCTATTCCAGCAGGAATCACAGGGTTTAATCCCTGGAGCAGAATTCAGGTTCTGTTCCTGGCACCTTGCTTAAAGTCTCTCTGCCTCCACCTCCCCATTATAAAAAAAATCAGTGTTAATCTCCTCTGCTAAACCCTTTCAGATCTTTGAGATCTGCAAAAGCAGCAGTTGATGAAATACACAGTTATTAATTCTGTGTCATTGGCTAAATATATTCCATGTCCAGGAATGGCTGTAGGTAAAGAGGCCCCATTGATCACTACACTCAAGAGTGTATCTATATATCTCACATTGAAGAGCTTCTAGGTTTACTATTTGTGATTTTAAGGTGAAGAAATAAATATTTGAAGACACAAGAATGTAAAGCAAGTCCCAGAAATAGAGTCCAGAGTGAGGTCACAAGGGAGCCCCATTCAGATAACACAGCCTGGATCTTGATGGGCTCACACATGCTCCAGATGAGCACCCAAAGTTTGGGTAGAGTCCTACATGAAAACCACTCCATTTGCTCACACAGGATTGCACAACCAGTTTACCAGGATTAGCAAACCAGCCATGTGAAGATGATTCGATTCTTCCAGAAATTTTCAAAAAATTCTTGGCAGGCATCAGTGTTTTGGGGTACATAAAAAAGAGTTTGGTGACAATATGCTCACTAGAATTACAGGCAGGAAGTAATTTCTCTTCTAAAACACTCCCTAACTTAAACCAGGGAATACACTGATTTTGCCAAAGAATGATCAGGCAGTTACTTTCCCCCCTTATTTTAAGAAAGCAGAATTCAGAGGAGCTTTTTAAAACTAAAGTTTCACAGCAGAGGTGGCTGGTTGTGTGTTAGTCAAAATGCTGATAATAAATGAAAACATTCACTTCATCAGGCATTTAGAGATCAAATCCTGCAGCCAAGTGGGAACAAAACTTATTTTAGAAGAAAATTATTTTTACTACAAGGAAGAACAAGGTGGAATTTTTTTCTCCTCTACCAAGGTGTGTACCAACTTCATCTGCAAAAAGTGGGTCACAGAGAAGAAAAGTAAGAGAGTGAACACCTCATTTACTCTTATTCTAAACCCTTTAAGGCATGTCAGAACTTGCCAGAGATTAACAAACAAACACAGTTTTCTTCTTCACTTGTGTCTGTGTGTGTCTGGGGTAACACAACTGTGTGTTACCAAAGCATCACAAAGGGGCTGCAGTGGCTGCTGGCTCCCTCCTTCCCACGGCCTGGGAGGTTGATGTGAAGGCAGCACAGAGCAGGTCACAGGTTCCTGTCCCCCAGCAGTGACCCGAGCGTGCTGAAGAGCCAGGGAGTGGCCAGTGCTCAGGTAAGGGGCTGCAGCTGGGTGTGTGCACTGTGCAGGGCACCAAAGCCTGGAGAGGGCTCCGACAAAGCTGCCTTTATATCCCCCTGCAAACCACACTGACTTGCTCTGCTCCTGCACTCAAAGAGCTCCTTTCACATGCAGGGCAAGGGTGGGGGGACCGGGATGGGGGCAACACATTCGATCCCCTTGTCCTGCCTTTCCAAAAGAACTACTGGTGCTGCCTGGCTTGCCAATGCAACGTGACTATAGAAATGTCAGCGAGCTGCAAGTCAGCTTTTTGTTTCCCCAAAAGAAAACAGGCAGGCATTCTCATTAGAGAATGAGTGTCTCTTGCAGTGATCTGTATTAGTGTTAACTGAGGCATTCAGTGAGGGACAAGCCCTCTCCCCACTCCCACAGCTCAGCAGGCTTATGCTGGGGAGGGACAGCCACACACACCTCTGTCCTTTAGATGCCCCAGGGGAGGGCTTTGGTGGAAGCAGAGATCAGCTGTGAGCTCACTGGAATTTAGAGTTCCAGTTTCTAACCCATCGGGCTTGTAAAGCCAAGCCCTTTCCACCCAGCCTCCTGTAATTGCCTTTTTCTTCCTGAAGAATTACCCAGACTGGGGCCACAGCCCCACTTTAGCCAACGGTGTTCAGGAGTTGGGCCATAACGGAAATTCACTTGCAAAACTAAAACTGCAATCCTATAATTAAGGTCAAAAGGGAAAAAAAAAAAAAAAGTTAAAAACAGGGATGCTGGGGTTAATCACTGGATTAATGCTTAACACAAGAGTTCCCGAAACATAGTTGGTTATGCATTAACATGTGAGGGGAAAGTTTCCCCAGTCACACCAACATCTGACTAATGTCCACGAGATGGCAATGATTTACATAAATTAATGGTATTTTATATTATTGTACATGTCCTAAAATTATTTCATCTTTTAAATATGCAACGGTATTATTTGTCTCCCCTTGCTCGTCAAAAAGAGTATGTATGAGCTGACCATTGGTCTCTAAAATGTCTAAACAAAGTCATTATGTCATTACAGACATTCCCCCTCCTCCCTCCCATTTGACACTGTGGAATGGGATGAAGAGCAAATAACAATGAGGTTTATTAATCCATTTTTGTCTGTGGCAATACATTTCAGGAAAGTGCTAAACTGACCACAAAGCTGCCTGCACCTGTGTCTTTTTGGTAGTCTTTGTTTTCATACATCACATAAAACAGGAGCCCTATTCCTGCAATTAGGAGATGTGGATGGACAGGCAGAGAAGCAAAGTCACATATCCCAAAAGAAGCTCTGCCTCTCCCAAAAAACACCAGAAAAAACATTCCCTTGTATAAGCCAAGGGGTGCAGAGCCTCATCAGAAATGCTTTGTGAAATAAACAATTCAGCAAGTCTTGGAATAATGCGAAGTGAAAGGGTTAAAAAAGATAAAAATCATGTGAGGGCAAATCAGTTATGCAGTTGTCAAGCGAAAGCCACTTAATGAGCTTTATCTAACAGAAGAGCAAGTCATGAGGTTGATGAGAACTTCTAATTTTGCACCTCTCTGAAGGGCTGTGTCCTTTCAGCATCACCTGAGCTTCACCCTCTGACACGACAGTGACAGTCAGCTGTCCCCAGAATACAAGAAGCGAAAAGCTCAGCATCAAGAGAGCGAATGACTTGGGCAAGGGCACGGAACAAATTCACCATCCCAGCATGAAATTCAGTGGCCCAGCACTGTCCCTGCCCTGGCAGGTCTCTCTTACAGCGCTGTCCTTGTGAGCACTTGCTCTGCCCCTTCAATGAACGCAAGAGAAAAGCTCCTTCCCCCGGGAGCCGGAAGGAAACCGGGCAGCATAAAGAAAAGTTATTCGCTTTAACATTGCCCCAAACTATCGCAGACAGGGAATCGATTCAAGTCTCACGCTGGAAAAGGGCGTCATTAAAAGGTAAAGAAGAAACTCCTCTGTCGGAGGAGATGCAACAAGTGGCGGCCCTTGGGCGCCCCGGGGAGCTGGCACCGGCTCTGGCTCAGCCTGCGCTGCCTCCTCTCCCTCCCTCTTTGGCACACATGTAACACGAAACTTCGCATCTCCAGGACAACCAGCAACAAAAAAAAAAAAAAAAAAAAAAAAAAAGAAAGAAAGGCAGAGACAACAGCTGGCTGTCAGCAACGGAGCAGCGAGGAGCCGAGCGAGCAGCACGCCAGGATGAGGGGAGAGATGACGTGAAAGTTTAAGAAGACGGGAAGGAAAACAAGAGGAGAAGAGCTCGCGGTCGGGGTAAGGCTGAGCTATCGCTGCTGTTCGGTCAAGCGCGGCACCCTCCGCTCTTAGCGAGGGACTGGAGCCTGGGGAGCTCCCCCTGCTCGCTCGGCCACGGAGCAGAGCTTGGGAGGCTGGATTTGCTTGCCAGGGACACCGAGGAGCGAAGGTGGCAGGAGAAAAGCTTTTAATGGGATTGCGGAGAGCTGCGCCGCAGCCGCCCTGTAACAAAAGGAGCTCCGAGCCCGAGCGGGGACTCTGCAGCTCCCGTGCCGGTGACAAAGGCCGGCTGCTCGGGTTTCTGTGCCCTGACAGAACGTGTGTCCTGATAAGCTGCTGACCTGATACAGAAATAGTCGGTGTGGACAAGGCAGCTGGGTCCGAGGCTGTGCGTGCCTTTAGCAGCACAGGCAGGCGCCTATGGAACCCGACGGGTGCCAGCCACAGCTTTTCCCCGGAGCTCCTCCCAGCTGCAGCCAAGTTTTATCCCCCAAATCCTGAAGCAAAGAGCTTAGAAAACAAACCCTGGTCGGGGAACTAGCACACTGTGCAAGTTAAGCATCTGTGTCCAAGAGAAATAAACGGACAGATTTTACACGGTTTCTAATGAGAACATTTTAAAAAGAAGAATTCAGCCAGTGTATCAGACACAGATGCTGGTTTAGTGTTCAAAGCAGCGTGAGAACCCACTGCTCTGGGAGGCACGTTCATGCACATACACAGCTCATGGCTTACAGTAACCAGACCGTCAAGTTTGAATGCAGTGAGAAGAGAAGGAAGAGTAAAAGGATCACCTAAATACATGAAATTATACAACATAGAATCATTTAGGTTGAAAAAGACTTTAGGCCATTGTGTCCAAGCTTTGGTTTTACACAGGTGTCCCACCGCCTGTGCTCCCATCTCTGTTTTGCTGTTGGGTTTGGGAAGAGGGGCTGGTAATGGAGACTGGCCATATAAATCCCCATTTTCTGTCATCTGAAGCTGACTGCTCTGTTGGGAAGCTGCTGCAGCTCCCAGCACTGATCTGAGACCCCCAGGAGGTGCAGGGGCAGTCAGGAGCAGAAAGCCAATTCTCACAGAAAGAGGTCTTCCCAATCCTACACATGCCTGTAGGGAGGAATGTTAAGGATCAGGTATTTCCACTTCTCTCCGTTCCCATTAACAAGGAATGGAGGGCAGGTCTTTCTGACCTACCTGTTGTACAAACATGGAATTGGAGCTGCCTAAGTGAGGAGATGCAGTAGTTCAGACCCACACACCTCCAGCCTGGCCCTAAGGCTCAAGGGGATGGAGGGAAGTTTCCACCCTGCTAATGGAGAGTCTCTCTAGGTTGGTTGTTGCATTTAAGATAGTTTCTTTAAAAAGCATGTGAAAAAACAAAGTTTAGGGAAACAATAACAAAAAAAAATAAGGAGGGAGGAGTGAGGGGAGAAAGGCAAGGGAGGGAAGGAGGTAGAGAAACATGCCAAGTTTTCCTGGCCAAAAGAAAATCTTAATGGCTTTGGCTGGGGGCTTGTCCAGCTGCAGCCGTGCTGTTCATGTGCGGGGGGAGAGGCACAGCAATGTGAAACACATGTCTGGATAAAAGCAGCAGGACATGGCTTGTGTTACAGCTGTCACAGTGCCTCAGCCTGACTGCACCCAACGGTGGCTGCAGGAGTGAAGGCACAAAGTTTGACAGAGCTGCTCCTATCTGTAAGATGACCCCGATCACAGAGTGTGCAGTGGGCCAGAGGCACCCACTGGACAGCAGGGACTGTGAGGGGCTGGGAGAGAGCTGGGGGCAGGGAGCAGCACCCACCCCAGCCCTCCATGCAGGCTCTCCCCTCTACCCCACACAGCCACAGCTGATGAGGTTCCAAACAATTCCTCCTGAGGTAGCAGCTGCTGCAGATTCTGGTTTTGAGTTCCTACACCTTTACTAGGATTAGTCCAAGATATTTCAGAAAGCTCAAAAATGCATGTAATGTATGAAACTTGTAGATGTGAGATCAAGGACAGGGCACAGAGGTGGCTGTTAAAAGGTGGAGGAGTTTCCAGACTCTCAGAGCCTCCAGACCTCAAACACCAACTACCGACAGATCCCACTATGTTTGTGAAGTCACCAAAAGGCTTTCACAGGCACACAGCTACCTCTCAGTCAGCTTCTTGGGAAATGGATATTTTGCTAATATTAGAACAGACTTTCAGGCTAGATTCAAGCATCACCAACCCTAAAAAAAGTTCTCTTGTAGAAAAGCTACAGGTTTATTTTTAAAATTGACCTTTTCCTTTCATTGGATAGCTCAGTGTTTTGGTTTCCCCACTTAAGAAATTTCTAGTAGTGAGGAATTATCTCTTGGGGTTTTGTGGACATGGTTGTGGGATGGACTGGAGAAAACCAGGGTGCTCTGCAGAGGTGTAAAGACTCCCAGCTCAGTGCTCCAGTGGGTACCTCAGCTACTGAAACTGGGAATTCAATGCCTTTTTATATTAATCTAATATTAGGTTGTAGGGAAGAGAAGGCACATTTACAGTGCTGCCTCAAAACCCATCTCCAAATAGTGGGTGGTGGAGATGACAGGGTATTCCAGCCAAAGGGTGACCCAGGCAGGGCAGCTTTAAAATCTCAGGAATGTGTGGCCTTCTGTTCCAAACCAACTGACCAAGTCCCAGCTTTTCTCCCATGGCATTGAGCTACAATTTACCCGTTTGGGTGTGTGCTGTTAAAGGGCTGAATTCTCTTGATACTGGAAACTATTTTCATCTGCTTGGGAATGAATTATAGGTCTGTCTGGCTCTGTGCACTCCTGTTTTAAGAAAAATGGGCTTGTCTAAACTATAGTTAAGATTCACATGGCTGGTCAACTACAGTCATGGCAGCAAACACTGCATTAACAATGATGAGGGAAAACCATGCACTGATAATACAACTGCATTTCTATGGCCCTTTTCATCTCAGCAGTACACTACAAGCTTGGAACAATGAACAGCCAGGCAGGAATTATGACACATTATGCCAAAATACATCCACACTATAGGCACACCTAGCAACCCAGCATTGTTTGAGAACAGGAAGCACTGCAGACCTTATCCATATAAAATCAGAAGGACATTTCAGGGACCAAGAACAAAGCTGGTACGTTTTGAAAGTGGCCAAGCCTTCATGTTCTTTAGAAAGTGGCCAAGTACAGTCAGAGCTTATTTTAGAGTTTTAGACCAGAATAAAAAGTATCCCCTCCCCTTTGGCTGCTCAGCACCCTCCTTCCATGAGGTTGGAAGCTTGCCTTGTAAGATTTCCTACCAGATAAGTCCCCACAATCCATACAGGCTCCCCATCCCTGTACAGGTCCAATTTCAACCAACTTATTGGACTTGTCTGAGTATGAACAACACAACATTTGCTTCTTCAGAGCCACATTCTTAAAGAAAAGCCAAGGTTGCAATGAGAATGTCACTCTGGCATTCTACTTGATGGGAACATCAGGAAGGTTCTGCTTTTTAAGGTCTCTAGAGCACTCTTGGTGTGGGCAGTGGAGGAGAGCCAATTCACAGTCACTGGGACTTGCTGCATTAGGACTAAAGGCATTGGCAGCTTCTTTTTCCCTCCAAAATTCCCCCCTCCAAAGCTCTATCTCCACTCTTAGGTTACAAGAGCAACAAACCCATGTAAGCACAGTAAAACCAATGGATCAGGATCATGGCAAGAACAATATGAGGAGCATGGTTGGGTTAGGAGCAAACAAGAGTGGAAACCACACTTTCATCCACATCCATCCTAAACAGGCTCAATGAACAAAGTGTAAGAAATTCTGAGCAAAACAATGGCCAGTTCAGTTTGGAACTGCAGCAAAACCAGGGACTTGTTGCCATTCCATCTAAAGATTGCCAAGCATGCTGGAAACTTGGACACACAACAATGAACAAACAAAGCTGTGATGTGGTTCCATGTTCTGCTGTCTTGCAGAGATGAAGTCACCCAGCAGTGGGATGTGATGACTTACCAAAGTCACACAACCAGGGAGCAGGGAGACTGCCTGTATTTACTAACTTCCAGTCCTGGGGCTAAACCACAAACTTAAATTTGTGCCTTTTGCACTAAAAAAGGCTGCTCAAATACCCCCAGGGTTATGTGTAAACAAGTGTCTTATTCTCAGCAGAACATTTCAGCTCAGCCACTCCCTCCAGTTCACCTTTGGATGCAGCTGTCTCCACAGACATCAGGACAGATCAAAAAAACTCTGATCAATGTACAGCAATTCCAAAAGACTCACAGCAGCCTCACAATCTTCCAGCAGACACAGGGATGTCAAACCCCACTGCACATGGTCACCCTAAAGCTCTTTTTCTTGGAAAAAGCCTCCATGTGCAGCCAGTTCACAGCTAAAAGGAATCTTGATGGAGGCTTTTCTCTTGAATTTCTAGATTGAAGCTTTTTAATGGCTTTATTCTCCAAAGGGCTGAGCAGCCAACTTCTTTGAGTGCTCCAGCATGGCACGAGTCCATTAAAACAACTCGAAAGATAATTTCAGGGCTATTATGGCAATTTTCACAGCATTCTTCAGTGGGCACAGCAAGATGAGTCTGCATTAATGCTTTCTGGGAATCTTAATCTATGTAGGTCCTAAACACAGGACCTACATGCACTTTGGTTTTACAGGGTCATGTAATCCTTGCAGCTGAGCAGCACATCTGCAGCTGTTCACCATTCCCCTGCATCATTTCTGTGCTCTGTCCTTTCAGCCAAGGCTAGTAACTCATGGCACATGGCAGAATGGGCCATTTTTTTCATCAAAACCAAATAAATCCAAATTAAATGATTTGTTTTATTCCCTCCCCCTGCTGGGCCTTGCAACATTAGAGGAGGACAGAAAGGTTGGACGATCTAGTTCCACTAGATATTGCTGATTACCTGAGTTATTTCTTAAGTCAAAACCATGAATTTCAGGCTGCCACCTCAACCCACCAGGATGTCACAAACTGCCTGTCACAAAACACTGTGTTACTTTCTTTCCTATGTGAGATTCTTATCTTGTTTCTCCTCATCTGACTTTCACTTCATGTGAGTTCTAACTCCAGCTGTGGAGCAGAATTTCCTGACATCAGTCTGACAGTGTGTTATGAAGACCACATTGCACTGTGGTCATCCAGGATTTTTTCCATAACATGGATGAGTTCCATCAGCTCTGCTGCCCTACAGCCAAGCCTCCTCTGCTCTGGAGGGTTCCCATCCTCAGTGGGTGAAATTTTGAGGAAGGACAATGATGAGCAAGAAGAAATTCCCAATTGAGGAAAACACTGGCAGATAATTATGTTTGCTCCAAACCCCTGAGAATCTCTGAGGTACTAATTTGAGTGGCTCTTCCAGGCTCTAAAACAGCATTCCAGACCTAGAAAGTAAACTGTCAATTAATGCCTACAACCTTAAGTTTCAAGCCTCTTACGACTTCCCTGTTTTAATAATAGTCATCACAGTTACTGCTTCAACAAAATATCTTGCACCACCTGGCCTTACTGCTGTTGGTGGCTGGAAGTTTATTTGAACACAATATAATAAAATAAATTAATTGTCACAGCTCCACTCTGTAATTAATGTCATCACCCTTGTGTTGTAAATGAGGCAGATGCATAAGACAACTGGTTTAAATCACACTATCCTTACCCTTGTGTGAATCTCAAAGGTAAAATATTGGTTCCACTTAAATCAATTGGGAAAAGGTCACATCAAAACTAGTCCTGAACAAAGACTTTACATCACAAGTAGAATGGAACATACAAAAGTCCATGAATGTAAGTGGCTTCCTTGGGGTAGTTTTACTTTTTTCCTCTAAGAATTATTTTATTCTTCACCCTTTTGCCTTGCTGCAGAAACAGAAGTCCCAAAGCAAAGAGCCCTTGGAAACAGCAGAGAGTGCAGACAAGCTGAAAAACATTTGCTTCCTCACAGGTAGACTGGAGACTGCACCACCACCATCAGACTTTGTCCCTGATGTAATTCAGACCAAGGTAAACAAGCAACATTCATTGCAAGTTTTAGAATAAAAACTCTTTCACTTATCTCCAGATCAGGGACCATTGGCAGAGAGGACTGTCCATTACAGAGACAGGCTTTATCATTTTTGGCTAAGCACTAATCCACATGGAGTTCTACAATCCTGATCAGTAATTTTACCCTGTATAACCAAACTTCACAAGCCTGGCTCTTACACCTGTTGCTTCTGGTGCAACCCAAAGCAAGGTATGGAAACTTACAGCAAATTCCTTATGAGGAGAGCTTCTGGACAGGCAGAACCACCTCCAAAGGGAACAAACATTTTCACAATGTTAGAGCCAGAAATTCTATCTTTTGAAATTTTTTTCTTCTAGAGGCAAGAACAGAAAACACAAAACACTTCACCTCTGCCTCCTCCACCATCTCTTGGAATGGAAACAAAATCGAAAACCTCCTGAAACAGAATCCTGCAGCACTAAGGATAAAGCAACCATTTCTGGAGCAGCTCACTTGGGGTATGCAATCATCTGGAAAGAAGGATTTAACCCTGGTCTCAAAAGTGACCTTTTCAGGTCAAAAGACCACAGCTCTGCCTCCTTCCCAAGTTGCACATGATCTTTCTGTGGATGTAGATTTTCCATCCACCCCCATTTCTAAGAAACCAGCTGGTTCCGATTTTTATTCCTTAGCTTGGATTTAAAAGAACAAAGAAAACCCTTTTTGAATTGCATAAACATACAAAACTAATTTAACTTGGCACTGTAGTACTTAAACCCAGCATGCAAAGAAACAGCCAAGGTCTCTCTGTCCTCAGTGTGTTTAGAAAAACTGAACTCCAAGCATCCATTTGTTTGAGTAAGCAAGCCAGATGTGCAATAAGGAACTAGCTGGTTTGTTCTGGAAGTGCTGTCTTGGTCACTTGGATTTGTGTTATCACCAAGATCAGGATATTAAATTGCAGTGTTCAAGTCCCAAAACCCAGTGTTGACTGTTACAACACACACAAACCAGTACATTTTGATATAATAATGAAGTAAGAGTTATAACCCATTCAAGGGTTGACCTGTCCAAACACTTTAGGTGGAACTATGGATATTTCTCAAAAGTATCCAATTCCAGTTCCTGACTGAAACAAAATGTGAAGATCCATAGGTCTTATACCAGCGAGTTTGTTGCAATGCTTCCCAAAATCTTGCTCATGGGGTAAAAGAACAGTAATATTGGTTATAAAACTGAGGCACTTAACTTAGCTAGACTAATAATATTTTCAGTAACAATAGCTCCTGATGATCACTCTGAGAATAAAGATTACTGAGCAGGGCAGGAGGGATTAGCTCCACAAGGGAGATGTCTCCCTGGCAGATCCAGGGGCTTTTGCTTTGCTCATCAGAGCAGTGATGGATGGAATCCACTGTTCATATATTGCTCTGTGGCTTGAAAGAAAAAAAAAAACCCTCTAAATTTAGCTTTCTTTATAAAATTTCATTTATCTGTAAGAACTTGAAAAGTATCCAGCTGTCCCTAGTGAATGCAGACTTTAAATTGAGTATCACATAGAGTAAAACTGGTTAATAAAACATTATTAATGCTCTTATATTGAAGTGTTGAGATAAATGCCTTTGTTTTTGCTGTAACTCAAAGTGTTCCTTCAAGGGAATCCACTTTGTGTTACTCAGTAAGAAACAACTGGAGACTATGTGCAGTGGAGTTCAGCATTCAGAATTCAAGTTGGGTTGTTTCTGGAAGGACAAGTTAGCACAACTGGAAAAAAAAAGTGCTTTGTTTGGGTGAGAGCCAAGGGCAGGCACTGTCCAGTCTAACTCAGTGCCCACTGAAAAAAGTGTCCTTGTAGAAGGAGCAGTGTTTGGGCTTTGCTTAACAGTGCAGTTGACAAAAACACCCTCGAAGCGGGATTTTGAAATTAAAACAGTCCCAGAACATGCAGACAATTAAAAGTCCTCCACCTTAGCTACTGGGAGCAAGGACTGAGACCAGATAAACTTGTTTTCCTTGTGATCACCAGCTGTATAAGAAGGCTGGGAGCTCCCTAGCATTAGTCAGTGAAAAGGTTTATTCTCTGGTTCTCCTGCAGCATAAAGCCTGGAGAGGTTGTGACAGAATGTCTTCTGAAGGCTTTCTGAAGGAAGTTCAAGCCATTGCTGAGAAGTTTCTCCTTAAGCTCCAGAGACTGCCCAAGGCTGACCCAGTGGAGATTGTCAGCTTTTCTGTGGTTCTTCTGTTTATTGGTGAGTTTGTGGGTGGAGGCAAAGGGGTGTGAGAATTTCTCTCCTATGGGGGCAGCTTGCTCCACAGGCTGTGGAGGTGGGCTGGTGGTGCTGGCTGTTGTTTTCTAGGCTGTGCTCTAAGGCCCAGGTTAATTCCTAAGTGAATTTTCAGCACTCAACATGTATCTCTGCATGGTTGCAGGGCATGACAGGCAACAGTACAGCTTTCCCCAAAGCTCCCATTTTAAACATCAGTTAAATCAGCAATATTTTAACCAATCCAGAGCTGCTGTAATGTTTTGATGCATAGGAGACAGTTTATGACAAAAGATATTAGAGCATCTCCCTGCCACAGAAGACACCTTAGAGAGACTCTGAGTGTCATTCCTGTATTGGCTCAGTGGAAGCCAATATGCTTCAGATGAGCCTATTTATTCTCCTCTGGTAATGGCAAGATCCCTCCTGCTGCTCTGTGTGGGGATGGCATGGAAGGAATAACAGAGAACTGCTGGATCAAGGGGGATGAAGTTTGTTTATACAATGGGAAAACAAGCAGGAAGGAAGACAAGCCTGCTCCTCAAAGACAGGGCATGCTCTGGGCCAAAAGGAAGGGTGTGTATCCAGCTGGACACTCCTCCCTGGGCTGGAATTCACAGTCACACCTGCTGCCTTATTGGGTTCATCCCTACAGCTGGTTCCCCCAGGTCTGGTTACATGTCAGCCCAGGTCCAGGCTTTAAAGGAACACATGCACACACACAGGCATGCTCACACTCTTACATGTTCTGCAGGATGGAACATATCATCCATTTCTACTCAGATAAACTAACCCATCCCTGCCAACACCAGCCATCCTGGCTAGAGTAGAGGACAGTAACTTAGCCCACTGTTCTGTGAAACAAACCCCTGCACTTGAAGTATCTTATTTTTTCAAGCTAAATACAGAAGAATAAGGCCAACCCAGCCATGAGTCTCTATGCTCAAGAGTATGCTGAATTCACTCTTCAGAAATACAACTGCCAGTTTGAGTAACCAAACCCCCTCAAGTTTGATTACTCAAAAATACAAAGCTGGATTTTTGTCCTTTCCAGGCACGTAGCTGTGCTTAGGTATTGCATGTGGCTCCCAAACAAACAATAGCCCATTAAGTGGGTAAAGGAACCCTCACATGGTTTGGAATGTAGCTCTTAAGGTCTTGAAATACCTGGTAATGATTGTCCAGATTAAATGGAAAACCAATACAAAGGAGCAGGAACTCAGGAGGAGGAAGATGGGGATATATGGCAAGAAATAAATTTTGAAGAAACCAGGCTTTGCTCATTTTGCTGCTCACCAAACAGCGTGGAGGAGACATAGGGTTACTGTGCAGGGATTGTTCCTATACTATGAATATCCTTTGTTTCTCTTTGCAGTTACTGTGCTGGTGCTCATGATCATTGCCTGCAGTTGCTGCTGCTACAGCTGCTGTGGCTGTGATGGACGCCCTGAGCCCAGGCACAGGAAGAGTCAAGTCCGCCCAGCTGCCCGTTCATGAGGTGACACAATCGAGGACACACATGGACATCGTGATTCAGTGCTATGGGAATGACTTTCCACACTAGCCCACTGAAAATGGCAATAACAATATTCATTAACATGACTCAAAGGACCAGAAATCACAGCCTGGAATTCCTTCTGTCTGTGACAACCACTATTGTGACCAGAAAGGTAAAGCTCCTTTACCATCACTGTCTCCCTCTCCTAGGCTGGGATGAGGTGGGAGGGCATGGACACAGATTGCTGAGAAAAGAGACAGCTTTCCCAAATTCAGCCCTGCAGCTGGGCCAGCTGAGGATCCCCTCTGGGACACAGAGCCACGGAGCAAAGCAGAGGCCACGCACACAGCCACACACAAGGCACTGCCTGCTCTCCTCACCACAACAACGGTACTGGGCATTAGCAACACCCACTGACACCACTGGGAGGTCCAATTGCTCAGGTCATCGTGGATCAAGGCCAAAGCTGCTGCAGGAGGCATGTTTAACCGAGATATCTGCTGACAACAACAAATGGTGGACCTTCTGATCCAGATGTGCCAGCTGAGGCTCTAAGTACAGCTGGTAACAACTGCCCCTGTGTCATTTCATTGGTGATACAATGATGGGAAATTGCCAAAGAAAAAACCAGATCATGTGGAATACTATTTGTAAACAGAAAGATGAAGGCAAAAGGGAAAAACTCACCAATCCTATGGCTGATTTTGATCATTCTCTACTCAACATGCTCCTTCTCCCACCCCCGTGGTTCTACTCTTCTGCTTATTGCAGATGAATGGTTCTTGCAGAGCATGGGAGCTCCAGGAGATGAACAAATCCCAGTCCTTACTGGAGGGATCTGTGTGCCTGACTCCCTGCACTATGTGCAGTTTATTTTAGTAGACATGAACATGATGCCAGGGGTGTGTTTATGAGCATGCAGAGGCATTTCAGAGGAGCAGCACATGATGGGAGCCATCACTTCAGGCTATGTGTGCAGCAGCTGACAGCAGGCACAGTGACAGGACAGAGCCAAGAATGGGCTGTTGGGCTGGAGTCAACAAGTGCAAAGAAATCCCTTTTCCATGCTGCAGCCACTGGGTATGTTTGGTTTACACTCTGGTGAACTTCCGAAAGGGATTTATGGATGTGGCACAGGCCACAGCTGCACAACTGGCACAGCACAAAAAGGCCACAATTGTGCACTGAGCTCTGAACCAGTGCTGCTTCAGCCCCAAATGAAGACCAACCACTTTTGTGAGAAGGTATAAAAAATGACATGCATATAGAGGAGACATCTTCTGCCTCTGTATCCCAACTAAGTGCATGTACCAAAGCCAATGTCCAGCTAGGGAGAACAGAATCATCAAGCTTTTAACAGTGGACTTTAAAATACTCTTTACACTTCAGAAGGTACAGAAAATAAAGAAAACTCTGTAAAGAAATGTATTTTCTCTGTTGCCTGCACCCATATTAGTAAAAGGCACATTACATCAGCTTCTTATGTATTTAATGCACTTTATTTTTTGCCAACAAACCGGATCTAGGTATTTGATATTTTTGTACTGCTGCACACTGGAATATATCTGCAGCCAGAGACATAGTGAATAGTCTAAAAATTATAAAATAAAATTCCTGAAACTACCAGTCGTACTTTTAAATTAATAAAAAGAAAAACTTTCCAGTAGAAATTGAAGATGTTCTTTAGAAAGAAGTATTTGAGAATCAACTGAGACAACTACTCAACCAGAGCAGACTGCACTAGCACGAACTACTGCATGCACAGTTACACTGGGACTAACAAAGCGTAAAAAAAAAAAAAAGAAAGAAGAATTTATTAGGCTGTCCCAAAGCTTTCACTGCCAACCAACATGTTAGGGGGAAAACAATCTCCAGCACAGCATCAATTTAAACATTCAGAGGTGCATCACACCAATCTCCTGTCACATCAGTCTTTGCTCACTTCACTCACAAACAAGTGGCAATCAAAGTGACATCAGGAGCCTCAGAACCTCTTTTGCAGAGCCAGACTCAACAGATGTTTTTGTATCTAGATTAAGTCACGAGACCCAGGGAAGAACAGAGCTCACTTTCTTTCCAGGCCTGTGCTAGACAGTGCCAGCTGCAGACACGAACAGCATCCCATTGAGGGCTGCTCCAGCAGCACGGAGCCAGCCTGTGCTGAGACAGGAAAGCCTGGCAGGCTGGACACACACCAAGGGCTGACAGGTTGCTGTCACTGGGAACAAGCTGCCAGGCCTTATCTCCACTGGAAAAGCCACAAATGCACGTTTGCCAGTGGTGGTACAAGTTAAACCACTGACAGCTAGCAGGCAGAGGAACAAGAGAAATGGCTCCTGTCTTATCTCGGCCACTGCGAGTTCCTGAATTAGAAACACAATAAACACAGCACTGTTAAAGAAAGGGTAGGAAAGAAAAATAGGCAATCCTCTAAAGGATTTAGGTGGATTTCTGGAGCAGAGGACCAGCTACCATGTAGAGAGGACCAATTTCTACACATTTATCTGGACCTCACAGGCCTGATGTTCTGCTTTGGACTATTTTGTACCATTGCACTCAGCTGGACTGTTCCTACAGCTGGGATTCACACGTGCCAGTTGTTTGCCTGATCTGCTGCTTCCTTGCATGCATTCAGGGTAGCCTGAAAGATGCCAGCAAGTGCTCAGCTTCCTGCAGCTCTTCAGCTTCTGCTGACCACAAACCTGCTGGTCCCTGGGTCCCTGCTCAGCACTCACACAAGCTTTTGTGTTTTGCCTTCAAATACAGGCACCTATAGGGAGCTGCAGTGAGGATGGATCCCCTTGTTTCAACCTGAACAGGGAGATTCAGAAAAGCACAGAATAAGGCAAGGCTGCTTCTAATACAGCAACTGCCATTGATATTGTGAAAGCCTAGGAGGAACTGCATGGGAATATCATCAGTTGTGATGATAAAAGTATTAAGTAGTTTCTTTCCCTGAGGAAGCTCAAAGAGCCAGCAAGGCCAGCCCCTCCAGCAGAAGTGGTTGTTCTACTGATGGCTTAATGGAATAGCTTATGTTCTGTAACATTATCCTTCTGGTTTGCTTGGCTTGTGAAAAATAAGTTTCCTTTTACATACAGGCAGTCTCACACACCTTACTCCTCCTTCTCCCCTCCCTCCTCTCTCCAGCACCATCCCTCTGGTCTTCTTCAGTCAGGAAAGTGATAGAGTTTTATTGCAGGTTACTGCAGTGCAGTGCTCTGGAATGGGTTTATTCACCTAAACTGTCACAGTGAATTTTGGACTGCAGGGCAGACTTGCTGGCAGTCTCACTCCAGTCTCCTACTGGAGCTTACAACACACATGCAGTCAGGATCTGGGAAATACAGCCCCTCTTCTCTCCACCACATCCTGCAGCCTGCCCCAGACAGAGGCCACAGTGGGCCTTTACAAGCACCACAACAGTAGGAGAGGATAAAGCCATGAAGAGGAAGAAATGTCTGAGGAACAGCTGAATTAGGACATTTTAGTTGGGTTCAAGGCCTTTGATTTGATTAGATTAGCCACACCTTTGCAGGAAAATCAACTGTTAATCATTTACTGCAGCCCAAAGAGGCAACTTCCAGGCTACCTCTACAATTCTCCAGGTACAGCAGGGGGTCCCTCACCATAGGCCAAGATCTCTTGGAGGGGCGAAGAGGAGGCAACAGAGGAAACACCTACTACAAACTACAACAGCTTCAGGTATTTATAAAATGTTATACAGCTCTTGTATTCTGGGAGGTGAACTACAGGTAGGAAAAGAGACAGGAACTTCCTGGGGTGTGCAGTCCCATGGGATTTCTTCTTTTGGGTCTGTGGAACTTATATCTAGGCTGCCTTCTTTTTGAAGGCAGAGGAATCCAGAACAGCTTTGATGTCCTGTGTGCTGGTTGGTTAAAGACTCAGCACAGTGATCTGCCATCTACCCAGAAAACAAACCATGAACTGAATAAATCTGGCTGTTGAGAAAGAAACAAAAACTTCAGTAAGTGTGAGCCTGTGCTGCGGGTCAAATCCAGCTTGCTGAGGATGAAACACTTTACAGAAGAAATTATTTTTCTTAGAGATTTTAGGATGCAGATATAAGAGGCAGCAGGTCAAGCAAATTTTCAAAAATAACCAATATCTCTTCGTGTATTATATCTGCATAGTCACATTTGTAAGAAAGTGAGAAATATTCCATCCTCTCCCCTGACAAGCAAGGAAGCTTTAGTAAAACCACAAGATGCTCATAAAGAGATGCTGGATGTTCTTTAGAAAGCTGACAGCCAAGTCATTATTCAAAGTATCAGTGAAAGAGCAAGTGAGTAGAACCCACTGAGATCACAGTTTAAATTATTACTGGATCTCCCTGTGGGAGGAAAATTTATGCTCCTATTGCAGAGTAACAGAAACCATTACTAAAGCAAACTCCATTAGCAGGACACCCTTTTTAATATAATTGGACTATTCTGAGCCCTATGGAAGAAACAAGTTGTACATGATCTTTGCTTATAATTGGTGGGGTTTTTTGCTTGCCTGTTTTTAAATAAGTGTTCATTTAATCTCCATTGTGTCCTCAGAGTGTAAGCCCCCAACTATCCCTTTTAGAGATCCTTCCAATGGTATCAAGGAATCTCTCCCACTGAATTTATAGGCTGTAGAGCTGAAAAAGAGCTCATATTGAACATGCTGGAGAGGCACTTTATTATTTAAAATATTGATAAGCTATGATTAAAATAAATCTCAACTGCCAAAATGCTGTAGAGAGCAGCTTTTCCTCTTTACATCTCTATAGATCTGATTGTTAAACCAGTCTCAGCTGTATTTCCTCTGGTTTATGCTCCCATTTCTGTGACTCTCCTTTTGGAGGGGAATGCCTGCAGGCACAGACACTCTGCACTGGTTTTGGGGCTGGGACTGAGGGCATGGAGAAACTACAACACCTGACCCTATTGTTGTGTGCCCCCAGCAGGGTGGAAGCCAGCATGTCACTAGAGCAAGAGGCATCCTCAGTTCTTGAAGACCTAAAGACACTGATTGCAACAAGTGACTGGGCTCTTGGAGGACTGCTGGTGATTGTCATCTTCTGTTTTGTTTTTCTTGTTCTCGTTTTATTTGCTGCTATTTTTGGGTGCTGCACATCTCTAAGGCGCAAACAGGGTAATTTATAGACAGCAAAGTGGGGACACAGAACTTGGTACAGCTGAGCAAGAACCAGCCTGGTTCTGATTGTGTTGTTCACAGAGAACTCTCATCTCACTCCCCACGTGGTTATTTCTCTCCATGCAACTTCCCTGCATCAAGAGCCATGTCCCAATGCCAGCAAGTTGTTCTGGCACAGAACAGTTGGCTGTCCACAGCAGACTCAATAGATGAGGCTGTCTGGATTCAAGAACTGCAACATTTGCCAAATACCAAAGTAAACTCTTCTCTGATTTTCATCTTTCAAGCAAAACCACCGACTAGAAGTGGCAAATTGTCAGCCACCACCTAAAGCTGATAAAGATGAGTTCTGCTGCTGCAGCTACGTGGGTTGGGGGTTTTTTCACCTTACAGAAGAGCAATAGGAAACTCTGGCCACTGAAAGCTTTGTCTGAACCCACTCTCTAAAAGCAGTTTAGACCATTGCTCTCCTGTCATACTCAGGCCTAAATACAGTATGCAAAAACTTGCTTGCCAGTACACAGACTGACTTTATTTGCTCTTATTTATAACCTTGCAAGGTCAGAGTTTGAGGTTTGCTTTCATTGTTTGGATAGTGAGTAGAACTGTATTAATTCAATATGTAAAAAACAAATGCAACGTGGCTTTGCTTTCCACAGCACTTGAGTTTCCTGCAGAGTTATGAACAGGGAAGCCAGGCAGGGGTGCTGCAATATGTGACTCTGAGATGCACATCCCATGATCTACAGCTGGAAGAATGGATCAAGCTGAGTAAGGGAAGGAAAATTCTGGGAGGGGTGATTTCTAATTAGGTCAGTGATATTCCCTTACTCAGATTATTACTTTGAAGATGGTCAGACACTGGCATAGGTTGCCCAGAGAAGTTATGGATGCCCCCATCCCTTGAAAGGCCAGGTTGGATGGTGCTTGGAGCAACCTGGCCCAGGGGAAAGTGCCCCTGCCCATGGCAGGGGGTTGAACTTTAAGTCATCTTTAAGGTGTCTTCCAACCCAAACCATTCTATGATTTTACAAAACCCAGCCACAACAGCCATCTGTGAGCTGGGAAATCACCCCAGAGAAGAGCAGAGCTCTTCAGACAAGCAGATCAAATTCTTAGAACAAGAAGCCTCCCAGCAGCTACTTCACAGCATCACCCCGACTTTGGGCAAAGAAGTGCCCCTTCAAGTGCCCCAGGGCTCAGGGCTGTGCCACACTTCAGTACGAGCAAGTCTATCCCATACACCCAGGATATGTTTGCCAAACATGCCAAGGAGAGAACGCTGTCACCAAGGCACCAGAAAAGCAGCATGTGTTACATTCATGCTGAAAAAGCTGTCCTAGAGCCACGTGTGAAAAATGAAGAACTTGTAAGCATGACACGCAAAGACCATTTTCAGTTAGTGAACACACACTGCTCTCTTCCTGGCAAAATTATAGCTTGGATGTCTTATCCAGCACAGAACAGCAATTAGTACAATTACAGCATACAAGGCATGAACTAAACCTGAACAAGGCATGTTGTGGTTGCTAGTCTGCATTTAGATTGAGCACATCCATAATCTGAGCCTGTTTCTGAAACACTCTAAGCACCATCAGGTCCTTCTAATGTCAGTGAGAATCACAGATACTTTACAGAGCAGAGACACTGAGATTTACAGAAACATTAAATCTAAATGCTTCCATCCCATGGCTCTGTTTGCCCCCTTAGGAGAGGGGTGATGTGCTAAAGGAAGAGAGTCAAAGCTAAAGCAAATGCAACTAAGTCAACCCATCATCAAAGACAGAATATTGTAAAATGCATCACTAGAGAAGTTAAACATCCCCTGACTTGGTCAGACTCCAAGACCAACATCTCAGTTAACTCAGAGAGGGGAGTGATGAGAGGTTTCTCAGGCACACATACAGGATCTCAGCTGTAACAGTGTCTTGGAAGAACAGGGCATGTTTTCCCCAGCATTAACAGTGGTGTTTGAAGGAAATGCAC
The DNA here is from genome assembly GCA_037013685.1 of Acridotheres tristis. Lineage (NCBI taxonomy): Eukaryota > Metazoa > Chordata > Aves > Passeriformes > Sturnidae > Acridotheres > Acridotheres tristis. The sequence continues at coordinate 6,986,022 of CM072905.1, forward strand.
TCACCCCAGCTCCTCGCAGAAGTTCACAATGGCATCAAAAGCTGTCATCACAGCTTTGTCAGACTCTTTTAAGGTGCCTTTTTTTTCCTGAAAGTAGATGGGACAAGGAACTGTAGTCTTCAATTTAAGTATACACAGATAGAGTAACTCTAGCAATGACCAATCCAACCCTTCTGAGCTACATGGCAAACAGCTACAGACACCTCCCTGTCTCTGCTCCAACTTCTCACCCATTCCTCTCTGATAGAGCTGGCTCTGGCAGCCTTTTCCTTCTGCTGTCCCTTGAAATGGGGCTCCACACAGCTCTAGACTCAGAAAATTTAATTTAATCTTTTCATATTCAGAGGTTACTGCAGGCAAACCAGACCAGAGGCAAGGCAGTGTCCCCAGGCAGGTGGGGACTGTTCTGCAGCTCTCACCTGGATGTTCGAGAGCTCCTTCTTGATCAGGAAGCTGACTTGATCCCGGTCATTCCTTGAGTAGTAGAGGCGACAGCAGGATGGTTTTCCATCTCTCCCAGCTCTGCCAGACTCCTGGTAATATCCAGCCATTGACTTGGCAATATTCCAGTGGGCAACAAATCTGCATGTGGTAAAACAGGGAACATGAGGCTGCAGGTTCCTCAGAGCACTGCACACACCAGTGTGGGGTCTGTGGGCATCAACAATAGCAAAAAACAGGGGAGCAAAACATAAAAAAGGATGGAGCACAGCAAGAGAATTTGCACACTGAAGTTTTAGTCCTCTTAACACATAGACATGGAAAGCAGCAGAGCTGTAAGAAAACAAGTGCACCTGGACAGCACTGGAGCAGGATGCCACTCCAAATGGATGGAACAGAATGAGCACATGAGTATCCCAAACATGCATACAACTGTGCAGCTATGAAGACTGAGAATAAGGACACTGAGTTAAGGAGTTTGGGAGATTTTACCATAAAATACAGCATTAATAAAAAAGTTATATTTATTTTGTGGGACACAACTGCACCATTACGAAACACATTTTTAAATACTTCATTTTAAAAAGACACTTAGCCAAAATCTCCATGGGAAATTCCACCTCACTGTGCTTCTCAGATGAAGGCAACCTTCCTAACCAGCAAATATGACTATAGAATCATTAGTAAATTTTATGTAATCTCTGCAGGAAGGTTTTCAGCACAGCACTGCAAGACTGCTTTAAACTTGCTTGTACCTGACTATTCAGCAATTCAGATTTTACCAGTTTAGAGAGGATTTGACAGCACAGTAATGCTGCCAGTGTTTTCAAGTCTTCCTCCAAGCCAGCATGACCCAAGGGCAGGTATGATGCATATGGGTGTAGCTAAAGATTAAATGACAAAAGCAAGCAAATATATTTCTTCAAACACAAACAGCCCAAGAACAGGCCAAGCAGGAAGCATCAGAGCCCTGCACATTTAAACCCCATCAGGAAGTTTGCTGAAGAAATTGATAAATAATTTCAAGCAGAACTGAATTAACAATGAAGAGAGAGGAGCAGATTCTATCAGAACAAAAAAGGGACACCACCTCTGTTTTCCCTTCTGTCCAGAAGAGTCACCTCCAGAAGTTGTCAGACCTGATCTTATTTGATAATATATGCATGAATACTCAGAAATCTGCCAACATAGAGCAAAGGCTAAGCAGCAGTGCCTTGTTAACTAGGCTTGGGTATAATGTTATTTAAGTTATTTTTAAAAAATCCTGTAAAGTGCCATTTTAACTCCATTCCTTGTAAACTGATTTGATTACAAGCATTTTCAGCAGTATCTCACTCTCAGTCAGCCCTATGCATTTCAGTTACTCTGCTTTTTTTAATCACCACTGGATAGGGCAGAATAAATTTCAGCAGGTCATTAATTCAATGAGGAGAATCCTCATTTCTCAGTTTGGAAAGATGCATCAAGGAGTAAAATTGTCACTGCTACAGGATCCTGTTCCCTGGCAGCACAGTGACACAGCAGAGGGATGACACAGTTGTGAACTGATGGGATTGGCTCAGTGATGGGATCCTGCCCTTCTCCCACAGTATTCAGAGCAACTTCTGTATGTGGATTTTAGAGATCAGGTGTGCTGTGTGTGTTGTCTGAGCTGCACCTGAATCATCCCTTTAGTAAGTGATCACAATAATAACTCAGCACAGCCATATTGCAGGGCAGGAATTCTAACACAGAGCCCTTATGGGGACAGCAATGCCAGATGAGCAGCAATGGAAACCACATGCAAAGCTTCTGTCCTTGGACAAGAGCTGTATTTTTATATGGCTATTGCCATTTGGGAAGGGCTATTTTTCCCCATTGCATTGCAAGAGATCTCTAAAAAAAAAAAGCTCTATTTCAATAGAGGGTGGATGAATTATTTTAGGTGCAGATTTTCTTTCCACTGCTTTTTAACGGCAGCACTAAGAGAAGTGAAAGAGACAGCTGTGATTGCACTGAGATGGCTCGTTCTGACACCCTGGAGGGTGTGGCAGAAAAGCATTCCTCCAGTTGTCTTGCTTTTGAGGATGGTTGGCAAAGAGGAGCTCTGCTGCCTTGTGTTTAATGTTTTTACAAAGCCCTCCCGAGTTTGGTTTTGCTGCTTCTAAGATAAAAAACTTCCAGCACTGGTTTTGTTGGTTTAAGCAAGTGTTCATCAGGCAGTTGAGTCACGTGTATTAGGTAACAGAGCCTGAGACTTTTCCCTCCCCCTGCTCAGGTTTCAGTCTCTGACTGCACACAACACTCAGCCTCACACACCTGACATTTGCTTTGTCTACTCCCATTCCAAAACTGATGGTTGCAACAATGACAGGGATCTTCTCCTCCATCCATTCGTTCTGGACAGAAGTCCTGTCAGCTGCCTTCAGCCCTGGGAAGGAAAAGAGAAGAAAGTAAACAACACCACAAAAATAAAAAACAAACAAAAGAAACAAAGCCCAACCCTAACAAGGAAAAATAAAAACAAAAAAAAAACCCCACGAACAAAAAAAACCCAACCAACCAAAACAAAAAATCAAAAAAACAAAACCAAAAAAACAACTAATAAAACAAAGAAAAAAATCACCTCAAACCCCTAAAAACCACGAAGAGAACAAAACCCCCCAAAAAAGTGAGGAAAGAAACAAGAGGATTTTCTTTCTCATCCATTCCTCCATTGCAGGCCAACTCCCTCACTAAACCTGACTGATGTACACACTCCTCTCTTCCCAGTGTTGAAACTGGCCTGGGACCAAGCAGAAGTCAGTAGCAGCTGTTTTTATTCCAAAGGAAAAAATCTAGCTCCCCACCCGGGATAAAAGCATTTGTCACTTTCAGGCCATGAAAGACCCAACAAAACCAACAGCTCTGGAGACAAGGGAATGCCATTGTGGTGAAGGGCCTGACTTACCTCACAGACCTGATGTGTGAGCATCACACAGAGTGCAGAGCATGCCTAGAAAGCTCTTTTCTAGGTAGCCCCAACCCAGGTGGCAGAGTTCAGTTCTCCCAGCTAGTAAGAGATGCAGACTCCAGTACCTGCATGGTAGGCTTTGGCTTTCAGGCCTCGGTAGCTCAGCTCAATGGCCAGCTGGTCACACACATCCCTCATCCTGCAGTACACGATGCCACAGCCCGAGTACACCTGGGAGCCAGGAGACAAAGGCCAGGACACTGCCTGAAGTCAAACAACAAAGCTGCAAATACAGCCCCTCATGCTCTCCTAGTAGGCACAAGGCAAGAAGCATCTCACAAACACACCCAGGTGCAGAGGTTATAGGTGAGCTGCAGAGAGTTGTTTGGAGAATTAAGTGTTAGAGCAGGAAATTTAACACTTCAAATGCTTCTGCTCACCCTCACCACACTAAAAGAGCAGAACACAAACACATAATGGTCAAGGAGGATGTGACAAACCAAGTGGAAATGCTTGTTCCATATTCCTAGTCAATTTTCTTTTAGATTAACCCCCTTCTGAGGACACCTCTGACAGGAACACAACTTTCACATTCTACTTGTTTTAGAGGAACTAAAAAACATATGTGTACACTTTTAGAGGACTTAAAAAATCCACATGAACACTTTCCTTCCTGGGACCTCCTCCTTTCCTGCCACAAACCTGTCAGGGCCCCACCAACCCCTAGAAGTTCAGGGACCATCAAGGTAGATTTTGTCCAGTTTAGTTTTCTTCCCTAAAGGTAAAACCTACCCCAGTGGCGCCCTTCACTTCAAGCGCCTTCAGACAGAAATCCTTCAAGTTGGCGTACGGATCAGTCAGGAGCTCTTTGAACTGCACATCATAGAACAAGTTCGATCTGAAACAAGGAGTCTTAAAAGTGGCAAGCGGCTGCTTGAGCTTGAGTGCTGCCACCACGTCCTCCTGGACGTGCTTGGTGGCAGTGGCAGTCAGGGCAACGCAGGGGGTGCGGGGGAGGCGGGCGCGCAGGGAGCCCAGGCGCAGGTAGTCAGGGCGGAAATCGTGTCCCCACTGCGACACACAGTGAGCTTCATCAATGACCAGGTAGGACAGGAGGTTTCTGGACACCAGGGAGTTCAGTGTTGGCTGGAAGGAAGAGGCAGCTGCCATCTCTGGAGTGATGTACAGGAGCTTTACTTGAGGTTTCTCACTTGCCAAGTCAGCCAGGATGGTTTTCTTCTCCTGGGCAGACAGTTTGGAGTTGAGAGAGCAGGCTTTGATCTTCAGAGCCAGCAGGTGATCCACTTGATCCTAGAGTGAATACAAAATAGAAATGAAAATCAAATAGGAATAAAGAAAGTCACCAGCATCAAGAAAGATTAGTAGGGAGACTCAGGTGAGGCCCCAGCCTCCACCTCCGGGATCAAATCCCAGGATAACACACACCTACAGTCCTGCTATTTACAACTTCAATTCCAGATGCCTTTTTCTTCATCTGTGACTCCATCCAGCTCTTACATTCAACTGCATTTTTGTGCACCCTTTCACTTTAAGACAGACTAACACTTCAAGGTGTTCCTTTTTTGCTGCTGGGGAACACCAGCAGGGATCTCAAAACAATTCATCACAAGTACTGTGACCTGAATACATCTCAGTATTTACAAACCAGAGTTGTCACAGATGGAAAATGCCCACCCTGCAAGAACAGGGAGCAGTTCACTCCAAAATAACTGTAGGATGTCTTAAAACAATGAGACAGGACAAAGTACAAGGATCAGGCAAATCACCATTGCAGCAGAACCAAAAGCATGGATGAGAATCATGTCATGAAAACCAAGAAGAAAACGTGGCATCACATCCAGATGAACACTGGCCATACAAATTCACTTCCCTGTCCCCTGCTCACCTGCACTTGACATTTCAGGATATGAAGAGTCTTGAAATGTTTTTTACTCAATATCTGGTTGCAGTCATTGATTTAATGTCTGTTTCTGTTTTCTGTTCACAGTCACCCCTCAGCCTTCCCTATAATGAACTGCACAGGCTGAACTCTTGAAATTTGGCTACACTGAAATACATCACTGATCATTTCACAGCAACCCCTTCACAGGGCTTGATCAGAAGACTCTGGGGGTTTAGTCCAGCTCTTTCCCCTAAGACTCATCAAGCCCTTCTCAACCTATTTGTAACTCTCTTAACAATAGTATATCTTAATCTCCATTTCACTAGTGTTGGCCATGCTGGTGTTTATTCAGTGGTCTTCACACTTAGAACAAATTTATTCTTTACAGTATCTTTCTAGGAAGTATCACCAAGTTTGCTATTGTCCAGTGAGACTATAAAAGAGTTAAAATAATTCCACAAATAACAAATCCCATACCAGAAATCTGCAGCACCAGATGTCACACAGTGCTAATGGTCTACACAAGTCTAAGCAATGCTACAGCTCCTCTTACAGGGATTTGTTTCTCCCAACAGGTGATGAAACAGTAGAAAAGGCAAAACAGAGGAAAAAAAGTCTCATAGATGAAAGTGCTCATGGAGCAGCTCTGCTAAACCAGCTTCTCCCCATCACAGATTGACTACAATGAAAAGATATTTTTATGCAGAATGAATTGTGCCTTCAAAGGCAACTTTATCACTACTGGAGTTATTACTTTATGTTGAAGTGGCAGGGTTTTTCCTGGGGAAAGATCCATCTTTTGGTGCATTCGACTTACTCTGCTTTGCTGCTTATGTCTGGAGAAAATAAAAGCCACCAGATTATTATTAAAGGCAAAACCATCCTTTTAGAGAAATACAAAGTATCACACCAGAGATACTCTGCTCCTCACCTATCCCAGGGAAAGGAAAGCACACTGAGACATCAAGAGAATCCAGAGGCAGATCAGCAGCAGAGACTCACGAGCAGAAAGACAAAAGGGCAGCTGCTGTGCCTCTAGAGTGTCCTGACCCCTTCCCTGACTGCTATTCCCCAGCTGACAGGAGACAGTTACCTGAATCAGTGCAATCAGAGGTGAAATGACAATGGTGATGCCCACTGCCAGAACTGCAGGAAGCTGGTAGCACAAGGATTTCCCTGCCCCTGTGGGCATGCACACAAAGACATCCTTCTCTCCTGCAAAAATAACAGAAGAAAGCTCAAGGCCTCTGAGTGGTGTTGAGTTCCTGGGGCTCAGGCTGGAGGGATGGGCAGAAACAGCACATGTGTGCATGTACCAGGTGGCATAGCAACAAAACACTTCAGTTTAGGCTCTAAAAGCACAGCAATACTTTGCATGCCAGCAGTGGTTTCCCTCAAAGAACCTCAGATTGCTTTGTAAACATTTAGAGACAGCTGTACAAAAGTACCAGAAGATACACAGAAACCAAGATAAAGATAAGTGAAGTTATTCATGCTGAATCTCCTCCAGAAAAGCTGCTTTTGCTAATTTTACAGACCTCCACTTACCACATTACCAGCCCCATGACAGAACTTCACCACATCCTCTTAAAGCTTATCCCAGAAAGGCCTCTCACATGAAAAAGGAGTTGGAAATCTCAACCACATTGATAATATCCTGCAGTGAGTGACTGTTCCTGCACTAACCAGGATCCAATTCAAGCCAGAAAGGTGCCAGTGACACCAGAGACATCTTGTATGCAGAATCCCACTTCTGACAGGTCTGTTGTCAACAGCGAGTGGTGACAGATGGAAACTGGACTGGGCACTGTTCTGATTCACACCGAGAGAGGTGCTGGGGGAGCTGGCAGCTTGTTTGTGTGAGCTGCCTGTCCACCTCCAGCTGGCTGTTAAGGGGGTGTGTCAACATCAGCACGAAAATGTTTCTGATAATGGCCCCATGATTCTGAGGAGCTCAGCTATGCCAAGAAATCAAGTTCTCTACTGGTATGGTCTTTAACACAAGGACAGTTTTACTCTGAAAATGTCTGAACGTTAACAGGTTTGATGTCATCTGACCACAATCACACTGGCAGGTGTGAGGAGACAACTAGAAAAGACACCAACAATGCTGCACTTTCCCATTTCCACGGCTGATGCAATGGCAGCGTCACAAAAACAAATGAAAGGAAAAGATGCAGAGCTCGTGTGCAGCACGTGCTCCTGGGCCACCAAAACCATCTCAGAGCAGAGGAGGGTGTGGAGAACTGGGCGCTCCTGCTTAGTCCAGGTGAGGTCTGCTCACATCAGGCACAACAGCAACTCCTGCAGTGTCACCCCACACGGAGATGGACACCCAGCCGTGTTCCAAACATCTCCCATTCTAAGCCTCACCTCTCACCACAGCCATGGTCGCACTTTCCTGCAGAGAAGTCTTGAAGGACTCGAACCCGAAGACCTTCTGCAGTGTTTTCCGGACCCTGCCCTCCAGGCCCGGGGGAGCCTTCCCGCTCATCCTAAGGATGCTGCGAACGGTGACAGGAACCTGAGCTAGAAACGGACGCTGCCACCCTCCTCTGCCCCAACCCCAACCCCCTCCCACCTGCACCACCTCCCCCAGGGCTTCCCTGCCACACTCCCCCTTTCTTCTCTCGGGGATGCTGATCCAGACGCCCTCACTGGAGAGGGCCACCATGTGTTCACTCTGGGCCAGCCCCTTCCAGTGGGGCACAGCAGAGGGGACTCATGGCGGGGGGGCCTCAGTGCCCACCCAACCCGCCCGCACCCGACAAGGAGGTGATGTGGGGGCAGGCGGCTCCTTCTCACCCACCCCCCATTCTCCCCAGTGTCCTTGCACACCCCACGTCCCCTGTCCCGGCCCCCACCCTCCGCGCTCGCTCCACACCCGGCCAGTGCTGTCGCGGCGCCACAAAATGACGTCAAAACCTTCAATTAAAGGGCCAGCCCGCGCACTTTTCATCCCCTCTCCTCCCCCGAGACGCTCCGCTCTGGCTCGCTGAGGGTTTTCCCCCCCGGCTCTGAGCTGCCTGCGCAGTTTCTCCTCTGGCTGTGAGGACGGGACTGCCCCGCTGCGCCGTGAGCCCGCTGAGGGCGGAAGAAGGGCAGCGTTGCCATGGTGACAGCGCCACGTGCGTCATCCCCGCGCGCCGGAAGTGCACCGCGGCGGGGCGGAAGATGGCGGCCGCGAAGCGCAGCGTTCTCTCCTCGCTGGCGGTTTACGCCGAGGACTCGGACCCGGAGTCGGACAGCGAGGCCGGCACGGCGGGGAGCGATGGGGGAGCACCCACGGGTGAGAGCGGGCAGGGAGCTGGGACAGGGGGCGGGCTGGGCCGCCAGAGTTCCCCCGTGCGGCCCGCGCCGGCCTGGCGCTCTCCTCTGTGTGAAGGGAAGGCCCCGCACGCAGCCACTTCCCCTTCCCTCACCGTTTTCCTTTTGTCTTCCTCCTTAGGAGAGAAAGGAGGCTTGGTCTCAGTTGGGTATGGAGAAGATGACTTTACCCGCCTGGATGGGGACGAGGAAGGGTACGAAGAGGAGGACGATGAGAACAGCAGGCAGTCAGTAAGTACCTCCCTGCTCCAGGAGCTTGTCTTGACCCCTTACACAGGTTTTAAAGGCTTTTCTCTTTCAAATAAAAGCCCCGAATAGTGACCTGTGGTGGAACCTGGACTATCTGGTTCCTGGTGTGGGTTTCAGCACTTTCCATTTACTCCTTTCCCCTTTGTTTTCATGTAGAAAGCATTTGCCCTGAAACCCATCAGCAGCTTGGTACAGCTCGTGTTGCTCGTTACTGTGTTGGTGTCGTTGAACTCTTTTATGGGAAAAAGGCTATTACAGCCGCTCCAAATAAAAGCTATTTTTAAAACATAGTTGACATATAAGAACCTTGTGAGAGGACTACACTGTCAGCTGGTGGATTAAAAAGAATAAACTTCTATACTGTCTTAAATTATTCTTTTGTGTGTAGCTCAGTCCACTGTCTGCATCAGGTCACTGTGATGTAACAGTGTCCTGTCTACACGTGGGTGGCTTTTGTCTGTCACAGGTGCATGGCACGTGTCTGATATCACCTGAAGTCTGAGATAATGACAGTGTGTGGGGACAGGACACGGAGCTCACAGTCTGGGAATCAGCTGCATGACACTGAAGGATGTGTAGTTCTGCCCTGGGTCTGGGGGAGTGAAACAATAAGTTTGAAGGGGAAAAGGGAAAGTTCTCATCTCTTTTCTTTATTGTCACCCTTTTTCTTACCACTGTTTTATCTTCTCCCTTTTCCAGTTCTTTCTTTTACCACATAGCCAAAACCCCAGGGCTACTCCTCTAACTCTTCCTCACTGAAATCTGCTTTGTGTGTGTTAGATCAGTCTCTTAGCAGACACTATTTTCTGCCATCTGTCTGCCCAAGTAGCAGCCAAGAAATTCCTCAGTCTCTTGTTCCTGCTTTAAGTTCTGTTGCCCCTGGTGTCTCCCTTAGCAAAGCAGTAAAGTTTTTCTACTGCTTCAGTGATTCTTCTTTCTATATCCAGCACTTCTAGACTCTGTTTCAGTGAGGTCTCTCTAGTTCAAAGGAAGCCCTGTGTGTGATCCAGGGGCTTGCCAAGGTCAGCTGTGTTTAGTTAGTATTGTAAAGGGGGTGTAAATGCAGTGGTTTTATTGCATACACAGCTTTTGGGGCAGGTTGCAGCTGTCCAGGAAATGAGTGGCCATCAGTCAGTCACTCTGGTGCCAGTCAGTGGATCTTGCATAGGGCCGTGGTTACAGTGCAGGTTGTACAAGTTACTCTCCTTTTTTTTTTCCATTAAACATTCTCTGAGCAGATTTGAGAACTTCCTTGGCATTGCTTTTGCTGGTAGCTCATGGGGGATACGAGCTGTTTTTAGAAAGCAGGATGAGGTGGACTCAGGTTGTCCTGTGCTTTGCTCTGTACAACTCAGTGGGTGTTTTAACTTTTAACAGCGACTGAAAAGCCTCTCTTTTTATTCAGAGCCGTTTGTTAATGTTGTTACTGCTTGCTAAGTTAGAAGTTTATGAGAGCTGTTTCAGTTACTGTCTGCAACATTGATAATTCAACCCGTTATTGCTTTGATGAAAATCACTTTTATCTATATAATAGACACTGTAGAGGGGAGAGCAATCTCATTTGTGGTAAACACCAAGTTAGTTGGTTCTTTTCTAGTTACAAACTCACTGTATGAAACCTTTGACAGTCTGGACTGAATTGTTGCCATATGTGCATCTTTCAGAAAGGGAAAGTGGAGAGTAGCTGAAGTGAAGGAGTTGTGTCTCACATCTGTAACAGAGGCATCTCAATTCAGTCATTAAAACTTCCTGATGTTATTGTGTGCTCAGTCTCTAGCTTGTCTTGTCAGAACTGGCTCATGTGTCAATACTTCCAGGTGGGCAATTCCTTGTAAACTCTTCCTTTCAGTTGCACCTCTCTTTCACTTTTTCTTTTGTTTCCCTTTTTGAAGCTGAAACACCAAGTTCTTGTTTTGGGGCCAACATTGAAATTTGTGGGAAACTTTGGAAGAAAAACAATTTTGCTGAGTTATGTGAGCATGAAAAACACTTTCTGCTCCTCAGACTTGTTTTGAACCCAAAGGATGTGCTTATGTCTAGAAACAGGGGAACCTGGAAGATGCCCAGTGAGGGGACAGCAGCAGGTTTACTGCCACTGGGGACCAAACTGGAGCTTCCTGCACACCTGGTGTGCATTTTCACACATTGCTGTATTCAGTATTTTAAGTTTTCACAGGGCAGAAGTTCCCCCAGTTCTTTGGTTTATCTCTGGTTCATAAAATAAATCTCTTAAAAATGGAGATTGTTACCTGTAATTTGTCAGTGTTCCCTTCTGTGGAGGTTCACAGCATCTGCAAGCAAGGCACAAGAGCTCTGCAGCAGCAAGGAGGTTGTGTCTGCTGGATCCCTGGAACTTGGTGCTAGGCCAGACCCTCTCCAAGCCTGCATGTTTGGTTTGGTGGCAGGCCAGCTGTGTGTCCTGTGTGTGTTGCTGATGCTTGGGACTATCACAGGTCTTGCAAATGCTGCTTTTTCTGTGGGTACTGCTGAACAGAGGCTCTTCAATCACCACCTGCCAACTGGATGGGACAGAATTATCAAAGGACAAATGCTTTTTCCCCCAGTTCTGCTGCTTCTTGTTGTCTGATTCTGAGCATTCCAGAACTGCATGAGTTTTGTAGGGACAACTGCTACTGAGTGATGCTTTTGCCTACAAAAACCCCCCAAACCAAACAAACACTTCATCCCCTGACTGTAGGACTTATTTGCTGGTTATGAGTGGGTGGGGCAATACTACCCTCCATGGAAAGGGTCTTGGCTGCTGCTGGGCTGCTGAATGCCCTTTGCTGTAAGTTCAGTTACTTGCCAGGTCTGCTCTTTAAGCTTAATCCTGTAAATTCTTGTCTTGTAGGAAGATGACGATTCAGAGACTGAAAAACCTGAGGCTGGTGACCTAAAGGTATTTGAAAGTGTGGTCTGGTGGTGGTGGGGAAGCTCAGTACAAGAGGAGTAAGTCTTAACAGCATGGCTTGGTGTTCATTTGTGATCTGTAGTTAGTTCCACACCTTTTGTAGTTTTAACCTGTGTTTCTGACTTTACTTCTGGCTTCTGCCAAAGGCAGTTAACAGATCACAGGCTCTGAGTCACAATGAAGGTCAGCCTTCATGAATTTGGTCATGTTGTGCATTAGATCTGAAGTTTGCTGACAGCATCTCACCTGTTTTGCAGTGATGTGGGAGGTGCAACATCCATACAGAATTCTGTATGACCAGTGTTAGTTGGAATAATTTCTTCATTTAGAGCAAGTTAATAAATGATCCTGTGCTCTTAGAGCCCTGGAAGGTGTCAAAATCAATTCAGTTGTCTCCAGCTCTGTCCTTCTGAATGAGGCAGTTTTGTAAAGGTCATAGATAAATTTAAAAATTTGAAATAAGATCCCCAGATAATAGCTATTATCATAAATAATTGAAATCATCTTTGTCTTGGGATTTCACCTTGTTTCTGCTGAACAGCAGGTGTTTAACAGCACACAGGACATGGATCAGGCTCAAAGCTGGAGGACAGAAGACCAAATCCATTTGAAACCATAGACAACTGTGTTTAAATTTTTTATGTTAGTTCAGTAGAAGCAGCCCTGTTCATCAGGGATGCTGAGTGATGAACGATTGCAAGGGCATTTATTTTATCCAGCAGCTTCTTCAAGGATGCAGACAGTCCCTAAACTGCTGCAAAAACCAGAGGGCTGTGCTGCAAATCAAAATTCTGTAGAGAATTTGATTTACCACAGGGCTTTGATAGGCTAGGATGGAGGCAAATGGATGTGTTTAGCTATTCTATTTGAATTCATTTCATAGCAGCACCTTCTTCCAGCTCCCACAATATTCTTATGGATTTACAGTGATACACAGCTGGAAATCTTGGCAGCTGCACTGCAACTGGTAAAGTCTCAGTGTGTGGAATGGCTCCCAGGCACTTGGAAATGGAATATATTGTCTCCTTTCCTTGTTGCAAGAAAGATTTTATTTTTTTTTTTAAAGAAAGGAAAAGGGAATCTCTCACTTTAATCCTTTTTCTACTTCTACATTTTTGCCATGGTAAACATTCTAGCAATATGTTTCTGTAAAAACTGCTGGATTCAAATGTGTACTATGAAATAAAAGTAAGGGATTTCCTTCGAAGATAAATTTGGTGTAAATCAAGCTTTTGAAGTTGTGTAGTAGGGTCCTGTTGCAAGTGTGTGCATTTCTGTCTTCTCTAAAAGGGCTGTAGGACTTGAGGGCAGTGGAGAATGGGTCTGGCAGAGAAAGAACAGAATGAGACTGTGGTTGCTCTTATCTGAGTAGTCCTACATGACAGAAACCTTACCTCTGAATTGTGTGGTTGCTGCTTTAATATCCCACTGACATTTCATGTTGGCTTGTTTAAAAAGCTTCTTGATTTCAGTGAGTTTGGTGTGCTGCTGTCCAGGTGCATTTTGTGCTTCTGAAGAAAAGCCACACGTGGCCACAGAGCAGCATTTCATCTTCAGTGAGGAAGCAAAGAAATAATGAAAGTATTAAAAATAAAAAACATTTTGTATCTTTGTAGACTGTGCAGTATTAACTCTGCAAGAACTGAAAACGTGAATTAAAGGAAAGAAATAAAACAAAGGTAAAATGTAATTCCTGCCATCCCAGTGTGGCATGAAAAAGTGAGGATTTGAGAAGAGTAGGAGGGAGGCAAAGCTGAACTGAGTCTGAAACTCAGAAGTTTCAGACTTCCATGTCATCCTTAATAGATGTTTTCAAACACAAGTGAAAAAGGGAATTGTCTCCTGTGGCCTTTAGGGTTTTCTGAGTGTGAGGTCCCAGCTGCACAGGCAGCTGGCACTGGGCAGGGTGGGGCTGTGGAGCAGCCCAGTGCCCTGCTGGGGTGTGGCTGTGGGGACACGGCGCAGCTGCACCAGCCACGCTGTTAAGAAATTCACTTGGGATGGGAAGAGCTGGAACATCCCTGTGGAAGTATTTGTACTTGGAGCAGCTGCAAATGTTTCCTATCCCCTTTTTCCACCAAGTGGCAGTGTTCACCATCCTCACTGCTTGGAGCTGGCAATGTCTGTGACAGCTAACAAGTGTTGTAGTTACTGTAAATCCAAAGTGCAGCAAAAAGGGAGGCCTTTGATTATAACTTGCTAACGGTTTTGGGTAAATTAATTTTGTTTTGAACCTGCAGATTGTTGTAGTTGTGCCTTCTCAGTTTCATGGAGGCATCAGAGACCTGGAAATGTGTTTAAAGAGATTCCCCATGCTCTTTATATATGGCCAGGGCTTTTCCAAGGTCTGAATCTGAACATGAGCAGAAAGTAAATAATTTAAAAAGCATGAATGAATTTTAAAAAATGCAGTTCATCAGTTAATTATAGTCATTTCAAGCCCTGAAATTTTTTTTTTTTTGCTGGTGTTTTGCCTGTGTACATATTGTGAATCAACTATCTAGAGTTTATACCTTGAATAATGGAGCCAGGTTGTGTGGAGCAGTTCCCTTGTTGCTGGTGCATCCTGTGATTTGGCACTTGGATAGTGCCAGACACAAAACCTCCAGAAGGGTCAGTTATGGATGGAGTCAGAGGAGACAGAAGTGGGGAATGATGTAAAAATTCTTTGGTAAAGTGATGATGGGGAGAGTGGAATTTGGATCCTGCCTCAAATAGCCCCACTGGGAAGATATTTATTTTGTATTTGTCTCAGATTTTTCTCTTGATCTCGGAGAATCTGCCCCTCCTTGTTTTTGATGAAGGGAAACTCTGGCTGTTCAGCCCTGGTTCCTCACTGGAGGGGAAGCCAATACAAGATGTTGGTTGGGACTGCAGCTTTCCTCTGGGTTATTTTTTTTGCCAAGGAGCAAGTCACAATAAACTTTCCAAGTTCTAACATTGTGATGTCAAACTGCTGTTTTCTCTCTGCTCTTGGCGAGATAGAGAAGTTTTTATACACCTGTTTGGAGGAAAAAGTGTGCCAGGAGGAGGAGAATATTTAAGCCTCATCAGTCACCTGGTAGCATTCTTCCAGAGCAGACTTCTGGCCCATGGAATTCATGTTACTGAGCATCTGTGAGTTATTCAAAAACACACCGTGCTTGCAGCAAAAAGCAGAATCCTTCTCTTTAAGCAGCAGATTCAGATACATTCAGATGTGTTCAGTGGCATCCTGTAACTGCATTTTGAAGTGCTTCAGGCACTCGTGGGCAACTGGAGATTCAAATCTGGGTAGAATTAACTGCTCTTCCAGAAATCAAATCTGGATGGATGTGCTCAGGCTCTGGGACACGGCAGGTTAGTGAACCACAGTCACTTTTACCTGAGCAGTCAGCAATTGTAAACAAGCATCTGCCTTAAAAGCACTTTAGAAACAAAACCTTCTGTTTTGAAGGAAAAATAAATAGGCAACAAAATCTGTTGTTTAACAGTGATGTTAAAATCGTGAAATCCACAGCGTGGATGAGTTCTTTGTGCCCTTTGCTCAGCTGCTGGAGCCCTGGGCACAAACTGAAGGAGGTTTGGGGTTGGGTGTGAAATGTGGTGTTGTGCTGGTTTGGAAGGACAGGGTTAAATGGCTGCAGGGGGTGCAGGTCGCTGGGGCTCTGGTTACAGCCTTGATGCAGCAACAAGATACAAGCTTTCAGAGCTCACTAAATGCACCAGCCCTGCTGGAAAACGAAAAATGAACCTTAAAATATTGACCTTGTACTCCAAGCCTCTCCTGAGCAGTTCTGTGCTTCATACTGGAGGGTTAGATGAATAACAGGTTGCAAGTGTTGATCAAGGACAGAGCCCAGCCCTGCAGCTTGGCTCCTGGAGCTTTCCCAGAGGGAAATCATTAACTCTTGAGCCTTGATTGTTGTATCAGGACCAGCCAGTGCAGGAAAGCTAAGAAATTTGCCACTCCCTTGGCAGGTGAATGCCTGACACATGGTGGAAGTTTTTAAGAACAGGTGGCTACTTTGATGTTTTTCTTTCCTTTTGGTTTTGTTTTAAAGGGTCCCCTCTGGGTCCTGGAGGTGTTGTAAGGAGAGGCAGCCAAACTGGGATCTAGCAGAAGGCTGTCAGATTTTGAGAGGAATACTGTGCCTCTAAGCATGTCTGAGTACCTCCTCTTAATAATCATCAGCTCTTTATTATGTTTAGCTTTTATTGATCCAGCATACCTGTAAAGTAATTCTACTGTTATGATGTGTAGGTGTGTACTAATACTTAGAGGCTTTTGACTGCAGTGGTTTTTTTTATCTTGCCTACCCATTAACCTGTTTGTTTAACTACCAAAATTATCTTGATTTAAAGTAAAAGTGGTAAGTGCTGAGAACCAATAAATGGGTGTGTGTGCAATTATGTAATCCCTGAAATTAACTCTTACTTGGATAAGGCATATTAATTTTTTCTGAATTCTCCATACATTCATCAAGCCAGGGTCTCAAAAAATGCTTGAATCTACCCATTAACTTTCATCTCAGGTGTAATTATTTTGCTCCAAAGAAGGGGAAAAGTATGTTTGGGAAAAGGTTTATCCTTAATGTGGCCTTGCATTATGCATGGCTGTGAGCATTCCTCCAGAACCAATTTCAAAGCATGAACTGTGCAGTTCCCAGGGTCGGGGTCAAGGTTGGAACTCCAGTGGTTTGTTTCCTCACTCATTCCTTTGCCTGGAAGCACACCCTGAAGGTGCCACTGATAAGCACTCCGATTCTTTTTCTGTGTTTTAGCTTCCTTTTAACATATTTGTGTGAAATGCTGTCAGTGCTTCCAACTCCGTGTGGTTTTCCCTTGTTTTGGGTTTGACAGATGCTTTTTCAGAGCTCTGTGGAGAGAGCTGGAGAGTTTTGCAGAGTTTAGAGGGGAGTAGAGGTAACTCAGCTGTTCTCTGCACTGCTACAGTCAGTGCCCAGACATGAAACCAGCAGATATCTGGTTCCCATTTTATCTGGGTGAACCTTGGTTATTTCCAGAGAATATCACAGGCAGTCAAAGCTGTTCTGCGTGCAGGAAGTAAAACAACATTTGGCATCTGGGATTATTTTGCCCCTTGCCACACGTACTCCTGTCTCCAGCTCTGTCTGAGAGGGAGACAGATCACAGCCTTGGAGCTGGAATACCTCCTGGAGAGCTGCTGGCTTCCATCCAGCTCTGGAGCTGTTTGGAAGGTGAGACATGTCCGTGGACATGCTTGTTCCTTCCTCCCCGCCGGGCATACATGTTGCAGCAGACTCTTCGCTGCCTGCAGTACTAAATACCAGGGATTATTGACACAGGTGTGGCTTGCCTTCCTCCAAAGAAGAGCCAGGCTTGTTCTGTTTGTCTTTAAACTTGAAGAAAAGTCCTTTCTGGAGCTGCTTCCCCGCGCATATTTCACCTGATAAAGGTCTGAGTTCTTCAAGTCCAGCTCTGTAGCTGCAATTATTTCTGGCGGCTCTTCTGAGTGTGCAGGTCTGTGCATGTCAGAGTGAGAGGCTGAGCAGTCAGCACAGATGGAATATTGCCTCCAATTCCAGCAAACAGCTGAAAATAGCTCCTTCCAGCTGCCCTGTTCTGGGTACAGAAGGAACAAAATCCGGATAAACTCCATGGGATCCATTCATGGAGGAATGAGTTTCTCACTGAGGATATTTGCTCTTACACCTTGCCTCTACTCCAAGCCATGGAGAATTTTTAGCACTATGTGCTAGGAGAGAAAGCTTGTGCAAGAAGTTAATTTTGTTAACTCTCCTGAGCCTTTCCTTTGCTGCTGTGAGGCTTCTGAATTTTCACAGCCCACCTTCACCTTCTGCTTAATTCTGCACTGCAACAAGCTGTAAAAAATAAAATCATCAGAGTAGCTTGACACCTCCAGCCTTGTCATGTCTTGCTGGTACTTCACCAGTGAATTTCAGTTTCACTGTAGGAAGCAGAAGTGACTTGAAAGCAGAATTTTGGGGCTGTGCAGATCAAGGACAGTCTGCTGGGAGCTGTTGTGCTCCTGGGGCTGTGAAGGGAAGCAGGTAGCTTTGGGACCAGGCTCCACTGGGAAGCAGGTGTTATTAACTCCACATAGAAAGCAAAAGTTCTGGCACACAGTTCTTTGGAAATTACTCCTAACAAATAATCTTTGTCAAATATTGAGATAGCATATGTCAGGTGAATAGAGTCAAGTTTCAAAGAAGCTGTTTAAGGGCTTTATTCTATGAATGCTTCCTTTCTAAAGCACTTTCTCACTGAAATGTTTTGCCAGGTCTTGGTTGGGATTTTTTCAGTGGGTTGTTCTGTTTTTTTCACTTCATTAATGAATGTGGATTTTTGGATGTAATTTAGCTGAAAAAGTAAAAGGCAGTGTCAGCTAGACACATTTTGATAGGAAATGTCTCAGGAGTTGACTCTTTGATTTGTTCTTCCTTCCCTTTCTATCTGTGACTGCATCTCCAAACAGATTTGTAAAGCCTGTACATAAGTATCACTGAAGGGAATGTATCAGGTTTTTTTATTTCTTATTTTACTTATTTCTGAGCTGCTGGACTTCTCTTGGTATCTAGATCATGGTCCCTACAGGTTTCTCTTAGTTAAATTTCTTCTGCTGAACTGGGCACTTTGCCTGGAGCTATGTAGCAGAGCTGGCAAACAGGATATGGCTGTAGGAAATGTGCTGGTTTCAAGCTTTCTCTTGGGATTCTCCTCTCTCACAATACAAGAAAAAAAAGAAAGGGTTGGGGAGGAGGAGGAATAAAGGCATTGTACTCCTGTTGCCTGGCTTTCTGTTCCCCAGACTCTAAATGCACTTGACATGCACTGTTTGCTGCCTTCAGCCTGGGTGCACACCAACATCAGGCAGATCTGGGGAGCAAGAAATGAAATTGTTGTTGTCATGAACTTTTAATATTAAATGAGACATTTCTGGTGTTCTGTTCCCATAAGCACTTCTGATCTTTGTAGAGGAAAAGCAAGAACATAATTGCTACCATGTTCCTTTAAAAAAAAGAAAATAAAGGGAAGAAAAAAAGCACGATGCAGGGTTTGGAGTTATTTTTTTCTTGCTGCCTGCATGATGTAGATGCTTCACCTGTTTGCTCTGGCAAAGCCAACATCACTATTGGCTTAGACACCTCTAACACTTTCTGCTAAGTTATGGTTTCTTTCCATCATACTCAGCCAAGTGAGGCTGTTTGTGCGTTGGGACTACAGGAAATTTTCTGAATTGCAGAGAGGAGGGAAAATTACAAAAACTTGTTGCTGGCACTTGCTCAGATTCAAGAAATCCACTGTAACAGCTGTTAAGAGCCAGATCCCCTGGCTGCTGGTGGAAGGACTGTACTGAAAAATTCTCTGCAACATCTTCAAACTAATACACTGCTTGACAATGATGTAACTGGTCTGTACATTTTGTTGCAGTTTAAACTGGCATTAAATTTATGTGACAACACTCAAGTGAAGTAGTTGGGAGAGAGAAAAGATTCTGCAACACAAGAGCATTCACTGAAAAAAATAGAAAATGTGGAGGAGGAGAGACTGTCTGAGCTAGTTGTTTTTAATATTACCTGGAAGTCAGTGGAAAAATGAAGCTGCAGGATTCAGTTGGCTGCAAGTCTGGGAATGCAACTGAGTGGTGGCAAACCTGGCATCAACTTCACCATTTCTTAAAATTAGCATCTTAGTTAAAGCCATCAGGGTCTGGTTTTGTATCTTCTGCCTCCCTCTTGAACCCTTTGTCCTGGTAGTTTGAAGTGCACCTGCACTGACATGTGCACCTGCTTCTGCAAGAATTGCTTGAATTTGTACCTTGTGGCGACAGTTCGTGCCAGCAGTTATGTTGGATTTTATGGATCTTGTTTCAGCAAGTATTTAGTGAGCATTGTTTCAAGTCAGTCCATTCTTTCCATTAAATAAAGCTGTTCTGGGCAAGCCTGTCCAAACTGGAATTCTTCAGTCTCAGATTCATATTGTTTTGCTTCCTTCCTTTAATCTCTGTTCCATGCTGTGATGATTGTGTTTGGTTGTTTTTATTTTCCATGGAGTCTGAGCAGACACTGGTTTTTATGTAACTGGATGGAGCCACTGTAGGACTGAAAGATGGTTTATATTTCACCCCAGTGAGGTGAAAGCTTCAGACAAAATGCAGCACTTTCCTTATGTGTGTGTACACACACTCCTTCATCTTGCTCCTCTTTAACTGGTGATGATACAGGCAAACTGAACCAGCACTCTGGGTGCTCATGAGCCAGGCTCTTGCAGGCACAGTCATCTTGTCCAGGGCTTGAAAAAAAAAAACAAAAACATTTGTCTTGGCAAAGTGGAAAAAATGAAAAACCTTTTCCTATACTCAAACAGGATTAGTAGCAGCATTAGCATTGTCTGCCATCTGTGAGCTGATGTGCACAATTGTTCTTAGAAGCACAGAAATCTATGAAAAAGATGTGGTTTGGGGTTTTTTAAATACTTTGTCCATAGCAGTTTGTGCTCTTCAGAGTCTGCTCTTTATTAGTCTCCAGATCAGGGGAAAGGAGTCTCCCTCCTGCTTGTTTTTGTGTTTCTGGTCTGCTTCCAGTTTGGCTCTGGAGCACTGTGGCATCCCTGGACTCCTTTCAGTGGCTCTGTTGGAGTGAGGTTATCTGGCTTTGGGCCCTTAAACTGTTGGTCTTGTGAGATCAAGGCAGAGTAGATGGCAGCCAGAAAATCAACTTGCTGAGTGCATGATAAGGCACAGTACTGCTTTTTTGCTTTTTTTTTTTTTTAAATTCAGTCAAGCCAGAAGTGAATTTAGAGTTGCTTCTGTACAGATTTTCAGGGTTTTGGTTTGTGAAAACTCTGTGATACAGATGCCACTAGCAAAGTCTTAATCTTGTTATTGTTTGAAATGTCTCAGAATTAAAATGGAAATGAACCCTTTAAGTGGTGCCTTTAGCTATGGGATGCTTGAAATTTCTAATAATTTCATGTATTTACTCTGATAGGGAGATTTGACATAAAATCCCTCTTAATGGAGCCACTCACATGCTTGATTTTCTGCTCCATGTGAGATACTGATACATAGCACAATAGATATTGGTGGTACAATGTACAGAGAGATCACCCTTGCCTAAGTGGATTTAGGTAACTACCCTATATAAAATTCAGTTACCTTCAAATTTTCCATTGTTTAAATGCTTTGGAATTCCTTTAGAAATCTCTCATCCACACATAAATATTTCTTCTCTTTCATAACCAAAAGGTAGCAACTTTTCAGTATTTATTGTACCTTATTTTTCCACTTGGTGATTCTCCATTTCATTCCACTTAATGGATTAGATTAGATCTGCAGATTTGTGGTTTTTATGCTGTCTTTCCTAATCAGTTCATTGTACTCATCATTTGTCTCAAACTTCAATTAGCCTAAGGGAGTGTAGAACAGTTCTCGTTGTGTGATTGCTCTGCTGGAGGTTTTTAGAATGTTCTGGATCTTCAGTAGATACTCAGAAGTTTGAACAAGACTTCTGAAACCTTACATCTGCCAAACTTTGGTCAAATTGTTGATGCTTGCCTCGTAGTTTTCAACAGCAAGCCGAGCAAATATGAACAAGCACTGTAGGAGAAGTTGGTCATCCGTTTGTTTTTTGAAGGCATTTAAGAGGTTTGAAAGCAGCCTAGGTTAGTGTTGATGTCTCCAGCTTGTTCAGGATGGGTGGAGGTATGAAGGAACTCATCACTAAGCAGAATTCCTGTCCCCTGGGCAGTGAGGTGTGGCTGCAATGCAGTGCTGAACGTGTTTGCTTTTGCTTGGTGTAGCTCTGGGCTCTCTGATGTCTTGGCTGAGACCTGCAGCTGTGGTGGCAAAGTGTGGGCCAGGGCAAAACACTGGGGCCTGATTTAGCCTGTTATAAATGGGTCACACTTAAAGGACGCAAATTAAAGAAGAAAATTCTGGTAAAAGCAAACTTCCTCATGATTCTAGAAGGTCATAGAATATACTGTTTAACACATCTGACATTGCAGAGATCTTTGTTTAATATAAGGTACGTGACAGGAGAGGGTTTGGCCATCAGATTCTCTCTCAGCTTATTACTTCATGTTTCCTGAGAGCTGTGTGCTTATGCTTGGTATTAACTCCAGGCATACAGGAGACTTGAAAATGGGCTTCTGGAAAAGTCAGAAATTCAGCACAGCCCCCTGCAAGGCTGTTAGTGGCCCAGATAAGGCAGCCAGTGTCTAATGCTCCTGAATTTGTCTGTGCCACTGGGTTGCTTAAGTGCCTGCTTGGCAATATTGCTATTTTGGGGGGTTATTTCTCTTGCCCTTGAGGACAAGTGGGCAGAAGGAGATGGGGAGCATAATGGAATTATAAATGCAGTGCTGGGTATGAGGAAGGATCAAGAGGTGCTCAGGAACAGAGCCTGTCTCTTCCACTTCCCTCTCAGTTCCACTTACAACTTTCGAGAGATGGGAGTGCAGGATGTAGTTTAGTCAAGGTTGGAGCTGAAGCAGTTCCCTCCTTTCACCTCAACAAACATTTGCTTGTTGTCTCAAACCAAGGTGAGAAAGAGTTTTAATTACCCATCTAGCGAGTTGCCCCCTGAGAGGGAATGAGCAGCCTCTGACCACGTGTATTTACTGCTGGTGAGTCACTGGATGTGCCTGGACAGATGTTACCTTGCATCTGCAGCTCTGTGAGCTCCTCCAGCCTTCCTGCTCATCTGGGTTTGTCTTCACAGCCCATCCATTACCACAGAATTGCTTCCACTTCTCCAGTGGTGACCTCAGTCCCCACTCTCAGGCTGTGAACTCCCCATCCATGTAGCTTTGGGGAGAGCACAGTTTGGATTCCCTGGATTCCTGTCCAGTGCTCTCACTAAAGAGAACTGCTGCTTTGGCATGAAGTTTTTGCTTTGAAATGTCATGTTCCTGTTTAATTTTTTTCTCTCTTGCTGCTGGAGGCCCTGGGAGAAGAGCTGTTGGTGCACACACCAGAGGCATTGTCTGAGACAGGCTGTGACACTTCAGCCATCTCAGAGGGGCCAGGGCCAGCTGGCCAGGGAAAGATGCATGTTCCTCTGTGTACTTCTTTCTTTTTCTAAAATAGCCTTAGCCTTGTGTTTTTGTGATCCAAGTGTCCTAATGCAGAAATAGTGCTTTCCTTTTTTTTTTTTGTATCTCTTCCATGAATGGCTGTAAAAATTCCCTGTAGCAGTCAGTGCTGCACAAAGGATTTGTTTTTCTGCTTCCAGAGGGCTTTGGCTTCTCTGAAAATGGGTCATTTTCAGCGTGAGTTTGGCACAGGCTGTTCCCACATCTGGCTTGGTGACCTCACTGCTCTCTCCTCACCTGATGCACCTCTCACCTGACTGGAAATGGAGAAAAGCAGGTTGTCAGGGTGCAGTTACCAAGCAGCAAGGAGGCAACATTCTGTCAGTGTCAGGTTCAATGAATGGCTTCAGTGTTTGGAGGCACTGAGGAATTTTGGACAAACAGTCCAATGAGTCACAAAAGGTCTTTGGGAGGGAGGGAGGCAGGGAGAGAGGGCAGTGTTGGGATACAGCTGGTACTGTTTCAGGAACTTTATTTGTGCTGAACTTGATATCCCTTGTGACTCTCCTAGGATTTCCCAGAAGCACCAAAATATTTGGGTGTTGTTCTCAGTATGGTGAAACCATATTTAAGAGTGTCTTATCCTACATAATGCCTCCTGCTCAGCACACTCTGCTATAAACATCTGCAAATGAAGTGTCCTTAATTTCTATAACCAGGCAAGGATTAGCTGGGAGGAGATCTCCAAGCCAGTGGAGGTTGCCCTTGAGTCTGTGGTAGAGCAGGCTGGCTGTATCACTCCTGGAAAGCAGCAGCAGGAGAACTGACAGTGGGATCATCCTTCTAAAACAGGAACACAGGATCTGCACCACCACACACACACATCTGGCAAACCTCTGCAGCCTGGGACCCTGCAGAGCTCTGGGAGGCTGGAGAGGCTGATCAGGAGCTGCCCTGAAGTCACTGAGCTGTGGCTCTGGGACATGTGGGCTGTTGTCACATTGCTCTGGGGAATGCACCAGGCTGATCCTGCTCAGAGCACTGGGAGTTGCCCTGGCCTGTGGTTGGCATTCCCAGGACTAAAGGAGTCTCCTGCAGGCTGAGTCCAGCCTGTGCTCACATAACTGTGCTCTAAAACACTGACTCCTGGTTGGTGCCCAGGGCCAGTCATCAAAAATGAAGAATCTGTGGTTTGATCTGTTTTGAAGAAATGCTTTGAATACAGCAGTTCCTGTAGAATTCCAAAGGAATTCAGTGTCCAAGACCTGGTGAAACAAAGCTTTAATTCTCTCATTAAATTGAGCTTTGCAAAGAAATGGAGCATCCTGTTAGACTTTGACTTTCCATGGTCCAGACACTGTCCTCTTATCTAATAAATTGAGTGTCATTCTTAATTTTTATTTTATTGTCTCAGGATATAGTCATAAATTTATAAATGAACAAACAGCGAAGCTTTTTAGGTTGGAGGCATAACTCGATTAAAATCTGTTTCTACCTTCTTTTTTGCAGGAATTCTCAGAAGTGGAGAAAAGAGATCCTCAGGAGCTAGTTGGTAAGTTCACTCAGAAGTATTTATTCACAGAGTTCTTTTCAAGATAGACCTTGTAAATCCCACTTTGTAAAAAGCATCTTCCCTCTGCCCTGGCAATGGTGTAGTTTCAATTACTGCCTGAATATCTTCAGTGAACTTCTCTGGGAGAAAGGTTTCATGCCTAAAAAGATGAAAATAAATTCATGTTTAAAACATGTATGTAAAGGGCAGTGTTGGTGTTTTTCTAGATCAGCTTACAACCAATAGTGTAGCTTTGTCTAGACAGAGCCAGTGGAACCAGAATTGATGAATTTTTTCTGTGGCTTCCAAAACTTACCAAAAAGTATCCCCATTTAAATGTGAGCCACTTGGAGATTTACACACTGACATGCTGTACTGTGTGTTTTCTAATGGTTACTAAAACTTACTTGATTTTTGTAACATCTCATTTATTCATTGCACCATTATTAGATTTGTAAAGTCCAGAGTTTTCAGCTTGAAGTATAATCCTCTGTTTGGTCTCTTCGGAGCTCCACAGAAACTGTATTTTATATTGCATTTCTGACTGTCTTGAACTGATCCTCTGTTCCTGAGGTTACTCCTGCAGTTGTAAGGTATCATATTATAATATCATTAAAAACTAATGATTTTTGGAAGTTGCTTCATTTCTCAAATCAGTTTGCTATTTCAGCCATAAAATGTGATAAGTGTAAATTAAGGTGGTAAATACTCAGGTGCTCAGTTTTGACTTCTACAGCAGCCATCACTGAAGTCTGGGATTTTAAAGTCCTTTTTAGTTGGCCTACCCAGACTTTGCAACTGCTCTATTGGATTTTCTGCCTTTAGAGGGCAAAACTGCTTCAACCAATCTCTTCATCAAATGCAACAGAAATCTTTCTCCAATCCACCCATTTGCCTCAAAATGCACCCTGGTAATATGGATGAGACAACAGCATTTGGGGTAAAAAGTACAGCAAAATCTCTGTAAGCCAACTGTTCTTTTATTCTGTATTTTACACATGGGTGAAGCTGTGCAGTTGTGAACCAGTGTAGTGGGAAGTCCTTTCTTCCTGAAGGTGCAAGACTCGGGTTACAATTCTGTTCTTTTCCCCCAGTGACTGCCCAGACTGGATTTCTTTGTTCTCACTATGGCCGAGAGCAAAGGGTTTAAAAGCAGCACAGGGAGCACTTGGTAACGTGACAACTCAGGGGTGAGCAGTATGGGAGGGTCTCAGACCTGGCTTGAGATGTCTGCAATCTTATCTTTAATATTCTTTCCCAACAGCAGTGTGCAGGCTGGCTCTGTGCAGATCCAGGCTATTAGAGGTCAGCATACCTGTCATGCTGGATTATGTGGGTCTGTTCCATTAGACCATATCTTATCTAGCTGAAAAGGAACTGTTGCAGGAGACTTACAGTTGGAGTAATGTAAGAACCACTCCCTTTCTGGAAAATTGGACTTTGACAGTTAAAATTCTTCAATGGAAAAAGGTGCAAGATTTTCTGACACAAAGCAAGTAACAGCTCCAGTCTGGGCACCTCAAGTTTTGTCTATCAGTCTGTGGAAGTCAAGGTCCTCCTAGAACAGTTTTCTACAACTGCTTTTTGAAATAAAAGTGTAGAGGCCTGCCCTTCTCAGAAGATAACCCTACATTTTTCAGCATCACCTTTATTAAAGTCTATGATTGTGCAGTTGCTTAAGTATTAAATAAATGTGGGCTCCTGCCAACAGCACTGTTTGTGTTTTACCTCCCCGGGATGCACAATAATGTTGGAGCAGCCCTAGGAATCAGAGCCAGCTGGGATCCATCTTCACTGCTTTTTTTTTTGTTGTTTCTTTTTTTTTTTTTTTCTCTGTGAGGCTTCCAGCTGGATCCATTCCCTGGTGTGCTTGGTGCATGCTAGGTGGGCACTGGGGTTGGCACAGAGGAAACAGTAGGGGTGAGCTGCTGGGTTGTCCTGACTTATGCCAAAGCAGTGATCACATAATCAATGGCTGACAGAATTGAGAGGGAAGCTTTCAGCCCCGTGGTTGAGAAGGAAATATGTGTGAAACTTATTTTCATAGATTCTTACATCAACATTCTCCTTTTAGGCTCTTCATGCCACTCTGAAGGGTTCATGGTGCTGCCACGACATTGCATTTGCTGTTTCCTGCAGCCTTGCAAATAATACTTTTAGGATGTAGGGTTTTTTTGCCCTGAAGTTCTTTGCAGCATGATTGTTTACCTTTTGGATCATAAGAAATGTTCTCTCCAGCCCTTGGGATATCTAAGCACAAAGTCAGTGTTCATAAGGGCAGAAAGTATGGCTGAGTTGCAGGTCTCCCTCTGCATTTCTCAGCCCATGGAGCAGAAAGGGACCTGGTGTCCTTCCATGGATGAGTGACTCACTGGCATTTTGTTGTCTCCAATTCTTCCCTGTGATTTGGCTGTTCTGGTGCCAGGAAATCAGAACCCCCCACACCCTGGTTTATGCCAAGCAGCCTTGACTAGAGTGCCAGGGAATGCAGTTTTAGAGACCAGGCACCACCGGTTTGCATCTCTCCAGGGGAAACCCTTGTCACTCTGATCACTCTTTCCTTGTTTTTATTTGTATAGTGTGACCTTCAGAAACAAACTGGCACCTGAACTGCCTCTAATCCCTTATGGCTGCTTCAAGCACAACATACAAGTGACCCCTGAAGGGGACAGGAGTTCTTCATCCTACCTAGGAGCAGCATTAATCCAAGAGCCATGATCTGTACCGTGTCTGTCCTGTACAGCCAGCTCCTGTGCTCTCTGTTCTTTTGGTTTTCTCTGCACTAGGAAAACATTCCTGCCCATCTGTAGGAAACAAAATCCCTGTGTGCTCTCTGTCCATGTCTCCAGCACAGCCTTTGGACTGAGAGCAGTCATTTCCTTCTGGAAGTGAAGCTCACAGTTTGCACTGTGCCACTTTCTCTCTTGCTGTTGGATATAGGTCACATAATCCACCTATCTCAAACTGAAGCACATTAAATGTAGCATTTCCGTTTAGTTTTCTGCCTCACCAAGATGAGGTGAGCAAATATCCTTCCCTGACTGCTGAGGTGCTGAGTCTTTGCAGGGCACCCCTAATATTTGCTGTGCATGGCCTGGGAGCAGAGGAGTGGCTCTCCTTTGCCACAGTGCATGTACTGACTGCACAAAAGCTACAAACACCTATTGCTTGTGCTGATGAAGGTTTTAATTTTTAGGTCAGCTTCTGGCAGGAGAATGTATGGTCTAAGCACCAGCAAGAGTGTCCTTTAGCAGCAGGATGCTTTCAGGGGCAGTGGTCTCTGCTTTCTTGAACCCCCATCTGACTCATGGGATCTGCTTCACAGCCTTAGTTCTTTGTCAGGACTGAGAATCTGATTGGGGAAGATATTTACTTAGTGTGAGCCAGAATCTGGGTGTGCCTGGAGTGATTAATTGTGCCAACAGCCACTTCCTGAGGTCCACACTTGGAGATCCTCTAGGCTGTGAGCCTGCAAATCACAGGGCCAATGAGGGGCTGAAGCCAGTGTCACTACCTGTGACTCATGTCAAAGTAAAACTTTGATCATGGCAGGAATAACAGGATGCACAGAGCAATTGGATGTATCCTGTGAGGACACACCTTGTGAGCTGTTCAGTGAGCTGCAGTTATTGCTGTAGAGATGGTGGAAAGCTGCCCTCGGGAAATTGTAAAATTGGAAAATGTAAAATGTTTTTTACAGGAGCCTGTGGCCATACATGCAAGTGCCAGGATTTCTAGGGAAAGAGCTGCTGTGAAGATGCTGTGGGTTCAGCCATTCTATCTGTTTAGGGAGCAAGTTTGAGGACTTGC
Organism: Acridotheres tristis; assembly: GCA_037013685.1. NCBI lineage: Eukaryota > Metazoa > Chordata > Aves > Passeriformes > Sturnidae > Acridotheres > Acridotheres tristis. The sequence goes on from CM072905.1 coordinate 7,014,169, forward strand.
TGGAGGGCATGGATAATTTGTACTTCCTTACTGTAAATAAGCCCAAAGGGGTTAAACTCACCCTTAAACTCACCCTTTTCTTCCTAATGATGTGGCATCTCAGTCTGGCTTTAAAGTGATGAAATAACTGACTAATGCTGCAAGTTTGTGCTCAGTTTATGAGGTGCATGTCCTGCCTTGCTGCTGGCAGTGTTCAGCTGCCTCCAGCTCTGGTGGGATTGCAGGAGGCAAAGATTCCTTAGTTCCAGTTCCTTGTAAACCATTAAAAGATGCTTCCCCCCATAATGCTGATAAAGGATTGTTTTCATAAGGCTTAAACAAAAGAGGAAATGAGCACCAATCTGAAAAGTCATGCATCAAAATATATTGTCTCGTTGGGAGCTCTTGTTCTGCCTCTAAAATGATTTATTTTTCAAGGGGGCTTTGAATGGATTGCTGAGGATATTCTTCTGACTTGGACATTTTTTTGCCAGTAAAACAGAGGTCCTGCCCAGAGTTCCTGAGTTTATATGAGCACACAGTTCCCCTTCCCATAAATGTTTTGTTTCTCTGTGGCTCTTCTGCAAAGACAAGGCAGCCTGTGGGACGTCTGATGGGGAGCTAGGCTTGGTTTTTAAAATATATTTTTATTTCAGGTGCTTTCTTTGCCTTATGAAGTCTGGATTTAATGGCCTTTTAATTTTTTTTAATGTTTCTGCTGATGCTGTAAACCCCTTAAGCCATTAATCAGCTTTTACCTTTCCCAGCAAGCCCTGTGTGCTGTGTATTATCCACACTGCTGTCTTTGCCACTGTCTTTCTGGCTTTCCTGAAGCTCTAATTAACCCAGAGGCCTCCCCATCCCACCAGCAGCTGTAACCTGGAATAAATGTGTGCCTTGTTGTCAGGGAGCTCCCTTTGCCTGCCTTTCTTTGGGGACTCTGGCAAGCTTTCCTCCTTCCATAAAGGCTCCCACTTGGTAAATGCCAAAGGACACTTTTTGTTCGTTACTGGCACTGCTGAAGAATTTAACCCTCAGCAACATCTTGATCAAAGAGAATTGAGTGGTGGCCTGCCAGCTTTTCCTCTCCAAAGGATGTTGTCCTTAGTGCTTCATATTTTTACAAAGGACATGGAAAGTGTAGCAGCACTGATCATGTGTGGTGTTGTTTATCTGTAGCCTCAGCTCTGCACAGTTCCAGCAGCTCTGTCTGGCCTTTGGGACCTCCTGGCCTTCATTCACAGGAGCTGAGCTCTGGGTGCTGGAGCTGCAGCTCAGGCAGCTTTTTTGAGGAATGTGGAACTGAGGAGCTGCACGAGTGAAAAACTTGCTTGATGTGACTTCTGTGCTGCTCTCAGGTCTCTTATCCACTACAGAGCAACTCTGGGAAGTGTTCCCTGGACAAATTATGCTTGAAAACAATCCCAGCTGCTTAAATGGGGCACAAATCTCTGCTCCAAGGCTTGGCCAGAAAACTGCCTGGGTTTCCCATAGTAGTGGGAAATTAGCAAGCAGTGAGGGGAAATGTGGCTGTTTCTTTTGCTGATAACTCTGTAAACTAATTTTTACAGGGCAATCAGGTACTTTAGTAGTATATCCCAGTACAAACAGCTGTGGAAATTTGGCAATCTGGACTGGGCTGTTCCCAGTCCTGCAGGACGAGTTGTTCTTTCTAGCAGTAGTCTGTCTCTGTAAGCAAAGATCAAAGTGCATGGTAAGGAAATGTTAACTTAAAAATGAAATGTAATTTCTTGTGGTTAATTCCTGACAGCCTTGGGGAGCATTGTTCCCTCCTTGAACCATTTTGGTTCATCCAGGTATGTCCTGAGCTAAATAGTCACCAAGTGATTATCTCCCCCAAAATGGCAAAGAGCCAGACTGCAGAAAATTGATCCTGTGCTCCTCCACATGCATGGTCCAATTCTCTCTCCAAGAGTGTTGGTATCAATAAAACAAGCATCACATCTCTCTTCCAGTGACCCAACCTTTAGGTTCTTTAGTTGCTTCTTGCTCAGCACCTTGAAAACACCACAAGTACCAGTTGTCAGCATTCTCATCACCTTTGCCTTGGATTCCCAATGAGGGAGTAGTGCTGACAAAGACATAAAACAAATTTAATGACTTGTATGGCTAAAATTCCTGTCAGTAGTGCCAGAACTCATCCCAGTTTGCTCTCTCCAGCTTCTTTTTCAGAGAGAGTGCGAAACATGTCTCCAGATGAGATCAAAATCCCTCCTGAGCCTCCTGGCAGATGTTCTAACCAATTGCAGGTTGGTATAAGTCCACTTCATTTTTTTTTTATTTTTTTTAAGATTTGTAGTTCAGAGCATATTTGGGAACCTTGCTCAGTAATTTTGCACAAGGCAAAGCTCCAGCATTAAAGCTGGTTTTTACCACTCTGAGTTTATGAACACAGCATGTTAATGCTTCAGGCTTTACAGCAGTTCTAGTTTAGGAATCTCAAAGTAGCTTTAAGCTGTTTTCCAGCCTCTATGGATTACTTATGCTTTAAAACAACTCTTGATCCCAGCAGTGACACAGAAGCAATGTTTGCTGTCAGGGCTGCTTTCCTCTTACCTCAGCAAATTCAGCTCCCTAGCAAAGAACAAATTGTTTTTCTATACGGGCCCAAAATCCCCTAAACTGGAATAGTTGAGGCAGCAATGCCTGGATTCCTTTTCCACCTACATGTCTCTGGATGGTAAACATTTAGAGGGAAGGCTGGTAGCTTAGAGGCAACAAAAGAACACGAATGCATGTTTTCTCTGGTGCACACCCAAGTAACAGCAGTGACCAAGTTTGCAATAACTTTCTGTGTTCTCATTGAGTGCAAATGAATGATCAGGGACTGCTGTGTCCTAACACACACTTGAGTTTTAACTCTGGTTTTCTGCCCAGCAGAAATACAAGTAAAGAATCATTCCTGGACTGCTCTATAAAGTAGCCCCTAACATGCAGTGGTGATTCAGAGTGACTCACCATCCAGATGATGCTTTCTTCTCCACACACCATACCTGGGCACACCCAAACCTCCTCTAGTGCTGTAGGAGGATTTTACTGTTCTGATATCAATGAACTGGAGTGTGTTAGACCTGAGGAATGCACAGAGCTTGACAGGGCAGACAGAATAAAGCAGAGTTTTTCCCCTTTGACAGCAGTTTAGTGTGCTACATCAAAGGGGAACTTGTCCTCTGTTGGCAGGTCAAACCACATCTTAGAGCACTTTGAGCAAGGAGATGGGATTGTTCCTTAGAAATGCAAAATGGTCTGGGCTTTTCACTGGTGGTTTGCTCTTTTGTCAAATTTTTCCTCTGATAAACTGTATTTTGAACTCTGCCAGAGGGAAGATTTCTTATTATAAAATTGACTGAGTAGTTGCCCATCTGTGGACTTGGGGAATCTCTTTGCTGCTCCATGGGGAGGGGATAAAAGGGAGCACCTATTCAATCATTTCTACTCCCCAGATTCAGCTTTTTGCAGTTTATTCCTTCAAACCTCACGATATGTGTGCTGGATGTGGAGATTGTGTCATTTCCTCTTGCTGATTTTGTGACAACCTGATGAAAATTTATCTTATAGAAGTTTTTTTTTAAGGTTGTTGAGTTTCATATCAGCTCTTAACAATCCTCCTTTATTCAGGCTGCAGCAAGCCCTTAAACAATAGTCAGCTCTGTGTTTGACTGTCCAGGGAGGGAGACATGAAGTGACTTATCCAGAAGCAACAAAGGAAAATTGACTCAGCTTCTCCCATCCTGAAAGACTGAAGGCCCAGCCTCTGGTCTTGTTTTGTGTGCCTCTTGCACATGAGAAATTGCTGTCATAAAGAAAAGATGATGGAAAGAGGATGTTTTAGCAGTACCACTTAACTCTCTGATCTGTCTGAAATCTCCTGCCCCTGCTGTCCCTTCACCATCACTTTTACATACTTTTACATGCTTTCATCCACTTTGCTGAGGAAGGAAAAACTCATGTTTGATATGAAATCTTTTAGCCTTTTTGGAGAGTAGACTGCTTGACATCTGCAACCTGAGTCAGTTAAGTTGCCTTTGGCATGGGCTTGTGCCTTGTGGGTGATGTGAAAAGAGAAGCTGATTCCATCTGACTGGTGGCAAAGCAGGGATTTATGAGCACATTGTTCCTGAGAGCATTTGGTTGCCAATGGGCACCCCCAGCAATACCTGATGTTCACACTGGGTTTAATTCTCCAGCACAGCTTGGCTCTGGCTCTGCCTGGGTAACAGATGAGCAGGATCTCTGCCCTGTGGGCTGTGTAGCCCAGCTGCTGTTTCTCAGTTGCTCACCTGAGGCTGCAGGTGGGTGTTGGTGGTTGCTGTGAGTTGTGGGACAACCTCTGGGTTCCAGAATTGGCTTCTCTGTGTCATGGCTGTAAAGGGAAACAGCAGAATGGGAAGGAGGAGACTGCCATATATGCAGATCTTTAATCACTAAAGCCTTCAGTAAGTGCAAAGATAATTCCTTTTCCAGTCAGGTAGTTTATGAAGGTACTTCAGGCATTCAAGGAAGAAGTGTCTCTTAAGCAGCCTGGCCCTGGTGTAAAGGTCTGCTCAAGGAGGTCACTGGTTCAGTTGGCTTCTCTCCACATGTAGGAGTCAGCTGGTGTGCTCCTCCTTTTCTTCCTGGCTCACCCTATAACCTTTCTCCTCTAGGATAAAATTCAAAAGCTGTATGAGAGGAAAGTGAAAGAGGGCATGGATATGAACTACATCATCCAGAGGAAAAAGGAATTTCGTAATCCCAGGTGAGCCACCATCTTTTCATGTCACTGCAGCACCACAGAGCAAATTTGAAGAATCTTCTTTGTTGGAGTTGTGGCAGAAGGATCCTGAAGAGGAAGAACTACTGCTTACAAATTGTCTTTCTCAATTTTATGACTGAAACAGTAAAACTCTTCTTTGTGTTTGGTAAAGCAGCAGCTGGAGTTGGTGTGTTGGTTAGATTTTAAATGTGAGGGCTCAGGATGAAGTACTTTAGAAAATGTGACTGTTCTGGGAGCTGGGAGATGTTTTGGGGAGTAGGAAATACTGTGGATAATGGGGTGTCACATCCATCATAGCAGGTGGAGCTTCCCAGGTTCTCATTTCACTTTGTAGTATGAAGAGGTGACAACCTCTCTCTGTTGACACATCTGAAATATTTCTGTTCCCTCCTACCTCCCTGGTTCTGTTCTGACCTCTTGCTTTTCCTTTGCAGCATCTATGAAAAGCTGATCCAGTTTTGTTCCATTGATGAACTCGGTACAAATTATCCAAAGGTGAGGGGAGTGCTTTTGCCTGGAAAAGGAGTGGGTAAAGTAACATAGAAGTGTCAAGTCTCATCTCAAGTTCTCTTGAGCCTTCTTGCTTAGAAGTCCTGTAAGACAACCTCAGTCTGAGCCTGTGCAGTGAAGTGAACATTTTTGTGTAGCACTGAGCCTTTGCTGCAGTGATTCTGCACAAAAACTGCTGGAGTGTGGAGGTCTGAATGGAACTCCTCGAGGGGGGAAAGAAGAAGCTGAGTAGCAGAAAAATGCATGACTTACCCCAGCATCCTTTCTGCTTCAAAGCTGTTTCTTCATTCACAACTGACCATGGTCCCATGAAGGAAGGTCTGATGGGATCTTTGTGTCACTGGGATACAGGAAGAAATCAGTGATGATTCTCACTCTCACCTCTGATTATCACCAGAGAACAGAAATACAGAAAACATTTTTGCACTGGGTTTCTGTGGGAATAGCTCTAATCTGATTTATTTCTTTCTTTTCAGGACATGTTTGATCCTCATGGCTGGTCAGAGGATTCATATTACGAGGCACTAGGTAATTCCAGGAAGTCTCTCTTTTTTTGTCCTTGCTTAGGTCTTTGTGTTTTGTACTTAATTAACTGCACTGGAGTCTTCACTTTCTGTATAAATGAGAAGTCATCACATGCTGCTCTTCAATGACTCCATTCTGGTTGGATGTGCCTGAATGTTATTGATGCTTCATCAGTTTGGAAAGGCTTTTAATTTAAATTGGTTCTGCAATGTTTTCATCTCTCAAATCGTTAAATTGGTGCTGCAATGCTTTGATTAAAAAGCAGCAGTTGCTTTCAAGACAGTTTAATTTTTCTGTATAAAATTTGAATCTATTTTTTTTTTATCATGGGAAGTATGTGAATGAGAACTATAGAATTTTACTGTTCTTAGTGCTTCACATGTTCTGCTCTTTCTCAGCTAAAGCCCAGAAGATCGAGATGGACAAACTGGAGAAGGCCAAGAAGGAACGCACAAAGGTACCCACTCAAAACCTACAGAGATGCAGGTGCAGGGCTTTTGTTTCTTTCCCTGCTGAATTTCAATCTATTGCTTTGATAGTTCTGTACTGCAACTGCTTGTTTTATCCCACATCTCTCCTTTCTTCTTGCATGTCTTTTCCCAAACTGCACAGATCAAGTTATTTGCCCTTCCTTATAGGTCCATTTATAGGTTGTTTATTCCACTGGATTTCCTGCTGTTTTGTCAGTATTTTTAAACCAGAGCTCTAAAAATGGCATTCAGTAAGTCAGATACAGGCTAGATAATGAATAAAGAACAGTTTTTTCCTTAATTTATGACATTTTGCCTGGTGCCTAGCCTAGTTAAAGCTTAATTTCCTCATCATGTCTCAGTGTGAGAAAATATCTGCTTTCTGTTCTCCATGATATTGCCTTGTTGCATCTAATTTCCAGAAAAGCTGGGCCTGTTTTAACTTTGTGCATTTTGTGACAGTTATTCTTAGATATGCCCCAAAAAGAGCACAGACATGCTTGGGAAGAGATTTCATTCCTGTCCTGTGTTTCCTTTAAATCAGTGGCTGGCATTAGAAAGTGTCTAATGTTAGAGATTTCCACCTAAGCTGCAGAAGACTCCTTCCATCTCCAGTACATGGAGGGTTTTTCATGCAGTGCATGCTGTGTCTTGCTGCTTGTTTTGGTTTTTTTTGCACAGTAGCCCGGGTATCTGATCATGCCCTTGCCCAGATCTGCAGTTCTGAGGCTGCAGTGCTGTTGGAGCTCTTGTTGCCAGGTTTCCTGCTGTGATGCAGTCACAATAGATTGTGCAAGCAGGGACTTGCCTTGCATGTTCCTTAAAGGAAAACTAATAAGAACTGCTAACTGAATAAATACAGTGTTTAATATCCAGGATCTGTCCTGTCTGAGCTGTATCAAATCTTGTGCTTGTACCAGTTGAAAAACACATTTTTATTGTATCAGACTTGGGAGCTGGGTTGCAGCTTAATTAATCCTTACTTCTCATGGTCTGAAGTCTGTGTCTTCCTTCCTGCATGATGGGCAGCTCAGAGGCCAATCCAGTGTCTTGCATCACATTAAAGCTGTTTTTAAAAAGAACAGAGAGGTGCTGTGGGTTAAAAAAGGCTGTGTATCTTAACATTTCAATTTTTTATCTTCTCCCCTTTCTCCTGTGTGTCTCTCCCTTCCCAGATCGAATTTGTGACTGGCACTAAAAAGGGTACAACAACAAGTGCTGCTTCCACAACCACCACAACATCCAGCACCACTGTGGGAGGTAAAGAATAGCTGTGAATGTACCCCTTAAGCTGCAGTTATGCTGGGATTAGTGCTTCCTGAAGCCTTAATTCTCCTGTAGCTCTTTAATGATCCTGTATATAATGCAAGGGAGTGTTTCTGCTAAAGGGTGTTGGACTAGATTTCCTCTAGTCCCTGTATTCCATGGCTGTACTTCTGGAATGAAAGACTGGGGCCAGGTGGGATAATGAAGGGACTTAGTAGTGGGTCAAGAAGCCTGCTGCTGTCTGGTTGCAGAGTATTCCTGGGACTGATAGATTTTGAGATTTGGAAACCATGGAAATCATTCTCCTGCCTTGGAAACTGAGGGGAAGGGAGAGGAACCACTGGAGGCTGATGAGTGTGCTCTGTTGAAATGAAATCTGCTTTGGGGCAGGGAGTGAGTGATCCTGTCTCCTCTTTGGCTGGAGTTCAGGTCTAAAGTTCTACTCTGACTCCTGCTACCCCCAGAGAAAAGTTGTCTTTCCTCCTCACCATTTACTGCCAGTGAATCCTGAAATTAATGTGAGGGGAAGCTGTCTGGTCAAGCAGTGGGATATTAAGGGTTGACAAGACAGGGTGTTCAGAAGGGATTGGTGACCTCTAAGGTAATGCTAATCCTTTGTGTACTTGGTTTAATCAAATTCACAGATGCCCAGAAGAGGAAGAGCAAGTGGGACTCTGCCATCCCTGTCACGACGATAGCTCAGCCCACCATCCTCACCACCACTGCAACACTGCCAGGTGTTGTCACAGTGACAACCAGTGCCAGTGGCTCCAAAACCACGGTGATCTCAGCTGTGGGCACCATTGTGAAAAAGGCCAAGCAGTGACTGCTGTGCTGGGCCTGGAATCTTGGACTTGTTTGTCACTGAAGCCACTGTCCTTGGAAGGGAGGGGTAGCTTTCTCCTTTGGTAAAAGATGACAGGATTCTTTGAAGCAGCCCACAGTTCCCCTTTGGAAGGCTGGGGGCAGGAGCAGGATGCCAGCTGTGTGCCCACAGGAATGGACCTCTGCCCACCATGCCTCTGCCTTTGCTTGCTGGGAGAAGAACCAGGCTGCCTGTGTTGTGCTGGAGGAAGGCAGTGTCTGGAGTCAGCTTGTAAAAGTTTGCTTATTAATTACTGCGTTGGGGTCTTACCTACTTGCAAGTTTGGTTTAGGGGGAAAAAAGAAAATAAATTAAAAGGGCAAGCAGTGATGGACTATCAGTATTAGCCTGTGTGTGCCAGGTGGTGCTCCAGGACTGCCTGCAGCCTGTGCAGGTGCCTCCCTCCAGGGTGAGCTCAGTTCTGAGGGAGTCGAAGCAGAGACAACCACTCAGTGTCCACGTCCAGATGTGTAGCAGAGACTTGAAGCAAACTACATCAGTGAGTGTAGGCTCACTCCTTGTTCTAGCACTGACACCTGTACCCTGTGCTCTCTGTGTAGATCTTAGTGTGAAACTGTGGAACTCTTGTGGAAACTGTGCTGGAACATCCTGTTCCCATCTCACAGGGATGGAGATTTCTATGCAGAACCCTCAAGCTGTAGAGATTTGATTTGTGAACTCACTTGCAAAGATCTGTGCAGAAAACGCTTCTATTGCCACAGACTGAGGTTGGACAGCAGATAAGCAGAGGAGAGTGTCTGATCCTTTTTGTGATGTTGTCCATCTTTGTTTTAGCTTGTGATGTTCTGTTAATGCACACATGGCAATTACTGCTTGCTTCACTGTTGTGAAAAAGTATTTTCAGTTGAAAATTTTGTTGTATAAAAATTGAAAAGTCTTTTAAAAAAACCCTGGTGTCATTGATGTGTCTGCATTTCTTTGGAGTTAAATTTCTACCCAGAGCCTCTTTGTCCTAGTGTATAAGCAGTGACAGCAGAGATGGTTCCAGATCAGCAAAAGTGTAAGTTTCTGAGAATTCAATGGTTTGGAGTTGCTTTTTCTTTTTTTTTCTTTCAGTTTTTTATGTAGCTTGTGTCACTCCTGATCAAGACTTTGTATTTATGGAGACTTAAGGTAGAAATAACAGGTTGATACCCTGCCCGTTGATATCGTGGTTTAGATAATTTTAAAACGTGTTAAAACACTTTGTCCTGGTGATCATTTGAACTTTAAAAAAAAAAAGCATGTGTGTATCCAGGAATGTTCATGGGAGCTAAACCAGAGGAGTGATGTGACTGTAGCATGGGAAGTTTGGGACATGGTGGAATTGCTCTTTTTAAAGCAACAAAATATCGAAAATCATGAGAATAGTTAGATGGAAACATCTCTGTTAATTTGCTTTGCCTTGGGCTGCTGGCTTGGCTCCTGCAAGCTGGTAAAGGTGCCTTAACTCCATCCCCATCCTGTGGAGTAACAGCCCTGGCACTGGCACTGGGGTAAGCACAAACGGGGAGAGCCTGATGCCACCACATTAATTAGTAAAATTAACATTTTACCAGTTAATCCCCTGACAGGGCAACTGCTGGAGTTCTTGGGGTTGAATCCCACTACAGAAGGTACTGAACATTGTTTAAATGTATGTTACTCATATCACACATCCTGGAACCCCACTCCTTCCATGTGCCCTCTTCCTCCTCACTCTGCAGCATCCATAGTCATTCCAAACCTCTGGGTGGCTTTGTGGATTTTAGGATCAGAACTGAGAAGTCTTGGTTCAGCTCCTACTTTGCTCTGGCAGGCAGGGGTGACACTGAGTGACACTGGCCAGCATCTGGAGTGATGGCAAAATGCTGATCACAGGGGGTTGATGCTGCTGTATGAGGGATGAGGAGAAATCTTCCTGAGCTCTGCCATGAGACCCCTGGAGCAGCAATTCCCAGACTCCTGCAGTAACAGCTTCTGCAAGAGCCCTGCAGGACCGGGCTGTGCTCTAGCAGTTCCCTCCTGAGCTCCCAGGAGTCAGTGTTTGCTGTCTGCAGTGGAGACAGCTTGAAACAGGCAGGGTTTGGGTTTGGGTTTGGGTTTGGGTTTGGGTTTTTTCCCCCAAAAAAAAGCTGGAGTGAGGATGCCAACCCCTGCATAACAAACTTGCAGCCAATAACTCGCTGCTCTTGTTTGTCTTGCATGTTGTATTGGAGGTAAAAGATGGAAACTGCAGTTCTGAGGGAAAAGCTTTTTTCCCAGCTCTGAAGATGGGATTGGACATGTTGGTGACTTGCACTGGGCTGTGGTCAGTCGGTGTCCCTGAGAAGCTGCAGGGAACATCAGGCACACAGGGGTGATGTCCTGAGGGAAATGGATCCCTCCTGGCCCGGGAGCCATGGCCTGCAGCCCTCAGACAGGAGTTGGGACTGGTTTGCTTTGGAGCTCTGGCTGTGTGAGCCCTGCTGGCAGTGCCTGTGTGCTGAACAGCCCTGGAGGACTGCAGCTGAACCCCAGCTGCCCCAGTGTGCCCTGAGACAAACCCAGAGCTGACACAAAGTTCCTTATGCTGCTGGAACAGTGACTGCTCAGGCTGCACTTGTGACTCTAAAAGCCGTAGATACTCGTTCTTACTTCTCCTTCCAAAGTGATGCTAACCATGCCCAGGAGAGTAAAAACAGTCCTATTTTCATCATTCCTTAGTCCAAGAATTAATCTCTGCTCCGTGAGCACCACAGGGCTTCTCTCTGCCCATCTCCTTCCTGAGCAGCAGTGTCTCACAGCTCCAGGAGCTTTGTCTCAGCTGAAACTCCACGTTCAAGTCTGTGTCTCTGGAGAGCTGCAGTAGTGAAGTCATCCTTGGCAGGGCTGGTTCTGCTCTCCCTCTCCCTTCTGAAGTCTTTTCTTCCACCTCTATGCCTCGAGGTGTTGATTTTCTCTCCTATTTGCTTGTTATGCTTCAGAGATCTGCCCTCCTTTGATGCTGGTGTGGGAAGGGATTTTGTGTGTTCAGAGCTCTTTTATTTTCTGTCTCACTGGGTGCTGCTGGGCCCAGGGAGCAGGTGGGCAGGGCAGCCCTTGCCAGCCCCACCTCAAACCGTGGAATGGCAGCACCTGAAGCTATGTTTTAGTTGGATTGCTGCTGCACTGTCTGGTTTAGGGGAGTTATGCACTGAGATGAACAAAAAATGAAAGAAAGAGTTTTCTTGCCAGGGCTTTGGGCCATGCCAAGGCTTTGCTGATGACAGCTCCAGCAGTGAGGGGGGTGATGGCTGCAGCCAACACCTGCACAAGCTCCTTTCCAGCTCTTCTCCATTGCAGGGAGAAGTTAGCTGCTGTGAAACCCCTCAAACAGGTGGGCTTTGTAATGTGCCCAGAGAGTCATCAAAGGCTACGAGCTGCTCATTCCTGGGAAATGGTGTGAGCCTGGTAAAGCCCAGAGTTGGTACCTGCAGGGAACCACAGCATGGGTGAGGCTGGAAAGAGGCTGCAGTGGCCCAACCTCCCTGCTCAGAAGGGCTTTTCCTGGAGCACTTGGCAGGGCTGTGTCCCACAGTTCTGGAATATCTCCAGAGAGGGAGTGAGAAACGCAGATCTTCTCCCAGGGCTCCCCAGGACTGTCTAATGTTCAGATAAATAAATTGCTCTGGAGGCTCAAGACCCCCTGAAAGGACAACAAAGTTCCACCAAAGTCTCTTCTTCCCTTTGGGGGGAACGTTTACCTCAGGACATTCCTGCATGGCTTTTGCAGAGCAGTTTTCCACCTCTGAGCCTCCCCTGCACTGCTGTTCCTCCAGCTGTTTATATTCCATTTCCTTCCTTTTGTTCTAAGCGAGAACCATGGACACCAACGACTTCCAATAGTTGGTCTTTGTTTATTTGAAGCTTGTCTTTGCCAGTGAAGCAGCAGAGCTCTGGGGTTTCACAAGGAAAGGTTTTGCCTTTCTGCAGAGAAGACATCAGTGTGTGCTCAGCCCTGGCAGCTGGGTGAGGTGCTGATGTGTCCCTGCTGTCCCTGATAGGATTGTCCCAGGCTGAATTTGTATCCTGGATCCTTTACTGATGTTTTCTTTCTGTGTCTCACTTCCCTCTTGCTGTCCCAGAGGCAAATGTTCATCAGGGAGGTTCATCAGAGAGATTTTTTCCTTTAGGAACATGTTCATGACAAGGAACATCCACGGGAAAACAGGGGCACGTGTAGTTAATGCTGCCTTGGGGAAAAGGCTGAGGGAGAGAATATGGCAGGATTTCATCTGGCACTTTTTATTGCACATGGATCATTTAATGCAATAAATTATATGCACATTAATGTACTTTAATAATACATTATTACACATTCCTTTTATTTAAGCCACATAGCAGGATATTGTCACTGCAATGTACAGTGCAGTGATGGGATTAAGTGTTTATTTTTCTTTCAGTAATGTGTGTTGTTACAGAATTTAAAAAGGGGATGAATGTGCTCCAGCAGCAGGATTTTGGCTGCAACTGCTCAGTAAAGACCAAGAAAAAGCCCCAAAGCTGTCTCCAGGCATGCTGTGGTGGCAGGACAGAAAGAAGAAAGGCTCTGTTGCAAGCTGGCGTGGCATTAAAAAAAAAGAAAATAATTAACCCTGAAATCACTTGTAATTATCAGTAATTGGCACTCGGACTGGTAGTCTCAGCAGAGAGAGCAATTTCGTGTGAGCTATAAAATTACTTGTTTTCCCTCCTAGGGCAAAAATTTCTAGGCCATGTTGCCACCACAGAAAATCACTAATTTATAAATGGGAGATTCACCACAATTGTGGCTGTGAGCTGTGGTGGAACCATCTGCACTGAAATCTGCTGACCCTGCCTCTAAAGTCCCTGTCCTCTGTTCTTAAAAACAGCAAATTTGTGTGCCAAAAGCCTGATCCAGCAGGCAGGAACAGCAAGGTATGGAATCAAGGCAAGAACTTGAGTTCACCAGCTGTTCTTCCCTGGTAGAAGTAATTTGGAGAAGTTGCCTGAAAGACAACTCATAAAACCACTTTTTTTTTGTTTTAAAGACAAGATGAAGTTAAAACCTTTTATATTCTCGTGAGCGTTTACAGAAAATTTCTAATTCCTCTCTGCTTTTTTGCTCTAAAAATTTGGTGGTGACGTTTCCTTTATATTGGAAAAGTGCTTTTATCAGCCCTGCAAATGTAAAAGCAGCCCAGTTACAGCTCTGGAAAAACTCATTTTCCATGGGCTTGGGATCTCTGAGGTGCTGGGGGGACGTGTTTCAAAGAAAGGTGCAAAATTGGTATTGAGCTCTTCTGGCAGCACCCAGAGGGTGCAACTGGGCTTTTCCTCACAGCTGGAAACACTGAAGGGAGCTGGTTCTGGTTCTTCCTCGCTGCTGCAGGGAGGAAGGGGAGGCAGAGGAAGGTGTCAGGAAGCCCTGGGGCTACCAGGATCTGCAGGTGAGACCAGAGCTCCTTTACAGGAGGCAACACAAACATTGTCCCTCTCAGTCAGAGAAAAGAGGACAACCAGGAAATCGGGACACTGAGTATTGTGGTAGAGGGTGGGTGCTCATGAGCTTTTGGGGTTGGCTTTAGGATTCCTGTTAGGGATCTATCACTAAAATAACTGGGTTTTTATTACTATGCTTCTTGTTTGCAGCCTAAATTGGCTTTTTCAACTGCAGTGGCAGCGTTGCTTTCCTCAAAGAGGAAAATTGCAGCAGTGGGAGGTGGGGTGGGGCTGGCTGGGCTGGGTGCTGCTGGTGGACAGGGCCAGGTGAGGTGACCAGACATGTCTGTGAGCACCAGCACAAGATCCCCTCCCATCTTGGGAACAGAAATTCAGTTTTAATTCATCTACAGCGTTCAACATCTGCTGCAGCTGTGGCTCCTGAGGCAAAGCAGAACCCTCTGCCTTCAGTCCCTCAATGGGAAAGATCTGCTCTTCACCAGCAGCTCAAGCACCAGCACCTGGCACTCACAGCCTGGTCCTGCTCCTTTATTTTCTCTCATGTCCCAGCTCTCATGTTGCAGTTGCTGTCTTGATGTGTTTTTTAAAAAACAACAACAGCAAATCTTCATTTTCAGAACTTTTGTTTAAATCTAGGAAATCACATCTCCAAAAGGGCTGGAGCTGCCAAGTCATGTGTTGGGAAACTCGGAAATGCCAGATTTCAACTGCCTGGGCCATCTTCCCCTGCACCCCTGCCTGTTTCCCATTTGCTGCACTTTTTAATGGCACAAGCACATCCTCCTTTATCCTGGGGCTAAGGCAGTTTGAATATATTAACTTGAGCTTCTTAATTTCTTATAGTGAAAGGAACCCTGCTCCTCACCTTTCAATGAATTCTGATGAGCAGCAACCTCTGTAATGCTACATTGACAGTGAGGAGGGCAAAACTGCCCTGCTCATAATTTTAATCTCCAAGTCAGTCAGGAAATGTGCCATTTTTTCATCTGGCTGTTGCTATTGTTTGTGTTGAAGCTCAGGGGATGTAGTTTTCCTTGTGAGGATCTATCAGGGAGCTGAAATGCAGGCTTTGCCATTGCAAAGTGTGTGCTCTGCTCTGTGGAAAGTGTGAGTGGTTCTGAGTCGTGACCAACCCCAGACTCTAAAGCAAAAGGGTGTTGTGAGAAAAATAACCTCACCTGAACTCCAAACCCTCCCCTGCTGTTCCTTGGATTGGAGAAGGGGTTTTGGATCCAGCTCAGCAGAAGGACTGGAATCAGCTGTGGGATTGCCTGTTGCAGCCTTGGGCCATGGTGGGATGCAGGTATGGATGCTCAGGTATGGATGCTCATTCATGGTGCTGCAAGGGGTGCATTGACTCTCGAGGCAGATTTGCTGCAGGTGAGGAGTGCTCTGTCCTGGATAAAGGAGGGTGCAGATCCATCCCCTCGGCACGCAAAGCACCGAGGCTGAGCTCGGCATCTGAAATTGCTGAAATATCAGGAATTTCCCTGGGCTCTGAGGGTGACACCTCCCAGTCGTGCCAGGGGAGGTCGGGGGTTCCCTCAGCTCTGCCCTGAGCAGGCAGGTGAAGCCGGGCAGCCCCTCCAGGCTCTCTCCCTTTTCCCGTGGGATGTGCTTGAGCAGAGGGAGGGTCCAGAGGGCTGTGCCCGCCCGGCCAGGTGTGCAGGGAGCAATGAATGCCAGCCCTGCGTCACGGGCATCCCCTCCTCCCTCCCAGCTGCCATAAAACTTCTCCTCACCTGGGATCCAATCTCATTTATCGCAGCTCCCACTTTTCCTCCCTGCCAGCCCCTCGGGAGGGGGAGCGAGAACAAAGTGGATATTTGGGAGCTGCAGGGATCCGCAGGGAGTTATGTGGGATCGCGGGCTGGCTGCGCTCCCCGGACCGGGACTTGACGTTTAACCGGAAAGAGAAAAGGGACACAAAGTAGAGAGGAGGGAGAAAGAGGGGGAAAAAAAAGGAAAGAAAAGCCCAAAGCTGGAAATCAAATTGCAGCAGCAAAGCAGCGCGTTCCCCCTCTGCCTTCGGAAGAATTTCTTGGCTTGCTGTGTGGGTGCGTGTTATTCGGGCTGCGGCGCAGGATTTGGATTGACTCAGACCCAGCGTTAATGAGGTTTGTGGAATTAATTCATCTGCGCTCTGCAGCGTCCAGCCCGCTTGAACCGCGCCGCGTTGATGAAGCGGGCGGTGAATTAAAGCTCGGGCAGGACACGGAGCGGGGGCTCAGCCCCTGCCCGCCTGTTCCCTCTGCTTTTTCCCTGGTTTTGGGCTGTCGGACACCGTCCGGTGCCTCTGGGCTGGCTGGGAAAGGCAATGCCCGTGTTCGGGCAGGGCTCTGGGGCTGCGCGGGTCCGGGTTTGTGTCCGCAGGTGTTTGGGAGGGGGTCAGGGAGCGCTGCGGGGTGCCATGGGTGGGACAGCACAGCAGAGCATTTGGGGACAGTTTTTGGAAGTTTCAGGGGCTGTCCTGTCCCTCAGCCCCGTTCCAGGGGGAAGGGCTGTTGTGCCTGCTGGCACTCAAGGAAAGTTTTCAGAGGTGAAATTGTGCAGGGTCAGCCGGGCTGTGGGTGCCTCCGACCCCCGGAGCTGTTTTCCAGAACTGGGGGCTGCCCCTGCAAGGGGGAAGCGAGGGAAGGAGAATCCCGGAGGAAAAGGCCAGCAGAGAGCGGGGGCTTCAGGGTGAGCTTTGCGGTATTTGTAAATTGTTGGATCTGAAATGGACAGGGAACAGGGAATGGGACAGGAGGATTGGTGTGAGGAGGCTGACAGGCATGGGTTAGGTGCGGGAAAGGGGGATGAGGAGCACCCACGGAGGGGAAGGAGGGAAAAAGTGTTTGTGGGGCCAAAGGAGCAGAGAAAGTGGCAGGAAGAGTACATGGAGGGAACGGGAGGGTTCCGGGGCTGTGTTGGCATTTGGGCAATGCCCAGGCACGGTCCTGCCCTTCCTGACTCTGCTCCTTGGGGTCCCCCCTGCCCGAGCCGGGGGAAGATGGGGCCGCAGGCACCAGCCCTGCACAGGCGGTGTTGGCCACAAAGCAGCTCCGTGTGGGTGCCCGGGCTGGCTCCTGCTGTGTTTTGTGCCTGGCTGGACGGTGCTGGGGGCTGTGTCTGGGGTGTGGAACTCGACCTGGGAGCTGAAACAACAAATGGAGACACTCACATGGAGTCTCCCAGCTGCAGGAGCACACCTGGGGAAGGCAAACAAAACAAGACCAGCACGATTTTGCGTGTAAGTGATGATTTGATTTGTGGGTGGAGTTTTTGGTAGTTTGGGGGAGTCTGGCTTGATAATTTCCAAGCTTTGGAGCATGGTCCCAGCAGCTCTGTGCCACTGGGAGAGAACATGAGCTGTGTCCCTGATGCCCTGGGTGCCCTGGCTGTCCTCAGCACACATGAATACATGGATGGTCCTTGGTGCCATGGACCAGGGTCAGTCCCCTGCACAGCCCCCCATGGCTGCAGCCACAAAAAGGCCAATTCCCACCCAAGAGAGGAAAGGCTGTTCTTGGGAATTCATTGCTTGAGCATCTCCTTCACTTCCCTGCTCCTGTGTCCCAGCCTGCCAGGTGTTCCCCACGTGGCAGCTGGGACCAGGCTCCTGCTGTTTATGGCTCATCACAACCTGCTCCTTGCTCCCTCTCCCCCATCTGCCATTCCACCCCTGTCCTCTGCCCCATTGCACCAGTGGTTTGTTTGGAGCATTGCCTGGATTTTTGGGGTTGAGGTAGCCAAACTCAGGGTAGGAAATTTATGTGCAGCCAGGAGCTGCTCTGCCTTTCTCCTTGTTTTTGCACAACTGAACAGATTTTTATGTTGTTGTTGTTGTTGTCATGAAAACCCAACCGAATCCTGCAGCTTTTCTGAAGTGAAAGTGGCGTTTTCCCTTCCAGAGGACACTTCTGAAAGTCAGGGGTGGCCGCTCCCATATTTTTGCACAGATATTGCAGGCTGCATTCCTGCAGTGGCCGTGCTCTGTGCCACCAGCACCCTGCCTGCTGGCATCTGTCCAGCAAAATCCTTGAAGGTTGGCGGCTCACAGGGCAACAGGACGTTAATATTGAGCAGGATTTTATGGCCCTTTATCTCAGCACTTGAAAAGACATGATGGCAATTTATGTGCCCGAGGCCCAGGGTGTGTCCGTCTGTTCTTTGGTTACTTTTTCCTAACTGGTGATTAAAGGAAGAGGCATTAGGTCCTGGTGAGCTGAGCGGTCTCATCCCATACTCAGTCCTTTCCTTGTGGCCCATGCCGTGGTGGGAG
Source organism: Acridotheres tristis (assembly GCA_037013685.1). Classification (NCBI taxonomy): domain Eukaryota; kingdom Metazoa; phylum Chordata; class Aves; order Passeriformes; family Sturnidae; genus Acridotheres; species Acridotheres tristis. The sequence continues at coordinate 7,032,248 of CM072905.1, forward strand.
GTGGGATTTGCTGAGGGTTCAGATGGTGTTTTCAACTGTATTTTCCTTCCATAGGCTCTGAGGATTTCTTCCCTACCTCTAATTGGCACCTTCCCACATCTTCATAGCACTGTTTTGGGCTGGGGCAGAGCAAGGGAAAAAAGGGATTTTCCTGGTTTCAACATCCTCCTGTGCTGGTAGCAAGGGACACAATGTTTGCCAGTGAGTGCTGGTGTGAGGACCGGCACTGAAGGAGGTCACAGGCATGTCCAGGACAAGGAATTTTGGCCTCAGAGCCAGAGCTGCAACTGGATTTGAGGGGACAGGGACCACCCAAAGCCAAACCTGCAAAGGGCTCAATGGGGACAGTCAGTGTGGCAAGGAGGGAAGCAGAAGAGTTCCCTTGGTACATTTTACCCATAAGAAAAGCAGCTCACTGGCAAAATGGCACATTGGCTCTTGAGGAACAGCAAATCTTCCCAGGATTTCCCTGCAGAGAGGCTGCCCTGAGGCTCCTGTGTTGCTCAGGTTTGGGCATTAATGACTGTGATAAATCCCTCTGGGCACAGCTGACAGGATGAACAAGAGACCAATGTCCTGTCACTGCTGTCTGGGTACCCAGGGACTCTCACATGGAGCCACCAAGGGAGATGTCCTGTGGTGTCAGTGCTGGGCTGGTCGAGCCCTGTGTCACAGCAATTGCTGCATTCAATGTATTCCACTGGCTGCAGAGGCCAAGTGGGATCTGCTGCTTTTGAGACCAGGCTGGGTTTTTCCAGGGGTTTCCCTGCAGCCCAGGCCAGGCTGTGAGTGGCTGAGTCTCCAGTTCTGTGTGCTGGATGTCCCCCAGGGAACCTGGACTTCATTACTCCACACAACTTCTCCTGTTTCCTTTCCCTGTTTTAAGTTATTTTCACATTCTTTTCATTTTAGAGTCAGGGCTGACACAGCAAGAATTGTAAGACAATTTATTCACATTTTATATTTCACAGTTGCATCTACCAGGAAAGAGATGCCTTAATGATATCTTTACACTGTTGTTTTTTCCTTGACTGTTCTCACTTGCCCTGCTGGGTGCAAGGATGAAGCTCTGGCACAGCAGCTGCAGAACTCGAGTTCCAGCTTTGTGCCTTTTGTTTACCACATCCAAATGCTGACTTCTGGATGGCACCAAGTTTTCTCAGTCACGTGTGATGCAGGGAGAATGGTTCCCTCTGTTTAGGGTTTGCTGTGTCCATCAAGAGGTCCTGCTGCCCTGGACAGGACAAAGGGGAGCTGCCAGCCTCTCAAAACCACGGATTCATTCAACAACTCCAAAACTCCAAGCCTGGCATTTCCCATGGCCTCGCCCTCTCTTTATTGTTGGCTTGACCATCCTGGAAACTCTTAGTGTGATGGGAAATAGCTGAAGGGAGGGGTCAGTGTTGCTTTTGGGGAGAGATGTTGACAGTCACTTTGTTTTACTCTTTTTTTTTTTTTTTTTTTTTTTTTCCTAACCTGCCAGAAAAAGCAACATCTTGGCCTGGCCAGTGCTCACACGTGTGGATGGTGCTGGGCTCTGGCTGGGAGCCTCCTGTGCTCCAGCTGCCTGCACAACCCCTGATGTCGAGCTGGGCACCCCAATTCCAGGCACAGGGGTGGCATTGCCAGGAATTTTGAGCCTTTTGCTGATGCCTGAGCAGAGGACAAACCATCCTTGGCGTTGCTTTTGTGCTCTGCCCTGCAGAGCTCAGCAATTGCTTCCAGCCTTGGCTTCCCCAGCATGTGAGGGCTGTCCCACCCCAGCAGAGCTGGGAAGGGGCTCTGTGGGAGCTGCCCTGGCCATGTCCAGGTCCATTTCCATCTCTTGGCTCTCTGCAATGTAGCAATCCCTTCGTTTCAGGAGGAAGAGGATGAATGTGCTGCCACAGGCGTGTGCCAGGCTGCTCCTCCTGTCCCTGCTCTGCACCTCCAGCCTGTGCCAATGGAGCAAAAGTGAGTGGAGCCGTGGTAGCCCTGTCTGCCACCTCCCCTTGGGGACCGTGTGTGCCTGTCCTGGGCTCCAGAAACACCAGTCCTCATGTGGAGAGCACCTGCTGTGTGCTTTTCCTGCTGTTTTCCATCTCCCCAGCTTTTGGGGACCTCCCTTGCTACCCGATGCTGTTTTGCAGGCAGTTTCCACTAGCCAGGCAAAGCCTCCATCTCTCCATGGGATCAGCCTTTCTCACACCCTCCCGCTTTGTTTTCCCCATCCCTGATCTTTCCTGGCAGACAATCGCTGTGTGCTGTCCCGGGCAAGGAGCTGCACCGAGTGTATCCGGGTGGACAAGGACTGCTCCTTCTGCACTGACGAGGTGAGAGCTCTCAGGGCAGCCTGGGCTGCCCTTCCCACCCTGCTGATGGAGGGATCCCACCCCTCTCAATGGGAGAGCAGGGGCAGCTTCTGGATCCAGCTTCTCTTCTGCATGGGAAAGGCTGCAATGTGGATTTCCTTTTGGTGTGGGAGATGGGGAGGGAGGGGAGTCCAGGGCAGAATTGCAGCAATACAGAGGTTTATCAGGAAATGTCAGTGCACCAGAGGAGGGAGAGTTTTATCCCACACAACCCAGTAATTCACTGGTGGTCCTGTGCGAGACTTGTCCCCATCTCTCTGCCCCCCTCCTGTTCCCAAAGGCTCAGAGCTGTAGGCACAGGACCCTGCTCCCTGCCCTGTGTGTTTCCCCGTTTCTCAGTGGTTCTTTCCGTGCCTCTGATGCTGTTCTTGCTCCGTGGCAGAGCTTTGAGGAGCCGCGCTGTGACCTGCGGGAGAACCTGCTGCGCTCGGGCTGTGCCGAGGCCAGCATCGTGTACACCCAGGGGGAGATGAGGACACTGAAGGTGTGTGCTGGGGACACTGCTCAGCCCCTCCTGAGGGCTCCTCATCAGGAAAAATACAAATCAGATCGCTATTTGTGTAGGGTCTACTCAGAAGCAATGCCTTTGCTGGCTGGGGGACCTGTGGGCTGCTGCTCCTGGTCCAGGCTGGGGTGACTTTGCAGGAAAAGCAAAATGCTCACACCCCTCTGGAGGAGGAGCCTGGCTGGACACGGGTGGATGTGGGGGAGGCTGTTGGACAGCACATGAGGGAGGGGAGCTCATCCCTACCTTTGTACTTCCCACACATCTCCCTGCTCCTTGTCTCCTCCTCACTGCACCCACGCTGGAGATGGAGTCCATGCCCTTCACGTCACTCTCCTTCACAGAATTCCAGCATCAACACATCCCTGCAGAGGACACAGGTGTCGCCCCAGGCCATGTTCATGCGGCTGCGGGCTGGGGAGGAGATGAGCTTCGACATGGATGTCTTCCAGCCCAAGGAGAGCCCTGTGGATCTCTACATCCTCATGGACTTCTCCTACTCCATGTCTGATGATCTGGACAACCTCAAAAGCATGGGGCATAACCTAGGTGAGAGCAGAGCTGGGAGAAGAGGGGAGCCTGCTCCTGTGCTATGAAGGCAGCAGCTTGCTCCTGCCTGTGGCTACGAGTCCTCTGACAGCACCAGAGAGAGGGATGCAGCTGGCAATGGGCTGAGAGGTGTCTGTTTTAATTAGAGCTTCTCATTATCACTGCTCTGTGCAGCCCTGTGTGGGGATCCTCACATGCTCTCCCCTTCCAGGCCAGCTGGTTTGTGCAGGGCCTTTGGCATCTTGGACCTGCTGGGTGCTATTGCAGGAGCTCCAGTTTTGGGGCTGCCAAAGTGGGGGGGGGGTGTATGTTTCTGTCCTATAAAAGCCCAAAGATCTTAAAAGATGACAGTTTTGGAATCTTATCTATGAACTGGACAGCAGAGAAAATGCCCACAAAAGGAATTCTTCCCTAGAGTGGGGAGCTCACAGGCATTTCTTTATTTATGTCTCCCCCCTTCCTTTTCTCTCCTTCCAGCGGATTTCCTGCAAGCCCTGACTTCCAATTACACCATTGGATTTGGCAAGTTTGTGGACAAAGTCTCGTCCCCTCAGACAGACATGAGACCTGAAAAGTGAGTGAGCCCCGTGGGTCCCTGAGGTGGGAGCAGAGGGAGTGGAAAGTGCCTTCTGTTTCTCTATGGCTTTCAGTGTCAGCAATGCAAGAGCCTCCATCCACCTCTCTGCCTTCACTGCCAGTGTCTTCCCTGGTCTTCCCTGGTCTCCCCATCCCTCAGGGCTTGCTGTAACACCGTGACAATGTCAGCAGTGCCACCCTCTGCTTTCAGACCTTCCCTGCTCTGCCACAACAGACTGCATGTCTTGTCTTCTCCTCTATCTCTGCCCTCGTCCCTTCTCCCTTTCAGCGCTGGTGGCTGAGCTGCTCATCTCCACGCCTTCCCTCCAGGGACTCTCCCCACATTTCCTCTCCTTGCCCCCAGCATCCCTTGGCTCCTGCCCCACACAGGACCCTGGTTCCATCTCCCCTAGGCTGCGTGAGCCCTGGCACAACGCCGACTCCCCGTTCTCCTTCAAGAACGTCATTCGCCTGACCAGCAACATCAGCGACTTCAGCCGGGAGCTGAGCAAGGAGCGCATCTCGGGCAACCTGGACGCCCCCGAGGGCGGCTTTGATGCCATCCTGCAGACAGCTGTGTGCAAGGTGAGGGTGGCCAGGGCTCTGTTTGTGATAAGTGGATCTTCCTGATGGCCATTGATGAGCAGAAGACACACGGGACAGCTGACAGGGCAGCCAGGGAGCCCCAGTTCAGCTGCAGTTGGTTCTTGCTCTCCCAGCCACGCACTCCCAGTGCCAAGCTGTTTGCATTCCCAGTTTTCCCTAAGCCTTAGAATATGTGTCCTGGTGTTTGATGCCCAGCACAGGAGCTGCTTGCTGGGCACCCTGCCTGTGCTCTTTGCTCTGTCCCCCTCCACACTTTTGCTGAAGAAACTCTGCTCCCTGGAAAAGAGCCCACCTGGGCTTGGCTGAGAGATGAGCACAGCTCCAGACACGTCCAGGGAAGCGTGGGCTTGCCCCCTGTACACACATGTGCCTGGCACTGAGCTGCTGGGTGGGAGACACCCCGTGCTTTGGGGGTGCAGATGGGTGCTGGGATTCCTGGGGACACGTGGCTGGTTGTGTTTGCTGCCAGCTGCAGGTGGTGCCTTGTCCCTTGGCTATTCCAGCTCCTGTCAGTGCTGGCTAGCCAAGGGCTGCAGGTGCAGGGGTTTGGGAGGCACAGAGATCAAGGTTCCTTCTCCTCCTCCCTGGCTGCAGGATAAGATTGGCTGGAGAAAGGACAGCACTCACCTGCTCGTGTTCTCCACCGAGTCTGCCTTTCACTATGAAGCTGATGGTACCAACGTCCTGGCAGGGATCCTGGCGAGGAACGACGAGCAGTGTCACCTGGACAGCCACGGCACCTACGTGTACGACACCAAGCAGGACTATCCTTCAGTGCCCACCCTCGTGCGCCTCCTGGGCCAGCACAACATCATCCCCATCTTTGCTGTCACCAACCACTCCTACAGCTACTATGAGGTGAGGAGAGCAGGGCAGTCGTGGGGATTACCTTTCCTCCAGGACCTCTGCCTCAGCTCAGCTGTGAGGAGAAATTGTTCTCCCATCAGTTGTCCCCAAGTGCTAAGGCAACACCTTGGTATTTGGGAGGGTGCCATACTATGTTGGGAGGCTGCTCTAGGCTGTGGGAGGTCTCGGGGTGTATTACTGGGTGCAGGAATCCGGGATCCCAGAGGTCTCCCTGTGTTGGTTTCTGCTTCTTGTAAAGCAGTGGAAGTACAGAGCTGGAGAGTAATTTATTTTGGAAAGGACAATTGGAGGTCTCTGTTCCAAGTCCTGCTCAAAGCAGAGCCCACTCCCGTGACAGAGGAGGATTCTCAAGGCCTTGGCTCAGGGAGTTCGTGTCTCTCTGCAGAAGCTGCACAAATATTTCCCCATCTCTGAGATCGGGGTGCTCCAGGAAGACTCTTCCAACATTGTGGACTTGCTCGGCACAGCCTTTGAGGTACCGGTGCTCTCTGGAGCTTCACTCTGGCTCCCAGAGAGGGCAGAGGGTGGGCACCTCCTGGGCAGGAGAGCAGGCACAAGGCAGGGTGTGACCCCTCTGGAGCAGGCCAGGGGTGGTCACAGGGTCCTGCTGAAAACCCACGTGTTTATCCTGTGCCCCCCAGCGCATCCGCTCCAAGATGGACATCCGGGCTGACTTCACCCCCAAAGCCCTGAAGACAGAGTTCACCTCCTCGGTATTTGAAAAGACAGAATCTGGCTCTTTCCACATCACCCGTGGAAAAGTGGTAAGTGCTCGGATGGCAGCGGAGGGAAGGCACGTGTGAGGGGATGAGCTCTCGGCGTCCAGCAGAGCTGGCTCGTCCCTGCAGCGTGTCCCTTCCCCCAGAGCAAGTTCCACATGCACGTCAAGGCTCTGGAGTACGTTGGTGGGCAGCACGTCTGCAGCCTGCCCGAGAGGGACCGGCACGGAGTCATCCACGTGAAACCCACGTCCCTGAGTGACAGCCTCACCGTGTCAGCTGCTGTCGTCTGCGACGTGTGTCCCTGTGAGCAGGTGGGGCCCCGCACACGGCTGTCCTTCTCCCGGCCAGCCTGGGCTGGCAATGTGTTGGCTGATGGATGTGGGTCCTGCTCGACCCCTCAGTGATGCTCAGCCTGGCCAAGATCTCCATCACTGCCTGTTCCAAGCTGAGTGTGATGTCCTGTGGCAGAGCTTGGTCTTCAGGGCAAACCTTTTCCCTTGGATCTGCCCTTCTGATTCCTGAAATGGTCTTGGAGGCAGCTGGGCCCATTCAGCAATGCCTCTTCTCTCTTCACTTCCAGCAACAAGAGTTGAACTCGCCCAAGTGTAGTTTCCATGGGAACTTTGTCTGCGGACAGTGCATCTGCCACCCGGGCTGGTAAGGACGTGTCCAGATCCACCCCCTGCAGGGACCCTGCTGTGCCCCGGGACCCCCAGTGATACACCTGCATCCCTGGGCATCCTGCAGTGTCCGGGGACCCCCAGTGACACACCTTCATCCCTGGGCATCCTGCTGTGCCCCGGGACCCTCAGTGACACACCTGCATCCCTGGGCATCCTGCAGTGTCCGGGGACCCCCAGTGACACACCTGCATCCCTGGGCATCCTGCCCAGGACCCCGCTGTGCTGTGCCCTGCTCCTGCCTCTCTCAGCACCATCTCTGTCCCCAGGCGAGGGGACACGTGTGACTGCTCCCCGGCATCATCCCCCAACAACGAAGCCTGCATCCGCCCCGGGGATGTGGAGCCGTGCTCGGGGCGGGGCGAGTGCCTGTGCGGGAAGTGCCAGTGCTACTCCGAGGACCAGACCCTGCGCTTCGACGGCGCCTTCTGCGAGTTCGATGTCCTGCAGTGCCCGCGCACCTCCGGCTTCCTCTGCAACGGTGAGAGCCCCCCCAGAGCCCCCAGCGGGGGATGTGCGGGCACAGACAGCTGTCCTGGGCTGGTGGCGCTGGCACGGGGGCTGAGTGGCCAGTGATGGGCTGCAGGGAGGATGCTGTGGAGCCCCTTTGCAGCCCCTGTGCACCCCGAAGAAAGCGGGGGAGCCACAGGCAGGGCTGGGGGAACGGCATAGCACCGGAGCCCAGGTAATCCCTGCTGTCCCCGCAGATCGTGGCCGCTGCTCCAGGGGTGCCTGCGTGTGCGAGAGCGGCTGGGAGGGCCCGAGCTGTGAATGCCCCACGAGCAATGACACCTGCATCGACAGCCGGGGGGTAGGTCCTGCCCCGCCCTCCCCAGGGACCCGCTCCGGGCAGGGCTGCAGTGCCCCCGTGCTGGGATCTCTGGGTCACTGAGGTGCCTTGCTGACTCCCTGTGCCACTCTCAGGCTGTCACCTCCTCTCTCCCAGGGCATTTGCAATAACCACGGGAGGTGTGAATGTGGCAGGTGCATCTGTGACATGGCTTCGCTGTACACCAGCTCCACCTGTGAAATCAGCTACTCCCTGGTGAGTCCCTTTGGGTTTATCATTATTCCCACACAGAGCCTCCAGGGCAGAAAGGCAAAGCAGAGATGAAGGCACATCTCAGTCAGCTCACCTGTCCTGTGGCCAGGGAGGGGCTGGCGTGGGAGCTGCTTTGCAGCCACAGGCTTCCTTTGCCCTCCTGTTCACCAGCAGCAGCTGTTGAGAGTCTGTCTGTGTTTATCTGCACCCCGGTGATGGGCAGAGGTTTGAGGCTCAGCTTGTGGCTTTGTCCTAGTTCTGATTTGCCTCAAGACTGGGAAAAAACTAATTTCCTAGAATCAGACTGGTTTGGATTGGAAGGGACTTGAAAACTTCTCTCATTCCAACTCACCTACCATGGGCAGGGACACCTTCTACTGGATCAGGTTTCTCAGGGCCGCACCCAACCTGGCCTTGAACACATTGGGTTTCCCCATCGACAAACATGGGCTAATCCCACAGTGGGGGTGAAGAAAGCTGAAGAAGATCTAATTGCTGTCCAAATGCAGGCTGTTGGTGTAAGAGATTTTGGAGTCAACTGGGCTTATAAATCCTTCGTTAGCTGCTTGCTCCCAGTGGCTTCTCTTTTTGACCTGGACCTTGCCCTGACTCTGGGATGAGGAGCTGCCTCTCCAGCTCTGCCTTTCAGGGCTGTGTCCTCTCTCCCTCGAGGGGGTGTCCCTGACCATCCCACCCTACCCCTGGCCAGGGCTTCCAGGCTGTGTGTGAGAGCATCCGGGACTGTGTCCGCTGCCAGACCTGGGGGACAGGCAACCTGAAAGGGAACTGCAGCTCGTGCCAGCTCCAGATCCAGATGGTGGAGGAGCTGAAGAAAGGTAACATGAGAAGCAGAGCTAGGTGCAGATGTGTGTGGTGTCTCCTGTGTGCCCTGCTCTGTGTGTGTGTGCATGTAGGGCTGCTCCCCTTTCCTGGCCCTGGTGACTTCACAGCTCTGTCCCCTCTCCCCACAGAGGAGGGTGGTGAGCACTGCTCCTTCCAGGATGAGGATGATGACTGCACCTACCACTACAACCTGGAGGGAGACCCCAGTGTCCTCCCCAACACCACTGTCCGTGTGCAGAAGAATAAAGGTGAGCAGGGACCTGGGAGGAACAGGGGAGGTCCGGCCTGGGATCTGGATCAGAGTGACCAACTCCACGGTGCCTCCAATCCCTGCTTTGTCCCTTTGCTGTGCCCCTGCGCAGGGTCTGCTACAGGCAGCACTTCCCTTCCCACCTTGCTGTGTGACCCGGGTGGGTGACACTGTCTGTCACATGAACTGCAAGGGGTGAAGTGTGGCACCCTCAGAGTCTCCTTTATTGATCCTTTCCCCTGCTGCCATGGGCAGGGATTGCTGCAAGGTGCTGCTCAGCCCTTTGGTACGGCTGGGTGTGAGCAGAGGTGTGATAGCCCTCCCTGAGCAGCATTTCTCACTGTGAGGCATTGCCAAGGTTAACTGGGCTGCTCCATCCCTCAGAGAGCTGTGGTCCAGCCTTTCCCCTCTGTCCCTGCCTCCCTGCTCACCCCACACGGGGCTGATGCCCTGGGAGTGACGCTGCTGTCACTTGCAGAGTGCCCACCTGGGAGCTTCCTCTGGCTCATCCCACTGCTCATCTTCCTCATCCTGCTCCTGGGGCTGCTACTCCTGCTCTGCTGGAAGTTCTGTGCCTGCTGCAAGGTGAGTGTCTCAGCTGGCTTCCCTAGTCCAGGGAGAGAACCAGATATGGCCAAAAACATGACAAATTTCCAGAATCCACCCAGCCTCCAGCATGGCCAGATTGGCAGGGATGTCCCTGTGGTATCCAACCCTCTGGTGTTGCTGATACAAGCCACTGGTGAAATTCTAGCCAGATTTCTCTCATTTGCCTAAAATCAGCTTGAGAGCCCCATCCATCCCTGCTGATGTGGATACTCCTTGATGGAGACCTGGAGGAGCTTTGTCCTTGGCCACAAAGTGATTGTGTCTCTGGCCATTTGTTTTCTAGGCTTGCCTGGCCCTGCTTCCCTGCTGTGCTCGAGGTACCAGCCCTTGTTCCTGAGGGGAAGGGCTCTGGGGGGTGCACTGCCTTCCTGGGTTTGGGGGTGTGCTGGGATGAGTATCCCTCCTCTGGGCTGGAGAGATGGATCAGGAGAAAGCTCCTAGCAGAGAACACCCCTTGCTCCCTCCTGCCCTCCCAACACCCTTAGCATGCTGGAAACCCTAACCATCCCCCAGAACAGAATCTCTGGTGTTGGGAAGCTGCTGGCTGGCGTTGTCCCAGTGTGCCCAGGCTCTGCCCCCACCCCTGGCTCTGCAGGTCGCACTGTTGGCTTCAAGGAGGATCACTACATGCTCCGGCACAGCCTCATGTCCTCCGACCACCTGGACACGCCCCTGGTGCGCAGCGGCTCCCTCAAGGGTCGGGACACGGTGCGCTGGAAAATCCACAACAATGTGCACAAGCAGGGAGTCACCTCCCCCGCTGCCACCAACCCCAAGGAGCTCAGTGAGTGTCCCCGTGCTTCCAGCTTCTGGGGGGGTTGTTTCTCCGAGCAAGAAGGACAGAGTTCCATTTGGGAATTTCTCTTTCCAGTTCCCTACGGGCTGTCTCTGAGGCTGGCCCGGCTCTTCACGCAGAACTTGGGGAAGCAGGACACCCGGGAGTACGAGCAGCTGCGCAAGGAAGTGGAGGAGAATGTAGGAGCCTGGGCACGAGGGGGGCCGGGGTGGCCTTGGGGACAGCCACGCAGGGGGCTGGGCAGTGCCCCTTCCCTGGGAACCCACAGCTATTGAAAGGAAGGAGCAGTTTTTCTTCTTTTGTGAGAAATCATAATTTTTAAGGTTGTAATTGTAAGAATTAGCAAAGCGTCTCGTTCAGATTTCAGGTTTTCTTTAGAGTGTGTGATCTGAAGTCCTGCTTGGTTTGAGTTTGCAGCCTCTTGCCATGTCCTGGGAAGAAACCTGGTGGTGTGGGAGGGCGAGGGAGGAGGGCCGGGGGTGGTCAGAGGGCTCCTGTGTTTTGGCAGCAGCATCTGCTCGCTGAGCACATCCTTTTCAGTGAGGGGCACACTGTGAAGTCCCTCTTGCTCCTTGCAGCTGAATGACGTTTTCAAGCACATTCCTGGCTGCCACAAGGTCCAGCAGACCAAGTTCAGGTGAGTCAGTGAGGGAGAGACTCCCTGCAGGGCAGGGTTCCCCCAGGGCACTGCTGATGTTGGGGTGGATCAGAGGGCTGGGGTGTGAAATCTGTGATGCTGGGAGGGAGCGTGGTCTGTGACACGAGCCTGGGGTGGGGCTTTGCCCACCCAGCTGTGGAGGAGGTCTCAGCTGAATTTGGCTTTGGAGCAGCAGGAACAAATCCTCGTCCCGTGGTGCTCAATGAGAGAATTCCCACTGGGTTCAGAAGTTTCACCCTGATGCAAACTTAGGAGCGCCTGGTGCAGGCTGGAAGGAATTTGGGGATGCCAGTGTTGAGCAGGGAGTGGTATCTCCTCCCCACAGCCTGATCCAGATGTGATCTCCCCTGTGGGCACGTTCCTTACTGCATTGGGAAACCCAGGGTGGGAATGGAGCTGGGCAGGAGGGAACTTGTGCTGGGGCTCTGTGGGATGGGTTGGCACCCGCAGGGCAGTGCTGCAGCTCAGACCTGCACAGGGCTGTGATTCACACAGCACTTTGTCTCTCCAAAGGTGTTAATCACTCTGATTTGGGTTGCTTGTTTTTTTTTTTTTTTTTTTTAATTCCCCCAGGTTACAGCCCAATTCTGGGAAAAGGTAAGAGGAATTTGTAGCTCTGATGCAGCTTCTCCCTCTTTGTACACACTCGTGTGGGGTGACTGAGTGCCCCACACACTCACTGGCCCCCAGCTGCTGTGTGAGATGAGTTACCCTGGTCTCAGCTCTCACTTGCCTTTCCCTCCCCTGCTCCCAGGCAGGAATACACCATTGTGGACACAGTGCTCACTGCCCCTTACTCAGCCAAGCCAGACATCATCAAAGTGGTGGAAAAACACGTTTCCAACGAGGCTTTCAACGACCTGAAGGTTGCACCGGGTTATTACACTGTGACCTCAGACCAAGGTAGGGAGCAGATCCCGGTGCTGGCTCCTGGCTGGGTACAGGGGGTTATTTCCCACCTCTCACCCTTGTCTTTTCCCCCAGATGCTCAGGGAATGGTGGAGTTCCAAGAGGCTGTGGAGCTGGTGGACGTCCGTGTCCCGCTCTTCATCAGGGACGATGATGATGATGAGAAGCAGCTGCAGGTGGAGGCCGTGGAGGTCCCCAACGGCATCGCAAAGATTGGGCGCAGGGTTGTCAACATCACCATCATCAAGGAGCAAGGTGAGGGGCTGTGACTGTGGGAAGGTGTTGGTGTTTGAGTGCTCTGTGTCTAGACTGGTGTGGTTTGTAAGGCTCAGTCTGCGTGTCTGAGCACCCCCGGGTCACAGAGCAGAGACTTGCTTGGTGACTCCTTTCTGAAGTCACCTGGCTCTAAACTGGAGCATCGTTTCATGCATCCAAAGGAGGGTCATCTTCCCTCCTTTGTTGGTGTCAAATGACAGAAGCATTTGACCATCACAAATTTAGATGCTGCCAGTTCCATGACAGATCAAGGACTGACCACGTTCCTCTGCTGCTCCAGTTCATTCAGTGCTGGGGTGAAGCAGAACCTCTTTGATGTTACTGTGCTAATGTCCCCAGCACTTTCCCTCTGCTTCCCACCCGGCTGTTATGAGCAGGGAGCAGAAATGGGAAGTGGGGAAGTCTCCAGTCCGTGCAATGGTACTTCAGGCACAGTTCACACCCACAGATGACCGGAACTCTGTTCAGGGAGGCCTGTTTGGGATGCGATTCTTTGTGTATTTGCTCTACACATTCCTTCTCTCCTGCCCCTTCCAGCCAGCAGCCTCATCACCTTCGTGCAGCCAGCCTATTCCCACAGCCGCTTCGATAAGCTGGCCAAGATCCCTGTGCTCAGGGAGATCATAGACAACGGGAAATCCCAAGTCACCTACAGGACCCGGGATCTCACTGCCAAGAACGGCAGGGTAAGGGTGCTGCTCCTGGCCTTGGCAGGCAGGAGGGAGTGGGAATGTAGAGCTGGGAAAAGGCCAGCCCTGGGACTGCAGAAGAGAGATTATCAGGATGTGGCTGGGACAGAGGAGACCCAATGCTTGAGGTCAGCACAAGGGTGAACATTCTTCTCCATCCCTTGCTCCCTCGGGGAGGGGGGACCTGGGAGGATGCCTGTGCCTGAGGCAGAGGGTACCAGCTGCCCCCGGAGCTGTGGAGGCAAATGAGGATTGACTGGGGAATGAGGGGGAGCTCCTTGGGAGTCTCCTCATGGATACTGCAGGCTGTAATCATAGAATCACAGAACAGTTTGAGAAGGGACCAAGGGATCATCTCCTTCCAAGCCCCTGCCATGAGCAGGGACACCTTCCACAGGACCGGGTTTGGAACACACCTCTCCCTTCTCCTCCAGGACTACATCTTCACGGAGGGTGAGCTGGTCTTCCAGCCTGGGGAGACCCGAAAGGAGGTGCAGGTGCCCTTGCTGGAGCTGACAGAGATAGACACCCTCCTCAACAACTGCCAGCTCAAGCAATTCGCTATCGACCTCCTCCACCCCAAGCACGGCGCCAAGATCGGCCGCTACCCCCAGACCACGGTGACCATTGCTGACCCAGGTAGGGGCTGGTGACCGGGCAGTGGCTGCGGGGGCTCCTCCCCACACCTGCCCACGGTGCCGTGCACAGAGTTCCATCCTCTCCGAAAAAGCCGCAGCCAGGCTCCTCCAGCTCCCACTGGTAGATTTGGGTCCCCCTCTAGAGGCACGAGTGGGAATAGTCGGAGGGTGGGGAGGAGATGGATTGTCTCCCTCGGTAAAGGAAATAGAATGAATTCTTATTCCTTTTCCTTGGGAATTTGAATGAAAAGCAATAAAAATAAGGGAGAGGTAGGACTTGCTATGAATGGTGGTTCCTGCGGCTGGACAAGAAAAACTGCCATCAAGTGGGTCAATAACATAAATAATGTATTTATCACAGCAGGGCATTGCTGAGAGAGGCACACTTCCTTCTTTTCATCCAAGGGGGAGGACTGGCACTGATGTAAACTTTCCTGTCTGCAGAGCTGGTGGATGGTGTCCCCTCGATGACTGGCCTGGCCCAGGTCCCCCAGTCCCCCAAAGGCCGCCTGGGTGCACCACTTAATCTCAATGCCCGTGCCCTCAGCTCCAGGGAAATCAGCTTCAACTGGTTTCCTCCACCGGGAAGACCCCTGGGGTACAAGGTAAGGGGTGAGTGGATCCCAGGGAAGAGCGTGGGTCCCCTCCTGCAGGTGTTTCACACAGACGTTTGTACTGAAGGGGTCCAAGTACACACCCAAAAGATGGAGCAAGTTCACCCCTTCTGGTCCCCTCTATCATCACTGGTGAATGAGGGATATGCAAGAAAGATTCCTGGTGGATTCATCTCCCTTTCCATCACTTATGATGAAGTGCCCAGACTGTCCTGGCCTCCCATTTCAGTGGAATGGCACACTACCATTCCCAGAACTGATTTAGTTAGAGACAAGGAATTTCTCACGCATTATGTGAGGCTCTGAAGGAATCACAGCTTGCACTTTCTTTGCCAGGTGAAATACTGGATCCAGGGAGACCCTGAGTCAGAAGCCCATCTCATTGATGTCAAAACCCCATCAGCAGAGCTGACAAACCTTTACCCCTTCTGTGACTACGAGATGCAAGTCTGTGCCTACAACGCCATGGGAGAAGGGACTTACTCGGACATCGTGCACTGCCGCACGCTGGAGGAGGGTGAGTGAGCCCACGCCTTCCTTCCCTCCACCTGGGGACAAGTTTGGACCTCTGCACCCAGCGCTGGGGTCAGGGCTCCAGCCCTGAGCTTCTGCTGGTCTTGGGAGCACAGAGTGTCTCCCACTGCCACCCAGCTGTGATCTCAGGAGCTCTGGGCATCCACTGAGCCCTGACCTGCAGTGATGGGCACTCTGCTTTTGCCTCCCCAGTGCCCAGCGAGCCCGGGCGCTTGGCTTTCAACGTTGTGTCTTCCACTGTGACCCAGCTGAGCTGGGCTGAGCCTGCAGAGACCAACGGGGAGATCACTGCCTATGAAGTCAGTTATGGGCCTGTCAACGAGGACAATGGTAAGAGCACATTTTTGGGACAGTCCAGCCAAGCTGAGGGGCTGCAGGACACTTCCTGCAGGCTGGGCTGGTCCTAGAGCAGCAGCAGAAGAGCCAGAACAGCTCCAGGCATGTTTCTTTTGAGAACTGGGATTTGGACAGGTCACTTTTTGATGTAAAGAGCATAGAAAAGTCACCAGTCAGGATTTAACCCTGCGAATGCCAGAAAACCGTGTTCTCATTCACTTCCATAATGTTTTATGTTGTTTTTCGTATCAAAAACTTAGTTCACAGGTCTAGATAAAGGGGTGGGCTGCCAGGAAGGTGTAATTTGTGACACACAAGCAACAGAAGACTTCTCCTGTAGATTGACTTCAGCAGTGGGTCTGGGAATTACCCTGAGATGATGTTGTGAGCAGCCCAAAGAGCTGCTGCAGTTTTTCCCAGAGCCAGGCTGTATCCTGACCCCAAAGTGTGGGGTGTTGTGGGGTCCTCTGTGCCTGGTGGGTGACAGGCGTGCCCGTGCCTTGCAGTACCCGTTGGGGCCGTGAAGAAGGTGCTGGTTGAAGACCCCAAGAAGCGCATGGTGCTGATCGAGAACCTGCGGGAGTCGCAGCCCTATCGCTACACGGTGAAGGCCAGGAACGGGGCGGGCTGGGGGCCCGAGAGAGACGCCACCATCAATCTGGCCACACAGCCCAAGCGCCCCATGTCCAGTGAGTGCCAGCCTGGGCAGGGGCAGGGGGACAGGAGCAGTGCTGGGGAGAGCTCCCCATCACCCCAGCTGCTTCCCCACCTCCTGTGTGCTCTGCTGCTCCAGCCATCCTGAGGGCCAGCCTGAGCGCTGTGTGTTTTTTTGCTGCTTGTCTAATGGCTCTTTCCACCTCTCCTGCAGTCCCCATTATCCCTGATGTCCCCATCATTGATGCAGAGGGAGGTGAGGACTATGAGAGTTACCTGATGTACAGCACAGATGTGCTCCGCTCTCCAGCTGGCAGCAAGAGGCCCAGTGTCTCTGATGATACAGGTTTGTGTCTCTGAGTTTGAAAATATAATTTCTAACATTCATTTTCCTTAACAGCAGCTTTCAGCAATGAGCTTCACTGCTCCTTTCCATCTCTCAGGGATGGGGAGATCCAGGTTGTGGAGATGGTGGAGATCAGCCTTTCCAAAGCTCAGTAGTTGCACCCATGGAAACATTTGGCTGGTCACAGTGCAAATAGGACCAGTGCCTCCCTGTCGTAGCCATGGGGCAAATAGAAATCTCAGTGTGGGGTGGGAGAGGAGCTTTTCATGGCCCTCCCTGCTCGTCTTCCTTTTGTGTTGCCATTTGGCTGGACCATGAGAGTTAACATCAGCAAAGGCACAGACCTGAGTCCCTCGGGGTCTAGCCAAGCCACCAGGAGGGAACTCAGCAGTGCTGGGAAGGCACTGGCCTCTCTTCCTCCATCCCTTCACTGTCGGAATGAGGCTGACTCCGTGGTCTTGTGCTGGCACATGAGCCATAAGTGAAATGGTGAGGTGTGTCTGTAGGATCTTCTCTGAAGGGTTCTGGGCCTGGGACCCAAGAGTGAGTCCTTGGTCTTTTCTGAGAGCGAGGTGATGGGAGCATCAGGAGCCCGACCACCCTGAGTGCACATCAAGGAGTGATGGAACCTCTCCTGAGCAGAGGACAATTGTTGCAGACTCTTTGACTCTTACCTTTTGTCATGATGGACACAGGGCTGGAAAACAGTCTGGGGGTTGAGGAACCCCCAGTCCCACCATCCTCCACCTACCAGCTGGTTGCACCACCCGACTCCTCAGCTCCCACGTGGAACACGGGCTGTGAGCAGCCATCGTCCCCACTGGTGCTTGTCCCTTCCTGTCCCCAGCAAGCAGCACGGAGGTGGTGGGTGGCCCACCTTGACCCCTGCAGACCGTGCCAACACCAGTGCTTGCCTTGTCCCAAAAGGCTCCAGGTGGAAATTTGTGCCGCTGCTGGGAGAAGAGCTGGACCTTCGCCGCATCACCTGGAGGCTCCCACCCGAAACCATTCCCCGCCTCTCTGGCAGCAGCCACCTCTCCTCGGACACCGAGGGGCTCCTCCCCGAGGAGGACAGCACTCCTGGCAGTGTGAGGAGGAGCGGGACGCCCCGGCCCCAAGCAGGTGAAGGGCAGCTCTGTTTCGGCACCGAGTGTCCCGTCTCGTCCTGCTCTGAGCCGAGGGGCGGATGGGCTCTGTGCCCCCTGCCTCCCCTCGTGTGCCCACCCTCGTGTTGGTGTGATCTGCTCCAAAGCCTTGTCCCGGTGTGTCTGCTCACACGAGTGTCAAGGTAACCCCGTCTCGGCACCGACTGGGGAGCCTGCTAGCAAGTTGCTTCTACCAAAGGCTGGACCTTCGAGGCAGGAGCAAACTCAGATGATACCTGCTAAGTGCCACCTCCAAGGGCAGCTCTTCAGCTTAATTAAGTGCCCTGAGCTTCTGGGGCAGATGTGCTGGACTGTTAAACAGAAATCATCTCTCATAGGTGGCTGATCTCCCCTGCTGGGAGGAGATGGGGATTTTTGTCAAGGACCAGAGCAACGGAGCGGAGTTTGCTTTTCAGATCCAGCTGAGATGGGATCCAGAATGAAATCTGGAGAAACCTTCTTCGTAAAGAGCCATTTTCCTTCTTCTACCTTCTTTTAAAATCTGAAATTATAAACCAGTGTTTACATCTAAGGGGAGATGTGAGAGAATGTGGTGAGAACCACAAGGCAGTGCCCCAGCAAGGCCGAGGTCTGGAGTTACCTTGGGCACCACGGGTGTGTCTGGTGCAGGGACAACTCTTTGTTTACCTCTTTGTTTCTGCGTCTCATGTTGGGTGTTGTGGCTTGTTCTAGATGTAGCATTCCAGAATCACCTTCCAGAGTGGCTGAGCCTGGGATTCAGCCCAGGCGGGGGGGGCACCATGATGCCTCCTGCTTCCTCCCCATGGGAAGTGGAGCAGCAGCTTTGTCCACAGCCACATTCCTCACGCTGTGCCCTCTTCCACAGAGCACTTGCTGAATGGCCGGGTGGACTTCTCCTTCCCTGGCAGTGGCAGTAGCACTCTGACCAGGACAGCCAACACCAGCTACCACCAGCTGAGCTCCCAGGAGCACAGGGTGATGCACCAGGAGCACAGGGTGATGGGCAGCTCCTCGCTGACGAGAGACTACTCCACAGTGCTGATGGGGCACGGTGAGTACCACGGGGATGGGACCTGCCCTTCCATCCCCGTCACTGCATCCTAAAGTCCTTGTGGGGTGAGGACTGTGCTCAGAGCTAAGGGGGCCTATGAACTGCAGGTCTAGAAGGTCACGTCCCTACCACTGATGTCTTGGTGCTTTGCTAAGGCCTCTCTGCTTCCAGACCAGTTTGGGAAGGGTTCCCACCCCTCACAGGCAGGGTGCTCAGGGAAGGGAAGCTCCATCCTCTTCCTCACACCACAAAGCACTCCAGGGAGAGCACATGACTCTTCTCCTCACTCTGTCATGCAATGTGGTTGAGTTTCAGCTCCAGGTGTGTCAATCAGCTGGCGTTGACAGAAGGTTGTTTAAAGATTGTTCCAAAAGAGCCTTAAAAAGCCACCTGTGGAGGAGCCTGGGCTGAACCTGCTCTGAATTCTCCAATGGTGTTTTTCTCTTTCTTCTTGCACTGCTTCTGTAGATTACCCGGGGACACTCCTCCCTCCCATCCATGAAGATGCTGGGAGGACACTCCTCTGGCCCCGGGACGTGGGTGTCAGGAGCAGGGCAAAGGTGAAGGGTTACTACCCCAGCATTGGCTGTCGGGACTCTGTAATCATGGCTGATGGGTCTGCAGGGATGTGCAAGTACATAGGTACAGCTTGTCCCGTGTTTTCTGCCAGCCACACATCCCATAACAGCCCAGCCACTGTCCATCCATGAGCTGCTGCCATCCACTGCTCACCCCAAACCTCCTCTCTGTGGCTTGCTGTGTGCTGTGCTGATCTTCCTTCTGACCCAGCCTGCACCTCCATTACATCACCTTTCCATTTGCAGGTGAATTGCAGGTTTCAACCCACCTGGACTGATTAACATTCACCACCACTGCTGCCACCGTGCTCTGATCAACCCATTGTCCCCATTCCCTTCCTTCCTAACAAGCTTCTTGTTCTCAGTCTTACTCCACAGGCCTTTGGAGAGCTCTTGGGGAGAACGTGTGCTCCTTACGAGATGTCCCTCTGCAAGCTCCTTGTCAGTGAAGGGCTTCAGTCCCTGAGTGTCACGGGGGAGGCTGCTGTGCTCTCCAGTGTGTGTCCCAGTGGGATGAGCTGAGGAGCACCCAGATGTGATCCCAGGCCACATGAACAGGGCCTGATTTAGCTGTAGATTAGGGCCAGTCTTAATTGACCTACACCTTATGAAGTCTGTGAAGCTTCTGGCAGACTGGACAGGGTGCTTGGGGGTGAGGAAGGTCACAGCCAGCACCAGGCCCCTTCTGTGTGCTCTGTGCCACAGGGACATGAAGTTTACATTAAGTTGTCCCACCCAAGTTTGGCATCCTGAGGCTGTGGGACATCCCTGTAGCTGTGCAGAGCCAGCCAATCCCCCTGATGGCAGGTCAGCTTACAGAGACACATCTCACCACGTCCTCCCTGAACCACCAGGAATCATCCCATGTTTGCTGTGCCACACCCTCCTCTCCCCCAGCCCCCTTAGCACCCATCCCCAAAATCTCCAGCCTGATTTTCCCTTTCTGCCTCAGACTCCAGGAAGACACTGGGCATCCCTGACACCCCCACCCGCCTGGTGTTCTCTGCCCTGGGCCCCACGTCCCTGAAGGTGAGCTGGCAGGAACCACGCTGTGAGAAGGAGGTGCAGGGCTACAGTGTGCAGTACCAGCTCCTCAATGGAGGTCAGTGAGCACTGGGGGGTGGTGGGAGTTCTGGGTGTGGAGAGTCTGCTCTGGGTCTTCTGGCTCTGGATGAGCCTGCTCTGAGCAAGGGGGATTGGACCAGGTGATCTCCAGAGGTGCCTTCCAGCCTTCAACCATTCTGGGTCCTAAATTTCCTTCTTATGTAGCCTTTTTTTTGTGCAGGAAGTGTTGCAGCTACCCCACAGCTTTCATTTCCTGTTTCTGCTAGAAGGAGAGCAATTCCTGGAGTTGCTTGTAGAATCATCTTTCCTCCAAAAAACACCCCCTCCCCCTTTGACTGATTCACTCTATCAGCCCAAAAATCTTACATGAATTTTTTTTCAACACATGAGACTTGGAAGAAGGATTGAAATGAAAATATATTTGCATGAATCTCAGGGCAGTATTAGTGAAAATATATATAATTCTTCTGTCAGAAACGTCTTGAGTTTTCAAGAAGCTGTTGTTTGTCTCAAGCCTTTTTTGGGAAGGCATCTCATCCTGTGCTACCCATTGTTGGTGCAAGGTGTGCTGCAGGTGGCTGGGGAGGGACCCTGGATGGCTTTTTCAGGCAGTTTGTTTGAGACAGTTGAGGTGAAAGTTGTGGCTCTTTGTGCCTGCAACATGGTGTTGACATCCTCTTGCCTGTGTGTCCCAGGAGAGGTGCACAGGATCACCATCCCCAACCCCAGCCAGAACTCGGTGGTGGTGGAGGACCTGCTGCCCAACCACTCGTACATCTTCAAGGTGAAGGCGCAGAGCGAGGAGGGCTGGGGCCCCGAGAGGGAGGGAGTCATCACCATCGAGTCCCAGGTGGACCCGCAGAGCCCGCTCAGCCCCGTGCCAGGTGAGCTGCTGGGGACACAGGGGTGCCACTGCTGTCTGCAGTGCTGGCCTGGCTGTTTTCTCTCCCCTTGCCACATCCTCAGCTCTCCTTTCCTTCCTCTCATTTTGGAACAGGATCTTCTTCCCCACACGTTCACTCCACACTCGTTGTCCAGAGAGCTGAGCCCTTCTAGCTCATTCCATAAATGTGCAGATCCCTCCCAGGCTCCCTTTGCTGTGATCCTGACATGTCCCCTGTGCCTTTGCAGGTACCCCCTTCACCCTGAGCACCCCCTGTGCCCCTGGACCACTGGTTTTCACTGCCCTCAGCCCGGATTCTCTGCACCTCAGCTGGGAGAGACCCCGTGAGCCCAATGGGCCCATCCTGGGCTACAGGATCACCTGTGAGATGCTGCACGGAGGAGGTACAGTGTCAGCCTGAGGCAGCACAGGTCCCTTGTAGAATTCCAGTAAAATGAGAAAAAGACCTTCAGGAGTCACTGACCCTTTTCAGTATAAACTACTTGGTTACATGGAACTTCAGGCTGCACAAACTTTAGGCTGTTTAGCAGCTGTGTTTCTTTTTCTTTTGTGCTCTTTGTAGAGTACAAGTTCCCTCCAGCCAAGGCAGCACTCTGCTGCATTTTGGCTGGGACCAGTAAAAGAGTTGTTTGCTTACATCAGTGCAGAGTGGGGACATGAGGCTGACTCAGGAGCTGGTGGCTCCTGACACTTTGTGCCATTGTGTGGTCTGGTCTAACAGATGTGGTTGACATTTGTTTGGAATTTGAAAGGGGAAGGACCTGTTGATCATTGCAGTCAAAACTCCGTGGGGGTTGGTTGTTGAGGTTCCCCACTGTAGTGAAATGGGGTTGTTTTAACCCTTAGAAGTGGTTAATCCTACAGCCTGTGGATTGTATAAAGCTCAGGGAAAGCCAGGGCAGCAGATCTGGGGGGGAGTGTGTTTGGAGGGACCCTCACTCTGGTCTGTCTTCGCCACTCTGTGTCTCTGTGGATTAGGGGAGCCCAGGACAATCTATGTCGAAGGAGACAACCTGGAAACCACCCTGACTGTGCCCCACCTGAGTGAGAATGTCCCATACAAGTTCAAAGTGCAAGCCAACACCACGCAAGGCTTTGGGCCAGAGAGAGAAGGACTCATCACCATTGAATCTCAGGACAGAGGTACAGGACCCTGTGGAGGTGCAAAGAGAAACCTCTCAGAGCAGGGAACACAACTCCTGCAGTCACTTTCCAGCTCTGGAGGTGACTCCATACTCCAGGAAAGACATGGAGACAGTTTTCCATGAAGGCAGTGCTGTGCCTGGTGAGCACTGTCCCAATCCTGGTGCATTGAATGAGGGAATACCTGGAAATGTGTAACTGATGGTGAAACTTCTGCCTGTTTGTACAAATACCTGGAGGCAGCTTCTTAATGCCCAGCTGTGAGACCTTCCCAGTCCTCCCAGTTCTTCCTGAACCTGCTCTGATATCAGCAAGGGAAGATTCCTGAACTTGCTGGTGCTCACAATGCAGGGTTGAGGAGTTGGAATATCTTTGTTATTTCTTGACTGACTTGTTCCTTTTCCTTCTCCCCAGGTGCTTTCTCCCAGTTTGGAGGGCAGCAATACATGAGAGAAGTTTACAAATTCCCCACTGAATACACCACCAAAACCAGTATCAGCCATTCCTCTCTGGATCCCCACTTCACAGGTAAGGGCTCATTGTTGCCTTGCAGCCCTCAGAAAACAAAGGGTAATTCTGCTTGTCCAAAGGTCTGAGGCTGCTTTTACTTCAAGTGCCAAAGGCAGGGGAGGAGAGTCCCTCAGGTGGGATTGAAGAGGGTCAGCCCTTTTCCTACACTATGTCCCTGCTTTGCCCCAGGGAGAGCTGCAGTCATTTCCACGCGTGGGAATGCTGTATTCCAGAGTTCTCCAGCACTATCGCTAGGGACCAAATCATAGCTCTTCCTGTAAGGTTTGATCTCTTCAGAGCAGAAAAAAGCAGAGCAGTGGGACAAACATCTTTATTCACATCAATGTAGTTACCGTGTGTTGTCCCACTTGAGCTCATGGGTTCTCTGCAGCACAGAGAGTTTGGGAGCTGTTCGGAGATCCATCCTCTGCACTGACATTGCTGTGGACGGGTCCTTAAATACTCCTTTCTGTGATGGAAAACAAACTGCCCGGAGTCACAGGCACACCCTGCTCCCTGTGACCCCGCACTTGTTCCTCCCCCTGCAGACGGGATGCTGGTGAGCACCCAGCGTGTGGAGAACTCCAGCAGCACCCTGACCCAGGAGTTTGTGAGCCACACGGTGATGGCCAGCGGGACCCTCACCCAGCACGTGGAGAGGCAGTTCTACGAGGCCTGAGCCGGGCAGGCCGAGCTCCAGCACGACTTTTGGGATCGGGTGCCAGGATTTTATGGAATAACCCAAGGGTTCTTCATCCAGGCAGCTCCTCCTGCAGGCACAGAGCCCTCTGTGGCACTCCAGGCTCTGGGCTTCTCCTTGGGAGCCCAGCAGAGTCAGAGCTCTGGCACAGCTCAGTCTGTAAGCTCATCCTGCAGGGGGGTGTCTCCATGGCTTCAGCCTCTCCAGGTAAATGGAACAGAATTATTTTATTGTCAGGTCCTCAGTTTTGAGAGGATCTCAGATGTCAAAATCATGATTTATAGAGGGTCACCATTTCCAACTTTGCTCCAGGCTCTCTGGCAACTCACCTGTCCGCTGGAGATGGTTCTTTTGTTCAGTATGGGGGTTTTTATGAGAGCTGCAAGGTAGGGGTTTTGGGTAACCTGAGCTTTCTTACTGCACCTGTTTGTGTCTGTCCTTTGCTGCTGACATTTGGTACCATGATTGCAAAGAATAACTTTTCATTTGTGTTGCATTACTTGATGGCCTCTGATGCTTTTGCATTTTTTTTGCATACAATATTGTACAGTTTTAATAGTATATATAAATATATATAAAAGTATTTTATTATTTTATAAAAAATTTGAGATGGACGAGATCTATGCTGAATATGGAGGCTACACTGGGATTGTGGCTGCTGGGAAACATGAATAACTGGAATAAATGAGTTAAGGGCTTGATCCAAAGGCCGCTTGAACCCTGTGATGAAGCTGGTGGGCTCTGCCTTGGACCTTTGGTGCTGAAGGATACGAGACTCCAGTAGAAGGCTGCAAGGGGCCAGATCCACTCACTGCAGAGCAGCCCCAGCTGGAGCACTTGGACATGGAAGGAGGTGAGGGGTGGGGCTGGCCCCAGCAGCTGAGATGGGAACTGTGCTGGGATTCCTTACACAGCTGATGTGGAGAGAGTGAGATTTCAGGGAAGAGGATCTTGGGTATCTTTTGCCCAGCAGCAACATCCATAAAAGGACCTGTGCTCCATCAGTAAACACACAGGAAGAGCAAGCCTGGGGACAACAGGCACTCCCACCATCCTCACCAAGTCTGAGACTCCTTCAGCCCCAGCTTCAGCTCCCCTCACACAGCTCTGGGCTGAGCTGAGACCCTGCTGGGCTTCATGTCCCAGTGCTGGCCAGGATCCCTGGAGGCTCCCTGCCCTCTGCCAGGAAGAAGAAACAGACTCCCTGTCTTGCAGAGCAGTGCAAGGTTTCCCTGGTGTGTTCCACCTGCATGGGAGCAGGTGAGGAGCCTGCCTGGAGCAGCAGCTGCCTCTGCTCTGGGTCAGAGCTTCCAACCAAAGCAGCATCACCAGCCTGCTTTGATCTCACAATAAACTTTGGCTTTTTTTAAATTTTCTTTTTTCTTTTTGGACTCTGAAGAAGAGCTCACCACTAACATTGCCCTCTCCTCTTCAGGCTTTTTATTTCACTGGGGGAAGGGCTGTACATCTTTCAGCCAAAGATGGATGTAGGTGGATCAATCCACAGGATTCTCCATGACTGCAGATGGAGCTGGGTCACTTTTGAACTTGGCTCAAGGGATCCTTCACCAACCCTGAGGTTTTACTGTGCCTTCAAGAAGCACTTATTTGTCCTGAGCAAGTGCCAGTGGCATGAGGCTGCCTCCTTCCTTGCTCCCTTCTTGCCTGGGGGTGGGATTTTCTCTCCTCCTGTACAAGGACTCTGTGCCCTTTACCCTGGGCTTTGTGGTCCAGGGTCAGACACTGAGAACTGCCTAAACAGGGACTTTCCCAAGCATTTTAACCAAAGATGATCCTGTTCTTCAAGAGCAGAGAATGGCCCATCAGCTGCTCTCCAGGGAATCAGGCCTCCCCCATGCACTAACCCAGGTCTGTCTTTTTACATTTCATCTGGTTATTAGAGCTGGTGCTGTTTCAGCCTTTCCAAGCTGGATCCAGAGCAGGTCTTTGACCAGATGGCTTCCTCTTGCACTCAATAAATATTTTCTCTATATTCTGCCTCTTTGTTGTTGTTGGTTTTTTTATTAAGCAAACTATAAAATCCCTCCCCCCCAACTCCCTACTCACTATCCTCCATCTGCAGCACATGCAGGGCAGGAGCCAGAGTCAGATTCCCAAGCAGGAACTTCTGCCCTGTGTTAGTGCCTGCCATCCCCAGCTCTGCTGGGCTCTACAGCTCTGGTACTGGCTCCTTACAACAGTGCAAACTGGAGTTAAACCAGTATCCTCTGAGGAACAGGCCCGAGTGATTTTTAGCTCAGGTAGGCACAGAACAACTGTGCAAATGTTTTGCTTTTATTAGGCAAATAATGCAGATGGACAAACTGATCCCCTTGGGAAAGCCTCAGGGAAGGAGGCAATGCCAGCCCAAGGTTCCCAGGTCACTCCTCTACAGGGGCAGAGCCTTTGCCCCTCCCGAGGGCTTGGTGAGGTAGAAGGTGGCTGTGCCACTGTATTTCTCCTGAAAAAGAAGAGGAGCAGTCAAGGCTGGGGTTCAGGGGATGGGATGCCAGAGCTGGAGGGAGAGGCCCTGCTGCTCAGTTCCACACTCACTCTACCTCCACTCTTCACTAGACTGTAACTCCTGATTGTGTTCCCTCTCTCCCACCTTTGCCAGAGGCCAAAGCCCTTTTGGTGTCTCATTTCAGACCCTCCTCTGCCCCTTCTTTCCCCCTCCTCCAGCTATTTACAGGGTGCACCATGATCTCATAGAGCAGCAAAATGATGCTCTGCCTTGTTCACAGGCCCCATGTCCTAACACCCCCATCCTGCTGGCATCTCCAGCTACTTGTGCACACCAAGGTGCTGAGCTGGGGACACTGGTGATGGCACTGAGATCTCTCCCAGGCTGTAACTGCCAGCGTTCAGCTCAGCAGTGCCCAAGCTCAGCTCAGCTCACTTTTCTGTAGGTAGATTTGGCCTTCCTGAAACTCCCCCAGCACCTTTTCATTCCCTTTCTCGATGCAATGAGGTCCTGGGGAAGGGCTCTGTGAGTGGCACAGTGCTGAACTACAAGAGCTTAGTGGCATCAACAGACGCAGGGTTACCTTTGCACAGCCCTGGATGGGCTCCACCAACCCCAAATGGCTCAGGAGTGACAGTTCAACAGTGTCCCTGTGCTGTGCCCCTGAGTGCTGCCTTGGGATCTTCCAGCCAGTGTCCTGGAGCTTTTTTGCCACATACCTGGATGTGCTGCTGGGCTCTGTGTGCAGCCCCAGCTTCCAGCAGTGTCACCGTGCAGCCTCCGAAGCCTCCCCCTGTCATCCTGCTGCCATAAACCCCATCGACCTCCAGGGCTGCTGCCACCAGCTCATCCAGCTCCGGGCAACTCACTTCATAGTCATCCCTGGAGAGAGGAGAGCAGTGCTCTGCCCTGTCCTGCGCCCTGGGAACAACCACTGCACCACCCACAGCTCCAGCTTGTGTCCTGGTGCTGTGGCAGTGATGCTGGGTGCTGCAGATCCTGGCCCAGTTCTGCCCAGGGGTGCTGTCAGCATCCTTGGCCATCCTCACCTGAGGGAGTTGTGGCTCTCCACCATCAGCCTCCCAAATGTTCTGTAGTCCCTGTGCTGCAGTGCCTGTGCTGCCTGTGCTGTCCGGGCTATCTCACCGATGACGTGCCTGGCCCGCCTGAACACCTCATCCCCCAGCCTGCTCCTGGCCTCTGCAGAGATATTTGTGTCTTTGCAGCAAAGCCTCACAGCCCGCAGGATGCTGCAGGGGTGCATCCCGCAGCCATCCTGTGCCAGAGCTTCTCTGCCTGCAGCGCACTCCCATCACTGCGTGAGCGCCCACCCGCCTGCCCCAGCTCTCGGCTCTTGATGTCCCAAGGAGTGGCTGGAGATGAGGAGGGGGCTGTCCCCACCTTCCAGCTCGGCCAGGGTGGCATCCCTGAGGGTGGCCTTGCCAAGAGCTGCTGCTGCCTGCTCGCAGTGCCGCCGGCGCGTGGGGTACTCGCTGCCCGTCAGCGTGTGCCGCACGTTGGAGTTGGTGATGAGCACGGCCAGGCTGGCATCGGTCAGCGGGACAGGGACGGTCTCCAGGGACCTGCAGGGACAGCTCAGCCATGTGCCCGCCCCCCCTGCCCTCCCCAGCTCTCCTACACCTGAGTGAGGCCACGTGGCAGGCAGATCCTGAACTACAGAGGCAAAGTCCAGGTGGTTTAGGATTTCACTCAAGCGTTTCACTCCCTCCCAATTATTAGTTCCATAATAGACCCCACAGGAAAAGCAGCCCAGGCAAGTAGCAGAAAGGTTGCAGGAGAAGGAATCAAGACAAGGAGGAATTAAAGTGTAGGCTGCCCCGCCACAAGGTTTTGGGATGGGTTCAAGAGTTAAGCTCTCCCTGCACTCCTGCCTTTAGTTCATGGCCACAGGGCCAGCTCATCCCCAGCTGCCCAAGGAGGTGGGCACAGCACAGTGAGCTCAGTGCTCGACCCTGACCTGCAGTCGATGAGCAGTGCGTGGCCTTCCTTGCCCATCACAGATATGAACTGGTCCATGATCCCGCAGGGCATCCCAGCAAACGTGTGCTCTGCTTTCTGGCACGCCAGAGCCTTGGCTACCAAATCCCCGTCATCTGTGCACAGCAGAGACACTCAGGTTAGCAGCTCCTGCAACTTTGTCCTTTGCCTGGCAGCAGGGGAAGCAAACATGGAGGTAAAGGGTTGTTCTCCTACAGAATGGGGTTTTGCAGCTGCAGGTACTTGCTCCTGCACCACTGCATGGCATCAGTGCCAGTCTGGGCCCCCAGATCCAGCTGGATGTGATAATTGACACTGGTGTTTCAAGTATCTTGATTTCTTGGGGCATTAGGGTGAGGAGAGAATGCTCCCAAGAGAACTGCCTCTCATCTCCCTTGCCAGTTGCAGGAGTGGTCCGTGGATTTTAGAGGTCTGGGCAGGTCAGGCTGGATGAGCCAGAGGAGCCACACAGGCAGGGCAGTGCCAGCTGGGGAGTTGTTATCCACTCACAGCAGCATTTTCCCAAGGGCTGTGGGATCTGGCTAAGGGCACCCCCCTTATCCCAGCTGCCACCTGGAAACAGATGCCAGGGCCCAGGACGGGCTGTGCCTTACCAGGGCAGAGCTGCTGGAGGAAGGTGTAGGTAGCCACCTCCAGAGCAGCCGAGCTGGAGAGGCCCCCGCCCAGGGGGATGTCACTGGCCATGACAGCACTGAAGCCTGGCACGGGACCACCTGCAGGAAGAGATGGGAAGAGGGAGGCCATGAGCCCCTGCAGGGCTGTGTGTGCCCCAGAGCTCACGGGGAATGACACGAGGAGCCCCTGTGCAACATTTCACAACACAGGG
The DNA here is from genome assembly GCA_037013685.1 of Acridotheres tristis. Classification (NCBI taxonomy): domain Eukaryota; kingdom Metazoa; phylum Chordata; class Aves; order Passeriformes; family Sturnidae; genus Acridotheres; species Acridotheres tristis. The sequence continues at coordinate 7,060,685 of CM072905.1, forward strand.
TGACCCAGCAGCCCCCCAAGCACAGGAACTTTGGAGCTGAGATTGAGTTTGCTGGAGCCTGGTCCTGGCAGAGCTGCGGGATTACACAGACACTGGAAGAGCCCCTGGAGCACTCCCAAAGCCAGATCTGAACACCAGTCACCTGCAAGGGGGGCTCTGACCCACCCCCAGCCCAGGCCTTACCCCGGTAGTGCTGGATGACACCCTTGACGTAGTTGGCCCAGCGAGGCAGCCCCGGGCTCAGGGAGCTGTCAGGACTGGGAGCAGGGAACTGCACCCTGTGGGGCTCATCTGCCTCTGCCGAGGTGGTGACAATGGAGATGGTCCCGTCCTGCGTGGGGGATCCCACCAGCACTGTCCCCAGCTGCAGGGCCTGCGGGTGGGGGAGGTGGGCTCAGATCCTGCAGCACCCCTTGGAGCATCCCCACGGGTGGCAGGGCACAGCTGCGGCTGCTTCAGCCCACAGCTGGAGCATCCAAGTATTCTCTTTAACACCCCACTGCACACTCCTGCTTGGCACAGAATTAAACTTCCTGCCTATTTGTTGACACACAGGATCAGTTTTCCCACTGAACCAACCCCACAGCTCGGTTCCGGGTGCTGCTTGTTGGGCTCCAGGGGAGTGGTAACCACGTCAAGAATGGGAGAGGCTTCGGGAAGTTTTTCTTGCCTGCCAGGGAATTCAGCTGACCTGCTCCCACGCTCCTCGGCCCCACAGTAATTAGCCGTGGGTTCGATTTAGGACTGAGTGGGAACTTCCCCTCTGAGCCAAAGGGGGTCTGAAGGAAAAGGAAGCTCCTGCTGCTCTGAACCATGTCTGCCACTAAGGCATCGCTCTCTGGGAACGGGAAGTTGTTTGACGGGGTTGCACAAAAAAGGTTTCAGCCTCTCGGAGAGGCGGTTGGGAAGAGAATCACATCTCCCGTGAAGCAGTGAGGAGCTGGTCTGCAGCGGGGGCTGCAGCAGAGCTGGCTCCGAATCCCACGGAGGATCCCCCAGGGTCCAGAGTGGGGTATCCCGGAGGGGACATCCTGGAACGGGGGTGGCAATGCGGTGGCAGAGGACTCCCGGCGGCTGCCAGGAGGAGCCGGAAGGGTGACACGGCGAGAGCCCGGGGCCGGGGCGGCGAGCACGGCCCTTACCATGGGCAGCACGAAGCCGCCGTTGTAGTCGGTGTGCTCCCCGATGAGGTTGACCCGGCCGGGGGCCCACGCCGCCAGCACGGCCGCACTCCCGAAAGCCGCTTCGTGCGCCCGGCGAGCAGCCGCCAGCAGCGGGGACGAACCGGGATCCACCGGCACCGCCATGGCCGAGCTGCACCGCCTCCGATGGAAACCGCACCGCCCCTGAACGCCCCAGCTGCCCTCAGCACCCTGCACCGCCCCCCGGGCCCGCACCGCTCCCGAGCCCCGCACCGCCCCCGATGGAAACCGCACCGCCCCTGAACGCCCCTAAACTGCCCCGAGCACCCTGCACCTCCCCCCTGGGCCCGCACAGCCCCCGATGGGCCCCGCACAGCCCCCGATGAATCTCGCACCACCCCCGAGCTCCGCACCGTCCCTGCTCACTGTCCCCCGGATCTCTGTTCGTGCGTGGGCATCCCTACGGGCAGGGCGAGCTCTCGCCCACGCACACCCCATGTGTGCCTGCGGCGGGGCCACCACCGGGGCTTTCTAACACATATATCCGTATCTCAAAGCCCGTCCCAATACGCGTAGAAATTAATACATTTGTATCTGTTTTGCACAGGTGTCTCATATATGGGGGTTCTGCGATATAATGTATGGAATTCATGTATCTGTACCGATCAACAGGTGTACGTGTCAATGTGTTACACCTGTGTACATCTGTGCTGTGCTTTCAGTTTAGGTACACGTACACCTGTGTGTGTGTGTGCGGTTCCCTCCGCTCCTGGGGCGGGGCCCGCTCTCGGTTCCCGGTTTCCATCCAGCCGCGGTCGCGGGACCACCTGGCCCTGGGGGATAACGAGCCCATGGCCAGGAAAGAGCCGCTGCTGAGCGCCCTTAAAGGTGAGCGTGGGCCCCTCGGCACCTGTGCGAGCTTCTTCCAGCAGCGCTTGGCCGCTCACCGGTACCGGTCTGACCGGCCCTCGGCTCCCCAGCCCCAGCCCTTGGCTTCCAGGAAGTTTATCCGAATTTCTGCCCAGTGCAGCGGCGGCAGCAGGGGAGGGTCGGGCCGTGCCGGGGTGTCGGGCCCCGCCACGGGGCCGTGCAGAGCTGTCCCCGGGGTACCCCCCTCCCCTTCCCCGGCTGATCACCCACAGGTGCTGCCGCTCTCTGTCCTCCCCGCAGGAGTGGTGCTGCGGCTGCGGGAGGATGGGGACCCCTGCACGGACACCTCGCCGCACCTCGTGTCCCTGTGCCAGCTGCTGGAGAGCATCCTGCGCAAGGGGCTCCGACGTGAGTGACCCTTGGTGCCCGTTCGGGCGGTGTCAGAGTCCCCGGGCCCGCTGCGAGGGCTCCGCACTCCCTTTGTCCCGCAGAACCCGCTTGGGGCTTCCGCAGACGGGATTACTGGCACTGGCTGGAGCAGCTTCCCGCGGAGACCAGCGGCCGGTGAGCGTCCCCGAGCTGGACCGGGGTGAAAATCTGAGCTGTGGTGGCGTCTGTCGAGACATGCTCATCCCAAGGAGCCCAGGTGCAGGGAGAACCTCCCGTGCCCTGCCAAAGCTGCTTCCCGTCTCTTTCCCCAAACAGGCCGAGCCCTCTGTCCAGCAGCATCCGGAGCGCCGGGGGCTGCGAGCGGACGCGGACGGCGCAGGGCCGGGGTCGGTACTTTGTGCGCTTGGCCCTGCAGGGGAAGGTGCTGGCGGTGGCCGTGAGGCAGCTGGCACAGATCCCACGGCTCCTGCAGGTGCGGCACGTGGGGGGAGCTGCTACCCACGGGCGGTGGGCTGTGAAACAGAGGCGTAATCTGTGCTATTTCACTGGGTTTCAGTTTTATGATCCAGGGAGCTCCATCCTCGGCAGTGAAGATCTCCGGGGTAAGATGGTGGCTCACCCGAGGCAGGATACAGACTGTGTTATGGCACTGCACTGCTGCAGGGGAAGGGGAAGAGTCCACTGTGATATTTCTAATCCAAACTTAGCACTGGAATCTAAATACATTGCAGCAGTGATGGAAAAAAAAACCTGTGTAAATATTTAAACATGATTTGAATCCATCTAAGGTTGGTCTTAGTGGCATGGGATAAGGAAATTGCTTCTGAAATATCTTCCATGTTATTCCTATGTACCAATGATTCCAGCTTAAGCAGACCCAGTCTGGCTTTGAGGGGAGGCCCTGCTGGATGGTCCTGGGCTGAGGGGTGGCACGGGGGTTTAAATGGCTGCATTGCCTTGACAGGCTGCAGCACTCCATCCATGCACAGCCAGGCTCCTTGGGGGGCCAGGCCGGGGTGGAAGCCTTTAATCTTCTGATTATGATGAATAACCCCATGTTAAACCTGTACGTCAATGGTTTATAAATCACCTGCGCTGCTGGTGCACGAGCAGATTGCAGACCCAGCAGTGTGATTGCAAGGCTTGTGCAGGAGAGCCTGGGCAGCTTTGCTGTGCTTCTAAGTGGCGGAATATTCAGTAGTATTCACTGCAAGCCTTCATCTGAATTTTGGGGAAAAGGTACCAAGCTGCACCTGTGCTGGCAGCGGGAGCCTGGGACGAGCCTCCAGCAGCAGCCTGGGTGCATGGTGCTGGGATGCTCTCAAGGCCTCACTCCCAGGACTCATTAGTTACACAGCAAATGGCTTTATTCTGTCCTCTGCCGTGCCCTTGTGAGGCTGTGGCTGCCAGGAACCTGCCGGTGACACTGTCTCTCCATCCCCATCCCTCTGCAGAGCCTTTCTTCTCGCTGCTGCTGGTGCTGACAGAGGTAGATTTCTCCCTGGACCTGCAGGTGCAGTGGTGAATCAGTGGGGTGGTGACCAGCACAGGGCTGCCAACGTGGGGCCCTGGCCCCTTCCTTGCCAGGACTGATGGTGCTGACACTCCTTTGTTTGCAGAATTGCAGCTTCTTGGATGAGAGCTGGCTGCTGCCGGTAAGAGCCCATGGCTCCTGGGAGCCGTCCTTCCGCCACCTGGCCCTCCCTGGAAAGTCAAATGAGGAAGATAAGGAATGGTTTGGTGGGGAGGGATTGCCACGCACCCCGGGGTGAATTGGCTCAGGTTCACCAGGACGAGCAGAGCTGCCTCTGCTCTCGAGGCTGGATCCTGCTGGGTACCTGCGCTGTTACCTGGAGCAGATCCCAGCATTCCTGGGAGTAAAACCAAGCAAGGGAAGTACCCAGGCCTAAACCGCTGATATAAGTGAAGTTTTCCCGTGCTCCCATCCCTGATTTCTTGCCAAAAAAAATTCCCCATTTCCCTGGGCTGACACAGATTACGCATCAGTTGGTTTCACTCTTGATTTGCTCAGTGAAACATCAGTGCGTTATTGAGAACAGCAGGGATGCCTTCATGTCTTTTAACAATGAAGAGCATCCCTCCATCACTTTTAAAACCCAAAAGAATCCCCAAAAAGCTCAAGGCAGTTTTGGGACTGGTCAAGGCGTGCACTGAGCCGTGGTGCTGCTGCAGAGCCTGGTATCCCACTGGCTTTGGGGCATTTCTGACAGCCAGTGCCCCCGGCCGAGCTGGCCGTGTCTTGGGTCCCCGCCTAATGTGATGTGACAGTAAGTGCTGCTGCAAACAGCACTGGCTTTGGGGAGGGGACATGTGGGGTGAGGCAGGAGGCCTCTTCAGTGAGTTAAGGGTTTGCTGTTGCTTTGCCATCCCATCCACAGGGCAGCTTTGTCCCTTCAGGGTATGGGCACAGCCGATTCCTGAGAGAGGACAGAGACAAGCAGCCACCGATGGTCCCAGCTCAGCCCGGGCCACTGGGACTTGCCTCTCCCTGGGCTCCCAAAGCCCTGGGTTGGCATCAGCGCCCAAAATTATCCCGGGCATGAGGTCCCTTGGATGTCCAATGGCCATTGCCAAGGCCACTGTCACCATCCACTCTCTTTCAGGTGTGCAGTACTTACGAGACAGTCCCGTGCCGAGCACTGGGAATGGTGCTCAGGTAGGATCCTCCTCTCTATCCTCCAGAGGGATCTGATCATCACAGCACTGAAAATGCCCCCCAAAAAGAAATAAATGTCCTGCTGAGAGCACTGGGGCTGTCTCAGGTGCTCTTCTCCCCATCAGCTCAGCCTTGCCAGTATCTCCTGTCCATGAGGTGGCTTTTCCCTACATTCTGTGTGTGGGTGAAATGTCATGGATGGTACAAGAGGGGAGCCAGGCAGGGTCCCTGTGGCTGAGCTGAGGCTTGGCTGCACACCCAGGTACGTGGACGGCCGAGTCTTTGTCACCAAGGTGCTCCCGGAGAGCCAGGCAGAGGTGGACGAGGTGGTGCTGGCCGGTGACATCCTGGATGAGATCAACGGCTGCTCACTGAGATACGCCTCCCCTGGGCAGGTGGGTGGGGACAGAGGGCTGGGGTGTCCCCTTCTTGTGCCTCCTGCTCCCCTCTGCTCCTCCCTCCCTCTCTCCAGGCTGGGGCCGTGCTGCAGAGACTGAAGGGACAGCCGCTCACCTTCCGCCTGCTGCGCTGGCGGTGGCACGATGGCACCATCTTTGAGCCCCTGCTGCCCTACCTGAAGGCCCTGAAGGAGAAGGAGCCCCAATTCCAGCTGCAGCACAGCCCCCAGCGCAGGGGCGAGGGGGAGCCCCAGCAGCTGCAGGGGGGAAGGTGGGTCTGTGCCATGGGCAGCCCCCAGGCTGGGCTGAGGGTCCTGGCACTGGGGTATCCCCATGCCCACACTATTCCTGATCTCTGCTCAAGGCTGTGGGGCCAAGGCTGCCCCCATGGCCTGGAGGTGAGGAAGGGGCTGGGGACATCTTTCCCTGCAAAGAGGAGCAGGAGGGATGTGTGGGGTCCATCCTCTGATGCCCCCGAGCCCTTTTCTCCCCAGACTGCTCTACAACCTGCGGTACCTGGGCCAGACCAGCGTTGGGACGGTGAGGCTGTGGGGCAGAGACCTACCATGGGCTGAGTCATCCCCTCTGGAGTTCTTTTCATGTGTCCAAGGGTTATTCCCTCCTTCCCATTCCATTTCAGTATGGTGGCAAAGAGGTGCTGGAGGGAGCCATCCCTGCTGTGCTGGAGAGGGACTTGGCAGCTCAGGTGAGTGACAGGGCTGGGGACAACCTGGGAAGGGCTCTGGGAGAGAATGCAGGGAAACAGGGTCTCTGCCATAGATATTTTTTCCTGCCAGCTCCAGGTTCACTTGGCTTGGCTGAATATTTGCCATCCCATCAGCCCTGTGGGGTTTTTTCAGGTCAGAAGCATCTCAGCAGCCACAGTATGAAAGAGCATGAAGGAAACAATGCAACAACATGCAGGAAAACACTTGGAAAACTCTGGGAAGACTAAGCCTGATTCTGGGAGTGCTTTAGGGCTTAGGTCACTGTTGTTTGAGCCTCTGGGGCTGCTTGTGAAAAGATTGAAGTGTGAAAGCACTGGGTGGGGGGAAAAAGGGGAGCACAGAGCAAACTTGAAAAAGCTGAGGTTGACTGTGCTTCATCATCTCTGCATTTGGATAATCTCTGGTAAGTGTCTGATTAAAAGCAGAGCTCAGGGCTGTGCTGACGGGGGCTTCTTCCCCCTCATCCCCCCTGCAGGAGGTTTTATTTGATGTGAAGGAGGCAGCAGTCCTCGTGCGGGAAAAGGCTTCTTCCAAGGTGAGTGAGTGACATCCAAGGTCCAGGAATCTGGTGGCATGAGGAGCCCAGCTGGAGGGGTCCTGGGGACAGTATAACCCAGGAACAGGGCCACCAGGGACTGAGCACAGCCCCGAACACCGGCCCCTCCCTGTCCCCTGCACAGCTCCTGTGCCGCCATCCCTACCCCTCCATCTCCTGCGTGGGACGCTGCACGTGGAGCCCCAGGATCTTTGCCTTCTGTGTCGTGTGAGCGCTGCTGTGGGCCCTGCCGGGGGGGACAGAGGGAATCTGGGTCTGGGAAAACAAGAAATGAGGTCCAGAGAAGCCGCAGGGTCCCTGGTGCGGCTGAAGGCAGGGCTGGGCTCGGAGCTCTGCCGGATAATGGACGTGTTTCCATTTTTAGCTCTTCCCCCGAGAGCCCTGATGGGAGCACGTTCGACTGCCTGGTGTTTGCATCCAGTTCTGAGCAAGAATGCGAGGAAATCGTCGGGAGAATCGGTAAGGGAAGGGTTTGTGGATTCTGCTACCATCAGTCACACCGTGGAATACCAGGAATTCTGTTCTGGTCCACCACATGCAGGATTTGACTTAATTCCTTTTGTTGAGGTTACTAAGATGAAGAAATACTTTGATATTTTTCTGTTGTGGGGTTTTTCTTAAACAATGATTTTATTTTAAGAAACAGCTTCTAGGCATACCCAGATGCTTCACTGTTTACAGTAAGGACTTGGAGGAAATACCATTTTCAAGGGATGTTATTTTAAATATACTTTTCTTGCAGGAGCTGAGGCTGCTACTGCAGCTCAGCACCAAACCAAGCATTCACAAACAAATCCCATGACTTGGCATTTTTCATTTTCAATTGGCCTAAATGCAAGTTGTGTGGTTCTTCCTGAATTTTATGGGGTACTGAGGATCCTCAGACGTCCCGCGGGGACATTCTTAACAGGCAGGGTCCCTGGAGAGAACTGCCCGGGTGGTTGACCTGAGATCACTGAACCTCACTTGAAGTTTGAGCTGGTGTTTAACTTTGTATCTAAATTGTGGACTTAATTACTTTGTATCAAAGGAATCTTTTCCCCTACAGCTTCGGCAAGGAGAACAGGAAAATACTTGTTTAAAACCTATAATTTCAGAACAGGATGTGAGCCAGGGGCTGGGTTTGCTCTGGGTGCACTTGGAGCAGTGTAGGACAGGGAGGTGAGGAGGAGGTTGTGTAAGAAGGTGGGTGAGGAGTGCGTGTTCCTCCAGCTGCAGGATTTAAGCACACGGAGTGGTTTGTCTGAGGGAGAAACTCACGATGAGGCACCAGCACTGTCCCAGCAGCAGCTGAGTGATGCAGGCCCTGGCTCACAGAAGTTGAGATGGTTTTCATGGTGAGAGATCATGGACAGCCAACACCAAGTTACCTAAGCCTGCTTGGAATTGCTGCTACTCTTCCTCCAGACCACCCCGGCTCTTCCATTGGAATAAACCAAGCCAGGCTGGCTCAACCACGTCCCTGTGCTGCTTTCTGTGACAGCTCCAGCCTTACTCGTAGAGCCTGTTGGGCAGGGCTGAGCAGCCTTGCCCTCCGAGTTCAGTGTTAACCACCCGTGCTTCAGGTGCAGTCTGAGCCCTTTCCACCACAGCCCAGCAGGGGCTGGCAGATGAAGAACCCAGACCTGCCTTAGCCAAGCCTGAAACCAAGGCCTGAGTGTAATCCCACTCCATCCAAAGAAGTCTGGATGGGAAATGAGAACCCTCTGGAACACCCACCCGTGTGCTCAGCAGCCCATCTGCTCCCAGGAATCAGCTGTTCCCCTTGTACACCTCCCCCTGAGCACAGGCAGGACTGGCACAGCCCAATCCCATGGGACTGCTCCCCCCACACCTTGGCATCAGCACTGCTCAGGAACAGCCAGGTGGTTTTGTTTCAGCCAGACCAGTCACAATTTAAAAATAAACTTTCCTTGCAGCCACAGCAAAGGAGGAAAGAACTCAGTTCTGAGTTCGTGCCCTGATTAGAGAAAAGACCCCCAAAAGCCACTGCAACCTCAGCCAGTCCTCCTACACAGCTGTAGGATCCCACTCTCACTGGTCACAGCAAGGACTCAAGCGGTACAAAATCTTCAAAATACTCCAAAAGTTCTCCATCCTGTTGCCAGCCAAGCTAAGTTGGCACAGCAGCAGCCCAGGATTACAGGAAGCTGTAGGAGGAGGCAGAAGCTTCTTCAAGCCCATTCAAACCAAATGACAAAGACTCCTCAAATGTGAATGTAAAACATTTAATTTAAAAATGTTGACACTACAATATATAAAATAGCTATTATAAATGCACATAGTGTATTCTATAGCTGCCAGGTTTACGTTTTTAGGAAACTGTAAGTTACACTGTGGTTAAGACTTGTAGTTTCACCCTCTGAAGGAAGTCCACATTTGATCACAGTGATGCATGGTCAGACTAACAGCCCCAATTGTTAAACACTTGGATCAAGTCATAACCAGTTTTATTGCAAAAGGACCCTGTACACATTTATATCAATTCTAGTACCTTACAAGTTTATCTACCCAACAAGTCATTAACATACAGAAACATGCATGAGAAGCAAGAAAGAACACCCATCCCTTCTGCATATTAGCAACTTGTCACTCCCGAGCCCGAGGCTCAACATCACTGAGGTTTATGTGAACAGTCACTTTTAGCATTCATCCTGAGTGAAAGATGGAATGACTTAAGTACAAATGCAACATATTATAAACAATTTCTTACAAAAAAAGTCACAAATTAAAACCAAAGTATTTTACAGAATTAACTACAAAACACCATAAAAACAGCCTTCACTTAAGCCCTCTCTCCCCGTATCCTGCGAGCCAACTGGATATCTTTGGGCATGATGGTGACTCTCTTGGCATGGATGGCACACAGGTTTGTGTCTTCAAACAGACCCACCAGATATGCCTCGCTGGCCTCCTGTTTCAAGAGCACAAGAAGAAATGTTAAAAAACCCCTGAGCGCAGCTCCCCCAGCGCCGCGGCCCAGCCGGCCCCCAGCAGTACCTGCAGAGCACCGATGGCCGCACTCTGGAACCTCAAGTCTGTTTTGAAATCTTGAGCGATTTCCCTGACCAGCCGCTGGAAGGGCAGCTTGCGGATCAGCAGCTCCGTGGATTTCTGATAACGACGGATCTCACGGAGCGCGACGGTTCCCGGCCTGGATGGAAGAGGCAGGAGGGGGCGGTGAGGCGGGGCAGGGGCTGCGGCAGCCGGGGCCGAGCCGAGGGCCTTACCTGTAGCGGTGAGGCTTCTTGACGCCGCCGGTAGAGGGGGCGCTTTTCCGGGCCGCCTTCGTNGNCNGNTNCNTNCNCNGNGNCNTNCNCNCNGNGNANTNGNGNGNGNTNTNCNTTGTACGGGCCATTTTTCCTCACTTACCTACAGAGACAAGCACACGTGACACGGGGGCCCGGCTCTCCCCGCCACCCCCAGGCCCGACGACGACAAAGCGGCCAAATCCCCTCAAGCTCCAAATGCCCCCCCTCCCCCGCCGCGGGCAGGCGGCCAGCGGCCTCCCCCGGGACGGGGAGGAGGAGTAACGGTTACCCCGCCGCCCCCGCCTCGCGGCCCAGCCGCTCCCCTCCCCGGGGAAAGCGGACTGAGTCACCCCGCCTCCTCCTTCCTCCCAGGCCGCTCCGGGGCGGGGGGGGAGGCGGTGCAATGGGGGGGGGAGGGGAATCGGCCGTGACTCAGGGCACGTAGGCAAGGCCCGGCCTGTCCGCCGCGCTCCGGGAGGACCCAAGGCCGCGAACGGCCGCGCAGCACCACCGCCCGCGTCGGAACGCGTCCGCTGTCCAGTACTTACCGGTAAGAAGAGAAGAAAGCGCCGATGCCGGTAGCGCTGCGCGCCAAAGCCTCTACGCTGTACTGCTACCTCGAAGTGCTCCTCAGCCGCCGCACCGCTCACTGCGCCCTCCCCGCCGCGGGGACACGCATTTTATAGTGGGGGCGCCCGCGCGGCGCGGTGACGTCACAATGCCTGTAAGCAACGCGCCATGCTATTGGCCGGGACCTCCGCCGGCGCCGTCGCGTCACCACACACAAAGGCCGTGCTCCGGTTCCTCCGCGCTGATTGGGCGCGTGGCCGGGCGCTGATTGGTTGTTAAAGTAGGCTTCCGATTGGGTGTTGAGGGAGGAGAAGGAACCAATCGGTTGCCGGCGGGCGCTCTGCGCGCTGATTGGACGAAACGGGGCAGGGTTTGGATCCTACCCTTTGTTGCGAAGCTCCACAATGGGAAGTCAATAGGAGCGGGGCGAGCGGCGGCAGCGCCGCGGGATCCCCCGGGCACCCCCGGCCGGGCCAGGCCAGCCCCGCCGCACAGCGCCGGCCCCGGCCTGCGGAGCAGAGGCGCCAGGCAGAGGCTGCGAGCGGCGAGGGCCGGGCCGCGGGGTCCCCTCCGCCCCCTCTCCCCCGGGAGCCGCCGGTGTGCGGCCGCTCGACACCCGCGCTCGGGGGTGTCGCTAGGGGCGAGAGGAGGCCCTCGCAAGGGAAGGGGGCCTGGCAGCGCCTCTGGCTCTTCTTGCCCGGGCTTGTCATTCCAGCTGCCAAGGAAGGGTTGTCACGGGACTTGGATTGGCAGTGGGCAGCAGGGCTGGGGTGTGACTGTCCCAAGTCAGAGCCTGACCTTTGGCCCTGGGCAGGGAGCGTTCAGGAGCTGGGGCTCAGCCCCTCTATGCTGCCATTCCCCAAATCACACTCTGTGGGTCACCTTCATCCCCAAAGTGAATCATAAACTTTCATTCCAAGTAGAAATCCAGAATCTGTGCTCCCTATCGGTGCCATCTTAGCATTAATCTTCCTAAGATAAATAATAATTCAATTAAAAAACTTGTCTTTTGGGGAAAACTGCTGCCTTAAGTTATACCTTGATTTATATCGCTATTTTACTGTATTTGCACTGACTGTGGAGGCAGATCCCTACACCCACGGGAAGGCTCCCAGGATCAAGAAGAACAGGTCCCAAATGCCCCGGAGCTGTAGCACGTAGGATTTGCAGGGAACACAAACAGACGTTCCTAAAGGCGTCTGTGAGCTTCCCAAAGTGGAGCCCAGCTGGGATCACCCACTCTCTGCTTGAGGCTCTGCATCCTTGGCCTCTGGGGTCAGCGCTGGCCTGGTAGGAAGAGCCAGGATTGGAGCTTGGCACGTCGGGAATGTGTTGGGAGCATGTCCTGCTCCACTGTCCACTCAAGCAAACGTGGCACCGTGGTGTGACAGGGCTGTCACGAGTGCCTAGGCTGTTGCTGCCTGAAGGATGTCATCTCCCCTGCCTCTGGTCCTCATTTTCAGGTTCATTTTCTCTCCTCTAAAGGAAAATGTTAATTATTTATCAGAGGCAAAAAGCTGTGTATCCATGTGGTGGCTTGGGAGGTGTAGGTAAACACTCACTGTGGTGTTTTGGAGAGTGGAAAGGGAAGAATTCCTCCTTCGTCTGAGTTGTTGACGCTAGGGAAAATGAACTAGGAACCGGTTCTAGTGGTAACAGAGTTAACACATTTAATTTGTTACTTTTGAGATCTCACTGCACTATCACCAATGCTAGGAGGCCAGGTAAAACTTTGTTACCAGGAGTTCATAGTCTCCTTAATAATTTCTTTCTCCAGTTTTCTTAGCAATGGCTACTTGGATTTCTCGTTTTGGAGACACTTTAGATTTTTTGCTCTCGTGGAAAAAAGCCATGTGTCCCCTGGGGTGGAGCAGGCTGAGGGACAGAAGCTGAGGAGGGCACACGTTAGCAAAGGTGGGCATAAATGCACCCTGGGCACGTCACCTGGAGTGTCCTCAGTGTTTCCCCATCGCTTGGCAGGGCACGTGTCCAGGTGTGAAACAATGGAAGAGGAAACAGTGTCAGCACCAGGTTGTAAACATAAACATCAGCCACAAGGGACTGGAGCCTGTGACGTCCAAATCCCTTCGGACAAAGCACAGGCTGGTGCTGTTTTCAGTGTGACTCCTCAATAGCTGAGTGGGTTTTCCAGCAGGTTCGTGGCTGACAGTGGCTCTGGTTTGGGTGTACAGGTGTGTGTGTGCACTCACTGAAACACCTGCACACACATTGACTGAGGAAAAGCCCTGCTTGTCCAGGAGCTGCATAATTCCAGTGCTCCAGCCTCCCATGGAGGGCGATTAGATGAATAAGAAGGTATGGATATCCTGTGACTTACCCCTGTAAATGCCTGAGAATAAGCTACTAAATCGCCTCAGGACAAGCCTGCCTGCAATAGATACTAAATCAGTATAAACAGGAGTTTTAAAAGTGATTTGTCTCCCCAAACCAGCTGCAGAGAACAGGCCTAAAGTTTATTATTAACACTGCTCACCCCATGTGGGCTGGCAGAGGCAAAAAAGGTGTTTGCCTGATAAATGCCGTGTGCCCTTTCCCACACCGCTGGAGATCCCAGCGCCAGGAGCGTTTCTGTGCGGAGCCCAAGAGATCAAAGTCCTATTAAAAGAAACTCGTATCATTTCCTCCCCTGGGAGAGAAGTTAATTGGCAGAGGAAGCGCTCCACATGGGAATTCGGCCGATTCCTTGGTCACGGCTGCTTCGGTGGGGGGGTTTCTCCCAAGGGAGGACGGGGAGCCCGTGCTCCGATGTCCCAGCAGCCAGGTGCCATTGGTGTCACCTGCTTCGAGGTAGGTTCTCCATGCGCTTGCTGGGCCTTCCTCCCTCCCTCCTCCTCCTCCTCCTCGGGCCGCAGTGCTATTCCCGGGCATTTCCTGCACGGCGTTGTCCCGTGGGTGGGGAGGGCCGTGGAGCGATGAGCGATGCCAGCACTAAAATAACCCTCTGGCCGCGCTCCCGCGTCCACGCTCAGCCCCTGAGGCAGAGGAAGAGGGGGGAGGAAGGAAGTGAGGCCGCCTGACACAAATAACTCCCGGCCCCTCCTCACCAGCCCCCCGTACCGGCCTCCTCCGCTCCCGTCCCAGCCGGCCTGGCGGGGCTGGGCCGAGCGGGCTGGGCCGCCCCCGGGCCTGCTGTCCCGTCAGAGCTCGGTGTCCCCCAGGGGCTCGATGTCATACTGCGGCTCGCTCTTCATCCTCAGGGGCTTGGTGTCCCCTGGGGTCTCCGTGTCTCCCCAGGGGCTCGATTACCCCCGAGGGTCGGTGCCGCCTCTGGGCTCGGGGCCCCCCCCGGTCCCAATCCCGCCCCACCACCGGGGGGCGCCCCGGCCCGCCGCCCTCACCGCCCCGCGCACTACACCTCCCGTCGCGCCCCGCGCGGCAGGAAGCGCGGAGGCCACGCCGCTGCGGGGCGCCTCTGGGAGTTGTAGTCCCGCCGGCCGGAAGCCACCGCCCGCCGCGTCCCGGGCTGGCGGGCGGCGCGCGCGCGACGGGACTACAAGTCCCACCCCGCCCCGCGCGCCACCGGGGCGGCAATGGCGGCGGCGGCGCCTGCGCGCGGCGCCCTCCGTGCGGACCGCGCAGAGTGAATAATAAAGGTCTCCTCGGCGGCGGCGGCGGCGGAAGGCGGGAGGCATGTCCAAGGGCCCGGTGGCGGGCGGCCCCGCCGCGGCCGGGCCGGCGAGCGCCGCCAGCGCGCTGCAGGCGCAGCCCGAGAAGCCGCAGCACTACACGTACGTAGAGCCGGGAGCTTCCCCGCCGCCGCCCGCCCGCCCGCGCGCCAACACGCGCCTGACGTCAGCGTGCGGCGCGCGCGGGGGCGCGCGGGGGGACGCGCGGGCACCGGCTGGAACCGGCCTCGGCCGGCGCGGGCCGGGGGCGGCGGGGGGAGAGGGAGGGGCGGGGGATGAGCGACCCCCCCCCCCCGCAGCCCCCGTGATGCACCGGGGCCGCCGCGCCTCCCCCGGGGGTGAGGGGACCCCCGGACCCTCGGGTGACACCGCCGGCCCCTCGCCCCCTGGTCCCTCCCTCTCGGGTGACACCTCCGCCTGGGGTGGGGGTCCGTCCCCCGGGATGTGAGGGCACCCCCGGGCGACACCCCCGATCCGTTCGGCGGCGGGTGAGGGGCCCCGCTAGTGACACCCCTGGTCCCTCCCCCGTGGTGTTGGTGGAGCGCCGAGCCCTGTGGTGACACCCCCGCCCGAGGCTGGGCGGCTGTCCCGCGGGATTTGAGGGGTCCCCAGCTGCTTGGGGGGGCTGAGGTTTTGGTGAGCTGCCACCCAGAGCTGTCACTCCTGTCCCCCATCCGCTGCGGGGTCCCAGGGGTTCCTTGGCACCTGTGGAGGGAGGCGTGAGGTGACAAGAGGTCCCCAGAGTCGCAGCCTCCGTGGTTGGTGATGGAGTGTTCAAGCAGGTCCCTCTCAGGGCAGGTGTCTTTGGGAATGATACAGGTGTGTGGAATGTCCCCCTTGGAAGGCTCACAGCGAAATCCGGAGGAGCGTTTCCCCTGTTCACACTGCTCGGGTGTGCAGGGCACACCACTGGTGTGTGTATCACCTCCATCACTGGAGCTGCTCCCTTAGGGAACACTTGTTGATGGAATGTGTCTTTCCTAATAAAAAAATACTGCTTCACTGCGTTGTCCCAAGGAAACACAACCTGTGGGAGCTGTGTGAAGTTGCCCTGTGATCAGTTGTTGGAGTTGGAGGTTGTGGTGATGATGTTCCCATCCTCTTGTGCAATAGGGATAACGGATTGGGAATGAGCATTGTCTTTGTGAGGTGGGCTGATGGTGGATGGGTATGGTTGGAAATAGGTCATGTGTTCCATGTCCTTAAAAGAGAAAATTTTGGAACTGTTCTTTGTGAACAAAATACATGTGTTGAGCCGTTTGCCCTTATCATTTTAGGGAGTTGTCCTACAAAAACCCTACAAATACTCGTATCTCTGGCTTGTGTTGATGCCCCCACCCAAAGTGAGACGTGTGCTCTGTGCTTTTAATTTTCATTTTCATAAGGTTGGCGGTGGACTTCTCTGCGTCCACACTGTGATACCTGGAATAAAAAGAGCTTTGAGGAATTCACAAGCATGGATCCATACAACCTGTGTGCTTGCTGCTGGGATTGTAGGCTACCTGCCACCCCTTCAGGCTGTTTGAAATACCACGGCAGAGTGAGGGCTTCCAGGTTTTATTGTCATCGTGAAGATCCTGTCATGATCTTTAGGGAACTGGCAAACCACAGTCTCATAGGTTGTGTAGTTTGTGGTGTAGTCTACAAGTTTTATGGGGGAAATGGGCATCGAAGGGAACATTCTGCTGGGAATGTTGCTGTAGGGCAAAAGAGGGAACAGGAGCTGACTGTAGAGGTGGAATGACACTAGTGATGGAGAAAGAGTTGGTTAAAAGTGAGAAGGAAAACAAGGAGATGAGGTTGAGAGAGTGAGGATATTGGATAGAGGAGGGTGAAGGTGATAACTTGGATAAGCATGACTGTAGAAATAAGGATGTCAAGTGTTAGGAAAAATAGAGGAAGAAAGACTTCAAGAAACAGGAGGAGATTGGGAAAGAGGACGGAAATGGGACAGCGTGGAACAAAGCTGGTGGTGCAATTAGCTTCTTTCCAGAGGGCAAAACTTATGTTTTGAAGATGGATGCTAAAAATACTTCAGTGAAAACAGTTGCAGAGGAGCTGAATAACCATAAGTGAAAGACGGATTTGGGGGCTGCTGAGTGCTGACAGTGGGATGTGAGCCATCCTTTGGAAGTCTAGGATGTGTACACTGGGTCACATCAGACTGTAAACCTCCTCCTGATAACATATGGGAACTTATTTGGTGGTCGCTCATGTGAACAAGTTGTATGTTGTCAAAATGTAAATATTTTCTTCCTTTTTTTTTTCCCCTTAAATACAGTTTGTTTCCATAAAATGACACGAAGGTTACAAGTTGTAAACTCAAGTAAGCTTAATTATCTGCATACTTTGCTGTTCCCTGGGGACAGGCAATCTGGTGCTGGGGATCTCTCAGAAAGTTTTGGTTGTATTTGTAAGGAAATGTTCCAATTTCTGTATTTGTGTGAATTTCTAAACTCTTGGTGTTACTTGCATGACATTTTTTAGATACTTCAGACCTCTGTCTATCAGGAAGCCTTTATGTTTACTTTAGATGTGCAGCAAAAGAAAACGTAGGAAAAATGGAGCTGGTGATGCTCTCTCACACCTTTGTCACTGTTTGTTAGCAGAAGAGGCTGAGCTTCCATGATTTGTGTCCTTTGGTAGCAGTTGGATATTCCTGGAGACAAGTTGCTGGTAGATGCCAAAGTTTGCTGTTTAATTATGGATGTCGTGCTCCTTGTCTGGGGATCTGCTATTCCATTTGTAGAACCCGAGCAAGTAACAAAATACTCCATGGCCGCTGCTGTGTTCTCCCCGGGTTGCTGGATTAGATGTTCCTGCATGTGGCTGCTTTCTGATCCTGTAGCAGGATGAGATGAGGATATTCCCAGGAGCAAAGGGGTGAGACAGCCTCATTCCTGGGGTTCCTGGAGGCTGGGATCAGCTTGGGGTGATGTGCTCTGTGGGGGCTGGATGGGAAGTAGATTTCGTTTGGGTAGGCTCTGTCAAACCTCAGCCGAGGATTGGTTTTGCAGCTTTTCTTGGCTCTGTCTAGCGTGTTATTTCTGCAGGTACCTCTGTCTTTAATGTGTATCTGCATGTGGGTAGAGCTTGAGTTGGAAGAAACTGAAAGCAAGTGCTCAGTCATTGGGGCTGTAGGTACAGAGTGCTCTGGGCTAGTTTTGTTTTGGTGTGGTTCCTCCGTTCAGCTGCTGGCAGCATGGTTGGTTTCAGTCAGACTTGATGCCTTAATTGTGAATTGTAAAGATTGTTTCCACTGCTTGGGTGTTTATTGATCTGGCAGAATTTAGATAAGTGAAAGTGGAGCAGCCCTTTGTTCACTGTGCATTCACCTGAAAGTCAGACAGTTTAATAACTCTGCAGGAAAGCAAACGTTCAGGTGGAGATAAATTAATGCATTTAATGTAAAACAGAGAGTCTCTTCAGTCTGGTGCATTCAGAGTACACGTGTTCACAAGTGGCATTGAAAATACTCTGATTTAGGTGATAAACTCTTTGGGACACAGACTTGTTGTGCATAACCCAAGTCATTGCTACTCAAGACATTTCTCTTGAGTGTGCCCATCTTTAATATGAGCAGCACCCTTGGAAGGGACCTTTAGGATTCCATGTCCTGACTGTGTACCCTCACTTGAGATCTGGGTAAGGCACCTGGGAGCACATCCTGTCCTCTTTTGCAGTGCATCAAGATAAGCTTTATGGTTATGCCTTTGCAGCATAAAAGGCAAAAATCTTGTCTTTCCTTTTGCACAAGGAGAGGAACTGTGGGAAATTCCTGAATGATTAGTACCCTGTAAGTCGTGCTGGAGCTGCATCCACGTGTCTGCTTGGGCTGTCATGTAGTGACTCCTGGCTTGTGCTCACCCAAGCTTTGTCTTGCAACCATTCTGGTGCCATTTAGGCATGGAAGGACCAGAGGCCTTGAATGAAGGACATTGTAAATGGGGATGAAAATGGAGCTGGTTCAACTCTTTGGCTGTAACTGAAATCGAGGACATTCTTGTGTCTACATTGTGCCTTGTCTGGTGGTTTCTTGACCTTAAATAGGAACTCAGTTTAGGAGAGTGACAGAAATGTGGGTGAAGAAGAAGTAAAAATACCAAGACTATAGGTGTGCTTTTTTAAAGTCTTACCTCAAAATTGTATGTGTGAATTCTTACTCAAAACCAACAGCTCAGAAACACACCTTGGAGCATCCGTAGCAGCAGAGAGAAATCCTTATCTCCTTATCAGGGGACAGTGTCTTACTGCTGGCAGAGCACACAGGCCATGTCTGATCTCAGAGGTGCAGACTGAGTGTTTGTGGGAAGAAAACCAAAAACCAGATGTGTACCTAACAATTTTTCAGGGTTGCTGTTTGCTCTTCCAGGACCCATAATATTGGCCTGCATGGTCTGTTAGATTATACATTTGATGTGTTTGAGTTGGGTGGTCTTTACACCCTACTGCCCGGGTTGAGGCTTTGGAAATTGTTTTTAGAAACCTTTTGTGCTCTTTTTAAACCATCGGGACTCTTAAAATAACAAACTGCTGCCCTAATTATGCTTTGGTTTTACTGGTGATAACCCTTAGATCAATAAGTTGATATAACTTATACAAGTTGTAGAAACTAGCCCTGTTGTTTAAATTAAAAAAAAAAAAAGCCATCTCAACAAAACAAAGCACAAAACTAAACAAAGGAAAAAAAAAAAGCCCAAATAACACAGAACACAAAAACAATAAAAAGAAACCCAGGTGTTTTTAGGTTTCAGATTTGGTAATACTTTTGGAGAAAGCAAATGAGATGTATCATAGATTATGTTATTATTGTATTATATACAATGTTTGGTAATACCCTTAGGAAAGCACGGTGAGTCAATACTTCTAAACCTGAGGCTTACCAGTGGTCTACTACATCATTACCTGTAAATGTCATCTTACCAGGAAAGTGTAAGCTGGTTATTATTATTGGTATTTTTTGAGTCTGTGTGAACTTCACTGAATGCACATCCACTGCCAGCTGTTATTAGGAAGTGTGAATAGTTACAGGAAGTTGGAAATATAAAGTGCTGGAGTGTGAACAGGAAGAGCTGCCTTCACAATATGCTCTCACCACGGAACACATGTGCTGAAAATAACATTTTCGATTTTATGGTTCTTCAAAGGCCGTGTGTTGAAAGGCTCCAGGTTGAGAGAGAGGGGCTGGCAAGGGGCATTTGGGCCCAATCTGTGCCCCAAATGTGTTGGGGCAAAAAAGAGTTTTTCCTTCGTGTTGAAGTGGGGCTGGACCTGTGGTTTGCTTGCTGCATTCCCACTTCTTGAGTACTTCTGGATATCAGTCTGGCAGGGAATTCACATATGGATAACTGCTCTAGAGGTGTGATATCAATATTTTGCAGAGCAAAAAGCTTTGTGTACTGCTGTGACGTTTTCGGAATTAGTTTTAGTCTGGCAAGGTTTGCTATTTCAAAAATCCAAAACTCTGTGAAAGAGGAGAGGGTGCAGAATTTTTTCAACGTGGAAGATAGTTCTTTAATTTTTAATTTAATAAAAGGTATTATGTTGATGGTTATGTGTTGCTTACATGTATGTTCCTTACAGTTTTTTGTGGCATGGGAGTCAATATTAAAGTTAATAATTGTTCTAGAAAATCTAGGATTTGATGATTCTGTGGATCCTTCCGAATTCCATTTATTCTATGCTCTTAAGAACCTCAGAGCTTAGAGTTTCCCATTTACCAATTTTTCTCATTTTGTAAGTTTATATATTGTCTACTAATTTTTCCATCGTGTAGCTTTATTTTAAGGAAAATTCTGTTGGAATTCCAGCATTTTATTGTCTTTAGATCTATTCTTTCTCCAGAAAAAAGTTTTGCTATCTTCAAGGAGCAGCTGAAACACTCATCCCTCTTGTTCCAAGGGCTCTGACCAGTATCCTCAGGAAAATCTTCCTGCAGTGTGTTCCAGCATCCCTGCCTGGCTGCTTGCTGCATGTCCCTGCCCCTGTGACAGCGTGGCAGGAGGGAATGTGTCAGGACATCAGTTAATCACACTTATTGTGTGGCATTTTAGCATGAGCTGTCACTGAGGACTGTGTTAATGCACCCGGCTGAGCCTGGGTAGGGACACGGCCCTTCTGTGGTCCCTGTTAAAGGAGCTGTAATTTCCGAGAGGGAACCAAAATAAAGAGGCAATAATATCTTTAATTGCTGTGTTAAGGCTCATGAGAACCTGCTTGTCTGGACATGAAGAGCCATTTTCACTTTCAGAGGATGCTGAGGAGAGGTTTTGTTCCTTACATTCACTTTCTGCTTTTAAAAACTTCATAAATTTTTTTGAAAGCAGCGGAAATAGGCTGAAAGAAATGGTGAGACGTTACCTGGTCCCTTTGCCCAAGAGTCACCTACATCACTTTAGCAAAGATGGTTTTTGGTCTAATTGTCATTGATTTTTAATATTCTATCAGTTTCTAATTTAAACTGGATTTTGGTGAAATAGTGAATTATAAGAAGGAGTAAATCACAGCAGTTTCTATCTCATAAAGAATTTATGTACGCTATAAACTTTCTGTAATGTTCAGCACATCACTTTAAAATCAGGTACAGAGCTGTTGCTGAAAGCTGTGTGTGCACAGAGCCAGCCAGCAATTCCCCTCCAGTGTCCTAAATTAATGGGTGGTCACATGCCAGCAGGCTGTGGAGCAAGTGCTATTTCTTAGCTACCTTTTTCCCCCTCTAATTTATTGAGAGAGTTTGCCTTTTATATCAGGGCATCAAAAATACAGAGCCTCAGCAGAAGGGTGCATGGGGACATGCTAAAGGCTTGTACCTTCCCAAACTCCTCCCAGTGATGACAGCCAATTTAGATGCTTGTGATGATTTTCTCAGCAATCTCTTGTGTATTTTGATCAGTGCTTGATGCAGTTAATACCAGCTTGACATTCGAAATATCAGTTGGAATGAATGTTCCCTTGAAATGAATACCAACAATTCCTTCTCTCCCTGGCTCTGGTGCAGGCTGGCTTTTGACTCACAGACCCTCACCCTGCTGTAGTGTTCATTCAGGTTACAACAAGGAAAGTTCTAGGTTTTATTTGGAAGACATATTTTAAGCAGTTTTAAGCACTAAAGTGCAGTGATGGCAGTAAAAGACCCAGATCACTGAAATGCTGGCCTGATTCTTACCTCTTGTTAGAAGTCAGAGACGTTTAATTGAATGAAATTTTCAGAACAGTGGTAGAGAAGAAAATTGCATTGAATTTGTGGTCAAACAAGAAAGATCTCATACCATCTCTAACTTTCTGTTGATCAAAATGGCAAATCTATTTCAGCAGAGCATATACTGCCTTCCTAAGGCTGATGGCACTGTTAAGTGCAGCTAAGAAATTAAGGTGGGATGGCTTTTTATCATTGTATGCCTAAAATTTGTTTTGATTAATATGGAGTCATGGCCATATGAAAAGACAATTAGTTACTTGAAACTATTCTGGATGAACTTGGAACCAGAACTTGGAGGTTGGAACTGGATGATCTCTAAGGTCTTTTCCAACTCAGGCCATTCTAAGATTCTACAAATATCTGCAAAAAAATGAATTAAAGTCAGTATTATTTGTTATCCTTTGTTTTCAACATGTCACCCCAGCTCAAAAAGAAGCTGTCAGTCCACACCCAGTGTGCTCAGAAGTGATTTATTTTTCTCCTCTTAAGTTTTCAATAGACCGTGAGTTTTCATTGATGGCACTTGACTGTTACTGTCATAGCAGAAATACAAACAGCAGATGCCTGAGGACAACTGTGCAGATTTACAGCAACAAAAAAAATATTGTTTGCACATTTAAAATATGAGAGTGCCATCAGATTTATCAGTGCATTGATTAGTCAAAGTGGGAAGTGAGAAGCTGTGGCATAGCCTGGGGTTTGCCTGCTTTCCCCTTGGAGGAGAGCTGGTGTCAACGTGCAGGGGAGCTGCTTTGGACACCAGAGTGTGCAGAACTTTCATCCAGAGGTGTGGCTGTGTGTGGAGTGTTGAAAGAGTCCCCTGGGCCACAGCAGGCACACATGAAGTCTGATTGGAGTGCTGAGTGGAAAAGAAAATCGATTGAACGGTTGACATTGATTCTTCAAAATCAACCAGTAAGGCTTGGCTTTTATCTTTGTGCTGGCACATTTGTTATGGATGCAGGTTCATGCTTGTTAGATAATCACTGTGTTTTGTTTCAGACTCACAGCAGAGAATGTCTGTTCACAAATGAAAGCCTTTCCAAAGAGGCTGCTGCAAATGTGGTTGGTGTTTAACCTGAGAAGAAGCAGATGCTGTTTCATTTCCCATGTAGATTGGGCTGGGTGAGAGCACTATAGAGCTTTGGTCGTGTGGAGCTTTGGTTGTCTGGTTTTGGTCCTGTGTAAATACAACCCTTCAAACAGCTCATGTTCTGTCTTAAAAGTGTTGTGAGTGTGGGGCTGCAGCTGATCTATGAGCTGTCTGTTAAATCATGAGGGTCTTGGCATGGCCAGGAGAGGAAAGGCTACTGTGCTGTGTCTCCAAAGCACCTCGTGTGAGACAAGATGTTGAGGCTTAGCTGGCTAAACATGCTCATAACAATCTGCAGCTGAAAGCCTGAGCTGTGGAATGGCTTGTATGGAAATAATATTTTTCTGAATTGGCCATTATGAATTCTTGCATGTGGGATGTTTTGTTTTAGGGAACTAGCAGAGTGAGTAACACAAGTTTTCAAACAGCCCAGCCCTGTTCCCAGCCTTCCCTGGTGTTTCTACAGTTGTAAGCCCTGGGTAGGCTTTGTTAGTGCTTGAATCAGTGGTGAGAGAAGTACAGTGTGGAAAAACCTTTGCTGGAAACTGGAACTTAAATTTTTAGAGCACATGATATCAGGGTGTTATTCAGACTTTAATTTGTTGTACCAAACGTGATATGTGTTAACTGCACTTGGGCTCTACCTCTCTGAGGCTATAAACACTAACACTGGGATAAAGAGGCATCTTCTACCCCATCCATAAGAGATGGGATAATAGAAATTAATATATGAGAGAAAACTTACCTGGCTATAAGCTGAATAAGTGACCATAGTAGATAAATCTGGGGATGGATGTTTTTGTGAAGTAAATAGTAGTAAAATATTTACCTGCTCATATTTAAGCATATGTTGATTTATTGTGCTGACAACTGCAGCAGGTACAGACCTTCAGCAGTGTGCAGCTGTCTGGATGCAGTGAGCTCCAGTGTTTTCCCTGCAACAGGCTCAACCCACGTTACTGAAAAATAATGATTTCCATATGATCGTGTTTTCATAGACTCAGCACTTACACAGGTGCTGTAGGGAAGGATTAATGACAACTAAATAGTTTGTGGAACAAAAACCAGCCCAGAGAGGGATGAGAGTTGTCTCAGTCGGGGTGATCCATGTTTGAAAACAGGAAAATGTGCTTTAGGCACAGTTTACATAAAATAACGGTGTCAAATTGCAAATATGTCATTTAAACTTGGAAAAATGGGCTGTGTATTTAAAACATTTCATGAACTGCCTAAATACTGAGTTAATTTCAAGGTCATGTCTAATGCATATTCATTGCCAAGTAATTTGGGAAAAAAAGGATAACTAACTCAAGGAAATGTAAATCTAAGTTCAAGGCTTTTATGCAGAATTCTGGATCTTGGTGAATGGCTTTTAAAGAAATGCCTCTGAAATGTAGTGCCATTAAGTGTTTGCCTTTGCCAGTGCTTGGGTTGTTTTAATTAAAAAGGTGAAAGCTCTGTGTAAACAAACACTTGTGTTTGAAATGGATTTTATTGGTATGACTTGGTTATATACATTTCATGGTCTGCTGATGCAACAAGTGCCTGCTTTTTAAAGACAGCATGCCAAAAATCATTTAAATTGCTTTATTTGTCAGGTTTTGAGTGACACAACTGGAGGGGTGCCAAGCAAAGGGATGCACAGCTCCTGGGAAGTCTGAGCAAGCACCTCCTCCCCAACAGCCACGGACAGGAGCACAGCTGGGACTCGTGGAGCTCCTGTCTTGGCTGCTCACAAATGTGATAAATGTGCATTTTATCAAGTGAACTCCGTGTTGAAAGCCTTGATTTTTTGTTCCTCATCAGGATAGAGTGTTGGTGAACTTCTCAGCTGCCACGTGGCATTTCTCTCCAAACAAAGCCATTTTTGCTGTGTGGAAACTGAACAATGTTTTGCCTGAAGCTGGTGCAAATCTATCTTCCCGTGATGGGCCAGCACCACACAGTAATGCTTCTCTGTTTTCCCTTCGTTTTTCAGTGTAGACAAGGCACAACTGTTTGTCTGACTTTTTCCTTCTAATTGAAAAAAGTCCTGATGGTTTCTGATAGTTGCCAACACATGTTATTTTTAGCCTGAACTCTTGCAGTCACTCAGTTATCTATGAAGTACTGGTAGTACAGAATGCATTCGTTGTGACTGAAATGAATTGGCTGTGTTCTTGTCCAGCCTGTGATCTCCTTTGAAATCCAGAAATGGAGCTCCAGCAGGGATCAGGTTACTGCTGAATATGACTGTGTGCATTTTGGTGTGTTATGCTCAATTTCCTGTAATCTGGCAGTTTGTATTTTACATTCTGCATTTCCATTTATTTGGAAACATTCAGCTCAACTTTGCTTGCTAAGTCATTCAGATGCCTACAAAATGGGAGAGTTGAGTGCTGCCTACCTATTTCTACAACAAAAACTGAGGGAGCAATGGGTTATGGATGTGAGCAGTTGTCATTTTGTCCACTGAGGTACACAATGAGTTATATGAAGTCTTAAAACAAAAAACCTCCACAACCAAACCAACCCAACTCCATGCATCTGTAATAAGTCTCTCCACCTGTCACTTTCTTTATTTGCCCTCAGACTGACATTGTTGTCAAGCTCTAATGTAGAAGGGGAAATCTAACAGCTTTAAAATCACATACTGCTGTCTGCTGTGTGCCCTTTTTCCAGTTGATGGTTCAATTTATTTAGGTGATAAAGAAAACACTGAGGCATGTGAAGTCTATCTTCTTGACAGATCTGAGCTTACTGAAACTTTCTCCTCATCCTTTTCTCCTTCCCCACATTCACAGTCAGCCTTTTGTTTTTATAAAGTGATCCATGCATTTTTCTTTGAGATTTAAATGCTTTCTCATCTTTTCAAGGTTTGCAGAACTTGCACCTGGCTGCTGAAGGTGTGGAAAAGCAGGTGGACTGATGGTTGTGGAGATGTCCTGAGAGATGTTTGCTTTTTGTGCCAAGCGGTGCATGGTGTATGCAAAAAGCTTGGTGTGTGAAGTGTGAAGGCTTGGCCTTCATGAGGTTATTTTTCTAAATACTGGTAAATGTGGTAAAAGAAATATCCAGTATTGGTGAGCCACAGTAGCTGATAGACCTCATCTGGTGTGTCAGCATCCCTGCCCATGGCAAGAGGTTGGAAACAGATGATCTTTAAGGTCCCTTTCAACCCAAACCATGCCTTGGCACAGATTTCTGGTACAACTTGATGAGAATTTTTCCCAAAATTATGATTAAAACTTTAAAGATTGCTGCTAAAAGTGTTTGTTATTGTTTCATATTCAACAGTGATTCATGTGAGGCTCTGCTTCAATATTAAATGACATCTGCCAGTCAGTAAAAAATATTTATTGAAACAGATTTGTCTTAACTTCTGCTCTTACTAGAAGGACACTAAACATTGCAGAGATGTAAAGCAGGCTGCTGGTGCTCTGCAGCTGCTGCTTCAGGGATTTGCTTGACACATGGCACCCCAAGGAACAAGGAGCTACAACTCCCATGAAGTCAAGAGTGTTTCACTTCTTTCCTCCCAAGAAATCTTGAGAGTTGAAGGTTCTGTTCCCTGTCAGGAAGCTTTGCATTGAAATGTCAGCATTTCCTAAGCCATTGTGTGAGTGCTGGTATCAAACTCCAAATTATTTTAGAACAATCATATTCTTTAACTCTCTGTTTTTATCTCGCTTGTTTTGAAACATCTCCCTAGCCCCAAGAGCAAAAACTCCTGAGCAATGTCAGAGCTGCATATCATGGGTTTTCTCTATCAGTAATATGTTAAAGGAAAGGTGCATTAGTAGGATTTTTATTGAGTATCCTGTTGGAATAAGTAGATTCTGTCATGCACCACTGACTCATTTCAATTGGAATACCACAGTTCAGTAAAAGAAAATAATTGAGTCATGGGTTTCTTACTTAAAGTGTGTCTGATATCATCTTTTGCAATAAAATTTTATGAGGGTGAAATGAATTTAGAGAGCTGATTTAATATGGACAGCTCTTTTCCTCTTGTGTTGGGGTGGCTCTCTGAGCTTAAGAAGAAAATAGGAGTTCTGAAAATATTCCCAAAAGATAAGCATTATTGAATTAGAAATATCAATATCTATAGTTAGATATTTTCTCCTGGGCTTTGCAATGCTGTCTACTGAACAGACAGTCTGTTGGATAAGCACACACTGGTTTGCTTCAGATAATTTTATCTGTGTTAGCTCAAACCACTAATTTAAATTTTTAAATGAAGCTGGTGGGGTTTATATATATCTATATGTATGTATATATATATATGTATGCATGTATTTTTTTATATGGGAGTTTTTGTTTTTTGTTTTTTTTTTTAAACATTTCCTAACCTGAATTAGGAAAACTTTCTCCATCCTGCTGTCTGGACAGATCAGTGCCATTCAGAGCTTCCAGAGGAGGAAAGCTGGGAGCAGTGACCTCTCAGTCAGACTGCATCTTTCAGGAAGGATGTGAACTGGGACCACCTGAGACTTTACAGAGAGGTCCATGGCCT
This sequence comes from Acridotheres tristis, assembly GCA_037013685.1. NCBI lineage: Eukaryota > Metazoa > Chordata > Aves > Passeriformes > Sturnidae > Acridotheres > Acridotheres tristis. Next base: position 7,087,700 of record CM072905.1, read on the forward strand.
CATGTAATCCTGTCTGAAACAGCAGGACATGACTGATATAAAAATGCCAACAAATGTCCCCAGCATTCCCATGTACTTTTGTGCCAGTGAAATGGCATTTTTGCTGTTGTAATACTTTGAGAGAAGGCACACATGACTAAAATAAATCGTAATGGCAGAAGAGCATTTTCTCTGCAGTATCTGAAATCTTATAATGAATGTAAGACTAGATTTGAAGAAAAAACCAGAACAAAATAGAAGAAAAAAACCCCTAAATCAACACCCAAGACAAAACACACACAACCTAAAAATTAAATTTGTAGGTTTCTTGTTAGATTTGCCTCTGGGGCTCTTCTGGACAGTGGCTGAGAATCTCTATACGGCCCTGAATTTGTAATTTCTAATATTAATGCTGATAACAAAGTGAAGTGCTCACACCAGGCCGGACTTTAGAGAAACAAGCCAGGCCTGGGCTGCGTTCTCTGGGTTGCTTTGTGCAGGGAGGGACCCGGTGACAGTGGCCATGCCCTGAGTGAGGAGCTGGTGTAAAAGCTGCTCGTAGTTGTGACAGCAGACAAGCAGTGCTGCTACAGCTTGTCCCGAGGTGCCACAGCAGTTTCAGGGCTGTAAACACACCCCCAGCCTGTGTGCAGTGTAGGTGATGGTGGTGTTAGATCTCACTACTGCCCTACATTTGCAGACCGTGTCCTAGTCTGGATTAGCCAGACTGTAATGGTTATGTTGTCTAATGGTTTTTCTCTTGGGTGTCATTCTGCTGCAGAAGGTTCAGGTCCTGTTTGTGAGCCTCTCTTTGGGGCTGAGAGGGATTTTGGCAGAAAGGGGGCTGGCCTGGCAGAGCAAGAAGGGCTGCAAAGGAGAGGAGCTCGTCTTGGGACCTACATAAAAATCTCAAACAGTGCGAGGGGTGTTGGAAGTAAAGCTTTGCATCACCAGAGTTTTGAGGAGTTGGTTTTAATCTTTGCATTTCCTTGCTCCTTGGTATTGTTTCTCTCCCCTGTCTTTCTGATCCCTCTGTTCCAAAGCAGACACTGGCTTGGCATCAGTGTGCATCTTCCAGTCATTTCTGGGAGCTTTGGGTTAGGGCTTTTATGAGGAATTTGGAGCTCAGCTGTGCATTACCAGCACATTTTCCTGAATCGAGCTCACTCCACTGCGTGTGTGACTTGGGTCAAGTTTGACAGGAGCTGCAGCCCTGGAAGCAGGATGGACACAGGAATCCTCTCGTTCCAAGCTGCTTGAGCACACCTCTGTGAACCAGGAAAGCTGCAGAGAAACAAGAGATTCCTGCACTAGGAGGCAAGGAGGGGACCAGGACACAGTGCAATTGTGGAGGATAAAAATGAACCTTCTGGGTTAAAAATACTTCTTGGGTTCACTTTGGGTTTTTTTTTTCCCTCCTTCTTTCTAGGTTTGAATTTTTTTTCTTCCCCTGCTGCAGTTATCTTTTTCCCTGCAGCTCCCAGAGCAGGTTCCTGCTCCATTCCTCCAGGGCAGAGGGGGAACTCCTGTAATTCCAAGCTGCAGAGGTAAACACTTGCTACCCTGCCCTGGAGACTCGAGCTACTACTGGTGATTAAACACAGGGAGCAGCTCCCCACTAGTGTAAATAATTGTAGAATAATCATTGCCCCTTCCCTCATCCCAGAGGAAGTGGAATTTCAGCAAAGTAGCATTTAGGTTTTTCCTAAATTTGCTGCTCCTGTTGGTCTCTGGGAGTTCCTAAAACTACTCCAAGAACCTATCTTCTTGTCTTCTTAGGGAAGAAAACTTTAATTTCCAGCAGCTTCCATCCTGTTTGACAGCAAGTTCAGCTCAGCCTGGGGACTTTGATCTGCATTGTTCTGGCCAGTATTGTCCTATTTGTTTATAATTGCATTCATCTTTGTTTACTAGGGCTCATAAATGATAACATTTCCTCCAGGAATCTGGGTGTTGCTGTTGATGTTAATGTTGTATGAGAAGACAGTGCTATGTGCTTTCCACTTTTTAATAATTACATAGGTACAAAAATACAATATATACTTAGATTTTTTTTTTTTTTACAAAAGAAATATGGAAGTAGCTCCAGTATAAAATAGGGGTAATAATTCTTCTGCCCCTCAAGTGAGGGCTGTAGAGTTTCCTGAGAGGAGTTGACAAATGCAAGTTATCGTTGCTGGATTTCCTCTTCCTGTACAGACACAGCGTTTGGCTGACATGCTGTGAAATGTGTACCAGTCATCAGTGTGTTTTCAGCTTCGAGGGTCGTTCTGAAATTCCTTTTTTTCAGCTGTTCTGGGAAAAAAAAAATTGCAGAGGCCATTGACACCAGAAGGATCTGTCATGACAGTGTTCTCTGCGTTTTGTTTAGAGCTTTTGCAAGAGGCTCCTGAAATATTAATGGCTTTCTGCTTTGTGAGACATCACAGTGCTGTGGTGCAGGCTCTGTGTCCTCTCTGTGTTCCCAAAACACACGTGGTTCAGAGGCCTTTATATATTTTAATACAAAGTGGCTGCTTGAGTGGTCCGTGTTCTCCCAGAGGAGCCAAAACTCACTTCATGGATCAAGAAAATAAAGGGCTGTAAGGCAATTTACCATTCAGGCTATTGTGGAGGAGGGTGATTTAAAACGTTGTAGTGGCTTGGAAAAAAAGAAAACCCAAAGCAATGATTGAAAGGCTTGAAATGGCTGAGTTAATGTGACAACTCTCCTTCCCTCAGTTGGGTCTGTTGCAGAGGTGATTGTGCACAGTTAATGTCTGTGGAGCTCAGTGGTACCTGTTTGCAGGACTTGCTTTGAAATTAAGAGTGAGACATCATTTATTTAATAGATACCATTAAAGAATGACTTTCTGGTGAAGTAAGTTAGGTGTTAAACACTTTTCAGGTGAACCATTTACTTATGTAATTATCTCTCGTTAACATTACAATAAATGTTTCTCCAGGGAGTTTAGCCAATCATGAAATGCAATTAATTTTCAAATACTCTTCAGCAACAATTGAGATACTAGAGACCGAAATCCCTAGTCAGTGTGTAGGTTCTTAAACTTCCCTGCTGAAGGGAAGCAGCTTCAGCTCAGCTGATTGTGAAGTTGTTAAACTCTTGGGTTTTTAAGTGATTTATTTGGGCCTGTCACAAGTGTGGAGTGCTTGGCTTGATACCCACGTTGTGTAATCCTGATGTCTCCCCTTAGTTTCTAGAGCACTGAGGTTCAGGATGCTGTTCTTGAGCTTAAGCCCAGCACTGGATGAGGATGGAGGAGTTAAAATGTTCTCGGTTTGTGCCAGGGATTCCAATTGCTGTGTGATACAGCCGGGGCTCATAGCCGGCTGTGTTGCTGTTTGTCCATGTGTAAAATGGGAGTAACACACATCTCGTGTCTCTGAGGTGGAGATGTGTAAGTGGAAAGAACTGGTTGGTGATTGTATTGCCTATGGACAGCATCCTCCTGCTTAAGGTTACTTAATTCACTTTCTAACCAAAGTGTTGTTACAGTTGCTTTTGTTCCAAATCTTCCTAGTGCACTGATAAAATAATCTGTGAAATTCCACCTTCTACAACTACTTGGTCCAACAACTTTGGAAAGCTTTTCAAGAATAGATGAATTTGCCACGGCTTTGCAGTTTCCAGATGAATTGCTGGTGTGGCTGAAGTAGGGATCTCCGTTTGAACAGAGCCGGATTTTTAGATGGGAAAAGGAGCAGAGTGATATTGTTAGTCCTCACCTGTGCCAAGCAGACCTGGTTCTGTAGCTGGCTCTGTTTTTTTGGCTTTTAAGCCTTGGGCCCCAGTGCAGATTCTGTTCCAGGCACTCTGGATTGCAGGGGACAGATGGGCTCGGGTACAGAAGGGTTTACAGCCGGCTGCAGAGGATTCCAGCCCCGGGTGCTCACAGATCCCAGGCACTGGAACCTGCAAATCTCACGTATTTAGAGATTGAAGAAGAGGAAAAGCTTTTATCCTTTCATGCTTGCAAAATCCAATGTAGGAAAGCTCTTGCCACTGATACTGTCTCTTCACAGCACACAAATAAAACCACTTCGGTTGAATCTGTGCGTTTTCCTGAGGCTTTCTCCTCAGCTGGGGTAAAGAGGAAAGGAGGCTTTATTTACAGATGTTGCTTTCAGAATGAGCCTAGCGCTGTGATATTATCTGTAAATACGTCTCTGAGCATCAGACATCTTTCCATTTATTTAGAAACAGGAGATAAAGACTGTCTGACATGGGAATGAATTCCTACACTCCTTTTTGTTGCCTCGGAGTATGTACGCAGTTTAAAATGAGTCCGAATCTGCTGTTATATCACCCTGTTGCTTCCAGCAGAATACTCTTTTTTTTTTTTGACCTATAAATCTCGGTCCTCGCTGTTTACACTGACCTCTAAACAGAAGAGACCAGAATGCTCTGGGTTTTCTGCCTTGTTCCTGGATGTGTCTCTGAGATTGAACCTGCTGGGATTCAGGTCTGAGCTCCTGGAGTTGTTTGGATGTTCCCTGTAAATACAGGGCAGCCCGTGGGTTTCAGCAGTGTGGATTTTGTAAGCACCTACACACAGATCACAGTCAGATCATTATGTTGATCTAAACCATTTTGTAATCCTCTACAATCTGGGTTTAGAGACTGTTATTAGTGTCACAAATAAAAGCTTGTGACTTCTTTAGTTCTCGGGATAAAAGAAGCCATGTACTTTCAGGGAATTACATATTAAAATTAAAGCACCATAAACATGTGGGAGTTTGTGGATAGTTATCCCACTTTTCAAGACTGAGCCCTGAATTCATATGATTGCAAGAGAGAAATTGATTAATTTTTATTTCATAATTGACCATGTACTGACAAAGCAGAGCTAAACCAGGAGGACAAGGCATGAAAGAGTCTTTTAAAAATCCTTCTCAGTAACTTGAAGCTTTAAATATGGCTCAAAAAAGTGTATTCTATTTGGATTTTCTTTCTGTTGTTTTTTTTTTTTTCAAACTGAACATGTAGGAAGGAAACCTCTTTTTGCCCGGATAGGTCACAGATTTAATAAGGGGTAGAAAGGTACTTAAGAGTTCGATTTTCTCACAAACTGTTTCCTAAGCTCATGAAAAGCCTCTTCAAAACGATCCCGACAGAAAGTGATTTCAGCTCTTGTTACATTCCTGCGTGTAATGGATATCTTGCCATTACAAACACTGGCAGCTCCCAGCCTCCATCCTGGCAGGGGGAAGCAGGGAGGGTGTGGGAAGGACCGCGGGCATCTCTGTGCCGGGCACGGGGCTGGATGTCACCATCCCTGCTCACAGCCCGCTTCCCGCAGGTACCTGAAGGAGTTCCGCACGGAGCAGTGCCCGCTCTTCGTGCAGCACAAGTGCACTCAGCACCGGCCCTACACCTGCTTCCACTGGCACTTTGTGAACCAGCGCCGGCGCAGGTCCATCCGCCGCCGCGACGGCACCTTCAACTACAGCCCCGACATCTACTGCACCAAGTACGACGAGACCACGGGAATCTGCCCCGAGGGAGATGAGTGAGTAAAGGCCGCTCCCTGCTTTTCAGGCATTATTAGGCTTTTGGGATCAGGCCAGGTGATGGTTCCAGCCGGTTCTTGCAGAGATGAGGCAAGTCAGCGGTAAAGCAGCTTTGTCACATACGTAACATGAGAGCAGATGTGAAATCTGGAATAGCAGCCCCCGTGCTCCAGGCCTGCTGCAGAGACAATGCTGAGGGTGACTGAGATGGGAATTCAGCTCTTGGGAACTCACTGTGCTCATGAGCTTCAGCATCTTCAGCAAAGCTGAAGTAGGAAAAGCAGCTCTATGAGATAAATGAGTTTGGAAACACTCTGTTCTCTAGTCCCTGACTCTCAGCTCTTGCTCACTTGCAGGGTAACTTATTTTTTCACAGACTGAAAAAAGGCAAGGAACTTTGTCCTCCAGTCTGCCCCCTGAGTTATCTGTCTCATCTTTTAAACTCATATCAGTTTATTTTGTCTTTCTGAACTTTTAAGAAGCCAATAGAGAACCGAGAGGTACCCAGAATAAGGCAACATGAAGAAGAGTTTGGGTTTTTTGGATGTTCTCCCCCCGTGACTGCAGTAGGTTTAACTGGGGCAACACCACAAATCTTTCTGCTGCGTGTGTGTCAGACCCCAGCAGTTAAGGGGTTAACCCGCTGATATAACTTTAGCCATGTGACAGATATGGGATAAATAGTGTAGCCAAACTGTGGTCAAACATGGAGAGTGTTTTATTGAGAGATGCTGTAAAAAGATGGAATTTCAGTTCCCTTTTGTGGTGCCAGTATAAATATACAAAACTGCTATTTATTGGTAAAACTTTTATTTTTCAGCTCAATTAAGTAAAGTTTTTGTGACTACAACAGAATGGAATAGTCCCTCAGGCCTGAGGCTTCAGTTTCAATACTTTTCTTCCTTGCTAGAAGAGATCTGGAAGGAACTGGAAATGGGATGTTTGTGGGCTTTGGCTTCTAGATCATTTGTTGATACATGGCTCAAACTCAGTGAATGAAAGCTGTTGTCATCTAGGAACCTTTGCTCATTTATATTTTTACCTTGATGCTGCAATATCTGAACTTTTCTCATTCCATCTTGTTATATTTCTGTTTTATTTCTCAATGTAGATTGTTCTGCCTAAAAGGGGAAACAAACAAGTTAACGTGGTAGTTTCATAATTGTCCTTCCTTGTCCCATATCCTTGCTCTTTTTCAAGATCCCTGCCAGCCACTCATCCGGAATAATAATGTGCTGCTGGATTAATAATCCAGTTTTCTTTTAGGGAGGGAAACTCTTATATCCTTTGTAGTGATAGGTTTGGGGATTCTCTGAAGTGTTGGCACAGCATAAGAGAAGGGACAGAGTTAGCAAAGGTGGTGTCAACTGCAGCAGCATCTCTCAGCAAAGTGTCTTCTGGCAGTTGAATCCCTCACCTGCGTGACTAAACCTTGTCTGTTCCTCCCCTCCTTCCTTCCTCAGGTGTCCCTTCTTGCATAGAACTACTGGAGACACAGAGAGGAGGTATCACCTGCGTTACTACAAAACTGGAATCTGCATCCATGAGACAGACTCCAAGGGAAACTGCACCAAGAACGGAGTCCACTGCGCCTTTGCTCATGGGCCCCATGACCTGCGCTCACCCGTGTACGACATCAGGTCAGTAGAGCTTGGGGCTCCTGGGAAAAGGGTAATTTCTGTACCCAAATGCAAAAGGACATGATGGAAAAGGTAATTTCTGTACCCGAGTGAAAAGTGAGATGATTGAAGGGCAGTACTGTTTCAACCTGAAATGAAGTGATGGTGACATATCCCTTCCTAATAAGGCAAATGGAAAAAACCTCCAGGGAGGATTCTCAAAATGGGGGAAGGGATCACACTTTGGAATCTGATGGAGGGGGGTCAAAACAGTGCATCTGGAATTCCCAGGGAATGAAGTCTTATTTTTATTGCAGTTGCTGTTCAGCTGAAGATGTTCTGACAAAACATGCATGGCTGAAATGCACCCATTTAGCAAATGCTCGAGTATGTCAGTTTTTATACACATTTATCTGACTCTTCCTCTGCTCAGTCTGTTTGTTCATTTAACTCTGTCCCTGAAGAGAGCTTCAGGCAATGGAAGCTTTACAGAATGGTCAGACAACATCTGAAGGAGGCATTGAGGGTCAGTCTGCGGTCGCTGCCAGCCACGCCATGATAGAGAAAATACTCAGTGAGGAGCCAAGGTGGCAAGGTGAGTGTCACTGAGGGTTTGGGAAAGTTTGGTCTTTGTCAAGTGCCTGCTTCTGTCCAAAACTTCTCTGTAGTAAATATGGATGTGGTCATCTCTCTTGACTCATGGGGTTTTTTTTTTTTGCAGATACAACGTATGTGTTGGGAAATTACAAGACAGAGCAGTGTAAGAAACCCCCCCGGCTCTGTCGCCAGGGTTATGCCTGTCCCTACTACCACAATAGCAAAGACAGAAGACGAAGTCCAAGAAAACACAAATACAGGTACTGTGATCCTGGATGTTGTACTTCCCAGCTCAGTGGTGCAGGAGGCAGGATTTTGACCACTAGGTAGTTGTTTTTAGTGTATCTCCAAGCCATGTGCTGAGAAATATGATGATCTGTTATTTCTTCTTAACAGAAAGATTACAAACTAGACAAGGAGTTTTCCTATATATAGTGACCAGTACTTTAATAAATGAATTGTTAAATTATTTATAGCAAAGAGAACCTGTGTCTAGCTTTCCCTTACCACATAAACCTCTGCTTTAGAAAGCAGTGCAGGGAAGAGAAAACAACAGAAAGTTTTAATCCCCATCTAGAAACAATCTCACACAACAATGTGTTCGTGGTAAAGAATTCAGAATCGTCAAGCTGCTTGTTGTGTATGCCTGGTGATGGGGATCATGAGCAGGGACTGTAGCTGGACATGCATTCCTAACCAGCTGCTAAAGGCTCTGCTTTTGAGGCACCAGGGTGTTCTGTCACTCAGCTGTCGCTGGATTTTTCAGCATGCTGTGTCTCCCTGAACGCATTTCATCCAAATTATAGGCCCTCATTTCCTCCAACACAACAGAGCTTTTGTTGTGGTCTCAGTGGGGCTTTTCCTTAGTTCCTTTTTGAAAAACATAGGAGCAGACCAGAAAGCCAGGAGAGAAAATATCAGGGATGTTCTCGCTTCTCTTCCCCACCCCCAACATTCATAGAAATTTTAGAATTGGCACTGAAATTCCATATTTTAAAAAATTAAACAGGCAGCAATCAAAGGAATGTTAATCTCAACACTTTAAGGGAAGTAGGACCGTTGGGACAGTCTTCAGGCAGCAGCTGTGTGCTTTTTACCCCTCTCTGGGCCCTTTGGGAAGGGAAGAGGTGAAAGCTTTTCTGCTGCTCTGCACTCATTCCTGTGTTTTCCCTGCCCCAGCTGATGTGGCTGTGCTGGTGCTGCTATCTGCTTCCCTCTGCTGTTGTTTGAGGGAATGGTTAAGAGCATAAAGAGCAGGGGAAGTAGGTCACGGCAAAAATTCAGATCTGGGAAAAGGAACTGTTCCTGGCTGGGAGAAAGAAAATGGACTTGCCTTTTCCCCAGTGACCTGACTCAGCCTCTTTTTCACATGGCCACACTATAAACCTGGAAACATACTGCTGTAAGGGTATTATGTGTTTTAGGATTAGCCAATTAACTTCTTAGCTTTCTATGAAGGTGCAGTTCCAAAACAGAAACCAGACCCAGCGTCTCTGACACTAATCACATCAGCTGCTAATATTGTTGTGCTGGTTCAAGTTGTATTTCATTTCAAATAGAGAATTAAGCCATGGTTTTGTTTTTTTTTCATTGGGAAATTGGAAGAAGGGGGAGAAGATGCAATAGCAGCTGGGTGGGGGCTGGGGAAGCAGCAGCCAAGCAGATTGTACAGCTGAGGATGGGCAGCCAAACCTGCCCCCAGTTAAGGAATTGTAACATCACTGAATGGTTTGGGTTGGAAGGGACCTTAAAGCTCATCTTGTCCACACCTCCCACTATCCCAGGTTGCTCCAAGCCCCATCCAGCCTGGCCTTTGACACTTCCAGGGATCCAGGAGCAACCACAGCTTCCCTGGGCACCCTTTGCCAGGGCCTCCCCACCTTCATAGGGAGGAATTTCTCCCTTGTATTTAGCCTAAACCTATTCTCTTTCCATTTAAAGCCATTCCCCCGTGTCCTGGCACTCCAGGCCCTTGTCCCCAGTCCCTCTCCAGCCCTCCTGGAGCCCCTATAGGCACTGGAAGGGGCTCTGAGGTCTCCCTGGAGCCTTCTCTTCTCCACGCTGAACACCCCCAGTGCTCCCAGCCTGGCTCCAGAGCAGAGGGACCCTCAGAGCACCTTTTTGGTTCTCTCTGGACTTGCTCCAGCAGGTCCACATCCTTCTGATATTGGGGAACCCAGAGCTGGATGCAGTCCTCCAGGAATGGGTCAGAGGGGGAGAATCACCTCCCTCCACCTGCCCAAAGTAATCAAAGCTCAGAGCAGATCTGTGAGTCTGATGCCTTCTCCTGCTCCCTTATTTCCACAGATCTTCACCGTGTCCCAGTGTGAAACACGGGGACGAGTGGGGAGATCCCAGTAAGTGTGAAAATGGAGACTCCTGCCAGTACTGCCACACCCGCACAGAGCAGCAGTTCCATCCAGAGGTACAGTAACCTCCTCACTCCACTGAGAAAAGCATTCCAGTCTTACAAAGAAAATTACTGTGCCAGGTGGGAGAGGATGTGGGCTGCTTGTAGTGTGGTCCTGGGATACAGAGAAGCTGCATGTTGGGAGTAAGCTGCAGTTCAGCTGCTTAACAGAATAGACTGCATGGGAGGAGGTAAGAAAAGTGGGGGAAAACTCAAGTGTAGGAGCAGTCTCAGGTATGGGGGTCCTTTGGGAAGCACAATGTGGGTCTGCATGTGAGCAAGCAGCATCTGTTTCCTTAACTAAGAGTGTGTGGTTCATGTTCACAGCACTAAACACCACCAAGCTCTTAGCTGTGAGCATGCCCAGAGCATTCCAATATCCTTACAGAAAGTGTAATTAAGACCTTTTCGTAGTGTGCTTCATGTTACAGTGTTGAAAAGCTTTGTGGGGCCCGTATCTGCACAGTAACCATTGTCACCGCCTGTCAAACTGGGGGGAAAGGGAATTATCCATTTGCTACAGTCCTTGTCAATGGTTTGTTATTTTCCTTGCAAACATGTGGCTGCAACTTTCTGTACTGTCATCTGTCAGCTGTTTCCTACCTTTTGCCATTTGTAATGTCCATGGAGCTTCCAGTGAGTCTGAGGGACTTCATGGCAGATGGTGACCTTTGGGTGAGCTGGTGTGTGGTGGGTTGGTCTCTGGGTGAGCTCTAGCTGTCATGGGCATATTTTGGTGTTTCCAGAACTATAATGGGTTTTCCTTTCGTTGAAGCAAAGCACTGAAATGGTCACCCTGAGCTCTGCTGGTCTTTGCACCTCTTATCTGTGTCCTTACCTTGCTGTCAAATTTCTTCATAATACTTCTGTACCTGATGGTCACTGTTATTTTCTGTTCATTCCTGTTTGGTGTTTTTGTTTTGTTTTGTCTTTTTTTTTTTTTCCCCCATCCTTAGATCTACAAATCCACCAAATGCAATGATATGCAGCAGTCTGGCAGCTGTCCCCGAGGACCCTTCTGTGCCTTTGCACACGTAGAACGTACGTGCACTACTTCTCTCATCTTTCCTGCATGTTTGAGCTATGGAAAGTTTCTGACCAAGGGAGTTTCAATGCAGAGCTGCAAAAGTGGAGTTTTTGTGAAGGGTTAACCTTTGATTTCTGTGAAACTGTGCTGGTGTGGGAGGTGTTGGCAGAGCTGGAGGCAGTAGGTGGTCTGTAGGACTCAGCCTTTAGCTCTCACTGCACTGTCTCTTGAGGGATCTCCCTCTTTTCCCTCTCTCCTGCTCAGTTCTCTGAGTGTCAGTTCAGGAGGATGGAAGTGGAGAAAGCTGCTTCTCTTCTGTACATGGATGAACTGTACCTAGCTAAATTGCCAAGTGTCATATCTTTAAAAGCTGAAGATAAAATTGCTGATTGTAGATAATTTATGGATCCATTTAAAAAAAAAGCTATTTTACTCTTGATGAGGTTTTACTTAGAGTTTAAGTCTTTAAGTCAGGTTGGAGAAGAAAAATATGCAGCTTTTTTTTTTTTACTGCTTTATCTCAAATCCTCTTTTCTCAATAGCTCCCTGACTTATAGGGCATTATTTCAATCCTCACTTTAATCAACTATAAACTAGGGATGCAGTTTTAGTTGTGGAAGTTCTACCTTCAGGTGGTCCTAACATTCATAATTAATGGTTTTAGTTCCTGTCCTAGGGCTCTTCCTCAGATGCTGCTCTGCAATCTCACTGCTGAATTTGCAACAATTAGAGCAGGTTACTCACTAGATTTGTTCTAATACTGACTCACTACGTGGCCTTGAGAAAATCTCTTTGTTATTTCATTATCCTTTGTAAATGAGGGAATTAGTAATTGCTGCCTTTGACAAGGAATGGAGAGAGTAAATTCCCTACAGGTTATGCAGTGCCTTTTATAGGAAGCCTTGTTGACAAGCAGTAATTATAGCTGGAGCTGTGGGCTGGAGTGGCCCAAAACAGAGCAGTGCAGCTACACAGTGGGATCCAGCAAGCTTTAGGAAATTAATCTTGGTAAAGGAACAGTGTTTAGCAAACTTCCTTGGGTATAACATAGCATTTTTGTTTAGGAATGCCTTATTCCTAATAAGGTTATTACACTTGATATTATATTACTTAGAGTAACATTCTGTGGCATTTAAGTCATTCCAACTTGATTATTTCTTGTGCTGTCCTATGGATTTGTATCTTTTAGTCCTTCCTACAAGGTCAACAAGGACAAGCCTAATGCAATTAAAATAAAAGGAGTCCATTTATTTTATCTGCTCTTGAACCCGAGTTTTACTGACTAATAGCAAGAAACCAGCATTTTGAGGATGATGAAATATAGATGTAGTATCAGTTCTATAGTTTTTGTGAAGATGCTGAGTGTTAGATGTAAATCCTGCAAATTACAGCATCTCTGCCTTCCAAACCAGTGCCACTTTTTTTTTTGTAAAGATTTGTACTGAGCACAGATGGAAACTTTAACTCCCTCAGCTAATTATAATGCACCCATCAACTTTGTGCCAAGCAAAGAAGGAAACTCTGCTTAGTTCAAGAGAGCTGAATGAATAACCCACAATTCATCCAGGAAAGATAATTTTGGAGCAGCATTAATAAGCTAAATAGCAGCACAGTGTGTATGTGATGACAGTAAAAATGTGAGGAATGTTAGATAAGCAAATGAGCCAAATAAGGTTTTTCCTTACTTCTATATTTATAAGTAGATGCTTGTGGAGTATTTTTTCTCTCAGGAATATCTGGGTATTCTTGTTGCTAAAAGTCTCCATGGCAGTTGCCCGGTGTTGAGTGGTGTTCCCTGTGCTTTGTGTCCCTCAGAGCCGGCGCTCAGTGAAGATTTACAGCAATCCTCGGCCGTGTCCAGCCCCACCCAGACAGCACCAGTGATGTACATGCCCTCAGCAGCTGGAGACTCTGTTCCAGTCAGCCCTTCCAGTCCACATGCCCCAGACCTTAGCAATGTATGTAGCCCTGTGAAGAAGCCTTGTCCATAGTGTGCAAATCTGTGTTTCTTTGAGTCACTGTTTTTTCTCCCAAGAAAAGTATCCAAAAGCCCAGAGGATATGAGATTTTTCTGTTAGTTCTCAGCTCCATGCTTTTTTATCTGGGTTTTTGGAACATGCATTCAGTGGCTTTAGTATTGTCCTCTCACCTATAAAAATTCTAGGCCTTCCCTTCTGTGCAGGGTTTGTTGATGTACTTTCAGGAAAGTGGAATACATCCGCACATGAATCCAACTCCTTCCTGTCTGGAGGTACATATTGGGCTTAGCTTCCAAGACCTATAATTAAAGACTGTGAGCCAACAGCCTCTAAAGTACATAACTACAATTGAGTTTGTTTACATATGTAATCTCAGAGCCTTAGCCTGTGCATATTGTGTGTTGCATTATAGGATATCCTTAGTTCCCTCCCTCTTGTACTTCTGGAGATAGAACTCTGGGATATGTTTCAGTAATGCCCCAGACTGTTGGGAGGTAGTTGTCTGTACAAGAAAGGAGATGTCTAAGTGCTGAACAGATACTCAGGTTAGAAACCCATGGAATGCTAGACTACATTTTTACTTAGATTTTGTTTGCTTTTTTTTTCCTGTTTGTACTGCACTTGATAAGGTGTGTAACCTTTTCAAATGGTTGGCTGAGATTTTGAGAAGGTACAATGACATGAATTTAACTCATTTGAAACTAGTCAGGCTGAGGTGAACTCATCTAGGACCTCTGCTTTATTTTATTCCCTGTCTTTGAAAAGAGAAGCTGTGTTTGAGCCAACCTAGCTGTTCATAGTTGTCCTGAATTGGATTGCAGGTAGAATTCCAAACAGATCTTGAAAAGTCTGGACATATTGTCTCTTGCTAAATAACACTGGAAAGCAAAAAAAAACCAAATCCCCTCCATCTTATGAAGGTATCATTTAAATTCTCTGAAAACTGCAAGGAAGTTGAAGATATCTGCTACTTTTAGGCTGTTTAGGTCTTGTCTATCTCAAGCTCTTAGTCTTTCAAACAGTCTTTCCTAATCCTTGGTTATGTGCCAAATGGCAACACATGTCTGTCTATGACTTCATCACTCCACAGGGCATCTGCGTGGAGCTTGCAAACAAATATGGCTTTGCTGGTGATCATTTTACATGATGAATTAATCAGAGAAAAAGGTCCCTGTAGCAGCCAGCCTCACGTGGCCTGTTCTGTTTTGTATTTGTACTGTAGGTGTGGAATAAATCAGGAACTCTGCCAACTAGCCCCACCTCCACCACAGTGAGTAGTTATCTTTGCGACTGTAGGGAAGCGTGGACAGCAGAATGTCTGTATAAAAATAAAATAAAAACATTGTAGGCTGCTCCTTTTTTTTTTTTCCTAATCCCAGCCCAGACTGTGCCACATTTGAATCTGTGATGTCTGAAGCACAATTGTGCTTGCCAGTGGAGGCAAATAATTTCTTTTCCCAGAGAAATGGGATGTTTGCGTTCATCCAGGTGGACACATTCTCTAAAACTCAACTTCCTTTGCTGCTGTCTGTGGCTTCATCTACAGTGCAAAACTAGCCTTGTTGCATGTGATTGTGATCCCTGGTATTAGTCCAAAGAATGGAAGTGTTGGAAATCATTGGGTTTTTTTTTAAATGCAGCTGTTGATACCTGACTTATGTCTGTATTAAAATTTTGAGATTTCCAACTGCAAAGCAAAAAATACAATATTACATATAGCTCAGATATGCCTGATTGTTGTGACTGCTACAGCACCTTTCCAAGTTCCACATCACTAGGCAGAGTCAGGCAGGACCCACTGTAGCCTAAGGAAAGAGAAGAGTGTTTTGGTCATGTTGGAAACCTGATCAGTCACCTCTGAGGCCTCAGAAAGAATAAATGTCAGTAGAGCTGCAGGTTAGATTTTACAAGACTTCACTCCAAAGTAACAACAATAAAACCATAATTGTGGGACTGTGTAAATTCAGTGGAGCTTTTTCCTGTTTTCTTAATGGATGTTTTCTGGAAGCTTGTATGGTTGTGTTGGCTGTCAGTGTAATCGACCTACAAACAGTGACGTGATTGAGCCTTCCATGGATGCCTCTCTTTGAGCACTTCCTGCTGTACTTTCCTGACACTTGTTCCCTCTGTTAGATTCTTTGTAGGAACAGCAGTCTTGGAAGCCCATCTAATATATGTGGGTCTCCTCCTGGTGCCATTGGGAAGCCCCACAGCTTGGAGACCATTGGTTTTCCTGCAGACTCAGTCACAGCAGCCGGCAGCTACAAGAAAGCACCGGGGTTTGAGCGAGAAGATCAGGTGGGGGCCGAGTATTTGAAGAGTTTCAAATGCCAGGTTAGTGGGGAATATTGGCTGGAAGAGTTGGGGGGATGAGAAAGAATGAGAAACTGCCCAGTCTAGCCTAATGGGGTTTTGTTTCTGATGGAACAAAAGTGGGAAAGCACTGTTCTCATATGAGCAGTTTCTGGATCTCTGCTCTTGCTGCCAGCCTCCCTTCCAGCCTCTTTCATCTCACATCTGGTCTTGTCTCCCTTGCTGCCATCACACACCCAGTTTGTAAAAGTTGAGCTGCTGCTTGTTTTCCTAACCCCTCTCAACTTCTGTCTTGTGTTGACCCTGGGTAGCATCCCACATCACTTCTTGCTCTTTCTTTTTATATGTTTAGGTCCTTGCCAAGAGTTGCTGTGTCTTTTGCTGTATTGTCTCATGGAAGCTCATCCTTCCTTCTGTCTCCAAACTCTTACCTTGATCTCCATGACTTGGTTTGTCCTCTGTTCACCATTCCTCTGGTGTATGAAAGATGTCATGTTAGTTTTCTCTTGCTTCTGTGGCTGTATCATTCTGATTCTTGACTCTCTCCTGTGGCTTCTGTATTAAATTAGAATTCCTCATTCTTATTTGAAGAACCCTCTGAATATTACCCAACCCACATTTCTTAATGACATTCCCTCTCTTATCCCTTTTGGATATCCCAGTCTTGCCTTGCTGCTTCCTCAGTTTTCTTCCTGGTGTCATGCCTTATTCATGCTGCTCCCTAGGCCTGGAAGAGTCTCTTCCAGCTCTTTTGCCACACATGAGCTTTTCCACAGTCAGCTTCTTGCTGTGAATTTCCTTTCTTGATGTTACAATTAATAGTTTCCCTTCCAACCTGAGCCCAACCCAGAGCTTGGGTTTTTATTTCAGTTTTAATTTTTCACTGTGTTTGTAATTTTATCTTGATTTAGGGGGAGGGGAATAGCTACTTGTATGAAGAGGTGCCTGCAAAAGTATCTCCTGCAAATTCTTTTGGACAAGAGTATAAAAAGGAATGAGAATAGCAGGTCTGTGTTGCCTGAAAACAGAGAGGGCAAGAAGTGCTGCATTCAGCCTGACCGTGTTTTAACTTTGGTCTGTGACATTAAAGAAGTCAGTCTTAATGAGCCTGTACTGCTGTGAGAAAACTGTGGAAATATCCTGTCCAGACAAGGTCTTGCATAAAGCAGTTGAATTTAGAAGCAGACTCCACGGGTTTTATTTATTTTTATGGCTTTGGGAAAATATGGCCAAGCTTTGCAGTAGGGCCAGTCTTGAGCACTGTTTAGTCTAATTAAAATGATGCAGTGACAAATCCAGATTAAACTATATGCATGTGTGCTCTTTTATCAATGCTCCCTTTGTCTGCCTTAAGGGGATGTGCCTTAGGAAACTGCAAATTGATGCAACACATCTTTGGGGGTAAAGAGCAGAGCATGCTGTGATCCTGGCACTTCTTGCAGGCACAGCAGCTTGTAACAGTTGTTTAGAAACAAAAGGAAAAACATGTCCTCGTTCTCTGTGGCCTCTGCTGCAAAGGAGGAGTGAACCCAGAGCTGAAGCACTGAGAGAACCCCTGTCTGCTGCCAGCAGAGGCAGGGTGCCAAGGAGGCCCTGCTTTGGAGAAAATGGGCAGCAAGCCTAAGCCAAGGAGAAAGGGGATGGAGCATGAAAAGGACTTGTAAAGGGAGGGCCAGATGATGAGCATTTGTATCTGGAGTCAGATCTGTGCTACAAAGATACAGTATTCACGTAACTGCTTAATTATGTGGTTTTAATTAAGCAAAACCTGTGTTAAATAGGAATAAATAGCTATTAAGGTATAGACAGAAGTAATCACAGTTGCCTTATGCTAGGCTTCTACAGACGAAATTAGGTGTCTCATAAGTGTTCTGATTTAATTTTACTTTAATTTATAATTACTTACTTTTAAAATTCTACTGTAATTCCCTTTGGCTGCAGTGGGCACCAGAGATTCTCAAATGCCCTGTGAATTAGACCAAGAATGAGGCATTTAACTTTGTCAGCTCCTGTATGAAAACATCAGAGGAGACACTCTGGCTCAGTTCTGCAATGGCCTTGTCATTTTTCCCCTGTAGAATTGGTACAAATAGTTTCTAAGTTATTAGAATGAAAAATGCACCTTCTGTCTGAAGTTTATGGTAAGGCTGAGCCAGCAGTTAAAGCTAAAAATACTTTTCCCAAGTCCCAAAAGATTTAGCAAGCTGGAAAAATGCTGGCTGTACTGGAAGGACTTGAATGCCACGACCAGGAGGTGTTCCCAAGTCTTGACACACAACACAGTAGGTTTGTTTCATGCTGGTCAGAAAACATTTAATTTCACTCATAATTTATGTCCCTTGTTCTCTTCCCTGACTGCAGCAGAGAGAGCTGGAGAATTTCAGCTTGTCCTTTGAATGTCTGCCTCGATGTGTGCCCTTTCTGATGTTATTCAGAGCTAAAGGAGACTGGCTTAGTGGTGACATTTTGTTTGTTCTATTTTTCCCTTGTGTTCTGTGAATTCCAGGCAGTGGGAACTGGGGCTAACTTGGAAATATGTTCACTTTTCTCCTACTTAAAGGAAAAAAAGTGCTTTCAGTAAGTCTGAAGTGCAGCAGAGCCAGCTCCCCACGTTGGCAGGAAGCCTCTCAGTGGGGGCACGGCTGTGTGAGAGCCCTCCCTGAGCTGCTGACGTGTGAGATAGCACATTTTGTGTTCAGATGAGTGTCAGCTGGGGCAGGGCTGTGCTGGATAATGCAGCAGGAGCATTATCAGACACACACAGAGGCACTCACAGAGCACAGCTCTCCCACACAGACAGTGAACCCATCGTGGGCTCCTGTGTTGGGAACACGTTCAGGGAAGTGTGACAGAACAGTCCCTGCTGCAGGAGGATTTTTGTGTCCATCTCCCAACTGTCTGCCAGGCTTTGACCTCTTCTGTCTGCCCGTGGGCATAGAGCTGAGCAGAGAAAATGATTTAATGAAGTAAAACCAGGGGAGGAATTCTTCTGCTGCTCTTCTGCCTGTCTGGTTATGTCACCCCTCTCCAGCATTCCTTTATCTTTGTCATGAGACTGTTCAGGCCAAGAAGTCAAGGGGTGTCATTTCAGCTCAGGCTGGTGCCTCATGTGCTGCTGTTGCACATCATGCCTCTGTTTCCTGCAGAGATGGTGCCTGCCTGGATTTGGGATAAAAATCAACTTGCTTTATGGCTGGAATATGTCTGTGTTTCACACTGAGGGGGTTGGAGAGTGAATAAAAAAGCAGGGCTGACTCCCAGCACTTCTTTGCTGCCTCTTGTGCCCAGAGGGTGGGATTGATCTCCCTGTGCCATATCACAGCAGGGGAGGAAGGGAGCAAAGCCTGCAGACAGACTGTTACACACTGACAGGCTCCTGAGGCCACTTCCCAACTGGATCCCAGCAGAACTGACTGGGATAGTTGATAGCCATTAAGGATATAATGCTGGAAGGACCCTAAGCTGAATTTTTAGCCTGGATGGTGGGATTCTAAATGTGTATTGGCATTCATGCAGTTTTGCAATTCCAAACAGCCTGATGTTTTCTACCTTTGAGCTCTTTATGGTAATGGATGAGGGGAGGATTTTTAAATAAAGTTAGTTTGGTGATGTTGCTTTGAAAATTGATTGGTTATCACTGTGTTTTACTTTGCAATCCTAGCTGGGAGCTAGGAAAAGTTTGAGGAAAAACATAATCTACCATACTTTTATTTTCCCTAAGCTGGAAAATATTTGCATAATTTAACAATGCAGTGTGCCTCCCACCATTTCTGGCCCTTTCTGGGTGTTAGATGTTAGTAGTGCTGATGAGTTAATTATAGCAAGGCAAAATAATTTGGTTTTGATCTTGGTTCTTAGGATGTGCTTTGTGCTAGCAGGGGTCTTACAACAGCATTAAAGGCAAATGTCACTGTGACAAGTCTCTGCATAACTCTGGGGGTGATGTCTTGGTATACAGAAAGCAAATTACTTGGAATGTTTTCAGTTTGCTGTGCTTTTCCTCTCTCTAAATTCTCCAGTGCCTTGAGCAGCACAAGAGAAGAGTGGTCTGTGTTTCCCATGGTCTCTCCAAAGCCAGCAGCCAGCCATTTTTAATTTTGCTAAATAATCCCTCTGCTTATCTTTTGTTTTATTTCTTTACTGCAGCAAGCAAAGATGAAGTCGCACTCCCTGGAACACAGGAGCCAGGAGCAACCTTTGTTACAGCCCAAACAGGTACGAAAGTGCTGGCAAGGCTCTGACCCAGCCCAGGGCTTCCAGCACCACAGAAATCTGTGGATCCAGACAGCTCTGCAGGGAGTAAATAACAGTCCAGACACCATTAGGGATGCTCAGCTGGAGGGATTACTTTATAAAGATGGGATGATTTGCTGGAGGTGTTATTTGTGAGTAGTTAGACCTGAGTGAATTCGGGGTAGATTCATAGGGCTGGACTGTGCAGGAGAAGAGTCTTCAAATTACAGAAAATTGAGCTGGAATGGATCTCTGGAGTCATCTAAGTTCAAGGATTTGGCAAAGGGAATTTAATATCAGGTTCTAAGTGGTGTGCTGAGCTAAGGCTGAGTGAGTGATTGTGTGGTCCATGGCTGTGATTGCATGCAACCTGTGGGTCACAGGAGTTAATTCTGGGGCAGCCTGAAAGATGTTTAGAATACTGGGGAGGGGGATGGGGGGGCAGCACGGGGGGTCATGGAATGGAGAGCAGTTGACAGAAATTAAGGAAAAGCTGTTAATCTCTCCCCACCCCCAGCCCAGTGGTAGCAGTAGCCATCTGTCAGGTTGGAAGCAGGCAGGAAACAGGTTTGCTGCTGGCATTTGGCTCGTTCCTGCACGTTTCTGAAGGGCTTCTTCCATCAAGACGTTTTATTTCCTACCTCTTTTGCTTTTCACACTCTTGTTTCAGGACATCCTGGGCATTCTCCCAGTGGGGAGCCCACTGACATCCAGCATCTCCTCTAGTATCACCTCCAGTCTGGCTGCAACCCCCCCGAGCCCGGCCGGCACCAGCAGCATTCCAGGCATGAATGCCAATGCCCTTCCCTTCTACCCAACCAGTGACACCGTTGAGTCTGTCATAGGTAACTTGGCCTTTTTCACTTATGAAAATAGGGTTTCCTCAGCCATGGATTGCCAGGTAGGAGACTTGGAATAGCCTGGGTGTTCCAGTGACCTCCAGTTTTCCGTGTCTGTCAGTGCTGGCAGATTCCTGAAGCTTGTTCTGTGACCGTGACACATCTGATGTTTCCTGCAGGTCATTTTGGATGAAATTCACCCACGGGACCAACTGAAGGCCACTCAGAATGTCACATGGTGTGAAAGGGCCTTAGTTTTAGCTTTGTCAAAGTGACAAAGAGGTCCTGGACTAGGCAGGAAATCACAGGGGCATTTTCCACAGTTACATCCCCTCAGTTCTAAATGACAGTTTTATAGCCAGAGCTACCACCAGGTAGATTGTAAGGACTTTGCCCTTTGTAGAGTGTAGGACAGAGGCTGTAAGAGAAAGGAAAACAGGAGAGTCCAGAAAGTGGAGTCACTCTTAGATAGGCACAGGCTTTTTGGTCACCTGTTTTTCTTCTTCTTTTTTTTCTTTTTTTTTTCTTTTTTTAATTAAATGTAACGTTTCTGAGGTGATCTCACTAATTTGTTAAAAATAATAATAGAAACGAGTGGGCATGTGTGGGATGGAATTATATTGATCATCATTAGTGATGAGGCATGTTCAAATAGATATAACAGTTTCAGGCATTAATAAGCTTTATTTTACCCAATATATGAACCTCAGAGATGTTTTTCAAGAGTTCCCTTCTCCTAATATTTCTTTTCGAAGTGGCTTTTCAGGAAAGCAGGGACAAAGCACAAACCAGACCCAGACATGCCATAAGCCAGTGTTCCTGTATATATGGGACAGACTTAGAAGAGCAGTTTGGGGAAGACTTATGGGATCTGCTGTTAATTAATCAGGTTTTTGTTTTCATATACCATTTGAGAGTACTTTTAAGACAAAAAGAAACAGATCAGGTTCAAGAACCTGCACTGAAAAGCTGCCCATGACACTTCTGCCAAACCATCAGAGAGCAGGATGGAGAGTAGGGTGCTGAGAGGTAGCAAGCACAGGCTCCTCTGCATGTAGGCTCTTTGGGCCATCCTATCTCTTGAAGTTGTTGGTCCTTTATAACATAATTGGTACCTCTGTGTCTGGCAGAGTCTGCCTTGGATGACCTGGACCTGAATGAATTCGGAGTGGCTGCCCTGGAGAAGACATTTGACAGCAGCACAGTGCCCCACACGAGTGGCATCATGATAGGTACATGAAAGCAACAGAGCTTTCTTTATCTTCTGCCAAGCAGTGTTGCCCAGTCACCTCAGTGGAGCCAGCCCAACCAAGTTCTAAAACCAGTCCCAAAATTACATTGGTTAAAACAGCAATTACAACAAACTCTGGCAACCCCTGAGCATCTCTGAAGTGAGAGCTTGCCCTTACTGACTAGCAGAGCTGAGTTGTTGCCATTGGGCCCAGGTGTCTTGGGGATGTTTCTTGAGACTGAATGGGACTTGCCTGATTTTTTTTTTCTTTTGTTTTTCTCCTTTTTTTTTGTTTTTCTTTTTTCTTTTTTTTGTTTCTTTTTTTTTTTTTTTTTGAGTGTGTAAGTGGACTCTAGAAGCATCTGATGCATTTCAAATCAGGCCAAAGTATAACAATTTGCATCTTAAGCAGAAAACTCTCCCTAGCTGTAACAGGAAACTCACTGACCTGGTAATGCCATCCATCTGTCAGAGTGTCATCATGGTCTGCTGATTTGGTTCCTGTAATGTCTGTCTCATTTTGATACATGGAGGTAGGCTAAGGCCTCTTCTACCTATCTCTGATGGGTGTCCAGGGAAAAAAGAAACATCTCATAACGTTTTTGGAAATGGTTGTAGTTTCTGGCTATCCTTGCTGTGTGAAGCAGGTGTTAGAACAGGAGCTAACTCTGCTTGTCTGAAGGTTTCCAAGGGAACTGCACTGCCTGGAGCTGTATTGAGGTAGGAAAGGACCTGTGGAAAGAATATCACTTCCACTTTCCTGCCAGACATTCGAGCCTGTTGGAGGTTGACTGTCCCTGTGTGCTGCCAGCCCTGCTGCTGCTGCTCCCCACCTGCAGTGCCTTAGGGACCCTCCCCTTCTCCCTCTCTTCTCATCACACCTGGGTGTTACCTGGTGACCTTCTAAGGAGGGACATAGATGAGGAGAGAGCAGGGCTGAGATCTCCCTAAATCTCTGAGTGGCAGGCAGAACAAGGTCTGGTGTAAGGGAAGTTGATGTCTTTTGTGGTTAGGCTTTTGTTTAT
Organism: Acridotheres tristis; assembly: GCA_037013685.1. Lineage (NCBI taxonomy): Eukaryota > Metazoa > Chordata > Aves > Passeriformes > Sturnidae > Acridotheres > Acridotheres tristis. The sequence continues at coordinate 7,110,463 of CM072905.1, forward strand.
TTGGGGTTTTTTATTACTGATAGATCCAGGCACTCAGGTATGTGTAACTACAGCTAGTCACTGTTTTTTAGTGGTTGAGATCATGAGCTCACCCAGCATGTGGTTTTCTCACTACAGGTTGTTTGGAGGTATTAAAGGTAGAGGCACATGTTTTAGAAGTGAATTTTTCGTGATAAAGTATTTCACCAGATACCAAATTTATCTTCTCCAGACTGACAGGGACCGAGCTCTGCTCAGAAAACCTTTTGTTCCTTTGGCCACTGAAAGAATAATCCATTGAATTGTGGAGGGTCTTAACCTATGTGGGTGATGGGATGGCAGCTTCAGTGCTCCTCTTAAAAGCTGAGAGGGGAATGAAACCTCAGGAGAAGTGGAGGGAATCCCGAGGGGCTCAGGGAGAAGAAAGGGAACCTGACAGCTCCTGCTCTGAACTCCTGCCTGTGCCCACACCTCATGGTCATACATAGCCATCCTCTCTGTGTGTTCTTTGTCCAGGTGGGAGTTTGCTGCAAAGTTCTGCTCCTGTAAATATCCCCGGGTCCCTTGGAAGCTCTGCCTCCTTTCACTCTGCCTCTCCTTCTCCACCGGTCAGCCTCTCATCGCATTTCCTCCATCAGCCCCAGGGACACTTAAGCCAGTCAGAAAACACGTTCCTGGGGACATCAGCTTCTCATGGATCATTAGGTAAATGCACAGTGTGTGTGTCCCATGTACATGCCTGTCTGTGCCATGTAAGTATTTTCTTTTCAGTTGGCTTTAATTTCAATGTGTTATTTCACTGCTGCCATGTGTCTCCTTCCCATGAGAACAGCAATGGGACTAGAAGCTGTTTTACCAAAAGTCAGCTCATACCTCATGAACAAGGAAGCAATTCCCTCTACTTCCCTTGTTTCTAGGCTGGGAAAAAGAGGCAGACAGGTTAATTGCCTTGCTCTGGTGATGCCTTTCAGGGTAAAGAGCTCTGCCTTTTCCAGCCAGTGGTGCTTTGCTGAGGCTTCATAAAAAACTCAGAGCTGGGTCCTCATCATGGCTTAGTTTAGGTAGGGATTGCAGTTTGCCCTTGGCAATGGTTGTGGGTCAGATTGGCTTCTGGGAGCTCTTGAGCAGGCCTGGGCCACTGGAACTTTTTCTCCTGTTTGGCACTCTGCACCAGTTCTGCAGTGTAGACTTTCCAAAAAGTCAGTGTTCCAGTTTTGTCCCTTCTGCTCCTTCCCCTCCTCGAGGGTCTTTCTCCTGTATGAGAGACTGATGGAAGAGAAATTACTTGGAGCTTCAGCAGTATCAGAAAGAACAGGGAATTTTTTAGCAGACATATGTATTTTATTATCAAGACACATGATTACCTTGAGAATTAAAACAATTTGGCCTCCAGGCTACAGGGACACCAGTTCTGCTCATTTCTGTTCATAACAGTAAATATTAATTCTCTCTATTGATGCTGGACATAAATGCCTCTTAAAATCTGAGATACACTTTAATCTTTAATATTCAGCTTAACCTAATAAAATGATTACATGCTTGTGTAAGCTATTTCTGCATGCACTTATGTGTAACTGCATCCCTTGTTTGCACAGCTCAAGCCCATGCTTCCATGCTTTCTATTGCTCCTTGTTTAGTTCTAACAGCTTTTACAATTACTGTAATAAAAGACATCAGAGGCCATCTCTGCTCTCAATTAGGTTGAGGTTGGCTGTTTGTCCCAGTTTTTGTAGGGAAAGGAAAAATTGCTGTTTCAGAAGAAATGAGTTATTATGTTTATCTTGGCTGTGTATTTATACAAATTAAAAGCCAAAAATTGCAGGCAATTCACAAATGCATTTAAATAATTTATTTATAAAATTTATTTTTCCATAAACACAACAAATCCTTTGCTGGGGTTTTGAGAAAATATTTAAATAGTTTCTTAGCAGTTGGCAATCATCTGTGCCATTTAACTTAGTGAATGCACATAACATGTCAAGTGTGTAGCTATCACTTATTTGTATTGAAATGGAATTAAAAATACCTAGTTCTGGGCTGGTTTCCACTGTGCTAGGTGCAAAAGGTGCAGAGCAGGCTTTCCTGCCCAAAGGGGCTTGATAATTCCAATGTGAAATGAGAACAGCAGATGGAAAGAGGGAGTTAAAACAAATTACAAGATCAGCTTGGTCAGCACTGTGGCAGAATTTGTGGTTTGCCAGCATCCTCCTTAATGCTGGATTCCCATTCAAGAAAACTGAGGTTTAAAAAACAAAATGTGAGTTGAGGTTCCATTAAAACTTCTTGCTTTCAACTGAGCACCCTTCAGAGCAGATGAAATGGATCTGTGGTAAGTGGCCTGAGCCAGCAAAGATCCCTTGCTGCTCTGCTGAATGAGTTTATGTGCCCAAGCCCCTGGTGAAGACAAGTTACTATTTTTCAGCTGTATATTTTGTAACTATTTGTGTCTTGGCTGGGAAGTCAGTGGTGCTGGGACAGACCTCAGTGAGAGGATGTTGACTCCAGGGTTCACTTGCAGGCACAGTTTAGGAGCTGTGAGATCAAAATTATTGATTGCAGCTCCATTTAGGAATATTCCCAGCCAGTGGTGAGCACCACTGCATGAAAATGACTCCCACATCAAACTGAGCAAACTGTGTGGATAAGAGTCCACACTGTTTCAGTGTTACCTTTTCCTACTAGTTTTCCCCTTAATGCAAAGTGTGGGTACCTATTTTAAGTGGAAGTTATTGAAAGAGTACAAAATTAGACTCTGGAAAAATAGCCAGTTTTGTCTACAGCTGATACTCTGCTCCTTTGTCTTGAATTTCTTCCTGAAAACAGAGTTTATTTGAACAAGCTAAAATAGGGTTAATTAGTTTTCTTTGATAATGCTCACTAGCTCAGTGGTAGAACTCTGCAGAGGATGAAGCAGATACAGATACTATTGTCTCTACTTGTTTATAAGCAGGATTTTCCAGTTCTGTTCCTTGTGTATGGGAACAGTAATGACTTGGAGCATTTTTGTGTCACCGTTTGGAAGTGACACTCCTTTTCTAAGCCCCACGCTGAGGAGACAAAAGCAGAAATTTCTCGGGGTGTAGGGTGGGAGGAAGCACCACCTGGGGTCTGTGAACCAACTCTGGCTGTGCTGCACTGAAAAGTGGGAAGGTAGAAGCAGGTCAGGGGCTCTCCTGAAAGGAGGGGGATTCAAGCTGATGGTCAGCTCTGCTGTAAAAGTGATGCTTCTAAAAACAGCCTGATTCAAGAGTTGCCTCCACTCAGTGCCATGGTTCCTCTCTGCATCACTAAAGATGAGGCCTAATGGTGTGAAATTTCCCTGTAAAGTCCCTCTGATGGACTCCGTGGGCATGAGGATGAAATTGATTCTTAAGATGAACTTTTTATCCTATTTACATTTTTGAATCCTGGATTTCACAGGGTTAGGGAGGAATTGGGGAAACTGCCAGCACCTGTGACATAACCCTCTCTATTTCCCTGTGAAACAGGTTTAAATGGGATGAACAGCAGCATATGGGAACACTTTGCTTCGGGGAGTTTTTCGCCCAGTACCTCACCTGCATTTCTGTCAGGTCCAGGTGCTGCGGAGATGGCACGGCTACGACAGGAACTGGATGAAGCCAACGGCACAATAAAGCAGTGGGAAGAGTCTTGGAAACAAGCCAAGCAGGTACTTGGGCAAATCCGGGGATTAGGGAGTGTGAAGGAGCATTGGGTGTCAGCCTTCCAACAGCTCGATCTGGACATGGAGGTGATGGACAGCTGTAGGTTTTACGGGTTCTCAGCATTCTTTCCTCTCTCTTGGAAATCACCAAATCTCTGGGCCTGGTGCGTTCAGATGCTGGAAGTGCAAGGCCAGATGTCACAACAGATGCCCTGGAGTGTTTGACAGTCTCTCAGAGCTTTGATCCATGAGAATTTGTCAGTATGCAAAGTTCATCCCCTGAACACTGTAAGCCAGATGAATAGAACCACAGCCCAAGCAGATGGGATATGTGGAATGAGCAGTGCCTTGAAGTAAGGCTCCAAATGTATTTCAGAATTTGGGAACAGGGCAGGTTGGTGTGAGGAGTGTATGGAAATGGAGAGTTTTGCCTGGGTTTCTCTTTGGAGACAGACCAAGTTTTCAGACCGCTTCTTTTACCCTTTTTGTTGGAACTTGCAGGCTTGTGATGCTTGGAAAAAGGAGGCAGAGGAAGCAAATGATCGCGCCAACACAGCTAACATGGAATGTGAACTGGCCCGGGAGCAGAGGGAGGCCTTGGAGCTGCAAGTGAAGAAACTGCAGGAGGAGCTGGAGAGGATCCACACCGGGCAGGACCCGCAGTTCCTGCGCTCCTTCTCTGACCTGGAGACGCTCTCGCTCTCGTCGCTCTACACCCTGCAGAAACAGCTGCGGGCAAACCTGGAGAAAGTGGACAAGGTGAGTGCCAGGGCCTGGCAGGGCAGGGCTCTGCCCTCTCTGCTCCTACAGGTCACAGCTTTTTCCCTTTTCTTTAATAAACCCAGAAACCAGAAGCCTAACATAGATGTAATCAAAGTGAGCCCTAGCTGGCTCACAGGAAGGTAACTCCGTCTTCTTTTTGCCTAAAGTACAGAGTCTAAATCAATCAAAGCCGCTCTGCTGATCCTAAAGATCCTGAAAGGCATCACACTGTGCTTTACTTCTGTTCAGGAGATGAACAGCGTAGACAGCTGCAAGTCCTCCCCGAGCCACTGAGCCCTTTGTGTGCGTGTGACGCTGACGCTGTCCCTGTCCCTGTCCCCTCTCTTGCAGGCGGTATTTCAGATGCAGTCAGTGAAATGCCTTAAGTGTCAGAAGGAGAACCGGGTGGTGCTGCCGTGCCAACACGCGGTGCTGTGCGAGACGTGCTCTGAGGATGGCGAGTGCCCCATCTGCCACCCCAACAGGCCCCACTCCCTGCAGTCGTGACCTCCCGAGGACACTCGTGCTGATCATATCCTAGAGAACTTTTTAACTTTATACATACGTACATATATATATGTATGTGTATATATATATATGTATATATGTGTGTGGATGGGCGTGGCTGTGCACGTGTAGGGACGTGCACACACACGCCCATCCACACATGAAAACAGAAATTAGTTGCAGAGCACTTTTTAATATTTTACGTCCCGTATCTAAACTGCCCCTCACCCGTGCCCCACTAATTCTAACTCTTGATGAACTTTGAGAGCTGTTTTTAATACAGATCAAAGGGCCATTTGCAAAGAGTCTGTGTTTCTCCTCTTTTCTATTTAGGTGATAACAAATTTTTTGACTATTTCCAGAAGGACTTAGAGTGGGCAAGAGGGGCTTCCACGTGCTTTCCAGAGGAAGAGTTGAGATCACGGGGAGGATCGAGGTGGATTGAAATGATTTGCTCATGCCTTCGGTCCCCCTGCTCTTTCACTGACCCAGCTTGGTTAAAGCCGTCCTCCCTGATGGGAGCTCTGCCAGGCTCCTGCCTGGAGGGCCTCACACTGCCCATCTCTGAATGTGCAGGAACTTTGGCTGTCATTTAATCAGCAAAGTTCACTTTTTAAATTTTTTTACACTCTTTGTATATTTGTATGAAAAGAAGAAAAGAGGGAAAAAAAAAATTTATATCGGATCTAGAGCAAGCCAAGCCCCAAAATTCAGTGACCAATGTTCACTGCTGATGCAGCCAACATGTTCCAGGTCTGAGCAGCCTTAGAAGTATTGCCCTTGGGTGAGCCAAAGCCCTTTATGAAGGAAATTGGGATGCAAAGGTTAGTTCTCTCCAGGCACTCCTTTGTTTGGTGGCTGTCTAGAGACTTTTTACTGTTTCAGACCAGATTAGTTTTGTTTTAGCCACACAGGGACCTGATTCGTAGTCACTGCTGAAGTGCATGAACCAATTCCAGGTAGGCTGAGGACACTTTTGTTGCCTGTGTCAGCAGCTCAGGGGTGGTTTGTGGATTGCTGGCTCCAGAAACCCTTGTGCTGGAGATGTGTGGTGACAGAAATAATCCAGCAGGACAGAGAAATGCCACCAGCTCAGACCTGCCCAGCAGCTGAGTTTTCCTGTGACTTTCCTTACCAGCGTGTCCATTGGATTTTTACATCAGGTGGATTGCAGTAACCTGCTGGGATCTCAACCAGAAGGCCACTCAGTTGACTAAACATTTTTATTTTGCACAGGGACACGCCTGTGCTGCCCCTCTGTGACCTGGAAAAGCACTGGAACCTCCAGCAGCCCACTATTGTAGGAAAACTGAATTTTTACCAGAGCCTCTCAGAAAGCTTCATATTTAATGCAAACACATAATTAGGTTTGTTTCCATAATTCCACCTTTCCTCTCCATGGAAGGGGTTAATATGCATTCCCAGATGATCTCTTAAGTGCAGCTCTGTGTAGTTCTTTTTTATGTTTTCCCATTAACTTGTTTTTGGGTTTTTTGGTAAAAATGCTTTTTTTCCATGTGTATTTTATTGTAACTAGCATCAGGTTTTTTAATTTTTTTAATGGAGAGACACTGTTGAGTGACTATTGTGGCTATGTTGTTTGGTTATAGCCTTTGAATGTCTGTGCCATGGGGCAGCACATCTGCCTTGGTCTGATCTTAAGGAAAGACCTTTTATTAAAATACGTGAACATTTCTCTTTTTTTTAGGAAAAATAAAAAATAAAAAAAAAATTAAAAGTGGGGGGGGAGGAGGAGGAAAAAGCCCAATTAAGAAAAAAATTTACTAAAAAGGTTTTGTTTTTTTTTTTGTAACTAACTTAAATCATAGGAAATAAACTCTTGAATCAGATCTTTAATATTTATAAGCAGCAGAGCTGATCAGCCCGTTTTTGGCTATGGTTTGTAACACTTTTTATGAGCGTGGGGGTTTCTCTGCTCCTCTGCCTCCCCAGGGGCTGCTCAGGGGTGATGCTGCCTTTTGCCAACCCTCTTTTTCCAGATGTGTCCAGCAGCAGCTCTGTGATTCCAGCAGGGAATCCCAGCACATGGAACTGGTCCCTGAGGGCAGCCTGGGCTGTCCCTGTGGGACTTCAGCCATGGGGTGATGCAGGACTTGGGGGTGTGAAGGGGAAAGAGCTGCTCGCCCCCACTTCCCCTGGGGGTACAAGGAAAAATTCCAGGCCAGAGAAAATGTTTTTCCCTTTTGAGTAAAACAGTTTCTCTGTTTTAAAACTTATACCGAAGGACCAAAGAATTCAGAATTTCACCTGTTTGTGGCCCTTAAATTTTAACTTTCCATTGCCACACTGCACTCATGGCAGAGCAGCCTGAAGGAATTAGCACTAGACCCTTCCCTTGCCCCCACCCCAACCTCTCTCAGCACTCTCTTTGCACAAGCACATAGACTTTCTCACTTTCCTCTGGTTCTTGAAGAAACACTTCCTAAATTTAGGTTTCTATCAATTTGTTTGCTGCTTTAAAAAAAAGGAGAGGAATATTGAAATGTGAATTTATTTTCTTAAGCATCAGATGGAAAAGAGAGCTTCATCTTTGCATATTTTGTGAATGTTCTGGTGGGCCATTTAGTGACAATTTCTGAACCAAATGAGGTGGGAGCAGGGGGAAGGAGCAGCATGCCTGACCCACTCCAGCACTTGCTGCTGCCTGCTCCGTGCAGGAAGGACAAACCATAATCACAGCACTGCAGTTGAGGCTTAAGAGTCTGTGATCAGCTTTTGTATGGTGTAAAAAGAGCTGAAATAAACCTGGTGCTAATAAGTGCAGCCCCTGTCACGTACTGTCAGGCTTCCTTCTGAAGCAGGAACTCCCTTTACAGGACACACAGTAACACAGCAGAGCTGAGGGGGCTTCAAAACAAAAGTGGGGTCCACAGGGTTCCTTGGGGGAGCAGCCCCAGCTGAGCACCCCAACCACGCCTGGGTCCTGCCCCCTCACACAGACTCCTTAGTGGATAATGACATTTTCCTCCCCAGATTTTTTGGGAGCTTCAGAAGAGCTGACCTTGGTGACGAATTGGGCAGGTCAGACACTTCTGAGTTGAGAGCTGGGGGAAGGGAGTTGTGGTTGTGTTGTGAAACCACAACATCCAAAAGGTCAATAAACTTTACATTATTACAGAAAACCAACCTAGAAGCAGGTGGGACAACACGAGCCTGGGTAGATCCAGAGCAACAAGCAGGGTCAGAGCTGTAGGTGAGAGCTGGGAACTAAAGGATTTGAGCATTTTGGGCTAACAGGACCACTTTGAGCTCTTCTCCAGCCTTAGGTGCTGTAGCCATGTGCCTGTGGGGCACAGGAGGGACCCAGGAAAGGTCTCGGAGCTGGAGCACATTTCCTAAAGCAGATCCCACCCCTGGGGGGTCCCTGCAGCTGATCCCCTGCTGAAGGGTTTTACACTTTTGTACATCTCTGAAGCTGAACCTGAGCCACTGGCAAGGCTTGTACAGCTGAGACAATGAAGAGAATTCCTTACCCTGAATGGACTCAGTCATCCCTTGCTGTTCCACCAGCCTCCAAACCTCCTCTCTTCCTCCTTTTTCCCTATCTGAGAAGGAAGAATATTACCAGTGTTTTCCTCCAGAGTTACTATAATCCTTGGAGTGATGGCCAACAGCAAAATAGATGTTACTGATGTAAAACCTAGTATTTTAAAGGTGAAGTATTCCTGCAAAGTAGTGACTGCATTGGAGAGATTTCTGGGGCTTCCCCACTCCGTAGCTTCCAATGTTAAAACAAAATAAATACAGTATACGTTTAAAAAAAAATAATAATAATACACACTGCAGTATTTCTGGTGGCAATTCTTGCCCAGTCCCTTCCCTGCTTTCCCCAGGAGGAAGGGCACTGGGCAGAGGCGCCCCTAGTCCGTGTAGAAGTTGGCAGAATGGTGATCAGTGGTGTAAAACGTGTTGTTGATTCCATGTATAGAACTGTGATTTCAGCTGTCGTTCTCTCGTACTCTGTAAATATGTGTTTTGGCTGTCGGAAACCTGGTTTAGACTCTTTTCTTGGCAGAGTGAATTTGCATGTGGGGCTGGAAAGAACTCAATCTGTGTCACAGTTTCCAAGGGCAGGATGGATTTTTTTTTTTTTTTTTTAGAGGACAATAAATTTTTATTTTTTTGCTAAGAAAAAAAAATACAAACTGAAGCTGTGTGTGTGTGTGTGTGTGTGTGTGTGTGCGTGCCCAGGTGGATGTGCAGCCCCAGCCTCTGCTCTGGGCCTTGGGAGGGTGGAGAAATCTTGGCTTTGGAGCCCTCAAAACAACAGATCTGTGGCCAATTTTCACACAACCAAGAATAATTTCTGAGCTCCCCTCCCTTTTCGGGGTGTTGCAATTTACTTTCCTGATGGAGGTGTGGTGAAAGAGGGGGAACATCAAGGCAATGTGGTTAAGGTGGGGCAGAAACCCCTTTGGAAGTGGCAAATCCAAAAATTTCACACCCAAATTCTTTGTCTGGACATGGATTAATGTCCTGGGAGAGCCAGGCTGGGCAGAGGTGAGCTGTGCCTGCACGGTGGATACAAACAGTGTTTGTGTGTTGGCACCCAAAACAACACACCTGGCCTGTGGATCCAATAATTACCTGTTAATTTTGGTCTAATTAATGCTTCAAAGATGCATCAACCACTTCCCATTAGTCCAATCACAAAAATAATCTGAACGGGCCCATTTGTATTGCAGATTATTGGTAACACAATAAAATCAGTAGATCTGAGTGCCAGCCCCTTCCCTCTTGTGTTCTGGCCATCTGCCTGTGTCGGGTTCTTCACCAGGGTTAGGAGGATGATGATGGAGATATCTTCCTCTTCGTCATTCTTGCATTGCTAGGAGCTGTGTGCTTCAAGCCTTATTTTTTAATGCTTGGGCTGTTCTCCTGCTCCATGGGGTTAGTTGTGCTCTGACTGATTAAGGTTTATTAATTTCTCTGTAAAAGGTGGGATTTCTTTTAGGGTGGGAGAAGAATCACACAACTGCCTGAAGCTGAGCAAAAGTTAAGCTTTAACACGTTGAATAATCCAGAGCAAACAACCTCAAAAGAGAGGTCAGCCCGTGCCACCTGCTCCTGGGACATGCCTGGCTGGTGGCAGCCCAAGGCAAGGTGGGACAGAATGATTTTTAAAAAACAGCTAAAAATGAGCTGAGACCATATCCAAACCTCCAGCCTCGTGTAGCAAAGCTCATAATGAAGCATGAGGTGGCTGCCAGCTGGCTGCAGCTCCAGATGAGCTGTGGGGTGCAGGCACAGGGTGCTGGACCCGGCTGAAAGGACACCCTGGGACAGCATCCCCGCAATCCCAGCCCCAGCTCTGCAATATTATTTCTCTGCACTGAAGCCTAAGCCAGCAAATGGCTTCCTTGAGAGCCCTCAGTGCCTTAATCCCTCCTGCTGTGGGCTCTGTCACACAGATACCAAAGGAGCTTTTTTCTTTTCCCACCCCCGCATCCAGGATTTGACCTGAGCTGACCCAGCGGCCGCTCTGCCCGCCGAGGGAGCAGCTGCTGCTCAGCACCCGGGAGGAAGATGCTTTAATTCCCCGGGCCCTGGCAGCTCCCAGGGACCTGCTGCAGCTCAAACACGGCCACCCCCGTGCAGGGTGGAGGTAGAGGGAGCTCCAGGTGTATAATTAGTACTTATAATTGCAAATGGGAGTGAAAACAAGCTCAAAAAAACCCCAACGAATTGTTACAAGCACCTGCCTTGTCGGGCATTTTTGCTGTCATGCTGGGTCACCCCACATGGATGCACCCTGCAGAGCTTCCCACCACTTCCAGAGGGACACAGATCCCTGGCACAGGCTGGGAGTGATGCCAGGGACCTGCACCCCATGCCTGGGCTGTCACCTGCCCAAAATGCCTCCTGGTTTGGCTTCCAGGGCTGTGATACTCTTTCAGCAAGATCCCAGGTTTCCAGGAGGTCAGCAAAATTGGTAAAATTAAAAAAAAAAACAAAACAACAAAAAACCAAACAGACACAAGAGCTATGCACATTTTTAAAAAGGAGAAATTCAGCAGCTCCCACCAAATGCCTTGTCCCACCCCACTGTGCTGCTGCTCCCAGCACAGGGCCACTGCCCCAAAGCACACAGCCCACGCATCAGCTTTGTGGCTTTTCATTTAAAATAAGAGGCTTATCCACAAGAAAATGAGGGGGAAAAGAAACTTAAAATTAAAAAAAAAAAAAAAAAAAAAAAAAAGAAGAAGGCAGGTTTGACCACGGTTGTCCCCAGCCTGAATCATGGGTACATGGGCAGGAGATGTGGCACTGGCATCCCAGGGGGATGGACAGGGACAGCCACACTTTCACACCCCTCATGTAGTGTTACTAGTCCAGGCAGGCAGAGAAATCCCCTCCAATGCACCTGGCCACCCTTCCTGGCTCAGGGGAGCGTTGCTGCCCGAAGATGGGGGTGAGCTGATGCTGGGAGCTGTGCTGGGGCAGGCACAGGGACCCCTCTGTCCCCACACTCCTGCAGATGGGACACAAAAGTCCTGGGGTCCCACCGGCCGGACCCCTCCTTTCGGGGCCGTCTCCTGCCCCTCCCTCACTCTGTCTCCTTGGACTGCTTGGCTCGTTGCTTGCGGAGCTTAACGAAGGCCTGAGCTTCTTTATCCCTTTTCCTGGACTCCAGCAGCTGCAGGATCTCATCTGCCAGGGAAGAGGGGAGCCATGGTGGGAGATGCTCCCCGCAGCCCCCTGTGCTCCCTGGCTGTGGCACCACGTACCCGTGGGCTTGGGGTGGGTCAGGGGGAGCCGGCTCTGGGGCACCCGGGCCATGTCGGCCTCGTCCTGCTCGGTGTCCAGGCCGGGCAGGTGGCACAGGGGGAAGAAGGCTTCGCCCTCCAGGTCGTTGGCTCCCAGCACATCGTAGTCAAACACGGTCAGCAGCAGACAGGCCCCCTCCTGCCGGCACTTCTCGGAGGGGATCAGGCTGCAGGGGCAGGGCAGGCATCATCACATCCCAACCTTCCGTACCCCACGGGGAGCCACAGCCCCACGCTGACACAAACCCCTCAAAGCTCACGGCCCCCACCCAGCACAGCCCCGCACCCTGCCGGGTGTTTGGGGGACCCCCTGGGGTGCAGTGATCCCCGCAGTGATCCCCGGCCCCTTCCTGGAGCGGCAGCCCCACGGCAGCGGCCCCGCTGGGTGCCGGCCCCTACGTACAAGTCGAAGGCTTCGTCGAAGAGGGGGTGCAGCTCGTTCTTCTTGCACTGCGTGCTCCGGGCCACCACCTCGGGGAACTCGTGCCGGGGCTCCAGGGTGAGCTGCACGAAGGGGTCGCTGGAGCCTGGTGGGGTGCAGACATCAGCCAGCCCCCTCCCCTGGCCCCTGTGCCCCGGCATGAACCCCAACCGCGGCTCGGGTACGCTGGGGTGGCTGCAGGGGGGTCAGGGCAGCCTCAGCACAGCCCCCAGCCCAGCCCGGGCTCCCGGAGCATCCCTGAGCCTGCCCGCATAGCAGGGGTGGCTGCAGGAGGAGTGACCTCTCCTGGAGAGCTCCCCGAACGACAGCCGCACCCGGAGAAAGTCGCTGCTCACCCTGCGACTGCTTTGCATGATGAAGAAAAGCCGCCTGTCCTGGCTGCTGGCTTGTGCTACAAACAGTGGGCACTGTCCCCTGCATGGTCCTGCCTGCCACATCCCACTGAACCACCCAGAACCAGTGCAATAACCCCCCTTTTCCCCCAAATCCACCTCCTTGCATAAAAATGCAAATCAAGAGAGAGACCAAGCATTGCCAGCATCTCTCCTGGGACATACCAGGGACCAAGGACAGGGGACCCTGGAGCAGTGTGGCTCCCCTGGCCACCCACACCCACCGTTGGAGTCCAGTGGGATGAGGTTGGTGGCGTTGAGCACTTCCACACGGAGTTTCTGCTCCGAAGGCCGGTACAGAGCTTTGATGGTCACGGCCCCGTACTTCTCTGAGCTGGTGTCCAGCTGGGCAGTGGGGTACAAGGATAAGGATGCTGTCCTGTTCCCCATCATGCAGGGGATGCACAGGGCCTGGCAGAGGCTCAGCAGGAATTTTAGGGTACCAGGATGTGCTGGAATCCTCTGGGATGCATTGAGCCCCCTCCTGCTCAACCACTATGGCAAAAGCTGCCCCAACAGCCCCAGGATTGGGAGGGTGGTGGGGAAATTCCACATTTCCACAGGCAGAGCCTGTGAGCAAGGGCGGGATGTGAGAAGGGGCTGGGAGCACCATCCATACTCCTACCTGCTGCTGGATCCTTTTGCTGAAGTATTTCTGGATGAGTTTGCGGCTTGGGGCGGAGCAGAGAGCCAGGTGAGTCTCCAGCGTCTGTGGGGAGGGTGACAGGTGATGGTCACAGGTCCACAGCCCAGGGATGTCCTCCCTGGCATCCCTTCCTCCCAAAGGAACCCACGGGGACTCCCCATCCCCATCTCCATACCTGGAATGCTGCACTGTGCAGGGTCTCCAGTGGCAGCCCACAGCCCTCGGCATGGAAGCACAGCTCCAGGCTCTGCGGACAAGGATGGTGTCAGCCACCAAACAAAGCCCTGTCCCTTCCAGGGACCCCCTGCTTCCCCTGGGTACCTTCAGGGCACAGAACAGCCTCTGGCAGTGCTGGACCGAGGGCACCTGCGGGCCCCGTGCTGCTGAGAGCACAGACAGGGTGTGCTGCCACAGGAGGGTGAGGAGGCTGCAGGGGGAGAGAGGGAGGCTGTGAGCAGGATCCAGGGGCTGGGCTGGGGGGATGGTCTTCAGCTGAAGGGCTTTGCAAAGCCCCAGCAGGAAGTGCCTCATCCTGCCAGCCCTGAAGAGAGATGGCCCCAAGCCCCATGGAGCTGAGGGGATGCTCCTGCCAAGGGATGGTGACGCTGGTGGCCTCTGCCACAGTGAATCCCAAGTGCCCTGGTCACCTTTTGAAGTTCTCCTGGACCAGGTGCTCGTTGAGGTACTGCAGCTCTGACTCCAGGAACTTCATGAGGGGGATGATGGACTGCAGCGAAAGGAGAGAGGCATTGGGGAGGGCAGGGGGGCGCATCCAGCAGGCCAGGGAGGGTCCCAGAGGGGCTCCTTCCCATGGGCAGGCTGTGCCTGGCGTGGTCCTGCCGCTGACATGGGCATCAAGTGAAGCCTTTGGGGGTCTGGGCCCCATCACTGGTGTGTCCTGTGCCCCAGGTGTGGGCAGGGAGCAGTGATGGGGGGTGACAGAGGCACCCACCAAGCAAGCAAAGGCTATCCATAACTGCCCAAAAAAGATGGTCCAGGAGGGCCTGGAGCAGATACTTACATCCTCAGGCTTCTGGGTGTCACTGGAAGACGAAAGCTCCTGGATGTGTCTGGCAATGCCCTTTTCCAGCTGCAAGGGAGAAACGCAGGAAGAGACTTGGACTCTGCCCTCTGCACCAGCCTCCCCATGCCCAGCTCCACCTTGTCTCCATCCCAGGAGCATTATGGGCTTCAGGACACCTTGGGTGAAACTGCTCTGGGCCAGGTGAGGGCCAAGGGGGTGTCAGTGGCAGGTGGTCACCTTGGTAGCCAGGGCTTGCACCACGTCCCGGACCTCGTGGTCCAGGCAGGCCACGGTGCTGTCCAGTTGGTTGTGCAGAGCATTCTGGATCTGCTGTGGGTCGATGATGCCCCTCATGCGCTGCTCCAGCTGGGCCCAGTCCAGCTGCACCGGCAGCTTCAGCATCAGCAGCCGGAGCTGCTCGATGTTGTTCACCACGATGCAGAGCTGGGGGAGGCGGGTCTGCTTCAGGGTCCACAACCCCTGGAGCATCCCACATCTCCATCCCCAATGCAATCTCCATCATTATTCCATCTCCATCCTCATCCCTAGTCCCATCACCATCTCCATTCTCATTTTCATCCTCACCTGAGTCCCCATCCCCATCCTGCTCCCCCTGCTCACATCATTTCTCTCCCGGTTTTCCAGGATTATGGCTTTTGATGGCCAACTGGTCCCTGTGGAACCCAAACTGGGGATGTCAGTTGGGTTCTCAGCAGCTCAGCTCCCTCTTTGCCCAGAACCCAGTGCCAAATCCTGCCCTTCCTGGAGCAGCCAGGACAGGTTCCAATACCAACCTTGTTGGCCGCCTCGCCCTCGTTCTGCTCGCTCAGTGACAGAGCCTCAGCCCTCTCCTTGATGAGCTTGCAGTACATCAGGGAGATCTTGCACATGTCCTGCAGGACAGAGGGGAAACCAACAGGACTGAACCAGGCAACTTGGGGACCACTGGGGGCTCAGGGACCACATCACTGGGGGTACTGGCTCCTTCATGGAGACACGTCCCCATGAGCAGGATGAGGAAGCTCCAGGTGCTGGTGTCCAGGTGTACAAACCTCCAGGAGATTGACCATGATCATGAAGGCTTTCTCAGGGTCTGGCCAGTTGAGCTGCTGCCAGGTTGTCATGATCTGGGCGTAGCAGGTGGACAGGTCCACGGTGGATGTGCTGTGCTTGTGATACCCGTAAGGCTTCAGCTGAGGGGCACAGAAGGCAAACGCAGCTTTTACAGAGAGATGCCATCGCAGAGAGCAGAGCTGCTCCTTCACTTTGGGGCTCTCTGGCCCATCATCAGCTCCTTACATCCCAATGTCATCACACAACCACTTTGGAGAGTGGAGGAGATGAGGGTGGATGGAGCAGCACGAGCTCCCTGCTTCCCTCCATACACCCACCCAGTGTTGCTGGACCCCACTGAAGGGGTCCTGTGGCCCCCTGGCTGCCTTCCCTCCCCTCTGCAGAGAGGTTGGAAGCAAAGGAGATTCTCCCATCATGGCCCAAATGCAGGGTACTCAGATCACATGAGCTGCCAGGGAACAGTGAGGGAAGGGACACAGGGACATTGTGTGGGGCCAGGGTGGCTGGGATCAGCTGGCCCAGGGGACCACACACTTTGTTATGCATTTGGGAGAGGAACCAGGCTGCTCGTGGGCTGCCAGAGGTACCTCAGTGCTGTGAGCCAGGCACAGCAGCAAGGCGTGGGGGACGGCTGGAGTGTCCCCAAAGGGAGGAGGGAGATTTCTCCTCCCAGGTTACCTGATCCATCTGGATGGCTCTCTGAGCCCTCTCCAGCGTGGTGGTGTAGGCCTTCTGCAGCCACAGGGGCAACGCTTCCTCGAACCACTGGTGGAAATTGCTCAGAGCCAGAGGCCCATCCCTGGGGATGAAGGCACTGGCTTCTCCAACTGCACAGCAGGAGCGTGGGACCCTCACCCCCCTCCTGCTCTCACACCAACCCCACCCAGAGATGAGCCCAAAACCCTCCTGTGATGCTCCCCTTGACACCAGACACCAACAGCCTGCCCTGCCAGATGTGCAATTAGTGATGTAGGTGAGTGGGTAGGATCCAGAAATCATCCCTCCCTTTGGCACCTCTCCTCTCTGGGGGTTGGGTACCTGTTTGGGAGGGACTCCTTCATCTGATAGAGCTCCTGCAGCTTCCTGTAGAGATCGAAGAGGCTCTCAGCTGTGGGTCTGGACATGCTGCTGTCAACCTTGTGCAGCTGCTCCTGGACGTGCTCTGCGACCTGGATGGGAGCAAGGGCAGGGGGACACAGTGAGGTCCGGCCAGGAAGGCTCCTTCTGGAGTGAGGGTCAGCTCAGGGGACTCCTCCTCCTTTTGGGTGGGATTTCAGGAGATTTGCTGGGTCAAACAGTCTCCACTGTCCCTCTATGGGCACACAGGGAGAGAGGGGGAGTTTCTCTTGCTCCCCTTCCATTCCATGCTTGAAACAAGCAGCTGCCACATGAAGGGTGGCCAAAAACCTCAGCCTGGCTTTAGACCTCAGTTCTCTGAGGGCAGAGCAGCCCAGGTTTGCTCACCAGGCTCTCCAGCTCCAGGTAGGCAATGGAGAAGATATTCAACTTCAAGTTGCTGCAGGAGAGAAATGTGGAGTGAGGAGCCTGCCAACCCCAGCCCAGCAACCCCAGCCAGGCCACGTCCTGGGTGAGCACAGCACAGCTCTGAGGGAAAGAGATGGGACCAGAGATCCCACCTGTGGAGCCCAAGGGTCAAGGAATGAGGAATCAAAGTGTCCTGTCACTCCTGATCCCAGGAAAGTTGGATGGGGGTGAGATGAAGCACTGAAACCTACGTGATGAACAATTTATTCCAGATCTTTTGGCACTGCTTGAGATCTTCTATCACCTCCAGGAGGAGCTTGGACAAGGCTTTGCTATTCTCCTCTATGCTCTGCAAAGGAAAGAACAGCTGGTTTTGGATGCTCAGACATTTTGAGGTGACTTTATCATGTCAGAGGGACAGAGATGGGAACTGACCTTCACCATGGGCTTGAGGTGCTGCTTCTGCATGTGGAACCACTCTGTTGTGCCTGACTGCAAGAGAGGAGTCCTGGTGGGATGGCAGGGAAGCAGGAGGAGCAAAACCAATTCTGTCACCCCCTTCACTCTCCCTGTCCCCTGGGTGAGGTGAGAACCACAGGCTGGGGCCACCAGGATGGAGGGGTGGGCGTTTCCCATGCCATGGTGATCCGTGTGGATTTGCTGAGGTGTGGGCATTGGGCAGGGGATGGAAGGAAAGGGAGACCCACAGGGTCCCACCCTGCAGGGGCTGGGGTGGGTGAGACCCCCAGTACCTTCAGAGCTCTGGAGACCATCTGGGGGAGGTCAGGGCTGGGTGTGCACAGCTCATGGAAAGCTTTTGTTTTGCACATCTGGACAAGGACCCTGCAAAGTGAGAACCTCGAATGAACCCCAGCACCTGCCATCAGAAACCAACACCTCTCCCCTCAGAGACCCTGCCCAAAGAGCCTTCCCCTCCCAGCAGCATTCCCCACAGGGAGCCCAGGAGGAGGGATGGGACAGCACAAGTGTCACAGCAGCCTAGATGAGGCAGAAAGGGCTCACACAGATTTTGCTCAAGCTCAGGGGTTTGTCCCTGAGCCAAGCCCCAGGACCCCACGTGCAGCTGGCACCAGTGACCAACTCACCTCAGCAGGGACTGGAGCCTGTCCATGGACCTCGGGACAGAGAGGGGGAAGATGATGCGGAACCTACGGATGAGGGAGACCCCGTAGGTCAGCAAGGACTGGAAGGACTCGGCCAGCTCTGCTTTCTGGGGAGAAGAAAGGAAACATGCACTGTTCTCCTCAGATGCTGGCAGGACCATGGCACCACAGAGGAGCTGGTGCTCCCATTCCTTTCCAGCCTGCTCCAGGAACGGGAAAAACCCCCTGACTGTCTCTGGTTGCTTCTCCCTGGAGGGATTGAACTGAGCTTTGTGCTTAAGCCTCATTGCTATGCATGGAAAATTCAGTGTCTCAGCAGGGTGCAGGGATGCTCTGGGAAAACAGGCTGGGAGAAGGAGAAATTGGGTCATATTTAAGTTTTGCAGGCAGCTATCATTGACCTGATGGCAGGGATGGGGGAGAGGGATGTCAGTGCAAAGGGTAAGGGGCTCTCCAGAGAGAGGGGGAACAAACCACTGGGAAATGCCCTCCAGACACCCTGACACCCCTGTACCCCACAACCTCCTGCCCCTCCTGGAACACAGGGAGTAAAAGGAGAGGCTGTGGCTGTGAGGAGAGGCTCACTGCCTGGGGCACCTCTCCCTGATCTCTGCCCACACCGGAGCCCCCTCACCTGCTCTGGCCTCAGGCGCTCCTGCACCCAGCGGTACTCGATGCTGGTGATCTGGTGCAGGAGGCAGCTGCTGTTGAACTCCAGGCTCTGGTAGAGTTTGCTGTAGGCCAGCCACTGCCTGGGGAGGAGGGAGGGCTGGGATGAGCCCCCGGGGGCTGGAGGACACCCAGGAGCCAGCACAGTCACAGCTGGAGCCACAAGGGTGGCACCCAGGTGCCCTGGGGGCAACACCTGAGCTCCAGCTGTGGTCAGAGGGTCCCAGAAAGGACCCGGGTGCTGCACTGGGGTGCCCTGGGTGTGGGGCACTCACGCCATGTCCTGGTGGAAGTCAGACAGGTCCTTCTGTGTGGCGTGCAGGTACAGCACGGTGCTGGCGTGGCTGCTCAGCTCCCCGTCCCAGGAGGTGCTGCCGGCCTGCCAGGAGGGAAAGGGGAGGGAAATGTGTCCTGGTGCCGGACAGGATGAGCAAGGAGGGGGACAGGCACCACGGGGTGTCTGCAGGCGTGGGAAGGATGCCAGGCATCGTCCTGGCCTTCATTCCCATCACACAGTGTGGGCTGCAGAGGAACCTCCCCCAGCCCACCTGCAGGTGCTGGCGGCAGCACTGCTGGTACCTGGTGCTGGAGGATCTCGTGGGACACCAGCTGCTGCAGGAGGTGCCGGTGCACGGTGTAGCTCGGCTGTGTCCGGCTGCACGTGGTGGCCCTCTGGAAAGAGACAAGGCAGAGAGAGCCATCACCTGCCTGGGCACACAGGGACACTGTCACAGCGGGGACACAGGCCCCAGAAAGCGGGGCTGGAGAGCCAAGGGCTACAGGTGCACCAGGAGCAGGGTCCTGGTGCTGGCTCAGAGCTCAGGGGAGGGTCCAGCACCTGCAGACCCTGGTTCTGACTCCTAGACAAGCCCCAAGGGACAGGCAGCTGTCCCATCCTGCCAAGACAATGGGAAAGGATCCCATCCCATCCCATCCCATCCCATCCCATCCCATCCCATCCCATCCCATCCCATCCCATCCCATCCCATCCCATCCCACCTTCTTGTGAGTCAGGAGGAACTGCAGGTGACAGTGTCCCCGCTCAGGATAGGTCTCTGTCCGTGGCTCCAGCTGGTACCACTGGTCATTCCAGCAGTGCAGGTCCTGCAGGCACAGAGGGACAAGAGGGAAGCCCTGGGCACCCTTCCCAAGGGAAGGATCTCACTCAGACACCAGGGGATCTCCATCCCACTGTGTGTTCACAGGGCAGGAAGATTCTGTATCGGATTTAAAATACAGGCTGTGCAGTGCCTGAGCGTGTTGGAATGACTGTGGCACAGGGAGGGACCTGCCATCAGTTTGTGGCTCTGAGAGGGGATCCAGGGGGTGCCTGGGTCTGCCCAGGGCTGGGATCCTTCAGGAACTGCTCACCTTGAGGCGAACGACCACGTTCCCCAGGAAATCATCCTGCCCTTTGTCCTTGCGAGCATCTTTAAAGATCCTGAAAGGCACAAACAGCAGAGGGGGTGGGAAGGTGTCCTGCAGCTGCGACCCGGCGTGGAGAAGGGTGACACAGACCTGCTGCCCTCCCTCCCTCTGTCCAAGGGCCATTTTTAAAATCCAGCAGGAGAATAAGAATTTTCCAGCCCCTCTTCCCTCAGCAGCCCGGGGGCCACCCCAGCACCAACCTTTTGAGGCCGTGCAGGTCTGTCAGCTCCCCCAGCTTGTGCCGCATCGACTCCACCACGTCCGAGTCCCTGCGAGGGCGGGAGCAAACCCAGCGGGGAAAAGGGGAAATCCAGGTGATGGAAAACAGAGCAGGGAATTGCAGTGACGGTGGAGAAGGGAAAGTACAGGAGCAGGGATGTGTCAGCACTGAGGCCACCCCCAAACCCAGCCCAAATCTGCGAGCACATGGCTTCTCTCATGAGTTAAACTGCCGGGGCACAGCCAGCCTGGGCTCTCTCTGCTGGCATAGGTCACATCTACATTGAGCACGGCTCCACAGAAAGTGATGGGCAAAGGGGTTCCCAGCTGGCTGCTGGGCCTTTAAAAAAGTTGCAGATTGAATGTGAGGAGGCAGGTCCCCCGGGGCAGGGTCCTGGGGTCACTGGGATGCTGTCACTCACCACATGTCCAGGTGGAAGCTGGCTGTCTCCACATCTTTAAACTCCCTGCAAGGCACCAGGGGATGCTGTTACTCAATAATATCCCAGTGCTGAGCCCCCATGCACAGCCCTGGGCACACTCTGCATCCCCCAGGGAGCAGAGCCAGGGGCTGGGGGTGCATTACAGGATGAATGTCTCGTTCCACACTGGGCTGAGGGTCTGGTTCATGACTTGGGTGCGATGGATTTGGTCCTCGGGGATGAGGTCTTTGACCACAGCCTTCATCCTCTTCTTGTGGTCAGGGTGGGCTGGTTCCTGGCTCCTGGCCTCGATGCCCAGCAGGCAGTAGGGGTCACTGAGCCCTGCCAGGGTGGAGGTGTGGGAATTCCACTTGGGAGCAGCAGCTGCACCTCTTCCCACAGGACATGCATCCCTCTCCACTTACCACTGACATCTTTACCCAAAATTCCCTTGGCTTCCTTCACAGTGGCTTTCAGGCAGTAAATGGGGCTCTGGAAAAATGAGAAAACAGCTATGAATGTGCAGGGTCACAACCCTGTGAGGAAGGATCAACCCTGCAAGGAAGGATGGGGATGGAGTAGGACCCTGCCATCAGCTCCCACCCCAGCAGTGACAACCCCAGGGCATCCCAAATCCCAATCCCAGGGGCTCAGAGGCACTGCAGCCCCCCGGCTCCACCCCAGCTGCACACTGGGGACACTGTACCTCCAGCTCCATGACCTGCTGCATGATGACACTGTGCTCCTCTGCGTCCATGCCAAAAGCCTGTGTGAATATTTGGGCTGGTGATGGATGCTGCCCTGTTAAGAGGGGCTGGAGAGCAGCCAGAGGCTTCCCTCTGCTCCCTGGGAACAGCCCAAGGGGAGAGGAGAGTGGCAGAGTCCAGCAGGAAGGCTGGGGACCAGCTGAAAGCTCTTGGGGCAGAGCCTTCTTCCCACCATCCCCAGCCTAAGATAAACACTTCTCCCCAGGGCTAATATTTCCCAGCACTGGATGCTCCCAGCCCTCCAGCTGGATGCTGCTGCTACATCTTTCATGGTGCTTGTTAAAAGCTCCCTCTGAGTGACCCTGCAGGGAGCCACAGGAAAGACTATTGGCTCCAAACAACCAGAGAGAAACTGTGTGTGGTGAGGGTCAGGGCAAGTTCTGCATAGGTGGCATGGGGCACTTCCACATCCTGGCCCCTGGAGCCTCTGGCACATGGAAAGCCCAACCTTATTCAACATTAATATTCTCAATTTTGCAAGTGAAAGTTTGTTATTCAGCCTCCTGAGAATTTTGTGGTCTCCTGTGAACCACCAGAATAAATCAAAGCCTCTTTAAAAACTCCTTGAGCGAGCTTGGGGCATGAGAGAGCCTTACCACACCCTGTAGCTGGGAGGATGGGCATGTCAGGGGACAGGTTTTGGGGACCCTGTGAGGAAGGGACACACCTTCTGCACGTAGGAGTAGAGCTCCTGGGAATCCCCGACGTGCTGCTGCTCGGGCTTGCCCAGGCGGTGCCGGATGGTGTAGAGAACCTCCTCGTAGAGCAGGGCCAGCTGAGGGGGGACGGTGCTGTCACCTCGTGGGGACAGTAGCAGGGACGTGCTCCAAGCATCCCCCAGGACCAGCAGGATTTCCTCCTCACAGCTCCCCAAGCTCTGTGCCAGGCCCGGGGCACCCAGCCCTGCCTGCCCCACCCGCCGTCCCTGGGCAGCAGCTCCGGGCACTGAGCCCCTGCAGCACTGCCACCCCTCCAGTGCCACCAAGGGACACCTCGGGGGGGCCACGCTCGTACCTCTTCCTTGGAGAACCGGTGGGACAGATCCATCTGGGGAGAGAAGAGAGGCAGAGAGGTTTCCCATCAAGAGCATGGTGTGAGGAGGAAATGGTGGCCGGACAGGGCAGGGCAGGGCCAGGATGGGGTGGCATCACCCACAGCACACGAGGGCGGGATGTCCCAAAGGATGCTGTGACACCCCACGGCCAAGGGACACCAGCAGGGCAGCACGGGGGGCTTCACCCTCAAGCCCCATTTATTAAGGAGGGGACTGTGAGGGTGGAACAGCAGCTTGGGGTGACCCCCGGGAGGCTTTAAAAGCCCAGAGCCAGCAGCACCAGGCTGGAGAGCAAAGTAGCTGAAGGACAGGGCAGGGGGCCAGAGCACTGTGAGGAGCTCCAGGCTGGCCAAGGAGATGCCAAAAGCCAGGATTTGGTGCACTGCTACAAATCTCTGAAAGCTGCAAGGGTGCACTGCTCATTCCTCTCTTGAAGGATGAGCAGCAGCAGCACTGGCTTTCCAAACAAGAATGAAATCCAAGCAGTGACACCACCAGAAGAAGGGGAGCAGTGTTCCTGTGCCATCTGTTCCTGGTCCTGGCACTGGAGCCTCTGGGAGTACAAGGGGGTGACACCAAAAAATGTACCAGAAGTTTTTAAAATGAGTTTGGGCTTTTCTGGGCTGAGGGGCTTTTGCAGAGCATGGTCCCAGCACCTGCTCATGCAGGGCAGGTGTGGATGGATGGATGGATGGATGGATGGATGGATGGATGGATGGACAGACAAATCCTACCCATGGGTCAGCTCAGGCCCCAAAGTGACCTTAGGAACCCCTAACAGAAAAAATAAACCAACCCTGAGCTCGAATATCAACATTTGCTTATGGCAAATCTAGGGCTGCCCTAATCCCTCGGCCATCTGGACTGAATTCAACCCTTCCAGCCCCAGCAAGTTTAACTCTTGTGCTGCTTCTCTCCCCTATTCTGCCTCCACATCCCTTCTTGTACCCACTGGTGGCTCGGTAGCCCCCTGTGAAAGGGGGACCTGTTGCATTCAGGTCTCAGCCTGCCCTTGCCCAGGTTCCATGCACCTTCTGCTGCTGCTGGCACTGCCCTGCCCGTGCCAAGGCACGGAGGGGCACAGCCCCATCCCAAATCTTTCAGCATCCCCACAGTCAGCACTGCCCCATTGCACGGTCACAAGCGCAAAGGGGACAGAAAAAGGACTTTATTTCCCTGCTGCTGTTATTTATCAGCCAGACAGAAGCATCTGTTCCTTGCCCAGCAGTGGGGTAGCACAGGAGGGCAGGGGGAGGAATCCCTGCTGCTTTTGGGGCAGCTCCTGCTGCTCATTTGGCAGCTGCAGGATCTGCTCCGTGCTCCCATGTGCACAAAGGTCTGGTTAAGCTAAAGCTGAGCTGAGCCACCAGGATGTGTTTACTGCTGCTAATCCTCATGCCAAGGGCCCAGCTCAAACCCAGGAGTGCTGCTTAAATCCAAGTCTGGATACAGCCACCGGTATCAGCCCAGCCCAGCAGCTGCAGCAGGGAGAGGGGGGCTTGGGAGGGAGGACAGGTCCCAGAGTGGGGACACCAGCAGGACAGGTCACCCCAGGAGTGCAGCACGGGCACTGTGCCCTGGTGCTGCCAGCAGCACTGGGCAGAGCTGTGGGTGCCATCTCACGGGGACAGACAGAGGGGACCCAGAGGAAGTCGTTTGGGTTGGGGTGGCCTAGAGCAGGGTTTGGGGGGAGCTGCCAGCAGCAGAGAGCCCAGAGGGGCTGGGAGGTGCTGGAAGCTGTAGCCAAGCTCAGAGGGGCCCCTCATTGTGGGCACAGAGCTGCAGCTGACCCCGTGCTCACCCCGGGGCGCCCATTTCCATGGGTAGGGTACCCCCATCTCTCAGTCACACCCAGACCTCGGTTCCTTTTCTGCCATTCCCCTTTCAAAGCCTCAGCCCCCAGCGCTGCCCCCAGGGTCCCCTGGGCACAGCATTCCTGGTGCCATCACACCCCAAACTCCATCCCCAGCGCCCCTGAGCTCCAAGCCACCTACCTCGGGACTCTCCTCCCCGGGGAGGGTCCCCGGGGGGCTCTCACCAGCAGGATCCATCTCGGGGGGAGCTGAGTGTGGGGCAGGGCTGCAGCTCTGCCTGGAACTGCAGCCTCCCCCCAGTGCCTCTCTTGCTCAGAGGAGGAAACCACAGCTCTTATCAGAGCGTGGCCATTTCAGCACAGCGGAAACGCGCCCAGGGCTCCCTCCAGAGCACCCCGGGCACGCAGGCGCCCCAAACCTGCTCCCCTGCACCCCCCAGGCAAAAGGAGGGTGTCACATCCGTCCCTGCTGTCACTTATGAGCAAGGAATTGGGAGCAAGTGGAGAGAAACAGTCCTGAGAAGGTAAAGCCCAGCAGGGGAAGGGGTGATGGAGAGGATTAGTGCAGGCAGCACTAAGGATCTGGGCTCTGATGTGTCTTTAGGATCCATCTTGCCCTGAGAGCAGAGGCAGAAAGCAGAAAGCAAGGTCTTCAGCCTTGGGGGATGGAGGGGATTTGAAACCCCATGCAAAAGCTGCAGGATGAGAAGTTCTTGCAACACCCAGGAGAGTTGCACAAGGTTAAGCTGAGAACAAATGCAGTAAAGAGACAAGAACAGCACTGAGAAAGGGCCTGTGACCTTTTC
This sequence comes from Acridotheres tristis, assembly GCA_037013685.1. Taxonomy (NCBI): domain Eukaryota; kingdom Metazoa; phylum Chordata; class Aves; order Passeriformes; family Sturnidae; genus Acridotheres; species Acridotheres tristis. The sequence continues at coordinate 7,135,528 of CM072905.1, forward strand.
CCCAAACGGGCTGGCCAGAAAGAGCTAGTTACTGAGAAAAAAAACCGAAAGAAATGACTTTGAAAACTTGCTCTTTACCATCATCTTTCATTCTTGTAAACACTATATCTGACTGCCATTTGCCAGGCAGTTTCCCCTCCCCTGGCAGATCCCTATCAGGATGCTCTCACCGATAACAAACTGGGTGGGGAAGGCTTGGCTGGGCATCAGGAGCTGGCCAGGGGAAGAGCCAGTTTGCTCCTGGGTGGGTGTTGTGTCTACAGGCACAGCTGAGAGCAGCCTGGGCTTTAGAGGAGCTGTTGAGCTGCACAAGCATTTCCCACAGCCCGGGGAAGGACAAGGACACCAGCCCGGGCTCAGTGTCACTGCTGGGGTTTGGTGTCACTGCTGGGGCTGCTGAGGAGCCACAGGCCCTGTGCAGCAGGGCAGCGACTCCCCAAGGGGAGGTTTTGTCTCCCCCACACCTTTCTGGCCCCTGCATGGTCCAAAAGCCATTAAAAAAACCTGCTTCAGATGTAACGGGGGCAGCAGTGGCTCCACACTGGGATCAGTGGCACTGTGCAGGCACTCTGGGATTTGTGCTGAACCCAAACAGGAAACCACGACCATGGAAACTGCGCTGGAAAGTTTGTCTCCTTAATACCAGTGAAGGAATCAGAGTCCATCAGCACAGAGCCCCACAGATCCCCAGCAGAGCTGCAGGAGGATGCTGGCAGCAGCATCCCTGTGAGAGGGGGAGGGCAGGCAGCCAGTCCCTTCCAGCCTTGCACTCATCCCGTCCTTTAATTGAGGCAGGTTGCACTGTTTTAATTGCTTTAAGAGAGACACAACCTCTCGTTGCCCTGGAACCCTGCAAGAGCAGGTTATAATGGCAAAAGAGGTTCCCTGAAGTTGAGACCAGGAGATGGAAAAAGGGCTGAGAGCAGAGGCAGGGGGTTGAGTGGGGGGCAGATTTTCTTTATCTAGGTCAGCCAGCATAGGACTGGGGCCAAGAGGGGCTGCATAGCATAAATACTGTGCAATTTCTACTCCTGAATTTCCAGGAGTAGGGGGATGCCGAGATAATCTACAGAATAAAAATCCAGAGATAGTTAGGCACCAAAACCTGAAATGCATTCCTGAGATTTTTCACCTTTGTCCCCTGAGGTCTGAAAAAAGCTGCTTGTTACACTTCTGTTCTCTCCCCTGCCAGGAGGGCTCTGGTAACTGTCCCCAGGAATTGGGTGTCCCAAGGAACTGGCCTTCAGAACCCCTTCTTGTGCACTCCCCAGTTTGGCACTGGAGCCACCTGCTCACCCCACACTTGGTGAGGATGTCCAGTCCCTTTGCTGTCAGAGGTGCTCACCCAGCCCTGCCAGCCTCAGCCTCGGCTTTATCCAGCCTCTTTCCATTGGCTCACCTTGGGCAGGCAGCTTAAAAGCATCTCCTCCCTCGCTGATAGAGGGGGATGTGGTGGAGAAGCCAGTTCCTGTCCCGTGACACACAAATGCAGTTTATTGATCTGGGACATCAGCTCTGTGCTCCCTTGCAAAATATTGTTAGTGGGAGCTAGAGAAAAGTGCATGATGGCCTTTGGAAACTATTGCTGTCATCTTTGCTTTTAGCTTTAATTGCAAAAGCAAAATCTGGCCCAGCAAAGAGGAACCCCAGAGGTAAAGGCAGGACATGGACTCAGTATCCTTGAGCTGCTCATGCTTTTCACTGCTCCTTGCCAACAAAAAAATAGCAGCAGCCAGGATGCCTCTTACCTCAGCCAGCACAGAGAGAACAGCTGAAAGTGTTCAAATAATCCTCAAATCCACTTCTCTCCTCCTTGTAACACCAGAGACATAAAATCCAGTCATAACTATTGCTAAACATCAGGCAGTGACCCTCCAGCCAGGAGCTGGTGGCTGGGCTAGGGTTGTGCAGGCTTTAGAAAGCAAAAGTTCAGCTGCAGCGTGGAAGTATCTGTTGAAAAGCACTTTGCCCAGCTGGCCACTGCAGGGGTTTGCAATGCTCGCTGGAAATGCTCAGGCAAAGCCCAGCAGGGTGGGAGCACACAGCTCCCATCAGAGGCCAGCACGGACCTTGGGAAGGACTCTGTGCAGGGATCACATGGATTCCAGCCTCTCTGTGTGCCATGGGAGAGCTGTTTGGTGAGCAGGTCTCAAAAGTAGCAAATATCCTTTTTTCCCCTGGGTTTTACCAGCAGCCACCTGTTCCACAAAATACCAGTGACAAAAATCACTGAGCTCCAGTATTTGCACCTTGAATTACTCCTTGTCCAGGAAACAATAAGAGAAGCCCTAAAAGCAGTTCCAGAATGAGTGAGGATTTCTGGTTAATAGAGACAATCCTAATAAACTTCATTCCCCACACTGGCAGACAACTAACAAAACATCTCAGACATCCAAGGCAGGACTTTCCAAAGGGAGTAGTTAGCATTCCCCAAAATAACCCTGCTTCCCACACTGTCAGTCTGCCTCCCAAAATAACAAACATATAGATGCACAATATGGAGTGAAGCCTTACATTCCTTTTAAAAACAAGTCATTCTAAAGGAAAACCCTTTATACCTGTCCCTGACATAAATAAAGTCCACAGTTCACTTGTGAATGGGGTTATAGGTGCTGCTGAGAAAACAGATCTCCAAAGAACAAGCATCATCACCTTCCCCTTAAAGGAAAACCTGCTAGCAAAGCACCCTACACCAGCGTTAATAGTAATTTATCTCCTACCTCTTGTCTTGGTCCTGAAGCCGCAGCCTGGCCTCACTCTTATCTCTCAGATGGAAATGGGCAAATAGTCAAAAACCTGATTTCAACATGTCCCTCCCTCACTTCTGCTTTTAACACGGGGTCTGATGACTCTGCAAAAGCCAGTGGCGCCTGCCAGGCCTTGGCAAAGGGAACAGGGCAGGCTGCAGGGGAGATAAAGGTGGTTTTAGAATGAGAGACATCCCCGTTTCCCCTCTTTGGGGCTGCCCAGGTGAGGTATCCCCCGGGACCCACTGGGTGCTGTGGGACAATGATTCCATATCCAGGAAGGATGTCAGTCAATCCCCTCCCTGTTTCCTGTGGGGCCCTCCAGTTACTCCTGCCCTGACCCCCCATCTCTCCTGAGCACTTTGGGGGCACCTCACAAAAGACGGTGGTACCTGGGAAGGAAGTGGGGAGCACACAATACCACCCACCACATTTGGGACATCTTAGAAGGATGTCAAGGCAAACTCCACCCCTCTGGGAAGAGCAAAGGGGACTTGCAGCTACCCACACAGGACAGGGCAGTTGTGAAAGCTCTGTTCCCCTTGGGAGCCCTGTGCAGGAGCAGAAGTTTGGCACAAGAGCTGCCAGCTCCATGGCAGGGACATGCGAGGATGACTCTGAGGAAGTCACAGATTTCATGTGAAGACCTGGATGTCCCTCATTTGCCTCACAGCATCTTTTGACCACTTTAAAATGTTTTCACCATCACTGTCATGTGCTGTCTGCCACTTCCCTCTCCCAGTGAGATAATTCTGTTTTAGACACTGGATTTATCATCCCCTCACTGCAGGGGTTAGAGAATAGGGGGGACACAGATTTCAAAGCCTATTTATTTGCTGGTTTGGGGGCTGAGTTGAGAGCAGCAGGACCTACAGCATGTGCCTGAGCTGAGGAGGGACTAGGGAGATGCTTGTGAAGGTGGAAGAACCCGGGGCTGACACCCAGGTACCTCCACGCCCCCATGGTGCCCATTAACCATGTTATTTTGGAGCACAGATGCCGAATTACTGACTAGCTCCAGCACAGAGCATTCTCCCCACGGCTTTTCCACCAACAGTTCTCCCCACACACTTGCCAAAGCCCCCGAGGAGCCCACCAAGCTCCACAGAGACAAATACTTGGGTGATGGGAGGAGGCTGCAGGACAACCCCTCCCACCGCCCCCACATTCCAGAGGGACACGCCAAAACATGGAATATTATAGCAGTCAGTCTGTGCCACGGGAAGAGCCAGTGTGTCCCAGCCAGAGCCCAGCCCTCGCAGAGCAAAGTACATGGAAAAGGAGGAGGAGGAGACACAGCTTGAGCAGGGGAAAGGAAAAGTTTAGAAAGACAGGATTTGCTGAGCTGAGCTTGTAAAAATGGAGCCAAGCTGATACCTTTTGTTCCAGCATCCAGAAACCACAGGAGTTGTGCAGGGAATGGCAGCTGGGCCGGCAGGACCCAGCAGGGAGGGGTCCTGGTCCAGTTGTACCCTGAGGTGTGAGATCCAGCAGCCACCACGGGCAGGTTTGAGTCCCTGTTCTGCTCCCCATGACATGGGCCACTTCATGTCCCGCTGGGGCCTCTCTCCATGGCACAGGGCCAGCCCTTGAGCAAGGAGGGGGCTGAAATACTGGTTCTGACTCACTCGAGAGAGCACACAGGTGAGTAACACCTGCTGTGGCTGCAGAGAGAGCCTTGACTGAAATAAAGATCCCTACCCTGCACATCTCAGCATTCCATCCCCACCCACAAACCTCACATTTGTCACTTGGGCTTTTCTGTGCAGCTTTAACCTGAAACTCCTTCTGATCACAGCCTGCCTTGGCAAAACTCACCTGCAACACACCCTTGGCAGCTCTTTACAGGTGGTGGTGCCTGTGATGCCACAGGAGCTGCTCACTGGCAAGGGCCGACTCTGCTCCTGGATGCTGCAGGAGCTGCTGGATCCAAACCTCACCCCACAGCTCCTGCCACCTCCAGCAGTGCTTGCAAAGGGAGACAGTGCTGTGAGCCAGAGCTGATAAATCATCATGTGGCAGAGGCAGCTTGACCATCTACAGCTCTGAGAGTGGTGGGAATTCCTCATGATCTCCAAAGGAAGGCACACACAGAACGGGGAGGTTCTGGCCAGGTGGGCTTAACCCCATGCCTACAACTGCTTAGTGCATCCCCCCAGCCAGAAAGAAATGAATGCATGAAGCTGGAGCACTTGAGGTAAAACCTGGGCAGAATGGTGTGGAGGAAGAGGAGGACTCTGTTCCTTCCTTTGTCTGGAGGCAACTCCAGGCAAACACACACAGGATGGGGCACTCCTTCCAGGGTAAGGATCCTTAATCCCTAAGGATGGGGCACTCCTTCCAGGGTAAGGATCCTTAATCCCTAAGGATGGGGCACTCCTTCCAGGGTAAGGATCCTTAATCCCTAAGGATGGGGCAATCCTTCCAAGGTAAAGACCTTCCCCAGCCCCCAGGGACAGCACCAGGATTTCGGGGCTGACAGTAGGAAATCTGCCAGCACCTGCAGTTCCTGCAGCAACAATTCTTTGCACAAGATCTCAAAGCGCTTTGGAAATCCCCAGTTACCCCACACTCTCCAGAGGAGGGAAGCAGCTGCATTTCCCAGCATCAAGGACAGGGAGAGACTTCTCAAATGAAGAGCCCAAGTGACATCAAACAGACATAGCTGTAGGTGGTGGTGGAAAAATCTGCCTCTGCCAAAGGATCCAACACTAATTGTTCCCTGTGCCTCCTCTTTTCCTTCAGTAGTATAATACCATGCAACCACTGGAATTTAATGGTACCAATCTGGCTGTCACATGGCAGCCTCTTGCTGCACAGACAGTTAATCATTGAGGCAGGGACCAGACCTGGGACGTGTCAATGCACAACATTTCTTCCTGCCCTAGCAGCAGACTTCAAATTGCACTACCCTGCTTTAATATTTAAAACCTTCTGTGTGGGCAGCAGGGCTGGTGACCCTTCCACCCTCCCTGAGCCCTTTCCCAAGCAGAGAACAGCTCCCAATTTCCATCAGGGGAATGGCAGGGAATGCTGAGTACCAAAGCCAAATTTTTGGGTTTTGACAGGGATTCTCATCAGCACCCAAAAATCTGGATTCCCAAATCGTGCTGGCCCACTCAGCCCAATACCTGCCTGACCCTGGCTGGCTGTGTAACCTGCCCAGCCTTTCAGCCCCACAGTTTCAGCATTCCCAAAATGTTTTCACTTCCCAGCAGAGCACTCCAAACACCTCGAGACCACACCCAATCTCTTCTTTTGGCTTGCTCCTCCTCCCCTCCCCACAGACCGTGCCCAGCTCCAGCCTGGGGGAATGGGAACATTCAACCTCCAACCACTGTGGAAAGCCCACAACTTCAACTCCAGATTTAGCCCAGACACCCGTGCTAAGGAATATTTCATTTATTCCAGCCTGACTCATCCTTTGAGTGTATTTCCCTTTTGCCAGACAGAAACCTCATAGTGTCTCTGGAGGTCTTGACACTTCTCCACTCTAAGGGAAGTGACTCAACTTGAGCCATGGAGCCAAGTTCCCATGGGAGCAGATATCTAAATATTTCTCTCTCAAGCACACTTAATAGAGGAAAAGTTTTAAAAGAACCTTCATGGGTTTGTTCTGATTGTTGGTCTAAGAGCTGCACAGGGAGTGGGGCTGGGCAAGAGCTCTGGAAAGTTCATGCAATCTGTGTTTTCTAGGATTCTGTCTCAGAGTAGAGGTAACTGGGAATGAGCCACAACAGAAAGGTTTCAGCACCATCTCAGAGTTGGACAGATGTGACTGAGCAAACCTTGATTTGAATTTAATTCACGAATCAAGATTTATTCAGCTCCTACTGGACTGTAAAATTTTATCTCAATGCTTTCCTCCTTCAGCCACCTTTTCTACAGAAAACAAACCCAAGTGGCTCAGCCAGGTTTAAAATGCAGTCAAACAGCCATGTAGGAGGATGTGGGAGACTAAAAGAGGTGTAAAAATGAGCAGCATCTGGAAGACGTCCCTGCTGGCTGGTCAGGGAATTCAAGAGAATGAAGGCAGCCACAGCAGCTGCTGGGAAGAAGAATGAAACCAAGTGAGGTTTGGATGATACCTGGAGAGCAGCTCCTGTTTGAGAGACGTCCGTGTGAGCCAGGGGGACTGAGCAGGACCTGATCCCACGTGGAACACTCCTGTCCTGCCCTGCCAAGTGAGACTGACACACCTGGATCAGCTCAGAGGGAGGAGTGGCTCTGGCACTGCTGCTGGAGTACAACTCCCAGCTTTTCCAGGGACAGGAGCACAGGGGGAGCACACCTGAGACTCTGACCTCACCTGGGCACAACCACCCAGGCACCTCAGCACACTTACAGGGGAAAAAAAAGGATAAAATTGTGCCTTGCTTCTAGAGACATATTTTAGAGGCATTAATTATGCTGAATTGCTGAGCTAGTTCTTGCAAAATAAAACAGAGCTTGTAACTTTTATGAGGACAACTGGTCTGGAGAAACAACCTGGGTGACAACACATCTGGGTAGAGTAAAGCAGCTGTACAGCAGCTTCCAACAGGAACTGTGAAATGGGAGTTTGCTGAAACATTTTACCATCTTATTCTCATTCATAAAGTCACCCAAGAGAAATCAAGCAATTGATGTCACCAGTGAAGAGCCAAGTGATTTTGCCTCTAATAATAAAATACAAAATCCAAGTGATTTTGCTTCTAATTCCTCCTCTCTGCATCCAAAGCTACCAACTCACCAGAAGTTTGCCTAGTCACACACACAAACATCCCAATTTTTGAGCTGATTTCTCTTTACTTCACAGTCTTGGCAAAACAAATCTGCATTCAAAAGTCATTTCACATTAATATATTAATCAAATGCTTTCAAAATAAATATTTTTTTTAAATAACCATTTCTTTACATCACCGCAGTAGCAATTCTAGAAAAGTCAGTGCACAAACAGTAGCAATTTCATTAATCAGCTGAACTCAAAGAAAAAAGAAAACAAGAGGTGGACCTTTTTTCTCTCGAGCAGGCTGCATGCAGCAAATCTCAGCAGTTCCCTAGCACAGGATCTTCTGTCACACTTTGCAGGGAAGGATTTTCTCTCTTAGCTGTCAGAGGTCAGTGAAGTGTGACTTGTGCAAAGCTTTGTACAACACAAAAAGTTTCCCAGCCCAGATTCTGATCAGTCCTGCAGAGGTTCTGCACTGGAGTTGTTGCTAAAGAGACCAAGGAATCAATGCTATGAGGAGTCCACGTTTGGGTGACTGGGAATTCACAGCTGGACCAGGAACACAAACAGCAATAAACAATATTTTGTACCTTACAGCTTATTCCAATGTTTTGCATATTCTCTCAAGTGCTTCCAGGGCAGAAGTAAAGCAGCTGCTTTCTGCCCATCAGCTGTTAATTCACCAGGTAAATCACAGCAGGAAGATGCTTCACTGGCCAAAAAGTGTAACTTGTGTTACAATAAAGGAAAAACAAAAGTGCATTATAGACTATGAGGAGAATGTTCAGGACTTAGTAAACTCACATATCTAACTGGAAAGTAGAGATTGCAGAAAGATTAGTGTTCCCATGGGATCTAAACTGGTCAGATACTACTGGAGAGCCCTGTGAAGAGCAGCAGGTCTGAGGAAGGGAAGTTGGTCAGCATTGTCATCCATGGAGAGCAGCAGGGAAATTTGAAGGGCTACCAGATTATTTGCTATGATTGTCAGGAATGACTTAGATTAAAAATAAAAAAGATTAAAAAAAAGAAACCCAAGGAAGTTGAATATGCATCTGAAAAATGTCATAGGTGTGTATTTCCTTTGAGATCCCAAAGGTTGCCTTTTAAGTCCTTTCTCAGGAACAGAGTTGGATGTGACACTCTGGATTAAAAAGAATAACCAGAGGTATCCCTGTGTCCAGAAGTGCTCTTGGATGCACACTAAGGTAAATTCAAGACACCTCCCACCCCCAAGAGCCTTGTTTCCATGTCATGATCATGTTAACTTAGAGCAGATGCTGACTCTAAAGAGGTATAATTTAAGTATCAAAAGAAACAGAGCTAAGGGAAGCAGTCACAGGTGAAGAGAACCCCCAGGTGCAGCGATGCTGTGCACGGGGAGGAGGGAATGCTGCAGGACAGCAAACCCTCAGAGCTCCACAGGTGATCCAGGCTGCCCAAATCCCTCCCCTTGCTCTGCACAGACCTACTCCTAGAGCCTCTGAAAGCAGTGTGCCTTGGGGGAAGGCTCTACTCCTCAGTGCTATGGACAGTGCCCCAGAATTCTGCCAAAATGGAAAAAAAGAAAGCCATGGGTCGTGGAGAAGTTCTGTGTCAGCTTATTGGTTTTTCTTGTCCTCTGGTGGGAAGTATGGAGGAGGGGGTGGCTGGTCCTGCAATAAAGATGACAAAAGGACATCAGTGCACGGCTAAGAATAAAATATTAAACTCAAAACCCCCAAAAAAACCAAGACACCAACATCAGTTCAGACCAACTTTGCTGTGCCACTAAGAGAAGATGTGCACACACACCTGGGCTCCCCTGCAAGCCCAGAGCAGCAGGGACTCACCGTGGGCATGTAGACATTGTGGGGGTTGCCTGGGCTGTAGTAAGCACTGGCAGCAGCTTCAGCAGCCTTGGCTTCAGCTGTCACAGGGACAGAAGTGACAGGTTAGGAACACACAGAGAACTCTGACAATAAAACAAGAACTCCTGGCCGTCAAGAGTTACTAACAGAGCACCCTGTGACTGGTGCTCAAGTTGCAGAATAGCTACAACAAACACAATTGAGCGTTATCTCTTCCAGTTACCACAGAACTGTCAATTGCCAGTGAAACAGAGGAACACTGAGTTTGGAAATGTCACCTGGGACTTGCATGTCAGGCATAAATAAATGCTTGCTGCTGCCTTGCCTAAATACAGACAATACCCTTTACAAAGAGGCAGAGAACAAACCATCCTTCCTGGGACTGAAATCAAGAGGCAAAACAAAAATCAGCACAAGTTTACAGCAGCTCAGGGGATCAGTGTATTAAAAATGGGAATTTATGAGGATAATCCAGATCCTCCATTTCTGCAGAACACAAAACTCTTGTACAGCCCTCTGGAGCAGTGCCACTTTCCAAATAATGGTTCAAAGATGAATGGTTATTTATTCAAATCGAAGAGGAGAGTTAAATCCTTATCCAAAACAATATTCTTTTCTGCAAGAGATCTATGGCTGTGCCCAACCACAATAGCTCTTTTTTCATTTTAATAAATCCCAAATGAGTGAAAAATGAGGCTGATATTTCCCTGGCTTCTTTCTATCATCTCTTCCCCTGTTCCATATTGTTTCATCAAAAATAATCACATTAAGAGTGAAATAGGGGAAGGGGAAGCAAATATCAGCAAAGCCACAGCTGTGAACTAAAATGGACCACAAACACATTTCACCATCAGTTTCCTTGTATTCATCCATTAGGGCAAGATTACCACCACAGGAGAATCACAAACTGTATTTTTTTTTGTCAAAAGAAGAATAAATCCATGTGTAAAATGCTCATTAACGGTGTCTACCCTGGAGAGAATCAGGCTGGAGTCCAGACTGAGCTGCATATACAAGGCTGGAGATTAGGGAAGCTCCCTAATCCCCCTTCTAAACAAATTTCAACTTTTAAGTGGAGCTTCAAAGTTCCCCAAAAGACAAGAAAAAAACGGTTTAATTCCTAAGAAAACTGTTGTGAATTCATCCACCTGGACACACCCCTTACCTGCAGGAGTGGAGGGCAGGTCAGGGCCACTGACAGGGGGTTCCATGGGCCCTGGGTATGGTGGGGGTGGAAGTTGCATGTAGCCCATGTTTCCATCTGCTGCAGGAGGACCAGGATAAAAATCTGTCAGGAAAGAAGATCACACAGCAAGAGAATTAACTCCTCTGGGTGGAGTTATCAACCAAAAGAAGCCAAAGCAAACATAATTGAACCCAGGAACAAAAGCTACACAAGTCATTACTAAAATACTGTCTAAAATCCGTGTTTCTTGCCCTTTTTACCTATTTTAACTTTTACTCACTGGAATAATCCCCAGCCTCACTTCCCAAGCTTACCTGGAGGAGGAGGTGGGTATGGATAGCCCCCATTAGCTGCAGGTGGTGCAAAAGCATAGGATCCATTTGGCATGTAGGAATAGCCATAAGCTCCACTGGGTATTTCACCTCTGGAGACTGGAAAAGCAAAGACAAGACCACATCAGAACATCAAGCCTGCCACAAATGCAGGCCAAGAACTCCAACAAACTTAGAGAGTTCCTTAGCAGAACAACAAGTGTCATCCCAATAAACCTGCTGCTCGTTGGATGTGGAAAAAGTAGTTTTTAAAGCAAGCTTCAGGCAAGGGCTCCTGAAACCACAGAACTCTGGCAGACACCCCCAAACTTCCATACCTTGTGATGCCACCTGCAGCATCCGCTGCCCAAATTCAATTGCACCCCCAGCTGAAAAGCTCATCTTGAATGTGGCAGATCCTTCCCAGCCACCTGAGGGAGAAGAGACAGCACTAAGGAGCAAGTAGAAGCCATTTTCATGCAATTTAAGCTACATGCTGCATCTACAGAGGCCCTGGTTATAATTCTTTAAAGAGCTTATCCCTAAAATCCAAATTAAAAAAAAAAATAAAAAGCAGAGGAAGTGGCAGAATTATGGTATCATCAGAAAAATTCACACTGGGGTACTGGCAGGTCACGAGACACCTGAAGCAGAAACATCCATGAGGGAAAGCTTCCAAAGCTTTCTGGAGTTGTGGCTGTTGCTACAGTAGCTGTCACAGGCCAAGCTATCAGGAGTGCTGGATTTGCTCTTGCTTTGGATAAGATTAGTGCAGAAGACAGGGATTTTCTTAATTCCATTTGCTAAAAAGCCTTTGCAACTACACCTAACTGTCAGCTCCAAATTAGTTTGGGAGTCTGAGGGCCCAACAAAGCAAAGAGCTTAATGAAAAACATGGTCCACATAAATCGATTAGAGCCCATGGAAGATATTTCAAGTCAGGATAAAAAATTAATTAAAAAACAAATAAATTAGTGACATCTCACATTACAGTATAAAAAAGAAAAACATGCACAGTCCAGAGTCCCAAGAAAGCATCAAAGCAGAAGCTGTGCTGAAGCAAAAACAAGTAGATTAAAGAGCCTTTTAAGCTAAACCAGACTCTCATGGCTGTTAAGACAACATCATCATTAAAAGAGATGGCCTCTGGGGAAAATTCACAAAGATTCAGCTAAAGCCTTTTTCCTTTCACACATTTGAGTTTGTTGTTGATCTCATGGTCCCACTCAGCTCCCATGCAGAAGCGACAATGCTGATTTCAGAACTCCACCTGAAGGCTCTTACACCCTGTGCTGTGATTTCTGTGCCACAACTACCAGACTGAATCAAGCTGAGGATGAAAGTTTGCTGAACTCTGTGCCTTTGGTAAAAAAAAAGCCCCAAAACAGTCAAAACCAAAATTATTCTTGAAAATGTCTGCCACAGCCTTCTAATTGAGTTTCATGTGAAACATCTCCTTAAATTTATTGATTTCAAGACAGTCCATTCCCTTCCAAGTGCCATTTTCACTGCCAGGATGCACAGCAATAGCACACCTGTCCTTGAACAGCACAAGGACCACAATGGAGAAAGTGCTCTGGGCATCTGCACCTGAACCCAAACAGAGCCAGAAAGGATCTGAGTTTTTGGCACAGGAGAACCTGGATGCAGGTGGGATAAGTGATCCCAAGTGACCAAAGCAAAATCACATCCTCATTCTTGGTGACTCCACTCTGATGTTTATTTGCTGGGATCATTTGTTTGATTGAGCTTTATATTTTGCAGAGGGCAGGAATGAGATGAGCTGCAGAGCACATCTGCTCATTGTAACTGAACAGGGAGTTGGTAAGGGGAATGTTTTTAGCTGCCAGTGAAAGAAACACATTTTCACAGGAGTGTGAAAACCCATTTGGGCAGTGTCAAGGGTTTGGTTAGCCAGGATTTTGCTATGAATTGAGCAGCTGAACTGAGACACAGAACATGCACTATGTGATACCTACCTCCTGCCTCTGCTTTCACTGTGCCCTTGATGTAATTTGCTCCAAACACTGGCTGCTTAATCTCACAATCCTTCAACAAGTAAAAGGGCATCACAAATGACTGCATAGCATCCTTCCCCTTGGACACAAAGATAACCTGAAAAGAAAATAACATTACAAGACCTATTCAAAGCAAACAGGAAACACAGCCCTGATTTATTATATGAACAGTTTTCTCCATGGACTGAAACTCCCTCTCCCTCCCACATCACCAGTTCTGCAAGACAAAAGCTGCACACGACAGCCACAGAGGTAAACCAAATCCTCAAGGTCCTAAAGCCTTCCAGGAAGTCCCTTGCTCAGGTAATGCTCCACCCAGCTTCCAGAGAACCTGCTGCTCCACACAGCTATGATTTAGTAGCTGTGCTGTTGCATTCAGCATTTCCAGACCGCTGTTAATTTCCAGTTTGAAGATGCCTGATGGACTAAACAGCTGCCTGTACAAGAACTAATCAGATTTATTATCTGCTGACAAAGAGTTGGGATATGCCATGAATTCATAATGCTTCCCAGAGGAAGAGGATGAGCCACACTTCAAGCAGGAGTAGATTATCCTGACTTTCATGCATTGAAAAGATATTTAAATACAGACTCCAGGACTGTTATCTCCTTAGACAAGATAAAACCTTTCACCACTTACCCGGTAGGGAGTCAGGAAAACACTCCCTTTCTTGGTCCCCTTGAAGGCCTCTGGCATCGGCTCCAGATCACTGAAGGTAATTTCTATATGGTCATAGGTCATCAGAACACTGCAAACAGTGACAGAAGAGACAGGAGTTACAGCTCAAGGCACAAGTGCAGCATGCACAGAAGTTTACTGACCTACCAAAACCACCTGTAACCTCAGAACTGATGGAGATGCCGAGCAGATAAAATGAGTTCTGGTTTGCCTTTTTTGTTGTTGCTGTTGTTAGCAGCAGCAACTGAAGTAGCACTGGCTGCTTGTTCTCTTCCCAGAGTGCTGACACAGCTCCTGCTGCTGTCTGCACACCCAGGCAGCAAACCCGGTCAATTGAGCTGATGGAAATCTCACGAGTTTTTTGTTTTTTTCAAATTGTTTTGCATTTCTGCTGGATCAGTTCCCTAATTTGGTTGTCCCCAAGTAACATGACAGAGGAAGGACTGCAGGAGAAGAAGCTGCTCAGGCTGGCTTATGCAACACAGCTATTGAAGATCTCACCACAGCTCAAGCACCTCTGACACAAAAATGTGATGCAGAGCAACTCCCATTCATTGCCACAAGACTTCATTAAGTCGTGTTGCCAGCACTGATTGCTTAATTCTCAGTTACAAACTGATTAAAACCGTTACATGGGCACAGCAGGTAACTTGTATTGACATTACAGCACCTACATTAGGGCTCTAATCCCTAAAGCTGCAGAAATCTCCACCACCTCTATCTTTGGCAGCTGACGTGTTTCCATCCTCACTCATTCACCAGTAAATTACCAGTCCCTCCAGGAACATCTCGGGAAGGGCAGTGGGAGCAGCTCTGTTCAGGCTGCAGCATTTCAGCTGGATCAACCCAGGGACAGGCAGACCCCGAGGCAAGGCAGGCTGACAACTGGGAACAGCAAAACCTTCAGCTGCTGCAGTTCTCTCAGGGAGTGCAAATATAAGTACCTGAGTTGATGCTACTAAAGCCTTTTAAGAAAGCGGAAGTGGACTTCCACATCCCAAGTGGAAGTCAGGCGCAGAATTTCTACACCAGTGTTAAAGTGGCCCTGTGGAAAGAAGCGCTGGAGGATGAAGCGCTCCTTTGTCCCCGAAGCAGATGACTGCCACGTCAGAACCACGCCGGCAGACAGCGGGTGCGGACAGCAAAGGGCAGCAGACAGAGGCAGCTCTGTGCAGGCTTGCCGTTTCCATGGTTATATCCCAGCACCTTCTTCCAACACTGCTGCTCCCTCCCGCACACACAGAAAGGGGGCTGTGCTCCAGGAGCCGGGAAAACCACGGTGGGCAGCCTGGGAGCTGAGGCACCATGCAGGTGCGCTATCCCCACGGGGACAGGCCTGGGACCAGGCCGTATCACCTGGGCGGGAGCTGAGCTCTGCCAGCCCTTCCTGAGCCCGCGGGGGAGAGGCTGGGGACAGCAGCAGGCTGGGGGACAGGCTGGATGGTGAGGGAAGCGGTGCAGGGGGGCAAGGCCCGCGGCTGAAGCCCAGCAGAGCTCCCCCCTCACAGGCCCTGGGACAGGGGGACACATGAGGCCCTAAGGAGATGAGGGGAAGACGAGCAACACCGGCACCGAGAGGGTTAAACCACCCCCTTTACCCGCCGCGCCCCCCATGACCCACACAACCGCTCCCCCTGAGGGGGAAGGCAGGAGGAGGGCGGGAGGAGAAGGCAATTCGCCACTATCCCCCGGCTCCCGAGGCCGGAGGAGGGGAGAAGGGGATAGCACCTCACTTCTCGCTGTTGTTAACGATGACGCCGCCGCCCTCCGAGTGGTTCTTGTTAAGCGCCATCGCCGCCGCCTCCGCCTCCTCCTCCTCACAGCATCGAGCCCGCTCTGCGCCTGCGCGGGAAAAAGGCTGTTGCCGTCTATGGGACCGAGGGGCATGCTGGGAGTTGTAGTTCACATCACCCCACCTTAGCACCGTGCCATTTGCCCCGCGGTGTTTTCCGGGAGCTGTAGTCCGTCCATGCACGGTATTAACACACTTCGCGTCGGCCGCGCGGTGCATGCTGGGAGTTGTAGGCCGGCCGCCATGATACCCCCGCCCCCCCCCTTCCCAGCCTCAGGGCCTGGCACCTTGTCTCTCTATAATTGTGCTGTTTGGTGGAATAAAATGAAATTAATCCCGGATATCTGGCAGTTCTGTACATGAAATGAGGTTTAGCCCCTTAAACAGTGAAGATGCTTTATTCCCAACGATTTTTAAAATCTCCACTTGATGTGCATTTTCTGTTTCGCACGCTTGCAAACAGATTTTTGATCCTGCTGCTTTCAGTGATGGAATCAAGCACATCCGAAAAATTACTCCTTTATATTGAAGTGTGTTAAACCAGAAGGACTAACCAGTTGCCTGTAAACAAACCAGGACCTTGTCTGTGTGTCTCTCTGTCAGGAATCTGGGAGTGAGAAAATAGCTGTGGCATCCTGCAGATCTGCAGGAAGGGTCTAAACTCTTGCCTCCAGCTGTGCAAGTAGGAGGAATTAAAGAAAAGTTAATGATTGCATAACTTCATTAAAAATAGGAACCCTGCAAAACTAATCGCTGCTTGAAGGGCTCCCTCAGATCAGTAACTGACAGCTGTGTATCAATAATATACAAATAAGAGCATGTATTACCCTCTATTATATATTTTGGATGGATCTGAGCTATTCCCTGGATTTGCAGCCCAGTCCTGTCTGAGTGCCCGAGAACCAGATGCGGGTAGGGGGGGAAAGCAGAAAAACATAATGGAAAACAGATTTAAATAAAAGCAGTGACATAATCTGTATGGTTTCTTGGCAGGAAAAGAACAAGTTTGTGCTTTTCATATCCGCTTTTTCAATAAGCAGTAAGCTTCCCTTTTAAGAAACAGCCATAACAAACAGTTCTGATTCTTCTCCTATTAAAGTCAGGAGCAGAATTCACTCAGCTTCCACCAAAACGCCCAGATGGAGCATTGGCCCGCATGAACTAAGGCTCACCAAATAATATTTTTATCCTAACTCCAGTTGACAATTGGGATTAAGAAAAGCAGCCTTCACATTTAAAAAGATGCTGCTGTACTTGCCAGAGTGTGTGTGAAGCTGTAGACTTCCTCATCACACAGAAAACCTTGGAAATTTATACTCTAAAACTTGAAAACGCTAAGGAAAAAATACTTAATCTGATAATCTTTTTTATTTGTAAAATGAGGACAGACATAGAAGAGAGAACTGAGACAATTCATTGTTTTGAATTGCTCAGGGCTGACAATTATTATTGGATTTTAAGGTTCTTCCGCTCATTTTGCAGTAAAAATGTGTATGTGGCAGAATTCCCTTGGACACACTTGGAAAATAAAATCTGTGTTATTTTATGCCAGATGTACAGGACACAGAAAAATAAACATGAGATAATGGGACCACTCAAATGGTTTGGTATTTAAAGGAAAGACAACCCAGGGCAATGACTGTATCATATTTAATGGACAAATCATAGTTTCTAATACCATTATATTATTCTGTTACAGTTTTTTCACACACTGTAAAACACCCTACAGTTACTGTATTTAAAAAATCCTAATTAAAAAGAGGAACATTCTGTGACAGCAGAAATAACCCAAGGGAACAAGGAAAGGTTGTTTAAATTGCCAAGTGCTATCAAACCATCTCAACTCATCTCACCCTGCGTTTAACCCTTTGTTTACAGCAAAATCAGGGATGCAGATCCAGGGAATGCAGTGCACATTCCCTGATCATTCCAGTTTATAGCCCGAATTACTGGCAGCACGGAGCAAACTCTGACCCAGCTCCCAAGGGGATTGCTCCTATTGTAAATCAACCCTAACCAGGAGGGGTTTTAGCATTCCCAACCACGATAAAAGCTAGCAGTAGGAAAGAGAGGAGGGTTGGGCAGCACTTCCCAACTGCAGCATCCACAGGAGCCCCCAGATGCTCCTCGTGGAGCTGCATCCAGGAATCCACCCAAAGCAGTGGCACAACCACACACCATGCCCAGACACCCCAGCAGCCTCCTGAGCTGCTCCCATGGTGTGACAGGATGGAAAGAGAGGATCTCTGAGCCTGCCAAGCCCTGAAGGAGGTCAAAGGTTTGTGTCTGTGCATTGGGAAAGTGGAGAAGGGTGGGATGCATGGCTCCAGCCTGGGTTTCCCCTTGGAGCAATCAATCCGCCTACAGTGAAACGAAACAGGGCAAAGACCCAGATCTGTTCTGTTTACTCTGGCAAAGCTCCTCGCTGCAAACTGTGCGAGCTTAGCCTGAATAAATGAGATTTAGGGCGCTGATGTGGGCCCACATGGGAAATCTCTTCCTGCAGAGATAAAGGTTCCTTCCCTTCCTCATCCTCCCAGGACCATGCACGGGCTGTGGCACAGCTCCACCTTTCTCATTCCACCAGGAACTCCTGTGCACAGAGCAGAAGGAGTGCTCAGCTCTGCTCAGCTCAGCTCAGCTCAGCTCTGCTCAGCTCAGCTCTGCTCAGCTCAGCTCAGCTCTGCTCAGACCAGCTCTGCTCTGCTCTGCTCTGTGTCACCGCTGACATCTCGTGCAAGGGCCGAGCTCTGCAGGGGCTGCTGGCGCCAGCCAAACAAAGAGGGTTTGGAGCTCAGGATGCAGGGAATGAATTCCCATCCGGACAGAAGTCTGGGCAGCATTCCCACCAGCCAGGAAAGGCCAAGATTGCAGCTAAAGATTTCACTCTGCAAGCCCTACTGTTCCTTTTCTCACTCGCAGCAGTTCAGGAGTCACCTCATGCAAGGGAGGAGGAGGAGGAAAAGGAATTTGCAGACAGATTCCAGCAAGCCCCTTCCCAAACTGACTCACCAGCCTTGCCCTGGGGAAGAGTGGCTGCATTCAGACCCTTCATCCACTCAAATATCCTAATTTTCAGGGCACTAGTAGCTCTTTCTGCAAAAGCAGAAATTGGCAGTGCTGGCAAAGCAGTGACAGTAAAGGAGCCCTTTAAGCCTCAGCATGTAAGCGTGGCTTTTCATATAACTTTAACTTCAGATCTCCCAGCTTTGTGCCTGCCTTTTATTCACGTTCACATTTTTCCCTTCACTTCACTTGAATATAGTACGATGATTTCCAGCTTATCCTTTGGGGAAAAAAAAATATCTATATATCATATATTTGGCTAAATGGGCTCTTTATTATCCCTGCTGACAGTTGTTGCATCATCCCTGACTCACTTATGCCAGTGAAGAACCTGACCCTCTGTATTTTTCCTCCAGGTGTACATTACACAGCACCACGGTTCTGTAAAGCAAGCTTTGGGAGGTAGCAAAATAACCCCAGAAAAAATAAACTTGTGGAAAGGCACACTGTGCTGAGACAGGGGCTGCTCTGTGCTGCCCTCACAGGCAGCATTTCTGTGTTTTCCTTCTGAAAAAGCTCCTTTAGTACATGTGAACTGGCAGTTTTGTCTCTCAGCCTCGAGTTTCCACCTCTCCTGAAGGGAACAGTGTTCCCTCTCGGCTTGAGGGTAGTTTTTGTTAGTTGTTACTTATTCCCAGAGTTTAAAGGGTCATTTAGTAGCTGACTGATGCTGCACCTTTATCGAGGCACTCACATCTGTCCCTAGATCACTAAACCAGACCATTTATCTCTGGGACATATTCACAGCACCTCAGTCACTTAAAAAATGTCTAAGCTAAGAGGCAGATTTTCAGCTCAAGTGTGCCCAGGGTTCTTGAAGAGTTGGTGGTTTAACAGTACTAAAATCCCCCAGAACAGCAGTGTCATCAAAAATATGGGGGAAAATTTGGCAGTAAAGCTTTGCTAAGAGTTACTAAAGAATGTATTTACTTAAAGCACATCTTCAAAACTTGGTTTGTGCTGTTCTCTTCCCCATCTCCAGGTGGGAACAGTGGTGCTGCAGAGGTTTCTCCCTTTCCCAGCTGGGCAGAGATCCTTGTTTCACATTTGCAGCACTCAAGGGTGGGTAGGCCTGCAAGGAGAGGTGCTGCATCACCCCAGCATCACCCCAGCATCACCCCAGCATCACCACAGCACCCAGGCAGGCTCCTCCACATCCCTTTCCATCATCTCTCCCATGCCAGGGCACACTGGTGATGTGGCACCAGAGAAGTGACCACGTCTGCCTTGGGGGTTCACCTGGTCCACACAGGGCTTGCTCCATCAAAGGCACTTCATGAGGAACATGCAGAAGGTATTGATGAGGCGGCACTTTAAAAAGCATCAGCAATAAAGCCTGAGATAAGGCACAAAGCATCTGCACAAGCTGCTGGGGCAGAGTGAGCAGAGGTGAAGGAGAGGGACTGGGCAGGTGGCCAAGGCACAGTTCCAAATCCATGTGGCACTTCTGAGCAGCACACTTTACCAAGAAAGGTTGTTGCAGTCCCTGATGTCCAGAAAGGGAAGCTGAGGGGCAGGGAGCAGCACAGGGACTCGCCCAAGTTCCCTCAGTGGCAGAGCTGGCACTCGGATCCAGCCCCATCCTGGCCCCCAGCCCGGCCCAACAGGAGGCTTCATCCAGCCCTGGGTCCCCAACAGTGCAGAGAGGAGGGAGGGCTGCCACAGAGACAGACAGGGCTACCAAAGAGAGGTGGCACTAATCTCCAGGAGAGACTTTTGTCTCGGGTCTGTCCGTGCCCCTCTCCCTGGGCAGTCACCGGCGCTTCAGCACCGACACACAATCCCTCTTCAGCGGCCCGATCTGCAGGTGGGCATCCACACTCTCCAGGAAGAAGGCTGGCTTCAGCTTGCACGAGAAAAGAGAGGCAAACTGGCGGTTGATCTTGTTCTGGAACGGGTCAAGCTTCCCCTTGGCAGAAGGAGAGACCTTGAGCTGCTGCAGGCAGGTCATCTTGGAGTCCTTGACTCCGTAGAAGGTTAAAGCCTTTTCGGAATACTCCAGGAAGACACCAATGGTGTGGAAGAAGGGCTGCTGGATGGTGCACTCGAAGCCACCAAACCAGGCCACGTAGTTCTGGCCGTTCCACTGCAGGCAGCAGGACCTGTCGTTCCTGCCCAGCCGCCCGTGGTTGTAAGCTTCCCGCGGGTCAAAGTCCTCGGCGATGACCCCGATGCTCACCCAGCCGTCGATCAGCTCCACCTCCCAGTAGTAGTTGCCCCTGTTCATGAGGTTCAGACCCAGCACCTGCTCGCAGTTGATGAAGCGGGTGGGGCTCTCTGGGTAGGGGATGGGGCACAGCACCCGCTTGGCCCCCTTGGTGCCGAACAGCTGGATGAACTTGTCGGCTGTGTCGCTGTCCAGGTCGATGATGAAGGCAACTGTGTGGGGCAAGAGGGAGAAGTGAGCAGAGGGAAATGCGGGGAAATCCTCTCTGCCCAAGCCTCTGATGATGAATATGATCCTGTCTGGCCTTTCCCTGTCTCTGTAAGGCTAAAGAAAGGTGAAAGATACAGCAGCACTTCTGCTTTCTGGAAGAAGTCTGTGTTGCTGTATCTTTTCGCCGCTCCATAGCCTTACAGAGACATTTCCCATCACTCTGTCCCCTTGCTTTTAATCCCATGGCAAATTTCAGTCATTGAGGATGAAAGGCTAAAAGAGCTGACACTCCCATAAGTAGGATGAATACAGGGAACTGGGCAGAGGAGAGAGCAGAGGGGCTGCTCGATGAGCTCAACCGTGATACCACACATTGGAGAATCCACCTGAGAGAGTGGTGGTAAGAAAATCTCACATAAAAGCATATTTCAGGTAACCACAGATAAATGCAGTTGAGAGAGACCCCAAGAAGAGAAGAGCTAGGTATGCCACAGCTACAAACAGGCAGCCCCCAGCAAGAGAGGCCATGGGCCATGTGAGAACCACTGATGGATCCCAAACAGAGGGGATGCCCAAGGGAATAACCCTGGACATGGATCACTATCAACTTCATTGCAGTCTGAACATGTCCCAGCCTGACCCCATAGCCCCTGTAAGGCTGGAGACACACAGGTGGGGTGTGGGAGCTCCAGCCCAGCCCTGGACCCTCCAGCCTCAGCCTCTCCTGCCTCACTCTGCTCCACTACTGTGTGATCCCTGTCATTCTGCTGCTGCAGACAACTCTTACCAGCCCAGAGTCCTGCAGCAAAAAAAGCAGATGCACAAACTCTGATTTAATTTAAAGAGGATCCAATTTGCCAAGGGCTGGAAGGCAGCAGGAATTACACAGGCCCCCTGGGGCAGCTGGGCCAGCAGAACCACAGACAAGGGAAAAAAACCATCACCTAACCAGGCTATGACTGTTGTCAGGAAAGCCAGGAGGCCTCCCTGTCAGCCAAGCAGTATTTCCTCTGCTGGTGGCAGCGCTCCCACAGCCGCTGGATCAGCAGAGAGAGGAAAGGGAAGATGGGCCTTAGCAACAGCCACAGCAAAAGTCCCCCACTTACATTTCAGGAAATAATCACGGCTCTCCAGGCAGGCAGGATTGTTTGACTTGTCTGGAAATCGGGATTCAGCCAATGCTGTGGAGACAGGGACAGAAGGATTTGCATCAGCAAAGGAACCAAACCACCAATAATGGGGTACTGGAGCATCGTCCTCTGATGGCACCCAGCTGTCACAGCCCCAGCCAGCATCCCCACTCCCCCTGCACATCCCCAGTGGCTCCCACATAGGAAAGGACAGACACTTTTATAACCCCAGGGATGTGGGCAGGGGGGCAAGGAGCTGGCTGCAATTTCCATGGGCATCCAAGAAAATGAGAAAGGAGAGAGCTCAGGTAAAATGAAACAGCATGGGAGAGAGCTGCCACATCAGCTCTCTAACCTGGCATGTTTGGGAGCCCACAGCCTGCACTATGAGGAGGACTGTCTGTCCTGGGAAGAAGAGTCCCCTTTCACAGGAGGCCACTTTGGCCACTTGCCCCCTCCCACAGGGCCCTCCCTAACTCCCAGGCTGTTTGTTGCCTCTCCAGTCTCCAGTCTCCGTGGAAAGTTTCATAAAACCTCAAAGAGGCGTAAGCCCAGACAAGGATTGTGCAACGTGCAGGGAGCCCGTGCTGAGAAGCTTCCAGGGCTGGCAGGACAGGGGCGAGCACTCACAGGGGCCATGGAGCCTGCAGCCACCTTCCATCCATGCAGGAAAGAGGGAAAGGGACAGGGAACCATCCAGGCAGAGCAGACAAGTGAACACAAACCTTCCTCCATCTCCTGGCAATTAAATCCATCAATTCCTTTCCCCTGCAAGTGGTTCCACTGGTTTTTGCAGGCAGTGGACAGCACATCCTTCATGGTGCCCACGGCTTGGGTGCACTTGGTGAAGTTCAGCTCTTTCTGGAAACTCAGAGGTGGAGGGAGGTTTTCTTCCATGGCTACTTTCAAGGCTTGAAATTCCTGAGCCAAAAAAGACAGAGTTTCAGGAGGTTTCAAACAAGCCAAAGTTGTCTCTTGTTCCACAACCCCACCCGGCCCTGGAGGATTTGGGATCTGGCAGCTCTCAGGACTTGGCCCAAGGACAGCATAAGGGAGGAGAGCGCTTTCACAGCCACGTGTTCCTGGCACCTTCTCCTCACTGCCTTTCAAACCCAGACTCAGATCATGCCCACCTCGCATGGAGCAGCATTTCCTCCCTAAAATGTCTCCTCTGGCTGGGCTGTCAGGGATGGGGGGGATGCTGGAGGAGGCAGTGGGGCACCCCAAACTCTCACTCTCCCCCACACCCAGGTACCCACTCTGGGCAGCACATCAGCTTCTCCCGGGTCACAGACAGGACAGAGGTGGGGGAGATGGAGGGGAAAATCTTGGTTGCCCCTGGGAGAAGGGAGGGGAGAGGACTGTGCCAACAGGAGTGAGACTGCAGCCTGCACATCCCAGGGCAGCTGGCCCCCAGCTCCATGGGAAATGGGACAAAACCCCAAATTACAACACTGTCAGCTCCTTCTTGCCATCCCACCTGGAGGAAGTAGATGGTGTCAGTGCTGGGGACATTCTCCAGGTTTTGCTTGCACTGTGCCAGCTTGGCTCGTCTCTCCTCCTTCCAGCGGAGATCAGCCTCAGCCTCCCCGAGCATGGAGCGCTCCCCATCCTCGATGAATCCCATCACCTCCTTCTGGAAGGTCGCCAGCACCTCAGAGGCCTCTGCAAAGAGCTTCTCGACCCTTTCCCTCTCCTTGGAGGCAGCACCCTGGCAGCAGGGAGAGAGGGGGCAGGTCCCACAGGTGAGGGTGAAGGAGGGCCACCCTTGTGCCCTGCCCAGCACCCAGTTCTCAGCTCTGTGGAATCCCCCTGACACTCCATCACCCCCTTCACCCAAAAACTCAGATCACTTCACAGCACAACTGTCAAGGGACCTGGCTGGGCACTGCCACTTACTGCTGCACCACATTTTGTGTCCTCAAGCAGGAAAGTGATGTGTTTGCACAAGGGCCAAAGGGGACAACCCTCCCACAAGCCTGGGAAGAGAAGGTGCATGGGCCAGAGGATGCCCTGGCCCTGTTCCTTCTTCCATATTAAAAACTAAACCAAGCAGAGATGCCATGAGTGTTAGCAGAGACGAGGAGAAAGAATCCTCAGGGATCTCTGCCAGGATCACCATTATTTCATGGTGCTCCTGTGAGCACCATCTCTATACCCCATGCACCCCAAAATCTCACAGCCCCTTCTCCTCCACCCCCAGCCCATCAGAGCTGCACTAACAGAGCAAAGCCATTGCAGAGTCACCTTAATGAGCTCCACCATCTTCTTGGCTTGGGTAATGGTGACTGCCAGCTCCTCCAGCTCATTCTCCACATCGCTGAGGAATTTGGCTTGTTGGGCCTGCAGACATGAAGGACAAACACTGAGCTTTACCCCCAGTCCCAGTGGAGCCACAGGGCATTCAGCTTCTCCCTATGCTCAACCCACAGACTCTCTCTGACCGTGACCTCGCTACCAGACTTTGGGTGAAGGATACAAGGGGAACCATGAGTTGTTTGCCTGTGTTCCTTCCCTGCAACATCCAACATGCAAACTTCCCTTCTCACTCAGCTGGAAAGTGAAAGGGTCATGTCCAGCTCCACGTTCCCCACCCTGGTCCCAGCAGAAACCAAGCAAAGCAGGAATCTGAAAGCAAACCCATCACGCAGTAATTGCAGCTAAGGGAGTGCTCTTAGCAAGCACCCAGGGCTGGGAAAAATCCACCTGGGTTCGGTGCAGAAGCTGAAAGGCTGGCTTGGAGCACTCAGAAACTCAGCACAGAGTCCCCTGGAGGTTTCTGTTTAGGAGCAAAGCAAACCCAGCTCCGGAGCACGGGCTGCAAAGGAAGCACCTTCTGAACACGGCGTTTCCTGAGACGCTATTGTTGGCTCAGCCATTGCCCATCACGAGGACAGGTCCCTCGGGAGCCAGGAGGGCACTCCCCGGCCACAACAGCTCCTTGCTGATGCTCAGCCCCCTGGCCCTGCTCCCTGCAGTGCTTGTACCCAGGAGCAGGTACAGGTGCTTTCCCCGTGCCTCCATCCCAGCCCGCAGCAGGAGGGCGGTGGCCCAGGGCAGTCACAGAGGCCGTGCAGGCGACATTGAGCAGCGCCTGCAGAGGTCTGACAGCTCCTCGGCGCTGGGATTACACCACTTTCTATTTTAAGGCACCCCATGACTAATAATGCCGATAAAAGGGTTTTCCTGCAATCCTAGCAGCCCATCAGGAGAGGGAGCTGGCTTGGGGCTGTTGTTTGGGGCAGGGCTCCTCCTTGGAAAAGGCAAACTTTCCCAAGGTCTCCAAATGCCTCACGGCCATGTGAGATGCCACCACACCGAGAGCCTCACAGGTTCCCCTGTGAGCCCCACCGAGCCCCCACACTTTCAAGGCTGCCCAGGAAGGCAGCACCACGTTGGGACTGGAGCCCCAGCTCTTGGGAAGGCTCGAGGGTGTGAGTTTAGGAGGTGACTCAGTCACATCTGGGAATGGGAGTGATGGAAAAACCCCCGCTGCCAAAACGGCAGGATACAAAAGGCTGGGGGAGCGGGAGCGGCGGGCGGGCCGGCTGCCAGCGCGGCCAGAAAAACCGCCTTGACTGAGCTGTGGGAACGAGCCGGAGCCGCGGGTGCCCCAGGACCGCGGGGGTGGCCGCTCTGGGGTGTCCCGGGCAGCCTCGCCCCAGCCCTACACCCACGGGATTGCGAGCTCGGCTCCGCAGCGGGAACACTCCCCACGGGATGCCTCGGCAGCGGCTCTGCCTCGATACCGGTCCCCACCTGCCCATCCTGTCCCAGTCTCAGGGGCTCCCCGATGGCGCAGCATCCTGTCCATATGTCGGGGTGGAATCCCTCGAGGGGATGAGAGTACAGCACCCCCTCCCTCCACATGGCATCCCACCAGTGCTGCACCTGCACACACCCCAGGTGGGGATCGGGCTCCCCGTAGGGACGCGGGTGCAGGATGAACCCCTGCGAGGGATGCCGCACCTCACAGCACCCAGACACCCCCACACCTCATCCCACCCCGCAGCGCTCCGCGCCCCTCCCTGCCCCACGCACCTGCTTGTGCTCTCGCTCCTGCTCGAGGGGCACCACGTCGTGGGCGCGATGCTCGTGGGCTCGGCAGCGGGAGCAGACACAGCTCTGCTCCGTGCGGCAGAAGCCGTCCAGGGGCTGCAGGTGGCGGGGGCACAGCCCCTCCTCCAGCCGGCGCAGCGGGGCCACCAGCCGGTGTGCTCGGAAAGCCGGGGCGCGCCGGTGCGGCTCCAGGTGCGCCCCGCAGAAGGACGCCAGGCACACCAGGCACGACCGCTCCGCCGCCACGCGGGACCCGGGCGGGCACACATCGCACAGCACCACCGCTCCTTCCTCCCCCGCAGCATCCTCCTCTTCGGCTCCCGGGGCCATCGGGGAAGCGGCGGCCGGGGACGACGGGGACGAGCCGCCGGTGGCGGTCGCCAGCAGCGGCAGGAGCTCGCACAGGGCGCGGTTCTTGCAGAGCCGCAGGCCCGCGGGGACGGGCTCCTGGCACAGCGGGCAGCGGGCGGCCCCGCCCGCCCCGCCGCCGTCGGGGGGGCCTGGCCGCTGGCGGAGCGCCTGCAAGCAGCCCTGGCAGAAGTTGTGTCCGCACGGCACCGTCACCGGGTCCCGCAGCACGTCCAGGCAGATGGGGCAGCCCAGGGGACCCTCGGGCAGCCCCGGAGCCGCCAGCGCCAGCCTCAACGCCGCGCCGGAGGACGGCGGGGCGCTCCCGGGCGCAGCATCCATCCCTAAACGCCCCGACCGGCCCCGGCCCCGGTCCCAGCCCCGGCGGAGGCGGGCGGCAGCCGCGCCCCGCCCGCCCGCTCCGCCTCCCCCCGACCGCAGCCGGGGCTCCGCTCCCCGCCGTGCCCGGGCCGGCTGCTGCGTCCTCGGGGCGCTGACACACAGCATCAAGCCCGGGGCACCCGTCCTCCTGGGAAGAGTCTCACCCCAAATGGGACCTGCTCCCATCTGGTGCCTCTCCCCGGCATCTGCTGCCTTCAGGGAGATCAGCCCCGGGGATGTCACCCTGCTGAGGATGTGCTGCCCCTCCTAAAGGAGCTGCCC
Source organism: Acridotheres tristis (assembly GCA_037013685.1). Classification (NCBI taxonomy): domain Eukaryota; kingdom Metazoa; phylum Chordata; class Aves; order Passeriformes; family Sturnidae; genus Acridotheres; species Acridotheres tristis. Next base: position 7,162,465 of record CM072905.1, read on the forward strand.
CACTGGGATCTGGACTCTCCCCAGAGTTCTACTGCTCCCACAGGAAACTGCTGACCTTCGCCAGATCTCCCATCTGGGGAAGCTGTTGCCAGCCCATTCCAATCCCCCTCCCAAGGATCTGCTGCTACTCCACTGCTCCCCACCCTGGGGCCGCATGGAAGGTCCTGAGCCCCCAGTGCATGGGTGCAGGTGCTTTCCTGCCTCCTGTCCATGGACCTACATCACCCCTTCCCATGGCCAAAAAGGGCTGCAGTGCCCATGTCCTGCCTCAGCCACTGTCCTCTTTTCCTCTGGAGTCTGTCAGGAGCTGGCAAGCACCAGAGTGGGATGGGAGACCCTGACATGCCTTTAGAGTGAAGATCTGCCTCATGAGATCTCTGGACCCCTTCTGTGCAGGATACACACACAATTTTTTGACCTGGATAAGTTCCCAAGTGCACACAGGCCCAAGGCCTCACCCAAAGATAGGGCTGGGAGGAGCAGGGAGGTGTTGAGAGAAGCAGGAAGCACAAGAAAAATAACATCTGTTCTTGAAGAAGGAGATTGATCCTTTTAAGTTTTTTCTCCCCAAAGAAAGAATGATATGATTCATTCCCCAGCACCTTTGAACCCAGTGCCCAGTTTCACCCCATTAATCCTCACCAGCACTCCCACAGGAGTCAGAGGAGACGTCGGACCTGCGGTTTCACTCTTGGAAAAACATCAATGAAACCTTTAGATTTTCTTCTGTGACAAATCAACCTTGGAGCAGAGCAGTAGGAAACCAGGTTTCCTTATCACAGTGCTACAGTAAATAAAGCACCTTCTGGCTCTGCTGCCAGCTGTCACTCCAAGGGTTGGTCATAGGCTCCATGGGGACACAGAGGGACAGGATGGGGCCCTGCAGGGATAGCTGTGAGAGGGGTACCCAGCTCCCCCCTACCCCCAGTGCTGCCAGTGCTGCTGGGTCCCCCATCTCCCAACAGCAGCAAGGTCAAACCAGCAAGAAAATAGAGCTTTATTGGGAAAAGCAGCATTGTACAAAGAGCTGCAGTGTAGAACCCTGAGAAGTTGTTCTGCCAAGCCTGAGAACAGCAAGAGGAAACCAAGAAGGGGCTGGGGGGAGCAGGACCTGCCTGCATGTGAGACTGTGTGAGCACAGAGGTCCCTCCAAATTGTTTCAGAGCACCCTGTGGCAGAAACACCTCCCTCTGGGGTCCCCTCATCCCAAACCTTCCCCAAGTTTGGGAAGTTTGGCAAGGATAGAAGAAAGAGGAAAATGTCATTTTTTCACCCTCCTTATCCCCCTTTTCCTTGCTCTATCTGCAGAGACGGGGCATCCACAGTGAGCTCCAGCCCTGCCACGTGTGGCTAGTGATATTTGCATATGCAAATCAAACAGGTTAATTTGCATATATGTCCCCATCAGCTCTTGTTAAAATACTGCACTCCACACCTGAACTCCCACTGTACCATGACAGCCTCAGCTGCAGCTGCACTATGGCACCAGCCTGGCTATGGCTCAGTGTGGTGGCTCTGGCTCAGTCCCTCTGGCACAGTGTCACCACTCTCCCCTCACACAGCCAGAACACAGGGTACAGGGGCTCAGTGAAGACACCATGGAAGGAGTGGATGAGCTTTGTCCTCTCCCCGAGGCCGTAGAAGGAGAGCAGCCCCTTGCCATAATCCAGGCTGACCCCCAGGTTCTTATAGAGCTGCTCCTGGATTTTCTCAGCCTGGCCCTTGTGCCAGGCCAGGTAACAATCCTCCCGCACCTGCAGCCCCCACGAGCCCCCATCCAGCCCAATGTTGAACCTGTGGCCCTGCTGCTGCTTCCGGGGGAGCCCCCGGTAGGTGACCCCCAGGATGATGGAGTGGCTGGAGATCTTCACCTCCCAGTAGTGGTGGCCAGGGCCGTAGCTCTGTGTGCACAGCACCTGCCAGGGCTGGAAGCGAGGGCCCTGCTCCTGCCCATGGACAGCACCATGACCGTGCTTGGCTTTCCGGGCTCCTCTCGACAGCTCCAGGTACTTGTTGGCTGTCTCGGGATCGAAGGTCAGGTTGCGGTGGTCTGGGGAGAACAAGGGCATGGACGGGGCTGAAATGCTTCATCAGACCTTTGTGCCCCCCAGTGATGGGGTTTAAATTCTGTAGGGCTGGCACCCGAAATAGAAGGTGACAGGTTGTTTGGAGGAGGAGTGGGGAGGATGCAATACCTGCCCTAGAGGGAATGGAGAAGCCCAGAAATAGTTGTTGAGGCACTGAGACACAATGCTTTGCACAACCGAGCTCACAAGCAACAAATGGCCATTGTGACCACAGTGGCTCTGTGGCCATTTTGGCAGGGATGTGTTTGGTATTAAAAGAGAAAAATACCAGTGTGGGTTGGGAGACTTGGGAGAAAGCCATGTGTTAAGTGAGCAAATATGGTATTGCAGGGAATTACTCTCCCCTGCACAGGCTGTGATAGCTCCTGACACGGGCATTCACTGGCCACCAGCACCCCATCTTCCTCCCCAACATCTGGGCCTGGCAGCTGGCTGGGCTCCTGCCTGCTGCCCATAAATAACAGGGAATTCCTATTAATAACCCTAAGAACGTTCTCTGGGACCTGATGGAGGGAATTCCTACAGGTCCCATAGGCAGCGATTGCCTCCTTGGCAAGAGTGACATGACCAACATGGCCTGAACATTACCCAACCCTCTTCCCAACAGGGAGGGGATGGGAAGAGGAGCACAGAGGAATTTCCTAAAAGGAGGAGAGGGATGGGCCTGGGAAGGAAAGGAGGACTGTAGCTAGGAATGCTCAGGCCATATCCCTGGACAGAGAGCAATGACTGAAGGCAGGGCTCTGGACTGGGGCCATGACATGCAGGGCAGTGACTGATCCAGTATCAGACAACCTCAGTTCCATGGGAAAGCAACTCCTGGCGCTGCTAATTCCCCTAATGAGTCCCTTCCCATCCTAGCCCATCCATCCTGTCCCTACACCACCCTTCTCTACATTTAGGGAGACACACTGGAAGAACCAGGGAAGGAGCCCTTGTCCCTACAGCCACAACCACTCTCCTCCCGGGAAGGAGCTCAGCTTGGTGACATCTCTTCCTGCTGGGGACCCCAGTGAGGTGCTGTCCCTCCAAGGCCCCTGTGCTCCTTACCCTTCAGAAGCTCAGCTCGGAGCTGGCACCTGGGGAGAGGGGCCACAGCCTTCACTGCCATCTTCTGGGGATGCACTGGACCTGTGGAGGATGAGAACAAGCATTTTGAGTAATGCTTCATGGGAAGAAGAGAAGGTTCAACATTCCCTGCAAGGAAGGGCTACAGGGAGGGGCCAGCTCATCCCACTTCATCTGCTGAACAGTAAATGTGTGTCCCATCCCAAATCCCTGTGCCCAGCAGCTGTGTCCCCAGCAGTGACACAGGCCAGGCTCATCCTGAGGATGATTTTGAGCCCTTCAAAGTACCCCTGAGAGCAGGAGGGTTACCTTGGCCAGCAGGGTCTGAGGCTTTGGGGGCCACAGAGCCAGGCAGGTCCTCCAGCAGGAGCCTGGAGATGCTGATGAGGATCTCAGAGATGGGCTTGATCACAGCAGTCACATCAAACTCTACAGGCACCAGTGCCTCTGGGCTCTCCAGAGGTGGGAGCAGGGGGAACTCCTGCAGACAGACACACAGACACCATGCATCAGTCTGGGGAGGACTGTGCAAACCCATTTGCACTCACCATGTCTCCTCAGTGGGCAACAGGGGCATCCCAGCATTGCCCACACAACTTTACAGGGACCCCAAAAACAACTCTTCCCCATAGCCCCATCACATCCCTGAGCCAAAGTGAGGATGCATTCCCAGTGGGAATGGGTTGAATACGATTCTGCTGTCATCAAAAGGGTGCAAGCAAACACAAGGATACAGTGCCAGAGTGGTACCTGGAGGAAGGTCCTGTGGTCAGGGCAGGCCAGCAGGCTCTGAGCCCTCTCCCTGTGCTTGTCAAGGACATCCAGGCGATCCTTACACAGGTTCCAGTTCTTTTCCACACGCTCCAGTGCTGCCCCCTGCTCTTGCTCAATCCTGGCCACTGTCTGACGCTGGAGATCCTCCAGAGCTGTCCTCAGGTGGGTGAATTTGCTCTGAATCCCAGTTTTGAGCTCAGAGCAGTCCTGGGCAGGAAGAGCCATGAGAACCAGCATACTCCCACCCACAGGCCAGCACAGGGAGGCTGCAGTGTTACCTTGATGCTCAATGTCTGCAGCTCCAGCTCCTTCATTGCCAGCTCAATCTTCTCTGATTCCTCCTGGGCTTTTTCCAGGGATTCTTTCAAAAAGGTCTGTGAAGGGAGGCACCAACACAGAATCATAATAGTTGAAAAGAACCTCCAGGATCATTGAGTTCAACCTATGACTGAACATCCCCAACTAGCCCAGAGCACTGAGTTTCATATCCAGTCATTTCTCCCAGTTGTGTCCAGTTGCACATCCCGTGTAACAGCCCAGCGCTGCTCATCCAGCCCCCAGGACCCTCTCAGTGCTGCAGGACAAAGCTAACAGGGAGGGAGGCAGCCTAGGAAGGGGACTCCGTGTCAGGATAACAAAGAAGTGATTTTTTTGTGCTGCCTTTCACCCCTTTTTTTAGCTGTTTCCTCTAGATCAGAGGGTAATAAACATGTATGGCACCATTCATCTCGTGCTGCTGGATTTTCCAGCTCGCTGCTGACAACACCTGGTTTCTCAGGGAGCAGCTGGGCACTGGTGGCATCTCCCTGGCCAGCCCCATGTCCAGCTGAGGCTGGCTGTGTGGCACACATAGGGACATCACATCCCTGCAGCAGGACACGGGGCAGCGGAGGTGGATATCATGCGTGCCTGAGCTGTCACACCACCCCCATTCTCCATCGCCCCAGACCTGTCACCAACCTGTTTTTTGGCCCGTTCCTCCTCGAAGAGCACCCGCCGGTGGCGCTGGCAGTCCCGGACGGTGCAGATGCAGCAGATGCAGCGCCGCTCGTCCTCGCAGTACAGCTCCAGCGGGCGCCCGTGCTGCCGGCACAGCTCGCCGGGGGCCACCTCGCAGCGGCCCGTGGCCGAGCCCCGCGGGTCACCGTCCCGTGCCAGCTCCACCACGCTGTCCAGGATGACATTCTTCTCCAGCTCCGGGCACCGCCCGAAGCCCCTGCGGCACTCGGGGCAGGTGTAGCTCGGGGCGGTCCCCTGCTTTTGCTTGTCCCAGTGGTCGCTGATGCAGCGCTTGCAGAAGTTGTGGCCGCAGGGCAAGGTGACGGGCACCCGGAACAGCTCCAGGCAGATGGAGCACACCAGCTTCTCCTCCAGCTTCTGCGAGATGGGTGATGCCATGCTGCCTGTGCCGGAGATCGGGGCGAACTCGGGGAAATAGAAACTCAGGAGTGCAGAGGAAGAAGTGGCGGTGACGCTGAGCCCAGAGGCGGGGCAGGGCTCCCGGCCAGACGCACTCCTAAAGTGACACCCGGTGGCTGTCCCTTCGTCACACCGGCTGTGCCACAGCGGAGACGAGATGACAAGGAGGGCTGGAGCTGTTCCCCCGGGGAGAGGGAGGGTTGTGAAGCACAGTGGGACACTCCGGAGCGGATGGAACGCTGCAGTGACAGCGAAGGAGGCGGACAGGGATCAGAGCAATGTGTATTTCCATGAACACGTTTGCCGGACACACATCGAATGTGCCAATTCGATTTTTCACTCCTTTACTGTCCTTTGAGAGAACTTCCAGGCATCCTCAGCTCTGCCAGGGCTGGATCCCTGAGCTGAGCATGGCAGTGGCAAGGCTGTGACACACCAGCCAGCACCATGTTCTTTCCTTGCATCTTTTAAACCACAGCTCCTGCTGTTGGCCATGTCCCCATGCACACCCACCACACCTTTTCCTACGAACTTCCTTGCAACACCTGTGCACATCAGCACCCTGAAACACAACAAAGATGCCACCTGAGCCACCTGTCCCTGCTCAGGTGGCAGGTGGAGTCTCCTGTCCGGAGGCCAGTGCGGTGCCTGTGCACTGCAAACCTTCACCTCATTGTCACATAGTTCAGTTTCAGTTTTCCCAGCCCAAGCCTTATCTCTGCACGAGGCCCACGTGTTATCTTGCACATTCCCAGGCTGCTGACACTGCTGGGACAGCCTTGTTTTTCAGCAGCTCTGCAGCCTCCTCTCATGAGCAACTTCCTTTTCACCTGCACAGGTGAGGGCAAGCAGGGAGGTCTCTGGTGGATCATCCAGAGCAGCTTCCATGCCACAGGCAGCTCAGAGCCACCCCCCTGACCACAGGAGAGGACTTGGGATATGTCACAACTCCCTGCATGTCCCAGCAAGCTTCAGCTCCAAAACATTGCTTTGGGTTGCATCTGTCAATTCTGACCAAACATTTAAAGCCCAGAGAGGTGTAACATGACCTGTGTGTCTGCCTGGAACCTGTGTCCCCACCATGGGCACCTTCCCAGTGCACTCACCCTAGCTTAAACCAGACCCCAGAACCCTTCAGGGTGGGAAGGGAATTCAGGAAGCTCTGGGATAACTGGTAACAGCCCTGAGCACAGGCAGCAGGGAGGCAATTCAGTCCAATCTCAGCTGTTTGCTGAAGGCTCCAATTTCCTGGTAGAAGGAACCTCAGAAAAAGTCACTGGGAACCAGAGCTGAGAAGAGGCAGCTGTACCAGCAGGAATATGTTGGTATTTGGGGTATATGTGAACAGGAGATGCACAGTGGAGCACAGCAGAAAGCAGAGGCTCTCCAAGGCTTGGGAACAGGACCAGCAGCAACAGCAGCTCTGGTTCTGCTGGACTTGCCCACATCAGGTACATCCTGTCCAGGCAGAGACAGGAAGGAGACTGAGGTCCACGTGCTTGGGTAGCTGAAGCCACCACCACAAACACCAACCTCGTGCAGGTTTACCACCTGTGTAGCTACACTATTCCCAAACTACAACATCCAAGAAGGGAAGTGACTCTGGCCAGTGGAAGAGCTGCCCATCTCCCCTGCACCCCGCTGAGCTCCCCAGCTCTGTGTCAGCTGGCCAGGGTAACAGGCTCTTCCCAATAAAGACAGCTCTGCCAGAACTGCTCAGAGAGTGTTTAATCAGACTCATCTCTCCAAAAGGACTGCACAAATAAAATCTGACACAGTCCTGAACCGCAGCACTGTGAGAGGAGGAAATCCAGGCCGGCTTGGCTCTGTTTGTTCCATAAACAGGCAAAAGGATAACTGTGACCCTTGCAGGGAAGCAAGGCAGAGCATCTCTGGGAAGAAGCAACCTGGCAGCCACTGCTCAGCTCTGCTGCAGAATCAGGAGCAAGGTTTCATCCTGGCTATGGATTCACTTTGAATGTTCTTGTTAAGCAGCCTCTTGACCACGCAGCTGCCAGCCCTGTGAGCACCCAATGCCAGCTCCCAGCACAAGGGAACTGGGAGCTGAGAGGCTGAGACTTCGTCATTTCCCTCCTGAGGCACTGAGGGGAGCACAGGAAATCCAGGAGGCAGCATCCCATAGACACAGAGGGGAACAGCTCCTAGTAAATGCCATAGGTGGGTTCCTCTGTGTCCCGGTACCTGTCCAGGTACCTCAGGGGCTGGTGGCGAGGGAACTTCACCTGGGGGGGGTGGTAGGTGGGCGGCTGCACGAACTCGAACACGGGCTCCCTCATGTCTGCAAAGGAGTGACACGGTCAGCAGCAGGGCTCCCATCTGAACCCCACACCCCCCTTCACCCACACGTGACCAGGGCTGCTCAAACAGGCCCTTGGAGTTGTTTTAAAATCCTCATCCAAGGATTAGGGGTTGTTCCTTCAGGCTGCTGTCAATTTGGAGGAGGATGGCTCAGGAAAGGCTTAGTCTGTGCTGATCCTGGACAAGTGCCAAGACCAAGTGAGAGCCTGCAGCCACAGGGCCATGTCCCACCCACAGACCCCCTCCAGCATCCCCATTCCTTACTGAGCAGCTGATGGAAGGTGGTAGTGACAGAGCTGTCCCACTGACACTGGAAAAATGCCAGCCCTGCTGGGATCATGGCATCCTTATGCTTTGTGTAGAAGTCAAATGTGCTAAAGGTTCTCATCTTCAGGCTGTAGCTGGAAACAAGAGACAAGCATCAGGTGACCCTCTCCTTGCAGCAGTACCCTGCTCCACATCACCCCAGGGCATATGCAAGAGATGGAGAAGGAAGCCACTAAAAGGAAATCTCCCAGTGTCTCCAGCTCTGTGCACATTTCTGGGCAGCACAAACCACTCTCTAACAGCCTGTTCTGTAACAACAGAACTGGGATTGTGGCTGCAGAGGACACACAAACCCAAAGCAGCCCTTCAGAACTCTGCAGAGTGACAGGAGCTGCTCCTCTACTGCAATGACAGGTACATGAACCCCACAGGCAGCAAAAGCCAAGCCCAGCACGTGAGCAGAGGAATTACCATGGTGTTGGCCGAGCATCCTGGCTGAAGTCGATGGGGCCGTGCTGCTTGAAGAGCAGGAAGATGAAGCGGTGGTAGCCTGTCCCCATGGCAGGGAAGGGGGGCAGATAATGGCACATCTCCTTACCAGCCTTGATGTCACTGCCTGGGATGTTGGTCCTGAACACAAACACATTTACACTCATTTCCCTCCAGCAGATTCATCCAGAACTGCAAATCACTATGCCATGCTGTGATGTGATTTCTGCCCCATTTGATAAGGGAATAGATAGTAGAGATTGCTTCCAACACAGGAAAAATCCCACCCAGTGACTGGAGTGCTGAACAGCAGCAATATCTGGAACTCCTGCATCCTCAGCAGGACCCAGAACACGGGGCTAAAGGAGCTAATTGCAGGTGCACCAGGAAAAGCCAGGGATTCTGAGCTGTTGGAGGAGTTTCTGCCCAGTCCACAAGCATAGAGCACATGGCTCTGATGTACTCACACCAGCCAGTGGAGGTACTCCGAGTCTGCATCCCTCAAATGTCCATCTGCCAACACACAATACAAAAAAGTGACTTAGGGACACCCTGGTGTCAGCACCATCCCCAAAGTGAGAATGCCCAGACCTGCTTTGACCAGAGGGACCAGCTGAAGACATCCCAGCACTCTGTCCCTAGCAGAAAATGAACTCGTTCCTATAGGACTGAGTTTAAAATGAGGAGCAAAGAACTTTGCAGATCTAATTCCAAGATTCTTGAAATCTTGGGCAGCTGCATCCCTTCACTGTGCCTTGGTCTCTGAGGGTCAACAGTGTCAGCAAAGCTGCCTTCCAGGCAGACTGCCAAGGGAGAGGAGTTTGGAGGTAAACAAAGATGGGAATCAGGAAATTGTTTCCTCTCTACTGTGACAGAGGCCCTGTTGTGTCACTGTTCCTTCTCTCAACTGCTACAGATTTGGGGAGGCTACAATCTTTCCTCCATGTGTAATATGTCCCAATCTAACAGATATAACATCACAGAATCACAGAACAGTTTGGGCTAAAAGGGACCTTCAAGCTTATCTCATCCCACCCCCTGCCATAGGCAGGGTCACCTTCCACTAGACCAGGTTGCTCCAACCTACACTTGAACCCTTCCAGTGTTCATCACCTCTGTGCAGCCAAAAGAATCAGGAATTAACCTAAGGCTGAATGAAACAAACCAGTTTAAACATGTTTCTTTAAAGAACTTGCTGCTCACCTGGATTTGTGAGTAACAGGGTCCAGAGGGAGCCTTTGTCTGCCTCGTATGACACTGCAGGGGGACTGGAAGCCTAAAAGAGCAACCATAAAGAGAATGTAAATCACTCACACAACAGCTTCCATGAACTGTGTCTGTGCAAGGCTTGGAACAACACAGACTGGGCACTACCAGGCCACTGAAGAATCCAGCTGAAGAGCCCCAGGGTATAAACAACCATCAGCTTCCTGGCAGACAAGATAGGGACAATCTATGTCCCTATCACATCCATAAAATGTTTTCTTCAGCACAGAGGAAACACCCTTGTGAAAGGCATCCCCTGGTTGGAGGCACCTGGCAGAAAGTGGCTTCCCAGGGGCCCCATGCTGTTCCCAGCTCCCCTCACGCACCTCTGATGGAGTCACCATGTTGCCATAGTAGACTGGCACAAGGTGCTCGTCCTCCTGGCTGTACTGCACCCTCAGGGAGACCCAGGGGGTGAAGGTGGCTCCCTTGAACAGGTCCCGGAACACCCCGCAGTGTTTGGCCACGCGCTGCTTGTGGAACGGGCCACTGGTCCTCTCCCACTCAGCCCTGACATCCTCGAGGGGAATGAGCACTGCAAGGAGAGAGGGAGGATGCAGAGGCAGCATCTGGACACCCAGAGCAGCTGGAGCAGGAAGGGAGGTGCTGGGGCACTGACCAGTCCGGAGCCGTGCCGCTCGTTCCATCTCAACATTCTGGCGGTTCTCCCTCAGGATCCTCTTCCTCTCCTTGATCTCCTTTGCCCGTGACAGCCTCTCACGTGGCAGGCCAATGTCTGTCTGGTGCTCTTCAGGGAGGGGTGGAAAGAGAGGAGGTGAAATATGTGAGCACCCAAATCACCTAAACACAAGCCCCTGTGAAATGTCTGGGAGTGTGAGACAGAAACTTCCAGAGATCAGGATCACACAAGGGTTTGGGTTGGGAGGGGCATTGAAGACCATCCACTCCCAACCCTTGCCATGGACAAAGACACCTTGTCTGCTCTCTGTGGCACCATTGGGGTTCCAAGGAATCCCTTCTTTGCTCCATGTCTTTTGACAGGTCCCGGCCAGCCTCCCTCCCTCTGGAAAACTGCCACCCCTTTTCCCTGGAGACATTTGCACTCTGCAGACTTGTACATGGGAAAGAGCTGAGCCTGTGCCAGAGCACCTCAAAGAGTGGTTTGGGCACAAATCCGTACTGCCCAGAGCTGCTGCCCACAGGGTACCTGCAGGGGGGTTGGTGTGTTTGTGGTAGGTGTTCCACCAGTGCGGCTTCCGGCTCTCCCGCTCCGCCTGCCGGAAGTACCGCGTGAAGCTCCGGTACTTCTCCAGCACCTCCAGGTTCCCGACGTCCAAGTCCTCGTTGGGCATCGGCCCCAGCGGGGCTGCCCTCTTCCATAGCACGGCTGGAGGGGAACACAGATCCCAAGGGGTTCAGAGGGAGAGAAAGCAGCCTGGGATGGGCAGAGCATGGACAGGGCCAGAGCCACCCCCACCTCCCACAGCCAGGTCCATGGAGTCACAGGATGGGTGAGGCTGGAAGGGACCAGAGTCATCTGATTTCACCTCTCTGCTCCAGCACAGGGCACAGGATTGTGTCCAGATGGTTCTGGAATATCTCCAGTGAGGGACACTTCAAGCCCTCTCTGGACAATCTGTCCAGGTGGAATTTCCTGGGCATCGCTTTGTGTCCCCGGCCTCTGGTGCCATTGCTGGGCCCCCTGGGCAGAGCCTGGGCCCTGCTCTGCCTCTCCCTGCAGACAGGGACAGACAGGGGTGAGGGCCCCTCTCAGCCCCAGCACCCTCAGCCTTCCCCAGTCCCCAGATCATCTCCGGGGCCCTCCACAGGACCCCTCCAGGAGCTCCGTGTCTCTCTCATCCCGAGCAGCCCAGAACTGGACACTGCTCCAAGGGAGGCTTCGCCAGGGCTGAGCAGAGGGGCAGCATCACTCCCTGACCTGCTGGAAATGCTCTTCCTAACGCTCCCCGGGACACCAGTGCCCTTCTCGTCCCCTCGGGCACAGTGCTGGTCATGGACAGCTCATTGTCCACCAGGACCCCCAGCTCCGTCCCCACAGAGCTGCTTTTCCAGCCGGTCAGTCCCGGCCTGTGCTGGTGCTGGGGTTGTTCCTCTGCAGGTGAAGGACCCTGCACTTGCCTTTGTTGAACTTCAGACAATTCCTCTCTGCCCTTCTCCCCAGCCTGTCCCGGTCCCTCTGAGGGGCTCACAGCACTCTGGGCTATCGGCCACCCCTCCCAGCCTTGTGCCGTCAGCGAATTTGCTGAGAAGGCATCGACCCCTCATCCAAGTCACAGAAGAACAAAGTAAACAACCCCGGGCCCAGCACTGAACCCTCGGGGACACCGCTAGCGATAAGGCCTGGCATTCGGGACACAGCCGTCCGAGAGCACCCTCCCCTTCGCCCCCCTTTCCCCACGGGCTTCGGAGCTCCCCTGGTTCTCCCGTCTCTCACCGGCCGTGCCGAAGCTCCTCCCGCAGCGGGCCCCGCGAAGCGCCGCGCTCAGCAGGGGCGCCGCCATGTTGTGCGCCGCGCTCAGGGAAGGACCCCGTTGCCATCGTGACGGGCGCTGCGCCGCGCACGCCTGGCTTGGAAGGCCCGCCACGGGGCTGCCCCTCGCACCGCCTGACTTGGGCGGTCCCCGCAGCGGGGCTGCCCCTCCTACAGCCTGATTAGAAACGTCCCTAGAGCCGCAGCTGTTCCCTCGCCCCGAGCTCCCCATCCTCGCCCTTGCCCCACTGAGGGAAGTGTCCCAAATATCCCTCATACCGTACGCAGTTCACACCAAGGCTGAGTGCAGGACAAAGCCAGCCCTGCGCCTGCCTTGTTTGTACTCGAGTTCCTGCTTCCCGCAAATCCCTGGGAATCATCTGCCTCTGGTGTTTTACAACCCGCAGAGCCATCCTGCGGTGGCTGCCAGCCCCTCTGAGAACACGGGCTCCTTGTGAAGCTGTTCCCAAAAGGTGGCATTTTAAGAGTCCATCGCTCCCATCAGGTGAGCCACCAGCCAGGCACGGCTCGTGTCAGGACTCTGCAGGAACAGAGTCGCTTCCAGGCGGCATCGCTTGGCACCGACGTTACTCCTACGCCAAAAGACGCTCAGCACTTTCGGAAACGGCACCATGGTGTTACCCAAAGATGGAGGAGGCTGCAGGGCTGTCAGGCAGAGTTTAAACACTGTTTGCTGACCCTGAGGCACAGCAAATCATGCCAGGCTGTGGCATTCAGGCATTATCACCCATCACAGCAAGATAAGAAGTGCACAATATCCTCACCAGCAGCAAGGAAGGAAAATGTCTCCCAATATATCAACTACAAAAAGGAATGGAAAACAACTTCTGTGAACTGAAGCTGCTGCTGCCCAGCACCACGGTCAGACCTTTGCTCTGGCACTGATCAGCTTTTGTTGCTGTTGGAGCTGCAGTGACACCGAGTAAATGCCACAGCCAGCTGTGCCCTGTGCCAGCTCTGCTTCCCCTGTGGCTGGGAGCAGCAGGAAAGGCTGGATGGCTGTGGGATGGGACAGGGATCCCCACGGGATGAGCTGGCTGCCCTACAACACTGCAGAGCAAAGCCAGGGAGGCCACATGAACACAATGAAACACCAAAATCCAACTAATTTGAGGTCTTCTGAGCGCTTCATTCTACTTCTCCCATTACTTTACATAGGATCCGCTGAAGGCAGCGTGTGAAAAGAAAGACATTTTATCTGAAAACATATTTTTGGAATTTATTAGTTCTGTACACAGCTACTGCTGTTCTCATTAGCATATTTTTAACCTGCTCCTCCATCTCCCCAGTGGACACAGGGAAGGCAGAACACTCAGCCTCCTATGGCATCCTGAACTGCCATGGGACCTGAAACACTCGGGAGCCACAAAGAAAGTTTGATTAGTTTATTTAAAATTAAACATTTCTTTTTGTTCAGCTACTGCACATGGAGCCAAACCTTGTGTCTGATCGTTGTTAGTGCCAGAAAACCGATTCAAAATTAGAGACCAACAAGACCAAAGCTGCAGAGAAGCAGCTTCTCAGGTGTTGCCTCAGAACTGCAGGATTTGGGTTTATGCTGAAGCTTTTTACCACTTTAAGCTCAAGAGTTGCCCTTCTCTAGTGTGAAGAGGTTTTATGGTTACTGGACAGAGTTACTGGTGTGGAAAAACAGCAATGATTTTGCTTGGTTGTAGTTGTTGCACTGATTTCCCTGGGCAGCAAGCTGTTCTCTTCCAAGCTAAATTCCTCCTGTTCAATCAGACAGCACTGTGCAAGGCCCAAGTTGTTATCGAGACAAAATTAAGCAAATCAGAGAAAGCTCCTTGGAAATGCATGGGTAGGGAAAAAAAAAATCTGGACACTTCACTTGGGATTGTCGTTTTCTTGACGAATGCCTTTAAAAAACCAGTACAACATCCCAGAAAAATCAGAAGACCCAAGGATGTTGGTCAACTGATTTCTGCCCTCCAATACTGGCTTCATCATTCCAGCTGAAACTTGCAGTTTTTACCACTACATGTGGTTCGTTTTCCTCACCAAATCAACATAAGTAACATTTGTAAAGTGCTTTAAGATAGTGCTAGAAAATGCTAAGAGTGAAAACAGGGGCAGAACATCTGTCATCAGCACCCAGCTGATTATGAGTTGGTTTTTTTATCCTCAGAGCAGCATCACTGTGTTCTCCTTTGACCTCCTATTAACCAAGAGCTGGCACAAAGGGAAAAGGAGTTTGTGCAGGGCAGTGAAAGAAGGAAACCAAAGGAAACACGAGGATTTCTTCTGGGAAAATGCCTGAAGCAGAGCTCCAGAGGAGGAGGGGTATTTACTTCCCAGATCCATCAGGAAAACAGTGCCACACAGACTCACATGCACAGAGCTCTGCAGATGGCTTCACACAGCACAAACATTTGCCAAAGGAGGAGAGAGGTGGGGATAATCTTAAAAAAAAAAAAAAAAATTAAAAAATCAAGACACCGATGCTTTTTTTGAGGGGAGGACTAACTGCTCACCAGAAGCTACTGCCTGAGGGCTGTCAACTACGTTGTAGTAAAGTCCTGCCACCTTTTCCAGTTGACAGGAACTCCTCTCTAGTTAGCAGCTTCACAAAAGCAATCCTTGTATAAATCCATAAAGCTTTCCCAGATTTTTAAAAGGTTAATTTTACCATTATAATTGCACTTTAAAAACAGGCATCAATCCCTACGCACTCGCCCCATAAACCTCCTCCATTTATAAAAGAGGAAAAAAAGGCTACAATTATTCACTGTCCTACAGCTACAGGATTCAAAGGTTTGATTTAGGTGCCTGAAGGAAGGATGCAAACACCCAATTTTCAGGGCAGGGCAAGAGTGCATTTTAAAAAACCTGCAGGCTTCACAGCTTGGCTTGCATTGGCTTCAGGTGCTTGTGGAAAGATTCATGAACCTGCAAGACAACAAGACATTGGTTACAAGGTCAGCTTTGATCTTTGAAACAGTTTTACCTCCTCACATCTTGCAGTGTGTTTGTGTACTAACGAAATTTGAATCAGAGGCACTTTGGAGATTAAGAACAGCCAGATAACTCCTGTATTTCAGGGTCTACATGATACAAAGCATGAGGATATAAAAACAAGCCTGCCCACTACCTTTCTTTTAAGAAAGAAGTGCAAGATTTATATCCGTACAATTGTTTGGCATTTTAATTAAAAGAAAACTGGTACAGGTTTCCTAAGAGGCTGTAATGAAGCTCCTAAGCCCCACGGACTTCAGAATTACAGAACACTGAGCAAGCTGTGGTGGGATTTAACTCCAGCTGCAGCCTCTGGCAGCCCATTGCAGGAGGTACAGTCTGCCTTCCTCAAATAAAGGTACCAGGAGACAGGATTTACCAATCTGGCTGATGGAGCAAGGACACTTCAGTTTATTTTAGCTCAGCTGCAGCTCCAAGACTAGACCAGATATACAACCTCTGACACCTAAGTACTACAGGGGAGCAATTTATTTTCTCCTCCACTCACTGCTACTGCCTGAAGACTGGAAGATTTGCCAGAAAATGAGCAAGGCTTCCACAGCTACTGTCACTAAGCAGAATCAACAGTAAGTGATAATTGCTTTTGAATTCACTGAGATAATTCAGTTGTTTCTCTGTGGAGTGCACCATTTCCTCCCTCAACTGAGAAACTCAAGAGATCCCACAGGGATGAATGCAAGGTACACCTGAGAGAGAAACTAGAGAGAGCAAACTGAAAGTAGGTTGTTAGTTTTGGTCCATTACTACTTGTGAGTTTTCTCCCCCCCTTCCTCAATTATCTGCTGAGATCACTGGAGCATAATTAACAACCCTAACCTGAGTTATTTCTCTGGTCATGTGAATAGAAGAAAAGAGGTTTCTTTACCTCTGTTTTGTTCAGTGGGGATTTCTTTGCCCACTCAAACATGTTCTCGTAGACGTTGCCATCGTAGCGGCCAAGCACAGATCCCAGATGGACATCATGGAAGTCAAAGGAGTCCACCAGTGCCACTGCATTGGGACGAATGACAGCCAGGAGCTCCTTCACATGTTGGTTCACTTGGGTTATTTGGGCACTGGTCAAGATACCAGCCTGGAGAGGGAAAAAAAGGATTGCACAAGTCACAAATCCTTCCCTTCCCCAAGGTCTCACACAGGTCAGCTTTCCCACACACAAAAACGCAGCAGTTTGTAAAACACCAAGGATTTTTTTCTTCACTAAATTATTAAATTGGGAATTTGCCAGAGTGAACAAGAAGAGGAGATGCCCTCCATATTGTCCAGCTATTAATCCTGGGTGGGAGACTCACTCTGTGAGTACCTTTAAGTTAACTGCAGCAGCTTTCTTGGAGAATATGCATATAAGGATATTAAATTGTGCCTGGCTTCATGGAAATTTTTAGTAAGCAGCAAAGAGGAAAATGGGAAGACAAACATACCATGTCTGCCTGAAGAGCAAACAAAACACTGCTGTACAAATGCATTCTCAAACTGACAGAATGAAGAGAAGAAAAGCAATGCCTGACAATGTAAAGCCATTCACTGAAGGATGGGTTAGAATTTGGAGCAAAAATCCCTTTTGAGGGATATTAGTTGTGGAGCACGTCTAACTGCAGCTCCTTTGTTAATTCCTTGTTTTTTAACACACAGCAGCTGGTCACCAACTGGAAACCATTTCAGCTAAACCTTGGTTTCCCCATCACAAGGGAAACCCAACAAGAGCCTTCCAGCACACCTGCACCGTTAATGACCTTCTGACAGCCAACAGCCAAGAACTTACACCTCTAACATCCATACAGCTTGGCATTTGAAGCACATTTGCAAGCAGTGAGCCTGGCTCCAGAGCTGTGGAGTGCTGGGGAAGACACTAACCTGCAGGAAATCGCCCGCGTTCCTGCCGATGCCGAACAGGGCGTACAGGAGGCACAGGTCGGTCAGCACGGCGCGCACGGCGGCGTCACTCACCTCGGCCAGCTTGGCTGTGAACAGCTTCACTATCACATAGTGACAGTGGGCCTGAGAAAACAAACAGGGTCAGTCAGGGCCACAGGAGGATGAGGAGATCTCACATTTCTTTAGCAGGCACATCACTGACCTCTGATGCCCGCACTAGATCAACAGAAGTTCTGTTCCAGGCATCCTCCTTGCTCCTTCTGTGGTTCAGCTCAGCTTGCAGATTCTTGGCTGCAGATTCTACAAGCCTGTTTCATATGAAGAAGAAAAACAGTTTACATAATAACACCACATTAACAGTATGACATACACTGAATTCATACACGTCAGTCATGGCACATGAGCTCAGAATTCTTCTCACGTGCCATGAGTGAAGACAGATACTGGAGTGACAAGTTGTGCCTCTAAAACACCAATAATCACTGCTGCAGCTACAACACAGCTACAGAGGGGTAAGAGGACTTCTGACAGCACACATATGGTGCTTCAATACACAAGTAGGTGTCTGTTCTGCTCTCCCACTTCCCTCACAGTGAACTTTAATATCAGGATTGTTTCTCTCCAGAGAGATCTCTGAGTAATTTGATATTTTAAGTTTGAATATACTTTACACATAAATAAGAAATAAGATACATCCCAAAGGAATGGGGAGCAGAGTAACCAGGCTATGAGGAGCCTCCTACAGCCTCAAAGCACTTAACCCTGGCCCCAACCCAGTAAAGTGTGTGTCACTTCCTGAAAACAACACACGGATCAAAGCTTCACCAGCCATGCCTCGAGAATCCAGCACAAACAGGGCAGTGCATCACCACCACCTCACCCAGTTTTCTTTGGCTCAGCCCAGTCAGTGTGAGCTCACCGGGCAGCACGTGACTTGTAGGCCTCCACCAAGCTGGTGGGGTCGTTGATCCTCACGGTGACAGTCCTGGCAGCCACGTGCTGGGGCTGGATGCGCTGCCTGGAGAGGTCGTTCAGGTAGGACACCATGCCAGTGACCTGCTGTCCAGAGGTCACCTGGGTGTAGCTTTTCATAAGGAACCTGGAAACAGAGACAGCAGATGGCAGCTCTTACTCATGAGTTATTTGAATGGACAAAAGTCATCTCACTGAGGTTCAGGCCAGAAAGAATGGTTGTAGGCACACAATTATCTGTCAAAAATGGGGTAGGGGACAAAAACATGACACAAGTTTCGTGGTAATAAAGACACTTCTTGTCATCACTTTGTCACCAAATTCACTGCCAACCAGTCAAATAAGAGACTCCTTAACACCAATTAAGTGTTAAGAAGGGCATCATTTATTACAGGTGCCCGGTTGCATGGGGCTAACTCCTCCCTGTGTGCATATGACTTTTTACAACTGCGTTGCTTACATACAGTCATTACATGCATATTATAATTAAATCATGACCATTAAATCCTCCCCAAGTTCCCAGATTCAGTCCTTGTTTTGGCTGTAGCTGTATTCCTAAGCCAGATGTCTCCCCCTTATCTTCCAACTGTCCTTGCTGGCATAGCAGATTCTGTGTGCCTTGTTTCTCTGCTCAAAATTACACAGACACAGCCGAAATTGAATTAACCCTTTGGGTATCAACTTCAGCCACAAGACCATGAGGAGAGGCTGAAACATCCCTGTGAGGAGCTCCCATACCTGGCTGTCTGCAGCATCATGACAGTGTTCTCTCCCTCGTAGGTGCAGGACGGGGTGAAGGTGACATAGATGTCAGGAATGCCACTGCAGCGGGAGTAGCCGTGCCCACCACAGGCCATCCGACATTCCTCAATGCCAGCATTGGCAGTCCAGGAGGTGAACGCCTTCAGCCCTGCTGTCAGGGCGTGCAGCTGAGGGGCAACAGCAAAGCCAGGTTTATTTTCAAGTCTTAGCTTGCATACATACATGTTAAGGACTGCAACTCCCAGAAAAAAAAAGTAGAGTCAATACAATTCTTGTGCTGTTCCAAAGGGTCTTGTTTTTCTTGAAGGAACTCTTTGTTGAGACAAGTATTTATATGAAAGCCTTTGTACATGGAAAGACTTCTTTTAAGTACACCATTTCTTCTGCCCCTACACATTTTATGAATGGCTGTTTTCAACTGCCCATTGTCACAAGCCCTAACAGAAAATTAACATTTTACAACCCTGACCCCTCAATATAGCACTGATACTTTAATCAACACACCTATTCTACCCCAGGCACATGGAAGAACATTTAAGAAGTTACAGCACAAGCACAAGACCAGTCTTAACTCCCAAACAGTATCCACCATTCCTGGAAATGCACCTTTTGAATAAAAATATATTCCCAGTAGCTTTCTCACTGTGCGTTACTCCCTGTTTTTTATAGAGTGCTAAATGAATAGAGCAAATAAATGTCACCAGCACACACTAGACTTAGGGGCTTCTGAAACTACAGAAGTAGAAGACATCTCATGAGTGAAAGCCAAAAAGGCTCAATGCCTCTTTTTCCACGCTGCAAAGAAACCTCACAACCAAAATCAAACCAAATCCAACCAACACTCTGGTTTCCAGAGGACACAGTACCTCTGGCAGCTCACTGAGGTCCCCCTCGCTGATGTCCCCACTGATACGATGATAGGTGTCCTTTATGTAGGCTCCCACAAAATGGAAGGCGTATGCTGTTGCCAGGAGAGGGAAGAGTTTGTATTGTTGGGTCTGATAATCCAGGATCTGGGGTTCTGGTTCCCTAGAGCAAAACACAGATGAGTTAGCATGTCAGTGGTAGCAAATTGTTGCAGAAATCCCATTAATCCCTACTCTAAGTATGTTCACCATCCATATCATGACAGACTCTCTAAGACCATCCAGCAAAAGCTTCTGGCAGGGGAGGACATTCTGAGAATGGAAGATTATGCACTCCCCAGGACAAACAGTGTTTTGAAACCATACTGAGTGCCAAAGCAAATGTCAGCCACAGCCTCCATTCCTCCCAGCACTTCAGAATTTTCCCCCAGCAGTTCAGGCTGCCCTGGGTCTCCCTGCACTCACCCTGCCTTCAGCTCAGACTGGTGTCTGACGGCGCTGTAGCGAATGGCGATGGTGCAGGCGCGGGACAGCGAGCGAGCAGAGTCACCCACGATGAGGGAACGGATGAACACCATGGTCCCATAGGTCAGCTTGTCACTGACTGGTTTCACATAGGTGCCATCTGGTTCAACCTGCCAAAAAAGAAAAGATTTTTTTAAAAATACAGCCTGTTGATTCATGACGTTTCCTCCCTTTTACATGTTCACACTCTAAACTCATCAAGCAGCATTTACAAGCCACCCACAATCCTTTCAGTGCAGTACTCAACCTCACAGGAGCACTCAGCATGCCCATTTCTAACAGCAGATCTGAAACTCACTGCTTTACCTGGGCGTATTTCATCAGCATGTTTTCCCGAGGAATTCGGAAGTTGTCCATTTTCAGGTAGCCATTATCCATTTCATCATAGCCAAATTTGGGGCCAATGTCACCCACTGTAATACCTGCCATAGACAAAGCCACTTGCATTAAGAAATAGGAACTAAATACCATGTAAGGGGTTCAAGCCTTCTCCAATAAGGAGATTGTTTAGTTTTCTAGCAAGTCCTGGCAGTGTTATATGAGTCAATAGGGACCTTAATCTTTTTGATGGAAAAGTGGTGTCCTGGTTTTGTATGGAATAGTGAAATTATCTTCCCAGTGGCTGGTACAGTGCTGTGTTCTGGATTTAGCATGAGAACAATGTTGATAACACACTGATGGTTCAATTGTTGCTGAGGAACCCTTGCATCAGGTCAAGGACTTTTCAATTTCCACATTGCCCCAACAGTGAGGAGGCTGGGGGACACAAAAAGCTGGCAGGGGACACAGCCAGGACAGCTGATCCCAGTTGGACAAAGGGATATTCCCCATCATGTGGCATCATGCTGAACAATAAAACTGGGTGAAGCCAGCTGGGGGAGGATGACAATCTCCTGTTCAGGGACTGACTGGGCATCAGTCAGCTGGTGCTGAGTAATCACACACTGATCACTTGCTCTGCATATTCTAGTATTATTATTATTATTGCTGTTATTATTAATGTCTCTTCCTTTTCTGTGCTATTAAATTGTCTTTATCTCAGCCTATAAGTTTTACCTTTTGTACAATTCTTTCCCCATCCCTCTGTGAGGAGGAAATGGCTGTGTGTGTTTAGCTGCCTGGTGAGTTAAACCATAACAACTGGACATCAAAACATGGGAATCTCCATCACTTCCATGCAGCCCTACTATCCACTCACTGCAGGAGCTGTCTCTAAAGTTCATCCAGCTCTCTTCCAGCTAAAGAATGATAAAAGCTCTTCTTCCCCTTTCAGAAAGCAGGATGTGCTGCTCATGGAATGCATAGCTGGGAGACACTGGGGCAGAACCAAATCCCCAACTAAACTTCACAGGGGCAGAATCAAATCCCAAACCAAACTTCACACTGAAGGCCCGGTAGGAAAGATGATTTAGTTGTAGTTCAGTCATAAGACTCATTTAAGCCCTGTGATCTACCAGCTGAATTCAGCTAATGAAATAAGTCATGGACTTTTAGCAAGACACAGCAGCTATATACAGTGAGAGAAAAACAGATTGAATCTATTTCCTGAGTGTGAATCTGTACCTGGCAGAGGTTCATGTGTGCCCAACTGCCTGATGGGGACAATGAAGGCGTGCAGGCCTTTGCACTGGCCCTGGGTGTAGAGCTGTGCCAGAACAATGGCGTGGTTCGACGTCTTCCCAACTGCAACAGGAGCAGGAGTCAGCACAGAAACACAGTCAGGCACACTCACACACACAGAAGTCTTTCTTCTGAGATAACTTCATCACATCATGCACTAGAAAACCAGACTGACCCCACTGCATGTCACCCCAATCGTACAGCTCTATGACAAAGTGTCACTCAAGTCAACAGAAGCTGCACAGCACAATTTTCTTGACTATAAAACACCAAGTCCTTGGCACATCTGCCAGTGAAGCTGAAGGAACTATAAATAACTTGGTACAAGCAATCAAAAATTACACCAAATCCACAGCGTGAATGGTTCTGAGCAACAGTCCAAAGCACACAGTCAATATTTAGCAGGCTCTGATAAATCTGCTTGTTATGCAAGAGTGAGTGGCCTTCAGCCAACTCTTTGGATCAACTTTCCGCTATCACACATGGCATCACCTCCCTGAGTTTTTCCATACACCTTCCAGATTCAGACACACTTACGTCCACCTGGCCACCACTTAATGGAGGTGACAGTGGGGCTGTTGAGGATGAACTCCTGTGTAGAGGGGTCGTAAGTGGCTGTAGTTTCCAGTCCCCGAAGATGAGTCCCTGGAAACAAGCAAACACATTGTTTTGGCAAGAAGTCAGTCACAAAACAGAGACAAGGACAGAACTGGGCAATGGAAAGTGGAACTCCAGTAGTAATGTTTAAATTTTAACTTTGCTTTCAGATTACATATATATGTAAAAAGCTAAATATCAACAAATTAAGGAAGAACAAGTGAGAGCCAGACCACATTCTGGGACCAGAAGCCAATTCTCAGAAAACATTGATTTTTTTCCCCAGTGGTCTAAGACTAGTTTTCCAAGCACCTCCAATCTGACACCTTTTTACTATCACACACCAGAAGCCCTCCGTTAAAATTTTTCACAGCAATACACTCACCTGAATTTCACTAAAATGCAATCTGATTAAATTGCAAAATAAAATCATCCAGTCCTCAGCCACAGGAGGAAATAAACAGTGCCCATCACCTCTTCATTCCCTCATCAAGCCTACATTCTCCTCACTTGATGGAGATGACCTCCCAGAAGAGATCATCCATAGCTCCAAGACAGCAAGTAATGGCATGTGTATGCCAGGTACTGATGTAGGTAGATGAAGAGACTGCAAAAAGACAGAGGAAATGCCAGGAACAGTCTTTGTCTTCTGCCCCCAATGCTTCACTTCCCACACACCTGTCTCAGAGCAGTGGCACTGCCCCTGAATGCCTTAAAAACTCCCCAAATCACCGGGCCTACTTGCTTAAACTAGACAAGCTGTGAACACTCCTGAGAGTCTGGACTGACAGGGCAGGACAAGAGCTCCAACAGGAAACAGAAGATCTCCTTGCAGCAACCACGTTCCCAAAGCATGGAGGTAATGGCAGACTTCCATAGGCAGCTCAACACAGACTTACTCTGCTGGCAAAGGATCTTCAAACCTCGCTAGTTCCAAGAGATTCTCCTCAGACTTGCAGTTACTTTATGCTTCACACAGTCTCTACATTTCCCTTCAACACAAAGGTGAATCCTGCTCATTTTTAGAAAATAATTCTCATCTGACACTCTGAGATGATCAAAATTAAAGTTTCCTAAGGCAGAATATCCTCCCTTTAAAACCTGAATTAAAGGTGTTGCAATCACAATACTGCTGGAGTTATCAAAATCCATTTCAAAGCTTGAAAGCAAAGGAGAAGCAACAAAAAACAAAGTCAGTTTGAGACAGAGAATTCAAAAAGCCCAACACATTTCATGGTCAGTTAAAAAGAACACACGGGAGTGAACTAAGGAGAAAAAGCTCCCCACAGAACATGAGCACTGGAACCAAGTTAATCCTGACCCATTTGATCCAAGGTTAATCCTGAGGTGAACAAGCAACTCTTAATTTTTTGGCATCTCTTTTACCACCTCAAAGCTCTGTCCTTTTATCTTTACACTGAACATTAATTAAAGCAGAGCTCAAACTGGAAAGAACAGCAAGTGCAAAATGAACAGATGCCACCAAACTGACAGCACCAGTGATGGGCAGTAATGATACTGGTTTGAATGCACAAGGAGCACCCAAGCTGCTCATTTACAGAGCTCCAGACATCAAACCCTCCCTTTGGAGGAACAGAGGGAAGCAGCACATGGCATAATGCTCTATGAACCCTTCCAGAGGCTGTTCACTTTTCCCTACAGCCACAGCTGCATGTGTAAAACAGTGGGATACACCCAGAGTGCTCTTCCCAGGCACAGGAATCCTCTGTACACAAAGCCATTCTTTAAAAGAGCATTACTGAATGTACTGTACCATGGCCCATTTCAGTCTGGGCATAAGTGCCAATGATCTCCAGGTTCCAGGCAGGCATGAAGAAGCGATCCTGCTGCTCTGGGGTGGCCTGGGTGAGAAGAGTGGGCAGGAACATGCCCAGGTGAAGGTCCAGGGGCTCAGGCCGTCCACGGTGAACAAAGCTGTGAAGAATTGTCATGGGATGGGAGCGTGAAGGGAATGTTACGGGAGGGAAGCAAGCATGAGGATTCATGGTGGAGATTCAGGAAGAGACAAAAAGAGAAAAAAATGATTCATGTGTCAATCAGAATTCAGTAAGTGTACTTTAGAAAGCCAGAGCACTGTCCTTTTCTCAGGCCTGAGTAATAAGAAATTGCAGTCACTTTGAAATAAACATGCTGCAATGGAGTTCTTTGTAATTATGCAGAAAATGCATTTCCAACATTCCCCTATTTTTGATGCATTATGATTGACTAAAAAAAAAAAGGATGAATCAAAACCAAATGATGGACCAGACCTGGTTTGAACATCAGAGCATCCCTAAGTTCGATGGGCTGAAGCAGTCAGCTGAGAATGTCAGCTTGTTGGAGATGTGATGTCGCTGAATGCAGTGTGCTTTCAACCAAATATAGGAAGTCAATCTCCTTTTTTTTTTTTTTGTTTTGCCATGTTTTGAAGGTAGAACCTGGTGGAAGTCCCAGTTTATTCAGCTAAACAAGTTAGGTTTTCAAGGAACTTTCCTTTTTTTATAAAAAGGCAAATCCTAACTGGCTGCACTATTTACTCTAATTTTTTTAAATTAAGTATCAGACACAATTAGTGTACATAGCATTTCAAATCAGCTCCCTTCAGCTTCTGCTATTTTAAAGAACTTTCTTAAAAGGACAGTGCTCTGTATGTGTAAGTCAAAGTCGTGAACATGAACAACTTGGGAGGAAAGCCAACATTTTTCAATCCATAAATCACCAGCACAAATTATCTCCAATTACACATATTTCATTAGAATTACTTTTTCTCCATGTTCTGTCAAACATCACTGTGAGGTAATTAAGTGGTCTATTAAGTTTTTCAAGAAAAAGAATTAATTCACCATTAAATCTTAAAATATTGACGCCTTTGAGTATTAAAATAACAGGGACAGATTAAGGACCAGTACCCCCATCTGACTCACCTATGTATGAAATAAATTTAATTGGACTTTAACAGGAATATATATAGATATATATTTAAATGATAAGTATTAGAGAAAGAGCACTGGTCTGAGCTTGGCTCAAACTCATCTGACATTCTTAGCAAAGTGGGAACAATGCATCCTTGTGTTCTCTAAATACACATTAACATGAACTAGTTTTGTCCCTAGGGCTTCCCAAGAACTGTTTTTTGATATTCTCAGACTCCTATAAACAAATTCAACTATGTCCAATAAACCCAGCAGCAAGGTTTTCTAAGCTTTCTGACTGCACAGTGACCAAGCCCAACAGGGACTAATGACCTACCAGGAATACCAGATTTTAAGTGAGTTCAGTACTGGTGAGAAGTACACAGCTGACAGCCAAGGAGTGACAAAAAAACCCCATCTTATTGACCAGCAGTAGTTATAAAACTAGATAGAAACAGCACAGTATTTTCAGTTCTTCACTGAGTAACTACCCATCCAGGACAGAGTTCAATTCGATAACCCAGAGGTCTGTTTCCCCATCACCAGATTTTAAACATCAGGATTAAATTAAGCAAAGCTCAGTGACAATTACTGCAGCAGCTTCACTGATGAAATATCAGATACTCAACATTCACAGCAGGAATGCTAAATGTTTGCATTTTAATTATTCAGCATATAAAGTATATCTACTTCACTCTATAAGCTCTATTTAGAGTCAAAATACCAATTTAACCATTAAACAACATGACAACTGTAAGGAAATCAACAATCACCAGGCAAGAAAATGCAACGATCTAATGTGAAATCAGAAGTAAAACCAATCACTGCAGTGTGGATGTGACTGATTTCAAGCAGCTGATGTGAGAAAGCAAATAAGGCCAGCAGGCACTGATTGTTGCCATCCAGTTATCTCTCAGCTTCTGGTGTGAGCAGGACAGAAGAGAGGATTTCTTCCACTGAGTCTTCTACAAATGTTTCAGCAGCTGTAACTGAACAGCCAGGCAGCTGGCATTGCCATCCAGCAGTGTCCAGACTTGACACCTCAGGCTTTCCCACTTCAGATGCCAGCACAAGCACTGGAGTCCTTGTTTGTAAACTATTCTTGCTGGTATTTAACAGCCACAATTCCAGGTTCTGCGCTAAAAGACTGTTTTTTGATCCATTAAATGTTTTTTCATTTGAAGCAGTGAAAGTTGCTTTCAACAACAGCAGGAATAAGATGTTTTTTTTTCTTTGTAAACAAGACCTTTCCAGGAAGCTGTACAGCTGCAGTGGAGCAGCATCTGGAAGAGAAGTGCCTGGAGCAAAGCATACCTGACTTGCAACCCAAAACTCACAATCTCACCATGCTCCACTGCTCCTACAGGAATGCTCCTGACCTGTTTCTGCAGGCCAGCCATGCACTGAGGGCTCTGGCATACATGTCCCAAAATCAGGCAAAAGTAAAAAGCACAGTACTGTTCATTGACACGTTCATACTGGTTCAAGTGAAATTCAGACTCTCAGGGCTTAGAACAACCTCATCATTTCAAACCAAAGGTAACAACTACCAATGCAGAGATCAGCTAAGAGGTGCATTCTGGAAAAGACCAAAACGAATCCTGGGATTGTCAGGACGTGAAACGAGGCAGCTGTCTGGCTAGAGACATCAACCATTAACTGAGGAATTTTACCTTTCCCCCTTTAGATTGACCCAGGGAACAGTAACAATTTACACACTGGAGTTAGAGAAAAGAGGTTACCCATTGATCCCTGAAGGCAACTAACCATGTCCCATTTCGGTTTGGGCGTAGGTGCCAATTATCTTGACTCCACGGACCAGGGGCAGCCACTTCTCCTTCTGAGCAGCAGTCGTTTGGGTCTCTATGGTTTTGTGAAACATGCTGAAGTGGAGACCCAAAGGTTCAGGATAATTGCCCAAGCATGTTCTACAGGAGAGAAATAGAGGGATCTGGATCTCAGTCTTACTGTTACCATGAACCTGAAAGGCTTTTCTCCAACTGGAGCATAAGATAAATAATCTCTTTGCCTCATTCAACCTTTTTTTTTTTTTTTGGCCCACAAGCAAGCTCCAAATGTGGAGACATCAGAAGCAATGCTAGTGGGGAAACAGATGTTTCTTCCAGGCATCTTCTTCACCCCATGAATCCTGCTGTTGCTATGTAACTGGAAAAATATTATTCTACAAAGGTTCATGAGGAACTCGAAACTAAGGACATGAAAACAAAATTATTTTCTCCCCAGTCTCTCAGGTTTTGTGGGAATAAATCCCACTGCTGCTGGTAGCCTACAACTAGGGCATTATTAGTTAGAAGAACTATGTATTAAAAATGAAAAGGTTTCTTTGGTGAGTTCTTTTTGGAACAGCTCTGTATTACCTGCAGCTGCTTCTATCAGTTGTGAGATCTGGAACTCACCTTCAATTAAAATTACCATTACAGTCCAGTGCTGGAGGGAATGGAAATTAAAAACAGACATATAAGGTGTGCTTCACCAAAGCAGAAGTTATTTCATGAAAGAAAATTCTAATCATCTAGCAGCCACAATGGCAGGCAAAGTACATTCTCAATTAAAACATCTTCCCTTCTGCAGCTTAAGCAGTTCTTCTGTAGCTTCTTCATCTTTAATCTACTGTACACAAATGTTTACTCCATCTAAACTCTGAGATAGAGGAGGAAAAAATGAGCCCTCTGCATAAATACCATAGGGGATGTCCTACACATAGCTTGTCAATTACAGCAGCATTTCTGACTGGCATTTTGCACCATGCAGAGGGTAAATAATTGATAATTTAACAGCAGGTCCTGTACAGGCTGTGAAAACCAGCCTCAGAGTGAGACAAAGCACCACTGAACTGCATGTTGCCTGTTTTAAATGAACAAGACTAAATGAGCCATGGATTTTTCCAGGACCAAAACTATTGTAATCAAGTAACCTAATGCTGGTGATTAATGTATTAACTGTGCTTTAAGTTGGTGTGGGTGCAGGTACAGTGTCTTAAGTTCCTGGCATCAAGGCACACAGTTCTTTCACCAAAAAATACTCTCTTCCCTACAGAAGCATATGTTACCAAAGCTGATGCTTTCAGGGTGACCAAAGGGCTTAAAAATGCTGCAAGGACAGCAAGAGAGAACTTTTCAACACTCTTGTGGTTTCCTAAGTGGGTCATTCTTTTAGCCCAGGACCTAAACAGCAACAGCAGCACCCTTTTCTTTCTCACTGCCTGCAGCACAATTATTCAATTATTGTGCACCTACTCCCTGGGCCCAAAAAGGACAAATCTACAGAGAGAAAATGAGTGCTGACTTTGAAACACAAAGTTTCAGGGCAGTTTGGGAAGAGCTTGAATGGGTCTTTGCATATTTTCAACAGTCATTGAAAGAAGTTGGGGAAAATGTGCAGCCCATGCTTTGCTATCAGAAAAATCAGGTAAGCCATTGCTTCTTTGAAGGTAATGCTCCAGGAAAAAGTTCCAGAAATCTTCTGAGAAGTCACACCAGCAACTTTCACTGCCTATGAGGTAGTTTAATCACAAGTGCCAGATATTCATGATTAACTATCACTTCCTCTGACAAGAGGAAGACAACAGATGTTTTGCAAGTGGATGCTTTAAAACCCCTGTGTCAGGTCATGATGTTTCAGCAGCCAATCGTGCAGAATTTTAACAGCTTCTTGCATTAACTAAGCTGAAAATTAAATTACAGCAGAAACTGCTCATCTCTGCATACTCCACACTGAAGATTTAGAATTTCCTTAATGTGCCTTTTAACAACTTGAATGACAATGAGATAATCCTGTTTTCCTCAAGACACAGGGCAAACAGAAGAGGTACCAGCTGTGAAGGGAGGAACAACAGGTTTTCTCCTTTTCCTTTCTCTGAACTCTTACTGCTTCCCAACACAATTTCAACACTCCCAGCACCTGGATTCCTGGATTGGCTGTTCTCCAAAGGCTGAAGTGTTCAAATACTCTGCTCCATCAAGATTGATGGTGGCAGTGACCATCTGATCAATGACCAGCTGCTCTGAAGTCAGCCTTGCTATAACAACCAGTGTCACAATGAGGCTGCAACTCCAAATCCACTTCTGGGAGAAGGCTGTGTAGTAACATGTGCTTTGGCAATATAGATCTTCTCAGATTTCACAGCAACCAGTGCCACCCACACAGTAAAAGGCACTTATGTGACAGGTGTGTCACTGTCTCAGAGTGCACAAGGACGACAGAAGCAAAGTCTGTGTGTTCACAAAGCTACAGGAACAACTGCAAAGCCACTCTCAGGCTGCAGAACTGGGTCACAGAACAGGGGTATTTACTTTACATTAGTCTGTGTGCAAACTTTTCTGTGTGCAGTTCTTGAAGTAACTCCCTCAAGGACGGGCAGGAAGGGTCATCCCAGTGGAGAAGGAGCACGAGCTGTGTTTGAGCTGTGCTAAGTGGGCTTTTCAGGGCTAACAACTGCTATGGCAATGAGCTCCTGTTCCAGCTGTATCAAAGTAAGATCAAGCCAGACTCATCCACTCGGCATTAATTTAGCAGTGGCAAGTAGGGCCTATAACAGAGTTTTTCTACTTTGATTTGCTCAAAGCTACTCCAGGTCCAAATTTAGAGATGGAAGAACAAATTCCAACAGGGAAAGTGCACACTCATGCAATGCTTATGAACACAGGAATCATCTGGTGACCAGCAGCTCTCAAATCTTCTCTTCTTCCATGACCCAGTTTGTCTCAATTGTTTTTTCACGTCTTTATTTAATCCCATTTTCCTCAATGAAGGTTAATTAAAGTTGAAGGTGAATTAAAACTGAGCAACTCGCTCTCTTCCAAGAGTGTTGGAGCATTACACCAGAAACATTTCCCATTTTTCATGCTGACTTACATTTTGCTGCAGTTAAGACTGTAAAAGAAATCTGAAATATTGGCACTTTTATGCTGATGGCCTTCAAAGCTGTAGTCACAACAGCTGCAACTGCAGTGTGGACATAGAAGAATTGCTACATGAAAAGCAATTAATTATATTAAATAGAGCCTCATGATTTGGAGTCCAACAAGCCCTTTGGAAACAGGAAGGAGGAGCATTCACTTGGACATGTCACAGCAGCAGCAGCAATTGTTTAAGTATATCTTCAGGGCAGTGAAGGAAGCAGCATTTCTCCTCACCTACTCATAAATCAAGCTATAAAGTTGTTGAGTCATGTGCAAAGCTACCTAGAGATGTTTTGTCACTTTAGGAAACCTACAGGAAAAAATGCTTCAAAATTGCCTGTGTAAATCTGTCCCTGCCTTTTGGGGATAACTGACAAAATTTCTTAAGCTTCCATAAGTAGAAATGTCAATCACAATAATAGAACTTGACATCTGAATCAAGGGCATCAGTCTATTTCATAAACTTCATTTGAGGCAAGTTGCAACACCATATCCATTCAGCTTTCAGTTTGGAAAAATGAGTAAGCCCAAACACACTTTCTCCAGGTCAGCTTTTACACTAATGAAGTCACTTCCAGTTAGCACCAATTAGCATGTTTGGATATGGGACAAAAATAAACATAATTTTGTCAGTTGGGTGCAGCTCACCAAATTTAAAAAATATTTAACACTCAACAGGTGGGAAAGTGAGGACAGATGTTAAAATGCAAATGAAATCAAAGGATGAAAAAACAATCCTTTGATTTCATCCATGTTTTAAGCAGCAGCAAGCCCACATCCTCCCTTGCCAACACCACACATTATAGTAAAGAAGACATTTCAGAGTATTAATAGTGTACAGTTCTTAGAGCAAACACACTTCACCTGTAGGCAAGAAGTTTATGCACTGCTCTTCATTCTGTTACATGTTATTACAGAATAAATGTGGTATATAAAAGAAATAAAAAATGGCAAATACAGTCAGTCTACAGTAACTGCAATTATATTTTGAAATCCTGAATGGCTGCAATTAGATTTTACCTTGGAAAAAATAAGCCTTCCAGTTGGTTTTGGACTGTGAATTCTAGTCACACCTGATCATTCATGTCACACTAGATATGGAGGCACTATTGGTATCTGTATGAAATGTTACACTTTCACCCACTTCAGAATTGCTGACTCCAGTGTAAGTTTATGGGAGGGTAAAACTAGAATCTCTCACTTGACTACTTCAGAAAAGTTTGTTTTCATATAATATTGTCATTAATGCTACAAAAAGACAGAAAATTTTAACAAATTTTCCATCTGATAGACTGGATAGACTTTGCTGAATTTTCTCTGTAGAAATAAATAAATAACTGAAGAAACTTCCCTCTTACTTTGAATAAACCTTGTGTAGGAAAAAAAATTAATTATTAACTTTGGCTGTGCAGTATCTGAATAACCCACTACTGTCACTGAACTTGTTCCCTGTTATCACTGTCCACTAATGATAACTTTCAAATTATTTACATTACTTCCACAAGAACTGTCATGACACAGGTCAGTGTAGACCAGTTTCTCTGAAAGTAAAACCACAGTGGACAAGATTATTTCAATTTCCTACTGCCAATGGTGATGCCCTGGGGCCCATGACAGCTTTTCTACAAAACCAGTCAGAGGGGGCTTGTGATTGATTATTTAATGTGCCAGAGGATATATCCATGGGACTACGACAGATTTCTACATCTGTGTAATCTCTCTGTTATCAGCTTCTGTTTGATTAAATCACAGAGTTTAACAGAATTAGGGGGAGAAATAATTCAAAATCAAGAACTGAGTTCTAATTCCCTCTAGAAGGAATGAAAACTCAAATGTAAAGACAGTCTTATTTTCATTAACTTGATCCAAAGTTGGTACTATCAGACAAACCAAAGGTCAGATAGAACAAAAAGCCTCTGGGTCAAAGAACTTCTGTAGCATCAGGAGCTTAGGGAAGGGGCACAGAATAAACAATTACAAACAAGAACTTATAAGCCATCTTGGAATATTTTCAAGTATCCCTGCAATGTGACTTTACTGGGTCTAAGTGCAAAGTGAAGTAATCAGCTTTTAGAGATTTCATTAGAAGTTTAGTAGCCCCAAACTCATCAGATCTATTCAGATTGAAAATAATTCAGTATAATTTTCTTATTCCTTTTGAAAAAAAAAACTGACTTCAAGTTCTGATTTTTTGGTTTCTGCACCATACGTAAAGAACAGGGCATAATAGTTAATATTGCATTTCTGTTTAAAAACAAAAATTAAGAAAACGTAACATTCAGGAATTCAGGGTTTCATCTGACATTCACAGAAGTCAGACTTGAGTGGGCTTTTATTCAGGTCTTGAGCTTCCTGTAGACAACAAACACAGGAAAAAAGCACAACCCTAGCACCCTTGGTGATGACTGAAGTACAAGAAGCAAACTCTGGATCTTTTTAGGTACCTTTTAAACCAGTAGATCTCCTCGGGATCTGCAATTCCATATTCCCTTAGCTTCATCACCATCAAGGAACTCTTCCTGATGGCTTGTTCATAGCGCTGGCTACGGGACAGGAAGTTCAAATCCTCATGCTGGAAGTCAGGGTCATTAAGAACTAAGGCCTCTGGGGACAGAACAGAAGAGGAAAACAAGCTCAGTTTCCACAAACCTCAGCAGAAGGTAAACAACGACCCAGCATTTTACCTGCTCTACCTCAAGGTATCAGAAAATTGAAAATAAAATCAGAAGTTAACGAAATGAGAAAGAAATCAAAGCTCTTTGCGAGCTCAGCTGGCGGCACTCTCATTCTGCATATAAACCCCATTTCCAGTTCAAGGCACTCTGGACTTGGCAGGAGGGCGATTCACTGATGTAGGACCTGCAGGGCCCTCAGCAACAACCGCGGAGCTCAGGCAGCCTTGTGAACTCTGATCCCCACGTAATTCCAGCAGAAGGGCACAGCTATTATTCCCCCTGTGCCGCTGAAAGACGAAGTGCCCAGAGACCACAGGCTTTGTGTGTCCCCCCTTTGGCACCGAAGTTACACAACACCAGCCTCTGGCAGCCCCAGCCCAGGGAACAGACTGGAAGTAGCTCATTAATCTCTCATAACCACGTCGTGCCGGGTGACAAACAGATGACATTTGTACTGTTGGGCAAGAGCATGCTAGGGAGGAAAAAGGAGGGGACAGAGCCCATGAGAAATGCCTATGGAGAGCCGCCTCTGACCCTCTGGAGGAAGGGGAAACAAAGTAAAGGACACTGCTCTGTCAGGGTCACCCTAAATCCTTTCTAGAGAAAAGAAGGGGACCAGGGATGTAACGCGGTTCGTGTTCCTCTCTAACCCCCTCCACCCGCAGACCCTCGCCTCATGGCTTTCCCCTCTCTTTGGGCTCTTCTCGGTCCTCAAAAACCTTCTCCTGCCTCACCACCCCCTCACAACTTGGTCGTCCCTCACGTCCCCCGAGGCTCCTCACCCCGCTCTCCCTGTCTCCGGAGGTGTCCCCTGGGTCTCCCCCACCACGCAGCCTCTCCCTTCCCACCCTCCAAGCCCTGGCCGGGGCTCTCTCCCCGTCCCCACGGCCCGGGCCCTCCCTCACCGATCTCCTTGCGGCGGCGGGTGCGCTCAGGGCCGCCGTCCAGGATGTGGGTGAGCAGCTCGGCCTGGAAGGTGGCGGCGGCGCGCTCCCTCCGCAGGTCCGCGTTCACCGACATCGCAGCGGCGGCTCTGCCGATCCCGATCCCAATCTCAATCCCAGTCCCAGTCCCGATCCAGGTACCCTCCCGACCCCAGCGCCGGCACCGCCCCCGTGACGTCACTCCCGCGACGCCACGTGGTTCCTGACCACGTGGGTCCCTGGCCGTGCCCGCCCTTCCCGCGGGAGGCGATGGCGGAGCGGTGAGCGCTGTTCAGCCGTGTTGGGAGCGGTGCCTTAAATCGCGCTGTGATTGCATGGAGCGGCGCCGGGAGAGTGCCCGGCACGTGGGGCATCGGCATGGAGTAGTTAATGATACAAACAGCTCATTAAATGCCGTTTTATACGCGTTAAATGCGTGTTGGATAGTGCTCTGGATCTGCGTGTAAAGGGCTGCGCTTGGGGGTGGGCCTGCCATAAATCTCCCTGCAAGGTCCCGCAGTGGAGGTGGCGCATGCATTAGGTGGTACATTGGGTGGGCACAGGGTATGTGGAGATTGGGGTATGGCTTTTACAACCTAAATTACTCTCTACATTAAAAAGTGCATTAAGTGCACAATGAGTGTCTTGCGACCCTGGCTGATCCACCTTGTCGCACAGTGTGATTCAGGAGCAAAACCCGAGCGGTACAGGACAGGCTTTGCCGTTCTGGAGGTGCAGAATTGACCCTGCTTTTTAAATGTTGGGTGCGGCGGGGATGCACGGAGCTGCAAGGGAGGGGGGGTGGATTTCCACCTCTGGGGCCCACGTTGGGACCTTGCCAGAGGGGTTTTTCAGCGCGGTCTGAGTGTCCACAGCCTGGCACGGGACTGTGGGGCAGCAGGCAGAGAGAGAGGCATGTGCAGGGACGAAGTAAACCAGGATCACCCTGGTTTCGGCAGCCTCCCACGGAGTCTTCCATGGGGCATTTTGCAAGGTTGCAACCCCGTGGGCAAGGGACACCAAACATTAAAGGCACAGCGTGTGTCAGCTCAGTGTTCCCTCTGCTGAGTAGTCAGTATGGGGGTTCCTTGAACACCCAGCAATGGACCCACCTGTCTGAGTGGCAGGAGTCCCTGCCTCGGCTGTTGTGCAGCTCTCAGGGTCCCCCACAGAGACATAAAAGAAAGAAGAGAAAAGCTGTAAATGGTGTATGGAAATACTCCAAACACAGGCAGACTGCAAGGGAGATCAGAGGGAAAATTATGCCAGAAAAATCCCCTTCAGGGCACAGCCTGGCTATGACGTTGATTGGGCAGGATTAGAGCTTTGCTGAAACTGCTTTGCATTCCTGCCTTTCTCTGTGCTGTGCTTGACTTGCCTGTGCCAGCCCTGCTCTACCGTAGGAAGTCCCACCTGAGCCTTGTCTTGGAGTTAATCCTCATCACTCATCGCTGTCTGCTAAACCCTACTAGACTTCTGACGAAACCAGGCTGGCTTGAATCCAATTTATTGTTCTCCAGCTGCAGGATCAGATACCTGCAGTAAGAGAACAGGCTCAGGATCATTCCTTAAATCTTCCTGCTAGTACTCTGTCAATTCCAGCAGCGTAGGCTATCCAGGCATCTCAGTCCCTCAAACTCTCTGAACTGCTCAGTCACCGTTCTCCCCACTTCCTTAACCTTTCTCAACTCGTCCATAGCCTGGGGGAGACTCAGAGGACCTGGTGGGCTGCCTGTCGTTCATGCTGGGTTCTGTGGGACTAGGCATCTTTGTGCCAGGATGCCCTGGGCTTGGCACATGCACTGAGCTTCAAATAGGACTCAGTAGGGAAACTGTGAAGCTTTTGCAGCCCCCTGGCTGGTGGAACCTGGGCAAGGAGGGAGTTGAAGGGCAGTGTCACTGACAATTTGGATCAGGTACTGGAGAAGCATGAAGTCAGACCTTTTGCTTTACTGCAGGTCAGCCATTGTGTGAGATGCTGCCAAGTGCTGGTGTCTATTACTTCCCGTGGGAGATCGACAGCTCAGTCCCTGAGGGGAAGACACTGAGGACATTTGGCAGGTGAGAAGGGTACCCTGGTCTCCTTGCAGGCCAGATGTTTCCCCCACTGGCTAAGCACCCCCCCGCTTTGGTTTGTAACTAGATTTCTGAACAGCTGAGCTTCCCAAATTGATCGTCCCCAGGTTATGCTGCTATGATCTGACCCGATCTGAAGCCATTCTCACCACACAGCACAACTTGGCTCAGTACCAAGTCTGTGTTGACACCAAGTTTGTGGAGCCATTCCAAGCCCAAGTGGGATCTTTCTACATGGTCCTGGGAGAGGCTGAACACAGGGAAGGTAAGTGCTGCAGGAGCTGGTGCCCTTTGCTGCTCTTCATGGTACATCAACTCTTTTGGGTCTCCCTGGGTCACTGAAGGCAGCCTGGGTCAAGGCTCCTCTTGTGCAGCTCCTCCAGTCACACAAGCATGTGATTCAAGATAGGAGCAGCCTGTCTGTCCCTGCTGACCATGAGAAGAGCCACCCTTATGTTGGTGAAAATCTGGTCCTCTGGCACAGAATTTTTAGAAACAAGAAGCATTTCAGCAGCATTGCTGAGCTTGTGAAACCTGTGCTAAGAAACCTTCTGGCATCACTGCCAGCCACCACACCAATC
This sequence comes from Acridotheres tristis, assembly GCA_037013685.1. Lineage (NCBI taxonomy): Eukaryota > Metazoa > Chordata > Aves > Passeriformes > Sturnidae > Acridotheres > Acridotheres tristis. The sequence continues at coordinate 7,198,924 of CM072905.1, forward strand.
ATCTTCACCCCAAGCATGGCAGATTGCAGCAATACGTCATTGCAAGTGGCTGGGTTGGTCTTTGCCATCCTTGAAAGGCTCTAATTATTATCCCTGCCCTCAGACATGTGAGGAATGCAGGCAGGCTCTGTCATGCAGGGCACCCTGCTGTCCTTTCCTGGGGCGCCCTGTGTTCCAGCTGCTTGGTGCTTTGCGTGGGGATTTGATCTGAGCTGGGCCGTGGGATGGTGAAGCAAATTCTTTGTTATCTTGGCCACACCTGATAAAAAGCATTTGCATTCATGCCGTAGAAGTCTTCAGTGGCACGTGGAAAGCCACACTACACATGGCCTCTAGAGAGTGACCTGCTAAACCACTGCTGCAAAACTCCTGTAGAAAATTGTTATTTTGGTCATCCCAGCCTAGGAGGGAGTTGGCCCCATTTTGCAGGGGTGAAAGTGTTACCGTATGGACTAGAAATCCTGAATATTAGAATATAAAGTGTATAAACCATAATAGTAGTAGTAATGCTAAGGCTTAGAGACTGCAGTTTCCAGAGTAGGCCCCGGGAAACCAACTCAGGAATGTGCTGTGCTGAGAAAACAATTAGCAGAGCATGCAGAACTGTTAGTGATAAGGTTAAAGTATAATCATAAATAAAGTACTGGTGGTGAGTAGTGGCGTAAGAAAGAAATTAAGGGGGAGAACACTATAGTCCTAGGATAAGCAACCTTGAAGGATTTATGATGTAAAATATTATCTACAAGGTGAATGTATCTATATTATTTAGAAGAATATGTACTTCTGCACGAAAACCATTTGTAAAAAGGGTATAAAAACCCTCTGAAAAAGGGAACCAGTGGGATCCTGACTTTGGACGCGAGTCCGCAGGTCCCCGGGCCCCGAATAAAGCACCGCATAAACTGACACTCTGTTAGTTTGTGTTTTACTTGGAGTTTCGGGCAGCAAAAGGGGAGCAGACTGAGATGGTGGCTGTGTCACCAGGGCTATGTCACCAAGGTTTGGTCGCTTCTGTGTAGCTCCATGTTGTCATTTGAATGCCGCCAATGTTGGTTGTAGCCAGCTTTGAACCTCTTCTAAGCCCTCTTGTCTGCACAGGGGCATTCAGAAATTAGCTCAGATCCACCACTGCTGCTTTTCTGAAGGGAAAAACCAAAGTGCATCCAGCTACAAAGTAGACAGATGCTGCATGGCAGGCACTGACACTGTTCCCCAGTGCAAGGGGAGTGAGTGCAGTGTCAGTCACCAGCATTTTGTAACCATCAGAGCTGAGGGAAACCACGTCACTGAATTAAGCTGCTCCTGCTGCTCACATCAGTGGCAGCATGCAGCCAGTCTGGTCTCCTGAAGTTCTCAGGCTATGGTTATTTGCCCAGCTCGAGTCATGTTGCCTGGGGGAACTCTCTGTCTCCAAGCTGCTCTGTCTGTTTTCCTTTCTCCAGAAACTTCCAGTCCTGTGGTAAAAGCACGAATATTGACCTGCGTGGAAGGGTTGAACGTGCCCCTGCTGGAACAAGCCATACAGGAGCAGAGGAAATACTTCAATGAGAGGCAGGAACAGAGGGAAAACAGCACATCCTGACAGCAGCTCTGAGACCAGCCACACGCTGGCCCTTGCACTATTTGCAACAAATATGTTTAAAGTGAATTAGGAGGTGTGTTTGCTGTGGCAAATAGCAAACTGAGCAGGGAAACACTTGAGGACTCTGAGTCAATGTGTGTGGCTGTGGGCTGTACAGTCCTGCCCCAGGTGTCATGACTGAAAATAGCTCTGGGAAGCAGGTTTGTTGTTTGCTTGAAAGGGTGGTTAAGGAAAGGGATCACTTGGGTTATACTAGTCCTTTCTTAATGCATGACATGAAGTCAGAAGAAGTCTCTGAATCTGAGTTAAGCAGCTCACCTTTGGCAGATGGGGGCAAAGGGCATTAGCACAAAGTTCATTAGCCCTGCCTGGCTGCAGGGCCCATGAGTGCCTGTGTTGGAGCACCCTGACTCAGCTGCCACACAGGAACATTCCTGGCAAAACACTCATGTATCTGAATTGACCAAAGAAACAAGAAGAACAAAGAGTCCTTATTTTCAGTAGTACCTGCTTTCTCAGGTAGGAAGAACTGGTATCTAAGGGGAGGATTAATTCTAGCTCTAAAATAAATATTTGCAGTACCCTGAGTACTTGACTTTCTTCCTTGACACAACTAAGTTTAAGAGACCTTAAATCGCTGTTTTTGAAGTATCTAAAGATTTTGATTGAAATTTTCCTAAATAAAGATGAAAAAATAAGGCAGTCTGTCTTTTACTGATTAAATCCCTCTTTCTTGCCAAGTCAAATGTGTTAGGCCCTGCACAAACCCTAGAAATGATGTAAGAAAATTCAGTTTTCCTCCTCCTAAGTACTGGGTGTGTATGGAAGTGGCTGGCTTTAAAAAAGTTGCAAGAAAAGGAGATGAAGTTACATCAGAGCCACTCTGGTTGAAGAACAGGTGCCAGGCCCACACAGCTGTATTAAAGCATTGACAAAAGGACAGAAGATTGCCAATGTCAGATAAGAATCAAATGTTTGTGCAAAGGAGAGAAGACTTTCCTGTACTGTAGAAATCCCTAAATCTGGAGTGAACTGTGCATGTGGTTTGCAGGGGAGCAGCAGCCATTTCCAGCCTTTTCTGCTTGCACTCAAAGATTTTGAGCTGCTGGCTCAGCAATGGGTTAAATCAGCCCTTTTTTAGGTCACCTGAAAGTTGGGGTCTTCCCTGTGGACCCACACCACTGCAATGTCCGTGCCTACCCAGAGACATAGAGCTCCCAAATCCTCCAGATGAAATTCCCTTTGCCTCTGCCTTTCCTGGTGCCATAATACATAAGATTATTTTAATCTAGTCTTCTGTCAGCTATCAAGTCAATGATTAATTCCCCCTCAAGGACATCTCCCAAAAGGCTGACTGAGCAGCACAGCCCATGTTGGGGAGGTTCAAGGGACAATTGTGCAAGACAAAATAAAAGGGGGGGAGAAAAAAGATTTTTGCTGGGTGTTTGCCCTCAGTGTGTCCCAGAGAACCATAATTACGAACCCAATTACTCCACCAGTGCCCAGCACTGTGCAGATGGAGCAGGAGAGCTTGCCCTAGCCCTGAGCAGTTCATGCTGCTCTTCCCTAGGCCCCAAAGTGCCTCTTTACATCAACTTCCCTTTTCCATCAATTTTTGGCTGTAGCCAGCACACTGCACAACCTGGGCAACAGAACAGCCAACCCTTGGTGGCTCCTGTGTGGCTCTGTCCACCTGAAGCTCCCTGGCCACCCCAGACCCCACCAGGCTGCTCTGGCCACTCAGAGCTGCCCCAGGCAGGTCCCTGAGGGCTCCCTCAAGGCTGAAGGAGCAACAAGGTGGGACCAGACCCCAGCAGCACCTCAGGGAGCACCTGGGGGGCTCCAACACTTTCCCCACATTCACCTTTTGGTTTCCCGCCTTTTGTGCTCCCCTCAGAGCGCGGTGCCGGCCGCCCCCACTGCCATCACCAGGCTGAGGCAGCCCCATGGAGGCCATCCAGGCCTCCTTCCAGAAGGTGGAGAAGATCGGGGAGGGCACCTATGGCGTGGTGTACAAGGCTCGCAACAAGCGCACGGGGCAGCTGGTGGCCCTCAAGAAGATCCGCCTGGACGCGTGAGTGGGGCAAAGGCCTGGGCCTGCCATGGCGCCAGGCCTGTGCCCAAGATGGTGTGAGAGGCACAAAAAAAGCCTGACATGAGGGGGGGGAAAGGTGTCTCTAGGATGAAAATAATCTTAGGGGTTGTGGCACCAGGAAAGGCAGAGCCAAAGGGAATGTTGGCTGCAGGTCTTGGGGGTTCCACGTCTCATGGACATGGCATCTGTGTGAGTCCCCAGGGATGATCCCAACTTTCAGGTGACCTAAAAAAGGGCTGATTGAACGTATTGCTGAGCCAGCAGCTCAAAATCTTTGAGTGCAAGTGTTTAGGGCCCGACCTGGCACCTCTTGGCCCTGGGTCCACGACACACGGCAGGGGGAAGCAGCTGCCATGTTGTGAGGTAGTGTCTCCCTCAGGGCTGTGCTGTGAGGGTCGGGCAGGGTCAGCCTCGGCCCTCCAGGGTGGGACTGAGCAGGTAAAATCTTACTGCTGATCCCCTGGGCCAGCCCTGAGCTGTGTGCCCAGTGAGGGGTGTCTGTGTGGACTGGGGCCAATGTGCTGGGGTTGCACCCCATGGTGGCCCCTCTGAGTGGGGAAGGTGGCTGCCTAAAGGACAAAGAGCTTTCATTTTCCCTCATCTCCAAAAAGAAAGACCTAAGTATTTAATACATTATTGTTTCTCTAAATGCAACCTTAGGTGCCTCCAAACAAGCTCAGCCTCACAGCTTGCATGTCTAGGTCATCCCCTCCCTCTCCTTGCCCATGACTCCATTTCCCCCTGCCTCACCCCAGCCACTGCTCCACCCCAAACTCAAATGCTCCCTTGGGGTACAGTGGAAGAAGGAAGGTTCACAGAGCCCCATCGGGCTGTGGGATCCCCCTGGATTATGGGGTGCAGTACAGCCTGTCTCTGCCACAGGGAGTCAGAGGGTGTCCCCAGCACTGCGATCCGAGAAATCTCACTGCTGAAGGAGCTGAAGCACCCTAACATAGTCAGGTAAGGCCTGGATGCATCCTCCCCACCATCTCATCCATGAGCTCCTGCTCCAGGAGCAGACAGCAAGGGGGTTTTTCTGTCCTTCCCCAACTGCATAGGCAGGATCAAAATACACAGGAAAATGCAGGAATCCCTTGCACTTCCCTGGCTTTCAGCAATACCTCATGGGTCTGCCACTTCAGCAGCACACTGCTGCTGCCCCATACTAGATTCTGACCTTAAACTGCCCCTCTCTTCTCCAAAGGACCAACAGAGCAGAGGCATGTGTGGGAGGAGGGATGTTTGGGTATTTGCAGAGGTCTGGAACAGATATTGAAGGGAGAGCCTGTACTTCTTTTACAGGCTCCTGGATGTCATACACAGCCAGAAGAAGCTCTATATGGTGTTTGAGTACCTGAATCAGGACCTGAAGAAGTACATGGACTCATGCCAAGCAGGAGAGCTTCCTTTAAGCTCGGTCAAGGTACAGTGTGGAAGGGATGCCAACAGGGTGGACAGTTGCCTTCTGCTGGGCACAGCCATCTCAGAGCTGCTCAGACTGAGCCTGGAAATGATTCCTCAGTCTTCCAGATCTCAAACATTTCAGCTTGGAAACCCCCATGGCACTATTCCTCAGAAACGTTTATTTCCCAGCTGTTTCCAGGCTCTCCAGCCAATCTTGCTGCAGAACAAAGGAGGGATCTGTTGCTAATTGCCTTTGTAGATTGTAATGGGTGGGTGGAAGGGACTGACAGTGCCTGGATTAGAGTCTCTCTGTCCCCATGTGCGTGGCAGCAGTTTGTGTGTATCTCTGAGCAGTGGCCCATAAGCCTGATGTTGCACTGTAACAAGGGCTTTCTTCCCATTCAGATCTGTAAGTGATCCAAAGTGCGTTGGTTCACACAATCCAGAGTTCAAAGTGTTTTCATCGTGGCCTTATCTGAAATCTCTTCTCTCCTTAGAACTACCTTTTCCAGCTGCTGCAGGGTGTGAGCTTCTGCCACTCGCACAGAGTCATCCACAGGGACTTGAAGCCACAGAACTTGCTCATTAACGAAGCAGGAGCAATCAAGCTGGCTGATTTTGGATTGGCAAGAGCTTTTGGAGTCCCTCTACGCACATACACTCATGAGGTAGTGTCGGGGCACCCTGGGTGGGGTACACAATCCAGAGTGGGTGAACAGCAGCAGGAGCACAAATTGCTTATCCATAACAGAGGCACAGCCATGCCAGTAATGTGCTCTTAACCTTACCCGCAGCAAAGGGACCTCCATATCCCCACAAGGTGTGCTGACTGTCTCTACTGGAGCCTGGCTGCCAGCTGGGCTCTCACCTTCTCTCCACAGTGTACATTTAATTGTTCCAGAGAGCATTGTTGAAGAATATTCTGTTAATCCCAACCTTGCAGGCACTTAAGTGTCTAAATTCAACAAGGCTTTAGCATGCTCTGATTTGTGCAGTCACTGCATTGCAGCTGAGAAGGGAGGGTCCCATGCCTTTGGTTTCATCCAGGAAAACCAGACACAGCCTGTTTGTTGGTTCCTTTCCAGGTGGTGACTCTGTGGTACCGAGCCCCTGAGATACTGCTGGGATGCAGATACTACTCGACCCCTGTGGATATCTGGAGCATAGGCTGCATCTTTGCAGAAATGGTAGGATGGGTTTAAATAACCTCTTTCATGAGCCAGAGGAAGCAGCTGCAGTGGGAAGGAGGAATGAGACACAGAACATCTAGAATACTGTATTCCCACCTTGTACTGGGGTGTCCTTTATGGAAAGTACACCCTAAGGGTTAGCTGGTCCTTACCTCAGAAGGAAATCTACCACCTTGGGGGCCTGGCAGAAGGCTGCAGTTCCAAGTACATTGGAACATGATGCCTCTCTTTGCAAAAAGCTTCAGCCTTATTGCTGCAGTATTTTGACCCTGGGAGGAGATGGACTCTCTTCCAGATGTCCCCATGGTGGGCTGCAGAGAACAAGCACTCTCCTGGTATGGCAGAATGGATCTCCTAAGGGTCTTGGAAGACCCCTTTCTTTGGAAGAGCTCTGCTTAGCCCCACAGTATAATAGCACTTTTCCTCATTCCCGAAGTCCCTGAGCTGCAGGGCAGGCAGGAGGGAGCTAGCCAAGAGTGGGAACAGTCAGACACCTGTGATGTTCCCAACCATTGCCTGGCAGAATCACTGCATTGTAACTGCCCTGCAATTGTTTGCACCTGCTGGGACAGAGGGTTGCTTGCAGCAGAAATTAGGGCACACAACTGATGGAAAGGTGGGAGCTGTTTTTTTCTTTTCTTCCTCCAGATGACCAGGAAGGCCCTGTTTCCAGGGGACTCTGAGATCGATCAGCTCTTCCAGATCTTTCGCACCCTGGGCACTCCCACTGAGGTGACCTGGCCTGGTGTGACCCAGCTCCCTGACTACAAGGGCAGCTTCCCCCGGTGGCCAAGGAAGGAGATCAAGGACATTGTTCCAAACTTAGATCGAGATGGGAGAGACTTACTGACAGTGAGTGAGGCCTGGGGATAGACAGGATGTTTTCAAACCGGGCAAGGAATGTAGATATTTGAGATTTAATTACCTGGAAGTGTCTTAGCTGATCTGGGTTGAATGCCCACCTCTAACATTGCAAAAGCCCCAGTTCATGGAACAGGGCTCAGTCCTACTCTGTCACTGCAGGTTCCTCTAGGAACCACTGTATTGGGAGTCAAGGAACTCTTCTAACATAATCCCCAGAGTAACTTCAATTGTGGGTGACTCCTGAAGCCCAGAGAAGGAAGGCAGGACCAACACCTGCAACTGGACCCAGCTGTGTGCAGGTGCAATCAATCATCCAGTTTTTAAAATCCTAAATTTGCTGGGTTTTCTCTTGGCAGCAATTGCTCCTGTATGATCCCAGCAAGCGCATCTCAGCCAAAGCAGCCCTCAACCACCAGTACTTCGTCTGCAGAAACTCTGGGAGCCCTGAGCAGCGACCTGTGCTGCAGAGAGACTGCAGATGAGAGGACACAGCTCTCCACAAGATCTTGCACCTCCAGGCAGCACTGCAGATGTGGTCTGGGGCACTTAGCAGGGCTCTGGCTGGAAACCAGGGTCTTGCTTCTCCTGAGGAGCCTGGAAGGGGACATTCTTGGCATTTAGGGACTTTCAGTCTGTTGCTGGGGGAAAGTTTGGGTTACAGCCAGGAGAGCTGTTTTGAAGAGGCCATGTGCAAAAGGTTGGATTAATTTATCAGTATAAACCACAGAAATGTAGAGAGCATCTCTCCGAGGCTTGTCCTTCCACTAGTGAGCTAAGGTGACACACATTGATTTCTGTCTCCAGCTGGTGGCAGTTGCTGGCACCAGGGAAGGGGGGCACTCCTCTGCTCAGCCCTTTGCTGCTGTTATCAGCCAGGCTTCTCAGCACTAGACAAGCTGTTTAGTCTAGGCTGTTTGACAGAGCTGACATCCTGCTCTTTCACAAGCTGAAGAGCACTATCAGGTGTCTTAGTTTGTGCCTTAGCTGGGACCAAGAGGCCAAAAGATCCAGTTAGCATAAAGCAGATCCAGTTAGGATAAAGCACTTGCTGCATATGGCTGGAAACAGGGAGCTGCTAAACTACTGGCTTTCCATCATCATTCCAGATGTAATGCTGTTCCCTTTGCTTTATTGTCTTGGAAATGTTTTTGCTGTTCAAATGTTTGGGGGATTGTCTCTGACTCTTGGTATGGTGTTGACATCTTAATTTCTTTTTCTTCAGTATAAAATAAATACTTGTCATTTGTTCAAAAACCTTAGTGTTCATTGTTTGGCAAAGCCCATCAGGCTGGTAATGCAGGACAGCCTGGCTGGGCCTTCTTTCCTTTTTCCCTTCCTCATCTCCTGCACTCTCTCTTTTATCCTTTCCAGCCCAAATCCTTGCCAGGTGCAAGGATGTGCTCTCAGTCCAGTGGAACTGGTACCAAAAGTGTTAATGCAATATCTGCTGTGTCTGTGTACTTTTAGCAAAGAAACAGGGAATGCAGGAGCTGCTTTCTCATCAAGGACAGAAGGAAGATAAGGGGAAGACATCTGCCTTAGGAATGCAGCTATAGCCAAAACAAGATTATAGAAAAACAATGAACCTGGGAACATGGGGAAGGTTTTATGGTAATGAACAATTATAATGCAAACACAGTGATTGTATATAAGCAACACACTTGCAGTGAGTGAATCGTGTGCACGTCAGGTGGAGCTTATTCCCTGTGCCTGTGATAACTTCTTAACACTACATTGGTGTTAAGGGGTTTTATTTTACCTGCTTTTTGGTGAATTTTGGTGACACCAATTGGCCACCCAGACTGGAGCTCACCTCTGAGCCTCGACAGAGCTGCAGTCGACAGATCTCCAGCTGGCACCGAGGGGTTCTCGGGGAGAACCTTGGCCTCAGACCGTCAGGGGCTCGAGGTGAGATCCCTGGGGTGAGTAAAGGCATCATTTAAATTGTTTCTCTTGGGGTTATTGACAAGGGGTACGAATCCCCTCACGGAGCTACTAGTGAGGGGTTTGAGTCACCCAACAGGGTTCAAGTCCCTGGGGAAGCTCTCATTCCAGAGCTTCGAGTCCCCCAGGACTACTGGGGGTTCCAGTCCCTCAGGACTAGGGGGGTTCGAGTTCCCTCCGAGGGGCTCCCCTGGAGCAGGAAACTTAAGCAGTGTTGTAGTTGGCCGAGGAGGAAAAAAGCAGGCTCATAACACCGGAGCCGAAGCATTGCTTTACCTGCTTTTATGGTGGAGTTTGCTTAGATACTCAGAATTCTTTTTGGTCTCTGTGCGTTTGAGTGGGTTGTGTGTTGATTTCAGTTTGCCAGCCTGTAAAATCGACACAGAGACGTCTGTGATATAACTCTCGTTTGCTGGAAGGGTGTTGAAACTTATCTGACTGTTGTGGTTTCGAAGCAATCGGGGGATGTCTGGTATCGATTATTGAATTGCTCCGTGCGTGTCCGCGGCTGAAATCGCATTTGTGGACGCGAAGCGCCCTCTCGTGCCAAGTGCCCGCCGGATTCCCGGCGAGTGGGAGCGGGCGGGCGGGCAGGGGCTCTCCCAGTTGCAGCTCAGCCGCTCGTCGTCATCTTGGCCCGAGGAGGAGAAGAGAAGAAACCCAGAGGACTCGCAGCACAGCGGCCCGGCGGGTTCTCGCCTGCTCCAGCTCCAGCCGCCTGGGCAGCATCACCCTCCCGCTGCAGCCCAGAAACAGCCGCGGGGACTCCCCGCGCCCAGGTAATCGTTGTATTCGCTTCCAGCCGTTCTTATATACTTGTATTATTGAGTATGGGGGCGGTCAGTTTTAAAGCTAGAGTGGGAAATGATATCCCGAATTCTCCATTGAAATGTATACTGAACCACTGGGAAAAGATAGGGGAAGACTCGCTTCTTAAATCCAAACTAATCCAATATTGTAACCACCGGTGGCCTCTGTATAAACTGGATAATCAGGCGAAGTGGCCAGAGAACGGCACCTTAGATTATCACACCGTATTAGAGCTGAAGTTGTTTTGTAGAAAAGAGGAGAAATGGAGTGAGATGCCTTATATAGATCTGTTCTTTACTTTAAGAGACCATCTGGAATTGCAAAGGGGTTGCCTACCCAGCCTGTCAAACTCTCTCATGTTAGCTTTTGGAAAGGAAGGGGAAAAGGATAAGAAAACGAAGCAATGCTGTTCCTCTTGTAGTATTGGGCACCACTGTTTGAAATGTCACGGCCGACGGGAGGAGGACGATGTAGAAATGATAGAGGCACCAGATGAAGGAGAGAGGGGGATAGAGAATTGGGGTGTGCCTGATAAGGGGGAAGCACAAGGAGGGGATGAGCAGTCAGGGGGAAGGCAAGAGTTAATTTCAAGTCCAGTGGTGGAGAGATCCCAGGGTGAGCAGGAGGTGAGAAAGGTGGAGGGGGATAAGCAGGAAGCCATAGCTCCGCTCTGGGCAGGGGTGAGATCTCACAGCCTGATAGTGGTGAAGGTTCCTTTCTCCCCAGTCGATCTCGAGGCATGGATGAGACTGGCAGGGCCCTACAGAGAAGATCCAGAGAGAGTATCTAGAGTATTTGAAACTATTCTCAAGACCCATAACCCGGACTGGGGGGTTATACAAGTTCTATTAGATACTCTCTTAGACTCCACAGAAAGAGAGGCAGTACTCAGGACTGCTAGAAAAGAGGTGGACAGGATAGGTACAGCAGGTGCATTACCTGGAACTGTGGAAGAGCATTTTCCCTCCCAGGACCCCCACTGGGACCCTAACACAAAGGAGGGGAGGGTTTTTCTGGGACAATATCAACAATGGATATTATTTGGCTTTAGACATGCAATGCCAAAGGCAATCAATTGGTCTAAACTTTATGAAGTGAAACAGGAACCAAATGAGACTCCAACTGCGTTTGTGGAACGCCTAAGGACAGCTGCCAGGAGATACACTAATATTGACCCAGAAAAACCAGAGGAAGCTGTACAGCTGACTTCCATTTTCATAGAGAACTCAGCACCAGATATTAGAAAGAAGTTACAAAAGCTAGAGGGAGCAGAATCTCGTGACCTAGGAGAACTCTTACAAGTGGCCTGGGTAGCTTTTAACAATAGGGGAGAAGAGGAAGAAAACAAGAGCCGGGAAAGAGAAAAGGAGAAGGAGCAGAAAGAAAAGAGACGGGAAATGGAATTGGAGGAGAGAAAAAAGAAATGGGAAATGGAGAAGGAGGAGAGAGAAAAGAAACGGGAGGTGGAAAGAAAGAGAAGAGAGAGATGTAGGGATGCAATGCTGAGTGCAGCCCTGCAAAGGGCGCTGTTTAACCGCAGGGCTGAGCGGGGCTCTGCCCACGGAGCGCTGCAGCCGAACCAGTGCGCGTACTGCAGAGGGCTGGGCCACTGGAAACGGGAGTGCCCCAAGAACCTGAAAGGTAACCGAGCTAACCCTCCATCAGCAATGACGGGAACAGGGAGTGAAAACCCCAGCTAAACCCCTGGTTACAATTGAGCTGGCAGAAAGAGAAAACTGACTTTTTAATAGACACTAGAGCTACTTATTCAGTATTAAATACAAATTGTGGAAAATTAAACCAAGAAACTGTAAATGTTGTTGGTGCAACAAGGAAAGAGGAAAAACAAACATTCTTTAACCCCATTAACTTTAAATTCAACAAACGGTGGATAACACACCAGTTTTTTATATGTGCCTTAATGTCTAGTTCCTCTGTTAGGAAGAGACCTGCTAAGTAAATTGAAGGCACGAATTTTGTTTAAAGATGAAGAAATGCAATTATTGGTACCTAAAGCCATGGAGGCAAGGACTTTTATGTTGTAGGGAACACTGGAACCAGACAATTCTGGAGGAATACCAGAAGCAACAGAAAATGCAGTAAAACACCCTTGGTTTGGACCAGTGGAACTCAAGGCCATTCCCAACAAGCTCAGCCTGTAAGCGTTACCCTAAAACCTGGATCAAAACCAGTAAAGCAGAAACAATATCCTTTAAAATTAGTAGCTAGGAGGGTAATAGAGAGTCCAATTGAAAATTTCAGGGAACTTGGATTATTGATAGAATGTAAGTCAGAGCACTCTCATTTTGCCAGTTAAAAGGCCTGGGACGAGTAAGTACAGGTTGGTACAGGATCTACGAGCAATCAGTCAAATATTTCAGGATATCCACCCTGTTGTAGCCAACCCCTTTACCCTGTTAATACCTCTTTAAAAATATCACCAGTGGTTTACATTGATAGGTTTGAAGGATGCCTTCTTCTGCCCACCTCTTGATAAGCAAAGCCAGGGCATTTTTGCCTTTGAATGGGAAAATCCTCAAACTGGTGGGAAGACTCAGCTTACCTGGACTGTGTTACCACAAGGATTTAAAATAGGCAAACGATTTTTGGGAACTAACTGGCAAAAGAAAGAGACCTGGAATAAGAAGAGCCGTGAAGGATTGGTCCTGCAGTATGTTGATGGTGTCTTACTAGCAACTGAAACTAAGGAAAAGTGCATGGAATTGACTGTTAGCCTTTTAAATTTCCTAGGCCAAGGAGGTTACCAAGTATTTTGGGAAAAAGCTCAAATCATGAGGCAGCAAGTCAGCTACCTAAGGTTTGAAATAATACCAGGACAGTGGAAATTTGGAACAGACAGAAAAGAGGCATCTGCCAAGTACCCCAACCTGCCTGAGATTTAACAGCATTTCTGGCTATGACTGGATGGTGCAGATTGTGGGGTTTAAATTATGGACTTTGGGTCAAATCATTGAGCTTTTAAAGGAGGCCCCAGAAGGACCTTTGATTTGGACTCCTGAGACTAAACATGCATTCTGTGACCTAAAGATGGCCCTGATGTCTGCACCCCTCTAGGACTTCCAGATTTAACAAAGCCCTTTGAGCTTTTTGGGCAGGAATGACAGCACCTCATCCTCGGAGTTCTGGCTGAGAAGGTGGGAGACTTCAATAGGCCTGTGGGGTGCATTTCAAAACAACTGGACAAGGTCAGCCAGGGATGGCCTGGATGCCTGTGACCTGTAGCAGTGACTGTTCTCATCCAAGAGGCCAGGAAATTGACTTTGGGACAAAAGACAGTAGTGTACACTTCACACACCATAACCATGTGTTAAAAAAAGGGGGCCTAAGACAGGCTTTCCCCAAGCTGTATGCTGAAATATCAGACTGTTCTAATGGAGCAAGAAGATGTGGAGTTGAAAGTACCCACAGTGGTAATTCCAGCCCAAGTCCTGGACACCCTGATGCAAGAAGAGCAGCTGACCCTCGATCACCTACACACAGTTGAGCAAGTTTATGTAAGTGACCAGACCTACAAGATGCACCAACTGAAGATCCAGAGTTCTTTACAGAAGGAAGTGGCTTGGTGAAAGATGGGAAATAAAAATCTGCCTATGCCATAGTAACCCCAACCAATGTAATAGAAGCTGCACCACTGCCCATGGACACCTCAGCTCAAAAAGCAGAGCTCACAGTGCTGTGAAGAGCCTTGGAATTGGCAGCAGGAGGAAGAGTAAACATATGGACTGACTCAAAATATGCTTTCAGAGTTGTTCATGCCCGTGGAACCATATGGAAGGAAAGAGGTCTATTAACAGCACAGGGATCTCTGATTAATATACACAAGAAATTTTGTCCTTCCTTGATGCCACCCAGCTGCTCAGAGAAGTGTCTGTACTACACTGCAGGGCACACCAGTGTGAGAATTCCCAAATTTTTGTAGGAAACAGACCTGCAGATAAATCTGTACAAGAGGTTGCACAACAAGGCATCCTGGCATTAATACCTAAAAAAGCTGTTTCACTCCCAGAAGTTAGCCCTGGAAATAGGCAGATTTAAAATTAGCTAATAGAGAATAGAAAAGAGAGGGTGGATGGCTGGTAACTCCCAACAACCAGATCACAGTCCCACCACAAGTGATGTTGCAAATTGTCAAGGAGAAATACCAGCAAACCCACTGGGAAATCAGTACTATGGTGACTGGTCCAAGAACTCAGATACCAGTGTCCCTATGACAAAAAGTGTCAAGTCTGTTACAGAAAAATGCCCAATATGTCTTAAAAATAATTCTTTGGATTCAAAGAGATTGCCTCCATGGTTCACTAAAAGAGGAAACACCCCCAGGGGTTACTGGTTAATTGTATTTCCTGAGCTATCACACCAACAATGATATCTCCTGGTATTATTTATTAGACACCTTTTCCAGGTGGCCAGAAGATTTCCCCTGCTGCACCAACAAGGCCAGGAAAGTCACCAAGGTACTTCTCAAAGAGATCATACACAGGTTTGGAGTTGCTATTGGGATGTCATCCCAATTCAGATATAAAATGGGGACCCAATTTTATATCTGAAGTATTACAGCAACTTAGTAAGCAGTTGGGTATAAATTGGGATTTACATACTCCATGGAGACTGCAATCTAATGGAAAGGTTGAGTCAATGAATCAAACTTTAAAGGGACAGATTAGCAAAATGGGTCAGGTTTTCTTAAAATGGCCACAGGTATTACCACCAGGCTTGCTATGAGTTAGAGAACAGCCCCAAATAAGTTGAAGGTGAGCTGTATGAGTTGATGTTTGGGAGGTGATATTCTGCTGCAACTTTCCCTGGATCTGAGAAAATAATTGGGAATTGGGAAATAGAACAGTATTTAATTTTATTAGGGAAACTCTTGAATGCACTAAAAAGGTTTGTCATTCTCTCAGAACCTCTTACCCTAGACACCCCAGTTCATTCATTGCAGCCTGGGGATCACGTGCACATCCAGATCTGGAAACCTGAGCCGCTCCAGGAGCAGTGGAAAGGACTTTATCTGGTTCTGTTGACTACAAGACCAGCTGTGAAAGTGAAAGGAATGAACTGGATACATTGCTCCCAGATTAAGAGGACTCCTGACTCAGAGTGAATCGTGGAAAACACTGGACTCCTGCAGCTGAAAATGTCAAAGACATCTGTAAATGAGCAGCGAAATGTATAGACTCATATTTATGGGAATTATTTTATCTTTAGGCAGAGGTGTTGCAGAAAATTTAATATTGATTTGAATCCAAGGGTTTGGTAAGATGCACAATCTATCCAGCATTACAGCCTGCCTCCCTGTCCTCGATTCAGCAGGGGAACCTATTCCTTGGGGAATTATCCCTATAAATCTGTCAATGGTGATCCAATATGATAATCTGACATTACAAAATAGAAGGGCCTTAGATATATTGCTGGCCAAAGAACAAGTGGGTTGTGGATATTTAAAATTGGGTAGAGATATATTGTTGTGTTCACATCCAAATGTAACAGAAGATGTCCAAAATGTGGCCAATTGCTAAGGATAGCAATGCTATCCTGAAACTAATAGGTTCAATAAAATTCTTCAAGGAATAGCATAATGATCCCTGAAAGAAAGGCTGTCTGGAATACTGGAAACCATCATAATTGTAATAATGATCAGCACTGCTATTAGTTGTGTTCACAAAATGATCAGTCATAATCTTGTGAGACTATAGATAATTATAGATAGAAATCGAGTTGGAATTTATCAAATAGCCTTAAGGAATTTGCAATGTTTCAAAGAGGGGAATTGATACCAAAAGGGTTAATCCAATTTCTGCTGTGTCTTTGTACTTTTAGCAAAAAGAAATGGGTATGCAGGAGCTGCTTTCTCAGCAAGGAACCTATTGAAATTCCTAAAACATCTGGCTTAGGAATGCAGCTACAGCCAAAACAAGGCTATAAAAAACCTGAACCTGGGAGCATGGGGAGGGTTTTATGGTAATGGGCTCTTATAATATGCATGTGGTGACTGTGTATAAGCCATGCATTTGCAGAGAATCGTGCATGTCAGGTGGAGCTTATCCTGTAATAAACGATGTCTCTTCTTAACACTACATTTGTGTTAAGGAGTTTTATTTTACTCGGTTTTTGGTGAATTTCAGTGACAGAACAATCAACTGATGGTTTTGCAGCCCAGTAATGTCTCAGTGTGGGGTTGCTTTCCATTAGAAGTTGCCAAATTATGTTCTACTTATTTAAATACTCAAAAGACAAATGTAATTTACGGAACCCAAACTTCCACACTCCTGTTTTTCATGCACGTGCACACATGTGACCTCCTAGTAACTGCAATCCCAAAAAAACAATTTCAGCATAACCTGACAGCTGTGCTCCTGCATCTCATGGACTCTGTGTGCTGACAGGCAGCTTGGAGGCACATATTTGTGGATGAATCCATGGAGATATGGATGAATTCTGCTGTGGGAATAGTTTCCCTGGCTTTGCATACATGTTGTAAAGTCAATGCTCTGCTGTTTGCTCTATGCAAACAATGCTCATGTTGTACCAGACAAACTGTTTGCAGAAGAGTTTCCTTTTTGTTTTGTTTTTAAAAGATCTGCATTAAAAAATAAATACCAAGGACATTCATCCAGTCTAGAAACAGAAATTGAAGCAACTAACTTAACACATTTGTTATTAACTGCACTGCCAGTAAAGGGAACAAACAGCAGCTGTGTTGAAATAACTGCTCTGGGAAAGCCACAGTGCAGCATCATCACCCTGTGCCAAGGAAGGAAGGAAGGTCCTACCTGGCTCCTCTTGAGCAACTCACAGCCCTGCTGGACAGCAAGGCTCTGGGGAAAGCCCCATGGCTGAGTGGTGCTTCCTATGGACACATCGGGACATGACATGAGCTGCTTTCTGCAGATAAGGGGCACTTGGTAGCAAACAAAAGGATTTTTAGTGAGCGTTTTTCACACTAGACTGAACTGCTCAGCCACCTAATCATCTCTTAACAGTTTCACCCTAACCCCAGGTAAATCTCTCCCTCCACACAGCTAGGGAGCACTTTGTCCAAAACGATTAGTTACCTGTCTAATTACCAGAACTTCAAGTCTCTTACAGAGCACTCCACCAAACCATTAATCACCCCACAGAGGAAGGCTGGCAGCAAACTCACCTGCTGGGCTGAGCTGAGCTGCAGGAAAGGCAACATCTTCCATTGCTGATGGATACTCCTGCTCTCAGCCAGCCGAGGGGAGCCAAGCCAAAGCACAGCAAGGTTGCTCCCTGCAGCTTTGAAGAGCTGTGACCCGAGGATTCCTGGAAACTGCCCTGCTCCAGGGCTCCGGGGTTGTTCTGGGGCAGGATCCTCACCCAGCCATGCTCCTGTGCTTCAGGGGCTGTTGGGCAGAGCTTCTCTCCTGGCCTATGACAGCCCAGCTCCAGAGCTCTGCTGCTGCTCCAGACCAGCAGTGTTCTACCAAAGGAAACGAGCCGGGACTGGATGCTCCAGGCTGTGTGCAATGGTTTTCCCTATTGTAAACCAACAAATTGCCCAGCACTGATCATGGCAGCTGAGATTGCCACAAACAGAAGCCTGACAATAACCAGAGACCCTGCAGAGCCTGGGACAGAGCCTGGGCAGATCTCAGACTGGAAACTTGCTGTTACAGGTTACTGATGCTGGCACTACCTACCAGCAGGAAGGTAATGGGAGCTGAGTGTGCTGAGCCTGCCAGAGTGGGAACAGTTTCTTCCTGGAGCCCAGACTTCAAATTCCAGCTAGGCTATATGGAAATAGAGACTATGCTGCTGGTCTGGTGGGTGAAGGAGGGGGAGAAAACCTCTACTCTGATGGATTATTTGGGTATGTTGGAATTCCTGAATTGCATCAGCTAAAAGCCCTTGGGAGAGAGGAAGGAGCAGCTGATATTAATATAGAAAGTAATTTTCTCGTCCCATAAACCCTGGGGATACTCCACAATAGGGTAGATACTAGGGAAGAACATTTGGGATATCAGAAATTGCTTGTTTCAGGAAAGACTGAGTGGTGGAAGTTACACAGAGGAGTAACTTCCTTTTAGTTCACCTAAAGAATTAACAAGTGGGGATTTTCCAGTACTGTTGGGTGGGACTGCACCCCTTTGGCGTTCTTTTAGAGGTGTCCAAATGACCAGGAAGCAAAGTCCCATTGGTTTTCAGCTTTAAAGACAAATATAACAAAATCTTTAAAAAACATGGACTCATAGGCAGGACACTATAAGGGGTTCAGTGCTGGGAGATCAGGGAGAGCAAGAGTCTACAAAACCTGTGTGGATTGGGCTGCAGGGCATGGGATTGCATGGGGGAGGAGTAGCTGTGCCTTCAGCCACAGCCTGCAGAGACAACACAGCCACAGACACTCACTTGCTATGTTTATTGCATGCAGAATGACTCAACTGGAAAACGCTCTGTCTCTCCCCACTTTCTGGGCATAGCCACGTTTAACCAAATGCCCACGAAGTTCTGAATCAACCCCTCTCTGGGCTGGTTAGGGAACAGCAGCTGGGGACTGTGGGGATTCCTCCATGGCAGGCCCATGACCACATTTTCTTCCTCGCACGGCCGAGCTGTGTTGGGAGGCAGGGAGCTAAGAGAGAAGAGTGGGCAGCCCTAAATGCTAGAAGCTCCATTCCTGTGAGCCTGCTGCCTCCGTGGGGAAAGGTGTTCTGAAGGGATGAACTCCTAAAGGAACCAGCTCCAGTATGTGCCTTGGTCCATTCAGTGCCTGAACCGTGAGAGCCTGGGGGAACGGCTGGCCTGGTGGTACCGCTGATACCCCTCTGACGCGGCCGGCAGCAGCAGGAGGTGGCTCAGAGAATCCTTCTGGCACAGGGCCATGGCCTCCTTATAATTTATCTTCTCTTTAGTGACAGGGTCAAGGAGATCTTTTTCATAGTTGGACTCATCCTGGAGCCTATTGGCCAGGTTGCTTGTTATCATCCCTGTCTGGACAGCTTCCAGCACAGGGATGCGACCAGTTTTCTTGGGATCGATGAGCCCTCCAGTCAGATGCTGGACCTGCAGGTAGGGGAAAGCACTGTCCTTGGTCATCCAACCCTTCTGAACTGCTTCCCCCACAGACAGCCTTCTCTTGGTCACGGGGTCCTCAATGCCTGTGAAAGCTTTCTGGGCATTGAGCAGCCTCTGCATGTAGGTCCTGTCAATCAGCCCCCTCTCGATCGCCTTATGGACCGAGAACCGGTCCCTGGAAATGAGGTCTATGATGCCCCCCGTGGCAGCCTGGGCTTCCAGGAGCTTCTGAGCTGTCATGGGATCGAGCAGCTTCTTTGCCACGGCAGTTTTGATGTTGTACTTGGTGTTGGTGGTGGTGTCATACACCCCAGCAATGGGGGATGTGTCATCACATATGCTCTTCTGTGAGGCTGGGGGGAAGAAGGTTTGGGTTTGGTGGGTGGTAGGTGATGTGAGAGGGGATTTGGAGATGATGGAGCCAATTGAGAGAGATGAGGGAGGCTTGGTTTCCCCAGCCACCAGCAAGGCAAATTCAGAGATGGGAATCTTGCCATCCCGGTACAGCTGGTACTCCTCCTTTGTGATCCTCCTCAGCCTTAGCGCATCATCGATGGAATACTGCTTCCCACTTTTCTTGTCAAGGAGAAGTGAGACCTCCCCATTTGGGCCCAGGGTGGTGACTTCTTCCCAGTCACACTCCAGCTCTTGCAGCTGGATGTACTGGCCTCTGTCTATGATACCTCGTTTATAGGCTTCGTAAGGGGACATGTCCTTCCCCGTGTCAGGGTCCAAGATAGAGATCTTGGTGGAGAGGTTTGTCTCTCTCATCTGGGTCTCATGATTGATTTCTTCACGGTTGACCTTTGACTGGAGATCCCGAATGAACCTCTCCTTGTTGTAGATCTGGTCCTTCTCCCTGAGGATGTCTGCCTCCAACAGGGAGACCTCATGTTCCAGCTGCTTCTTCTTCTGCCTGTCATTCTCGGTCCGCTGGCTGAGCAGTTTGGATTCCTCCCGAAGGAAGAGCACTTTCTGCTGCTTCTGCCTCTCCAGCTCCCGCAGTTCACTCTCCAAGTTGGCTCTCTCCTGGATGGCCAGGTTCCTGGCTTTCTGCAGCTCTGTCTCTTCACGAGCCCATGTCCTCTTCATGCCTTCAGCCCTCTCGATCTTCTCCCGGAGCCGCCGTACCTCTTCTTCTGCCTTTTGCTTGGCTCCCCTCTCCCTGCTCAGCAGCTCCCAGATGCGTGCACGTTCATTCTCCAGTGCTCTGTCCTTTTCCACCCGAATCACCTCCTTGTAAATGGTCTTCTCCTGGGATTTTGTTTTCTGCAGGACATCAACTTGCACCTGCAGGTTCTTGCATTCTCTCTGCAAGCTCAGCACCTCCATCTTCTCCCTGTCTAACTCCAAGCGCAGGTTGCTGGCAGACTGTTCCAGGACTGGATCCTTCTCCAGCTTGACCACTTCTTCCATAATGATCTTTTCTTGCACTGGGGCTGGGCTCTCCTCCAGCTCCTTTATTCTCAGTGTAATTTGTCTCATCTCCTTCTCCAGTGCAAGCCTCTTGCTTCGATCCTCCTGAAAGTTGAGCAGCTTCTCTTGCTCTTCCACCAGCACACGGACCTGCTGCACGTCGCGTTCCAGGCGACGCCTGTTGCTCACCTCCTCATCCAGGCTGCGTCTCAGCCTGCTGTGCTCATCTCGGAGCTTGGGATCCTTTTGGGTCAGTATCACCTCCTGAACAACCACCTTCTCCTCTGGCTTCCTCCTCTCCAGTAGCATGTATTTGTTCTGCAGGTCATAGATGGCATCCTCTGCAGCTCTCCTCTTCTGGGACATGTTACGCACCTCCTGGCGCAGGCGATCGGCTTCTTTTTCCAGGAGTGGATCATTCTCATATCGGATGACTTCCTTGTTGACCAGCTTGGTTTCCACCTTGGATCTCTCCCTCCTCCATTCATCCCTTTCTCCTTGAAGCCTAATGAGCTGCTCCTGGGTCCTGCCATTGGTGTTCACAAGTTCATTGAGCTGCTCTTTCAGCCTGTCAATTTCTCTGAGAATCTCTGGACTCTTTTCATGTTTCACCACCTCCTCTATGACCTCCTTAAACTCCACCTCTGGTTTTTGTGACCTGAGGACTTTGAGCTCTGCTAAGGCCTCTTCCACTTCACTGTCAATCTTTGTCCTTTTCAGAGTGACTTCCTGCAGCTCCTTTTTCAGGTGTGCAATCTGCCTCTCTGTTTCAGGGTCCACCAAGAAGATCTCATTGACTCTCTCTTTCACCTCTATCCTGGGCTTTTTCTTCTCTGCAATGCTGTACTGGCTCTGCAGCTCTCCCAGCTCACTTGTCAGCATCAAGTTTTTGCTCTTCTCTTCTTCAATCAGAGTTTTAAGCTTGGAAGTCTCTTTCAATAACTCTGGGTCCTGCTCTACCTGTTTCACCTCCTTAACGATAATTTTGGGCTCTGCTGTTTCAATCAGTCTTTCCACCTCCTCAATCTTGTTCTTCACTTTCACTATGGCTTCTTCTGCGGACTTTCTTTTGAAGGATTCCTCATCGATTTGTAACTGCAGGGTCCGAACAGACTTCAGCATTTCTGGGTTTTTCTCCAGTTTGATGAGCTCCTTCACCACCACCTTCTCTCGGATGTTGGGCTGCTTTCTCTCCAGCATGTGCAGCTCCCTCTTGTGCTGCTCAAGTTCAGAAGCAGCAGCCAAGCTTTCCTGCTGGAGACGCTTGATCTCCTGACGAAGACTGGCTGCTTGGCCATCCAGGCTTGGATCCTTCTCAATTTTTGTGATCTCTTTGGTGAGGAGCTGGGCAGGAGCGACCTTCTTCTCATTCTCCATCTGGGCAAGCTTACGGCTCATCACATCAATGTCTTCTTGCAGGTTCTGCCTCTTTTTGCCTTCCTCTTCAATCTGCTGTACCATCCTAGACAGGTTGCTCTCCACCTGTGGGTCTCTGTAGTATTCAATCACCTCTTTTTCTTCCACTCTTTCAATGGGCTTCTGAGTTTTCAACATCAGCAGCTTGTTTCTGTGTTCCTCCAGGTCCTCTTCAATCCTGGCCACTTTCTTCCTTTCCTCCTCCAGCTGTGATTTCAACCCCTCAGATTCCCTGCTTGTTGTGGCTTTGTTTTCAGCTTTCTGGGTTTGCTCGTGTACAGCTTCAATGTCCTCATGCACTTCCTTCTGCAAGGGAAAAAAAAAGAATTAAAAAATTGACTTGGCAGGCAAGCCAAGGCATTCTTTTAAGGTGACTCAGAGATCTTTTAAATGACATGGTATGGTGGGAGACAAAACTGGCACAGAATCCTCAGGCAGTCTTCAAATAAGGCTCACTGTAAATGGAAAGTGAGGACACAATCCCATCATCTCAAGCAACTGACTTGGTGAGTCTTCCCTTTGACTTGGAGGTGCTGCAGCAGCCCACAAAGGTGCTTTGTGCTGCCTTCTTGTATCTGCAGCTGAGGGAGAGCATCACAGCCAGTCCCCAGCTTCATCTCTTGTGCTTCCTGAACCCACTAAAAGTCACCCATTCCCGAGACCTTTCCTACAGGTGGTTCAAACCTTAGAAAGGTATAAAAATCCTATTGCTTTGAAGTGTTTCCAGAAGGTTGTGAGCACTGAATTCCAGCCACACTCACAAATAAATCTGTAATTCTCAGTCTGTGATCGTTGATTAGCTATGGCTAAGAGAATTGGACTTAAAAGTACTGATTTTTTTTTTTTTTCAAGCATAAACTACAGCTTCAGTAATGGGCTGAAGGCCCCCAGAGGTGATGAGAGTCACAACCCAAGATCAGTGTCAGTGAAACCGTGGTTACTTGTAGTCTTTTTCTCAGAGGGGTTTCCATTCCTGCCCTTCCTCACACCTGGATGGCTCAGGGAGGGGTGGGAGAGCCCCAGGCTGAGCACATTTGAACCCCAATCTAGAGCACCCCAATCTTGCAGTGAGCTGGAACCTCGTACCTTCTCAACAATCTTCTTGGCAAACTCCAGCCGGCTGAGCTGCTGTTTGTTTTCTGCTACCAGCTCCATGTAGAGCTTGGTGACCTCATTTTCCTGCAAAAGAAAGAGCTGTGAGAGCCTCGTGCCCTCACCTGGACACTGCTCTGCTGTGTGACAGACTCTGCCACACCTTCACCTGGACCAGTTTTATGTATGGCACAGTTCTAGGGATGAGTGCCTTCCCATCTGACTCTTTAGAGAGACACAGAGTGTAAGGATTCAGGCAGGAGATCCTGTCCCTGTGGTTTGAATGCCTGTTAGATGCTTACAGGCCTACACAGGGTCCAGTCTTCCAAATTCACAGATGGAGAGCAGCTGGCAAAAGCCTCAAGGTGGTGCAGGGTGTAACTGGGAAGAGCACAGGGGAGCTCTGGCTCCTTCCTCTCCCCACACACCTACCCTGTAAGTTTTATCTTCATACACAATGTGGTGAGGAGGCAGCATCAGCAATCTCAACCAAGGTGCCAGGCACAACCCTAATTCAGGATCTCACTTCTGCTTTGCCCCAGGGACAAAGGGATCCCTGAGGACTCTGACTCTGGGATTAGGACCACAATTAGTGGTGGCTGTTAGAATGGATTAAGGCCTTGCAGAGGACATTGGGGCATGGGTAATGA
This sequence comes from Acridotheres tristis, assembly GCA_037013685.1. Classification (NCBI taxonomy): domain Eukaryota; kingdom Metazoa; phylum Chordata; class Aves; order Passeriformes; family Sturnidae; genus Acridotheres; species Acridotheres tristis. The sequence goes on from CM072905.1 coordinate 7,222,444, forward strand.
GCTGGACAATGGTTTCCATGCCTTCATCTTAACATTTTACCTGGGCCTGGATGCTTTCCTGCAGGGGGGTCACACGCAGCCTCTTTGCAGCAGAGTCAGTCAGGGAAGGGTCCAGAGAAGAGCTGTATTTGCCTGCTTCAAGCTCATAGTCCTGTTCAGAGCAGACACACGAGAATCAGGTGGGATCTCTTGGGTGAAATGCTAAAGGAGTGATAAATGGGAAAACCCCTCCTTACATTGAGTGTGGACTGCACATTCTGGGACAGCCTGATCAGGGCATTCTTCTCAGGCTCCTTGCTCTGGATCTCCTCCACCAGCCTCTGCAGGAGACACACGTGGTGTTAAGGACACACTGAAATCCAACTATGTGCCCAGTAATACTCTTGCAGCCTAGAGAATCAGGTCAGCTGAAGGAATGGTGGGAACAGGAAGACATTAAGGAAGAGTCTCCAGGGGTTTAGGGTATCTCGGCAGTGCTATAACTTGCCCACGACCTCCCACACTGATTTATCACAAATAAGATAAATAGCAGCCAACACAGAGACCTCCACAACTCCTTGTCTGAGCTAGTGAGCTTAGAGTCTGCTCAAGTAGAGAGAAAAGAAGGACTTGGATGCAACATCTCAGCCTAAGGTGGAATATTTCAGGATCTGAAAGCGTCCTCTCCATGGAAAAGTCTTCAACCTGGAGGTGGCTGGCACAGATGAGGACACCAGCACTGTAGATAAACCCAGCAAGGTGAGATACACCAGGTAACACCATCCATGGGCTGCAATCCTTCCCTAGTTCATTCACTGTGATAGGGGAGCACATAACTAGGAGCTGGCTGGTACTATTTTGCATGTGCTGTTCACAAGTAAATTTCCCCATCCCTGTAAAGTTACAGACTCTTCTTGCCCTGGAACACACCTTCTGTGCCTGCAGCTTGTAATTGATCTGGCTTGGCCCATCAGTGGTCTTCACTTGGTGCTTGGGTAGGTTGTTCATCCAGAACATCAAGTTCTCATTGGAGTTTTGGAACTGCTGGTAGGTGAGGCTGATGTTTCTGAGGGTCTTCTCTCTGTACAGCACAAAAGTGGACAGGAATATTAAGGGGAAGGGCAAAGATTCATGTGCAAATTCCTAGGAAAGAAGGTGAAAGGTGAAAATATCACCACAACAAACACCAAGATAACAAAAACGAGGGGGTGACAACTGATGCCTGAGTGGGGAGCACAACTCTGGAAGCTCAAAGCCTGTGCTGTGAACACACGTGGCCCTCAGTATTACAGGACTGTGGTCAGGATCAGGGTCCCACAATGAAGAACCCACTCTGACCCCTGCCCCAGCCCAGCTGAGCTGAGAGGAGCAGAGCTGACCCCCAGGTGCTCACCGCTGGTCCAGCTGGTCAGCCACGGCGTGGTAGCGATCATTGAGGAGCTGCACCTCCCTCTTCTGCCGGGGCAGGTCAGGGCAGTACTCCTGGAAGTTGTTCTGCACAGCACTGCAGCTGTGCTCAGCATCCTTGAGCCCTCGGTTCAGCTTCAGCACACAATCCTCCTGGGCCACCAGGTCACGCCTCATCTTCTGCAGGGGAGGGAAAAGAGACACCTTGTGTTTGCATCAGTCAGAGCAGAAACGTGTTGGACCCCAGAAATCTGGAGTTTTTGAGCTTTCTGTGCTTTCAGGCACACACCCCCTGGAGAACACTGCTTTTGACCTGAGGCCTTGAAAACAGCTTCTAAATACGAGTGGTGAAGTAAAAATCACGAGTGTGTAGTGAATTAGAAGTGTGTGCTTTCAAAGGGTGATGGGTTTTAAATTTGGAGTTTTTATAATATAGTAATAGGTATGGGACAAGATGGAGGATTTGGGGTGTTGTCTCTTTCTTTGTTCATCTTTCTTTTCCTTTTTCTTCATGGTTTTCAAGTAGTAGTTTCTGGTTGGCCAGTTAATGTCACTCTAAGGGTCACGGGAATATAGTTATTGAGTCAAAAGTGTAAATAATATAGGTGTTAATTCTCTATTGGACTGTTTAGCCTTAAAAGACCTTGTAGCAGTTGCCTCTGTAGCCATTTTTCCTCACTTCTAGCAAGGAGCTGGAAGTGCTGTCATACTTTCTGCTCTTTCTGATAAGACACAATAAACATCCAAGCCCGAACACGAGAAAAACTGTTTCAAGCGTGTTTCTGTTACTCCTGGCTCCGAGAAGAAGACAGATGAGACTGATGACAAACCACTAATTAGGTGTGCAAAGCCCCTGCACCGCTGCCCTCACAGAAACACCCTCCTGGAAGTGTCACTGGGCAGCACTGGGGGCTGGTCAGGCTCTCCGAGTGACATGCAGGGTGGAAGAGCTGGAGCAGGGAGGTTTATTCACCAGGGAAGCTGGGAAGGAAGGTGGCTTGGACAGAGCACTGAGAAGTTTTGGGGAAGGCAAAACATCAGGTCATTGTGGGTGCCAAGGATGGGGCAAGGAGACTGGGAGCAGGAAAGGTCAGGGATAGGTGTGAGGCAGAGCAGCAGGGATTAGATGCTAAGGGGGTCATGTTGTATTTTAGGGACTGCAAAGGGAGGGACAGAGGGTTTTGTTGTCCTGTGAGAGCAGGTCAGCCTGCAACACCAAAATTAAACCTTCAAGGAACAAGTTCTCAGAAGGGCTTCATCCCTGGTGCCTCAAGGTGCTCAAATAAATCCAGCTCCTCCCACATTGCTCCCTGAGCTCAGGGATCTCCCATCCTTCATGAGAAGCCTGATGTTCCCCTACCTGCAGGTCATTGGCCCGGTCCTGCAGGGCATTGGGGGATGCAGGAATGATGCTGTCCTGAGCCAGCTTGGCCTCAAATGTGCTGACAATCTTGTCTGTGTTCTCAATCTGAGTCTCCAGGTTCAGAGCAGCCTTAGCCCTGGGAAAGGGGAAAACGAAGGACAAGGTTAGCTACAGAAACTCCATTCTTCTTCTTTTCTCCCTTTGATGTTTAACCTTACTTAAAATTAGAGCTTCTGCAATATGTTAGAGAACAAGCAACGTGCACTCTGTCATGCTGCTCACAAGTCAGGTATATTGCAGTTCAGCACACAGCAGATGTGGGACACACACCCATTGTGGTGGATTTTCCACAGTGGGGGGAATCTACTCACAAATTACACACAGGAACTCCTTCAGAGGTGCCTTTGATGATGGATAGGAGGTTTCCAACCTGTGCTGGACCTCAACCAACACTCATACAGATCAAAAGCGTTTTGTGTCATGCTTCTGTGTTGGCACACCTGTGCAAGGAGACTTCCTTCCCTCATCCCCATCACTCACTTCTCGTTGTACAGGCTGGAGAGCATATTGACATCATTGTATTTGCTCCTGAGGGCATTCAGTGTGACAGGGAGCTGGGAAGCTGAGGTGCTGGTGGGTTTCTTGGAAAGGTAGGTCTCACACTCCTTCTGCAGGGCATCCTTGGTTGCCCCCAGGTTCTCAAGTTTCTTTGTTGTTTCCTGGCACAGGAGATGGAAGCACAGTCACCCAACACAGCCATAACAGTGCTGCTGTGGAAATGTGTTTCCCTCGGGGGCAGATTTGGCTGTGGGGCTCAGGGTGTGGTGCCCCTCTCATAAGGAGCTGCCCCTGGGGCACAGCCCCATCCAGACTGGGGCTGTCTGGCAGTGGCAGGGTGTGGGAAAGAGATCCACGTAGACAGAGATGGAAAAACCTACCTGCCTGAGCCCATCCTGCTGCTAGAGCTGGATAAATACCCACAGATGAAGATGTAACGAGGTGAAATACTGCAAACCCAGACCTTGACCCCAAGGAAAGGAGTGGGGCTCCAGGGCACTGCCTCTTTTCCTGTCTCACTGACATTTACAAGTCTGCACAAGCCATCAGGTGAGACAAGCTGGCCCTCGGATTAATTCCCTTTATCCCTTAGTCTCTTAGTTACAGACTTGAGAGTGTAGGGTGACAGCATTCCCAAGACTGGAATGTGGCATTCCCTGGCTGTGGCACCTGGACCACAGCTCTGAAATTAATGGACCCTCTTGCTCCAGAGCCAAGGGAACATTGCATTTCCTGAGGGTTTCTTTCAGTCTCATTTCCAGGGTTCAAACTAGCCTGAAACCCTTGGAACTGCAGCCTGGTTTTCTCCTTTGGAGCACCAGCTGTCATCTCCTGTGTTATTTCCATGTTGTCCTGCTTTGGGCCAAGCTCTACCAAGCTGCTCCTGCTCCAACTCACCTGCTGCTGTTTGATCCTCCTGCCAAGGTCATCTGTAGGGTCACTGTAGTTCACAGGAGACCTCACTCGGTTCAAAACCTCCTTCTCTACCTGGACCAAGTCCTTGCCAACACGATCCAGGCTGCTGAGGAGCCGGTCAGCCTGGGGATCATCCTGGACTGCTGGAGGGCTCCTAGACGGAGCTGCAGTGAGACAGAGCTTAGGTTAATCCCCAGGTTTTAGCTCTGCCATGGTGAGCCACAGCTCTAAAGGAGAGACAAAGCCAAGTGCTGCCATCAGACACATCCCTTCTCAGCTTTGCTGGGAGCCTTTGAACTACAGCTGTGGGAATAACAGAGATAACCCGGGGTTGGGATTTAGCCATGGCTTCCTACTCATCCCACAGCCCCCAGCTAGGGAAGAGAACTGCAAGGGACCCAGATTACAAAGCAGGTTTAATTAAGGTTTCTGGATAGGCACATCCCCCTGAAATCCTAAATAGCCTCCAGCTGTTGATGGAGCTGGAAGCCAATCTCAGAAGGGCAGCAGGCTTTGAGTGAATTGCTGAGACAGGAGTCAGGTCATCCTGCCAGCTGTTCTTTGCCATGGAGGAGAAGGAGAAAGAGGAGAAGATCTCCCACAGGGACCTCTGCAGGTGCCTCTGCCCACCCTGGGTGGGTGCTCTGTTTCCAGAGCTGTCTCTTCAGAGGGCTGGACTCTCCAGGGTTTGGCCCAGGTGACAAACCTTGCTGGCTGGGCTGGACCTGCTCCTTTTGGCTGCGTCTCAAGGTGCTCTGAACTGCTGCTCGCTTCTGCTTCACTGTGTTCAGCTCCCCTTCCAACCTGTGAGCAGAGAGGGGCATCAGCAGCCAGGAAGGGACACAGCACTGACAGAGCCCTGCACAGCAGCAGCTCCATGGCTGTGCTGGGGACGTGTCCCCAAAGGCAAGGGAAGGTGTCCTCAAAGGCTGGGAGCCTGCAGCCTGTTGTACTCAGAAATATCCCTTAGGAAAGGGAACAGCAGCAAGAGCAGCTGGTTGGTTTGAGCAGCTGAGTTCTCTCAAGGAAGCCAGTGTTTCCAACTCTCAGCAGAACCTTTCAAAGCTGGAAATTTATTTCATATGGTTGCAGTGCTTTGCAGCCTTGCAGGAAGCAAGTACAAGTAGCTGCTTCTGTGGCTGCTGCACTAGAAATGCCACATCTCACTTGTGAGGATGGTTCCTGCCTAATGAAACTAGGGCTGGGATCTGCCAGAGCTGGAAGGACCAAAAAATATTTCTGGGTGAGAAAAGACTCATGGAACCAGAAGGAGGGAGAACAGGAAGGACCAGGCTAGTTCTCATCCTTGCTGTGCACTGTTCCAGCTAAACATTGTGTGTTAAAACCAGCAATTCCCAGCTTGCCTGGCTGCTGATGAGGGCTGTCCCTCTGTGCAGAGGAACTGAATTTCTGCTTTAAAACACTCATGAAACCCTTAAATCCAAAGGATTCAATAGTCTGGGATATGTGAAGAGGGTTCCACACTGAGGAACACAATGAAGCAATCACACCCATGGCACTGGGGACCCAAGCTCCCACTTTGGGCATGCCTGCATAGCTCTGAGTCTGGGCTGTGGCCTTTCCTCGGCACTGGAGCAGCACTGATTTACTCAAATGCCTGGGGCCACGATTAAAAAGGCAATGCCAACCCCCCTGCACCACCACCCCATGCTGTGAGAACTGCAGAGCTGACTGAGCAGGCAGGCAGCAAACCTACACAGAGGCTCAAGAAGCATTGCAGTCTCCAGCTGGGAGCAGATACCACAGATAACTCTGTCCTGTTTGGCAAGTCCCAAGCTCCAGACTGATTCTGCAATGAATTTAGTCAAACCTATTCGAGTCACATGTTTGGGTGAAGAAATCAAGCCTGACTGCCAGAAAACTCATTGACAGTGAGGTCTGTGCAGTGTGCAGGGATGTTGAGGAATAGTAGACATGGATGAGACACCTGGGTGCAAGGAAAAATTCCTCTCCAGGAGGGATTTAGTACTAGATACTCGAGGTCTGTCCCCAGCCGCTGTTTCTCTGCAGTCAGGCTGGTTATGACCCAAGAGAATCTAAATGTCTCTCTGGGTCAGGGTCTCTGCTGCAGACTCACCTATTGACCTTGTCTATGGACTCAGGGTCAGGAGGAGGGATGGAGAAACAAGCAGAAGGTGCCTCCTGGACCACACCAGTGCTGCTCTGGACCACCCACATCTCTGGGTTACTGTTGTCCTTCAGAGTGTACTTGTCCCCTCTGGTCAGCTGCACCTGGGAGAGGACACAAAACCCAGTGAAAGGCTTGGCTTTCTGGAGCAACCAGAAAAGAATCCAGTTCTCTGTCCCTTCTGAGGGTGCTGCCAGTCCAGCCCTCACCTCCCCAGCATCCCAGTCACAGAGGGTGTCCAGGGTGAGGGGCTGACAGGGACGTGTCCTGCGCAGTTTCAGAGGGCTGATCTCTTTGCTCCTCCTCTTCAGGTCAGTGATGCTCTTCTCTGCCTGCTTCAACACCTTCTCCTCGTTCTACACAAAACAGGGGAGACAGTGGCTGTGACCAGGTTTGGATAAGAAGGAAGGGGAGGGTCACACTATAGCAGATATGCTGGGACCAATTATCGGTTCTTGCGGGGTGGAGTTGGGAGTTTTTCTGTTCTTGATCTCTCTATGTCCTTCTTCCCCTTTCCATTGCTCCCCTCAGCTTCCTTTGCTCACAGATCTGCCATTGAGGACACAGCCTGGGTTAACCTTAGGTGAACCCACACTTTCATATAAAACACCCTGAAGAAGTTTTCTTTTTCAGAAATGGAACACCTGCCAAGAGGTGGCTGCATTCCAGTGTCAGAAAGTACCAAGATTCCAGCAGCTCCTGAGAGTGAAATGTGCTGCACACTTGGGAAGGCACCATGGTGAACGTGTCCCCTCCCTCTCTCCGGGGCAAATCTTCCTTTTCTATCTGCATCTCATCCCTGAGGTCAGATTTCTTTATTCCCTCCCTTGCCTTTGGCTCATGAGAGTGCTGAGGAGATGGGAGGATCTTTCCCTGCTTGGATGCTGGTGGCTCACACTTCTGCAGGCCCTCTAATCAGTGTCTTGTGTTAGGGACAGCACATGGCTTCTCCTGCACCTCTCCTTCACTCTGATGGTGTCCTGGGGCCTGGCTGTGTGCCACTGATGGGGACAGTGCCATCTCGGGGCACTGTGAGCAGTGAGCATCTTCTGGGCTTCCCCCTCCCTAGCACAGAGCTGGGCTGAGCTATCCCTCTAGGATTATTCACCCACCTCTTCCCCTTCCCCTCTGGCATTTATTGGGGAGTTTTTAACTTGGGATTTGCCCTGAGGTCTGGCTGGTGCAACCAGCCCTGAAGGCCTCACCTCCAGCTGAAGCAGCAGATCTGACACCACCCCAGGGCTGTCTTTGTTGAATTTGCTGTATTTGGTGTCCAGGTCAGAGCTCATCTTCTTCAGGGAGTGGCTCACAGCCTCAGCATCATCCTGGAACTGGAGGTGTGGGTAGGGAAACAGTCAGGCATGGGGGGACATTACTGTCTCCAGGCCCAGTGGGGTCTCTCAGTTCCCAGCACCTCTAAAAGATTATATTTTGAGGGGTTTCCCCAAAATACCTTTACTAGGTGCAAGCAAAGGGTGTCCCATCCTCACCCCTTTGCTATCTTTGCATGGCCCATGAATTTGCTTTTTACCTTCTTATAGCTCTCCACATTTTTCAGTTGGCTCTCCTGGCAAATGCAGAGATTCAGGAAATTCTGCCACTCGTTCTTCAAGGCTTCCTGGTGAGCCTGTGGTGGGACAGAGCACATCTCAGTGGCTTCCAGCTGGTCCTACCTCCCCCACCACAGGTCTCCTTCCCTCAGAAGTCCCAGAGATCAGAGACAAAGCTGTGCCCAGGCAATGCCTGTTGCTGAGCCTGAGTGAGGACACCCCCTGAGAAGGACCTGGCCCATACAGAACAGCCATCACTTCTCAAGTGGTCTCAGCTCCAGTGGTGCTGGGGACTGAGAGCCCACCTTAGCCTGGCACTGCATCTGCAGGCTTGGAAATACAGCCTTGGAGGCTGGGGCTGCTTTCACTTGGGACAACTCACACCATGTCAAAGCTGGAACTTTTAACAGTGTGAGGGCGGCTGCACTGATGTGCGTGAGCAGCAGGAGCTGGTCCCAGCACAGAGGTGTTGGCCACTATCTCCTGGAAAGTTTGGAAAGGTGAAGACCCTGAACTTCCCTCAGACTCCCTGTAGGGCTGGAGCAGGCAGAAAGATGCTGCAGTGCAGTGTGGAAGGAAAGAGTAACATAACAGCAGGGAGAGGTGAGGGAGTCCCCTCTGACCTTCCAGCTGAGGCACAGAAACATTCTCATTCTCCCACGGGGCTGGGGAAGAGACCCCCTCTCCCTACCTGGATAGGTTTGATGGCTGGGTGCTTCAGCTCAATCATCCTGTCCCCATCGTCCTGAAGGTGGTTCACAAACTCCTCCTGGCTGAGCAGCTCATTGGACTTGAAATCCTGCAGGGGAAAAGAAACTTTCTGTCCTTGGGAGCATGCAGGAAGCACAGAGTGGTCTCCTGGGGCACCAAACATAACAGAGATAAGGCTCCCAAAGCACAGACATCCTTGCTTGTTTGTTTGCTTTTTAAAACAGAAGGGGTTAGGCAGAGCTAAAACAAATTAGACACACTTGGGCCTCAGAAAGGATCAAGGCATTTGTTTAAAGAGCATTTTCCTAAGCAATTATCCCTCTCATTTTCTGTGTCCCAGCACATGGCAGTCATGGGTGTTGTACTGTGGCCATTGAGGCTGATGTGGCACGGAGCCCTGCCCTTCTCTCTGGCCACGGAAATCCTCCCTGCAGTGTGTGATCCCACCTGGATGCTCAGGGGGCTGCAGGGGTCGCACAGAGCAGCTCGTTCCTGATGCCAGCATGGACCCAGGGGTGTCTTCCCCCTCTGTTCTGGAAAGCCTCGTGCTCAGGGCTGGTGGTGGGTGTGCAGGAGGCTGGGATGCCCCTGCAGATCCCACTGGACCTTGGGCAGCCGTTCATGGCCAGGCCACGCTGCCACCCCCGGGGCTCACCTCATACTGGCGGCGCACGCTCTGCACATCCAGCATTTGGTCACTCCAGTCCTGCTTCAGGATCTTGGTCTGCTGCTCTGTCAGGTAGCCCAGCTCCTTGGTGCAGCCCTGGAGGTGGTGGTAGAGGCTGCCAAGGCTCTGCCCTCTCCAGATGGAAGCTTTCTGCCCACACACAGGACAGAGACAGTGTCAGTGCTGGGCCTGGGGAGTCCCTTTCCAGAGAAATCTGCCACCACTGGCTCTCATCTGATGGGGCTGCTGTTCCCTTTCCCTCCTCACAGACAAGATATGTTTGTCTAACCAGAATCCCAGGTGTGGGCTGGTGCCTGGGGCAGTCTCAGAGCTGGCCCAGCTCTGCTGTATTTCTCACAAATCCCATTTTCAGCATCAACCTTCATGGGCTCAGCTGGGTAAACCCAGGACCTTCTTCCTGGCCACCTCCTTTGCTCTGGCTGCTCATTTCCTCTCTGGAGCCCTTGTTAGGGATTCGGGCAAGCCTCCACATTTGCAATCCTGATTTGGAACAGTGTGGGCAGGATTTCCTGGTGCCTTCTGGTCCATGCTCACAGACACAGAGGAAACTGCAGACCCATGACCCATGAAGAGGAGAGTCATGGATCTCACCCTCAGCACTGCCCTGAGGACAGCAAGAGTTCTTTCAATTTACACCTATCCCAACGAGGGAAGGAAATGGGGAAATGATATGAGGGACACAACTTTACTTTGCAAGCCCAGGGGTAGCTCCTGTTCTGAACTGAGCATTCCCTGCCCATCAGGGATGGTGTTACTCTGCTATAAGACCCCATCTGCTCAGAAAACCACTGAGAACCTTACCAGCAAGTCCTTGTACTGGCTTTTTAAATCTGCCACATCCTGGGTTACAACACAGCCAAGACCAAGGAGGTGAACAAAAAAAAAACAGATAAAGAAAAGCTGTTAGCAAAACATGTGGTGAATGCTGATGAACTGAATTATGGAATGTGCTTTAGAAACCATCCAGGATCCACCTCCTTGGGCCCCCATGGCCTCTGCAGAACAAGGGTGGGCATTCCCTGTGTGGAGGAGCAGATGGGACAGACACGAGCAGGGTCCCCAAGGGGGTGACAGGAACAAGGAGGGGACAGAGGTGCCTTACCCCAGAGTGCAGGTTCTTGATCTGGAGCCCGTAGGCTTCAATCTCCTTCTGCAGGATGTTGTGCTCAGCTATTTGCTTTTCCAGCTCTGACATGCCAGGGCCATATTGTCCTGCATTGACTTGTTTCTGTGCAAAAGGAGTCAGGGCAGACACTAAAGCAAAAGGCTTCATTTCAGGGAGAAACCCCAGGCAGTGCTGGCAGGGCACGAAAAGATCTGGTACCTGATAGAGGTCCAGGAGGAAGGGAGGGGATTTTTTTGTTGTTTCCCATTATTGCTGTTGGTTGCCATTTCCCCAGCCATACACAGAGGCAAGGATAACCAGACCACATAACCCTGGGCTACAGAGCTGAGCTGAGCCAGCCCCCTGCCCATGGTGATATGCATGGGATGCACTTAATTACCATCCAACTTTCAGGGGAATCCAAATTGGCTCCAATCTGGGCACTCTACTTACCCAAACCTTGCAGTGTGAAACCTGAAAGGTGGGGCTTGTAAAATCCTAGGAGACATCACCTTCTCCATCCTTCATCCTACAGTAGGACTCTCTACCTGATCCCCCTCTGGTAACCCTTAATCTGAAGAGGATAATTCAGAGGGTGCTCCAGAGGGTTTTAACAGGCAGAAGGAGAGTTTGTCTTCCACCCAGAGCCACTGAATTATTCCCACCACCTCCAACATCCCTGTGTTGTGCTGAGCATGCAGTGGCTGGCACAGCCCTACAACAGCAAACATCATCTGGTAGGAGATGGGAGAAAACATCCAAACTCAGCTGCTGTTACCATCTTTTGGTCCAGGATCCTGGCCCAGTCCACCCTGGGCCCCACCTCGGGGATGTTCAGCTGCTCGTAGAGGGCTCGGTACTCGGCACAGAGCTGTGTCACACGGTCATGGAGCTGCTGGATGCTGCCAGGGGAAAGGGACAGGGCCCTGTGTCAGTCGGGGAGCACGAGAACCAAGGTGAGCCTTGAGGAGCCCAAATTTCACTTGCGAGACCCAGGGTTCTTTGCTGTCCCTTTGTGGCACTGGTGTCTTTCAACAGTGTCCTGCTGTTCTCCATCTTCAGGGATGTCTCAGGAATTACTGCCCAGGAAGATGCTGCAGGGAGGTCAGGGCTGTCCCTTCCCTCCTGATTTCTACATAGAAGGGCTGGAAGTGAAGGGGAGCAGAGCACCAGAAACCAACTGAAGCTCTTCTCCCACTCCAACACCCACCTCTGACTCTGTGCTTGCCCCAAATTAAAGGTATTTTAGGGAAGGCAGAGGAAAAGGGGATTTGCTCTGAGAGTGGAGCCACATTTTAGCTCTGCATTTTTATAAGGGCTCCCAAAAGACTGGGGTCTCTTGGGCAATTGCTCTGCCATCCACTCTGCATACCAATATCTTTATAATAAATTGGCAGAAAAGATGATTTTAAGGCTAAACTCTGTGGGAAGAAGAGTGAAACCACCACGCATGGCAAGGACTGGAGTTCATTCTATGTCCTGAGGAGGTTCCCAATTGTTCAGTGCTCTCATCACACCAGTCCCTCCACTGTACTCACTCTTTCTCTATCTCGAGTGCCTGTGGGTGTTTCAGCCTCTTGGCACGGTCCACATCCAAGAAGAGATCTTTCAGCAGGGTCTCAGCTTCCTTCAAGTTCCTGGCATTCTCTGTCTGGAACTCAAAAGCCTTGTTCTTCTGGTGATTGCTGGAATCCTGGAGCCCAGGGAGACAGAGGAAAAAGCCTGCTTGGACCACATGGATCTCACAACACTTTCCTTGGCCAACACAGAGGCTCTGGATCCTCCACACAACCAGCACAGAGGAGCCCTGACGCCCAGGCTGCTGCTCCAGCTCCCTCCTGCCAGGGGCTCTGTGGATCAGGTTGGCAGCTCAGGGCTGTGCTGCCACAGCTGAGACAGCCTTGGCTGTGCAAAGCCTGAGGCATGGAGCAGAAAGAACCTGGGAAGCCTCAGGATGCAGCCCCAGGGGTTGGGAGGCTCTCTGGGGTGTCTGTTCCTCCCCAGCCCCGAGTCAGCCCCCAAACCTGCACCAGCATGCACAGAGCAGACACCTGACCTGCTGTCCTAGAAACTGCATTCCGAGGCAAAGCCTTTCACCTCCCACCACCACTGACCTGCTTGAGCTTGGACTGAGTCTCCAGGATGTCCTTCTCCACCTGGTCAGCATTTGTCTGCATGCGGGAGATGAGCACGGCCAGCTCGTTTGTGGAGGACCTGAGAGGGGGAAGAGCAGAGCAGGTGGGTGGGCAAAGCAAAGCTCACCCCTCCATCACTGCCCTGCCCCAGGCCTGGTTCTTCAACCCTTTCCCCCACTGGGGCTCTCAAGAAAGAGTCTGGGCTGTGGCCAAGGGCACACACAGGTGATCAGTGCCTGCAGCCAAGAGGCCAGAGCTGGTGTGTTCAGGGTGAGTGGTGCTGGGGTTTTGCACAACACCAAGCGCATCCTTGCTGCAGATGCTCAAAACTTTGTGTGGATTCAAAAAAACATCAGAAGGGGGAAAATAATAGGGGGGGGAAAAGGGGGAAGAAATTGCTGTAGGGCTCCCCAAAGCACCAACACCACATCTGGGTGGGAAGACCTGAAGCCAGCGACGGCTGGAGGCCAGGGGAGCACCCTGCAGAGGCAGCACAACATGCTCACCCTGTTTGGAGCTGCTTCCCTGGGTGCCTGCCCTTGGCTGCTGGCACAGGTGACCCTTCAGCCTGACCCAAAGCTGCATCCTTCCATGTGAAGCTCTCCAGAGCTGGGCCCAGTGCCACCCAAGACTGGGCTGCAGGGGACAAGGACTTGCTATGCAGACCACAAGCCCCTCTGGCTGTTGTGGTGTTTTCAGAGCTTGGGGAACAGCAGGAAGCTGAGTCAGGACAGGTTTAGGTTGGGTATCAGGAAAAGGTTTTGTACCCAGAGAGTGCTCAGGCACTGAACAGGCTCCCAGGGAAGTCACAGCACTGAGTCTGTCTGAGCTCAAAGAGTGTTTGGACAATGCTCTCAGCACATGGGAGGATTTTTGGAGTGTCCTGCACAGGGCCAGGAGTTGGACTCAGTGATCCTGATGGGTTCCTTCCAACTCAGGATATCCTATGATTCCAAGACTCCAATTTCCCAAGACCATGGCACACCTACCAGCCCTCCTCACCCCAGTGAGGCTCCACTGAAGGTTCCCAACAAGAGGTCCTTATTTCTGTCACCTCAGTGCCACCACACAATGACAGTGCCATCACAGCCCTTACCCCACCACCACCCTTGGGAACGAGCAGCCCTGCTGGAACAGCTGGATCCAAAGCCTGCAGCCAGGCATGGGATGCTCCCTGCGGATAAGGAAGCACAAACCTCGGTGCCACCTTTGTCCTCGTGTCCTGTTCTCACAGCACTCACTGTCCCTTGAGGACAGTGCCGGCCCTGCCCTGCAGGCAGGGAGAGCACAGCAGTGCCAGGATGTGGGCAGGGGCAGGAGGGTGTGGAGTGATAGCATCACGCAGGGATGGAGCCCTCGGAATGCTGTTGATGGGACAAAGTTCAGCAGAGGCTGAGTGCATAATGTGCTGCTGCTGGGATCTGAGACCAGGAGGAAAGAGTTTGAGCAGCCACAATGGGACATCACTGGGGGTCAGCTGGAGTGGGGGGACACTTCTTCAGGGCAGGTTGGTACCTCTCTGGTGGAAGAAGAAATTAGGAGAAAGATGATGTCCTGCAGCAGAGCCACCACATCTTTAGCCATGTGCTTTCCTTCCAAGCCCCTGAATCCACAAAGGGGACGGGGGAAAATGATTCCCTTAATGCCTCTGTCATTGCTCCAGCTCCTGCTCGTGGCTCCAGCTGTTCCAGGGTTCATGCCAAAGGCTGGAACAGATGCTGGGATGTTCATTTATTACAGTCCCAAGTGACTGTAACGTGCCAGGGAGTGCTACAGTCACCCCAAGCCACAGCTCCCGTTGGAAGTGAGCTCAGCCCACACTGAGCACGGCCCAGAGGAGGCACAGCCCCAGTGCTGCTGCTCACAGCATCCTCCTGTCCCCTTTCCCCAGCTCCTCCCTTGTTTTTAATTTCCCAAGCGTGGGCCTGCACAAAGCAGCTCTCAGCTGCCCCGGAGGTCTGGGGCTGGCAGCATCTCCCGGCATCTCCCAAAGCTCAGTCTCCTCCCAGCTTCGCTGCCTGGAATTCACATCAGCAAAGTGAGAGGGGACTCTGTGCTGCAGCATCGCCACTTCTGCAGGGTCTGATTCCAGGGATCCTGGAGCCCAAGAGCACAAGCAGCACATCCATCACCATCAAAGCATCATTCCCTGCTACAACCTGCGTTTTATATCCCGTTAATCATCTCTCCTACTCCATCCATGCCCCTTGCTGCTGTAAACTGCAGTGTTTGGGAAGATGCACAGCAGGGTGGAAGCTCTCAGAGGTGCCCCCTCCCCAGGAGGTTACACAATCTCCCACTCATCCCTGACACACCTGGAATGAGGTGGTGTCCCATGAGCAAATACTTGAGCACCACCCAAATTTCCTGCCCGGGCTCTCTGGGCAGGGAGGAGAATGTGAGTCACGGGCTGGGCTGGGCTGGGCTGGGCTGTCCCGGGGACGGAGCCTCTCCCAGAGCCTCTCCATCGTCCCCCCCAGTAGGTCTGATTGAATTCAGCTCCTGGATGGGGTGTCCTGTTTGAGCCCATCCCTCTGGATAACTCTGCCCTGCTCCAAGAGGGGAGAAGTGAGGATCCATCCTTCCCAGGGGTAGTAGATCATCAACCAAATCCTGTTTATTCCTTCTGGCACTCCCTTTCTGGTTGAAGGAAATACTGGGCCACTCCATCCCTTAGTTCCTAAGGTTGGGCACAGGAATCTGCTTTGTTTAGGCTGAGCCACAACAAAACTATGGACTGAAAAATGTCAGCAATCTCCTGGTGACAGGGACTCGGCCCATCCCAGCCTGTGCTGCACGGGGCACCTGAGGTTGGAGACCAGGATGCTGCTGCAAACAGCCTGATTTTCAGGGAAGCAGGGATGATTCCTGGACAACATAATCTCAGGAGCAGCAGGGGTGTGCTGAGAGGAGTCTGTGCAATCACCCAGCCGTGGTGACAGGGATGCATCACTGTCCCTCCTTGGGGTGTCCCCCTGCCCATCCTTGCCCCATTCCTGCTGCCCCTGGACAGGAGCTCTCACTCACCCAGAGCTGGGCCCTGCATTTCAGGGTGAACATTTGGGCTGCAGAGAGGCAGGTGGGAGCATCAGGTGGGAGCAGCCACAAGCTCATTTTGGACACCCCTCAGCTCGCCGAAATTCGGGTCCAGCTGCACACACAGAGTTTGGTACAATCACAGATCTGGGATGGCTGAGGACAAGGCTGGGCAAAGCTCCTCCTGCTCCTCCTCCTCAGGAGCCAGGGCATCCTCCTCCCTAGGGCTATCTCATGCCTAGCAGAGGCACAGCACTGTTATTATCATTATTAATTGGTTCATTTCTCGTACCACTTTCTGCCTCCTGGACAGTCCAGCTGCACACAGGGACAGTGTCTCTCAGCAGCAGCAGGACTGTCCCCACTCCTGGTCACTCCTGGCAGGGCACTTTGGGCAGGACCACAGCACCACCCACTGCAGTCCCTGACCCCTCTGTCCCTTCCTCATGGGGACTTTGCTTTATGGCCACAGGGCCCAAAGCTGGGTCTGTTTTCCCTGACACATACAGAAGTCCTGGCATATTTTGATTTGCCAGCAGATCCCAGCAGACCACACTGCCCCACTGGCAGCTGTGGGTTAGTACCTGACCCCTGCCTGTCCCCAGGGTCCACACTGCCCAGACTGACTGGAGAGAAGCTGAGAGAGATGGTGGGAAAAGCAGCAATCTCAGGAGACACTTAAATCCCAGGAGATGACTTGCCATCCACCTCCCAAACCACCCACAGCCTTTGTCAAAATCACACCCAGGCACAGCCAGTCCAGCCAGATCCAATTCAATTCCACCTTCTCAAGGCTTTTCCCTTTCAGCCCTGCAGTGCCTCCACCTAGAGCAGGGCACATCCAGGATATCCTCGGGGACAAACCTGTGCTTGTGATGCCTCCCTGGGATGCATCCACCAAGTGGAGACAGCAAAGGGCCCTGACAGACAGGAGGCTCAACACCCCAGAGCCCTCTGTGGGGGTCCAGCTGCTAATTATGAACCCCAGAGATGGGCAAACTCGGCTGCTGCTGAGGCTCTGGCCTTGGGGCCACCAAGAGCAGCTGTGGGCCACCAACATTTTCTTGGGGCCATCTGCAGAGCGTGTGCTGGTGGCTGCTCCTGAGACAACTCATCCACCTTCATTTTCTCATCTACACTGGGCACTGACCAAGCCCCAGGCCACGGCCAGGCGAATTAGGCTGTGTCTGATGGTTGGTGCCTCCTGAAACAAGCACAACTAGCTCAGTAATTGCTGTGCTCCTGGCTCCAGCCTCCATCCTGCACGGGAAGAGCTGTGAGGTCTTGCTGGGATGCAGCTCCAGTTATTCTGAGAGGTTCATTCTGGGGAAGAGCCTGCCCAAACCCTCTGCAGGGTCCTGAGAAGTGCCCAGCCTGCTTTGGAAGCTGGCTGGGGAGGTGGAGAGGCTGCATCAGTGAGGCTGAATGAAGCAGAGCCTGACACAGCTCCCAGGCTGCTGGGGAGGTGCCTCACTGCAGCCAGGCCCCAGGCAGAGCTTGGTGTTCAGAGAGCCCCCCAGACCTGCCTTGGAGATGAATTTGTGTGTGCTCAGCTCCACTGAAGCTTCCCATGGCACACTTCCAGCTTTTGACATCCCCCCAGCACCCCCAACCTTTGAGGGGTCCCCTTGTCCCCAGGCTCTGCTGCCCTGCCCAGCCACCCCCTCCTCAGTGGCTGTTGGCTGACCTGGGGTTTGGACCCCAAAACAGCACATTTTGGGGCCAGCACTGTGTGGGGACCACCCAGGTGTCCACAAACACAAACACTGTCCTGGACTGCTGCTGGTGGTCCCAGGAGATGTGGCCAGCACCCCCTTCACCCTGCATGTCCCCTTCTCCTCAGCACAACCCCCCTGGCAACTTCCTCAGCTTCCAGCCATGGCAGGGCAGAGAATTCCCATGGAATCAGCAAACGTATGCAAAAAAGCTGAGGGAGGTGGAAAATAATCCTGAGTTAACAGCAGCAGCTGGAGGGAGGGATGAGATCTCCCTGTAGGAGCAATCCCTCCCAGAGGACTCCCTTATCCCAGGGATGCATCACACATCCCATTCCCTCAGAACTGAGGGGATCTCTTCATAGAATCATAGAATGGTTTGGGCTGCAAGGGACCTTAAAGACATCCAGTTCCAAGCCCCTGCCATGGGTAGGGACACCTTCCACCAGACCAGGTTGTTCCAAGCAGGTCTGAAGGAGGCAAACTCAGCGATTTGACCTGCAGAGACCCAGGCTGGGTTAGAGCAGCCACCAGCAAACCCATCCTCACCCATCTTCACCACCTGAGCAGCAGCAGGCTGAGCATCCTTCTCCAGGGATCCAGGGCAGCATCACACCAGCCTCACACAGCCAGGGAATCCCAGGATCTCAGAGCCAGGCTGGGACCTGCTCCACCATCGAGCAGACCCCGCTCCACCCAGGCACAGAGACTGCTTTCATCCTGCTCCTACCTGCCCAAAAGGGGCTTTTTGCACCTCCCTGCTCAATGATCACAGCTCTGAGCACATCCCAGGCACTGCACATCCCAGGGGCTGCAGGACACTTCAGGAAGAAACACAAAGCCCACCAAAGACAAGGACATCAACCAGGCACAGCACATTTTGGTACCACCTCCCAGCAAACCCCAACCTCCTGCTGCTCCACAGAGGGGTGGCACTGAGGGTGGCTTAAAAGACACGGATCACCCATCCCTTGTCCTCCCCCAGGGTCACACAGCACAGACAGAGCAGAGGGCTCACACTTACTTGCTGGGTTTGACAGGGGAACCTCTGCTGGGGGAGCTTCTGCTCGGGGAGCTTTTGCCCACCCCCTTGAACATGTTGGCCAGGTCCCAGCTGCTGTCCCGGGCTCGGCACGGTCCTGGTGGGCTCTGGCTCGCTGCTGCCTGCTCTGCTGTGCGGGGATGGAAGGACAGGACTCAGCCAGGCTCGGTCGGCGGCGCATAAAGAGCAGCTCCAGGAGGCTCCTCCCCGAACGCAGGTGAGCAGCAGCAGCAGAGATGGAGGCACATCTGAAAAAATGACTCGAAAAACCAGTTTAGGGTGGAAAGAGCAGAGCCCCAGAGGGAGAACGGGAGACCTCGCCCTGGCTCGGAGAGGGTTTGGGCTCACACAGCCACAGCCGAGCAGCAGCTTCCCAGCAGAGGGACAGAGAGCACTTTGCAGGGAGGAAAAGCCTGGGAACGAGGCTTGGAGAGAATGCACTGCAGCCACCGAAGCACATTTAAAACATCTCCTTGCAGCATCTGTTTGAAATGCTACAGAACTGCGGAATCCCCAAGGACAAAGCCAACCAAGCATTTTCCAAGGTGGCAGCAGCACTTTGGGGATCAGCAATTCTCAGAACATGATGTTATTTTGCAGTCCAGCAAACTTTTGGCCCAGGCTCAGCACAAGGTGGCCCTGACTCCCAGGAAAACACTGAGGGCTCATGGCAGAGGGAAAGTCAGCAGCTCCAGCACAGCATCCCAGGACCCCAGCCAGCAGGATTCAGGCTCTGGGACAAACCCAGCCTCAAAGATCTGGGTCTGAGGCTCTGCCCAGGCACTCTGTCTACACAAGACCTTAGACCAGGCTTTGCCTCTGGGCAGTTCTTTCCCCTCTCACAGTCCCAAGTGGTTCTCAGTAAGCTCAGTAACACCCTGGCATCTCTGTGGCTCCTGGGGATGCCCAGTGGGGTTCCCCACCCCACGGCTCTCCCTAGCCACAGTCAGGGCTGGCTACCAGCTGGTCTCAGACAAAGCCAAGTTCAAAGGTCGCCACAAACCAGGAACCCTGTGTTTCAGGCTGATCCAGCACAAATCCCACAGCAACATGGGATCTTACCCAGTGCAGGACCAGGGAGGGAGGGCAGATGGTGGAGGAGGAAGGGGACAGGAGAAGATGGGGTCACAGCCCCCACATAAGCACCAGCAAGACACCAGTGATCCCAACACAGGTTTGTGGCTGTTCTTCATCTTTTCTGCGTGGTCCAATGACAACCCAGGGGCAGAGGAAAAGGCCCAGGGTCCATTGTCCCTTCCTGGGTGACCTCTTTGTCCTCTTTAAATTTAACTCACACTTGTCTCAGGAGAGAGTGGAAGACACAGACAGGATGGGAAATGGTCGCTGAGAGATCACCCCTTTGCCACTGACATCCCACTGACTGATGCCAGCAGTGATGCTCTCTGACCACAGCTGCTGGAGGCCCCAGGAGATCCCAGACCAGAGCCAGTCCCTGTCATTGGCATTCAAAGGCTTTCAGTGACCCAAAGCCTTGCCAGAGATGAGAGCTGAAAGCACTTGATTCCACACAAACCTGATTTTGTATCCACACAAAGCAGGAGCATGGGACAAGCTCTTCTGTGGGGGACTGCTGTTTGCATGAGCCAGGAGGGAATTAATTGCCTGTAGATTCACAGGAAACTAAATTGGACAAGATCATCTGCCTGTAATCCCCTGGCAAATCCCCTGGCACGTGGAGGAAGTTCTAAGAATTAGTACCAAGAGTAAACCAAGCACATACCAACAGAGCCCTGTGGACAGCCTGCTTTCCAAGCCATCCATCACCCTGGAGCCCACGGCTGGGGCTCCTCACCTGCACAGCTCCAAGGCTGCACCTTCCTCTCCTCTGTGTCACAACACACAGATGTGATCCTGCCCCTGTCCAAGCCCCTGCCTGGTGAAAATCCCTTGGAAAGACAGAGTGTTCCGAAGGCAGCAGTCCTTGCTGTCAGCCCTGTGCACACAGACACACGCCCTGGCAGGAGGCAGCAGCCTCTGTGCCACACAGACAGGACAGACAAACAGGGGATAATCTCTGGGAGGAGAGCAGCGTCCTTGGCAGGGCACAGAGCGTGAGGCACGAGCTGGGAAGCCGGGCCGGGTCCTGCCTGGTGCTGAGCCCCAGGAGTGATGCTGAGCACCCAGCCTGCCTCGAGCTGCCTCTCCCTCAGCCAGACAGGGGACGAGGACAGGCAGAGCCCATGTGAGGAGCAGCTCCTGGCTGCCTGCTCATCCTCGGAGAAGCAGGGCTTGCCCAGCCCTCAGCAAAGCCCTGTCCCATCCTCAGGAGAAAAGGCTGGCAGGGCAAGCCAGAGGATGGCTCTGGGGTGATGGGTCTTGCCAGCCCAGCAGCCCCAGCACAGCACCCAGGCCAGAAGTTTCTGCTGCTGCCCATCACCTGTGGCACACAAGGAATGTTCTGCTGCTGCCAGCTCGGCCTCCCCTGCTCTGGGATGGACACCCAGATCTGCTCAGGGGAAGGGGATGTCGCTGCAGGAATCCTCAGGGGATTATGAGAGATCTTCACACTTGTGACTGGCACTGCTGGATTCTCCTTCCAGGTCACTTCCAGATCCTCCGTGGGTTTTGCCCAGACTGGCCCGAGCCGTGCCAGGGCAGAGCACCGTGGTTAACCCAGACCCTGCAAGAAGCAACAGGCAAGGAGACCAGTTCAACCAGTTCTCCACCACAGCCACCCACACAGCTGCACCTGGCACTGGGCCCAAAACGTGGGGCAGGACCTGCCTGCCCCTGTGCAGCTGGAAAGCTGAGCACAGCTCTGGGAGATCATCCCAACAGCATCACCAAGGGTCCCCCAGCTCCCGACCACTCCAGCCTGGCAGCCCCATCCCAGCTCCATCCCCAACAGGGTCACTCTGCTGCAATGGGGACCAAGTTCCCTCCTGCCACAGCTGGCAGAGCTGCTGTGCCCACAGGACAGGGGTGGGGTCGGGGGTGGGCAGCCTGGTTCTCATCCCAGTTGTTCCAGCCTGGAAATGCTGCCCCTGTTCCAGAGGCAAAGCCAATCCCAGAGCAGGTTGTGCCTTGTCCAGGCACATTCCCAGCTGGGCTCCAGCTCTGTTTGGGGGCTGAGACATCTCCTGGGGGGATAGACCTGGGGCTGGCTGCTCCTGCAGGGCTCCAGACACAACAGGAGGTTGGGGAAGTCACACCACAATCACTTCATTCGTTTTCCAGAGCAGGATTTACCCCCATGGCTGGGAGCTGTGCCAGGTGCAGATGCCTGGTTTTGCAGGACAGTCACAGCCAGCAGCTGCCTCTTGCTGCTCACACAGCCGAGCAGTTGCCTGCAGGGACAGATAGCAGGCACAGCTGCCTGGAGGAGCACGGTGAGCACAGAACATTTCAAGGCAGGGAGATTTCAGGAACCATCCTGAGCAAACCTTTCATAAGAGATTGGCAGAGGCTGGAGGATGGCGTGCTGTCCTTATCAGCTTGTTGGGTTTTTACAAAGGGGATGGCAGGTGACATGGCCTATAAATGATTTACTGTTACCTGTGAAGGCCATTTGCCTTCTTGGATGACAAGGAAGTTGCCTCCCCTGTACCTCTCCCCTCCTGAACACCCTCTGCACACCAGTCCTTCTTTCCATTTCACCTCCTTGCTTTTGAACTTCTTCATTTTTGAACTTATCCCCCTAGGATGTGATGCAACAAAATCGAAACACTGAACAAACCTCCCGTGTCATCACACCACCCAGAGCTGCTTCTGGCCAGACACTGCAGGGGAAACTCCACTTTTAAGGTCCTAAATGCCTCTATAGAGTAGTGAGTGCCACAGCAGAACAAGGGAAGGATCTTTACAACAAATTTAACCATTGGGAAGTAGGAGGAGAAACACAGGAACAACCAGTGAGCACACATGCAGGTGGTTGGGGTTTGGTCTTCAATTGTTTGGCACCTGGAAACAGCCTGGAGCTGTTCATAAAATACCTGTGGAAAAGCAGCTTGTACATCTCCTCGCCCTGTAAGGCCCCTGGTGACCCATATTTACACCAAAAAAAAAAAAAAAAGGGCCCATCTCAGCAGCAGCTCCCACCACCACATCCCCAGGGAGCCCTCTGCATCCAAGAGGGATGCTCTGCTCTGTGGAGATGCTGCTTGTTTGGCAACAGGACCAGCAGGTACAGGCAGCCCAGGCCAAGTCTTACAAAGGATGCCTGCCTGGTCTTTGCAGCTGGAGACAGCCTGTAACACTTGAGCTGACCTCAGCCACAGGAGAACCCCTCTGAGTCTCCAAAGCCATGGAGAACAGTGGAACACGGAATCAGGGCCCCAGACACCACCTTGGGAGGGATCAGAGCCTGGTCCCACACACTCATCAGCCTCTGTTTGCCTTGCAGACACCAAGAATGGCACCTTTTCATACAATTCCCATTCCAGCCCCTTTCCCTCCTTGTGGAGCAGTTTACATACTCCACAAGCCAAAGTAAATCTCCAGAGCCTCAGAATAGCCTAGTTGAAAAAAACTGCCTCACCACTGGAATAATAAGACACTTGATTTTCTAGAGTCTAAAATTACTGGGTCCTCAAACCTTGTTTTGCTTTGCCTTATCTTTGCCAACTGATAAGCAGAAGGAAAGTGCAAGAGCCCCAGGACTCCTCCCTGTAGGTGGAATTAAGGCCCATTAAAAAGCTCCTCAGGCTGGGGCAGGCTCAGCATCCTGCCAGGGTCTGCAGAGGTCAGGGGGCTCTGGATGCAGAGCCAGCTCAGCTCCAAGGGATCTTTCCCCAGAAACCAGAGGTGGCCCAATCCAGCACAGCACAAATGGGCAGCTCTTGTCCTGCTCCTTTGGATCTCTCTAAGTACAGAGGACATTCTCACCACGCCAGTCCCAGGGCTGTTGTGAACTACTCATCCCCAGACCCTTCAGACATCAAAAGGACCTGCCTGCTTCCCACCCCATGGCCTCTCCAGGCTCATTCCAGCATCCTGCAGCTCCCTCTGAGTTCAAGCCCCAGAGCTAAGGAGCAGGACATCAGGGCAATTCCCTGCAGCAGTTAATGCATTAGCCTCATTTTCCTCTCCCCAGAGGATTAGCAAGGCTGTAATAGCACTGAATCAATTCACTAATGGCAGATTCTCAGGACACTTTGTCTGGAAAACTTGCTTATAACTTACAGGATGCAGCCTGCAAATTTGGCTTTATTATCTGGTGACACGGCTGAAGGGAGCTGCTCCCAAACAGAGCGATTGGATCTGAACAAGATGTGTCCTAGATCATTAACGAGGCAATGAGGTAATTAAACACTTGCCTGGAGAGGCAGCCTTCACACACATGGCACAGCTGGAGAAGGAATTCATGGAATCAGGGTGGGAGATCAGAACTTTTTGAGTGTTTCTTTCCAAGCTATTTGCCCAAACAGCAGTACCCTGCAAATGCTGGGATAAAGCACCAGGGAACCAGCCCATGTTGGGATGATGGAAAGTGAAACACGAGGGCAGCTTTGCTCTCCACACTCAGGTTTTAAAGGCAAAGGACCTGCAGTGTGCAAAAGAGCTGCAGGATGGTGTATGGCAGGTGAAACATATGCTGAGAACAGCTCACAGATATTCCTGCTTGGAAGAATAACCTTAACACAAAGAGCTGACTGAAGCACCAGGCATTCAAAGAAGAAGGGCCCAGGCTGGAGCACCCCATCTGGCAAGAGCCAGAGGCCCTTAGAAAGGAGGGTGCTCACACCAACTAGAAAGGATCCTGCTTTTAGACACCCTCTAAACCAAACTGAGCCCTGGAAAGGCTCTGCTTGCACCACAGGGCTACCAAAGAGAGGAGACAAACTCTTTCAGGGTGACTAAGGCAGAGGACAAAACAGTGACAGCCCCTGCAAAACACCTCCCAAGCCATCTGTGAGGGCAGAGGGTGCAGCAGCCAGGAACATTTGAGCCAAGGGGGGTCATACCCCAAATGGCAGCTTCCAGCCCCGAGCCCCAAATGATTTTCAATCACACATAAACCTCCTGCAAAGCTCCAATTGTGAGCTGCTGTTGCCTGACTCAGCAGCAAGTGCTTCTGTGTCACAGGCAGGGACCAGAGCAGGATGAATGTGTCTGCCACAGCTAATTCTGCATGGCCAGGCCTCACCTTCCCCGACTTAATTTGATGCTCTGGGAAAATTAGACGTTCTCCTGCTTCTGTGGAAAAAGGCAAGCACTGAAGGTAATTCAGAGGCTTTGATGGTGCTCTTTAGTCATTCGGGCACCACAGCCCCGGCATCGCTCCCTAGACTGACCACGGGCAGGGATGGGACTCACTAATCCTCATGAGCTGCGTGTGAGCCTGGGGCAAAGCCTGGGTCTGTGCTGTGCACAGCCAGCACTGTCCTGCAGCCCAGCCAGGCAGGGAGAAGATCATTTCCAGAGCAAGAATTTGGACTTTAATAACGGCAGCACCTCGGGTGTTCAGCAGTGGAGGAGTTTGACTGAGATCCCAAAGTGGCAGTGCCTGGAAATGCCAAGTGCACGCCTGGACCTGGGTCTGGATTTGGCTGGATGGCACTGGGGAACATGAAAGCTGTGCCCAGGGCCACCCGCGCACAACAGACACGTAAATGACACCCTTTGAAAGTGGTTTCAAACCTCCCCCTCTGAGCCATGACTGCTTTTTAGGCCAGAGGTGGGAAGGTTTTCACCACAGGTCCCTCGCAGCAGCCAGGGGAGGGCTGGGGATGGACACAGCCTCGTCCCTCCCACACGGAGTTTGTGCTTGGGCTCAGCTCTAACGCTGGAACCAAGCAGCAGCACTGAGCTGCTGGTCAGAGTAAATCCCCAAAGCAAACACAGAGAATCAGCACACGCCGGGGTGGATGCTCCCGAACAAGGACTCTCCTGCTTTGTCACCACCCAAACCCCACCGTGATCTGCTTCCCCAAGAGCCAAGTGACAGCAGCTGTCACGCCGTGGCTTTGCAGGACCGAGCCTCTGCTCAGGCACAGAGCAGCACAGTCAGGCCCAGGAAACCTCACCCAAAGGCACAGGGGCAGGGAGGGGCTGCATTGCTCAAAGCTGCTCACCCTCGGCTCTGTCTGGGTGAGCCCCAGACGCCAGAGCCCGGCACGAAGCTCTGCTGTGGGTGCGTGTCTGTCCCCGGAGCCCTGCGGGATCAGCTCCCGGGGAAGCTGCGAGTGCCAGGGCTGAAGGTTCCAAGGAGGAGAGGGACTCGGGCACAGACCCCGGGCTCTCAGCTGCAGCCCCAGCACTTCCTCAGCCCGGAGCAGGGAGGGAGAGCCGGTGCTGCTCCTGCTGCAGCCCCGGGACAGCCCGAGCACAGCGGCTGCTCCCAGCCCTCCTGCACCAGGATCCCACCCGGGTCACAAAGGGTTTTTCCTTGGCAGGAAAACCGACCTCCAGCTGTTCTTGTTTGAAAACAGCAATCCCATCCTGAAGAAAGAGGAGCAGCCACAGAGTCAGTATCACATCAAATCACTCCTGAAGTCAGCAAACACCTCGATTACAGCCCAGCTGCAGCCCACAGGGTACCTGTGCTGACAGGACAATTCACAAGGGCTGTGAGGGACCACAGAAACTCCTCAGCAGATGCATCTTCTCCCAAGGATGAATTCTACTCCCACTCCTCAATTCAGCACCTGCAAGCCAAGCCTACAACCTGCTGCTCCAGACACAGCCACACAGGCCCCAGACAACTCCTGACAGTGCCCACCTGGGATGTCTCACACCTGGAGCAGCTTGGAATAGGAAACAATTTTCTAGCAACACAACTCTTTGTTTAAAATACCCCAAACCTTTTTTCAAAGGAGGCAGACGTTGTTTATGAGCTCCCAGGCCATTCTGTTACAATCCCACAGGCTACTTTTCAGTTCTTTCACTGTCCAGTTTGCCTCATGCTCCTCACCTCTGTCCCTCACAAGTCTCTCGAGACCCATCCACTGTCCCCAGACCCCTCAGAGTGCACAACCAGAAATAAACATTGCTCAGACACAGGTCTATCACTGGTGGTGGAGTGAGGCCATGATGAACATCTCATTCCTATTTTAATGGATGCAGTGGTACCAGGCACAGCTAGCTCAGCCTGTAATTAAAATTCCAGTGCTAATCCCAAAGATACTCCGTAGGAAAAGTTGATTGAAAGCAATCCTCTTGACCATTCTGCTGGAGTTTCCTGTTTGGAGGGCAATCACGTGGCCTCCTTGCCAATTAATTCATGGAAAGAGTACAAGCACTTTAAAGGAGCAGCAATGAAAGAGCAAAGCAATAAGGAAGTTTCCAAGCCCCACAAGCCACGGCTCTGCACCTGGCCCTGGCTGTTCCAGGCCCTACACCTGGCCAGGCCCAGGGGAATTGGTTTGTTCTGCACATCAGACACTTCACCTGCCTGCCCTGTCCCCCTGCAGCTCTGTGAGCCTCACCTGTGCCAGCCCAGGCTCCACCACAGGGCTAAAAGCCTCAGTTTTGTCAGTCTGCTCTGGTCTGCATTGTAATGGGGACTGCAATAACAATTTTTTCCCCTTCTCTACATTTTTAGGTTTCTTTTCCTGAACCTCACCAGCACCTTCCATGATTTAAGCCACACCACTCCTCACAAACATCACTCACTTTCCACTAACAGTGCACCAAAACAAACAAGCCAAGTCACCTCAGAGCGGTGTTATCTGAGCCTTTGGGCAGAAGATTCTCCTCCAGAGCTAAGTGGCCATTCCCCAGGGGTTTAGTAGCCCCAGGCGATGGTGTGACCTCAATCCTCTGAGTGCTTGGGAGGCAAAGAGTGCTCAGTGTTCCTAATACAAACTACACGCCTCAGAGGTCAGGAATAAAACTTTATTGTTTTCAAACTTCTTATCTGCGTTCAACTCATCAGTTAACTGTCAAAAAGAGGTTTGGCAGAAAAAGGCCAATTGCTCTTAGGTTTTTGTAACTGTAACTAGAAAGTGGCCACAGTAGGGAGTTTTCCTGGAATCAATCCAAGCACAACAGAGATCCGTGGAAGGAAAGCAGAGTTTGGTGCAAACCAAAGTAAAACACTTCTGTGATTTGATCCAAAAGCTGAGAAGAGCAGCTCAGCTGGACACAGGAACCAGGTGAGCCTGGTCATTGTGGGCCTTTTCCTTGCCTAAAAGGAAATGGGCATTATGGGGAAGAGAAAGCTGCCAGTCAAGACCAAGTTTTCTAGAAATTGTCATCTGATGAATAAAGTCTTTCAATTTCTTTCACCTCTACACTTCCCTTTCTTCTGTAAAATGCCCCTGCAATCTAGAGGCAAAGGGAATTGGCTACAACACCAGAAATTCCCATTTTGTCTCCATGTTGCAAAAATTAAACACAAACAAGAAGTTCCTCCTCCTCCTCCCACCTCTTTCGAAGCACAGTCCTTCTGTACTTTGAGAACTCACAAATCAGACCAACTTGGAACAAAGAGAACATTCATATTAAAATAATGGGAATTGTTAATTCCCTCCATTCATCTGACATGCACCTTGCAATGAAAATTCCCATTACAACAAGAGGCAATAATTCAAAACAGTCCTGTTTCCAACCTTAATTCCAATGCCTAAAAAAGGAGAACACGAAGTCTAGACAACCAGAACAAACTGTTGCTTCACCTGCCAGCTACAGGCCGAGTGAAAACCCACACAGTGCTGGTGGTGGAATCTTCCAAATGCTTTATTTAGGAACAGTTCTGCCCATGTGCTGTGGGGTTTTTTCCTGTTGAAGTAATCACAATTATGAAATTATCTGCACTTTCAAAGTGCCCATCCCTGTGGCACCTGGGTGCTTTTATAAAAAATGCTGTCTGGCATGACAGAGATGAATGATCACTCACAAACCTACTGGTCTCCTGTTCCTTATCCCTCATTTCAGGTGTAGCTCATGACCAGGGACAAGAAACAAAGCAACAGATGAACTTCAGAAAAAGATCATCTTATTTTCAGACAAAGTTTAGAACAGAGACAAAACGAACACCAAGAGACCCAACTTCCCAAAAAGAGTAAGTAGCTATTTCTAAAGCCACCCATGAAGCTATTTTCCCAGGAAAATACTTTCAGCAATAGGTTCTATACTGTATTTAGGTATTTAACGAAGTGTGTGGATGAATAAAGAATGGTGCTATTGGCCCAGAGTACAAATTCACCACCACAGCAGGAATAACCATCAACATTTGACATTTGCCATCCTTACTGATAAGGAAGGAGGCTCTATTTTGTCATTTCTGAATGTTACATTCTTAAAAAATATAGAGACTTCTGGGGTGAAAGGGAAGGAGAAGTTGCCCCCTTGGCTACTGTTCCACAGCCATTGTGTGGGAGCCTCACCTTGCTGGTTTAGTTCTGCATCTATTTCTGCCTCTGCTTCCCAATTATACCCCAATTTCTTGATCAAAAAACCAAATTATAGTGTCAAATAACGGGGCAGAGGCAGGAATCAAATTGTATCTATGCCCTGATCCATGGTAAGGAGATGTGTTCCAGCACTGGACAGGCCACTGACCACGAAACTTCTCCAAGTAGAACGGAATTTCTCTGTGCTCCAGGTTATTTTCAGCTATTTATAGTGTATGTTTGTTTCTGAGTAATTATTTGTCTTTAATACACTGGGAGAGAATGTGTGTGCACAGACATAAACACAGGACACAGGGGAGAAGATGGTAAAACTTCCCTCTGTTGGTTTCAGGTGTAGGTGTTTGTGTCCTAGAACCTCCTGGAGCTTTTCCTTCAATACAGAATAAAACCTCTGTTCCTCTGGGGGTCCTGGTTAACTTTTGAATCCAAAAATGCCCTTTATATATCCTGTGAGGCCACTCTTGGCCTTCTGCTCCACCTTGTCCTCCAGAGGTGGGAAAGCAACGTGGTTAAGGGCCAGGTCAAAGAACAAGGGTTTGCATGGAATGGGCTGGAATCCTGGTGGGAAGTGCACGAGGCTGACTTGCTTGCTGACCAGGGAAGGGTCCAGGCAGAAAGTCTCAAACCGTTCTGAGAGTGGCTGCAAGAGACCCAGGCAGGGACACAAATTAAATTCCAGTCACATCAAAAGGGTCAAACATCAAACAGGACCGAGCAGCAATTGAGACAAGAGAAGTTCAAGCTCCCTTGTGAGGCCTCTGGGGACTTGGAAAATGATTTCACCTCCTGTCAAAGCACAGCTGCAGATCTCTGGAAAATCCTTCCCATGTGCAGAGCTAAATAAAACAGGCTGCCACACTAGAAAGCTGCAAGCAGCCTCCCAGCTCCCACCCCACTGTGTCAGGTACCTTCAGCATCAAGCCTAATAAAATCATAATTCACCAGTCAGGACCAAATCCTGATGTCACATTTCTTGTGCTGTGAGACACTCAGGTAACAGGATAAAGGTGATGGTGATTAAGAGTACAGCTGGAATTTGCCTGAGCTCTTGGCTCTTACCTTGCCATCCTTGACCTGAGATGGAGACTCAGTCTCGTGAGGATCGTTTGCATCTGCAAAATTGAACAAAAGGGGGTAAGAATAACAGGCTTGACCTTGGTGTAGAGTAAGTAAGAAGCAGCTGTGCTCCAAGATTAGCCATGATCCTGGCTCTCTGGGATGCACAGGACAGTATTTTCAGCAGAATCAACTTGATTTCTAGAGCAAGCACCACACACACTCATCTACAGCCAATACAGCAGTGGTGGAGCTTCTCCTTCACACTGTCATGAGAAGGTCTGGAAAGCAGCACAGACTCTGGAGTGAAGGACACAGTAGAAGATGATGAGAACACTCCAAAGGGGGTCTGTTAAAGCAATATTAAGGCAATAAAAGAGGCAACACACTCCTTGTTCTGGATTTCCAGCAGCAGGCAGCAGCAGCCCAAGAAATCAAAATGTTCATCCATCCCCCAAAGTTCTGTTGACCAGGCTGACACTGACA
The DNA here is from genome assembly GCA_037013685.1 of Acridotheres tristis. Taxonomy (NCBI): domain Eukaryota; kingdom Metazoa; phylum Chordata; class Aves; order Passeriformes; family Sturnidae; genus Acridotheres; species Acridotheres tristis. The sequence continues at coordinate 7,252,655 of CM072905.1, forward strand.
GAGAGAACATCACTGCTCTCCCTCTTCTTAGTAGTTCACCCAGCCAGGCAAAACTGGGATGAGTAAAGTGTTTGCAGCAAAAAAGCAAAACACTAAACTGTTCTGTGCACATCCCCAGGATGGGTTTTTAACATCTCTGGGCAGGGAGAAAGATGCCAAGGTCCAGTCACTGCCTGCCTACCTGCACTACACACTGGTAGAAGCAGCTAGAACTGTGGTGGGGTGAAAAATACTTTTCCAGATGGAAAAGCACTTGGAACTTCAGAAATTAAACAAAAGGAACGAAGCAGTTGCAGAGGCTTTAGTCAAGACACATTAGAGCTGAGTTCTAGTATAGCTGTGTTACTCACCTAAAATAGCTGCTGCTTGCAAGGAATACTTCTCTGCATTGACTTGAGTGATGAGATCCTGAACATCAGGCAGCTCCTACAGCATTAAATAAAATTATTTGAGAGCCTGAAATGTAGGAGTCAGAGCAAAGGTAAAACCAGACAGAGTAAGAACTAAGAAATTAATTCCTAGTGTTGACAAGCTTTCCCAGAAGGGGAAAAGCTACAGTATTGTGCTTCAGGCACTACAGAAGTTGTATAAGAGAAAATGCACAGGCGAGAAAAAGTGTTCAATTGTTTTGGAGTTGGTGCAGGTCTGTCCCTCCTCCAAGCGAGCAGCCAGGTGAAGTGTTCCCATGCCACTAGAAAGTCTCTGCTATAAGGAACATTCTCCCTACCTAAAGATCAATCTTGAATTGTAATGGCCTGGCACCTAATTAACAATAAATAGTGGGACAGAGCTGCTTCATAAAACTTCAGCTTCAGGACTGGGTTCCTACCTTCAAGCTGTTCCTGTGAGCTCCAGCTCCTGACTGAACCTCACGGGCGTATTTCAGCACCCTCTCGTACAACACAAGGGCTTCACTCCATTTCTTTACCAGCACATAGGACTGGGCAATGAAGAAACACCTGCAACAGTCAAGAGAGCATTCCTGACGTGTTTGTTATCCACACCTTTTACCAAGTGAAATGACTGACAGTAGGAAATATCCTTAAGTAGCAGAGGGTAGTTTCCCTTTAGGAACCAGTCCCAAAAGACAGAGGAAACTGCATCAAAGGCCTGCACAGCACACAGAGCTGTGGAGTTACAACTTCCAAAGGTGTAATTGTGCTAAAGGAAACCTGGCTGTTTGTCACTCACCTGTAAGCTTTGTACACAAGTGTCTTCAATCCAATCTCCTTCTGGAAGTTCTTGTCCTCTTCTAGGCCAGGAAGTTGTTTCAGTTCCACAAGGTTCTGTGCAAAACAGTCAGAATAACAAATGCAGGCATTGCCTTCCTCTGGAATCTGCTAGTCTAAGAGAAAGGTGCCCCTTTTGACAAGTCAATAGAACACTCCCAGGGAAATAGTTTCCAGTTTTCTAATTATCAGTTTTCTAACCTTGTGAAGGACTCTCATTGAAACTTGTGCAAGTTGCCCTCAGGACAGACTTCCTGACACAAACAGGAATTAGGACAAAGACTCCTTAGATTTCACATGAACTAATTCTTTCATAAGGCATTTCCCTCTCCCATTCACAAATGCTTCAGCCACAGGCTCCCTCAGTTAACTGCAAAATTATGAGAGAAATGGAGAAATTGCTTATGAAGAAAAAGTATTTTTAGCTGCTATTTTCCCTGCCCAGCAGAAACTAAGGCACAAAGACTATTTTAAAACTGTATTAGAGTGCACACCAAAGGACACCCATTCAAGCAGCAGGTTCTGCTCATAACTAAAAGAAGTTTTTTTGTGTTTCGTGCAGATGTTTAACATCTTTGAAGTACTCGAAGGTACTCAGCTGCTCTTCAGACTTCATGGTAGCTCACTTGCAGTGCTGTATTTCTACAATAACCTTTTGTACCACAGTTGTGTTACCGTATGGACTAGAAATCCTGAATATTAGAATATAAAGTGTATAAACCGTAATAGTAGTAGTAATGCTAAGGCTTGGAGACTGCAGTTTCCAGAGTAGGCCCTGGGAAACCAACTTAGGAATGTGCTGTGCTGAGAAAACAATTGGCAGAGCATGCAGAACTGTTAGTGATAAGGTTGAAGTATAATCATAAATAAAGTACTGGTGGTGAGTAGTGGCGGAAGAGAGAGATTAAGGGGGAGAACACTATAGTCCTAGGATAAGCAACCTTGAAGGATTTATGATGTAAAATATTATCTACAAGGTAAATGTATCTATATTATTTAGAAGAATATGTACCTCTGCACGAAAACCATTTGTAAAAAGGGTATAAAAACCCTCTGAAAAAGGGAACCAGTGGGATCCTGACTTTGGACGCGAGTCTGCAGGTCCCCGGGCCCCGAATAAAGCACCGCATAAACTGACACTCTGTTAGTTTGTGTTTTACTTGGGGTTTCGGGCAGCAGGTGTCTGGTCAGGCTGGAGAGCTGGGTGTGTTATCTCAGCAGTACCTGCAGGATGATGTCGTAGAGGCGGATGAGGTCCTGCGGCCGCGGCGAGCGTTTGCCGTCCTCGTCAGAGCGCTGCTGCTGCAGCAGGGCCTTCTGCAGGGACTTGGCCATGCTCTCGTTGCGCTTGATGGCTGTGGACAGCTTGATGTAGGTCAAATAACTGCCAAAAAACCAGAGAAATCCCGTCAGCACTGTCAGAGCTACTCAAACATTACTCTGTGTTCTCAACTGGTGGTGGAAAAATATCTGGAAGGTCAATGTGAGTCTGGAGTAAAACGTTTACAAAGCTGTCTCAACCAGATCCTTATCTGTACAGTCATCCTTTGGGATCCCAGAGGCCCAGAACAAAAACCCCATAAAACAAAATCAAACAAAAAATAAAATCTTGACATAAGAACATGGCTTCTTCGCACCAGCACTAGCAGCAATGTTTGCCTATTACCTGTGTAAGTACTGGATGTTGGACACTTTCCCAGAATCATTTTCCAGAGAGTGTTCTCGCTGCTTCTGTGGGCAATGGAGACAAAACACTGCATGATTTACTTAAAACTGATAGCCAAAGGACGAAAAAACACAGAACTCAAGGTTTGAGTAAACTGTGGAAGCTGTAACACATTTATAGGCAAAAGAGGGAGGGCTTCTCCATTGCTAGTCCCCACTCCAGTTCTGAAGAGAATAAATTCAAATTCTGCAGCCCTTTATTAAAGAAATCCCGGCAAGTTTAACATTAAATCAGTTCCAAGGAAGCAGAGAGTCATTGGAAGTAGAAACTGGTGTTTGCTGCTTACCTGGTCTGGTTTCAATTCTTCCCGAACAGCCTGAATGGCATCTCTGCATTCACTGAGTAAAGACTCAAACAAGCGTTCCTTTGTCTCCTCATTTTCTGCCTAAGAGCAAAGGATATTCAAGACAGATCAGAAATCAGAAATTTTTGTATGATGCATGAATTAACTAAGGATATTAAACAAAGTTCCTCCCAAATTACGTCTTTAAGGTCCATGAATAGTTAGAACTCCAATCTGTGCCTGTCTGCAACACATTCTCGGGGGAAATCTGCCAGAAATCGTGGGGAATGGGGTCGGTGCAGAGAACTGAACAGCAGTGAAGGCCTAGCAGACACAGCTCATGGCCTCATTCCATCCCTTCCTGGATGGCACCTGCACTGCTGCTGAGCTGAGGCTGGGCTGCACTGTGGGAAAGGCTCAGCAACAGAAGAGCTGAGCAGTCCTGAACTGGCAAACAACCAATGCAGACAGCTCTTGTTATGCTGATTTAATTTTTCCCATGTGGTAAGAACATGCAGATGATTATCTTCCCTCCACTCCCACTTTAGCAATGCTCACAGTGGCAATAAGTTGCTTGTTTGAAGCATTTTTCGCAGCAACCATATATTTTAGCAGCAGGAGTGACCAAGTGCGTTTTTGCTGTCGCCGTAAGTTTTGCTAAAAAATAAGTGAAGCAGCTTTTGGCCTTCTGCCCCAAAACCAGAACTTGAAAACAACTTCTGAAAAACAAGTTGAAGCCTGATCTCTGCCTAATTTATTGGCCTATCATGTGCCCAATTAAACAAGCTCCCAAACTCAGCCTTTATTCAGATGCTGAGAAGGAAACCAGGTGGAGATTGCAAGACTCACTGATTCAGTAAAAAAAAAAAAACTACTCTCGAGTAAACCTCAGCCACAGTGATTGAAGGAGGATTCAAGGGCACCAGCACCATGTTCTGCCACTCCCACGTCATGTAGCAGTGCAAGAAGAGCTTTGCTGCAATAAATTTGCAATTGTCAAAATGAACAAAACACTGTCTAAAAACCATGCTCACTTGTTTATCTACTGTACAGCTCTACAGTCTCTGCCTCTCCACTTCCCACATTCACAAACCCAATCAGGAATGTTATTTTTACTCCCTCACAAAGCCTCAGGTATCCTGTGATGGAGGTGGTTTTCTGGGTTTGGGATTTTTCTGTTTTTAATTTAAGATTTGCTGTGAGAATTTTTAAGGTGGGACTGACTCCTGAGAATAACCAGAGACGAGTCTGACTGCATTCTCAACCTCACCCAGAACAGCACAGCAATTTCACTGCAAGCACAAAAATGAAAACAGACACTACCAGATCATCATTCAGGCACAAAGAGGGCAAGGGCTGGGCCCTGCAATGAAACAAAGGCTTTCCTTTCCAAGCAAAAACTCCTTCAGCCGATTCTATGTATAAATATACCATTCTGATTTGGGAAATATCAGTTAATAGGATTGAGACACAATTGCTACAGATGGTGATTCAACTGTCCTGACAGAACTGCACAGGTTCATCTTAAAAGGTTCATGGAAATCAATCCCACAGAACCCAATTCCAAAAGTGGGGAGTACTCAGCTGTCAGGTTTTCTTTGGTCTAAACCACTGTGTAACATCTCTGATAGTTATTATCACCCATTTTTGCTGCAATTTAGAGATGAGCACAGAATCCTTGAGGCAATACCAGGCAGAAGCACACCTGTGTCATGCTGCCCTGCTGCCCTGTCACTTCTTACCTGGTGAGAGTCAATGGGCCCCCAAAGTCATGCCTTCAAATCTACAGAAGGGCTGACACAAGCAATTTTAAACCTGGATTCCTGCTTCAGTTTGGCTTTTTTATTCTGTTCCTCCCATTACCAATAAGGCACCAAAGGCAACAGTATAATTGCACTGGGAGACTCCATTTTTACACAAAACAGACTGGTTTTACTTCTAATTAAACCCTGCAGAGCCCTGCTGTTATGTCAGGGTTTCAGCTCAGTGAAGATGAGCAGAAAAGTGCCAAAGATCCCAGGAAGCACAATTCATTCACCTGAAGCTGGACTGCCCATCACAGCTGACACAACTCCAGAACTGCTGCCAAAAAGCAAGTTTTAGCCCTCTGGGAATGTAAATAGTGCTGCTGCATGCTCAGCTCCCACGGGTCCACTCGACTCCTCTGTTTAGTCAGACCTTCCCAGGAATGCAGAGCAAGATGAGAACAAATTCAGGCTGTTCTGCCATTACTTTAGAGAGAAATTAAAATGAAAAAGTCCAACTGTCAGCTGCCAAGATGGAAGTTAAATGAGGGAACTCTGAGCTGTACTTCCACCTGCTGGCCATACTTAGGTGCTTCCTGAAACCAAATCCATTCAGCAACATCCAATTCCTAACACTGTGGGTAACACTCAGGTTTCCCACCCAGCACATCCTTTTTGTCCTACTCACACTCTCTTACCACTGTCCCCTACTCTGGTCCTACTCCTCTGTAGGATTTTTGTTTTATCATTTCTATTTTTATTTATCATCATTATTATTGTCCTGGTGATACAAAGTTTTTAATGCTGCAAAAATCCCATTTTTAGTGTCAAGAGTTGTTACTGAAGATCCTTTCACTGCCTTTTCAAACCCTGAGTGTGTATGCAGCCACTGAAAAGCAGGATACCCCATCTGGTCACCATTTCCAAGGAAAAACCTCCATGTGGAAAACGACTACAATACTAAAGACATGTACAGTATGTGCCACTGCAAGTTCCAGTGAGCTGGACTTTAATGATCCCTGTGAGTCCTTTCCAAATCAGGATATTCCATGATTCTATGAAGTGTTTCAGAACTATTACATGTGAAATTGGTTTACATCCTGACATTTATTAATCCATTTCCTGCTTTTGAAAATTTCCGTTAGTCAATAAAAGAATTTAATAGCTCTCATAGCACTTGCTACACCTGGAAAATGGCTATTTTTTTCGGAAAAAAAAAAAGGTCACAATGTATCTTCTTTGTTTTGGCTACTCTGAAGTTGGAGCACTTGAGCAAGATGCTTAAAGAAATTAGAAGAGCATTTCAAAACCAGTTGCTCTTAAAAAAGTAACCTTCATTTTCTAGTGATGTACTAATAATAATGGTTATCACCCTACTGCTGGAAGGCAGCACAGAATGTTCCAAGGAGCAGGAACACTCAGAACAGATCTCCCACTCAGCAGACTGTGAGAGCTATACCCAGCTGACACTGCAGCTTTGGGTTATAATCAGTATTCCCCCACTTTTACCTTTAGCCTTCCAGCTGAAGTTTGAAAAAAAATGAGATTATTCAAAAGCTTTTAGCTCGGGTACCAGTAGTGCACAGAGGGGAAGAGGATGGTGAGAAGGGCAGGATGGAGAAGGCTGCTGGGTTACCTGAGCAATCGCTGCCTCGTTGTCAGCCAGCCCCAGCAGGAAGATCCTCACTTTGTCAATCTTCACTGGGACAGTTCTCCCTCTCCACTCCACCTCACTCATCGTGGCTGCCTGCTTTGCCCGAGTCTGGGTGATCAGTGCCTGCAAAGAAAACACCCGGATTAGCACCTTGAACTTACAAGGATGCAAAACTGAACCTCCTGAATTCATCTTGGACTTTACTATTTTGCAGTCAAAAAGGGCTTTTTGGGAAAGTGTTGTTTCCCACAGAGCCTAGGCTTGCTTGCTCACTTCTGTTCTATTCTGGCTCTTGAATGGTTTGCTGCAGCAATATTCATGCTCAGCACAGTAATAGTGAGTATTTCAAGTTGAGGCATGCAAATAAATTACCTCCAGTTTTTCTGCAAGAAGACCTTCAGTGCCACCAGACCTCAGTCTCATCTGCATCAACTCATTCATGGCAGATTGGTCACCTGAAAAAATCAATAAATTGAGATCACATTTCCATTTGACTTCAAAATTACTTTCATATACAAAAATCAATCATTAGATTTTATACTGGCAGTTTAGGGCTAAGCTTGCATAGCTTGACTTCATAGGCAAGCTACCACAAACTGTTATTCTGTCTTTCTACACATAACCACAGGTGCTGTTGCAAAATGAGGCCCTTTCTGCATTGCTGAACTGTCCCAGAACACATGCAGAATTTGCCCAAAATATTACGGCCTCAATGTCACTTAGACCAGGGTTTAATTAAATCAATACTGCTTTCATGTGCACAGATGATCCCCCCCTGCCCTTACCAATGTTGTAGGCACAGTAACGGATGTTGGGCGAGATCTCCTCCACACGCTGGTTATACAGCACAGCTTGTTCTTCTGTGAAAGCATTGGCCAGCTTTTCATAGATGGTCCTACAGCAAAGGGCAAATATTAACACTGCAGTGTGTATTATTTGCGAGGTGCTATCCTAAGGGAACAGTTTGTGTCTGTGCTCTGGAGGATGCTATTTCAGTAGCACCTGCCAGTTAAGCACAATTAACTAAACAACTCCTAGAGTTGTTGTATTAACTGAAGTGATCCAACACTCTTTACTGAACGAAGTGAGGGACTCACTTGCATTTGTTGAAAGCCTCCATTGCTGCCTTCCACTCCTGGTGCTCGAAGCGAAGCATCCCAGTGAGATAAGCCATGTATGCCTGCACAGAGAGCAAGGGCAAGGTCACCTCCCCACCATCACCGGCCTAATTAGTGCCACCTTTAGCATGAAGGCTGCTGTGACTCCTGCAGTGAGTGACTAAGCTTTGCCCTTTTTCTTGGGGCTTCCTACAGAAGACAACTGATTTGGATGACAGGTTACAGCTACCTACCTCTTCTCCTTTAACTGACTCTGATACATTTCTAAGGAACCACTAAATCATACAAAGGAATCACAGAATGGAATGGTTTGGAAAGGAGCTTAAAGATTATCTAGTTCCAACCCCCCTGCCATGGACAGGGACACCTTCCACTAGACAAGGTTGCTCAGAAATTGAAGCAAAGATACTTCTTGTTTGTTATGCAATGGCCACTGCTATCACAAAACTTTTTTCCCCAGCAATATGCTATACAAGGGCAGTTTAATTAATTGAGTACAGCACTGCAGCCCCTTGTCCAAAGAGGTCACAACATTTGTTTCCTGTTTTCCAGGAACTGAACCCCCAAGTCTTGCATTCTAGATGGCTGCTTCAGCACATTTAACAAAAAGGTTACTCAGCAGACAAACAGTTTCTCAAGCTGTGTTGTACCATCTTAGTTGCCCTCAATTCTTTGTATTTTTATTATCTATTCAGAGATATTAATTATTTCTTCACCCCAAATTCCAAAGGTTTCTCGCTCAGCCTTTCCTGTACGACAAGATGAAAGTATCAGTGGTTACCTGAGCTTCCAGCTTTGTCTTGGCATCCACCCTGTTGCTCTCACAGAGCCTCTCCAGCTCCTCTGCGTGTTTCACAGCCTTGCGCAGCCGCGAGAGCAAATGGAAGCGCTTGCGAGGCTCCGTGTTGGCCTCCTGCTTCAGCTGCATGGCATAGCTCCAGGCCCTCTCTGCATCCATCAGGATCAGCAGCAAATACCTGGAGGATCCATGGGACAACAATGACACTCAGACAAGAGCTGCATCTCCACCAGTTCTTCGCCATTTCGTCTGCCAAGTTCGATAGCAGTTCAGCTTGCTTAGTAAGAGGAACACGCTTTTATTTCTTAAAGTACTGAGCACACAAAGTCTTGCTATTCCTGACTGGTTTCTGCTGTGTTTCTCACTCAGAAGTGTAATTACCCATCTGAGGAAGAGAATTAGGCATCATTCAGCAGTACCACAGACACTACAAAGACAAGTGATTTATCATTTCAGGCCTCTCTTCAAACTGGTTTAATATGTTCTTAACAACACAGGTGAATGCAGCATCATGTGTTGTCTTCCCACAAGAAAAGATGAGACAGGAGAGATTTCAAGTATCCCTAAAAGATGGAAAGTGAGCCCAAAATCCTGGCTGTTCTCCACATATTCTGTCAGACAAGCATTCTGTCAAATTTAGAAGATTTAAATAAAACTTGCAGTGCAGTATTTTTGCTCAAATGGAAGGGATTGCATCTCCAACCACAGCCTTGCTGGCTACACCATTTATACCACCAGCATTTCCACGGTTACAGATCTGAATTAGCATTTCCTCTTCAATGTCACAGAATTTACTGATTATCAAAAGAATCCATTTGCAACTATGAGGGAAGAGAAGGAACAGGCTGTTGCTGCTCCTTCTTCTCCCACTGGCTGAGCAGTCTCTCTCACACCTGCACTAGTATTTTTATTAATATCAACAATATACATCTCTGAAAAGAAATGTTTTGGATGATATTGCACAGAATAGTTTTCCACCTGAAACAGAAATTACTGAAGCTCTTCAGTAACACACTGAATTCTCATTTCCATCCAGTCCCTGTACCTGTTGTCTGAGAGAATCTCTTCAGTCACTTTCTTCCCAGTGAACTTGTGCCTGTTGCCCATCTTGAAGTTGAGAGTTTTACGGAGCCGCCTCAGCCTGCGAGAGCAATAACCCCTAAAAAAAGATAACCACAGTCATTTTGGCCAAAGGACAACTTTGCTTCTGTTTATTGCTCTATCCAAATAGAACAACAACAAAAAAATACTAAAAGCTGTACCAGGTAATGTTTTAACAATTAAAACTCCATGTGTGGCATATGGTAGCTCAAAAACTACCTGTAAAGCAGCAATTAATAGAAAACAAGGTGAGAAGACATGTAGTTATTAATGATCGTGAAAAATCAGGGTGATGTGCTCATTGCCAACTGCTTTATGTGTGTTTACTGAGTTCTGGAGGAGTACAGGGCCTATCAGGGAGGTGTGAACACAAGCTCCTATGGGCAGTGTGTCTGCACAGCCACAGCACAGTTCAGCCAAGGGAGATGAGCACACACAGCCTCAGGTGGAGTATCCACTGCCAGGGGTACTCACCTGAAAGATGTTTTTTGCTGCCTGCTACAGGGGAGTTACATTTGAAATGAAGTGAAGCCAAGCCCCAGGAGCAGCTCCCAACACTAACCTGTATCTCTGGAAGTCCCCATGCCTCAGGCCGTGTTGCTGCTGTGACTCCTTCACGATCTGCAGGACTGCAGCTTCTGTTAAGGCACACTCACAGAGCAGCTGGCACCAGCTCCTCATTCCACCCCAAAGTAACAGCAGGGAACCCCAGAGATCCCATGAGACAAATGCACTTCGAACAGTGGGGCACCCCAAAACCTCCTAAAAGCAGAGAGCTGAGGGAGCTGATGATTCTAAGCCACCTCACGAGTCCATGGTTCCCTCCAGAGCTCCTGACTGTGAGCAGAGACCAAGATCAACCTCAGACCTCCAGACATCCACAGGAGTGCTGCTGTCACCAGTTCACTGTGGGACAAGCAGCTGTGCCAAAAGACCCATCCAGGATAATACATCTGACAGCACCAGCCTGGCTACAGGACCTCCCCAGCCATGCTTGTGACACAGCTCTGTAGGAAAAACTGAGGTAGAGAAGCTTTCCTGCCCTGGAATGTCCCCTTGCTCAGGAAAAGGATAAAAACACCCGAAACAGAATCACTGCTGCCTTCCCAGCACAGCTTCCACAAACCAAGTGCCTTCTAAGCACAGAATCTCATAAAAAGAGCTTTTGGAAATAACTCCAGGGCTGATTTTCTCAATTTTTCAACACATTTCTAGTCTTGCTGCACATTGCTGTAACAAGCATCTGTGACACAAAGCACTGCCCTGTGACCTGGGACACCATCAATCCATCATTTCCATTCAGTCTCTGCATCCTTCAGTGTATCTGCAGAGTTCCTGCAATTCCTTTATTCCCTCAGTTATTCCTACCAACTAAAACCATGCCACACTATAGTAAATCTGATGTTTTTCGTTCAGTTTACAAGAGAGGTTATTTTGTGAAATAAAATCTCCACCACACACAAGAAATGTCTGTTCTATATGTATTCATATCCTAAAATTTCCCTTTTAAGCTCTACCAAGAAGCCTTTAAAGAAAACCCATAACCAGACTGTACAACAATCCCAACAAAAGAAACACTATTGTTTAAAATGCCTGATGTCGATCAAAGTGTTTTCTTGGGACTACACCTAAAAGAAAGTTTCTGAACTCTGAATAATCAATAGTTATTACACTGCATTACACGGAATTATTCTGTACTTGCAGAACAACCAAGTCAAACTGCAATGTCTCAACACAGCCCTCCTCATCATTGCTGTCTACCCAGGATTTTTTTCAGATTCTCTTTTATCCGGCACAGCTACTTGCTGAATTAATATTCCTTTTTTTTTTCATTGACTTAGACATTCCCAGGGCAATTGCTATGCCTGCATCTTACTCAACAGTAACTGACTACACAACACCTGCCTATGCCACGTGGAAAACTGCAACCTGATTTCCCTCGGGTTTCCTTCTGACCCAGAAGATAAAACTCAGCTCTATCACAGCTGTGCAGCTGGACTGGTTTCACACCGAAATTTCACCTACAAAACCTCCACGAGCTTTACATGCCGAGATTTCAGAAGCACTAAATCTGCAGGAGCCAGTCTGCCACCTCAGCGCACCTATTAAATTTTTTTTTTATATATTACTGATAACTTCAAGCTACAACATCACCACGAGGAGCTCACGGATGACCAGCTCTTATCCTCAAGCACACGGCCCAGCACACAGCTCCGCTGTGGAGAATGACGCCAGCTGTCACGCGGTTCGGAAGGAGACGTAGCACAGGTAGAGCACAATTCCATAAATCAGGAAAGCCAGGCTGACTCGTTTTATCCAAATCAAACCCTCAAACAGGCCCAGGCCAGCACCGCCTGCATCTCCGGGGCGCCCTTGCACGGGGCCCGAGGCCGGACCAGGGGAGTCCCCGCCGCCCGCCGTCCCTGCCCGCCCGGGCCCTGCGAGCCCCGCGCTGCCGCCACGTCCCCCCGCCGCCCACGGGGCCGGGCCTGCCACGTCCCCTGCCGCCGCTGCGCAGGATGCTCTCCAGGCCCAGGCTGTCGCCGAGGCCGCCGGGCTGTGATCCCGCCGGCCGCTCGTTCTCCTTGTTGTCCTTGCCGTCCTTGTGGTCCTTGTTCTCCTCCGCCCCGGCCCCGCGGCCGCCGCCGCCGCCTCCCTGACGCTCCGCCGCCATCTTGCGCCGCGGCCGCGGTGCATCACGGGCCGGGGAGCGGCGCGAGCGGCCGCGCGGGGGCCGCCGGGAACGGGGAGGACCCGGGGGGAGCCCGGGATAGGGATCGGGATCGGGAGGAGCCGGGAAGGGAGAGCGGGGGATCCCGGCAGCCTCCCGGGGCTGGGCCTCACCCAGCGCTTGGATACCTCCCTCTGGCCCTCCTGCCCGCTCATCTATCCCGGACTGAGCCCCTCAGCTCCGTCATAGTGCCCTGCCTAATGCTGACCCCCAAATCAGCCTCAAGAGACACCACCCCCAACCCTGCCCCACTCACCCCAGAGCTGACCCCCAGATCAGCCCCAGGGTCACCCCCCAGCCTGACCCCACTCCTGGCCGTGCTGTGGCAGTCCTGGGGGAGCCTGTCCATCCATCCCTTTGCCCCTTCCCAGGACACTGCGAGCCTGCTGCTCTGGGCAGCCCTTCGAGAGCGGGGATTTAAATTCCCCCAGGCCCAGCACTAAAAACCCACCTCAAGCTGCCTGAACCCCTTCGGGATGTGCACCTGGTAAAAGAAGAGACTGCAGTTATCTCCCCTAATCCCGAAGCTATTTCATGGTGTAAGCACTTAAGAACAGGTCTTTTTGCATATGGGGTTGAACACCTCATTCAGGACAAATACCAAACTTATTTGAGCAATAATCATAATATTTACATGAACCTGTATAAGTACAAACTGCTCCAAGAGCTGCTCATGCCCCCAGACCCATCTTTGCCAGCCCTGGGCTCTGCCTGCCTGGCTGCACTTTGCTGTCACACTACAAGAAGCAATTTGGCTCCTCTCCCCTTCCAAGGGCTCAGTTGTGTCCTGTTATTCCTGACTTCAAACTTCTCCTTTACTCTCATAGACAGCAAAGCCCAAAGGGGGAAAAAATAAATAAAAATCAACTCACGTCCTCAAGTTGCAGCTCTCTGTGCAAATCTTTTGAACTGCTCCGGGCTCCAAATGGATCTCCCAAGAATTCAGTCCCTATCTGAACCAAACCGTGCTCCAGGATGATGCTGAACTAAGCAGACATGACAATTAAAGTCTATTTTACAAACAGCTCCTCTCTTGCAGCTGTGGTGGTTCAGATAGACTTGGGTTGGGCTGGCACAGCAGCACTCACCCTCAGGTGCCAAAAAAACCACCCCAAAGGACCTATTCCAGTGTCAGGACAGCCACCAGCTGTGGCACAGGCGCATTTCTGCCACACCACCTTTCTTGTACACTGGCACGAAGCTTTGCTGCTCCTCTGGATTCCCCTGGAACTTGGAAATGGGAGGATAAATCGTGAATTCCTCCTGCAGGGCTGGCTCTGCTCTCCCCCAGGGCAGGGGGACAGAGGATAACACAGACCTGCAGCCCCTCAAGGAGCAGAGCCTCGAGGGGAGCCTTGCAGCGAGGCTGAGCTGCTTTTGGTGTCACAGGGATTGCTGCAGAGAATAAATCCACAGAGTTACAGGCTCCAGGCACTCACATCCCTCTGCCAGCCAGCCCTGCAGCCTGCAAAGGCCGGGAGGCCCACAGTGTGCCTTTTCCTATTGATTTTGGCCAGAGGATCTTGCTTTTGGGGATCTGGATCATCCTTCTGCACCCCTGCCCAAATAACCTATCTGTGTCTCAGGACAAGAAGATATTTTCCGATTTACCTTTATACTGCTACTCGTGAATTTTACTGATATTTGGGAAGAAACTGAGTGTTTTCCAGCGCTGTGGGTTTTTTTAAATAATCTCACCCTGTAGCATAAGGGTGGACCCGGTCTCTCTGCAGGCTGACCAAAGCTCCAGTGAGACCAAAGACATCACCAGTACCATCACACATATTCCCTCTGGTGTCTGAGGACACGGGGCAATCCCACTGGTGAAACCTGCCTGGGACTGGGGCAATTCCCACATGGTGAAACCTCTCTGGGGCCAGGCTTTCCCCACGAGTTTCCCAGCAATGTCCTTGGTCGTGGCTGGGGATGTGGCACAGGAGTGGCTCCCTGGGGGCATGCGGCCAGTCTGGGATCAGGAGGGGAAGGCAGAGCTGTTCTCTGTGTCTCAGCCGCTCCTTGAGCCCTGTGGGGTGGCCGATTTTCCCTTGTGCTGCTCCTAATTGCCTGCTTTCCCTTGTGGGATGTCATCAGGAGCACGGAGCATCCTCACACCAAAGGGGTCTGTTCACTTCCCCATGCACCTCCTCCAAACGGGAGCTGGTTTTTGGGGCTCCCTGTGGGCAGCCAAGGGTGAAAAGGGCTCCCTGTGCTGCGGTGGCAATGTCACAGGGCTGTGAGTGTCCCCAGAGCTCAGCTCTGAACGCTCACTAAGAGAACTGAGAAGCTGCGGAGCGAGTTAGTTACAGGAGTAATCGATGCATTAAATATTTCTCTCTCCACAGGAGCAAAACACGGCGGGCTGGGGTGGGGTCAGACCAAGAGTCCTCGGAGAGCTGATTGCACCGGCCGGTCCCAAGACTTCCATCTGTGCAGCACCAAAAAGGCAATTTTACAGGAAGGAGGCACAACATGAAAAGATTTGTTCTCGATGCAATGTATCACGCTGCTCTCCCAGCCGTGGGGAGAAATGCAGTTTCTCCTGAAAACCTGGACTCGCCTCGCGTGTTTTGGTATTTAGCGAGGATTTAGCTGCCCGCTGGACAATGCGGACGCATTGGCACTCAGAGGACCCCTATTCTTAAAAACCAGCCCTGCAGCCCCTGGGGTTGAACAAACCCTATTCCAGTGACTGCTGAAGAGGGGGGCGATAACAAAACCCCCGCTGACACCTCGCTTTGGGTGCCCAGCTCCCTTTGGGGTGCCCAGCTCGGCTGTCCCAGCCCCTCCCGGGGGTGACAGCACTGACTGACACCGACATTCCCCGAGGGGAGCGGGGTCGGGGTCCCCTCCCCGGGGCGCGGTTTGCGGGGCCGGGCGGGAGCCGCGCCCGGAGCCGCCCGGGCCCCCCCGCTCCGCCGGCGCACGGAGAGCGCCGGAGCCGCCCCGAGCGCCCGCGGGCTCCCGCACACCCGGAGGAGGTGAAGGGCCCCCGGCTCCCCCGCACCACCCCCGTGCGCCCCGGCGGGACCCCCGCACGCTCCCCATGCACTCCCTTTCCCCTGCATCTCCCGTGCGCTCTCCGTGCACCCCTTTTACCCTTCGTGCATCCCTGGTGTGCTCCCCGCTGTAGTCTCCTTGCATCTTCTTTTGCTGTGCATCCCTCCTGTGCTCCCCAGAGTGCTCTCTGTGCACCCCTTTTCCCGTGCAATCCCTGCTGACTTCTCCGTGCACCCCCTTTCCCTTTGCATCCCTGCAGCACTCCCCACTGCACGTCTCTTCCTGTCCACCCCTTTCCTGTGCATCCCTGGTGTGCTCCTCACTGACCTTTTCCCTGCACCCCTTTATCCCTTTTCCTCCCTTTTGTGCTCCCCAGCGTGCTCTCCCTGCACCCCCTTTCCCCTGGTACACCCCACACTGATCTCTCTGTGCACCCCCTCACCTTGTGTGCCACCCCGGTGCCTTCTCCACGTACACTCCCCACCTCTAGCCCCTGTCCGTGCACTCCCGGCCATGAACGGCTCTCTGGCTGGCTCCGGGACGGGCTGGCAGCCTGAATCCGTGATCATCCCACTCGTGTACCTCGTCATCTTCCTCGTGGGCACCGTGGGCAACAGCCTGGTCCTGGCCGTGCTGCTGCGCAATGGGCAGGTGAAGAACACAACCAACCTCTTCATCCTCAACCTGGGGGTGGCTGACCTCTGCTTCATCCTCTTCTGCGTCCCCTTCCAAGCCACCATCTACACTCTGGAGGGATGGGTGTTCGGGCCCTTCATGTGCAAGGCTGTCCACTTCTTCATCTACCTCACCATGTATGCCAGCAGCTTCACCCTGGCCACCGTGTCCCTCGACAGGTACGAAAAGGAATGGGGAGGGGGGGGCTCCCTGCACCCTGAGGCTCCCCTTTCTCTGGATCCCAACAGGGCAGGGAGGGCACAAAATCCCCTGGAGCTAAATCCTGACTGCTGTGACCTCCCAGGGCTCCTGGGGGAATCAAGGAGCATGTTCCAGTCGCTGTGTGCAAGGAAGTGCAGCCACCCAGTATGAGGTCCTGCAGAGGGCTGGATGGGGATCCCTTGCCCCAGTCCCCAGCTGGAGGAAGCTCTCAGACTCCAAAGCTGTAGGACTGGGATTTATCCACAGGCCTTGGCAGTGAAGTGGAGATGAAAAATGAGAAAGAAGCAAAACTCAGTCCTTGTGCAGCTCTGGCTCCTCCTGAGATGCATGGAGACAGCCTCTACCCCCCAACAGCCCCCAGCAAAGCAGGCAGACCTTGAGGAGAAAAAAATACTAGGATGTTTGAGCTGAGACACTGATTTTCCCACTCTCCCCTTCTATCAGCAAAAAGGACCTTTCAAAAAGTCCCAGTGCTTCCCTTGTCCCAGGGATTATCCCAGTCCATTCTGTGTGGGTTTTACTGGGAAGCCTGTTGCTCCTGCCTGTGCTTTACCTCAGCCCCTGCCTCTGCAAGGTCTGGTGACCCTGCAGCATGTGAGAGGCTGGGAGCTCCTGGTGCTGCTCCACTCAGGCCAAAACCTATGAAACGGGATGTGGAAAGTCCATAGGGGAAAGTCCCCTGGCAGGCCCTGCAGCCCAGCTGGATGTGTCCTGCCATCCCAGCACAGCACTGCTCTGGCTGATGACAGCATCCCCAGGAGCTAAAACACATCCAGGGGCTGCCTCTCCCCCTGTATCTCATGGAGCAGAGGGAACAGATGTGTTGAGCAAGGGAGGGTTTGCACAAGCCTCAGATCTGGGTGCAATTAAAGGACCAGCTAATTACAGAATTCAAGAAGAGTGATGTGATCTCATGTGTGCCAGTACAAGGAATGCTGTGTCTGGGAATCCTGGGCACTTGCTCCTGCCTTTGTATGCTCACTGCTCCGATCACTTGTGCCAGAGAGTGATGGTTAAGTGAGGGTCTGCTGGATTAGGGGAGGGACAGAATGGGACCATCTCTGTTGTCCCCACAACCACTACTAAGGGCAGAGGGTGATGGGACAGAGTCAGGGAGAGAATCTTCCTCAATCCTTTGTGCTGCACAGGGTCCCTAAGACGCAGCAGGGAATCAGTTGTGTGACTAACTGCCCTGGAAAGCTCAAATCCATCATTTCCAATCTGCTCCTGGCAATGCTCTGTGTGTGCCCTCTGCAGGACTGCAGCCATATCCCTCTCCCTTTCCCCTGCAGGTATTTGGCCATACGATACCCTCTGCACTCTAGGGAGCTGAGGACACCCAGGAACGCCCTCCTGGCTATTTGTCTCATCTGGGGGCTCTCCTTCATCTTCTCGGGCCCTTACCTCACCTACTACCAGGAGTTCCAGCTGGCCAACCTGACTGTCTGCCACCCCATCTGGGAGATCTCCCAGCGCAAGATCATGGACATCTGCACCTTCATCTTCAGCTACATCATCCCCGTGCTCATCCTAAGCCTCACTTACGTGCGGACTGTTCACTACCTCTGGCGCTCCGTGGACCCTCTCCAGGACATGTCGGAGTCCAAGAAGGCCAAGAGGAAGGTCACCAGGATGATCATCATTGTTGCAGTCCTGTTCTGCCTCTGCTGGCTGCCCCATCACCTGGTCATCCTCTGCATGTGGTTCGGGTACTTCCCCCTCAACCACTCCACGTACGTGCTGCGCATCCTCTCGCACGTCATCTCCTACGCCAACTCCTGTGTGAACCCCATCGTCTACGCCCTGGTCTCCAAACACTTCCGCAAGGGCTTCAAGAAGATCTTCAGCTGCCTCCTGCACAAGAAGGCAGCACACAAGGTGCACGTGGCCCAGGCTGCCAACACGGTCAGCACGCTGGAGGCAGAGCTCAGTGAGGTGACCCAGCTGAGTGAAGCCCTGCCTAGCCACTCTGCTGTGCGCTGCAGGGTCCCTGCACAGCCCTGGGGAGAGGCAGAGCTGGTGGGACAGCAGCAGAGAGCAGATGGCTCCTCTGTCACCTTCAATGTCAGCTAGCAGAGCTTCCTGCCACCCCATGGCTTTGCAGTCTCCTGCAGCATCCAGGCCTGGGGATGGGCTACATTTGGAGTTGAAGTGGGTCCAGTTGAACCCTTTTCATTCAAATGCATCCAGATATCATAGCTGTGATGCTGCTGATATAAACTCAGCCAAGAACCAACCAAGGACAGGATTTGCTTCCACCAAGCACTTGCTGAGAGCAGAGAGATCAAACCCCAAAATCCACTGCAGTGTGTAAACACCTGTTCCTCTGTCATGGACAGACTTACTCCCTTTTGCATCTACACCCAGAGCCTGTGAAAAGCTCTGGCCCCTCCAACCATCTGGAGTTAATGGGTGCACTTTTAGGGACGTTTGGAAAGTCTTGGTTTGTTTGTGTCCTGGTTTAGGAGCTGCATCCCAGGGCAGCACAGGGCACAAACCCAGCTCAGGTAGGAAAATCCAGGAGCAAAGCACAGAAGGTCACCAAGGACCAAGGGGATGGAGGTTGTTTGCCAGGGAAACACAGCCATGGACCCATGGTAGGGGAAGGATTTTAATGCCTTTGGACAGCCTGGGGACAGCTCAACATCTCAAGCAGGCAGATGCTCGTGGAGACAAGCAGGGCACTGCTGCTGCTTCCCTGAGGCAGGACAGACAAGGCTGTGTGAGAGTCGGGAGTGCCCAGCAAGCCTCAATAAAGCCCCTCCATCCCACCTGCCGTGTTCAGATTCTTTGAAAAGCCCCACAGCTGCAGCGGAGGAGAGGCTGGGGGGTGGGACCTGCTGGATGCAGGGGAGCTGAGGGGGGATGGAGGATGTGGGTGATGCCTGAGCACATCTCTGGAGGGGGGCACTGCAGCACAGGAATGTCACTGACCCCTCTGAGTGCAGCTGCCCACAAAAGGCTGCTGTGATTCATACTCCCACCTCTTAGCCCTGCAAAGACTCCACGGGTGCCTGAGTCCTTTGACTGCCCCCTGCCAAGGGCTTTAAGTGAAGACCTTCCTCTTCTTTACCAAAAGAGCATCACCACACTAGGATCAAATCATCCTTTTGAAAACCCCGTGGCAGAGCACAGCCAGAGGTGGAGGTGAAAATGCAGGGGAGCTGGGATGAGCTGTGCTGTGCATCCCTACAATTCCCAGGTGTGTACCCCAACAGCCCCCATGAAGGTCATGTCTCTATAAACTGCCATTACAGAGGCTCTAAGTCTGTCTGCACAGATTTCACTGTTGTGAATCCCCACAGCAGAGCTCCCCAGGACTGGGATGGGTATTTCTGTCCAGGACCCTGCTTCTCCCTGGGGCTCCTGACACTGCCCTCCTCCACACAGCCCCAGTGCTTGGCTTTATTTTCTCAAGAAGCTTTTGACTGTAAAACATTTCTTTTTCCCTGCTGAGTGTTATTATAACCAGATCTTCCTCTCCCCACAGAGAGGGCCATAAATTGGCCACCTCCTCCTATCAGTAATGGTGATATTTAGTCTAGTCCTGTTCCCAGCATAAGTCACAGAGAGCAGTGTATAAGCAGGTCCATTAATTACATCTGCATTTATCTCCCTGCTCAACCCTTCACAGCCAGGGAAAACATTGAAGCAGCTGCACAAACACAGCTAAAAGCCTTACTTTCCTGTGCCCTCATCTACCTCTGCTCAGAGAGCCACAGGATCTGACTCCAACAGATCCCACACACACTGAGGGGTTCAATCCACTCTCCTGGACAGTTATCAGCTCACCTTGGAGATGGAGATGTTGGCCCAGCACCTCTGCAGTGCCCAAGGGCACAGATCACTGTGCTGGCATGGCAGGGGGTGCAATATGCCCCATGTCCCCTGTCAGACACTGATTCTGCTCCCCTATCCATCCCACCCCAGCCTTTCCAACAGTCTCCCAAGCCCATGGCTGACCCTGCCAACTGCTCTAGAGCTGCCCAGCCGTGCCATGATCACTTTGAGGACATGTCCCAGGATACCCCTAACTCAGCTCCCAGCCCAAAGCATCACTGTGGCCCCTTTCCCAGGCTGTGGGCACCACTGGCACTTGCTTATTTCTGGTCACTGTTCAGCAATGAAATCCCAAAAGGGAACAGCAGGCTGGGGGCAGGCTCTGCACAGCTCCCAGCCTGTGGGCTGTACCTCACTGCTGCCTCCAGCACCCCCAAATCCCCTCTGACATGCACCATGGCTCACATGGCTGCTCTCACCCTCTCCAGGAGCAGAGAGGGCCTTGGTGATGGTCAGACAGCAAGTCAGCCCTGGTCAGGGCTCTGTGTTGTGACACATCCAACACCCCTCCTCATTTTATGGCTCTTCACCCATCAATTGGCTCTCACTTGTCTGCAGGCTGTAAGAGTGAAGCCAGATCATTACACTGTTTACACTAAATACAGAATTAGAGAAAAAAAGCCTTCTCCAGCTTATCTGACACTGGCCCTGCTCATCTGAGGAGGAAACCATCACACTCACACCCAGCCCATGCCTTTATGAGCCCTTCAAGGGCAAACAGAAGGTTTTGCTGCCAACACAAAACCATATGGGGAAGCTACTTTTCCCCTCAAGTAACAGAGCATATCAGGCCCAGATGGAAAAGACAAGAGCATCAGGAACTGCTGACACTTAACATGCTCCCAGCTGAGAGAAATGGGCTCCTGGTCCATTCCCTTGGGAGGTTTTATCTTAAGAGTACTGTAAGTCGTTATGTTCCAGTTAAAATTTAATAAAAGCATATTTAACTGGAAGTGAAAAATGAATAGGCTAAACTGAGCTCCCATCAAGCCCAAGAGTGGGCAGGGAGATAAGGGACACTTGGCTGAAACCTCAGCGAGTATGAACTTTCCAGTGAGCTTTCCACACAGATTTATCACCGGGTTAGAGAAGTTATTTTGGTTTGTGGGGTTTTCAAATACTTACTCTGCCAAGTTTGCTCCCCAGTCTGAGGAGGCAGAAGGCAGCACCCCCAAACCCTGACATAGCCCCCAGCATGAGCTGCTGGGCAGCTAAAAAACAAACAACAGAGAAACAGGGCCTTGGCCCCAAAACCTTGGAAATTAGAGACACCTTCCCTGTGTCAGGGCAGAAGAGGAGGCGAGGGAAGGGTGTCAAACCCCACAGGAGCCTTGGGGGAGGCGGAGGGGCCCTTTGCCATGGCCCCTTGCCATGGTCTCAGCACAACTCCAGGCTCCACTCTCAGCTCTTAGAGGGGCATGAAGGGCTCAGTTGTGAGAGGGTCAGACTGTGCTGGCTGCCATGGTCGTTCTTAATTAACGTGTTGCAAACACATTCCTTACCATAAAAAGCCAAGGAGCTCACAGAGCCCTCCCCGGCGCTGCAGTGCTGGGCACCAGCTCAGCCTGGAGCCTCCCCTGCTCCCACCCTGAGGAAGGAGTGGCTCAGGAAAAACCGTGCTGCTGCTCCCAAAGCAGGTCTGGCTCCCCACATTCATCCCCTGTGCAGGGGAGAATGCTCAGAGCCAGGCTGAGTGAGAGGCTGGATTTAGGGAAAAGGGGCCAAGTGGCTCAACTTTCCCTTTAACTCAGGGAAATGAGGGTCTTGATTCCCACCTGGGAGCAGCAGAAGTTACCTGTTCCCCCAGGGAATCACCACCTCCAGCTCCTCCTCACTGCACAGATATCACCAAGCCCAGCTCTCAGCCCCCAGCAGCCTATTACCCTCATTCTTTCTTACAGATGCAGCCAGGGCACCCCTGGGGTAGAAACAATGCAGTCAGCTACTGGTGCTGGTAATGGAGTGACCAGGAGGAAGCAGGATATTTTGCACCCCATCTCTGGCTGCATCTGCCCCCCAGCCCTGGTCTGGCACAGCTTGCCTGGGGCAACAGGCTGACAGCAAAGCCCAGAAAGGCCTCTTTTGGTGGGGGGCACACAGAGGCATTCCCAGAGCCTCTGGAGAACAGGATGTGGCCCCATCCCAGACCCCTGAATGACCTCATGCATTTTCTTTGGGCTTTAGTTGGCACAAAAACATCACCTCGGAGGATTTCAGCTCCTGCAGACTAAAGCTGCAGGCAAAGCTCCCCCTCCCCTCTCCTGGCTTTCCCTGCACCCGTTCCAGGTGAATTGCCTCACCCTGAGATCAGCTGCAATAAAACATGTTTTACGGCTCAGCATGAATTCCACGCACTCTCCTCAAGAAAGAAATTCATATCAGACTGCTGCAATGTCAGAAACAGATCCAGAAAGATGGAATCCAGCTCCTTCTGGTGAATGTCAGGGTGTGTATTCAGCAGACTCAACTGCATGAAACACAAGTCAGCAAAGCTTTGCTTATGTATAAAAACACTGTCCGGCGCCTGCCGGCCTCCGGAGGCTCCTGGATCTGGCAGAGGTTAAAAACAGCAAGTACAAGATCTCAGATTTCCACAGACATTTGGGATTTGACAGCAGGAGGGAGGTTTCTGCAGGGAAGGCTCTTGTGTTGGCAATGTGAGCCTGCACGGTCAGACACATAAAAGCAGGTGCAGTGGTCAAGACTCAAACTCGCACTGTGGTCCAGCTCTGGGCTGGACAGGCCGGTCAAAACTGCTGGTTTTCAGGCATTTGCTACACCAGGCTGAGGAAGAGAAAGTCAGGGGTTCAGGAAGGGCAGGAGCTGCCTGAATAACATCTGTCTGAGGAGGCACAGCCCAGGCAGGCAGCTGGGTCAGCCACAGCATGACCTGTGCTCTCATCCAGGTTCTAACATCCAACAGCTCTTCCACTGCTGGGCTAATCAGACATCAGCAAACACTGCTGTAAACACTGCTCAGGTGAACAATGGATTTGCTCCAAACTGCAAAGCAGCAGCTATTGAATGCTCCTCGCTCTATGGAAACCCAATTGTATTTCCATTGTTACAGGCAAACAATGGAGCAAGCAGCAGGAGAGAGGGAGAGGAGAACAGGAAATGCCTGGACAGAGACCACAGATATAACACAGGTGCTCCAACGCTCTGAAAAGCCTTGGTGCAAAGTGTCAGAGTCCAGCTTCTGTATCAAAGCCTGCCAGGATTGCTCCAAAGTACGAGGGAGAGCAGCACCTGCTCTTCACATCATGCCCATGGGTTAAACAAAGGGAATGGGCTTGGCTGCTTGCAGGGAAGAGATGCATCAGATTTAGGAAGACAGGAGACAAAGAAGAACAGGGATGGGAGGAAGGTGCTGAATGGAATTCACTATAGAACACTTGCTCTGCCTCAGGTCAATAAGGAGCAGCATCCAGCCAGGCCACCATGGAGCTCCCTCTGCTTCCACTGCTCTGTCACAGCTCCAGGCACTGCCACCACCCCACTGCCACTGCCTCACCTGGAACAGAGCACTGATACAGGTCCGATTTTGGGGTAAAACATCCCTGTACATGACTGGACTGCAGCCCTGCCAGGCACCCCTAAACCCCAAATCAGCATCAAGCCCCATCACTAAATAACAGTTGAGATTAACAATGTGAAAATAATTTGGGATCCTACAGAACTGAGATTCCTAACACCCATCAGGGAAACATGTGGCACCATTCAGAGCTCACAGCCTCCTGCCCTTAATAAAAGGGCTGTACCCATACAGGTTTGCTTTGGGGTTTTCTTTCATGTATTTTTCTTTATTTTTGTTTTTAAGCACACTGCCCCTGTCTGCTGCACATCAAGGCATTAACACAAACCCAGGTGAGGTGGATGTGCCAACACAGGAGCCCACAGGGCAGACTTTGTTTTATCTCATGGATCCGGAGCAAAGACAGGCAGGAGTTAGTGTTTCCACAGGTTTATAAATCTGATAAATACAAGTATAACACCCTGCCCACCACAATGGGGCAGGGGAGAAGGGAAGGGAGTCCCAAGGGCTGCTGAGAGAGCATTGGCTTGTACTTGGCATCTGGAGAGTTCACAACAGCTGGAAATTTATGCTGATGTGTCAAACAGCTTCTCAATCATCTCCCCCACCTGGTCCACCTGGTATTTGATGTATTTCTCAGGGTTCTTGGTGAAGGGCACGTTGCCATATCTGCAAAAGAAAACAGGTGACAAACAACTGGAATACAGCAAAGAGACCCACTGGCCGCTCCTCTGTGACAAATCAGCTCCAGTCCAGCACACCCCACTCGAATGTGACAGAGTATCCTGTACAGAGCAAGTGACCTGGTTACAAGTGGCCTCACAAGTTTTACATGAACAACCCAGGGTGGCTCAGGGCTTTGTGCTCACTGACCAAGGAACCAGTGTGACAGCAGATGTCTGCAAATACTCAAGGTCAGCTTGAGGATGTCTGAATGTGCAAAGTAGAGTAGCTAAGACACGACAACAGAAAAGTGGTCTGCTCAGGCTATGCAAGGCCCCAAAGACCTCAACCCAAAGAGGAGGACAGTGCTGCAGGAGGTCTCACCTGTTCAAGAAGGCACCATAGGTCTCTTTCACAATAGTTTTCTGTGCCCGGCGGATTTTGTCCCGTTGCTCCATGTCTGGGATTGCCCAGGCCTTTTGGATCTTACACAGCTCCTCCAGCCCATCATTAAAACCCTGTCCAAAGAGAAACTCAGTGAGCATCTCATCTGCAATCACATCTCCACACTGATAATCCTTCCCTGCTCTGCTGACCACCAAGAGGTCTCCTCCTCAGGGGATGCTCTGACACCATCCAACACCTCCTTACCTTAAAGCGCTCCTTTATCATCTGCCTCTCCTTGTCCTTGAGCTGCAACAAGGAGGGAAAGGATCTTATTTCATCTCCAGAAATAAATACCCAACACCAGTGTTTGCCCACAACTCCCCATCCAACCTAGGCAATATCCAGTACTTGGTTTGGATTCCCTCTCCTACAGCAGTGAGGAGAGAGATGGGGAAAGCAGCAGACCCTGCACTCAGCTGAAGTAGGTTTAACATTTTCAGCCACAACAGACATAAAATAGACTTTTCATGCTTCCAGTCCTTTCCAAGGGAAGGTCTCAGAGTTTAGAAAATCCAAAATAGAGACATCTGCTCAGAAGATTTAAGAATAGAGGCAGATTAAAATATCTGGATGAATCTGGGGCAGGGGAGATCAGAAAGCACTTGTGCCAGCCACAGTGTTCACTCTGCAGAGTGATACTGGCATGAGATATAAAGAAGGTTTCTGAGAATTTTTATGACAAAGGAGATGATGTTTCTGGCAACTTCTGTCATGTCCAGCCCATCCTTGCCCACCCTCTCACCTTCACTCCTGGTTGAAAGACAGGCAGGTTTCTCTCCAAGATGTAATCTGTCACCTTCAACCAGCTGCATGTGCAATGAGATGGGAGAGAAGCAAAGAGTTACTCACACCTCTACCAGAGCACCTCTGTCTTCACCCACGACCCAAAGGCCAACTCAGACAATACACATGCCAAAACTTCCCACAGAGACCCCTTCCCAAGTAGGATTAATCACGTGGAAACCAAAAATACTCTGCTGTGGTTTTAGACAAGTTTCTGGTTTAGGTGAATCTCTCCCACTGCTCCTGCAGCACTGGGTCCCAAAGAGCTCCCAAAGTGACAAAAGCAAGGGAGAGGCAGAGGATGTCACTGACCTGCGCTGGTAGGTCTGGATCTGCTGCTCAATGAGCTCCCTGTAGGACCTCTCAGCTGTTTTCTGTGTCACAGCCACCAGCTGGATCAGCTCAGACCTGGAAAAGCAGAAAACCTGAGGAAGCACCTGAACCAGCTGCTCTCAGGATGGCAGCATTTCAACCTCCCATCAACAAGTTCCTTTTAGCCCTTCACAATAAAACGTTCGGAGACAGAAGCAACTCCGAGTTACTTTCCAAAGCCACATCCTTAATCTTCCCAAGATCAAAGGATTCTCTGAAAACTAAGGCATTTCCTAATGCTTTTATCTTCCACTTTCAGGTAATATGATGTTTATAATACTGCAAAATCTTCAAAGAGGCAGTTTCAAGGACAGAAGAAAAAGAGACAGGCTGGCAAGTAAACGCTCTCAATGCAGAGCTCTGCTCCAAAACCATCCAATCAGCCTTGGACTTGAGGGAAATTCACTCAAGACACACTTACTTCTCCAGAGATTTCAGAATGTAGTTGTAGTTGTTATGCAGAAAAATGGCACTCAAAGCTGGGTCTTCATAAACCTTGGATTTGCTAAGCAGGTTAAGCTGCAGGTTGCCCAGAACTTTGCCTTAAAGATGGAAAAACACAGAACAAAAAGTTTTGCACTGAAACTTTTTACTATTGACAAAGCAAACCAAGTTGTGGGCCCACAGCAAAGCGAACAGTACAGGCCTGACTGCCTGTACAAAGGCTACAATCACATGTACTTAACAGTCCTTACACAGATTTTTCTTCAGCAAGTCACCAGATCCTCTCTGCAAACTACTGCCTTCCATGCCTTGGCAGTGGAGGTGCACTCTGGGTTCAGAGGAACTCCCAGAACCAGCCACAACAGAAGCTCAGCTCTCAGAAGCTGAAGGACCTGATCTTCATTGTAACAGAAAGAGAAATCACTGATTTCACTTTCTTAAACTCCCCTTTGGCAGCTGGGAGCCTTCATGGGGCTGAATGTGACAATGATTTAAGGGAACAGCTCTGCAGCACAGTGAGCTGCTGCACTGTGCTTTGTCTGTTCTACTCTCATAGTCAAACTCCCAGTCTGACCCTTTTTTCATCCCTCCTGTCAGACTCCAGCTCAAATGTGGAAAGATCACATGGAGAAGAGACACAGCCTGTGCTCTTCACCCAGGAATGAGCCCAGTGAAGGAATATCCATGGGGAAGAAGCAGGAAGGTGATGCCTTCTATGGGCTACCTAAAAACAGAGGCTAGGCAAAATTAAAAGAATAAACAGCAGTTATGTTTATTGCAGGGCCTTCAGGTACATTTCGGGCCGATGAAGCCCCCCAGGGGCTACACCCAAAAATGGATGATAGGTCATAAGTTTTCATACTTTTGTAAGTTTGGTCCATTTGCAAATTGGGGGTTAATCTTCCAGTTACAGCTTCAGGTAATGAAGTAATTTACCCTAAATTTGCTCTCCCCCCCAACTCACTTTTGTTTACATTTCTTGGGGCCTGAGACAGTGAGATGTCCTTGATTCCCAGGCTTAGAGAGGAATTGCTTTGTCTGACCAAAATGGGAAACCAGTAGCTAACACTTTATATGGAGTTTAGAGTTATACACTGAAGAATTGCAGGATTGCAAATATATGAAAAATACAAAAGCTGAAATCCTAAAGTATCCAAAGTGTGTACTCACAGATATAGGTGCTCAGCAGCCGCCTGCTGAACTCTGAGCTGTAGCTACTGGCAGAGGAGCTGGTCTCTGAAAAGGAAAGTCTTAGGCCAGTTAACATGCCCTGGGGAAGAGGGGGGTTGTGTGGTCAGCTTGCCTCTATTCCAACAAGCCTCATCCCTGTTGCTATGGAATTAGCTCCCATCAACAGTGAAATGACTCCTGCTTCAGAGCCCACTGTCAGCAGCTCATCCAGGGTGAGGGGGCAAGAGCTCTGCACCCTCAGTCCTTGTGTCAGCATCAAGTGAAGAGCACCCCTATCTCTCCTTTCCTTGCAGGTGCTCAGGGAACATCCTTTCAGAAAAGAGAGTCATTAAACTCCTCCTCCCCATGCTTTCCCCCAGCCTGAAAAGGGTTGGTAAGCACTAGAAATTGGCAATCAGAGAACAATGAGCTGGAGCTGTTAACAGCAAGCACACAACAGTAATTGACACAAGCAGAAGGGCTCTGGAAAGCTTCAGCCATCCCCATGGTTGCTGACAGGGCCTGCCTGGCTCTAGGAAGGACTATGCCAGCATGGGAAGCTGCCCCTACAGGCAGCAGTGACTCCAGGCTGGCACATGTCCCTGTGTTTGGAGATGCCTTTCTGCCCTCGAGGGCTTGTGGGCAAGGGGCCCACAAGACACGTGGGGTGGCCACCTCCTCCTGCCCCCTCCAGAGAGTTTGGCAGCCAGACCTAGCTCGGGTGGTCTGAGTTCACCAGCACCCCATGGGAAAGGCCTCGAGGCTCCTGTTGCTGGGAGCTGGACAATGAGGAGCTGAGTGCACATGGGATAAAGCATGACAGCAGCTGGGCCAATCTGCTACCTGTGCCAAAGAGATTCAGTGCCACCACAGTGCCTTGAGCCTGTTTCAGCTCTTGTGGCATCTCTCATTGTCTGCTGCTGACAAGCCCTCCCTATTCTCCCCAGTCCACTGGCAAGGATTATTAACCCTCCCCTTTCCCCCCTTTTCAATTATGTGTTAATTTATTTACAACTGCTGGAGGATAAAGAATTAACATACATCACCAGAGTCCGAGGCAATATGAAGAGGTAGGTGTGGGTAAGTTTGCTTACCTCTGGGATCTAAAGGAATATTGTATGTGTCCCCAAGAACTACAGAGATTAGGCAGAGCGGAGAGAAGAGGGGAGGGATGAGAGAGAAAAAGAAATGCAAAAGTGCAAAAAGACAGGTTAGAGACCACCATTCCTTTGAGAACAAAGCAGATATTAACAGAGCAGCCACAGGCAGGTGCACAGGAGACCAGGCAGGAGTCCCTCCAAGGCCACAAATGGAATGGAGATCACAGAGGAAAGTCAGAGTCCAAGCTCCTTCCCCTGCTGGAGATATGTTTGCATTGTCATTGGTTGCATTTAGCACAACACCTCATTCCAAATCAGTCCAAACCCGCTTTCAAGGCAAAGCTACCTTAAATCTATGCTGACTTTTCAATCACCTAAGACAGATTTCACTGCAAGACAACATGTCAGGACTTCCAAACAGTGCTGACATCACCATTCAGGGGACAACATGGGAAACAGTTGATTGTTCCAAGAAAAATTTCAGACCACTTCTTTGGCCAAGGAGAGAGAGCCAAGGCCCAGAAGGGCTTGAGCACACTGAGCTTGCAAGTGCAAAAGGCACAAGGCAGTAGCTAGAGGAGATGGGGCAAAAGTAGGAACATCTTAGGTTGGGTTGATTTAGAATTTGCAAAAATTTCCAAACAGAACTTTGCAGGTAACAGTCTGGAGGCAGCTCTAGGCTTCTTCCCACCTCTGCTTCTAATGGGCTCTTTAACCCTCTCCAGTCTGTGCCTCCTTAGGGCCTTATGCCCCTTGAATCTCCAGTCTGCTCTATTCCAACCTCCTTGAAAGCACAAGCTCTGCCAAGGCCAAGAGCTCACTGGAGAGCCTGGAGCTGCTGCTCTGCACAGAACCAAGAATCCCACTCCAGCTGATAAGCAGCACCACCCTGCTACACGAGCAGCTCTCAGCTTCTGATCTATGCATTTATTTCTGCAGTGAGTCTCTTCAGCAGCCTGGAGAGCAGGACTAAAACTTTTCTCTCTGATAGGATGCACAAATGGTTCCAGAGTCCCACCTTGCCCATGTCTTGAGGCTGAGGAGAATCTTGCTGCTGCTGCTGTTGTACTCTGAGCAGAGGATGGTGCTGTTCACCACACAGAGCCCAGCTGGAGCAGCCACCCTCACTCCAGTACAGTCACACAGCACCAGGCCAGGGCCACACTTGGAGCTAAATGACCCAGGCATCCTCTCTCAGAGCACACAAACAGTAAAAACCATCCTCATTGTACCTGCGAGGAGCAAGTGTGGAAGGCCAGCAGGGAACTCTGCATCCCTTGGAGTTCTCCAGACAATCAACTACGTGGTCAAGGCAGATGGGAGGACAAGAGAAACCACAGGGTGAAGGATAGGAGGAGAACAAGCTCACAGTGCATGCTGAGGTTCGATCACTTCAGGGAAGATGTCCAGGGAATCTAAGGAAGGAATTGCATGCCCAAGCAAGCCCCATGCATGTACATACCTTGTGATGCCAGCATAGCACCTGCTGTCTCCTGGAAATCCAGTAATTGCTGCAGGAAAAGGATGGCCTGGAAGCAAGAGAGGGAATTTAGGAGCAACCAACATTACATCTCCTCTGCTCTGCTATTAAGGATCATGAAGCACCACTTGTCTCCCCACACTTACAGGCATTCAAGAAACAAATCACTACACTCCTCTGAACTGCTGAGTTTTCCCCATACAGTCCTGCCATGGCTGAGCAAGGGCCACCAGCTCATCCTGCCATGGAAACCAGGTACTTGTGTAATTGGTAATGCCAAGACACCTTAATTTAGGAAGTTCCCCTACTGCTCTTTTCAGAACTCCTTCAGAAGCTGTTTTCCACAAAGAATGGTTCAAATCATCATCACGTACATTGCTGGTGAGTTCATGAACTGTCCCATCTTTTGGCATGTTGTATTCCTTGTCTGGATCATTCTGAAAAGGGAAGAGAGAGACATAAGATGAGCATGTAAAGGGAGACACCTACAACACAACTACTGCTACAAGTGATCTGAAGGCTTCTCCATCCAGCCACTCCCAACACCCTCAGGCCCAGCTCTTGCAGTGCCATCTCCTGGTGCTCAGAAACCAGAGCTGCCAGGCACCAGCAGCTCAGAACCTCAGGGCTCTGTTCAGCATGTGACCATCACACCTTCAGCTCACCCACCATTCACCAAGCCCACCTTACACAGGAACAGCTTAACATGAGTCCTCCAAAACTTTTCAAGGCAGCAAACTTCTTTTCTTTTTAAATAGGATTAATTCTAAGATAGACTTGGTATCTGTAGAAGCTGGATGCTTGTGTCCAATTATTTGTAGTGTGCCTGTTAAGGATCTCAGGCTAAGGCCTTCTGTGTTTGAAACCAGCACCAAGTGTTTGGTATTTGACTGTCCCAAGCAATCCAAGTTCCTGGTTCAGTCAGGTCTCATGGAAAGCTGGAAGGTAAACTAGGGGTTTTGCTCTAAAAAACTCTCTTCCAAGCCTGATCAGAGACCACTGAGGAGAATCCTACCTTAATGTTGTCTGCAAACTCTTCCAGTGCCTTTGCACCAGTGGTCTCCATAGAAGTGATCAGCCCTGGCAGTTTGTTCTTAGTTCCTGCTGCAGTTCCCTGGAATAGTTCCACAACAGATCAGAAAAGGAAAACAAATAGTACCTGAACTTCTACCCAGCACCTACCCTCCCTCATCTTCCACCCCAGCATCTCATTCTCAGCTCCCTATATAACAGAAGAATATTTATAGCACCATCAACAACACATGAAACCCCATATTCTCCAGGGAGAAATGGAAGATGTCGTGGTGGTCCATCGGGATCAGGACTTGAAAAGAGCTGCTGCTGAGAGATGCTGAGTTGCTGGTTTACCAGAAAGGAGCAAGGTGCATTTGTGTAACTGCAGTCCATGCTTGGGGACAGAAGCAGCAAGGCTTTGATCAAAGCCACTGTGATAATCCGTTTCAAAAAATTCTCCAGGTAACACAAGCCACAGGACCCTCTCCAATCCCATCACATTTACCTGCAAGACCTGGTCAAATTCTGGCTTCATCTGCTTGAGATGCTTGAGGATGGGGAAGATTGTGAGCACAGCTGAATAGTCGTGTCGGATGATGGCTTTGCGGGCAGCTGAGACAATGTTATCACCCTCCATGATCAAATTATCCAATGACTCCTGCAACAAAGCCAGAGATTCGTGAAAAAGGAACAAGACTTGTGCCCAGGCAGCACAAAGGACTCAGTGCAGGACACCCATTCCAAATGACCATTGGCTGATGTGTCATTTGTGCTACCAGTGAGGGACTCTGAGTACATGTTCTCCAGGCTCTCTGCAGGCCCTGGTTCCTTCCACAGGTCCTGGAGGACAAGCCAGCATCCTTTCAAGCACAGAGGCTCAACTGACCTGGATGAGAGAATCAAAGGTCTTCTTCTGGTGGTGCTCTGGGACAATTTCTGTCAGGAGCTGGTATTCACTCTGGGCCAGTTTGACAAAGGCACTGACGCAGTGGATGTACGCGTCGATCTCGATGTCGAAGACGTCGTCCCTCCCTGCAAGGGCAAGATGCCTTTGGTTTACACAAGGAGCACGAGGTTCTTCTGGGCAATTTGGTTCTGGCTTTGCACCCACATCCATGTGTGAGAACAAGAGTCATCTTCTCACCACTCCTGCCCGGGGTTTGTGTGTGGGAATCTCTGAGTACCCTGCAGGAGGCAGGAAAAGTCACCCACAGTTCAGGAAATGCACATCAGGGCACCACCTCTTTCCAGCCTCGTGACAGAAGGGAAGTTTGGAGCTCTTCTGGGATACAGACTAAATTTAATCAAGGGCTTGAACACAGAGTACTAAACTCAGGAAGGTCTGAGGTGAATTATTCAATATCTCTGCCTGTATTTTTAGAATTCCTTATCTCCATCCGTCATGTAGATGAAGAACTGCCATTTGGCATCAACATTTCTGGGAAATAAAGGCTGTCCTGGAAGGCAGCTTCTTCCCACTTGCAGAAACAAGATAAAAATCAGGCTGATGAACATTTACATCCTATGAAGCAGGAATATCAGCACAGCTAGGTGAGTTATCTGCCACACAGTGCTGCATACAAATGCAAATATCTGAGTCCTAGAATATGAATGTCTCAGTCAAAGATCCATCAAAGATCCTACATGGTAGGCATGAGAAGTGATACAAGGGCCAGCACCAACGCATGCCAACCACTGCTGGATGTGTCTGCAGGACAGACACAGACAGACCCCATCCTGCAAGACAGTAAGATGACACAGAGAGGCCTTCTCTAAGCTATAGGCTGCTGCTTCTCTCATCCCAGAGATTTTTGATGGAAAAAGAACCAGTTCTTCCCTATGCTGACAGGTTCCTCAGGTTGATATTTCAAAAGTTTTGGTCAGAGGACATACAGACTGCCTGTGGTGCAGTGTAGTGTGTGGTGCACTGATCCCTTTCCTGCTTGCTTTGCTTCAGCACTCAACAGACCAGCAGCCACCTACAGGAGAATGTCCCTCAGCATGGTGACCTTTGGTTGTACAAAGTTAGGTTCCTTGTCTGAAGGCTTGGGGGGCTGTGATTATAGGAGGGAATTGTACAGAGAAGAGCCAGAGCTTCTTAACCAGAGGAGGCTCATGCTTCAGGACTGCCCATGGGGAGGAACAGCCCTGAATACAACACAACATGGAAGAGGCTGGGAAGCAGGGGGGACCAGCTGGTTCCCAGTGCCAACCAGTACTTACCCACAGCCGGCCCGTGCTTGTCGCTCAGGGCATCGGAAAGGTGCTTAACGCGTAAGTCATGCTCATGACCTAGTGAGATGGCAGCCGCACAAACAGAAGGCGCAATTTATCCAGGGTGGTCACAGCAAGGATGCTCACTCTGGTTGGAAGTTGCTTCAAGCCTGGCTTATTTGATCTGGTGGATTATCTTTTTCCCTACAGTCCCAGGAATGCTTCCTGACCAAATCCTTTTGTTGGGCTATATAGCAGTAGCAACCCTTTGAAACCTGATGAGAAGTGTGAGTGAAGTTGATTCTTGGACCACAAGAGTCCCTTGAACCTCCTGCCATATGTTCTGAATGGGATTGCAGGCATCAGAGTCCAATTTTTACCCACAACCATTAAAAATCCAAACTCAAAGCCCCTCTCCTGCTCAGCATGAGCATTTTCCCTCACGTGGGGTTTAGCAGGCTACAGGAGAAGTGCTGAAGAGACCTGCTTAGGATGGATTCATAGCAGGAGGCAGGAATGTCTTAGAGATGCTTTGAAGCATCTTCTCCCTTATCTGGCACAACCTCTAGGAGCAGAGGAGGTCAGAAAACAGGAGACAACCATTTAGGCAGGTCTGCACAGAGAAGATGTACAGGCACAATGCACTGAGCTACCTGTGGTCCAACACTTCAGCATCAGGTTTGGAAAAGTCACTAGGAAACTGAATGTCTCAAAGTCCAGGCAAAAAGAAAAGAGAACAGGAACACCACAAACAGATGTCAGCAGAGCTTCCATTACCCAGGTGGCTGTGGTGGGTCAGTGTCAAGGTAACATTCCTCTCCACCTCTACTCATGCTTACAGAGACTTTGAAATTCAGATAGTAAATTCTGAATAAATAGAATTAATAAACCAAAAATAATGTGGTCCTCCAGCATCTCCTTGGTTCCCCATCCCATGCTGTCCACCAAGCACTGAACTAATGGAAGCCCCACCTGGGAAAGCAAGGCTGATACACAGAGAAAGTCAAGGGTGAAGTAGCTTGAGCTGTGATTACCTTCCATAGGAATGAGGTTAGAGGCCCCCTTTTTCCCATCTAGACCATGCTGAGAGTACTGTTTCAGAAGGTTCTGAGCCTTACGGATCGTGCCTGTCACCAGAACCAGAGAGAAGAGACAAGAAGACCTAGAAAATGAGTGAAAGAAAACAAACCCAGAACACCAGCCCTCCACCAGTAAGTCACCTGGGCCCAGCAAGAGGATGCTGGGCAGCAATGAGGATGCTCAGCACAGGAATGTGAACCCCAAACTCGTGTCCAAGTGTGCAGATACAATGGTATTTCCAGAATGTTTCCCTGCTTTGAGGCTGGGGGCATAAACTCCAGTCAGGGATACAGAATCAGTTTGGAGACACAGCATGGCATGGCTGGGTGATATACACAACCAGAGAAGGGAAGGCATGAAGCTCCCTTCTCTGTACTGGGTTTATTGAAGTTGGTGCTCTGCATCCAAGCACACAAGGTTTGCTGCTTTTCCTCAGCTGTGGAAGCAGGGCTTTGCATACAGACAATTCCTGTCTGGCAACACGTTGCCTGCTCCTCGGAGCCACAACTGCAGTCACTCAGTAAGAGGTGCCTTTCTGAGGGGTATTTTCTGAGCATAATCAATAAAGACCCACCGGGAGCCCCAGAGCCAAGATAAGGAATGGTACAGGAAGCAGTAAAAGGGTGACAACCTCTGGGCTTTTTTTGCAGCAGCAACTCCCATCACAGGAATCCCAGAATAATGGATGCTGCCCACCCATGTCTAACTTGCACTAAGCCACCCTAATCCCCAAGACACTTCTCTTCTAAAGAACTGCAAATCAATTAAAACCATGGAAAAAAAAATAACACTGGGTTAAAAGATTTATATTTTAAACACACAAAAACCAGACAGAACTGAACAAAAGGCAGTGCTGGATATACAGCTGGAAAGCACAAAACAAAGCATTAATGTGACAACTGAAGCCTAGGCAGTGTTTCCACATTAAAAGGTTAGTTGTCATGCAACAAGCTACAATTATCTCAAGCACACCGACACCCTCTCAAAGCAGAGCTTTGCTGTTGCCTGCACAACAGGGAACTGGAAGTTTTGGGAAGGTGGAAGGGGTTTCTATAGGAATCCCAAATGAAATAGAGCTGGGCTGAGTAAATGAAGAAGCCAAAAACATAAAAATGCTGCTGCTAAAATTAAGAACTGTTCTTACTGCTATAAAGAAATAAATGCTTCAAATATGCAGAAGATCTCAGCTTCAACGACTAGCTGTGAGCCACAGTGCAGCCTGGAAATGAGTGCTGGCTGCCCAAATACACAGTGCTGCAGAACAACAATCCAGGATGCAGGACAGCTTCATCCCATAAAGGGATTTATGGCAAGGGAAAGGAAACTTTCCCCGACACAGTGGGGAAGAACATGAGAGAGAAGTCCCCTTTGAATTACCAAACTGCCTTAACCTGGTGCACTTATGGGCTCCCAAACATGGTTCCCAAAATGTAGTATTTCACTGGTAAAATTGTCCTTCTAGCACTTCAGAGTGTTCTCAACTGTTTTGTAAAGAAAAAAAAACTTATCCATGCAACACTTCTAGCAGGAAACTTCTCCCCTCTCGACCCACACCAGGGAGATGGGAAGTCTCACACCCTTGCTGGCTGATGCATTGCTCCCAAGCTTCTGCCATATGATCAAATGAGGGCTATGCCTCTTTTTCCAAGCTTCTTGATGCTATTCACACCCCAGATCTCCACTTTATTCTTAGCTACTTTCAGAAACCTCAAGAGTTTGGGCACACCAGCAAGCTCCTCTGAGCAAGGAGGGCTCTTCCTTATTGCTGCTCCCATGGCCCAGCAGCTGCAGAGCACCTCAACTAAGGTCCTGTTCTTCCACCTGTTCTTTTATCTTTCCAGTTTTCCAAGCATTTAGGGGGAGGGAAAAAATACAAGGGAATAAAAGTAGAGGGTGAATTGGTGTGAAAACCAAGCAGACAGTACAACTGCTGCTGCTGTCAGCAGGCTCTCACTCCATAGGTATGCAGCAGATGTTTGCACAGCCCACACTTGATGGTTTCTTCTCTTTTTCAATTTTTTTCCTATTTTTCTCAGTTTCAGGAGCTGATTATGCTGGATTTTATTTGCATAAGCACAATTACCTGTGTTTACTGACACACACTGAGTGTTCAGTGTCCAAGGGCATCACTTCAGTGCTGCTGGATCCCTCTGACTTGGCTTCATAATTAGGCTTTAATGGATTCTGGTGGAAGCCAAATGCTTTTGTTCCAGGATTGTTTTCCCCTATTAAGCAGCTCCCTAACCAAATGGGACTGTGTTTCAGCTACTAATGAAAACATCACATTCAAGCCAGGCAGTGATCAGTCTGAGAAACAGGAATGGGCTCTTTATTCTGCCACTCAACCTGCCTTTAGGTACCACCTCACTAGAGCACTAAGGAAACTGGAAAAGAGCTCCCCTATAGTCTGAAAAGAGCCTCTAAAGGCCAAAAAACACCTGAAACCTTTGCTTCCGTGGCCCAGTTGTTCTATAGAATGGGGTTTGGGCATGCATGAGACGTTTTTCCAAATGCAACTCATACTGTTGTTTCTCTCTTCCATTAGGCAGTTTTCTATCTAAGCAGGAGGGCAAAACATCCTCTTTTCTCAAGCACCAACTGCAGGAATCAGCATGAAAACAGGCAATGCTCTCTGGCTTTTGTAGGCAGCCAGGCCAGGTGGCCCCATCCTTCCCCAAAATTGCAGAGCTGTTAAGCTGCTTGTGGCTCTCAAGCCACAAGACAGCACAGGGTCTACAGGCATCACAAAGAAACTTAATTTTATGCACATATGTTTGCAGCAGGATGATTTGGGAACCTGAATACACCTGCTCTCTGAGAGGGAATGCTGACATTCCAAAGAGCAAACTAAAACCAAAAAAAGCCCACCGATCATCAGCTCAACTTGACCTGCCAAGTGTCACTCAAGAGGAGACAACTCTGCTTTAGAAGCATCTCCAGCAGTCAGATTTTTCACTGCATGATGTAACACAGGAGGCAGCACGGGGTACATCAACAGACAAAACAGGAACAGAGAGATGAAGACTCTCTGAAACAACACATGGATATGGAGCATGTTCTTCAGAATTCAACACAGTCCCTGGGGCTATCTCAGCCTTGTTGCCCTGCCCATAATATCTCACCTTCCCTTTAGTCTCTCTTGTGCTTTCTTTTGTGGTAAAAAAAAGCTACAGCACATCAGATTTAGTTTGTTATTTACCCCTTGCAACAGGTTAAAGTGTGCATTGGGGTGTGCACTGGGATATTCTTCCTCAAGGACCAAGGAAATCAAGTCTCTTGTTGGAACTGTCAGAAAACCCTTTTGTCTGAAACCCAGATTGGCAGAATTTGGCTTTACTTATTGAAATAAAGTAACAGAACAGAAAAAAAAACCCTTTGTCCAAACTGAACAAAGGCAAAACCCAGCGGACTCAAACACTATCAGATCATGTTGCTCTGAAGAGAGCCACTGTGCCAGTGTGAACATGGTGTGAGACCTCCACCTCAAGAGCTGTACTTGAAAGTTAATGGAATTGCAGAAAAAACAGTGAATCTCTGCCTAAAGACTATTTTTCCCCATTTGTAATTTCACTTAAGTACAATTCAGCAGTCATAAGTGATGGCTGGTGTATGAGGTTCAACATCCACTGTCCTTCAGGAGATACAGTCTGGTTGCCTGTCTGCTTCATGGAAGATTGGACACAAATGAGCCACTATTTTTTCTTGACATTACAATAACGCAATGGATCACTTGAGACACTCTTTCCTTCATGCACCATCAGCTCTGCAGTGCATTCAGACCATGCTCTACCTGCTCCATCTCACAAAATCCAATTAAACTGGGCATAAAGACATGAAAATCTTCTGGCACATCTAAAGCTAAGACTTTCCTCATGACAAGTCATTTTGGATGCCCAAGTGCATCCACTTTGGAGGAGTCCTGTTTGTAGGAACTTGTGCTCTCCAGTGTGTGGGCTCCTCTCTATGGGAGTATCCAAGATCTGAGACTCTTAAAAAAATCCCTGGGATTTTTCAATAATCTGCCCATGAAAACAAAGTATCTGGCCCATCCCTGACTCTCTACCTAACAGCACAGGGGAGGAGATACTATCACTTGTCAGGCTGCTGAGAAATGTTTGCTGACCATGCTGAATTCACAGCAATAAAAACACAGGAACCTTTTGCAGAATCAGCTGATAACTGAGAAGTGTCAACCAAATCTGAAGCATCTGCAACCTGAGCTTCCCATGGCTCAACTACTGGCACCTTTCAGTGCCTCTGAGCCTTATTAGGTGGTTCTCTGCTGCCAGGGGAACATTCACTGAAATTCACAGACCAATTCCATCAGCTTTCAGGGACAGCTCCAGGGCACAGTGGCAATGACAAAGATGGATTTTAAAAGACTACAGGGGTAATGTCTGGATGACACAGCCTTCCCCAGGCAGCCCTCCCTCTCCAAATATCCCAGGCACACCCTCTGCTGTAGCAAGAAGAGGCCCAGCAAAGCCTCTCCACACACAGAAGTGAATAGAGTGAGCACCAGGGCCAGCACACACACACATAGACACATTACCTGGGATGAGGACTGCATTCACATGAGGATTATAAAAATAAACACAACACAATTAAAATGAGTATTTCTTCTTCCTCTCTTTCCCCATCCCATCCATTCCCTGTTCCTTACTATTACCCACATTTCTTACTATTTTCCTGAACGCACAAAGAGTATTTGGACAACACTGGACAAAATAGGGAAGAAAGGTATTGGCCAGGTAAACCTACAGGAATATGAACTTTTCTGATGTTACAGAGGACACCACAGAATGCTGGGACACAGAGAATCAATATCTCTGTGCTGGCTCTTGCTGTCCCTCCTGGCTGTCTCCCACTAGATGGCACATTCCAGAGATGGGGAACTCCAGTCCTACATTCCCAAACTCCAGAGTGACCAATCTCAGCAGCTGCACCAAATGCAGCAAAACTGCATTGGGAGGAGAGGAAGAATAACCCTCCAGCCACATTCATAGCTCTTCCCAAGAAAGGCTGAGGCAAGAGCTTTAAGAGCCCTTCTAAACTTTTGACAATGTTGTATCTCATTTTTATAGGCACCTACCTAATCCCCATCTCAACTCCTGGAGGCTTCTTGCTTTCTAGCACAATAATAATTTATTCATAGCTAATGATGGAAGTGAGGTGTTTTATCAGATATGAGCTATTTGCTGTGGCACAGTCTATATTCCATATGCCAAGGCTGAGGATTTGATCTGAGTTCTCAGATCAAATCCTTTTACAGCCCCCTCAGGTCTCTTTTTACTCATCTCCTTTGTTAAGGCCTTCCCTCTCCCCGTACACAGGGCCTTTCTCCTCCCTTTACAGCACCCAGAGAACACACCTGATGGCTTGACAGACAGACAGAGCCTGTAATCCCAATGCTGACTCCAGAGCAGAGAAGTGCTTACCTCTAAAATCTCACCTAAATGTCCTACAAACACATTTTAGAGATACCTCAGCAATGAGAAGGCCTGAAGATGTGTTAATACCCAGTGCAGTGATCCCTCCTCAGGGACTCACCTGGTCTCTTGATTGGCTTTTTGGTGGGGGTGTCCTTCCTTTTGTTCTGAATGGCAGGGGAATATGGCACCCCAGAGGAAGAGCTGTTCTTACGGAAATGGTCCTTCAGCCCCTTGATGGAGCGGTCGAGCTGCACTGAGCGGATTTGGAAGTAAACTGTCATGAAATCTGAGGAGACAAGGTAAAAATGAGATTATAAGCACACAGGGATCACTATATGGTAAAGCAGACACTTTGTGCCCCTGCAGGGAGTTACAAGCATTGGTGTGGGATCCAAAGTCAGCATCCTTCCCTCTCAGAGCCTCTCCTGTTTTCTTCAGAAACTTCTTCACCCTTCCTCTGCAATCTTCATTCCAGCCCCTCCCATCACACACAACGTTATTCCACCACTACTAACTCCAGTTCAGGTGGAACTGACAGGAGATATTTGTGCAAGACATTGTCAATTCAAGTGCTCAGTTTCCAGCATGAGAGACTTTACACACTTTTCAGGATTCAGGGCACTTGGGAATTTAATGAGGTGCTCATCACTTGAAATAGAATGCAAACTGACTAATAAAATATGCTCTATATGCATGAGTTGCCTTTGATCATGGAAAAATTCTTAAGAAGCTTTTAAGGACGTTCATCATACTTGGCAAGCACAGTAATCCCCCCCTCAGGAGTAAATCATTGAGGCAGGGGGTGATTCTTGGAACTGCAGGAATGTGAAAGTTCACACTTCCTGTACAAGTCTACAAAGTCACTCAATCCTGAAGGAAAAGTTAATAAAGGATTGGAAAGGAGAGACATATACAGAGTGAAGAAAGTCTGTGCTGCTTTCCCCCTGCCCTTGGTCATATTTCATACAAAGAGTTCTGGTCATAAATATTTCCCAAATGGGAATAAGTGCCCAGTGTCTTGCACATTTATAAAACCTGAGCACTGGATAGCTGCAGCTTCATCTGAAGGCATTACAGGTGCAAGTGCAGTGAATTTTTCCTACAGGACAGACTGCATCGACATAATTTGTGCTTTGTTTACCTAGCTCATTCTATTTAACCGACAAACCATTGCTTCAGTCTCACAACAAAAAAAGCAGAATCTTCAGGTGCTAGAAAGACTGAACTACTCAGCTAAAAGGTGTCACTAAGGCATCACTCATCCTGCTAGTGCTGCCAGATGCTCACAGGGAACAGGCAGCAGCACCCACCTTGATTCCTGCCATTCTCCACCAGCCAGCCCGAAATGCGGATGATGTCGT
The DNA here is from genome assembly GCA_037013685.1 of Acridotheres tristis. Classification (NCBI taxonomy): domain Eukaryota; kingdom Metazoa; phylum Chordata; class Aves; order Passeriformes; family Sturnidae; genus Acridotheres; species Acridotheres tristis. Next base: position 7,293,870 of record CM072905.1, read on the forward strand.
GCAGGACACTCTCTGGGAGGTGCTCCAGGGACATCTCCTCCTGTGTGTCCATCTCCTCATCCCCACTGATCAGGTCCAGGATGAGGATGGGTGGCACTGGCTTAGTGTGTCGTGTCATCAAGCTGCGGAACTCCGATTCCAGGGATTCCTTGCCCCGCTCAAAGAGGGATTTCTGGCACAAAACAGCAGGACAGAAGTAGAACAGGACTTCTGTAATCAGTCACTCATGAGTTATTTTTGCATAAGAACATCCTTCCTAATCACTGTCAAAAGGCTTCAAACTCCAACCATGTTCAAATTCAGCCTGTATCTGAAAGACTTTTAAAGTGAATTAAATTTAAAAAACGCTTGGGAGTTGTTCAAGTGGGATTTAAACAGATCACCCATTCTGCTCAAGCAGTTGAAGGACTGACAAGAGCTGCTCAGGAGGAGGTTCAATCAACTCCTCCTCCACAGGTGCAAGAGCTGCTTTCAGAATCTTCCTGGCACAACAGAGAGAGAGCAAAATGCCAGGAGCAGAAATGCTGCCCAGTACAGGCTTAAACAGAAACCAAAGCAATCATTCCCTCAGCTGAGCCCAAACACCACCTTCCCCAGGCAGCAAACCCACAGCCTGTCCCAGCAGGGGACAGGCAGCAGGGCTGTGTCTGTCCCCCTCTTATCCACAGGTTCCAGGTCCATGACCCACCACACGGTTCAGCTCTGGGCTGTCCGGGTTGTTGTCCTGGAAGTATTCCACTGCCTTCTGGATTTTGTCCATGCAATTCAAGTATTCCTCCAACCTCCCCGTGGGGCTAAAAATAAAACCAGAAGTAAAAAGTAGTGTCCCAAGAAGTAAGCAAAGAAAATAACAAGAAAACACTGGACCAGACTCAGGATAAAAATAACAAGGAAAATCTCAATCTCCTTTTCTTCAGCAGAGAAGAGATACCCAACCCACACAGCAAGTGCAGAAATATTGATGATGGAGCAGCACACAATTCTCAGTCTTGCTTTCCTCTCCCAGACAGGCTCTGATGGGAAGGCAGAGGGAACTGCACATCCCAACCCAGACAAGAGCCATTCAACACCCTCCCAGACAAGGAGGCTCCAGAACAGTCTGGTACATCCTCGATGCAGTAACAACCTGAATGGGCAGGGAAAACCTTTGGGAAAAGGGCACAGGAAAACAGGGAAGCCACCAGTGTTCAAGGAGATTGCTATGGCAGCACCTCTGCAAGATCTGGAAGAGATCCCAATGCAGATTCTGAGCTGTCTTTGCCCTGTGGGAATGGCTGAAGGTCAAGTCAGTGTGGACTGGGGATGAGGAAAGAGTGTGGGAAGGGTACCAAGCACACCATGGGTGTGTGCAGTCAGCTCCCCCACCTCTACCTCAAAAATCCAACAGGATGAAGCTCCCAGCAGGATCTATCTGCTCAACCCACCCTTCCTTGATGATCTTCTCCGTGTCCTTGGCCACATGGTAGTAACTGATGACGTGATCCAGGCAGGACAGAGTCTTCTCCACATTCTCCTGCAGGCGCTGCAGGTTCTCTGTCTGTTTATGGACAGGGATGATGGAGTTCTCCAGCTTCATCAAACGGCTCTCAAAGGAGGAGAGGATTGAAACCTACACACCAAGAAACCAAGAGCTGAGGACTTCCTTCCTGCAGGGTAGGAGTTACAGCAGGGAACTCAGGGATCTTCAGGGCCTAGCTTTTCTTTTTGGGCTCTGCTGCTAATTTGCTATGACTCCTTAACAGTTGTTTCCATCCCTCTATGTCCCGATTTTTATTAACAATCACAAAACAGATCACCTGCCATATAGGGATGGGCCAATCCCAAATTAAATGCTTGCAAAAAGTGAAGATAATGTTTCAAGACAGTATAAAGGACAGGCAAAATTTTATTTGCCAACAGAAAATAAAGCCACAGGAAATGCCTGGAGGTGCCCTATGTAAAAAAGCAACAAAAGCACAAACCAGAAGCCCCTTTGCTCCACACCACTGAGACCCAAAGAGGAGCTGCACAAGGACCAGTCCAGTGAGAACCTTATTTTCCACCAAAGACATTTGGATTTTAAAGAGGATTGTGATAGCACTTCTGACAGGTGGAAAACCACAGCAAGCTCATAAAAAGGTGCCTCAGTGTCATCTTGCCTAGGCCAAAAGGTAATTCCTACAAGATTCACTCCTATGTCATGTTTTCCACACTTCTCTGGGGGTGCCTCTGTGACTTCTTTACAGCACTGAGACCAAAACTGGACACAGTATATAAACTGAGCAATTACAACATAATAATTACTTTTTACCTTTACACAGAACACTCGCAAAATAAGACTCCAAACAAAACCCGAATTTTGAAGCAACATGATGCTGTTGCACAAACTAGTCTGAGGCTCCTTAATACCTTTTCCCCAAGAGAGGGCTAATTGTAGCAGAGATGAGGCCAACAGCTCATCTGAGCCCTCAGCAGAGCAGGACAGAAGCTCAGTATTGAAGCATTTCTCAGGTTTCCCCTTCGCCCAGTCACTGAAGCCCAAAGTAATTCATCACTCCACATCCCTCAAATAAGCAAAACAACAGCCTTGAAAAGTAAAAAACGTAAAAACCTAAGAAAAAGTAAAGCCAGGCCCAACATTAGGACCTCCCTACCATGTTCTTGGTGAGCTGGTCACTCTTCTCGAGGCTCTCTTTGATGAAGGACAGAGTTTCTTCTTCCTGTGAGTAAGAAGAAAAAATACTCTTAAATTCTGAACACTGAGGTTTAAGTCACTAAACATTACACATAGGTTTTTACCAGTCTTGTAAACTCTGCTGCAAACCATGTTTGGTCTGATGCTGATTCTGCAGCCACATTTTAATATTACCACCTCTTAAGAGAAATCAGGGCAAGTAATCCAAGGTGAGGACACACCGTGTAATGAAGGAGGGGTTTATTAATTCGTTATTTCCCTTCAATACCAGGAGTGTCAGCACAATACAAAATTAACACCTTTTCCACTGAGGCACAACGACTCAGAACACACATTTCTCTGCCACAGCACAACACAGGTGTTGCACTGGCACCCTCCAAATCTGCCAGCAACTCAAGTGTCCAATGCAAAGCAGCCACCAAGGGATGGTTTTAAGTCATTAAAGCCCACAAATGGAGGGGAACAGCAGACCAACAGGGCTGGCTTAAAGTCCCCAAAGCCCACAGGCAGAGGAGGGATTGCAGCCTGTCAGGGCTGGTCTCACAGGCTGCACCCGAGAACCTGACAGGAGAGCCCACAGATCCTGCCAAGAACGAAGAGGGAAAGCCCAGGCCCAAAGTGGGGAGCAGAGATGCCCCGACTCTGCAAACCAGGCCTTGAAGGGGGCCTGGGGGTGCTGCCAAGCCAGGAGGGGGGTGACGAGAGCCTTGAGGGGTCCCGGGACGCCCCCAGGCCCGGTGAGGACCTCTAGACCCAGCCTCGTCTCCCCGGCTATGCCAGGGGGCTGCGGGCCCAGGCCCAGCCCCCGACCTCGGCAGCGCCTGCAGAGCGTCCCGAGCTCAATCCCACCTGCTTGAGTTTGTCCTCGATCTCCCTCCTGCGGGCCGACACCTCCTCGCTCGGGATCATCGCGCCGGAGCCGCTCCGCCGCTCGCTCCCACCGCGCCCGGCCCGTCAGTGCCGCGCCGCCATGATGGGCGCGGCGGGGCGCACCGGGCATGCGCAGAAAGTGCCGCTGCCATCTTGAGAGTGGCGCAGCTCAAGGAGGGCCCTAGAAGTGGCGGGGGTGACAGCGCGTGCGCACTGCTCTGCGAGCGGCCATGTTGGGAGTGGCAGGAGGGGCGCGCCGCCATCTTGGGCGTGGCGCGATGGGTCACGGAACCACAGGATCAATTATTTTGGACTCCGAGATCATCGAGTCCAACCCGTGCCCCAACACCACCTTGTCAAGCAGACCATGGCACCGAGTGCCACGTCCAGTCTTAAACTCTGTCTTAAACAGTGACAATGTCAGTCTTAAACAGTGACTCCCTCACCTCCCTGGGCAACCCTGTCTAAATCACAATTTTTGTGAAGAAATTCCTCTTAATTTCCAACCTAAACCTCCCCTGGCACAGTTTGAAACTATATCCTCTTGTCCTGAGCGTGGCACTGTTGCGTAAAATTTTCTTAAGAGAGGATGTTCCTTGATGTTTGATCTTTGTGTACTTTCAAACCTAATCAACAATGAAGGAGATTTAATCCGTGAAAAACATAATAGCCAACAAGTTCTAAGTGATGTCCAGGTGTTAGAAAAAACAAATTGCTTATTGGTAGAATTGCCTTGATAATGTTTAGATTTTGACATTTTTAAATTATCTCAGACTTACAAGTAGGTTAACAAAGCTTGGAAAGAAGGACGTACTACTGATAATGGGCACAAAGAATGTAGAATTTATGGGCCACGAGGACATTTGGCAGAATCTCCTAGATAAGAAAGAAACTTATAAAACCAGCTCAGCAATTGGGCTGAATCAGCTCCAGCTGAGTAACTGTAATTCCAGCAGGGGCAGATCCAAGAAACCCACTAACCCAAAAGAAGAGAAAGACTAAGCACGTGGACTAATTAGCATGGGAAGTGATAGAATAATTTCCCAACAGAAGATAGAATAATAATTAATAAGAGAACTATGTAACTTGTAGCAAATTAACACAAATTCCTCTGTTTTCTAAAATGTATAAATAGTAAAAGGCTTTGATAGTTGTCATGGCTTGGTTTGTGGAATCTCAACAAGAGCCCATGTCTCTCTTGAGGGTGTCATAATTGGCTTATTGCACTGGGAGTAACAAATCCAAATTTGTGCACAACAGATGTGGAGGGAGAGTGCAGGGGTTTGAGCTCAGGGAAGTGAAATTAGAGAAATGTGAGTGTGGATTATGTGAGTGTGGATTATGTCAGCCCACTGTCCTGCATCCACTTTCTAGGGAGAAAGGTTATCCTGCAGGGGACCTGCCCCTGGTCCCTCCCGCAGCACAGAGGGGATGGTTGGGGGTTTCACACACTGGGGGCTCTTCTTGCATCTCCCTAACCCACAGCAAGCCCGGAGCAGGGAGCTGCTTCTCCAGCCCCTGCAGGCTCTCCAGCCCCAGCTCCCGCTGTCCCGTTCCGCTCCAAGGGTCCTGCCATGCCCAGGGACCGGCGTGTGCCCATCTGTCTTCCCCTTGTCAAACCACCTCAAGCTCCAGAGAGAAAGTCTTTTTTTATTCAGCAATGGATTTCACAACCCACCCTGTCCTGCTGCCCATGGATGTGCCCAAGCTCTGGCTCTGGTTTCCCTGTGTGGCCATAACCGCCTGCCTGTGTTTTGTGGTAAAGGGAGTCATTCCCTGATAAAGGGAATCTTGAGGGTATAAGAGAGAAGATCCCAGTCCAGGCTCAGCACCCAGCACTTTTTGAGCTTCCTCACACTGGGCTGGTGTGAATGGGAAAGATCTTTTTCCCTGAAGAGCAGATGCATCTCTTTCTGTAGAGCATTCCATGCTCTTTCTGCCAGCACTCACCCCCTCATTCAAATGGCAGCCAGAGCCAAAAGGAACCTCCCTTGGGGAGCAGTTGTGTGTGTTTCACCCAGTAATGCTGTTTGTTTCCTGAAAACCTACCAGAAAGGCTCCCCCACCCTTTATGGAGCCACAGCCCCTTAGAGCAAAGTCGGATAGATACACCCACCCCACATGACAGCTGTGTGGGGTGATAAGGAGTGAATAAATGTACAGAAACAAATGCAGAGCATTGTGTAAAAACTGCCGGTGAGGTGCAGCACCACATCCAGGAGGAAGCAGCAGGGAAAAAAAAAAAAAAAAAGTGCTGGTCGAACGTAAAGAGTCCAAAGGGTTATTTTGGGCAAAAGGAAAAACAAAGGGTATAAATGCTGCAGTTTGAGCGTGTGTTAAAACAAGGCAGAGCACACCCGGGCTGGCGATCCCGCCAGGTCACGGCGGGCTGTTTCCCTAGCAGCGGGAGCAGTCGGCGGAGCGGCAGCTGCGGGACAATCCCGGTCCCTTCCCGCCGCTGTTCCCGCCCGCGGCCCCGCCACACGCGGGTCCCCGCGGGCTCGGACGCGCTCTGCGCGCCACGGATGCCGCAGGGACAGCGGTGACTGCCGCGGTAACAGCGGGGACACAGCGGGGACACGGGGGAGACACAGGGGAGACACAGCGAGGACACAGCGGTGTCACAGTGGTGACAGCGGAGAGCACACAGCGGTGACTGCCATGGGGTCACAGCAGTGACACAGTGGGGACACAGCGGTGACACAGTGGGGACACAGCGGTGACTGCCATGGGGTCACAGCAGTGACACAGTGGGGACACAGCGGTGACACAGTGGGGACACAGCGGTGACTGCCATGGGGTCACAGCGGTGACTGCCATGGGGTCACAGCAGTGACACAGTGGGGACACAGCGGTGACACAGTGGGGTCACAGCGGTGACACAGTGGGGACACAGCGGTGACTGCCATGGGGTCACAGCAGTGACACAGTGGGGACACAGCGGTGACACAGTGGGGACACAGCAGTGACTGCCATGGGGTCACAGCAGTTGCTTCATTGGAGCTTGGTACTGCTCACCCCAGGAACAGTTCCTGCATTAAAATATAGTGCCATTTTATAAATAATAAACCATTTTATTGCAAAAAAAACCCCAATTAATTATTCCTGCTTTCGCTCCCCACGGGCAGGGTTAATCCTGCTCGTGCAGGAGAGGACAGTGAGGAGGGGATGCTGGGGATGCAACAGGGCATCCCGAGCCACAGCAGCGGGGACTGCCGTGGGGACACAGGGTGACACAGCGGTGTCACAGCCCTGACTGCCGTGGGGACACAGCGGTGGCCGTGCGGGAATGCTGAATCACCTTCTGCTCTCCCCTCCGTGAGGCTCAAAGCCTCTTTTTCCCCCACCGGAGAAGGGATTTTCATTGTCAGCACGGGCACAGAAGGTGGAAAATTCAGCCAATGTGCCTAACTTAGGATTGCATCCTTAGTGCGGTGCTCACTTGGGGGCTGGTGTGGTAATAAAAGAATTAACAAGTCTTTTTTAGTCCATTTGCTGAACAAAACTGGTTCCAGTGCTCCGAACCCCGGCTCGGATCGGAGCCCAGCACCTTTGGGGTGTGGAGGCTGCGGGGTCCGAACACGGCACCGCTCTGTTGTTCAGCAACGGGAGTTTTCACCACCACAGGCATGAGGAAGTGGCACCTGCTGGTGGGGACGTGACAGTCACTTCTCTCCGAGGACAAGGTGTTCAGGGCGTTGGCCACCCAAAATGCCACAGGAAAGAGAACAGAGCCTGATTAGCAAGGGGGGAAACTGAGGCAGAAAAGGATTTTGCTTTGCCTGCTCATGGCTTGACAGCGAATTGCTGGATAGATGCAGATATACCCCAAGTTCCTATTTCTACTAATTACCTTTATGGTGGCAAAGGTCATTGCACAAAAATGTGATCTTGACAAGATTTGGAGAAATTTAATTAATAGTAGCTCTTAAAGCAGGGACTTTCTGTTCGCTGCATTGGGGCTCGGCACTGCTCACCCCAGGAACAGTTCCTACATTAAAATATAGTGCCATTTTATAAATAATAAACCATTTTATTGCAAAAAAAAAAAAAAATTATGCTTGCTCTTGCTTCCCACTGGCAGGGATTAATCCTGCTCGTGCAGGAGAGGACAGTGAGGAGGGGATGCTGGGGATGCAACAGGGCAGCAGCATTCCCGAGCTGCAGGAGCTACCTGAGGATGCAGTGAGGGCAAAACAAGATTAATACAGCCAGGAGCCCCCAGAATGGCTTTGCATTTGATATAGGAGAGGAGGAACATCAGAGTATGGCAGAGTCAGGATTAACTTAAATTTACAAATCTTCCATTCGGAACTGCAGGGCAGTCCTGAACTGTGCTCCCCCATGGTGTGACCCATCAGTACCTCAGGCTGCAGGAACATTTGGGGACACCATCACTGGTGTTCCCTCCTCCCCAGATACAGCCTGTTCTGTCTCCCCTCAGATCAGCTGAACAGAAAAAGTGATAAATCTTCAGCCAAATTAATCTTCGGACAGAAAACCAATACCTCTGAGCTGCCTGACAAGCCCCCAGTTTTCCCTTCCAGGAGGGCTTATAGGCAGGGAGCCCCTGACAAATGGAGTGAGTGTGCACAAACAGGGTATGGGATGCACCAGGCACATTCCCTTGGCTGTTACGTGTCCATGAACTTGAAGGGATGAGACAGGAACCAAATCCACCACAGGACTTTGCCTCCCTGGTAACGCCTGAGCCCTTCTGACTTCGCTTTGATCCTGACCCGGGTCCAGAGCACTGCAATGTGCCACAGGGATGTGCCCTGCTCCCGGAAAACCGGGTCCGTGTGGGACAAGGGCAGGGCTTGGGCTTCAGCAGCTTCTCGGCCATTTCTGAGCAGGGCCGTGCCAGCATTGCTGCTGCAGGGAAGGAGGTAGCACAGCTGGAATTGCCCTGTAACAGTGCCTAGCAGGGAAATCCCTCAACAGCCCTCCCAGCTCCTTGCAGGAAGGAGCTCAAGGCAATCAGCCCTCCAAGGCTGGCCCCAGAAGCCCCCCCAAGCCTTCAACTATCACAGACCCAAGCTGTGCTCTCCTTCCCTCTGGCTTTATTTGCAGAGGGAATTAAGGTCCTGCTGGGAAAACCTCCCCTGTGCTCTGATAACTGCCTGCAGAGCCAGCTCTAAATGGCTTTTTGTAAATGAAAGCCCAGGATTAACGAGGTTCCCCTCATCACTGTTTACTTAATGTTCTGCGAGAGTGAGGGGAGCAGGATAGAGACCCCCTGCTCTCGCCAAGCCCCTTGGGCCACCAAGGAGCTGGCACATATTGGCGACCTGCAAGGTGCCACCCAGCACATGGCAGAGCCTCTCTGGAGCAGGAGGCTCCCTGATGGGTTTGGGATGGGTGGGATGTGTGTGCATGCAGCAGGAGCCTTGGTCCAGGGCACAGGGCAGCTCCAGGGCACTGTGTTTTGTGAGCTGGGGTCCAGGCTGGGGGGTGATGCTCATTTTCCTCCTATGCCACGTTGCTGGGGAAGGAAGGGGGGTGTTTGCCATGTGGGTTGGTGCTGGGCACACATCCCCCACGTGACAGGAATGGGGAGGCCATACAGGGCTGCAGCTGGCCTCATCCCCTGGGCAGGAATTCACTCAGGGATGGCAAGGAGCTGCCCAGTGAGGCCATGGGGTCTGCTGAGGGGTGCAGGTCCAATGAGCCCCGTGCAGAGGGGACTCTCCTCAGTCGTCCCTCTCTGCCTGCAGCAGGACAAGGGGGTCCTGCCTCTGTCTGCTGCACTCCCAGGGACTGGAGCCACCAAAGCTGCCTTGCACAGCTCCGACCTTTGGATGTTTGCACATTCCTGCCTGTTAATGTGTCTCGTAACCAAAAGCTGCCAGGATGCAGCATTACTGCCCCCAGCATTTGCCAGGCTGTCCCCTCCCGTTCCCCAGCTGAGAATTGGCACTGGCCCCGTGAGCATGGGAGCATGGGCTCCCCAAAGGAGCAGAACCTGCCTCTGGTAGGAGTGATGAGCACCCCACCTCTTGACACCAGCGAGCCCCAAATGCTCCCAGAGCTCCTGGGGCAGGCAGCAGTCACCTCTCCCAGCCAGGCACGGGGAAAAGGAGCAACTGCTTCAGAGCAGAGCCGTGCTTCCATCGGTGCCAGGTTGGCACGTTGCCTGCCAGCACGGTGCCAGGCCAAATTCTTTGCGATTTCTAGGTCAACACTCGCCTCTCGTAATGCCCTGAGCCCTCCTGCTGCCTGTGCCAGCCTCCAGCCCAGTGGTCCCTGTGCACAGGATAGGAGCATCCCTGCCACTGCTCATCCTGGCTGGCCCCATCTGTAACCCCCCAATATTTGGCCCTCATTGATCCAAACTGGGCCATTCCCTAAATGCCTGGCTCTGCCCACAGCAGCACCCATAGGAGAGCTGTGTCCAGGGAGTGCATAGCCTGCAGCCTGCCCCTGTTTCCACCCTTTTTGAGGGGTTTAAGACCCATCCCAAGGAGTCAAAGGAGTGTGTTTGCTTTGGATTTCTGAAGCCATTTTCTCACTGTCATGATGGCAGTGAAAAAAAAAAAACCCACAATCTCAAGATATGGGATGGTCCTAACGCTCCAAACCTGGAAATAAATCACCTGGAAAAACAGCCTTTGTAAAGAAATCCCCGTGGCCCCGGTGCTTGTTTGCAAACCGGCCAAGTTTCGACCTTGGCATGATGTGGTTTCCCAAAGAAGGAGGCGATGCTGGCACTGCTCCGGCAGCTCAGCCCCTCCGCTGGGGAGCTGGATGTGTCCCCCCATGCCCACAGGGACCCCTTTCCATGGCATGAGCCACCCTGGAGGAGCAGGAGCCCTGTGGGGCTGCAGCCCCCTACCCAGGCATGTATCGAGGGGGCAGTGGAGCTGAGGATGAGGAGGAGGAAGGGGCAGCCGAGCGTGTCCATGTGACGGCTCTTACGCAGGGGTTGCTGCATTGTGGCTGCCGGCACTCCCCCCCTCCCTGCCGCAGGGCAAGCCCCGGCCTGCCGGGACATTGTGCCAGCCGGGAACAGCCACTGGCAACAGCCACTGACCCGTCCCGGGGCTCCCTGGGGCGCAGAGGGACGTGGGCACCCGAGGGGACTTTGGCTGGATGTGCTCCTCCATGGCAGAGGGTTCAGCGCCCCACACATCGAACAAGAACAGGACTGAAATAGGTTCGGACGTGCTCCAAAAGTTATGCCGAGATAATCGGGATAAACCCACGTCAGCCCTGCCTCAGTTTCCCCATCAGGCTGCTGAGAGCCATCCGGGCTGTGTGAGTGCCACAGGTCTCGCTGGGCTCTGCTGGCAGTGCGAGGTCACTGCTGGAAAAGCAGGACGGGGGCTTTGTCCCCCTCTCTGTTCCCCCAGCGCCCCTGCAGAGAGGTGTTTGCATCCAGCCTGATCCCTCCCGGCAAAGCCGTCCGAATCCGGCCGTGGGGCTCAGCACAGCCTGTCTGGAGTTTGCTGTGGCACCTCCACCCCTTCAGGTATAAAACACTAAAAAAATCAGCACCGCTGGGCAGGGAGTCCCTGAGCTGTCCCCAAGCCCTGCCTTGTGTGCCAGGCTGCCCCGATGTCATCCCCATCCCATCTCCACCAGGGATGTGTTGTACCAAGTACGTCTCCCTGTCCGAGTGTGGTTCCCAAGGGATTTCACATCCGCGTGAACTCCTGGATGCATGTTTGGGAACCTGGCTTTTCCTAAACTTTGGAGGTTCATTCATTGCTATGCAAGGCGAGTCCATTCCCTACCCTCCTCCATCCTGTTTTCCCCCTTGTCCCCCCTCACCACTCCAACCAACTCAGCCTAGGATGTTAAAATACGCTGAATTTTTTACGATGAGAGGGGAAAAAATTTTTAGAAATCTGGGGATGAAGAGAGAACCCATGAGCTGTGACCTCCTCCAAATTCAAGGCACTAAATCCACACAAGGAAAACAAAAGGCATCGAGATTAGCATTTCCAAACAGAGCAGAGATGGCCCCAATCTTTGAGCTGTTTATTCTAGGGTTGATTTTCAATATTTAGGATGATTAGCAAGTGAAAGCCGGCTGTTGCCAGAATGGCTCCATGCCAGCCCCACACTCAATGGAGGGAAAAGAAAGACACGGCAAGAAAGGGAGAGAAAAGAAGGGCTTATGTGTATATTTTTTTTCTCCTTCTGTGAACGGGAGATTGGTTTGAGGTGTCAATGTTTGCCCATCAGGGAGGGATGATGGATGAGAGGAGGGCTGAGGAAATAGCAGAAATAAATAATAAAGGAATAATTGCCATGTGCTTAATAACCAGCTGGGGAAGGACCTCACTAGGGCATCGAGCTGAGCTTGCAGAGATTTTTTGGAGCTGAGTTCTTCCCAAACCCTCTTTGGTGGGTCCTAGACCCTAAACTCAGCCAGCTCTGAGCCGGAGTGCTCTGAGTTGATTCTTGTACCAGGGGGACTCTGCCAGCGCGGGGTCCCCAAGCCATCACTGCCCCTGTGCCGGGCGAGCCGGGGCAGCCCCCGGGGCTGGACCAGCCCCAGCCCCGGCTGCAACCCCGCTGCCACCGGCAAGCCCGGGCAGGTCGGCGGCTGCCGGGTCCTGACCTCGCTGCTGGCACCGAGCACAGCCCCGAGCACAGCCCCGCTTTGTGTCCCGCCCATGGGAAGAGATGCCACCACCCAGAGCACCCCCAGCTCCTGCACCTTCTGCCTGCCGCTTGGAAAAACACAACCCCCTCCGAACTATCTCACTGAAAGAAAGGAAAATTCACATCCAAGTCGGTTTGGTTGCTTTCAGATGCTGAACAAAACGGGGTTGTTTCAGGCCTCGCCTGGTGCGTCCTTTATATTCACCCTTTCTCACTTTAAACCCCTCGACTGGCTGGAATATTTTTTCCTGGCAAGGTTGCTTTTTTCAGTCCCCTGGCAGGGTGGGGATGCTGGAGGCTTCTCTTTTCCAAGGGTTTTGAAAACAGTACTACGTGTTTGTGCCTGGCAAAACAAATTAAAGAAGTGGTCTGAGGGACAGGGGAAGTGCCAGCTTTTGCAGCCCTGAAGTGCCACCAGTACTGGGGTAGGGAAGAAGGGAGCAGCTCTTCCAGTGCTTCCAACAAGGAGCTGAGAGAAGGAGAAGCCAGGACAAGGAATTCCTTAATGCCTTCTGGTATTCATGGCCCCCAACATCCCAAAGCTGAAAGGAAAGCCCAGATCTGCTGCTAAATCCCTCCCCCTCCTCAGACACATCAAAGCTGTTCCCCCAGGGATAACTCTACCTTTTCCCAAGGTCAGCATCCTGCCTTCCCAGCACGAAGCACACACAGACCAAGGCAAGTTCTGTCCTGAGCCCAGGTTATTTTGGGTTGGGATTTGCTGGATTGGGAGCAGCTGTAGCAGCTCTGTTTGCTGGAGTGCCTGGTGCTGAGGGGATCCAGCAGATCACTGGGGAGCTGATAGGGTAACCTCGTGCCAAGAGGGATGGGATATGCAGGAGTGGGTGCACCCAAAGCACCAGGCTGGAGGAGCCCCAGGCAGGGTCTGGAGAGGGATCTCTGTGCAGCTCCTCTCCCCACCCTGTACCCAAAAGAGCTTTGAAGCCACTTGGAGCATCTACAGGGCTGGGTGGAAACACTGCACCTGTCAGCCCCAGGAACTCCCTGCAGGGCCAGGAAAGGCTATTGCCAGGGTTGAGCAGCTCCCAGGGCTCAGGACACCCGGCATGGCCAGCCTTGTGTGTGTAACCATTGTCTCACTGAGGGTGGTTCGTGCCTCAGTTTCCCCACAGGGAATTGCACAGTTGTGCAAGTGGGTGAGAGCTCCTGTGTTCTGGGACTGAGTTTACAAGCAGGGCGGGGCTGGGGAAAGGAAACAAGGAGGCAAAAGGGAATTTTTCTTCTCTTTTTTTTTTTTCCTTTATTATTATTTTTTAAAATTTGTAAATAACTTTGCATGAAAAAAAAGTTAAATTGCACAAGTATCTCTGTAGTTCTCCAGCATAATCCCCAAAGCAGGAAAACAGAAGAAAAACAGCAAGTAAAAAGAAACATTGTCAATACAAACAACTACACAGACCCCAAAGCCATCCCTAAGTGCTTTTGTAACCAAAACAGAATCTAATTAAAATCTTCCATTTCTTTTGCCAAGCCTAAGACACACCACTAAAATTCCAGCTTCTACTTGCTCCTACCTAATGGCTGCTCTACCTCTCACAGCAAAGCAGAGGCAAAGAATCTGGTTCTTGAGAGCTTCAAGTCAAGCAGAGTTTGGCTCTGCACCCAAAATATTTCCAAGTTACCTTGCACTGACCCCGCCACTCTCTCTGCACACTGAGCCAAAGCTTCCCTTCGTGTGGATCCTGATGTCTCTCCCAGCTGGATGGGACTTCATTTCCACTGCTGTCCCCAGAGCCTGCTGCATGCACAGTCTTTGGTCTGAGCTCCTGCATGGAGCCTGAATGTGGATTTCTTTCCTGCTCAGTCCCACCTGGGAGTGTTCAGTGTGGAGTGGCTCCATCACCACCAGCTGGGGGCCAGGCCATGGGGTTTTCCTTGCACTCAGAGCCTGATGGAAGAGCTGGAGAAGGGAAGAGCAACAGTCCAGGACCAAAAAAACAGAGAGGGGATATATCAGTGGGTGAAAGTGAGGGTTCGTGGTGCTCCAGACCCTTTGGCAACTGCAGCAAGGGTTTTGGGTACAAAAAATACAAAAGATTTTGGGAGCATCCCAGTCCCTGCTGCTCTTCTCCTGCCAGAGCCAATTCCTGGATTCTTCACAAAATCTGTTGGTGCAGGAGTCCTCCCTTGTGTGGTCTTGTTTTACAGAACAGTGAACACAAAACCTTTAAACAGTGAAAATATAAAACAACTCTCAAACTGCATTTCCAGCCTTCCCCACCCCCCTTAAGAAATTCTAGTGCTAAAAAATATAGATTTCTTTGAATATATAATATATAATAGATTATATAAAAACATCTAAAGAGGCACACTTGCTGAGTTTATAAACCTTTTCTTCTTCCCTAGGCACAAGTCAGCTGGGATGTTGAACTCCAGAAGGGACCTGTATTTTCTTACCAGCTAATTATCACACTGTACCTACCAACTGCACTGAGACAGAAAAAGGAAAGACAGAGAGAAACAGAGAGACAAAGAGGTGTGAAAATTGCACTTTAGTCTATCAAACCCTAAGCCACCAGGAATCTCATGTCTTAGATGGGATTTCACAGGTAATATTAGCCCTGATGGAAAAGAACCCATCATAATTCACATTTCTTTTTTAAAGTAAAATGTAAAAAAATAAGTAGTGTTAACTTTCTTTTCTTGAGAAAACTAGAGACTTCTGAGGTGTCCTTTGGAGACACAGCAGGCAGTTCCTGGGATGGTGGATTTTTTCCCTGGTGTTTCTGGGAACAACCTTACAATGAAGCTGGTAAAAGTCACCATGGGCATCTCTAGGAAATCTTGTCCCTTGTAAGTCCCAGCTTGGGCAGAGCATCTCACAAAAGCCTTACAAGAGGCGTGCCAGACTGCTCAGGTTGATGACATCTGCCAGCAAAGAGGCATCGATGTCTTCAAACACCTGGTCAATGTTGACACAGTTGGAGAGGTAATCACTTGTCCCTTCATCCCAGGGATGCTCCAAGAAAGTCGTGGCCATGAGGGTTTCATTAAAGTCCAGGCTGTACTGGTTGGAGTCGGTGACCACTTGTTCCTGCCCCTGGGGACACTCCATGTGCTGCCCTTGTCCTGTCCACTCCAGGTCACACGTGACAGGGTTGATGGAAGGTGGGAGCTCCATATCCACCAGAGTGGAGAAGTCTCCATTGGGGTTGGTGTTAAAGACAGTTTCCCAGTCAAAGACACCTTTGAGTGATCCCAGCTCCGTCTGCTCCTCCTGGGTCATCAGGGCAGAGCTGGGGAGCCTGGACGCCTTGGCCGTGGGCAGGGGCGAGGGCTGCTTGCTTTTCTGCCCCGCTTTGGTACCCACTGGGCTCCAACTCTGGCTGCTGGTGGTTTCCTCAAACTCTTTGAGGAGCTGCTGTGATGCCAGGCTGGCCTCCAGGATGTTGTTGGAGCTGCAGGAAGAAGCAGCTGGGCTGCCAACGTGCCGAGCTTCTTTCTGGACTCTCCCGGAGAAGGCCGGGTGGATCTGCACCGGGGACATCCTCCGCTTTTTGTACGTCCCATACTTGAGCCTGTTGGCATAGTAGGGGTCCAGCTTCCAAAATCCACCTTTCCCTGGCTCATCTTTCTCCCGAGGCACCTTGATGAAGGACTTGTTCAAGGAGAGGTTGTGCCGGATGGAGTTCTGGAGCCAAAAGAGAAAGAAACCAAGGCTGAATGCTTGGCTGCTGCCGTGGGACCTACCTGCCTGCGTGGGCTGGTGGAGGTTTTCAGCAAGGATCTTTGGGAAAACAAAGCAGAACTGGCAACATCCAGACATCCAAGGCTACGTGCCCAGCAGAAAGTCCCTCAAACCCCTGAGTTTTCCCCCTTGAGTCTCCAGCAGTTTTCCTGCCTCCTCTCTCATCCAGCCAACGGTGGCAGAAGCCAAGGGGTTCAAGCTAGGACTTGTCACTCAATGGGAAGCTTTTGGGCAGCTCTCCTTGGCTGGAAGTTGGGACTAAGGGGCCTTGGATCATGCAGAGCACTGGGAGAAACTGGCTTGAACTGCTCTAGGCATGGAGCTAGGCTGGAGGAGGTTGGGTCCTCCTGCATGCCAGGGAGGAAGAGGTGGGTCTCTGCACCCTTTACAAGGGGCAGCACATGGCAGCACTGTGGGGGGATGGCAATCAGGGCTCTGCTGGCATCCCCCAGTTCAGCTGTGTCTATTGTTAGTGTTGAGAGGAAAATATTTGGACAAAGCATAGGCACCATGCCTTCCCCCAGCCAGGCTGGCACAAATCAGATGGGAGAACACGGAGAGACACGTGGGCTGTTCCACCCTGGGTGTCCCCAGAGGTGCCTCCTGGCCCAGGGAAGCTCGGTGTGAAATCACTGCATCTTCATCAGCCATTGCTCAAATAAGCTGAGGGGGAAAAAAAAAAGTGGGGGGTGGAAGAAAAGGAGGAGTTTCTGCTCCTGTTGAGCTGTTCTGAAACCCTGAATGTGCCTGGAGTGATGTGAATAATCAGAAAGGAAACTCAGTTATTGGGTAAATAACCCAGCGTTGGACTCCACAAAGCCAGGACTGTACTAAGAGATTGGATATGGTAGAGGTGTTTTTTTTTTTTTTAATGTTGCCTGGATATCTTTATGCTTATTCATCCATAATCCGTAGTGCCAAATAGGAAAAACAAGGCTCAATTGCTTAGAGCTGTTGAAAAACATGCACACGCACACACACACACACACACACACACAACAAAACCCTCCTCTGGGCTGAAGCTCCTTGGGTTTGTTGGCTCCTCTCCAAAGCACTCAGCTCCCACAGGAATATATCCATCTCCCCCCCAGACTATGGGTGGCATGACCTTTCCAGGCTGTCTTCACGTACGGGAATCGGGATAGGGGATGAGAACACAGTCTCAACAAGAAAGAAAAGGAAAAAAAAAAAAAAAAAGAAAAAAAAGTGAAAAGAAACAAAAGATTAAAAAAAAAAAAAAAGGAGGGGGGAAGAAAATAAAAAGAAGAAAGAAGAGGCAGGAACACAGATATTCCCCCACACAATCCAGGCTGTGGTAACTCCAATTTTACTGTGTAATGAAATTTTACAAGGATCAGAGACTTGAAAGCTGAATTCTCTGCTGCCCATCTCTCCTCCCCATCCCAAACTTCACTCAGCCCAGGCTGAATTATTACTCAGCCGGTCAACATATTTATCATTCCTGCCTGCAACGGTCCAGGGTACCCCCTGCATCTCTGCAGAGAGGGATTGAAAACCTTCTTTCTTTTTTTAATGAACACATTTAATTAAAAACGTTGTGAATGCCCAGCCGTGAAGTGTGCAGCAGAAAGTCAACCCGCTGGCACCCAGCTCCTGCTTCCAAATCACTTCCATAGGTCCCCTGAGTGTAAGAGGGAGACCAAGATGGCCCTAGAGGGGGACTAGGAAAGGTTCCCTTCACCATGGTGGGTTTCAAGAGCCACTGGAGACCCACTTGCCTGGAGAGAGGGTGGGCAATGCCTGGGCTTTGCAGTGGGGTTCTCCAGCCCTGCTTGGATGGGCACTGCCATCAGGGTTAGTGACGCACTACGGATTTGGGATGGAAATAACCCCAGTGGAGGGATGAGCCCCCCAGGGTCCCCCAGCCCTGCCCTGTCCTAGAAAACCTCATGTGACAGAGGAGGGCAGCGAGCCAAGGTGGCTGGGAAAAGCCCCTGGGCTTCAGATTGTCCTCAAAATGAGTGAGCCTGGGGGCTGTCCCCTCCCCACTGGGGATATGCTCGTGCTAGCCAGGGACAGCAGCCCGAATTAACCATTCTTGGGCTTCCCTCTGCAGGTCCCACCAGCTCATCCCAGTGATGGAGCCTGTCCCTGAGGCCAGGAGCCCAGTACTCTGCCCTGCTTGGAAAGCAGCAGCATTTCTGCTCAGAATCGCTCCAGAGAGAGACTTGTCCAACAAGTGGCATCCCCATCCCTCTCCCATGCCTGATTTTCAGCACCCAGGAACTCGACCTGGCAACTTCTCCATGTGTGCTTAACCCTAAGGGACTCAGAGAGCTCCAGGAATGTAGGGACTGAGAGGCCTTTGCCTTAAAGCCAAAAGGAGTCTCAGGTGCCAGGAGCCCAACAAGTACCTCCCTGCTCCCAAAATGGTCTTGGGCTCTCTCCCAGAACGGCTCCTTCCCTCTGCTACCCCCGTGGCCATAGCATTTGTGCCCATCCAAGCTCTTTCCCATTCCAGCCCTTCCCCACTGGTGGCTGGTGTCACTCTTTTCCCAGTGGGACCCAGCATCCCTGCAGGATCTTGTCTTGCAGGGTGGAGGCTGTGGAAAACCCTGCTCAGCCCTGCAGGGAGAGTGGCCAAGACTCCACATCTCCTACCTGCCAGGTGGGATCAGCGTGTCGGAAGTAGCAGAAGTTGTCAGTAATCCACTTGTAGATGGCAGAGAGGGTGATTTTGGGTTTATTGCTGGCTTCCATGGCCATGCAGATGAGGGTGGCATAGGAGTAAGGTGGCTTGACGTGAGGGTTGGTCTTGTAGTCGATGTCCCCTGTGAGATGAGGGGGCACAGCCACGTCGTGGTGCGTGGTGGAGGAGGTGGAGGAGGAGACAGGCGTGCAGGGAGTGTGGCGTGTGCCCTTGCAGGCCGGGTCAGCAGCCAGGGGCGAGCATGGAGACTCAAAATCAACCAGGCTGAACAGACTCTCACTCATGGTGTAACAGTCCTGGGGGTCTGAGCCAGAGTACAACTGAGGCAGGCCAGTCTGGGCCACTGTGAAGTCCCTCAGCCACATGAGGTCTGGCAAGCTGTCATCCAGGTCTTCCTCCATGCACTTCAATTTGCCCTTGGCTTTCAGTGCTCGGCTCGGCCACGCCATGCCTCCCTCAGTGCTTCCCAGGCTGCACCTGAAGGGGGAGGGAAAGGATGGGGCAGATCCTGCAATAACAACAGGGACAGGGGTGAGGTTCCCCAAGGTGCAGTCTCTCTCTGACAGCCAGGCAGGGCCAGCCCTGGGTGCTCCTGGAGCTGCTGTGTGAGACCCATCCCTGGTGTGCTGTGCAAGGCACCTGCAACACCTGCCCCGAGGGGATTTAGCACCCTTGAGCCTCGGGGAAATTCCCTCAAACTCCTACATCTCAATGTCATCCACTGCCCTGCTGTCCAGCAAGCTCTTGGCTGAACAAAGGACCAAACAAACTCACAAAGAACCCCTCAAACAACCAAAATCCGGGCCTGCCATCCCACAAAGTGAGGTTCTTTCTTGGGAGCACACATCTCTGGACAGCTGGTACTCGCAAGGACTAACTCTCAGCATTCCACACCAGGACAAAATACTTTAAAGTTTTCCCCCTCGCAGCCAACTTCTCTCGGTTTGATGATATTTCTGCTTTTACCTTCCCGTGCTACCCAGAAACAACTCAGGGGTGGGTTAGGGGAGCAGGCGGGGTCCCATCCCAAGCACACCCTCAGTCAGAGCGAGGCGGCAGCTTCTGACACTGGGGAGTCCTGTGTGGGGGATGTGGATGTAAACCCGAAATCCAGAGTGTTTGGGCCAGGAGAGAGCGCCCGGAGGGCGCATAACCAGAGCCGCGCCCCCGTGCAGACCCAGCGCAGCTTCCCGTCCCACCGCCCTCCCGACCCCGCCGCATCCCCTTACCCCGTCCCGGTGTCGCCCCGCCACAGGCAGAGTTCACGACAGAGTAAGAAGCTTCTGGAAAACCAGGAGACGGGAGGTAAAAAAATACCAAAAAAAAAAACCAAAAAAAAAAAAGAAAAAAGGGGGTGGGAAGGAAAAAAAGAGAAGGGGAAAGAGAAGCCCCGTGGGTGTGGGGGCAGCCTGCGGTGTGGCCGGGCCGGGCCGTGCCCGCCGAGCCGCCGTGAGCCGCGGCCGCCCCGGCGCGGGGTTAAGTAGCGGCTCCGGGAGGCTTCGCGCGTTGCCGCGGCAACGCCCCGCCCCGTAAACATCCTCCGGGCACGCCATTGGCCCGCGCGTTGCCATGGGGACGGGGGGTGGGACCCAGGGATGCCGCGAGACCCCCGCAGCCGGGACCGAACCCGAACCCAGCCCCGCGGAGATGAGGAGGCTTGGGGGGACTTTATCGCGGCTTGCAGTACCTGAAGGGAGCTGTGAGAAAGCTGCAGAGGGACTTTTGACACGGGAGAAAGGGGAATGGCTTCAAACCGAATGAGAGTAGGTTTAGGTTGGATTATGGGAAGAAATTGTAATGAGGGGGGTGGAACAGGTTGCTCAAAGAAGCTGTGGGTGCCCCATCCCTGGAATAGTTCAAGGCCAGGTTGGATGGGGCTTGGAGCAACTTGGGATAGTGGAAGGTGTCCTTGCCTGTGGTGTGTGGGAGGTAGAACTGGATGGTCTTTAATATCCCTTCCAACTCAAACCATTTGTGATTCCATAAAAACCTGACCCACCAGGGGCAACCCCAGCCCTTTTCCTCCTGCCTGGGCCCCCCATCCTATTTCTTGCTCCTGATGCACCCACGGCAATGAGGGCAAAGCTGAAGGGGGGCTGGCAGACTCCAAAAATAGAGGATGGAGTCTGCCTTCATTTAATTTTAAAAATTACAGCCACAGGCTTCTCTAAGAAGTCCCTGTCCCCTAACTGCTGTTCCGAGGGCTTTAACAGAGGCCAGGGAAGGATCTCTTTGAAGCATCTGACCATCTGCAATCCATTCCCCCCCACTGTGTTCGGTCTTGGGTGGGACTCGATGATCTCAGAGACCTTTCTGATTGATTCTGATTTTGACTCTGATTCAGCTGCAAGTTGCTTCCTCCCACCATCATCAGCTCCTTCTACTAAACCCAAATTACAACCCCCCTACAGCCCTCCTGGCCTTCAAGACTTCAGCTCCCAGCACACATTTTCTTCCCCACCACTGGAGGGATTTCTCTTGCATGAACTCCCAGCTCTCTGTTGCTCCTCTTCACCTCCAGGAAAAGTTCCCTCTGGGTGTTCTCATCCATCCCATCATTGACAGGGACTACTCACACCACTCACCAGGAAGATGCCTCTACCCCAGGCCAGACTCTTCCTGCAGAGGTTTAGTTTGCATTTGCCCTTCCTCCATCCTGGCAAGACAGGATAGTTTGGAATGCAGGTTGGAAGGGACCTTGAGAAGTGTTTTAGAACATTTGAATCAACTGGGATGTTTTGGAGAAGGTACCTGGGTGACAAGTGAGTGTGTGCTTCCAGCCAAAAAGGGTTTTTGGGATTTTGCACACCAAATCCCCCAAATCCCATCTGCCCTCACCCTGCAACCACAAAATGACTCTGGACACTCTGTCGACATAAGATACCCTTTATTAAACATACTCTTAAAATCCAAAACATGCTCAAAGCAAAATCATAAGCAGCAGTCTGGTTTCCTTCCTTAAATCCCTGACATGTGGGTCACTGGAACAAGGGGCTGCCCCGTGAGACAAGGGGCTGTCACCTTTCACCCCACGCTGCGCTGCCAGCTCCTGCCTGCCCCTTATCCCTTCTGTGTGGCCGAGGACGGCACTGGTGACGCCCATGCCCAAATCCCGTCTCTCCTGTGCCACCCAGAGGATGGATTCTTTGCTCACAGCCAGGCAGCAGCACTGCTCGGCCACAGCATCCTCCCGGCTCCTCTCCATCGCAGCCACGGTCGCTCTGAACGCGGGGCAGCGCCCATCCACAGCCACCCTGGGTCTGCGGGCACCCCGTGAGCTCTGCCCGCTCCTGCAGCCTTGGGGACACCGCTCAGAGAAGCCAGAAAACCCTCACAGTGGCTTCTAAGGTGCTCCTTGTTCTGCTGGCACCACAAGCACCGTTGCACCCTGTGCAGGGTGCCAGGCCAGCTGTCCTTGTCCCCTTTGAAACCATGAGCAAGGCTGGGCTTTGGTAGACGAGGTGCCCCTGGAGCATCAGCTGCTTTTCTCTCCCCTGCCCATGCTGGAGACTTAGGGAAGAGATGGCTGCTGTGATTTTCTCAGCTTAGCATGATGGTGAACCTCCAAAGTTCTCCCTGTGTGGTGCTGTGGCTCCTTGGAGCTGGGACACCCAGCCTGTCCCCAAACGGGTCACAAGGCTTGTCCCCACCCCTTCAGCCCTCCCTGATGTTTGCAGCTCCCACCCCGCATGCCACAGGACAGCGTTTTGGAGATGTCACCCCCCACAGCAAGCACCCAGCCCTGGGTTCCCAGGGAGGAATTTGGGAGCTGTTGAGCTTAGAGCAGACACAGCCAGCCCAGAGGAGAGAGCAGTGGGATGGCCAGCTCCAAACCCACCCCTGGCAGGACCCACACTGGGGCCACAGAGCAAGCAGCTACCATGGCCCTGGCTGTGAGCCAGGCAGAGAAAACACCCCCCAGCCCCCAAAAGAGCTTCATCCCTCTTTAGGAGCCACAGCCATCATCAGCACAGCCCATGCTCTGCCATGAGTATAGCACTGGGAACCTGCTTCCCACAAATACCTCTCCAGGGACACTGCTTTCAGTGCATGAACATCTCTGTGCTGAGGTGGCTCTGAAATGCAGCTATGTCCTGCAAAGAGGAGGTCACCTTTGCTGCCACAGCCATGTGACAGAACCAGCTGGGGAAAAGGGAGGCTCAGCAGGCTCAGCTTCCCACCCTGGGTTGCCCCAAACAGCTCCAGAGCCCAGTATATTGGGATGCAGGGTCTGATGCTTCTCCAATTTCTGACTGTCCCTGATGCTCTCTGGAGTGGAGCTTGGCCTCTGCCAGTGGCCCCACCAGGCCCCCAAGGTCTGTGGCTTTATCCCTCCTCCTTTACTACCCTTGTGTGTCTGCCCTTGGAGCGAAATCCACTTAAGCTCTCAGCACAATGCTGGCCAGAGGGATGGGGATAGAGATGATGATGGAGATGGGGGCAGCTCCCACACCCTCATCCACCCCTTGCTACAAAGTGTTATGGGGAGGGCAGGACGGTTGGGATGGAGGTGACACTTTTGGCACTTGTTCCAGAGAGAGGGGCACAGCCCAGAGCCCTGAGCTCACAGCAGGGCGGAAGACAGACAGGATAAATTATCAATGCTCCAGGGGGTGGTGACCGGGCTGGGGGCAGTACCAGGCATCCTGCCCACCCCTGCCACCCTGCTCCATGCCTTCAGGAAAAGCAACCTGGGTCCAGGCCCAGGAGCCCAAGTGGTGCTCAGGAGAGCAGAAGGAGGGGGAGCTATGAGGGCACCATTACTGCCAGTGCATTAATGGGGACATCCCATGGCATGGGGACAGTGCATGGCAGGGCAGGGGCATGGGCCAGCACACCTGGGGGAGGCCGGCCCCCCGTGAAAGTCACCAGCTCGTGCACCAAGGGTGTCAATCCCAACACTCATCCTTGAACCCACTCCCCTGAACACGATCCTCCCATTGTCCCCACCCACCCACATCCCAAAACCCCCTTGGTGAGGTGACCCTGTCCCATGGGCTCCACACATTGGAGAGAGGAACCTGGGGGTGTAAGATGACCAGGGGAGGGGGGGGGGCAGGAGGGGACCCCAGCCCATCCCCATTAGGGCTGGAGAATGGGAAGGTGCTCATGGGAGGCTCCAAAGTGACATGGCTTTCAGCCCCCACAGAAAAGTCGAAGTTACCATCTTCTCTTTTGAAAATCAGTCCTGGTACAGCCAAGGGGTGGCGGTGACGATGCCCACGGTGCCCAGACACCAGGGTCCCTCTGGGTGGGCAGGGGGGTCGGTGCCCCCACCCAGGCTGAGCCCTCACACGGGCAGGGCGGCCACTGCCTGCTCCAGGTCCCGGGGCCCAGGGGGACAGTGGGGCCAGGTCTGCTGCAGCCCCACGTTGTTGTTGGCTGCCTCTGGGCCTGGGGGGAGAAAATGGGGGTTAGGGGCTCCCAAAGCTCACTGGTGCACTCGGCTCATGTTTCCATGGGGGATGCAATTTATTCTCCCAAAGTAACGCCCACCTCCCCAGCCCCCTGTTGGGTTTTGGCTGCAGTGAGGGCTGGGGGGTACCTGCACTTACCTGTCCAGGTTGGGGGAGCCCCTTAAACTCCCAATTTCTCAGGGCCAAATGGGAAGCACAGCGTGACCATCGCTGGGTTTAAAGAACCCAAATGAAGGGGGCTGCCTGTGCCCCCTATGCCCAGCCAGAGGCCACATGCAGGTGCCCTGTGGGGCTGCAGGTCAGGCACAAAGGGATGTCCCCCGCCCCAGCAACGGGTGACAACCCAATGCCAACCCCCCGGGGGACAGGGCAAGAGGCGGGTGCAGCTCTGGGGGTCTCATGGTCTCACCTATTCCTCAATGTTAATGGGGCAGGAGTCCGGCACGGCGGCTGCGTGGCAGGAGAGACCAGAAGGCACATGGTGAAGGCGGGACAGAGGCGGCATGGGGACGCGGGGACATGCACACGAGCGAGCAAATGGGGGTGACCGGGGGGCCTGGGGATCTCACTGCCTGTGAATGGCTCTGGGAAAGGGCTGGGGAGCTGTGAGGGGTCCCCCATGCACGGAGCCCCCCGGGGTTTTGTGCCAAAGGGAACCCAGGGCTGGACATGCTTGCGGTGTGGGGGCAGCTGGGTCCCTGCACGCCTCCTCTCTGGCTGCAGGCTCCCAGTTCAGGCAGCACCCCTCAGCTGGGGCAGGGTGATGGCAGAGCTTGGCCCGTGGCTTGTGTCCCACCACCAAACCCATCAGAGGCTGCGTGGTGCCCTTAGGAAGGGGGTGCACCCCTAAGGCAGCTTGGCTGCAGCCTCCAGCGAGGTTAAGCCCTGTGCCCAGGGCAGCTCTGAGCCACAGGACTGTGTGAGGGCATGCCAAGGCCAAGGGCAGAGGCTTTCTCAGAGGGGGAGCAACAAAATCCTGCTGCCTGCTGATTTATGGGAGGTGACAGCTGCCATTTCGACTGGCTTTTCATGGCGAGCTCAGGCTGGAGAGCGAGGCACGTTAAGTCTGCAGATCCCGGAGGGAATGGATAATTAATCAGGACCACATGTACATGCACAAGGAAATCCCATTAAGAGCTTGATATTGCCAAAGCCACTGCAGTGCTCCAGTGCAGATCCAGCTCTGCTCAGTGCACTCAGTGCAAGGAGCAGGGCTGGGGCAGCAGAACATGGTCTGGCCCTGGAGCAGGGTATCAGCCCTATCCCACCCATGTCCCACCCCTCGTGCTGCTGGAGGGGTGTCCCCCTGCTGTCAGCAGCTGGCAGATGTGCCCTGGGCAGACCAGCTCCCAAGTCCCATCCTGGTGGAACCCAACCAGCTCGCCCAGCCCACTGCTCACAGCTCGGAGCATTCTGTGGCTTTAAACCAGCAAGAGTCCTCAGGGGATTTCAGTTTTTCTACAGCAGCTCCCCAGCCCCGCCACCTCGGTGCCAGCCTTTCTGGCAGATGCCTTTCCCCAGTTTCTCTTTCCAAAGCTGTTTTTGCCACGTTGCCCCCGGCAGAGGCTGTGGCCAGAGGATGCTCTGAACCCTGGGGACAGCCCCTGCAACCCGTGCTCTGCAGGATCCACACAAGGACATGGCTTCAGTTAAACCTCGTGCCCTAAAATTCCTGGGATGGGGACTTATGGCCTCCTCCCAAAGCTCTTTCCCACCAGATTGAAATCTGCAGAGATTTCAAAAGAACCCTTGAGGAACCACATCCCACGCCTTTATCCATTACAGAGAGGACAAAAACGTCATTATTAAATGTCACCAGCTTGGAGACTGCAGATGTACTCCTAGATGTAAGCTCTTGAACACCACAGATCTCAAGGGCCAGGATGCAACTGCCTTCCCTACAATCAGTGGATGGGGTTCTCATGAACTGGATACAAGCCCTGAGAAATTTTATGAACAATACAGCCAGAACAAAACCACAAAATATGGAACACCCCTAGTCTGTCTCACCATGAGCCTAAGGGACTGGAAATTTAAGGACACAATACTGATTTTAACTCCTTATGAAATAGAAGCTGACTGTACCCTAGAGGATTTAAGGGTGCCAAGCATACCCTCCATGACTGCCCCAAAAACTTCTCCAAAACCTATAAAATCAACTCTGAACATTTTTCAAGGTCAAGTTGGTTGAACAACATAAAATATTGTTTAATTAATTAAGTTCTTAAAGATATGCAGACCAACGTTTCTGCTATCAGATCAAAATGTTCATCTTTTACAGGTACCTCCTCTGCTGAGTGGTTTTCCTGGCTAAACCAGAGACTGTTACCTCACACATCTAACTGATATATTGGGAACTGCAATAGGAATATTGAACAATATCAGTCTTGAAACTCTGACTGATCAATTGGGTGCAACCACTAACAATTTGAACACTACAGGTAAACCCTTAAGGTCTTCCTTATCCACTCTTGGTGATCAGTGATCAGCTTCCAATATCAAAAATATCCAAATGCTGATGACCAACTGGCTGATGGTCTGGGAACTGCTCAAAGCAGTTTCTTCAGCACTCAGCTGTAGTCCAGCTCAGTTGTGGTTACACTCTACCAGTGCTGGGATAATCACTGAATGGGAAAAGGGATTTTTATTCATTGAAATCCAAAAGGGCATTTCAATCCTGGTGGTCTTTAATCAAATTTTCTTATGTCCCCATCACTAGTAAGGTCACAGCATTTATCTTAACAGTGCTTCTGTACGTACCAAGCACCAAATCCTTGTGGTATTAGATCCATTAGAACACTGAGCATGGGCTTTTAAGAACAATCATACACATGCATGGCAAACCACTGATGTAGATGGTTGTGTGTGAGAGAATGACAGGGATCTGTATGTGGAAGTAATATTTTGTAAGCCTAAGCTGTGTGTTTGGATACAGAACTATGTTTATAATTTTGAAATGTCTCCTGATAATAGCCCTGAATCCATTCCAGTATCCATAGGATAAAGGTGTGGATGTCTAAGAACCCCTTGTGATAATTTAACAGCAGATGACACAAAGATACAGCTTTGTAACTGCTTAAATCCATGCATTTGTAACTTCACCTATAGAGCAGGGTGTGACTTCAGCTACTGCCTACCAAAAACTGTGCACCAAAATGTATGTTAGATATGTTACATGACACTTTGTCTCCATCCCCTACTGGAATGGACATTACCCTGGTTAAAAACTGCTGGAACACCCTGATCTACACAAACTGGTACAAACAACTCAAAAAGGAAAGTCAGAAAACAATGATCACTGTCCATTATTATGTGGAAAAAATGTCTTGCATCCTACAGCAAGTGAAAAGGGATGGAGAACATCATGTCTGCCATTCTCAGGGGACCATGGACAGCCCCCAAACCCCCACTCTGCACCTCCTCTGCCCCTGGTCCCAGCACGAGGGGCAGCCCTCTGCTTTTCCCCACAAACGCTGAGGCTGGGTCACCCCTCTCATGCAGCAGAGCTCGTGCTGAGGGCTGCAGCTGCTGGACACGTGGGCAGATGTGCTGGCCAAAGGATGGAGAGGGCATCCTTGGCTGGGCTCAGCCCAGGGACCAGCCCCTGCACCCCAGCCCAGGCAAGGGACAAGGCCAGTGCACACCTCACAGCAGAGCAAGAATCTGACCCTGTGCCGGAGCCATGTGGGCTGCAAAGCTCTCTCTTCCTCATCCTCCCCCCAGCACAACCAGGAGGGATGCAGTCAAGGATGGCTCTGGCCATTGCCACAGCCAAGGGATGCTTTGCAGGCCCTCCAGCAAAGCAGAGGTGCTGCTGGGACACCCCCAGCTCCCTCCCCAGCCCCTCCAGGCCAGCAGGACTCAGCCAGCTGCTGACAGAGGGTGATGGAGGGGACACAGGGCTTTTGCGGCAGGTGCCTGTTCCTCCCCAAGAGCATCAGCCGTGTTTCTCCAGCACAGAAACCACCAGGAACAGGCAAGGCAGCAGGAGAGGAGGCTTTCCCAAAGGAGCAGGGGAGAAGATAGGATTTCCCTTCCCTCCAGTGGGTTTCACCCACTCTCTTGGCTCTCCAGTACCTGCTGCAGGTCTGGTGCCTGCCACAAAGTCAGCTGAAGGGGCAAGGCAGGGGCAGAGTTGCTTTCAGCTCGTCCACAAATGTATTGACAGAGACCCCATGGAAGGTGTTTTGGCTTTTTGTCTCGTTTCCCCACACACAGGCTGAGGAAGCAGAGCCTGCAGGGCTGGGCAGGGTTCCCCAGCCCATTGCCCCGTTCCCCACAGGGGCCAGGGGTGTTCAATACATTTGTCACCTTTGGGCAACTCTGGGCAGGGAAGGGGCACAAGCGTGGGTGGAGAGAACCGTGTTGGCACAGAGCGAACATGAACTTTCACACGGACGGAGGAGCCTGGGGGAAAGGAAGAAAAAAAAGGGATGGAGAGAGGCTGGGAGGAAACAAAAGTGGAAGGAGGGTGGGCGAGAAAGCATGAAGAAATGGGAAAGACAGATGAAGGTTGGGGCTCTGTAGAAAGATGACCTGATGGACACACCCCATCTCCCTGGCCTTGGAGGAAGAGGAGAACAAGGCAGGCAGCTCCTGCTGTACAGCTGGACTGCCTGTGGATCACATCCCAAGACAAAATATTGCTGTGCCCACCACAAGCCTGTACCAGGCTACAGCTGTGCCACACAACCACCTTTCTAAGGAGGACTGGTGCCTCCTGGGGTGCCAGCAGCCCCCTGGCCAAGGGCCAGAGAATCCCAGCAAAGCGAGTCTGGGACATCCCAGTGTGGGAAGGCCACCCTGACCTATGGGTGGTGACATGTCTGGTGCTCAGCCCCACGGAGGGATGGGTGGAGGGGTGCAGTGAGGACAACTTGGCGGGGATGGTGGGAATGATGGTGATGGGAGAGGAGGGATGGATGCAAAGGGCTGAGGGGATGCAGGAAAGAGCGGAACTGTCCCCCCCACCCCAAGTTCATGTTCAGCAGATGGCCACTCACCAGGTAAGCAGGCCTCAGAGCACAGTTTATTGTCCAGCGCTTTCACGTGTGCGATGCCCATGTCATTGTTATTGTCACACCTCAGACCGAGGAAAGCGCCTGTCCTCGGGCCTGGAAGGGAGTTAAGGCAGTTAACGCCGCGGCCGGGCTGGGGCTCGACGTCGCCTTTTTAGCACTGGGATTTCTGGGGCTTCTCCTCTCCCTTCCCCAGCCTCTTTCAAAACAAAAAAATGACATAGAAACGATGCATCCGGGTGGGAGCGGGTGAAGAGTGGACAATAACGCCTGGGCACAACCCGAGCTGCTCCTTCCCCAGCCGCCACATCGGAGCGCAGCGGAACAGCGATGATGCGGCCACGGGGACACGCATGAACCTGCCCGGGCTTCAGCCAAACCTTCCCTCTGGCACAGCCAGGCTGTGGTGGCACCCATCACCTCCTGCAGGAGCCTCTCCAGCACCAGCAGTGCAGTGAGAGCTGCGTGGATGCCAGGAAGAGGCAGTAGCTGGATGCGTGGGGCAAAAGAAGCCATAGCCAAGCTTTTGCAGGGGGGATGGAGGCTTTTGGGGATGAGGGAGGTAACTCTGCTTCTTAGCATTGCTTCTACAAGAGATCAGCCCCCAGGTTCTTACCTGCATCCATCAGATGCAGGTGACTAAACCTCAGGATTGATGTTCCCAAACATGCCAGTAGCCCTGCTGAGAACAGGTGCAGGACTGTGTCCTAAGGAGAAAAGCCATCCTGCTCCCAGAGTTGTTGGGATGCCCATGGATGTCCACCACAGCCCCTGGTTGTTCCTATTTGTTATACTTGAATCTCCCCATCAGCACGAGCCTCTCTGCAGGTCAGAGGCCATGATTTGGGGATGGGTGCTCCGTGGGTGTTCCTGCTTTCCAGCTTGGCTGAGCATCCGGGTTGGATGGAGAAATAGTTTTGTCATATTTTTGCTAAAAAGAGACTTGGAAATGTGGGAGGAGGCACAGGGTTGGCCTCCCTATTGCCCAAAAGCAATCCAGGGCAGTTGGTGGCCAATGGCTGTCTGAGCTCAAGGGAGGAGGTGAGACAAGTCCTCGATGTGCATGTGTTGACATTGAGGACAGGCCAAAGAAAGTGAGGAGTGCCATCCCAGAGGGAACAGCTCTGCAGCCCCTTCCTATGGGAATCAGCCCAGACACTGATTTCTACAGGGGAGAGTTTCAGAGATTTGAGAAAAGACCTTGGCAAGGGAAAAAAACATAGAGAGAGAAGCCTCTTTTCTATTTGGCTCGTTGGAAAAACCACTGGACCCTGCACACCAACCATCACCTGCTCCATGCCCCACACTGAGCTCTCTGGGGTCCCTGGGGCTGGCTGGCTCCCCCACCCACTGCTGTTCAGCCCCCTGTGGGTGTCCCCACTGTGACAGATGTTTCCCTGACTCCAATGCCTGCAGAGTCCCACAGGGCTCTCCCTGATGGCAGCAGGGGAGCTGGGGACAGCACAGCACCCCCACTTGTGGCGACAGTGAGCTGAAAGCGAGGGGACAACGACCCAGGGCCTTTTACCATCTTCCTGTGTGGGAGAGGCGTCCTCGTCCTCCAGTACATCATTTCCCTGTGGGACAGATGAGAGGCAGCGAGTGTTAGCCCAGGGCTGTGCCAGGGGCTGTTCCCAGGTCCCTTTGGAGGAACATCCCTGGCCCTGGGCATTCCATGGATTAGGACTCTCAGTGAGGCACAGCCCCACTGCTCCATCCATCCCCAGGGCATCCTGCAGGGAATGGATGCATGGGCAGCCCTTTCCCCAGCCCAGCCCTGGGGGAATGTGGTGCCAGCTGCCCAGCCTCCCCCTCCATGGGCACAGCTGGGATCCCCCCACGGTGCTGGGTGACACCAGAGCTCCCAGTTCCTCGTGGGATGGGTATGGTTACCTCGGCATCGCGCTCCTCGGCAGAAATGCTGACAAAATTTAGATCCGGGGACTCCACAGGTGTTGACTGTAGGAGGAAGATGGGAAAGATGGAAGGAAAACAAAATAAAAGTCTGGTGCCAGTGGTTTTGGAGGAGGAGTCACATCTCATGGGGAAGCTCTCCAACCTGGGCTCCACCAACAATCCCCAGTCCCTACCTCTCCATCAGAGGCTGTGGCACTCGCAGCTGCGGGTGAGGGGAGCATGTCCCCTTCCTCCTCCTCTTCCTCCTCCTCCTCCTCCGTGCCAGGGGCGATGTAGGAGCCAGACATGGAGGACACGGTGTCAGTGCTGAGCTGGGAGTGCTGGCTCTGGGAGGAGGCCATGGACATGACGGACTGAGCCAGGCTGCTGCTCACGGGCTCTGGGGGAGAGCAGGGGCTGAGGGGGCCGCTGGACCCCCCCACCCTCTGGTGGGAGACATGGCACAGCACCCACTAATGAGGGGCTAATGAGGAGGAGTGGGGTGCAGAGGAAGGACAGGCTGCATGCCAAGGAGATGTGATGGGTGCAAAGCTGCCAGCAGCAGGTCCCCAGGGCTCACAGCCCCCCGTTTCTGGGTCTATAGAGTGACAAAGCAGGCATGACTGGTGGCCCTGTGATCCCCATCTCCAGGTCTACAAGTGCCAAAGCAGAGGTGACGCCCTGGGACTCCATCCAATGTCCGTGGCAGGGTAAGAAGGGACCATCCCACCCCTTTTTCCATCCCCCCACAGTGTGACAGTCCTGAAATCATGATGCCACTCTCCTGCCTTGCCAGCGCCTATGAGCCCCTCCATGCTGTACCTTCTGGGGACGAGATGGTGGAGGAGAGGGGTGTCCCAGTGCATGAGGACTGGTCGATGGCTCCTGATGATGACAGGGTGAAGTTTTCACTCTCTGGTGTCGCACCACACTCCTGGAAGAGGAGCCCATGGGAAGGATAGGATGGGGATATTCAGTATGGACAGCCCATCTCCTCCAGGCATCCTCATGGATGGAGGAAGAGCCAGGAGGGGCAACCCCAGCCAGTCTCTCTGGTCCCAAGCCTCCCCCAAACCTGCTGCCCCCCCAGTGCCTCAACTCTTTACCAGCACATTTTGGACAGTGCTCACCTCCTCGTGCCGGGCTGGGGACCTCCTCCTGGAGACCCTCAGCTCTGACTCGGTGCATGACTTCTCATCCTCCTCTTCGGGCAGGATAGAGGAGTTCTGTGAGATAGACCTGGCCAAAGGGGCAGAGCAGAGGGTTTCACCCCTGCCCACAGCCCCCAGACCCCCTGAGCACCCCCAGACCCCCATGCCCACCCCAGTACTCACTTGGAGATGCTCTTCTTCAGCTTGAGCCCCGGGGGCCCGCAGTCGGGCAGGCGCTCGAGGGGTGACAGGGCCCTCAGGGGGGGCAGGGGGCCATCGCTGCCATAGGAGGGCAGGGTCCCCACGCCCGGGGGGTCCCCCAGCGCTCGCAGGGGCAGCGCGGCCGGTGACGGCGTCAGTGGCCCATTGAGGGCTTCCAGCAGGGACACCACCTCGTAGCCCGGGGGGATGTGCTCCGAGGACTGCAGAGAGGGGGACACGGCGTGAGCATCCTCCCTGGGCCATTTTGCTGATCCCCTCACTCCCAGTGGGACCAAGATGCCCCAGGAAGAAGCTCACACCTAGAGAATGGCTACCCTGTCAAAAACCTTTCTCCTTTTATTTTTTTAATATCAACTCTGCTTTTTTTTTGAAAGATCAATTTGCAATAAACAAACAAACCCTGGATCCCCAAACCTCCCCATCCTGGTGGAAGAGGCCAGGGTGCCACCCTCAGCCAGGCACTGACCGAGTGCTCCTCGGAGTCGGAGGTCTGCGAGGCAATGATGGGGTTGAAGCTGGTGGGCGAGAGCGGGCCCAGCTTTTTCCTCATGGCTCGGATTTGAAGCAAGGCTCGGAAAGCTGTGGCAGCAGGGAAAAAAAGGGAGGAGTGAAAACCAGGCATTGAAAGGAGACCTGTCAAAAAATGACACTCTGTTTCCAAGAGGGGCATCCCCAGTGGGGTAGAGGGACTGCAGAGCTCCAGAGTGGGAGATGCCAGCCCATTCCTAGAGATGCCAGCCCATTCCTAGAGATGCCAGCCTGTCCTAGGTGCAATACAGGATGTGACCAAAAGTATGTATTCTAGCACCATCTGTTGCGACCGGGTGGGGCAGTGATCCTTATCTCTGATCTTATTCTCTGCTAATGGGCCATGTTAAACCAGGTGGGGCAGTGTTCTTTATCTTTTCCACAACCCATCCTTCCTCCAGGAGGATATCTTCTGTTAACGAGCCATTGAGTCTCAGTGCACGACTGATAAAATTTTATCATCCCTTTGGGAGATGCTCCATCGAGGGGGAGGAGCTAAAGATTTCCTACCTAGATAAAAACTGAGATTTGGAATACCAAGGCAGCCTTTTTTCCACTTTCCCAGAGGAAAGTCGGACCTTTTCACATCATCACTGGACCTTCAGAGGAAAGCTGCACCCTTCTACAGGAGCACTGCTTCAACTAAACCAAATCTGTCACTACAGGAGGATGCAGCCACCATTTAATGGGACTGCTACCAACACCCTGACTGACTGATGGCGTGTCATGTTAATTCTGACTCTGTCAGTGTTTTGGGTTTGCCCTTTGTAATACTGTACTTCTATTTTAATTTTCCTAGTAAAGAACTGTTATTCCTATTCCCATATCTTTGCCTGAGAGAGCCCCTTAATTTCAAAATTATAATAATTTGGAGGGAGGGAGTTTACATTCTCCATTTCAAAGAGAGGCTCCTGCCTTTCTTAGCAGACACCTGCCCATTCCCAGAGATGCCAACAGCCCACCCAAGCTCCCCCGGGCCTTACGCAGCCTGCAGATGGGGCAGTTGTTGGCCTGGTAGCGCAGGGTGTCAGCACAGGTGTTGCAGAGGCAGAGGTGGCGGCAGGGCAGGATCAGGGTGTCCCGGACGTCCGACAGGCAAACCACGCACTCGGCGCTGTTATCGCTCACCTCGTCCTCGGCCACCTGCCCAAGGGACAGCAGGCAACTGCTCAGGGGTCCCCAGCCCACGTGGAACCAGGGTGGGTGCTCTGAAATACTCGCTGGGTGCTCAGAGAGAGTTCTGCCGGTGTCCATGGGCTGCCTGCTCTTGAAATATCCCCCTGGGACCTCATTCCTCTCCTCCAGGAGGCTGGGAGATGAGGCCAAAGGAAACAGGAACCCAAACTTTCACCCCAATTTTGACATGTTAAAGCAGAGCATAAGGCACATCCCATGCCTTGAGCCCCTTGTTCCCCATCTAAGCCTCCCCCAAGGAACCACAAAAGATGGGGGGAAAAGCTCAATGCTTCAGTTTTCTGCCTCCAGCAGCTTCGATGCTAACACGAAGTGTCCCCAGCCATGACCAGCTCGGTGCTGTGCTGCAAACTCTTGCCCTGAGCAGGTTTCAGTGGCCAGAGCTGTGCTAGGGGAAGGGAAGAAGGGATGAGGGAAGACCCCTGGGATGCAGGCAGGGGGATGCAGGCACACCTTGGAGTCCTGTGTGTTGTACTTGTTCTCGATGCCGTAGATCTCCTGCAGGAGGTAGCTCACACCATCCACCTGCAATCCCACGAGGAAGGGAAAGGAGTAAGGAGCAGAGATTGCCCAGAGCCACTCCCTGCCCCCTGCTTGGGCCAGCCCTCCTCCCCCCAACATCCAGGGCTTCTCTTTGTATTCATAACCTCGAAATTGCACTCCCTGGGAGGCAGGGGCAAAGCTGGGAGAAGCTTGGAGCTTTTAGGGCTCCCCAAAACCCCTCAGTGCCTTCCCTGCAGGGTGTGCAGGGACACCTGCACCTCAGGGACACCCCAACACTCACCACTTGCTTCTGCTTGAGTGGCTTCACGCAGAAGGTGCCATCGCTGTGCTGGAGGGAGGAAAGAGCACATGGGTGGGCACCCCTGGGCTGCTGTGCCAGAGCACCCACCCTGTGGCTGTCACTGCTCCTGCCCCACTCCCAACAAGCCCATTTTGCAGGAATTCTGGCTTTTCCTGACAGCCCAGCACCAGGCAGCTGTGGGAGGTCACACACATTGCAAAGCTGGAGACTTGTGGGAGGAAGGAAGATGGAGTTGAGCCCAAATGCCCTAGAAGTGGGTGCTTAAAATGAGGTAAGAATCCCAGGATTTGAAGAGCAGCCCAAAACATCCCCAGCCCAGCAGCACCATCCCAATTCTCCAGGCTCTTGTAGCTGGTGGGTGATGGAAGCAGGAGGGGGAGGATGGTCCCAGCTTGGCACTTACCTTCTCAAAGGTGGCCAGCAGCACATGGCAGTGCCCACTGTGCTCTGCAAGACACAAAGGAACATGCAGGGCTCAGGGGACGTGCAGGGGCACGGGCAGAGCCACAGCAGCAGTGAGGAAAAGCAGGAGGCTCTGCCCAGCTGGCACCACAATGCCAGAAACTGGGAAAGGCCAGCCCAGCAAGGAACCCCCTCCTCACCTTCTCCTTCATCCACCACTGCCTGCACCACCATGGGATAAACCTCACGGTCCAGGTCAAATCCCAGCTGGAGAGAGAAAGGGGAGGTTTGGTGAGATGGAACAGTGCTGAAGCTTCATCCCACCTCCATCTCCAGGGGATGATGTCGGGCTGGGGGCACCCACCTCTTCCTCACTCCACTCGGAGGGGTCGATGGTGTGGGAGGGCACACAGAACTGCTGGCACACCCCCCGCTTGTAGTGCACCGTCTCGGACTGCAGGCTGTTGTCCCTGGGGGTGTAGCTGTGCCATGGAGAGAGGACAGGGTCAGGGCACCACGGGTGTCCCCACACTCCTCCTGCTCTCCCCAGATCACCGAGATGCCAGGAAAATGGGAGGACATGTGTTCACTCCCCTCCCAGATTCCTCTTGGGGCTGAGGTAAGAAGTTCTAAAAAGGGCTAAAATAATCTACAGGGTAAAGTAAACCCAGGGCAGCCAACACAGCATAGGAGGGGACAGGGACAACTCCACAGCCTGGAAGGGTCTGGGAGGGAAAATTATTTCCCCAGTCTCAGTTCTGACTGGAAGGTAAAAAGAGGGAGCAGGATGTGACAAGGAAGGAGGTGGCAAGGGTTGGCAAAAACCTGGTGGTGGCACCTGGGGGAAACAAGGAGCCCCCCTCCAATCTCAGCACCACCCTCAGCTGTTCCCTGTCCTGAAGAGGAAAGATGCTCAGTGGGGAGGCTCCATGTCCATCAGCCAGGGACACACACCAGGCTCGGGGGGACATGGGCCAAGCTGGGGGGTGACACAGGCCTGGCTGGAGCCCCTCACCTCGCCACCCCATTGTGAAACTCCTCAGTTGCCTGGTAGTAGATGGTTATGGCCACGCGGGCGTCTGTGTCGAAGGTGAACTCCACGTTGTAGTGCACCTTGGCTTTGCTCACCTCTTCCCCCGGGGTCTTCACCTCCTCCGAGCACCTGGGGAGCACAGAGGGTCCAGGAGACAGGCCTTGGGGTGCTCCAGGATTAACTCCCTCGGCACCAAAAGGCGCTGCTGCCCTCCATCAGGGGACACTGAGGCACACCAAGAGTGCCTGGCGTGCCCAAGGTCGCGCCTGCAGGCTGGGAAATGCCGCAGACAGATTCCAGCCATAATCCCCAATCTCAAGCCCTGCCGCAATCCCCAGCCTCCCTCCAGCAAAGCCTTTGGAAGGGGGGGAGGAAGAAGAAGCAAAGCACTTCAAAGGCAGCACTAAGCTCCTTTAATCCTGCGGCACTGCCTGTGCTGGCATGCGGGAAGCAGGAGGGGAAGGGCACGTTGGGAGAGCAGCTCATCCCTCCATCCCTCCATCCCGGAATGAGAGCAGCCCCGTGCCCAGCATCCCTGGGAGCACCCAGCACACCCAGCAGGACCCTCCCTCCCCGAGGCTCAGGGCTGGGTGCCCAGACTCACTTGACAAGGCGCAGGGTGTCCTTGCGGATGTTGATTAAACTCCTGAGCGTCTTCACGGGTTCCTGAGGAGGTGGAGCAGCGTAAGGGAACTAGGACGAGAGAGACACCGGTGAAGGCACACGCACACGGGGGGCTACGGTGGCTGTGGACCCCCCCAGTGACCCAAACCCAACACCCTACAGAGGGAATTGGGGTGGCCTGGGCATCCTGATGGGTGCTGAGCACCTGCAGCTCCTGCTGGAATTTGGGTATCAGGCAGCACCATGACAGGGACATCCCTCCACAAACAGCAAGCCCAGGACAGCAGGGACAGTTTCACTGGGGAGGGGACACACAGAGGGGCTGTTCCTTGTCCCTTTGGCTGGAGGGTGAGGGGGATGTGGGGCACAGGGAAGGCTACTGATGGATTTTTATGCTGCTGTTTGAGGCTGGGAAGAGAGAGGCTGAAGCTCCCTCCCTGCCCACCAGACACAAGAATCCCTGTTTCCTCCCTGTGGTGGATGGGATTTGGGTGGTGGGATCCCTGGCAGCCCTGTGCCCGGAGCAGAGAGCCAGTAAGATGTCTGGGCAGGAGCAGGCAGGCAGCAGCATCCCTTCTCCAAGGTGACACTGTCCTTCCCAGTCCTTTCTGTCCACTTGACAGGGGCTACAAGGCTCCCTGGGGAGAGGTGACATGGTGGCACCCAGGGGACACAGCAGTCACCCAAAGGAGACTGAGTGCAGTAGGTAAGTGACACAGGACCCATCTCCATCTCCCAGGTAGGTTCAGCTCCTGAAAGGATCAGCCCTGATTAAGGCCCAGCTCATTGGCAAACTGCCACCATGTGCCAGGGGACAGCCAGAGCCAAGAGGGTGTCAGGTGCCATTAGGGATGGCAGACGGTCAAAGAGCCTCAACTGCTGCCTCCGGAGAGGGAATAGTGCCCCATTGTCCCTCACCAAGGCACCCACTGCACCCCAATACCAAGGGGACAAGACCAGATTGCAGGTGGAACTTGGGGATGCCCTGCAGGGAGCCAGATGCCCATTTCCCATGTCCCTGGTGCTCTCACATGGGACAACCATCATCACTTAATCTGTCCTCAAAGCCATCATCACTTTTCCTGTCCCCAAAGCCCTGCAGAGCAGGATGGATGGGACTGGGGGACCCGTGCTGGGCTCAGAGGGATGGGATGGGACAGCAGCTGGCAGAACCCCTCAGTGCAGGCACAGCTCTGATCCCAACACTTTAGTGGGGCCACTAAATGCAGATTAAGGCCTAGGCTGGACACAGTGTAGCTGATGGCATCAGAGGCTTTGGAAATGAATTCCCAGCACTGTGGAACTGCGTCTCACTGCTCTCATCCTCTCCAGGAGGGGAAAAGGGCAGCAGAGTCATTAAACTGCTGTTAACGAACTTTTTTATGAGTCACTAAACGTGCACCTGCAGAATTGAACACCTGCAGAGTCACCCATTGCAGCTGGAGGGGAGAGAGTGAGAACACACCCCAGGCTGAAGCTGAGCCATGTCGTGACATGCTGTGCCATGTCGTGATACATCCCCTGTTATTCAAACTAATGCAGTCATCCAAAATTGCTTCACTCAGTCAAACCATACCCAAATCAGCCCTGGCAGGGACAGCACCCATGGGTGCACCCCCCCTCCTGCTGCAGCAGCCAGGGGTGGGTGACAGAGGAGGGAAAGGGCAGCCAGGTCCCCTGGGTGCCACCCACAGGGGCCGTTGTGCTTGGCAGGATGGGGAAGTGCCACAGGCAAATTTTGTGCTGCAGAAACCACTTCAGGCTCTTTCACTCCCACGTGTGAAATGCACTTTTTGGGGGTGGTTGAATTTTTTTTTTTTAATTAAATTTTACAAGCCAGATTTTGCACATTAGAAAGGGGCTCTTCAGAGGATGTTTTGCATCTCCTCACTTTAAATCAAGCTGAAACACAACAGAAAAAAATGGGTAATGGTTGTGGTGAAGTTATGAATGCCATCCACGTGCCTATAGCAACATTTGGTGCAGGCCAACTTCTGCTAAAGTGAAATAAAAACCACCCTCAAAAGTCTGTCTTTTTGGGTTTTTCTACAAGCGTTTCCCTGCGTGGGCAGGGAAACCCAGTGGCACATTTCATCAGTTCCTGGCTTCCCCTATGCTCTCTGAGTGCCTCCAGCAGCTTCTCTGCTCCTCAGCCCCTGCATGGTAGCAGCTACTTCAACCTGCAACGCCCTTCCCAGCCCCTTGGGAACCTGCTCTCAGCTGGAAAATCCAGATTATCATGTATCCATGGAGGGGAGAACCTGCACAGCCTCTGGCTGCCCTGCACATCCCTGTGGCAGCAGCGCTGTTCATAGCTCAGACAAAGTGCTCTGCTCACAGAGGACACGGGACACAATTCTTCTAAGATCTCCTGGCCCTTGATCCCCAAGGAACCCAAAATTAATCCCCCACCAAAAAGCAGTGGCTGTCTTTATTGTTTCCAGCCCAACCAGGGCTCTCACAGAAGGCCAGAAAGCAAAACTATCACAGCCAAGAAGCATCAGGACAGGACTTGGAGGCAGCATCAGAGAGGCACAAAGTGTTGCCTGGACACAGGCTTGGACCAGAACCAACACAGATCCTCCCCAGCTCCTCCTTGAGCCCCCAAAACTGGCCTGACCCAAAAGTCCAGCCCCAGAACTCACCCTGCTCCCCAGGGAGGTGGGATCTTGGTCACAGCTCTGCAGCCCAGAGCCATCGGTAATTAAACCAGAGCAAGACAATTTAGCTTGTGATGCTATATTAATTCTCTCTGCTGTTTCCAAGCTGTTCCTTTGCCTTCCCTGCTGCTCTGCTGTCAGGGCTGCTGACATGGGAACTGCTCACTGGGCAGTTTAGAGGCTTTTACTGTAATCAAGAGGATTTCTCAACACTGGCTTATGGAAGAGGCCC
This sequence comes from Acridotheres tristis, assembly GCA_037013685.1. Lineage (NCBI taxonomy): Eukaryota > Metazoa > Chordata > Aves > Passeriformes > Sturnidae > Acridotheres > Acridotheres tristis. The sequence goes on from CM072905.1 coordinate 7,333,589, forward strand.
TGAGTGCTGACTTCTCATTTTCTGGGGAAGCACAGAGGATGGAGAGAAAGGCAGAGAAAGGCACTGCCTTTGCCCACCCCATGTTCATGTGCTTTGTGGCCGCTCCTGACCTTGGCTCTGCCAGGATCCCTGCTCTGGCACAACCCAGGGCTGGACACTTCCCTGCTGAAGCACCACATGATGCTGCCAAAACAGTACCAAAGCCAATTCCAAGGAGGAAACAGGAACCTTGCTGGCAGCAGGCAATGCTTGAGAGCTGGACCAAAGCACCAGGCAAGTTTATCTCGACTTAACAGAAAAGCTTTGGTGACTTTTAAGTCCTCACCCTGAATCTTTTCAATACTTGACCCTCCAGACTCCTCCAGCCAGTGCTGTGAGTGGTCCCACTGCTGAGGCACCCGGATGAGAGGGAGACATCACCCCCAGGCTGAACCCCTGGTCTCATTTCCTTCCTTTCCAAAGGCAGCAAGAACAAAAAACATCTCCAGGAGCTGTGTGGGGTGTAGGGACCCTCCCCTCCAGCAGATTCCCTTGTGCCCTGAGACCAGCTGGAGCTGCTGGCATCCAGCACTGCAAAACCCATCCATGCCAGCCCCAACATACCCCTGCCTTTTTACTTTTATTTTATTTCTTTCCCCTTCTTGCTAGAGCTTGGGGAGTAATTTCACCTGTTCCTGCCCAAGCTGCTCTACTACCCCGAACCACACCAGCTCCTCTGTGTTATGTCCCCACCATGTGTCCTCCTGTCTGGGATATAGCCGCTGGATGAGATGGGGAAGGCAAGAGAAAATGCAGCTCTTGGAGAGGGAATGAGAAAAAAGCTGGATTTAATCAGCCTAGTTCCCCTTCACCATTACTCCTGCATAGAGGACAGGCTGCAGCAGGAACCCAACCCTTGTATGAACCATCAGAGAATCCACTCAGGGCTCTGTCCATGGAGGGGGACAGCCAGCAGCCTCATCCCGCACAGCCCATGACACACACAGCCAGCACGGCTTTGGGAAGGGGCGTGCCCGTGCTCCGGACCCCCCACCCCCCTGTCCCCCCGGTACCCACCACCACGGGCCGGTTCCCCAGGAAGTTGAGGTCGCTGTTCTCGCCGAACAGGTACCCCTCGGGGTGCGTGGAGTCGAACTTCTCCCCGCCCATGATGAAGTGGTTGGCAAAGTAACTCCCTGAAAGCAAAACAGAGCAGCGCCTGAGCGGAGAGGGAGGAGGGGGCTCCGCCCGGGCGATGGAGCGGCACGAAGCCACCGGATCGATGGCTCGGAGGTGACTTTGTCCCCAGGGTCACCTTGCTGGGAGCCTTTCTGCTTGAGCTCACACTCTGAGAGCCCCCAGGCAGGCAGAGGCTGCCAAGAAGCCGCAATCCCTGCCTGCTCTCCCCTCCTCCTGCATCCCCCCGGCTTCAGCACCACGGTCCGAGCCTGAGCACACGGAGCCGGGATGGGGAGAGGCTGGTGCGATGGCAGCGCTGGCCGTGGGGGCTGCTCCATCCGTGGGATTGAACTGTGCCTGCTCCCCTTTCCCCGTCTGGGAAATCCCTGTAAGCCCCAGAATGGCCTGAGCCACCCAAGGTCACCCTGACCTTCAGCAGGAGCAGAGGGATCCTGGTCCGTGAGGAGGAGGAGGAGGAGACGGGTGCTGGGGCAGCAGAGCAGAGCTAATCGTGGCCATAAACATCAGCTCATTCCCCGAGGAGGCAGGAGAGGCAGGGGCACAGCCTGACCTGCCAGAGAACCCTGCGAGCCCCGGAGGAGCCAGGCTGGCTCCCACATCCCCAGGGATGCTGCCGGGAAGGGCAGCATGGACCCGGCATATACCCTCAAAACGGGCAGGGCAGCTCCTGCCCACAGCCTGAGGTCACACACCTCGTGTGCCACCCAAGGCAGCGTGTCCACAGCCAGGCACTGCCCAGGTTGGCTGCAGCTGCCACCAGGAAGGTGGGCAAAGCACAGCTGAACCTAAATGTTCAGCACAGCTGAACCTAGTTCTGTCAGTTCTCAGCCTGCAGCCTTCCCTAGGAAGTGCTCACCTGCAGGAGGCAGGATTTTGGGGTCCTGTGGACCCTCCAGGAGGTCAGCACCTGCCCTGCAGAGTGCTCCACATTGCCCTGAATGCGGGGCAATGACCAGGGTTCCATCCCTTCTTCCCTCACAAAACCAAAATACCGGAATGTCCTGGCCCCGAGCTGGGAGCAGCCCCCAGGTCAGCAGGCACTTCTCCACTAGAGGAGAATTTCCTCCCAGCCCAGCCAGGAGCCAACCAGTGCTTGCTCCTTGTCCATGAGATCTGGGCTGTGTGGGGAAAGCATGTTGTGGCACAGGAACTGGCCAGACAGGAGGGCTGAGACTTGAGGTGGGAAAAAAGGGAAAGGGAAAGGTGGGCAGGGATGGGGCAGCAGCAAGGGGTGAGCAGAAGCACCAGGAGTCAGACATGGACACAGTGTCCTGCATCCTGACAGCCACAGGGACAGGGTTTAGCTTATAAAAACCCCAAATCCACCAGCACAGATCCATCTGCATACCCTGGGGCATACCCCAAAACCAAACATTTGGGGACCGCAGATAAAGGAGCTCAAGCCTGGGCTGCAGGTCTGCTTGTGGGTACTGAAATCAGAGCTTGAAATCAGCTTCCAACAGAGGCAGGAACCGTCCAGGGCGGGATCAGGCTTTCATACTGCACTTAAACCCAAAATGGAGCCCAAAGCCCAAGGGGAGGAGGAGGGGGATCTAACTCTGGGCCAGGAGGGATGAGTGGGTCCCGTGGTGCAGGGATGCCCAGATGCAGCAAGCCTGTTAGCAAACGTCGACCATCAATTATTGATGCCTGCTGCTTTCAGGTCCCATTTTCCATGTACATAATTTATAGGCAGCTCGCCTGGAAGGACTCGGCCACGTGGAAAAAAAAAGCCCCAAGAGCAAAGTGCCTGCAACAGCACAGCCAGGGGAGAATGGGGCCACCCAGGGCTTCTCCTGACACCAACTTGGAGTAAGAGCAGGAGATGGCAAGAAAATTATATTTAAGCATGGAGAAAAGCCACCCCAGCACTGAGAAAAAGCTGGAAAATGGAGCACAGGTTCTCTGTGATTGGCCCAGCCACAGTTCAGTGTGTGCTGGGGGCTTGCACAGGATGGACAGAGCAGGTGAGGACCACGCTGCCATCACCCAGTCTCCCTGCCAGGGGTTGGGAACATCCCTGGGTGCTGCAGGCTCCCAGCACATCCCCCAGAGGCTTCCCAGGAAAGGTCCTCCTTGCTGTTAAACAAGAGGCTTGAGTCGTGCCAGGCTTTTCCAGGGAAGCACAGGAAAGGCTGGCAGGAGCGTGTTGGTGACTCCCTGGGCATGGCTGGGGGGCAGAGCAGGGAAGCACCTTCCTAGCACAACCACCTTATTATGAGCTGATTGTAAATCCAACACCCACTCCTGGGGAAGTAGAACCTGTCAAGGACAGCCACATCTCGGGAAGGGCTGCACAGAGCAGCTGCTGGAAAGGAGCAATAAGCCCAAATTGCCTGAGGTTCCCAGCAAAAAAAAGTCTTTCTGTCCTGCACATCTGCTGGCACCAGCAGACAGGAACACATCTGGCACCAGCTGTCAGCTCCTTTTCCCCATGAGTGCCAGTGATGCCACCTTGTTCAGGTGGCAGAGAAGGGTGAGGTCCCTTGTGTGTGCTGTGCCTGTGGCTCTGGCATGCAGCGACACATCCTGCACTGTGCCCCAAGCCATGGCTGCCCAGCTGGGCTCTGGTACTGGGGCCTCTGGCTCTCCAATGTTATAGCCTCACTCTCCAAAGCTGCAAAACCAGAAAAGTTCATTCCCAGCTCATTCACACACTCCTGGTGAGGGAAGCCCCAGGTTTGCACAGCCTGCAGTCAGCCCAGACGGGTGGCCATGGCACGGGGCTGGGACAGGGACACCCTGCGGCCACAGGTGCCAGCACAGAGTGATGTGATGGGCTGGTTAAAGGCTCTGGGTGCTTCTGCCCCTGGGCAGCCCATTACTTAATTCCATGCTCTGAAGCGGGCAGCCAGAGCCAGCGGCTCTGACAGGGAGCTGATGCCAAACCGTGTCCTCAGCACTGCTGCGTCAGCCCTCGCCCGCCGTGGCTCTGCCACCACCTGGGGTTGTACCCCCAGGACTGGGGGGTGTCACTGCTGGATTAATCCCTGTGCTCCTGCACCCAGCCAGGGCCCTGCTCACAGTCCCATGTGCCCCAGGGGAGCTCGGTGCTGACCTCAGCTGGGGACAGGGGCTGAAAGCTGGAGACTTGCCCCAAAAGCCATCCCAGTAGCCTGGCAGTGGGCTCCATCTGCACCCCCCGCTGGCTCTCCCTCCCAGTGGCAGCCACCAAAGTAAATTTCAGCCTTTGTTTCAAAAATTATGGTTTAACTAATCCCATTGACACCCTCTCTGGAGGGGATGGGACCCTCAGGATGGGGAGATGCTAAACTGGGACAAGACACAGCTGCCCTATTCCTACAGGCTGCACTGGCCATCCTAAGAGAGCCCAAAAGCCAAAGCCACATCCACAGAGAGAGGGAAATGCCCCAAGGTGCCATGAGACTCCCCTCCAGGACCGCATTTCCAAAGCTGTTTTGAGGTGAAGGAAGCGCTGCTGCCACGGAGGAATCGGCTCCGCTGCCCGGCACGTCCTCCCTCGGCTGCCGGCAGCGCTGAAGGCAAATCCCACTCGGATTAAAGGCAAACCAGCCATAATCTCCCAGGGCCACCAGCCTGTCCTTGTCCCAGTACAGACAGCTGTGTCACTTGGGCATCTCCTGCCCCTCTCCTAAGGACCTGGGCAGCACCAGGACCATTCCCCCCAGCAGTGGGACCGGGCCAGCTGAGCACAGCCAGGAGCCCCGGGCTCTCCCTGATAAACCAGAGCTAAACATCAGCTTGATGACCTCTGCCAGCTGAGATGAGTTTGGAAGTGCTGGGTGCACTTGCACCCTCCACCCCTTTGTACCCAGATATTTCAAGAGCCCCTAAATAAGACAGGGTCCCAAGGGAAAAACTTGTAATGCATGGAGACCCTGTCCCTACAAAGAGCAATCCCATGGATGGGCTGGTCCAGCCTCACCTGGCATCAAAGTGACAGAGGCCTTGAAACCCTGACAAAAGGAGAGCTGGGGGAGCCCTGCGGGAGGCCGGGCTGTCAAGGATCAGCCATCTCCAGCCAGCTGTGCAACCTATTTTAGATTAAATTTTTTTTAAAAAAAAAGGCAAGCACAGCTTTTCAAGACACAAGCAGGGCTTGTGTTGGCTGTAATTCTTGCTAAGGAGGTCTTTAGTTGTAATTAGCGAGTAATTTGTCACAGTGCTAACGATCCGAGCGTTTACCTTATCCTATTAACTACCAAAATAGTTACCTATTAATAATATTTAGTGCTGCAAGGATCCTGTGCAATCTCCTTACATGCACGCACGGTGCTCCGGGGCATCACTCACCGGTGCCGGTATTTTTGCGGCTCTGAAGCGCTGCCCACCCAAGGGCTGGACCCCATCACCCCTCCCTCCCCAGCGTGCCCCCCTCGGACACTCGCTCAGCCCAGCCCTTGCAGGGAAAAGTGAGGCACTGAGGGGAGGGACGGATTTTCCAAGGTCACGCACAAGGTTTGAGACAGGGCCGGATTCGGGAGCGAGAGATGCATCACCAGCGAGCCTGGAGGCAGGGAGAGGAGCCAGGAAGGGGAAGGTTCCCCACGGCAGGGACTGGGGTGCTACGACGGGGCAGAGCCCTGGGAAGGAGGGATCCCCTCCAATCCCTCCCACCCCAGCCTCCCTCATCCTCCCGGGAATTTAAACCCGGGATTTCCCCGAGCAGCCAGCACCCGAGTAACCGGCTATAAAAAGCGCCTCCGGAACCCGGTGCCGCAGACCGCGGCTACAGAAATAATTATCACAATAATGTCATTAAAGTCGCGTCAACTCATCCAAGTTTGGGAAGCGGAGTGTACTGGCCAAGGGGCGCCCGGAGAGGAGTGACCCCGATCCCTCCCGCGCCGCACTCACGCAGGGTGTCCCGCACCAGACCCAGATTTTTAGGGTGCCCCCCTGTGCGTCAGCGTTTTCTTTGGGGTGTGCAGGGTCACCCCTGCCCGGAGCAAGGTCGTGCCCGGTGCCCGCCCGATTTGCTCCCCTCTTTCCCTCCCCGTCGGCGGCACCGGGACGCGAGAACCCCCGGGGGCTCACCGGATTTCGGGGGATATCTGTAGACGGAATTAGCGGGGATATCCACTTCCTCCACCCCTGCGTTCTGCCGGCTGGTCAGAGCCCCCATGGCCGGGCCGGGCTCAGCGGGCGGGGGGCGGTGGGGATTCCTCCCGCCCGGGACCGGGACGGGGGCCGGGAGCGGGGCTGGCGGCGGCCCCCGCCCGCAGCATCCTCCGCTCCGCTCCGCTCTGCGCCGCGCCCGGCGCCGCCTCCGCGGCACCGCGGGGCTGCGACATTCGGGGCGGGGCCGCCATCGGCCGGCACGCCCCGAGCCGCCCCGGCTCGGCGGACGAGATGCTGCCGCTGCCTCCCCGGATCACTCTGCCCCGGTGTCCCCCATACACCCAGCGGGGTCCCCCACTCAGGTGCCACTTACCTGTTCCCCCGCCCTGGCACACGCATGACCACAGTGCCACCCACCTGCCATCCACCGTGTCATCCAGTGGCCTCCAGTACCGCTCAGTGGCCCTCCTCGCCATCTGCCACCCTCAGTCACCCCCCAGTGACTTCTGGCCACCGCGGCTCACTCTCCTCCCATCCTTGTCCCCAGCCCCACCAGCTGGGTGGCACCGAGCAGCAATTCCAGCTCAGGGACCCCCAGGGGCAGACTGGGCATGGTCCCTCGGTCCCTGCACCCCCTGCCGCCAGCGTGTCCCCTGGGAGAAGGACAAGCACCCCACTTTTCCCGATAGGTTATAGAGGGATGGATTTTTTGCAACTGTTGGCACAGGGACCGATCCCCTCCAGCAGCACTTCAGGGGCGCGCAGCGCTGGGGAGGGGCCAGGTTAAAGCCCCCCTCCAGTGCACATCTCCATCATCCCCATCCTGCCTTCCCAGCTCCGCTCCACACCAGCAGCAGCTGCATCCTCCGGGCGCAGCCTCTGGAGGCAAGGAGCTGCCTGTCCTCTCCAGTGCACCCCATCAGATTCCCCCAGTTCCCCCAGCGTTAAATTACTGGGAAGCACTGGTCACCTACTCATTTTCTACTTGGAGCCGAAGAGAAAGGATGGATCCTTTGATCGCTCACTTAAACCCGCCGTTGATTAATTAGTCCGGGAGCGCCAGTTAGTGGAGCATCACATGATTTTGATTTGAGTTGATAACACGAGCGCTATAAATATCAAACGGGAGATGTGCAGGGAGGTGGATCAGCTGCCCTGACGTCCTCGGCTACTCAGTGGTGACGAGCAAAGGCCGTCCCTGGGGCTCCCTCCTTTATCCCCTCCCTGCAGAGGGACACATGGACCCCTCTCCCAACTGCTTCCTATCCACACAGCCCCATAGGCAGCTGAGAAAAGCCGAATTAAAGAGCAGCCCGGGGTGGCTTTGTACCCTGTTTGTCAGCCTGTCACCGTCACACTAGGACCCACATTCCCAGCAGTGACACCATGTCCATACTGCTGGATGTCACACCTGGGCTGCGTGCCAGCGGGAGCACCGGCTGAAGAGGAGAATTTAGACTCCATGATCTTAAAGGTCTTTTCCAACTTAAATGGTTCTCGGAGGAGCCAAGGGCAACATCCACACCGGGAGCCTGCTCCAGCTCTCAGTGCTGGCGCCCAGCTGGGAGCTCTGAGACCTCAGGAACTGATTCCTCTCAACCCAACGTACATTTTTGGGGATCCTATTCTACACATCGATAATTTTAAAACCTAGCACAGCCCAGCACTGCTGAGCTGCCAGCCCCGCTCCCCTGCCTCGCTCCCGCCAGCACCGACAACGGGAAACTGGGAGAGGGAGCCAGCACATTTCATTACCGGCGCACAGTAGACTGCAGGGTTTTAGTGCAGATAATAATTCAAAGTTATCCCCGTGCAGATCCATAACCCGGCAGTCATTACACGCAGAGCTGCTGCCTGCATGCACGGCTCGTGGTTTTTTTCGCAGCGATTACTGCAGCAGAGGATTTTGTAGGACAGTGCCGCAGTGGAGCGCTGGCAGGAGCTGGGTGACGATACGGCTTCGAGGGCAGAGTCTCTCCCAGTCCTACCCTGTCGCAGATCCCAGCACACATAAAGCCAGGAGAAACCCCAGCAGGGCTGACCCGGAGGGAGAATCCAGAGGAAATGCATAACTCCAAAATGCACGTGGTGCTGGGCAAGATGCAAGTCTGAAGTTCGTGCTGCTCGGCTGTGGGATTTGGGATGTGTGTTTGACACGGAGAGAGGATCCTGCCTCGTTGTGCTGAGAGGGAAACCGAGTCACGGGAGAGCGCAGTAGTTAATGTTTTAACAGGAGGGTGTGCAGCTCACCCACAGCAGAAAACGTTTGTCTGTACACCGAGTCCATTCCCAGCTCCCCCGGCAGGCACTGGCACAAACTGTGGAGCCTCCAGCCCCGCTCCTGAGCTGGTTCTGCTCAGTGCAGCCCCGCAGTGGCAATGGCTGTGGAAGGGGTGACTCTTCATTAGTGACTGCTAATTAGGGCTGCGAAGCTCCTGCCTGGGAAGGTCCCAGCAGAGTGTCAGGACAGCACATCTGGAGGAGCATCTCAGCACAGAGAGGCGACGACGAATCCTGCCCTAAAAAGCAGTTCATCCAAATGTCACCAACACTGCTTTGACACAGCTTTGAGTGCCAGGGGCCCATGAGCTGCATTCCCATGGGTTTCCCAGGCAGGCAGTACCCAAAGCCGGCTGCTCCCAGCTCGAAGCTGTGCTGTGCACATGAGTGGGTGGCTTTGGCAAGCAGGAGGTTCTGAGACCTCGCCAGGTGGGTCTGGGCTCCCTGCATCTGGAATTGCTCCTCTCACACCTCCACCTGCCTCAAGGCTGGTTTTGCTCCAAGAAGACAAAGCTACCAAAATCTTACTGGGCAAGCAGGACCCTCCATACCCATCGCTGAATCCTAGGGATGGGATTCCCCTAAATATCCCAGGAGGATATCCAGCCTTCCAGCCTGGGCAACCACACACTGGCATTGCTGGACCTCTCTTCCATGGGACCATCAGGACTTTGCAGAAGCCCCACAAAGGCCCTCACTGCTGGGGACAACCAGCTGCAGATACAGCTTCAAGTTTCCATTGCTCTGCCTCCTCATTCCCTCTCCCCTAGCCAGCTGGTCACCACTGCCACATCCAAACCTCCAATGCCTCTTCCCAGATCAACCTATTCTCACACCATGCATTTGCAAAGTTCCTTCTTCATTTGTTTGGGGTTTAAGTGCCAATTTTCCCTTTTTAATCAAAGCACTTCAAGGCGAGAATCACACAAGTCCCACTCGGGTCCCTAAACGCCGGGCAGGGGAAGCACACCAGGGAGAAGTTCATCCTTGCAGGCTGACACTGGAGCTCAGAGTCATCAGAATTTTAACCATTAACAAAAAATCCCACCCCCCAAACTGGGAGCTGTGCTGAACCCTGTAGCCTTTACATGGGAGGAGCACGGGCATGAAGAGGATGGGTCTCTGCTCTTGCCCCTGGCATCTGATTAGGGTCCCATTCCCAGGGTAAACGGTTCCCGGATGGGAGGGCGGCGCTGGGAGAGCCTTGCTGGAGGAGTCAAGACAGGGGGTTAAGGGGGAAGCCCCGGAGGGGGCAACAGGGTCCCCATGAAAAAGGAGATGGGGTGCTGGGAGAGCTTTGCTGAAGGAAGAGAGGAGCCTTGCTAAGGGAATGAGGAGCCTGGCTGGGGGAGCCGGGCAGGGAGTTAAGGGAATGGCTCTCCCAACAAGGGTACCCAGAGACGGGCGGAGCCCCCCTCTCTCAATGCCCCCATTAACAGCTCCTCTCAACGAGCCCCGCCCGCGCCTCCTCAATGAACCTCCTCAATGAACGTGACGTCACTAACGCCTCATGATAAAATCCCCCCACAGCCAATCAGCGGCCGGCGCTCCCTGCTGCCTCCCGCCTGGCCCCGCCTCCGCGACCTTCGGCCAATCACGACGTCGCCTGCAGCCAAAACACAGGCGGCGGCCAATGGGAAGGCGCCGGGGCAGCTGGAAGGTTCGAAGCCGGCGGTAGGCGGGGCGTGGGGCGCGCCGGCAGCCAATCAGCGCTAGGGGGCGGGGCTGGCGGCGCTCCCCGGTTCCCCCGGTGAAGCGCGGCGGGCGCGGCGGGCGCGGGGCGCTCCGGGCGGTGCGGGCCGGGGCCGGGGCCGGCCCGCCATGTCCGTGAACATGGAAGAGCTGCGGCACCAGGTGATGATCAACCAGTTCGTGCTGGCGGCGGGCTGCGCCGCTGACCAGGCCAAGCAGCTGCTGCAGGCGGCACACTGGCAGTTCGAGGTACGGGCCGGGCCGCCAGCGGCACGGATCGGGATAAGCCGCACGGGAACCGGGACGCTGCAGATCCCGATCCGCACGCCCTCCTGCCCGCAGAGCCGCGGGGCGGAAGGCGGTGGGGGCGGGCCTGTGCGGCCCCGGCCCACGGACACGCGTGGCCGGGTTTTGGGGGGTCCTGCCCGTCCCCCCAGCACCCCCACCGGGACGGGGGGGCAATCGGCCCCGGGCTCCGCCGGGTCTATTTATACCCGGGCCGTAACCCGAGCTGCGGCCCAGCGCCCCGGCCCCTCCCTCGGGCTCCGATCTGGGGGTGCCGCTGGGAGAGAGGTGGGGGGTGTAAACACGGGGTTTGGGGCGTCCCCCCTGGCGTGGGGAGCCCCTGAGCGAGTAGGGGACACGATCTCCCGTGGGTCGGGTGAAGGGCAGCCCGTAGGCCTGGCGGGGTTGGGGGCACCCCCGATACCCCCCGGGGCGGTCCTGGGGGGTGGGAGCGAGCGGGGGTCAGCGGGGTGAGCTTTGGGGGGCTCGTGTTTTCCCTCCCCCTTTGTCTCGGGTGGGCTGCAGCTGACAGCTTGTCCCCCACAGACAGCCCTCAGCGCCTTCTTCCAGGAGACCAACATTCCCAGCAGCCACCACCCCCCCCAGATGGTAAGTGGGACCCCGACCCCTCCTCACCCCTGCACCACCCCATCCCCTCCCCATCGCCCCCAGCCCCAAAAACACCTTTGCACCCTTCCCAGCACCAGCCAACCCCCCATACCCCCCCCACCCCTACAAGTACCACCCACCCCACCACCCCCCAGACCAGTCGCCCCCACCCCAGGCCCCCCAAGCCCCCCGAGTGGGTGCAGCCCCCAGCCCTCGGAGCTGTCAGCTCCCTGCCAGCCATATTGCTGGGCGCCCGCAGGAACACGCAGCCAGAGAATGTAAACACGAGCTAAAATGTCTGCCAGGAAATAGTTTGTGTCGGCGAGCATCGCGCTGCAACTTGGGCTCCCCGGGCCGGGGGGGCCACGGCTGGACCCCCCTTTCTCCCCACGCTACTTGACCTTGGCCGAGGGCACATCCCCTTGGTCAGAGGGAGGAAGTTGTTCCCCTCCGGGTGTTTTGTTTCGTGTTTCTTGGGGGGTTTTCTTTCTTGTTTTCCCTCCCCCCCCGCCAGTGTTGAGGGAACTGAACGGTGCCGCGCGTGGGGAAAGGAGCGGATCTGGGTTAAACCGAATTTTCCCCCTTTTCTCGTTGCATCGGGAACCGCCAGCCGGCCCGGCATTGCCGGCAGCAAACGCTCTGTTCCCCTCGGAGAAAATCGTTTTGTCAGCCAGCTCCCGTTAAAACCCCCCTTTATTGCAGTTCCTCCCCACCCCGCACGTTTCCGTGCTGCCCCGGCGAGTTTGCAGGGGGTCTCCCGATGGAAAAGCTGCGTTCCCGGAGGGAGCAGGCGGGAGCTGCCGGCAGATCCAGGCCTTGCTGTTTTCACCCCAAAAGCCTCATCGGGGCAATTCCTGCCGGGATGCAAAGCAGGGCTGGTGAAACCTATCCCAGCCCCATCCCTGCACAGGGACCCACCACCCACCCCAGCCATGACAGACACCCCATACCCCCCAGCACGGAGGATCTGGAGCCACTCGGTTCTCCCCCTCCCCAACAACGTTTTCATGACACCGTGTGCTCCACGTGGTGTCAAAATACCTTTTACCTTCTCCCCAGATACTCCTATTTCAGGGAATTATTTTTAGTGTTTCCCTCCTGCTCCCCAGCATCCTGATTTGTGGAGTTTGAAATGCCCCAAAGGGCTCAGGGCAGGTGTGAAATGAGGAGTTTTGTGCTTGCAGTTTCTATTTCTTTTTCAAGCGTCAGGGAACAAAGTTGCGAGCGTGGCCGTGGTTCGATGGGCGGGGGCTCGTCCCCGTCACCCCCACTCCATGGGGTTCTTCCCACACTCCCCAAACTCCTGCAGATTCCAGGCTGTGGGGCCAGGATTTGCCAGAGTTGTTTGGGGTGTCAGTGACCAACCCTCTGACAGCCAAGAGCTCTCCTCAAGATGTGCTGGAAGAGGAAGGCAATAATTACATGGAAATTCTTATTTTTTAATTAATATTTCAAATTAATCTGGCAAACATCACCCTAGAAGCTCAGAGCTGTGTCCAGCATCATTCCATGGCTGGCTGTAGTGATAGTGGTTTTTTTTCAAAGCAGAGCAAATTTAAGGTTTTTGGGGTGTGTTGGTTTGTTTTTTTGTTTTTCTTTTCTTCCCCAACAAGTATCTTTTCAGATATTGCCAAATGTATAGGTTAATTTAAAAAGCAAAAGCTGGGTTAGCACCACTTCAAGCTGAGCTCTGTAATGAGTTCTGTGGAGGAATATCCCCGGTTAACTATGAACCTTTTTCAGTGCCAGCCGGGCTCTAATTGCATTTTTGGGGTGCCCCAGCTCCACAGGCTGATGGCAGCCAGCTGCTACTTCCCTCAGACTGGGAGAGCACCCCAACTTCAGGGATCTGGGACCCCCAGCAAGGGTTTGGCCGCTGCTCCTTTGATCTCAGCACCACTAAGGGTGGCCGGGATGGGGACGAGGAACCTGTGAGAGAGATTTAGGTGTTGGCCTGTGCTGGGGAGCAGCAGGGGCTGCTGAGCACCAGCCAGGGGTGAATCCTGGGATGAGTCCCAGGAATGGGAAGATCAAGCAGCTCTTCCCCACCAGAAACATCTCAGTCCCCCATTGCTAAAGGCAGCAGACTGTTCAAGCCCCTTAACTCTGCTCACAATCCCCACATGCATCCATCAGGAGCTGTGGCTCCTGGAGGGCAAGAAGGATTTGGGATGGATTTAACCCAGAGTGGTGAAGTCTCCCTGTGCATGGAGCTCCCTCATGTCCAGGCATCCCCTGCCAGTGTATCCCCCTGCCCACAGGCCCTTCCCTATGTGTGCAGCCTCATGGGAATTTAGCAGCCTTTTAGCACCTCCCCAATTCTCAGTTCAGCAAGTTGTTTGCTGATTTGGGGTCCCCATACCAGCCCCTGAGCCTCAGTGCTGGGCTGGGTCCTCCTTAGTGGATTTTTCCTCTGCTGGAAAAAGGAACGGATCCATCACTGTCCAGGTGCTAAATTTAGCTGGGTACCAAGAAGGCAGGGGCTGTACCGGGAAGTGGGGGGCCCTGCTTGCCTTCTGCTTGCTCTGCCATAATGGCGTGTGAAGGGGAGGAGGGTGAAGAAACTGAATGAAAGAGGGTCCTGTGGGGCCAGGTAGGACCGCAGCACCCTCCTTACCCACCATACTGGACCCCTTTGTGTCAGCCCTGTTCGTGCTGCTCTCCAAACCCGCCTCATCCATGAGCTTTGAGCATCTGAGATGGTCCAAAATGTCCTTCCCAAAACACTGGAGCCTCTCCCCAGGCACCCCACACCTTTGGGGGAGCCACGTAGACCCTTGGGGGCCACACCAGCCCTTGGATGCGGGGGGGTGCCAGGTGTGGGATCCAGGCTCAGCGATGGGTCTGGCTGTTACGGGTGGGCTGGGACCCCCAAAATCCCGTGTGACTGAGCTGACTGAGCCCCGTTCTCCTGTGCCCTGCAGATGTGCACCCCCAGCAACACGCCGGCCACACCTCCCAACTTCCCGGACGCGCTGGCCATGTTCTCCAAGCTGCGCACCTCGGAGAGCCTGCAGAGCAGCAACAGCCCCATCACCTCCATGGCCTGCTCCCCCCCGGGCAGCTTCAGCCCCTTCTGGGCCTCCTCGCCCCCCAGCCACCAGCCTGCCTGGCTGCCCCCATCCTCGCCCACCACCCACGGCCTCCACCACCACCTGCACCACCCGCAGCCCTCCTGGCCCCCCACCCCCCCGCCCCCTGCCCCCCCACAGAAAGCCGTGGCCACCATGGATGGTCAGAGATAAGGCTGGGGCTGGTGGAGGGTTGGGGGGGTCAGGGGGGGCCGGGCCGGGGCGTTGGGAGCAGGGGCTCGCCAAGAAACGCACTGGAATAATTTTCTAGGTTTTATTATTATTTTTAGGGAGGGGAGCACATGCTGCCACGGAGGGCACTGACCCACGAGAGCCTCTGGCTGCTCTCTACTCCCCTCCCCTTTTTTAAAAAAAATATATAACTATAATATATAAATATATCTAATGTATATAAATCCAGAGAGAAGGAGCAGCAGCATGGAGGCAACTGCTGGGTGTCTGGGGGGTTTTCCCTATGGCTCTGTCCCCACCCAGCATCTCTACATCAGGGCAGGAATAACAAAAATAAATGGATGGAGGTGGTTCTTGGCACCCCAGATCATGGCCACATGGACATGGAGCCACTGGACACCCTCCCCCAGCTCTGGCTTCCCTGGGCACTTGTTGCAGTGCCCAGAGCAAATGCAGCTCTCTGGCTCCCGAAATTCAGCCCGGCTTCTTGCACAGACCCCCCCTGGACTTGCCCCCAACCCCGTCCTCCCTCCCTCAGCACCCCCAGGGCCTGGGGGTTTATCAAAGTGACGTCCCCCTGTCCCTGTGACTGCCCTATGTGGCGCTTCCCCAGGCAGGGGGGAGCTGGGGGTTTTTTAGTTTTCAAATCAATGTTGCTTAAAAAAAACAAACAGAAAAACAAACAAAAAAAAAAAAGGAAAAAAAAAAGACCCAGCAAAAAACAGGTTGAAGGTTTTTTATTAATTTAAAAAATAATAAAAATTAAAAAAAAAAATCACTTTTTTAACACCAGCTATCCCTGCCTTTTCTCTCTTCTGGGAGGGTGTCCTTGGTGGGGCACTGAAAATAGGGGTGACACCCCTTTGAGGCAGTGTGACCAGTGGGGACTTGAGTCCATGTTCTGCCACCACTGCTGTCCCCAAAGAGGGGGATCAGAGGGAAGGGAAGAGCCAGGGCCATGGCGGTGCTGTGCCAGCACATTGAGGAGCCCCAATGTGCCAGGGGGGGCAGGCAGCACCCCTCTCTGTCCGCTCACAAAATCTCAGAGCTTGCAAAAGCCCCCCAGCAACCTGGGCCCCCCAGGCCCATCACCCACCAGGCCACAGCACCGTGGGGACACTGGGGGAGGGCATGATGTCCCCTCTGCAGAAGGGTCACCAGCCAGAGGACATGGGAGCTCACCAGGCCTATGGTCACTGTTCACACAACGACCTGGGGTAAAACCCCAAAACTGGGAACACAGCAGCTCTGGGAATGCTCTAGGAAAGACAGGGAGGCTCAAGGCAGTCCAAAGCTTCCTGCAGGGAGGGAGAGATCCCCAGGATGGCACAAATTCCAAGGAGAAAAGGCAAAAAAAAAAAATCCCATCTGGGATTAACTTACCTGCCCCAAAGATCACCCGAGGCTGGAGGTGTGTTCAGGGGGTACTGGGGGGTTGGGTGTTCATAGGGTGCATCTGCATCCTGGGGGCAGCAAAAGGGGCAGGGGGATGATGAGCACCAAAGAGGTGACCCCAGCTGGGCCATGTCCTGCAAATGTAATTGGCCCCAGAGATGTTTGTTTTTAAGCCCCTCAACCCCAGCCAGGAGTGCAGGATGGTTCTTTGTTGGCTCTGCTCTGGTGCCCAGTGGTTTGCTCAGAGTGTTCCCAGTTATCTTACAGGAGGTGGCACTGGGGGGATCCCAGATCCTGCTGTGTCTACCTCAGTACCCCCAAAGCAGGTTTTGAGCACCTGGTTTTCCCCTGAAAAACCAAACCCACCAGGGAGAACATTGCAGGGGGAACTCCCTGGGAACTGTCTGTGGAGTACAGTGGAGCAGACGGGGATGGAGGCTGTCCCTGGGGGGGAGGGTTTGGGGACATCCACCAGGAGGGCAGGGTTTCCACAGGGCAGCCCCCAGGGGATGTCCCCCATAAGCTCTGGATCACCCCAGGTTCCTCTGGGGTTCCCCTGAGGGTTTCTCACCCTCCCACTTACCAAGAGGTGTTGCCAGCTCTGTGTCCCCCCAGGAAGTGTCACTGCCTGTGTGTAGAGGGGACATCCCCAGCCCCCTGTGCACACAGCCACGTGTCCCCAGCTGTGACACTCCTCAGTCTCCTCGTGCTGCTCCAGGGATTCCCTGCCCTGTATCCACCCCCGACACAACCTGGGTTCAGTCTTAGCACCCGCTGGGGCTTCCTCCCATCCACGGTGAGGGTGGGTGGCACAGGGGCCTGGGGAGAAGCAACCCCAAGCCTTGGGGGTGGCACAAGGGAAAGGAAGGGACATGTCACTGTCCCGGGGTTGTGGTGTATTGGGAGGTATGTTGGAGGTGGGGAGCAGAGGGGTTTGTGCCTTCAATCAATGGCAGTGCTGCAAGAGGGATGAGGGGATGACAGAGGGGGTTTCTTCAGCTGGGGATGGGGAAGGCAGCTCAGTGATGCTCATCCTGAGGGATAAGTGACAGTGGCTTGGGGTGGGATCTGCTTTTGGCATCAAACTCTGTTCTGCTGCTGCCCTTCCCACTGAGGTCCCCATTTTCCCCTTCTCCAGCAACAAATGAGCTCCTCCTCCTGCTGTCCCACACCTCTTTTGGGGCCACAGGCTCCCCTGGCAGGGCACAAGTGGGGCTCCCGAGGGTTAGGGGGTGCACAACACCAGGGGGCTGACACAGGCTCTGGGATGGGGTTCCACAGGGGCTGTTCTCAGGATAAGGGATGCTGCCAGCCTCTCCTTGTGCATGAAGAGAAGATCCTGCTCCACTCAGGAGACACTGGTGCTCAGCTGCTCGTCACCCTTTATTTCTGCAGGCTAGAGTCACTTGCTCAGTCCAGCCCCTAGCGAGTCCGGCCCCGGTACAATAGTCCATCCTTGCCCATCAGGTCACACACGCCAGGCTGGGAAGGAGGGGATGGGGTTGGCTGCCACACTGGGCTGCATTCAGCATCCCCAAGCCAGCCTCTCCACCCAGTTCCTCCTGGGGAAACTGAGGCATAGATCCTCCCCCAGACACTCAGCATCACCCTCCCAGCCTCGGTGTCTGCTGTCTGTATCCCCACCTTCCCCATCCCTACCTTGTTGGGGTCTGGAAGGAGGGGCTCCATGGGTTGCACGGGGTAGGTGGTGGTGTGTTTGCCCCCACAGTACAACGGTGATCTCCGGGAATACCCCGTGGCTGGAGGCTCCCTGTGGGACAGGACACAGGGCTGCTCAGTGTCCAGTGCTGTGGCACCCTGTGCTTCAACCTGCTATGCCAGGGAGGGGTCAGGGGGTGCTCCCCCTCCTCCAGCTGCTGCAGGAGACCCCTGCCCACCCAGCCCTGCAGGATCTGCCCATGGCCGTGACAGGTCCTGGTGCCCTTTGCAGAGGACACCAGGAGGCAGGAGCAGGGCTCTCCCAGCTCCAAGACTTGATTTTGGGAACTCCTTTCACAGGAGGCATAAAGTCCCCACCAAGCCCGAGCTCAGACTGACACCTGACACAACTCATCACACGTGGCTTCAGGGCTTGACAGGACAGGACAGCACAGAGGGCTGCAAAACCCCTCTGACCTGGGGCAAGCCCAGCTGATCCTTGCAGCTCCTCTCTGCCCAGGCACCTCCAGCCCCTTCCACCCCACCCAGGGAAGAGCTCTCCTTGCTGGGACAGGGCTCCCTAGGCCCCAGGGATGGGTCCCCATGTCCCTACCTGTGCTGCTGTACTGGAACACAAGGGTGCCGCTTGAAAGCACGGGGCAGGTGCCCAGAGAAGCCAGGGGATGGCGGCGGCGTGGATGGGGTGATCTGAGAGTGTCTGGGGAGGGTGACAAGGGCCACAGGTGGGTGACAGGGGCCAGAAGAGCCACCCCTGACACTGCAGGGCACTGCCAGCACCCATCTGCCGCTGTCCCACCCCCTATGCACTGGTACTGGTTCCACTCTGGCCAAGCAACTGCACAAGTGGGTCACAAGGTGAGTATTTGGAAGAGGGCACCTTTAGGAGCATCCTAAAACAGGGAGAAAAGTGCTAGGCAGGCTCCTGGGGGACACAGCCCTGACTATGCAGGCAGAGCCAAGTGCTGGGCACAGCACTGCAGGGAATTCTGGCATTTTCAGGGGAATTCTGGGTTGCTGAGCCTGGATTCTCCACCACCACCACAGCACAGTCCAACCCACTGGCTGGCTACAAAACTAAGGAGGTGCCACGAGGGAAGGGGTTAATTTGTGGAGTCCCACCTGGGAAAAAGCTCCAGCTCGTATTAGACAATGATGAATACACAGAGGCAAGCTCCCAAAACCCACTGCTGTGGGAATTTCTCCCAGGGGCATCCCAGTCCCAATGGGAAGTGGGGCTGGTGGCAAGGTCAAAGGGGAGGGTTCCTGTACCCCTTGCTAGGGTGGAATGCTCTCAGCCTCACGCTCACCTCGGTCCCACTGGTGCCTCCAAAATATGGTGGCTGCTTTTGGCTGCCCAGGACATATAAGGATGGGAGGTGGAGGGCACAGGCTCCCACCTGCCATCCCAACCAGCCCTCACACCTGTGTCCGTGCTTGGTCAGCACCCACGACCCCCCTGTGCCCTGCCAGGAGGGCAGGTCACGACCTGGCTCTGGAACTGAATGTCCCAGCCCTGCCAGGGGACAAGCCACTGTCTCCCACAATTGTCACAAAAGCCTTTGCACCTACAGTCCAGCTTCAGCTGGGAATGGCTCCATCCTGGAGCTGCCTCCTCCATGTGCCTCCTTGGATGTCAGTGGGAGGAAATCATCATCACAGTTCAGTCCATAGTTCCATCAGTGGACAAATGGATCCAATGCCAGGGCACCACACGGGCCCAGCTGGAGAGAACAGGACCATTGCTGTCCCCAAAGCCATTGCTGTCCCTATGGCACTCACCTGCTAGTCCCAGGCACACTCTTGTCTGGGATCCAGAGGTTCTGGGATCCTGGGTGGCCTTGCACTGGCTGTACCCACTGGACTGGGGCTCCTGGATGCATTCTCGAGGCAGTGAAACCACCATCCAAACTCTTTTTCTGAACATCAGGAGGAGCCTGAGCAAGCAGAGCAGTGTTTCAGCCCCAGCTCTTGCCCCCAAAACTCCACCCCTTTCCCTCAAGGAAGTCCCCTGTGCCACTATGAGCTTGGTCTCAAACTAGATCTTGGTCTAAGGGAAGAAAGATGGGGGTGCAGACCCCAAAGGAGGGGGTGTCTCAGGGGAAGCACCCAGGGGGCTGGAAGAGCCTTTACCTTGGAGATCCTCATCTTCATCTCTTCATCCTTGATCTCTCCCATACTGGCCATCTCAGGGGAACCATCCAGGGGGCTGGGAAGAGCCTTTACCTTGGAGATTCTCATCTTCATCTCTTCATCCTTGATCTCTCCCATATTGGCCATCTCAGGGGGACCATCCAGGGGGCTGGGAAGAGCCTTTACCTTGGAGATTCTCATCTTCATCTCTTCATCCTTGATCTCTCCCATATTGGCCATCTCAGGGGGACCATCCAGGGAGCTGGGAAGAGCCTCTACCTCAGAGATGCTCGTCTTGATCTCTCCCACATCGATCATCTCAGGAAGAACATCCAGGTCGCTGGGAAGAGTCTCTGCCTTGGCCATACTTTTCTTGATCTCTTCATCCTTGATCTGCCCCATGTCATTCTGCCCTATGTCATTCTGTTCCATGTCATTCTGTCCTGTGTCACTCAATTGTACATTTTGTCTCATGTTCTTCTGTCCCATATTCCAACCAATGTCATCCTGTCCCACGTCATTCTGTCCCATGTCATTCTGTCCTACATTCCGTCCCGTGCCTTTCCGTCCCGTGTCACTCCGTCCCGTGTTCGATCTCGTGTCTTTCTGTCCCACGTTCTGTCCCATGTCATTTGCCTCAAAGGAGACCGGGTGGCCGCTTGCATTCGCCTCCATCAAACCCTTCCCTCTGCCCTGTGCCTTGGCCTTCGGGGGCAGAGGGGTGACAGGCCGGGTGTCCCCAGGGGCTCTTGATATGGGTCTTTCCAGGAGGGTAACTGGAAGAAGAGACCAGAGGGAGCTTTCCAGGGTCAGGGGAGCCTGTGGGAACATGGCTGGGGAAAAACCCAGCAGTCTGCAGGCCCCCTGCCCAGCCCGCGGTGCCCTCACACCCTCCAGGCCCCTCCCCAGCTGTGCCCAGAGGTACTTTCATTGCCGATGACAATCAGCTCTTCGTCATCGTATGGGCGTGAGTGGCCAGAAAGAGCATCCAAGTCTCGGGAGCCTTTTTTGCTCTGCATCATGTCCATCACAGCAGCCTGGGAAGGAGAGGATGGGCTGACTGCCACACCAGGCAGCATTCAGGATCCCCAAGCCAGTCTCCCAAGCCAGCTCTTCCTGAGGAAACTGAGGCATGGATGCCCTCCTGGATGCTCAGCATCACCCTCCCAGCCTCGGTTCCCTCTCAGCATCTCCTCTTGAGGCTGAACAGCCTCAGCTCTGTCAGCCTTTCCCCAGGACAGAGATGCCCCAGTCCCCAGATCATCTCTGGGGCCCTCCACAGGACCCCTCCAGGAGCTCCGTGTCTCTCTCATCCCGAGCAGCCCAGAACTGGACACTGCTCCAGGGAAGGCTTCGCCAGGGCTGAGCAGAGGGGCAGCATCACTCCCTGACCTGCTGGAAATGCTCTTCCTAACGCTCCCCGGGACACCAGTGCCCTTCTTGTCCCCTCGGGCACAGTGCTGGTCATGGACAGCTCATTGTCCACCAGGACCCCCAGCTCCGTCCCCACAGAGCTGCTTTTCCAGCTGGTCAGTCCCGGCCTGTGCTGGTGCTGGGGTTGTTCCTCCACAGGTGACAGATCCTGCACTTGCCTTTGTTCAACTTCAGAACATTCCTCCCCAGACAGTTCAGCCCTTTGGGCACCTCCATGACCCTGGTTTTAACAGCCAACCCAGGGGATCAGCAAACACCCGACTGATGCCATCTAATACAACAGCAAGGCATTCTTCCCTCCAGCAATGGGATTCAGTATCCCAGACCTGCCCCATAACATCCTTCTGCTGTCCCCCAGTCCTAGCCACCACTCCAGAGAGACCTGGAGGGCAGGGAGCCATGATCCTTCCTGATGCTGAGCAAGGAGGGGCTGTGGTGGGATGCAGCCTGGCCCCAGGGAGGTACCAGCTCCTGCTGTTTCTCCCATTTACCCTGAGCATGGCCCTTTTCTTAGCAGAAAAATAGCTGGGAACATGTTAGGCCAGCTGAGGAGCTGCCCTGGCTCAGCCTATGCCAGGTCCTGCTCCCTGGATGGTGGGATGCATAGGGCAGAGGAGTCCTGAGCAACCTTGGCAGAGGCCTTGGGGTGCTCAGTGGCTGGAAGTGCAGGGGGCTGCGATCTCCCTCCACTGCCAGACCTCAGCCTCCTCTTCCTTCTCCTGCTTTCCTGCCCACCAGGAAGTCCTCCAGCACATCCCAGCACACTACGTTTCTCACCTCCTCTGGGGCTGGGGAGAGCATCAGCCTTTTTTACAGCCTGTTTTTTTGGGAAGAAAGGCATCAGAGCCATTCATGTAACTGGGGGCAGGATGGCATCCAGAGAAGTGTTGACCCCCCCACCCCCCAGAACTTCTGGGGACCATGCCCTGATGTGATGGCCTGGAGCAGGCCCTGGGAGTGCTCAAGGACATACCAACAGCTGGTTACGGAGGTCTTCCATGTTCTAGAAGTTTCCATGGCGTATGGTGACAAGGACAGGAGTCAGAACACAGGAGCAGGTTTTAAAAGGAACATTTGAAAATTAATTTGGACACCAGACAGAGGGATCCTGGACAGGGCTATGCCAAGTGGCTGTGGCTGTATTTCACAGGTGGACCTTTGTCTCCCCACCTTCCCAGGACACAGGTTACTTTTTTTTGATGGCTGTTCAGTTCATAAATGCCTCACCAGCCCTGTCTAAGGGAGGCAGTGACCTCTACCAGCAGCCTGACCTGTGGACAGTGGTGCCCTTCTGCCCTCCCCGGGGCAGTGCTGGCAGAAGGAAAGTGGGGGGGCTCCAGGTGGGTTGGGATGAACTCCCACATTCTGCTCTTAGGACACCCTTCCCACGTATTTCTCCTGGTGCCCTTCATGCTGGGAGCCTCCAAGGGCTGTAGGGCAGGAGTGGCAGGGTGAGGGGCAGCTCCTGAGGGCACCAGTGGCAGCTCACCATGCCAAAATCCTCCTGCATCTTCTGCATGTCTTCTACCATGCGGGACTGCTCCACCTTCATCTCACTGACCTCCTCACGGAGCTCCTGGCACAGAGCCCTGACCTAGGAGAGGGGGATGGTGGGATGAGCCCCAGGGCAGGGTCCCTGGGCCCAGGTCCTTTGCACCCATCATGGTCTGCACAGAGCACAGTGCTGGGCCTTCAGCACATCCTCAGCAGCAGCTCCCCAGCAGCATGAGAAGGTTCAGACCCCAGAGGAGGGGGTGGTTTGGGGAGAGCCTCTACCTCTGCGATTTCATTTTCATTGGCTTCCACTTTCCGTTTTAACTCCTCAAGGAAAGCGGCAGAGAAAAGGCTTCTGTCAGACCCCTCCAGGGGTTCCCCATTCTCCTGGACAGCCAGATCCCGCAGGCCCAGGTGCAAAAGCATCCCATTCAGGAGGTTGTGCAGTTGCTCAAAGTCGATGGCTCCAGCTTTCGATGACCCGAGGGAAACATCCAGCATCTGGCCCAGAGTGAGTGTTGCCATTGCTTCTGACCTGTCCAAAAGCACAGAATCATCATGAACAGGAGCCTCTTCTGCCATTGTTCCAGAGAGGAGCAGGTAGGGTGAGAGGTGGTGGCAGGAGGTGGTAGAAGGAGGAAGAGCTGCACAGCCAGCAGTCTCCTTCCTCTTTGGTCTCCTCCTTGTTCTGGATCCAGTGCCACTTGTGTCCCTCTTTACAGCGTCCCCCTGTGCTGGCAAAGAGTGCCCATTGTTACACAGCAATGGGTCAGCCCTGTGTGGAATGTCCCCATTGTCCCTCGCTGCTGGTGATGTCCTGGTTCCAGCAACCAACAGGACCTCAGGGTCCACGTGCCACAACACCTCCAGCCTTTACCACTTTCAGCCCCAAAAATGACTCCAAGGACAGCTCACATTGTGCAGGTGGTGCCCCAGGAGCCGCTTGCAGGGTGAGTTGAGCCTGTCCAGGAGGGCTGTGCCCTGTGGAAAGGTGATCCATGTTCTCACACAGCCTGGAGCATTCCAAAACACTCCAGGACGAAACCAGCCCCAGAGAGGAAGCACTTCTAGTCACTTATTTTTAAGGTCTCAAAAGCATGAGAATTTCCCTTCTCCTTTAGATAAGGGAATGGTGGAAAGCTGCTGCTGACTCCATCAACACATAGATTTTCAGCACCTCACTCCAAAGCAAAGAGCCATATAAGCAGGGAAAAGCAGATAAACACAAGCCTCCAGACAAGCCTAGGAAGTAAAGGACTCAAAGACTCGGAAAAAAATCTTAGAACCAGAGTGATCCATCAGATAAATCCTTACAAAAATCACAAAATAGAAATTCCCTTTTAAACCTGCAGGTCTGACCACCAGGCAGTGGGATCACTGACATCTCCCCTGATTGTCCTGCCTGATGCTGAGCAAGGAGGGGCTGTGGTGGGATGTCAATGCAGCCTGGCCTCAGGGAGTCACCAGCTCCTGCTGTTCCTCCCATCACCCTGAGCATGGCCCTTTTCTGAGCAGCAAACAGAAAGCACACTGGAGCTGCCCTGGCTCTGCTTGTGCCAGGCTGTGCCTCCTGCTGGGATGTGCAGGGACCAGGAGCAGAGACCTTGGGGCATTCAATGACTGGAGGTGCTGGGGGCTGCAGTCCTGCTCCACTGGCAGGCCTTGGCCTCCTCTTCCTCCTTCTGCTTTGCTGCCCACCAGGAAATCCTGCAGGCTGGAGAGAGGCTGGCAGAAGGAAAGTGGGGGGGCTCCAGACGGGTTGGGATGAACTCCCACATTCCACTCCTCCCTCCTGGTGCCCTTCACACTCTGGGAGCCTCAAAGGGCTGCAGGGAAGGGGCAGCAGAGCAGTGCAGTGAGGGGCAGCTCCAGGGGGCACCAGTGGCAGCTCACCAAGTCAAGGGACCCCTGGATGGTCCAGATGTTCTCTGCCACGTGCTCCACCTTCAAGTCCTTGATCTCCTTGTGGATCTCCTGGCACAGAGCCCTGAGCTAGGAGAGGGGGATGGCAGGGTGAGCCCCAGGGCAGGGTCTCTGGGGCCCAGGTCCTTTGCCCCCACCAGAGCCAGGGGCAGCACAGGGCCCAGCCAGGCTGGCACAGGGCTCTGCAGGCAGGGTTTGGCCTTCAGCACATCCTCAGCAGCCAAGAAGGGGCAGCAGCTCCTCAAAAGCATGAGGAATGCAGACCCCAAAGGAGGAGATGACTCAGGGGGAGCACCCAGAGGGGCCAGGCTTCCACTTTCTTCCTTATCTTCTCCATGTCTGATGGGGTGGGAACCACAGGGGCCTCTCACAATTCCCTGCAGTGGCTCCCTGCTCTCTTGGGCAGGCAAATCCCACAGGCCCAGGTGTCCAAGCATCTCACCTGGGAGGTGGTGGCAGGAGATAGAGCAAGATGGACACAGCCAACAGGCTCCTTCCTCTTTGCTCTCCTCCTCATTCTGGAGCCTGCACGTCTCCCTGGCTGCAGCTGCATCCAAGCTCAGTGGTGGAGACAATTTACTGCAGCAGCAACTATAAGGGAAAGCTATGGAGGTACCTTGACCACTGAAATGTAAAAGGTAATCAGGGATAATGAAAACAAATTTTAATGAGAATTGCAACCTTGGTGGCAACTGGTTAACTTCACTTCTGACCCTACCAACAGTACAGTCACAGGTTTTGCTTTAACAATAAACACTGCTTTGGTAAACCCCATGTACCAAACCATTGCACTGGGGTTAAATCACTATGGAATTATTTCCAATACAACACAGAGTATGGGCTCAACAAAATGGGAACAAAAGGCAAACTGTCACTGTTGATGTGTGTGATGTACAGGAACAACAGGGATTTATATGTGAAAGTAACACCACTAATGCCCAAGACATTTACCTTGACACTGAACAAAATGTTTGTCATTTTGAAATTTGTCCTGCTGAAATGCTTGAAAATGTACTTATATACATTGGGAAGAGTAAGAACTATTTGTGATTCCATAGAGACCACACCACTATAGAAATAAGGCATCACTCAAACATTTGGCTTCGTAGTTTTCTCCAAAATTAGGGGATGTGACTTCAACTATTCAGTTCTGTCACAACCATTAATTGCTACAATCACCTACACATCCCAGCAAGATTTTCTGCTCACCCTCACTGGAATGAACCCTGCACTGGAGGAAAAATGACTGCAGCACGACAAGCTGTGTTGACTGCTGGAAGGTGTCTGAAGCAATGGACACAAAGCTCTGATCACAAGAGATACACCATTTGTTGCCAAGAGTGATGAGAAATGGAGAATATCACTGGTGGGATTGTGTTTGGGTGGTCACCCTGGAACAGGAATTCCAGATCTAACGTTCCATCCTATTGTAATTTTATTGATTTCTGTCATTTTATGCTTAATGTAGTGTTCTGTATGTTGGAGTGTTTATATTAGCTAGACAGGTAGCACTGTCCCACAGATGTCCTTGCATACACAGTATTGTTCCATCACATTCAACAGTCTCAAAAATCACAGTATTTAGCTAACCTGATCAAAAATTTCTCTCAATTTATAATTTGGAAAAAATAAATCCCTGTTTATAGGCACAGAGGCAAGAGGTGACCACATGGCCACTCTGTGGAGCAAGAGAAGTTGTCTTTAGTCACGGGGTGGATTCTGGTGGTGCCTCCCCCTCTGCTCTTGAGCTGCACTATGATCTGAGAAATGCTTGTTAGGCCTTGGCCTTGAGAACAGCACCTGAGCTGAGCAACTCTCAATCTTAACAAAAACACTGTCTGCTCCCCAGGAATCTGTACTGTCTAACAAGCTCCTGTTTTTGAACAAACAGCCTTGGAAAAATATTTTTCTTGCCTGAATAACAACCCAAGCAGAACAACATTTTTGTTATCAAACTTTCAAGAAAAGCTGCTGACCTGAATTGTGACCAGGATGGAAAGGAATTATGACCATTCCTCGAGGCTCAACCCTTTGCCTGTTGAGAGGAAGCAAAGACATCTGATGTGAGTATTCCCAGGAGCTTGAGGGGAATTTTTCAGAGGTACCTGGTACAGGCTCCTTCAGGTCTGTGAGTGGGAATGCACTACAGCAAATATACTGTGGACATCGTTCTCCTAGATTCTTAAGTTCTTTAGACTTTTAAGTAAATGCTATGTGAAACTGTTAAATTGTTTAACTTCAGCATAAGCAATAGTTTAACAGCTTATGCTTTTCAGTGCTGTTAAACCTTTGGGCCTAAACTGTTGGTCAAGTCTGGGGCTCGGTTTTGCAATGGGGTCTACTCTGAACCTTGTGATTCATCCCGTGTTTCCTTTCATCATTGCCCTTTCCTACCCTTACCCTTCCCCCCTCCTCAGACTCAATGTACATAATTTTTGGATTGATTTTGGGTTTAGATTGATTTGGTTGAGATTTTAGTTTGCTTTTACCATGTACTAAGTAGCAGAGTGAACCTTGCCAACAACTCTGTGGAACTTTCACTTCTATACTAAGCCTGCTTTTGCCAGTCCCTTTGCTGATGATTCTTTAAGCAACCATAAAACATTCATTCAGGACAATGGCCTGGGGCACACAGGAACAACCCTCTGCTCAGTGGTGCTGTGATTCTATGCTTTGTACCCAAATACAGCCCAGCAAAAGCAAACCTGAATGGGGCAACAACCCTCAATGAGCCCCAGCCTTGCTCCTGGCAGGTCTGACAAGCACCTTGAAGGGGAGAGACCAGCAATACTGCTCACATTTCTAACACTGGCTTCCAGAATGAAGAACATTGTCCAGCACTAGCTCAGAAGAAAGGAGGCCCAGCCATCTGCAAGGACTCCACAGCTCCAGATGATCTGTTCGATCCTTGCAGTATCATGTTACCCCTCCAGGATGAAGAGCCAGGCTGTGGTCACAGGGTACAGCTGAGATTTGTTTGAAAATGCAGGAAAACCCATCAACAGCTTTGATACCTCATCCAGTCCTGCACATCCCTCACAGAATTTGGCGTGGAGGTTTAATCCATGCTGGATACTGAAGGTGGTCCAAGCACTGCATGCTGAGGTCCATTTGTTTGCCTGGTGTTCAAGGCTTGTCCTGCTCAGTCACTGCTGGCCCCGTGGCACATTGTAGATGTTGGAGTGGAATAGAAGGGTGTAGAATAAGGATAACCAAAACTAAACAACTGAACATTTCCTGTGCTGTTGAAGCAACTGCTTCCAGCAGTTTTTATTTGTTCCTCACATCAGCAGACTAGTAGTGTAGGTTTTTCTTGAGTGTGGGAAAAGGGGAAAGATCAGTTTAGGAGTTTAACCTTATTATCATCTTGGAGACAAAGCCCTCCACATGCATCTAGAGCTGCTTCCTCAAGTGTTCCCTCCACCCAAAAATTAGTATCACTCAAGAAAGGAATGATCAGCCAGTCCTACTTCCCCGTGGAAGAAGGCTGCAAGCTGCCACGTGAGCCTTGTTACAGCAACAGCCCCTCTGAACAGACACAGCAGCTCTTCAGAGGGCACAGGATTCACAGGAAGCACTAAAGCTGAAAAATCTTACACTTTTTATTGCAGGTTCAGTGTTAGTGTTTTGGAGAGCACAGCTGCATTAGAAGCAGACATTCCAACTTCCCTTCCCCACAAGACTCTGCCACAAACTCAGCCCCAGGCAACTCCAAAAATCACGCCTGGCTTTGCAGTGCAGACAAGTGTTCCAGTGAGGAGCAAGACCCTCACGTGACTCATCAATGAAGAGCAATAATGATCCAAAGCTCGCAAAATGAAAAGGCCAACACATTAACTAGCATTCCCTGCTCTGCTGGGGCACACACGTGAGCCTGTTCCCAGCTCCCTGAGCCAGGCCTGGGAGCAGCCCTGTCAATGGGTTGCCCTAAGCTGTCCTTTTGGGATGTTCCGCTAACTTAGTTTTAATGAAAGTCCCTGCTCTGCTGTGCAGGAGGGGAGAGGCCACTGAGCTGGCACAGAGCTGCTGTTGGCTCAGCTCTGTCAGCAGCACAGCCTGAACGTTCCCTTCTGTGCTCTGGGGTGAGACACAGGCAGAAAAACCCCAAAGGCAGCTCTTGCTGCCCACACAGCAATGAGCAGTCTCTGTTCCCTTCTCACAAGCTGACAGCTACTTCTGTTTAGCTTTTCTTTCTGCCCCTACAGGGCAAGAGAACACATTTAAAAAAACAATCATTAAAGGAACTTAAAAATTCAACACCACCTCATTTCTCCATCTCTCTTAATTAAGGTGTAATCCCCCCCCAATGCCAGTGGCCCCTTCTATTCACTTGTAAAGTGCTGGTCAGGTTGATTTTTTTTCTATTAGATCTCATGGCTCAAGACCCTGAAAACCTCAATGCTCCTACAAAAATAAACAGTTGTGTTATGCCTATGTTTTATGGTATTGCCTTTCCATGCAGATTTCCTTCTCTTGTGGAATCCAGGACGGGGGCAGGCTCAGGTCTAGTCATCGACAGTGATGTTGCGGAAGAGATAGGCCATGGACTCGCCGTTGTGGATTCGCCGGATGGCTTCTGACAGGATCAAACTGATATCCACAGTCTTTATCTTGGGGCACTGCAGCTTCTGCACCTCGTGAGGAACAGTGTTGGTCACTACCACCTATGCAGGGCCAGAAAGGAAAGGAAGTTGTGCTGCTGAACATTCACCCTCCCTGAGCAGCCACCCTGGATTGACTCCAAGAGAGGTGTGTACTGCTGTTTCACAGCTCAGGGGGAGAAATCCTTGCATATTAGGAAAAAAGATTAAAATTAATTGTGTCCTCTCTGTGACAGTCTGTTGCTGGTTATACTGGTCCCATCACTCTCCAACAGGCTGGTGGGTCCACTAAGATCACAGGATCTATTACTAAGGTTTGAAATCCTGTCCTCTTCATGTACCAGCAGCCCCTGATCAGCTGGGGGAGAGGGGCTGCACAGTGAGATGGCAGCCACACAGCCCCAGCTGCAGAGAGGGAAGTGTCCAGGCAGGGATGACTAACATTTTTATTAGGGAGAAAATACACTCAGGGAAGCAGATCTGATCTGAGCAAGTATTAACCACACACAATTTTTTTTTTTTGTTCCAATGAAGAACCAGCTAACTGAAAGCACCTGATTAAATGAGTAATTCCAGACATGAGCTACGTGCCATGGGAAGGACATCAATTTGTGAGTTTTGGTGCCAGCCCCCACTCTGAAGTCTGGGGAACAAACCCACCTCATCAATGGAGGATTCCTCTATGAGACGGGGAGCATCTGCTGACAGGAGCCCATGAGTAGCCATCACAAAAATCTTGTAGGCTCCACGCTCTTTCAGGATCTCTGCAGCAGCTACAAAGCTTTCCACGTCATCAATGATGTCATCCTGAGCAGAAACAGAAATAACATCAAAAGCAGAAGTTTACTGAGCCTGCAGGGCAGGAGTGGATCTGCAGGGTGATGAAAAACAGAATTCCTGTCTACTTCAGCTGCTGATGAGGACAGCCACGTGCATGACTAATCTGTGAATGCTATTTCCCTGGTTTAACGACCCTTTTGCTAGTGTGGAGAACAAATGTTGTGTCTTGGAAACAAATTAGGCCCTGCACATGCACTGGCTGTTTATTATCAGCAAGGAGTATTTTTTCATGGGGTAGGAGCTGCATGTTGATTACTTACACTGCAGCATGGCATAGCAAGTAAGAGAGGCTTGGCAAGTTTTTTGTTTGTTTGGGGTTTTTTAACACTTCAGGAGTGTTCTCTGCGTGCCCTGGATTTATTCATTACTTGCAGACATCTGACACTTAGAATCAAGGGAGCAAGGAGATTTTAGTTGAAATGCAAATGATTTTCAACAGAAAGTTGAAATAACCAAAGCCACCAGCACTACTGGAGAAAAGAGTGACTAAAAAACATGTTCCTACCCCTACACCAGCCATCCCTTTGACCATCAGGGATAGAACAGCTGAAGCCAAGGTGCTGTGAAGAAGCCACCCCCCACCTGTTCCCCTCACACTCATACCACAATGATGGCAATTCTTCCTCCAACGTCTCCAACCACAGTAATTGGCGGCTTCTCCTTGGCCATCATCACTAAAGCAGAAGGAAAGGAGAGTCCAGGTGAGTCAGGCTTGAGTCAAACCCCGACAGCTCCACCACACAAGAGGCTGAACCACAGAATATCTTATATTGATGCAGACACAGACGTGCTTTACACGATCCTGACACCCACCTAAATGAGAACAGCACTGCTGCATAAAGAGGAAATTCTGTTTCTGTGGCGATTTTGTACTAACCTCAGTAACAGAAAGCAATTTCAACTCTCTAACAGAACCCTGTGCAAGGAGAGTTACAAATCAGCACCTGATTTATGGGCAATATCAGTGCTCCAGCACAGGACTTGTGAAAGGGTCTATTCCAAGACTGGGAACAACAAATGGGCCTTTCCAAGCAGCACCACTCAAAGGGCAGGTGCTTTACAAGGTGCAACTTTTCACCTCTTGGTCTCAGTAAATCATCTGCAGGATCAGAGACTAACACTGCAGCTCATTTGCTTTCTCACATCACCAAACACAGAGGGGTCTTTGAGAGGGTGTAAGAACCTTAATACCACCTGCTCAGGCAAAGAAAGCTTAAGGAAGTTTGCAGAAGCAAACTTGCTGATTATTTTTGAAGTGGATTAATGGACAGAGTAGGACAAAATCCAGTTGAAACTCAGTTCAACAAGCACAGTGCAACCAGCAATTGGATCAAAGGATACACTGACAAGCTGTGCTACCTGGCACACAGTGAAAAGATGTGCTGGGAAATAAGGTTCCATTCCCTCCTGACACTACTTTTGCACTGACAGGGTTCATGCAAAACCTCATCCTGCCAAAATTCCAGCAGCATCATAAAAATACCAGAAATCTGAACTAAGATACACTGAGAGTATCCAGATGTAACACAGCCTTCAGACTTAACACCAAACAGCAACCAACCTCCAGCACAGGCCAGGGACTTGCTACCATCTGCCAAACCTCTCACTTGCCATGGGGTGCTGGTACAAAAACTTCCAGCATGGAAAGGACACTGTGGTGGGCAGACATGTGTCAACAGGTGACAATCTGGGCTGATCTAACCACTGAAGCCAAGAGGCACCTCCAGCATTTTGTAACACTTACCTGGCTCACCTCCACACCCCATATCCCTCTTTTATACTCTCCACAGTGAGTGCAAAGTTTCCTACCAAGGCACTTGGTGCCCCTCCTTTTGTAAGCTCAGGTCTTGCCAGGATTCCACCCACAGAGGCTTCTCAAGTGCCTCAAGGAGCTCAGACATAGCAAGATTTTTCTCCTTTAGGATAAGCCACTTCAATGTAATTCCTGAGCAGCAGGAGAACAAAAGCCATTGCCCACCAAAAAGCCTGAGTATTGATCTCTGCTCTCCTCACCAAAAAAAAGTCTTACATTACACTCCCCATCCTGCACAGCAGGATGATCCAGTACTATTCCCATATCTCATCAGTGCCTGGGAATGCTTAGAGTGCAAGCACAACGGGGTGAATGAGTCACACTGAGGGATATGATGAAAGCAATTTTAAGGACCACAACTTCGAAGATTCTTGTGTAGAGCTGTTCTTCACATCCATGACCTAATCCACAAGCTGGTTTTCCATAAACCTACCAAAACTGTATAAAAGGTGTCCAGTAATTCTGTTTTGCCCAAAGTCCCATCACTCATTGCCAGGTTTTGCAGTTAAAAGTCACAGCTACCTTGGACTGAAGAGTTAATCAACAGCTCCTCAGCACAGATTTCTCAGCCTCCCTTGCATGGTTATTTCTGAGTCTCCTATCAAATGCAAAGTCACATCTAAATCCTGAAGGAAAAATATTCTTATGAGAAGGAAGATTATTTGTAATAAACGAAGATTAAGCACCATGAGATATAAGCAGGTCTTAAATTTCAGTTACAGGCACTACTGACCTGCTTAGATTAGTTATGAGTTTACTATCTAGTCTGGACAGTAACAGAGCTCCTGGTGGGAGCTGTGAAGTATCAAAAGGATTCCACCTGGCTGCCATCCCAGCCTCCCTGTGTATCCACTGATGAGTGCCATCTCTGCTTACAACAGCCAGGTCAGGGGAAACTTTTCTACACAAATGGTGAACAGGCCTGGGGAGCTGAAATTCAGCACTATTTTACTCACAGAGACGTGGAGTTTTGGCAAATCAATATCCTTCTACTCCCTGAAGGAAGCAGACACATTCCTTGCTATGCTTAAAGGGTAACATGGCAACCAGCAAGATTAGCAGTGCTTTGCATCTCTGTCTGTTTTTAAAGAGCTGTATTTCAATTTTGGTTTATTTTTAAAGAATGGTAGGCAACATGTCGACCTACCCGGATCTTAAAGAGATGTTCTCCCTTTTCCTTGTTCAATTTTCTCTGCAAAAAAAAGAAAAAAAAATTGCAAGCCAAAGATCTACCCACAACCACATCAAATCTCAACTGCTCCAAGGTGATGAGAGTCTACACAAGGGTTAGTGCAGCCAGTTTCTTCTTCAAAATCTTTGGACATATCAAGATGTGCAAGTCAGAACTGCTATGAGGAGGTGCCTTGAAAAATGATTCAAATAATAAAGAATATTTTCCTCCCAGACACAAACCCTCTTTGTTTGTAGACAGGAGAGAGTAACAGAAATAAGCCATAGTGGTACTTTTGCCTGGTGTAACCCCTTGGATCATGTACAAGTTTGGGTTAAAGAGTTGCTGACTTTTTCTGGAGAGTAAGAAAAGATGCTTGTGGTATCTGTAGCTTCTGAGGGGGAAAAAAAAGAGAAAAAACTAGACCAACCAGCATTTTTTATAAAACAAGAATATCAAAGAACACTTTCATTCAGATGTGCATAATATACACCAAAGTACCACATGTTAAAGGCAGGATCACTGGCACTAGGAAAGAACATGCCCAGGTGTGCAAACATGTTGCTTTAATTAAGTGGTCAAAACCAGGTTAAGAAATACTAAAATAAATTCAGTTTGGAGCTGACAGTGTGAATTAAAGTGACAATCACCAAGAAATATAATGCTGCATTTACAACAGAGCCTGGGAGCAAAAGGCTGCTCAAGAATGAATTGTTTTGTGTAGAGATAACCTTGGAAGGACAGAAAACATCCCTGTGCCCCAGCCTAAACACAGGCAAGATGGGGGTAGGGAAGTAGGAACAGACCTTTAGTTACTCCAGTTTCTCCCCCAAACTCCCTTTGTGG
Source organism: Acridotheres tristis (assembly GCA_037013685.1). Classification (NCBI taxonomy): domain Eukaryota; kingdom Metazoa; phylum Chordata; class Aves; order Passeriformes; family Sturnidae; genus Acridotheres; species Acridotheres tristis. Next base: position 7,367,267 of record CM072905.1, read on the forward strand.
CAGTTTGCTGGGCTCTGGGATTCAAGCAGACCATTAGCTCTCTGTATAAAGTACTGAATTCCAAAGCCACTGAAATGATATAACAGATGGTGCCCCACTCTTTTTCTCGAGGAAACATGCAAAGAGTCTCCACGCATTTGTTAAGGCACAGCCCCGAGCCAGCTGCAAGCTCTGAGACACAAAAGCACACAATCAAAGGGAATAACCTTGGAGTGACATCCTGTCTCCAAGGCTCTGATTTCAGGGGCTGCAGTGATGGGCTCTTGCTGCCACTCTAGCGTAGCATTTTAAGTGCAATTTAGAAGCACCTCTGGCGTTTTTCTGTTGTGGCTCCCTACGAATCAGAATATCACATCAGGCCACACTCACAGGACAATAAATAAGCCATTACACTGCCTAGCACTCATTAATTAGAAGCACATGATCCCTGCTAGAACAGGGGGAGAAGGTGCATGCCAGGATGCAGGAGCACAGCCAATTCCCCAGGAAGCCCATGGAGAATGGCACAAAGCACAAGCCATCACTGTGGGGCTCTGGGGCTGCTCCCAGACACAGGTTTCACCTCTCTCCTGGCTCTAACTGCCTGCAGCTTCAACTGCCAAGTCTGGGATGCTCCACGCTGATCTGGTTGTAGCCCAGAGTGGGATGTTCCATAAGAAGTCTCAGCCACTCCCCAGGAACATCCCCAACCTTCTAACTAGCAGGTCCAGGTTTGGTTGCTGAGCCAGGCAGACTCACAGACTGCTTCTGTTTTGACAATCAGAGGGTTTGGGGACAGTTTTAGTGTAAGGAACATCCAGTTCTGAGCAGCAGCACGTGTCTGACCTTTCACAACCAACCACACAGCTGAACCCTGCTACACTCTGCCCTCAGAGCTTCCACCACCAGGAAGAGAAAGCTGAATGAGGGGTTGGAATTATGTGACATTTGTGGTGGGAAGATGCTTTTCAAATGACTGGACAAGAAAGGAGGCACAGCAGAGAGGGTCAGCACAGACACTTGCAGCATTGCCATTATAGCTGTACTTTCACCTCTGTCTGCCAGAGACTGTGACACAACCAGAATGCACAGACTGCTTTCAGATAGGGATAAGCTCAGAATTCTGCACCACCAGAACCCAGCTCACTTAAAACCAGGTATGTCTCAGGTTAGAAAACTGCAGAGAAATGCAGCTTCTACTGAGAGTTTTGGACAAGTTTGCCCCACAATCCACCCCCTAACAGTGAGATGCCAAGCCACAGCTCGACTGTTTTACACTGTGCCTTAGGCATGCTGGGATGTAAGGTCATTGGTCAAGTGCTGAGTCTGTGCAACAAGAGATAAAATAAGAAAGTGGTGATACACAGCAAATTAGTTTGTGTTTGGATAGCTGAGGACTGAAAACAATCTTCCATTGGATTCATAACTAAACTGGACAAGGGCACATTTCTGTATGAACAGCCATTTACAGGGTTCTCCAGCAGCACAACCTCCCACAGTTGAGCTTCTTTGAAGTGACATGGCTGGAAATAAAAACACGATCACATCAATTCCTCCATAGCAGACAAATGTCAGCTACGGATATTCTGGAGGACAGAATAGGAGGGGAAGGAGAAAGTGAGGAATAACCATGCAAATTCCTGCTTTCTTGGACAGGCATGAAAAAAATCTCCTTGTCAGAAGTAGAACAATAAAGCCCCAAACTTCACTGCCAAACCCCACCTGCCCCCCAAGGCCCAAGAGGAGTTTCACCAGCAACAAAAGCACTGTTTAACTGATTGTATTCCAGTGAGACACAACTAGGGTAAAGTAAAATGCCTGCAGTCTTACTTGCCTCCCCTCCCAAGCTGCTCACAAAGTGGTTGGATGTTCTCCCTAAGTTTCCAAAGATTAGATGATTATCACTAGCCCAAACCACTTCTGGTGTTGCCACACACAGCAGCACACAGCCTTTCCCACTGGCAGGTCTCAGTCACCTTCCTGCTTCCAATCTCTGTGCTACCACCACCTGCCTAGAAAGCTAAAATCCTCCCAAAAGGCAGCTGGAATTTGATCATACTGCTGTTATTTGACTGCTGCAGGAACACAAGCAATCCTGAGGATGGCATCTCCCAGAACACAAGTTTCCTTTTTTTTTCCTTTTGCTCTCTGTTCCCAAATCAAGGGCAAGAGCTCTGGAAGCAGGTCAGCAATGCTCTTGGAGAAGCTGTTCACCTCAGCCATATAAACCTCAAAACCTTGTCAAAACAGACATTGGAATATGATCACCTGGGTGCCAAGATAAAGAAAATTTCCAGTAGTAACAATGGCTGCAGAGAAGGGAAGACAAAGATCAGCCCTCCCCTCCCCAATGGAGCCAATGGCCTCTCTCAGTGGTTGTTAGCTCATTACTTACACTTTTACATCTCCTTTGTTTCATCAGCTCAATGAATTTCATTGCTGAACACTGTAAAAGCACCACCTTTATCAGAGGTTTGTCAGTTTAACATTATGGAGCAGGCAGAGCCAAGGAGAAAATACTGATGCTCTGCATGGCCAGAAGGAGTTAAATAAAAACCTTCCCCTGTGACTTCTCCCACAACTCACTGATATCAACCTTTTCATGAAAAAAATTCCACTGGTCTAATTGCCTTTAGGTTGGTTACACCCATACAGATAAACCAACAGAAATTTCCCACCAAACTTTTAACTTTTTTTTCCCCCAAAGGTAAGCAGAGAAGCTTGATCTTACATGGCAGCTCCAGGCCAGGATGCACAGTTGCGTTTTTGAGCATGGGAGGGGAGTGACGCCCGTCATCCATGTCCTGCTCCGTGCACTGAGCCTCTCCATGGATCACTGCCAGCCCCAGGCGCAGCCTCTCGGCGTAAGACTGAGCCCTGCAAGACAAAAACAGCCTCTCAGGAGGGTGCTGGGCTGACTCAGCTTCACAGCCCACTACAGCAAGTCTCTCTCACAATAACAGCAAGCAAAGGCTGCAACTCTGTGGCTTTTCTCTGTGGAAACTCATTGGAAGTGACTTTTCATCCCTCATTAATATCCCAAAGCCCACTCTAGCCCTTGGCTCCACCACAGGAGCTCCTCCACATGTGAAATGCTTTCTGAGATGGTCAGGCACTGCTGAAACTCCAGTAAGTCTGGCCCCCAGTGAACCATTTCAGTGGGACTGCCAGAGTTTACTCCCATGAAGGTGGGAATACAAAGTTCAGCTGCCTATCTGCACCACATCCATCCCACTTCCAGCCACAAAGGAATTATGACCAGATTGTCAATCCACCTGCCACCCTCCCACACTTTCCCTGGTATATTTTCCACCAGTTCAGGTATTTTCCAAGTAACTTTTAACCAGCTAGCAAAGCATTCATTTACCTTTTAGCAGCACCAGGAGATTTGGCTACAATAACTGCGTTTCTGTAATCTGGAATCTGGACGTGATAAAAAGTTAATTAATTAAAAAAAAGACCTTCTTGCTAGGGAGTAACTGGTTTGATATATGGCTGAATAATTTCACCCATCCTCCTCCCCAGAACCAAATTTTCATTCTGTAACAAGAAACCAGAGAGGCAACTGCACTTGCTTCCAACACCAGTATATGTGTATTCTGCAAAGGTGGCAATGTTCACTATGTTTAACACTCCCCATATGGGGAAGCCTTGCTCTCACCACGTGGGAATAAATCATCTTTTGCACATGGAGAATAAAACCTCCGTGCCCTGCTCCCAACCCTGCTGAGCTCAGCACTCCTACACTCAGCCCAAGACAAAGTCTATCAATAATTCAGAGCAGTCAGAAATCCAGCACAGCACAAAGGGAGAGGGGAAGCAGTTTACAGGATTTCAGAGGTGATAAGAGGCAGGAGCACAAGCTCTCAAATGGCATTAACTCCACAGAGAGCAAGCTCCTCTCCTGCTTGTGCTGCAGCTCAGTTTCTATCCAATCAGAGAAGTGTAAAGTCTTTCCATGAAACATGCAATTGGTACCCCCGAGAAAGAATTCATTAACAGAAGGATTGACCTAGACTGACACCACCACCTCGACTTAAGCAGAGGCCCAATGCTGCCATCACATTAGAATGAGCTCAGACAAGTAGATATACACAGAACTAGAGTAACCTCACTTCTTCCTGTATATACTGAAGCAAGAAAGGGGATGCTCTCAGGTTGTCTACTGGAAAACTGAAGAAGCCTTGGATTTCCTTTTGATGAAGGTCCATAGTGATAATGTGTGTTAAACCTAAGGGGGGAAAAAAAGACAACAATTTATTGAAAATATTTCCACATGGCTGGAGTTCCTTCAAAACCTCCATTTTCCAGACTGTTTTAGCTATTACTCAGACTATTATGTCATGTCATAAAATAATCATAAACAGATTAACACAGAACATTCCACAGACATAATGAGAAACAGGCATGTAATGCCACAGCACTGGGCTGACACTGTATTTCACTATAACACTTCCTGGCCACTTCCCAGGTGCAAGTTACAAAGAAACAGAAGAAAGCTGAAGAAAATTAACACCCTCAGTATGGCTCAGGACCTCAGCAACACATTCCCACATCAAACAGGAGAATGGAAGGACAGATGACCTCTGGGATGCCCAGCAGCACCAGGCCTGCCCTGCTGCTGCTCCCTGGGACACTCACCTGCCTTAGCAAGCATTGAAGCCAGCAGCTTGCAGACTATGGAGCCTCTCTTCCTCATTTTGCTCTGTTTGCTGTAGGGGAAGTAGGGGATGACTCCAATGATGTTCCTGGCACAGGAAGTCTTCAGTGCATAGGCCATGATCAGCAGTTCCATGACAGCAGTATTCACATCTCTAGGAGATTTGAACACGGTTCCAAATATCAGCAGGTGTTTTTCCAAAGTAACTTCTTTTCAATTTCTACCCAGAACACCCCTCACCAAAATTCCAATCACGTAATGCTACATCTCAGGCCAATGTATGCCAGACCCAGACTGCAGCCATACAGCTCCTTCCACCATGCCACAACAAATTACAATCAACTCTTACACATACACGACATGACACCAGCACTTAAGAGCTGTGGTCTGGAATTTGATTCTATATTCTAACATAAGGTGTATGATGATTTCCCTCCATCATCTAACAAAAAAGACTTTGTTTAGAATTTAGTTTGGAACAAATGTCACTTGAGACAGTGTAGTTTGAAATAAAATAGTCTTTTAAAGAAGCAGAACATATGCAGCCAACACAACTTCATCCACACTGGATTTCTTACAGTATTTTCCTCTTTAACAGTGTAATGCAGGTTATTTTTCCTGCCTTAAGAAATACTGCAATTGGAGCAGTACAAACTCCAGACACAGCACTTTGGTGGAGGTTGGCATCTCCACACTTTAGCTTATCTAGAGATGGAAGGAACAATAGCACAGGAAATGCTAAAGGACTGTTTCTTGAAAGAAAAAACAACCAAACAAAAAGTAACATAGGCAGAGGAATCATAGAATATGCTGAGTTTGAAGGGGTCCATCAGGATCATGAGTACAATTCCTGGTCCTGCACAGGACACCCCAACAATCCCACCCTGTCCCTGGAGAGTGGTGCTCAAATGCTTCTTGAGCTCAGACAGGTTTGGTGCTGTGACCACTTCCCTGAGGAGCTTGTTTCAGTGCTCAACCACTTTCTGGGTGAAAAACCTTTTCCTGATATCAACCTAAACGTCTCCTGACTCAGCTTCCTGCTGTTTCCTTGAGTCTATCACTGGTCATGAGACTGAAATATCCCATTTACACTTTGCTCCCTCACAATGACGGCAATGGCCCAGTAGGAGTGCATTAATCTGCATTTTAATTAATTTTGGGATGAGGAAAAAAACTAAGCCCTTAGCTCCCCTTCAGTTCTTAAGACCAACACCAAGACACACTGTCTGCATCACCAGACTGACTCGAGAACTTTTAGAACCTGAAGAGCACGTGCTTCAGATGGCAGGACAGGCACTCCTGCAATACAGACCCCCCTGCCTGGGGGTTTCCTGCACGTCCCCAGCCTGCTCAGGAGGGCAGGGCTGGAGTGGCTCAGCTCTGCAGCCCAGGTGACAGGGCAGGGGCTGCCTGGGCCATCTTTTCACACAGCAGCAGAGTAAACAGAGCAGCCTAAAGCTCTGCAGAGCTTTCTGGACATTACCCAGACATTGCTCGGGCCCTGCTTTCCTCTTGAAACAGCCACTAGAGACAGCTGCTCCAGCTGCCCAAACACATGACCCATGACAAACCTCTGACCATTTCCACTGCTCCACTGCTCTCCCTTCCTTTGGAAATTAACCTCCACTTGTGCCTCTTTGTTTGGGAGGCTCTGGGTCTCTGTTGTCTCGCTGGTCTGAGCACACAGTGCCATTTACACACAAGAAAGCTTTGTTGGCTCCGGAGCACCCAGCCAAGAATTACATAAAACACAGCCCCCTGCCACACAGGACAACAAGCAAACAAAGAACTGTTTCTTCCCTTTGGTGATTTAGCTGTGCCAGTGGGGCTGTGAGAGGAGAAAAAGATGCTACTATCAGTGTCATATAAAAACAAAGTGGTCAAACTGAAGCATATTTAAAGTTCATCTGAGAAACTTAGTATTTTTCATCATTATTTTTCAACTTACTCTTTGAAAATAAATACATATTCACATGGAAAGCAAGTAGAAAACAAGACTGGGACTTCAAAAGGCACCAGCAGTCCTGGTGCTGTTGCAGGACACCAGTAGCCATACTGATGGAGGAGGGTACTTCTCCCAGGATCTCAAGCTGGGCTCTGGGAAGCTCCTGCAGACCAGCTGGCACAGGCACTAGGATGTGTCTGTCCCTCCAGCAGGGCCCAGGGTGGGTGGGCTAAGATGGCTTCATGCTGAGCCATCATTGATCTGCTCCTCTGCAAGGGGCACTGACTCCAACCAAGGGCACCAGGTGGGGAAAATGACATTGGTGGAGGAAGCCCAGCCCCTGCAACTCCAAAACAGGTACCCAAGAGAGCATCCCAGGCTCCTTGCTGCCCTCCCCATCTCTGGCCCTGAAGCCATGCTCAGTTAGTTACTGCTGGCAGGGCTGAGCCAAGACCTCCCACAGGGGCTGGCAGCTCATTACCAGGACACTCCGAGACAGCTCAGCTATCCCCACACCCTGCTTACCACCCCAGAGCCTCCCCTGCTGCTCCTTAGCTCTGCCTGGGCCATCCCTGGACACCCCTGCTCTGGAGGTTGAGCACACAACCTTATGTGACACTGTCCACGGACTTTGCAACCATCAGCACCAACACTCAGCACTAAAAGGCTCCTTTTGCCTTTAGGGTATCACAAAATCAAAAACTGATTCATTTTTCTGCCACCTAAACATGAGCTATTTGATTTTCCCTCATACAAATGCCAGTCCACACACCAGTCTTGGATGGGAACTGTCCTTGTCACCTTTTCTTTTGGTTGTGCTACAGCTTTTATGACAGAGAGCCTGTATCAAACATTCAGGTCTTTCTGTTCTCTCTGTGCATTTAAGATGCAGACTTGAATTCACACTGCAGCATAACAAGGTTGTTTCCCTCTCTACTAACAAGTCCTAATATTTTCTTTTCAAACCACTACTGAGTGTGGAAGTCCTATTCTTAGATTATTCCACACAGTTGTTGTTTTGACTCTCCTGAAAAGCTCCCTGAAACCCACTGCAAAATTGAGATGTCCTTGAACCTGTCCTCTCTAGCAATGCAGCAAGGCACAGCTGCAGTTTAGGAATGAAAGATGATTTGGCTGCACAACACTGGCTCCTCACCTGGAGGGCCTTGAACATTCTGGCTAAAAAAAAGATCCATTTCTTGGCCCAAAACACTGAATTTAGTTAATGGAGAAACAAGGGGATCAACAGGTTAAAGCCAAAGGGAAGGTTTTCCCCGCCCAAAACTGTTCCTATCCCTAATGCTCTGAGTTAGTTCTCTCTGAGCACTTGATCTGTTTCATGTTTACACAGCTCTCAGTTACAAGTTATTTCAGAGAACTCCTTCAATAGGGGACAACAGAATGGCACCATTCACCCGAAACATAATCCTACAGCAAGGGATTTTCATCTTGCAGAGATTTAGCTCTCCCTGAGGGAGGAAACACTTGGGGTGTCTCTCTGGAGAGAGATGAGCCCTAGGAAAATGTTTCTGCCTGCAAGAGGAATTCCAGAAGTGAGTAAACTGGTCCTGGTCTAGTAGTTCTACTGATTTCTTTACAACAGGCCAAGCATTTCACAGAGGAAATGGACTTGAATTCTCAGTGGCTTCTCATTCTTTGGCAAGCAAGGAAAAATCCTGTGTCCAGGCAATTCTGCTCCCTGCTACTTTTGAGCTACAATTGAGCTCTGCTAACTTATTACTTCTTGTGATCTCCAAAATCTGAGCAGAATTTGATAACTTGGAAAAAGCTATCAGAGCAGGACTATCCTTGTTTTGTTAATATCAATACCTCATCTCTGAAAACAGCACCTCCCCTACTCACAGCAGGTCGATTTGCAGTTATCATTTATTGGTAGTTCCCTTCCCATCTCCCTAGTGCTGTCCCATTACTCTTCCTGAGCCAGGAAGGAGCAAGGTTCCTGGGATTACAGATGGTTTTCTATCCCCCTGCTTATTTGCAGCACTTCTCTTACTCCAAGCAAAGAACAGCCCAAAATAAAACCCAAAAAGGCCCATCATAATCAAGAACTGTAAAAGTACAGGAGGGAAGCTCAGTTTCACATCACTGCAGCAAAAGAGGAAGAACAGTCCAGCCTGCAATGAAAGCAGCAGCTGCTGTTTGATGCTGGCTCGATGCTTGGTGGTTGTGAGGCTGAGGAAATCACCCATCCTGGGATGGAAATGCCAGTCAGAAATCAGCCAACAGCTGAGCCTGAAAGGCCACCAACACACAGACCAGGGATGTTTCAGTGGAAACCATCAGTCACTCCTGTTCCTACCTCAAGTGACACACTCCAGTTATTTGATGGGAAGCATCTCAGTGTTGCAATCAATCCCCTGGGAATGTTAACAGCTTAACACTACACGGGGCCTGAGATCTAAGAGCAATGACAACACTGCACGAGCTCCACTGGTTATTGTGGTTGTTGTTAATGGTGAGCAACCCACTGAAGCATCTGCTGATCCAGGATTCAAAGCACATGGGCAAAACCAAGCCCCGAGTGCCTCACCTGGGGATTGTCTGTATGATGAAGATATCCTGTCCACGGACAGACTCTTTTATTTCAACTCTTGTTTCTGAAAAGGATGGAAAACAGAGTCAGTTTTGTTTCCAAACATCAGGTTGACAGTGACAACACATCATGTTGTAGCCCATGACCTTGCCCCCTGGTCAGGGCAGATGAGGACTCCTCCTCTGCCCTTTGTGCACATACATATGCAGATGAGCCAAGTGGATTTTCCAAAGGCTGGACCTGGGTAGGGCTGGCATGACGTGCCTGTGAGTTAGCTGTATTGACAAAGCAAAAGCAGGCTGAATAGCTGTTTATTTTTTATAGAACTTAGAATTTTAGAATTTAGAAATTACAATTTTAGAACTTAAAATTTTAAAATTTAAAAGAAAACGTAATTCAATGAGAAATCCTTTTCATGCCTCCATGGATTGCTGAAAGTTATCAACAGCACATTCATTAGTGAGCAATTAACCACCTAAGGCAGAACAAGAAGGTAACTCAGCACTGTTTGCACTTTACTCTTTCACAGCTTACCATGGGATCAGCTCCATGCTGGCTGGAGAAACACCAGCAGCACCGAGTTCAGAGCAAGAACTCCCCAGTTTGGCTGTCAAGGTCAAGACATTTCACCAGTGCCACAGGCTGGAAGTCTGGGTCTCTGCTGAGCACCACTCCTATGGTCCCGGACTCAAATGCAGAAGCTGAGCCCCCAGCAGCTCTGCAAAGCCAAAGCAATGACTCCAGGTTTCCCAAGGTGCCTGCCTTAGCTGCTCACTTCACCAGAGTAACAAGCCAGAGGGCAGGGGTAAAGAAAAGGAGAGAAACAGCTCCTCAACTATGGAATTCCAAGTCTAATTGCTTGCCCTGGCAGTAACCCTACAGGACTCTGCTGAGAGCAGACTGATTTGCTGTGCAGTGATGAAGAACGACCTCAGACCTCATAGCAAGCAACCTGATTTAAAACCAACCCCAAAGGGCAGCGAGCTCTCCAAGGCAGGAATGCACCAGCCAGCCCAACCATAGCCACAGCAGCTCTCCCACTGCGAGGCCCATTCAGGCTGCAACAGCAGCAGCACTACCACAAATCCTTCCCATAGCCTGTAGAAGCTCTGTGGTTCTACTCTCTCTTGCAGACAAGGTAACAGAGGTCTTCAAACAGTAAAAGACTCTTGGCCACAGAACTCTGCTGGCCAATATCCTTGTGTTTTAGCCCGGCATCTGAAAATGGGCACTTAAGGAGTGTTAACCTCCTTAAAAACAAAAGCAACCTCCGAGAGGCATTTTCCCCAGCACAGCCATGAATTTGCGCTTTTAAAGCAAGGGCAGCTGTAAATTTGGTGTGGCAGGGAAGGACTGAAAGAAAGGGATAATTTAAAAGTTCACCAGGCAGACACTGAAAAAGCAGGGCATTACTTTTAAACCTGGAGATGTTTTGTTTTGCATAGGAGCATAAAAGATTTGGCAGCAGCTAAAACCTGAGGCAGGACTCTAGAGGAGAGTTTGCAGATGGGCAAACAAACAAGATAACCAGGGAAAACAAGGAACACGTTTAATTGCCTTGTCCAAGGTCAGCCGTGGAGGTTTAGCACTGCCAGGAGCAGCAGTAACATCAGAGCTGAATCATTGCACTTCTCAGACAGGTCTGGCCAATGCAGTTACCCAGCATTTCTAAGATTGCCTCAAAACAGTTGCAAATAGTAGAGATTTCTTTTACCTCCATTGGTTTCCTGGTACACCACAGATTTTCCCAGCTCAGCACCGAGACGCCTGGAAAGAAAGAAAAGGACATTAGAAATGGAAGAAGGCAGCAATTTGTGCTGCAAAGCAGGGACCACATTACACACCACCAAAACACAGCACTGCCCAAGAGAGAGCTGAGTGGGCCAGCCAGGCTGCAGAACTACAGCATCCCCTTCTCTGGGGGTCTGCTTCCCTCTGATGTCCCTGAGAGGGCCCTGGGACACCGTGCAGCAGGTCACTGCTGTACCCAAAGCCTGTATGACTGACCACAGGCTGTGACTCCTGATGGCAAAGGACACCTTGCCAGCCTGTGCAATGCCCCCTTGGGCAGGTCTGATGTGCAACTGGAGTTGAATGATTTACTCAGACTCAGTTAATGGCACCTGAGGCACTTTTTTTGACTTCCACCTCTTTTCCTTTCTTTTCCTCCTTGGACTATCCTTCTAAAATAACTCAAATGATTAATGAGATTTTAACTTCAATTAAATTTTTTTTTCAAATTACTCTTTCCTTTTATCAAATATCAAAGCTATAACACTCATGCAACAAAGATGAGTCACTCTCCTCTTTTAAATTTATTTCTTACAAAACAAAGACTCACTTTGAAGAGCATTTTAAAAGGCTCCAAAATGCAGACTTTTCCCTCAGGTGACACTTCAGTATTTAACTGTACTGACAAGTAATCCATTAGTAAGCACTTAAATGCATTTGTGCTTTAACCCAGAGCCTCAGCTGTGAGACCCTGCAGCAGCGAGATGGAGTCAGGACAAATCCTTCCTCTCCCAGGATCTGTTCTGTGGCCATGGCCACACAATGAATTAGGAAACAGTTTATACCTGAAAAATACCTTTGTTCACCACACTGATTATGGCAGCAGTTTTCTCTGCACTTGTACTGTATTTACCTGAATATGTGCCAAAATTCTGCAGATCAGGACTAACTCTAAATAGAAGAGTCCATATCTTCTACTCGTTTTTTTATGGTCTGCAGCCTTCAGCAGTCAGTCTCATCCCATCTCCTTACCCACTAACTCAGCCTTGCACTTCAATTGTCACAAAGATCTGCACTTTCAGAAGTGAAGGAGCAGCACAGCCTGACCCTGGCATGCTTCTGTCCCATCAGTATCTGCTGGGCTCAGGTGTGAGCCAAAGCTGGAGGTCCCAGCTAGAAGCTGGCCTGGAGAGTGTGCCTGGGACAGCTGAGCTAACAGACACTCGGATGCCATAGGATATGTTTGCTTAGCTGGCTCCAAAGCACGTCTCTGGCACACACATCCTCCCCACCAAGTGTCTGGCAGCACGTTTTGCAATGGCTGGGCTGGTGACTAAACTGCCACCTCGAGAGCTGGACGTGCCAGACTGTCACCAGTCCTGCTGGGGCACCAACTGCAGCATCACCCTGCAGCCCAGGCCAGACAAGTCTCACAGATCTCTAACTGGGCTCCTCTCAGCCCAGCTGGGTTAAAACTTGCAGCTGCAATGCAAAGGCATCCTCAGTACCTTCAGTATCTTCAAAAAGAGCTGGCAGCTGGTCAAGTAAAAGTAATCCTGGGCACCTCAGGGATAGAGCCACACCAGGGGTGAGTTTTGCAGGTGGGATCCTGCTGTCCTGATGAGGACAGTCTGGCATTTGCAACCACCAAGCTTAGTCCTAATCACTGCAAAGGCATCTGAGTCTAAACAAGTTCAGAAACATACACACACATCCACCCACCCCAGAGCAGCGTGTGGTGGGAATTGTTTAGTGACTCACACTTGTTCCTCCACAACTGCATGGCAAGTCTTGCAAGCTCCCCTTGGAGGCACGTACACCCTGACTTCACTGCAGACAGCACAATCCTACCACAGTACTGGGGAAAAAAATCCATTGGAGAGACTGTGCAAGTGCTCTTAGTCAGTCCTGAATCTCATGGCAGGAAAGAAAGCTCCAAAACCAGTCCAGCCAAACTCATCTAAGCAAAACACCCCTTGGAAGGTGGCACTTTACTGCTAAGTGGTGGCAAACAAAACCATATTTGTGGTGCTCAAGGGGAAATGTTCTCACTTTATACTAGGGGAAGTTCAGATTGGATATTAGGAAACATTTCTTCCCTGAAAGGGTTGTCAACCCTTGGAACACACTGCCCAAGGAAATGGTGGAGTCACCATCCTTGGAGGGATTTAAAATATGTAGATATGGCATTTGGGGATGTGGTGGCTTTGGCAAAGCTGGGTTAACAGCTGTGCTCAGTCTTAAAGGTGTTTTCTAACTTCATGATTCCAGCAGAAACCAGAGCCCAGTACTCTCCTATTCACCATACAGCAGCAATGCAGTTTGTGTGCTGCTGAAACAAGAAATCAGAAGGGCAAGTTGGCTCCCTCATGGCAAGAGGAACACTAAAACAGCTTGGCTTGGGGCACTAAAGCAGCTCAGTTGTCAAACCTGGGTGCAGGGAGCTGCAGAAGAGACAGGACACAAATGACATCTTAGAGGAATGAGTCGCTCTGGTCAGACAATAAATCCCAGCTCTGCTCCAACTACTGACTGCAAGTAAACAAGAGCAGTGGATATGAGATAAAACTGCCCATTAAAGTCCCAGATCAGCCCTGCCTGTAGCACTCCAGAGTCCCAGGAGCCACAGGCAGCTCCCCCAGAGCAGCTGAGGTATGTGCACCCCAGGGGCACACCTTGCACCAAATCCCTTGCTGGAGGCTTCGGTTAGACAAGGTATCAGCCAGGGAAGGAGTCTGATAAACCTTGGCTGAGTCAAGGACAATAAAGAGGGGAGTGTTGGTGCAACTCCTGCTGTAAAGCACCAAATTCCAGAGGACTTTTATCAAAAGGGATATTTGCATGGAAGTCAAGGGCAGAGCACAGCCTTATCAACCACACAGCCTGGCAGCAGCCAGAGTTTAAAGATAAATTTCCCCTTCCTATTACCTTTCCCTTGTTTTCTCTTCCATCCCAACTCTTTTCTCTCAAAATCCTCTCAATCCTGAAGCTCCCAATTGGTTATACCACAGTTACTGATCACTCATCTGCAGACACAGGCAGACCTACCCTAGGACAGAGAAGGTGCCACTGCAGGTAACCCAGACCACACACCCAGCAGAGAAAAAGCTGCTTCTGGGAAAAGTAGCCTTTTAGGTCCTGCAGATAAATCACATCTCCAAGCAAAATGAGCTGCTATCCTCACACCAGTTCCATCACTGAATTAACTCCTCTGGGGCATGACAGCATCTAAGAGAAAAAAACAACTCTTCATGGCTTTATTGGTCAGTCAAAATTCCTGTTGATCTGGAATCTCTCTGTAAACACTGCCGAGAAAGGATGATCTAACTTTCTGCAGTATCAAAATATGCCAAGAGGATATTAAGCTGTGAATACAAAAGTGTTTATAAAACCTGCTTCAAATTCACATCTAAATGCAAACAGCTCAGGAGTCACCTATAGTTTAATGAGGAAGTGACACACTGCAGTATTTTAGGAAACACTGTGAGACTATATCAGATTGTACTTTAAAATGCTCCACTGAAGACTGTCAAAAACCACTGTACCAGACTCTCGAGACAAAGGGCAGCCAAAGAGACTCCATGTTCAGCTGAATCAAATTTCAAGGGGCAAATGTACTCTCAGTATTTTGTGCCATCAGAGCCTGTTTCGGTGCCACTAAGAAGTGTCCTCAGCCCAGGCTGTGTTTCCTTCTCCCTCTCTGTGACCAGAATCCAAGACATTTGTCAGGTTATCTCCACAGGGAGCTTCCGGCCAGCTCACAGCACAAATATTCAATTTGAAGAGAAATCTGCACACAAAGCTCTTAATTACCATATTTTATTTTGGCAATATCCTCTTCATTATAAACACTTTCCCTGGTCTCAGCTCTGCAAACTCCCAACTCTCCCCAGACTTAGAGACTCCAGAAACCAGTGCAGACTCAGAAGGAGCTGGAGCAGAGGACAGAGGGTCTGTGCTGTGCCCAACTGCAACCAAATCAAGCCTGACTCTGAAGTGCTTTTCAAACTTTAGCAAATCTTTAAATAAAGATCAGTCATGGTCCAGCCAGCACAATGGCAGCTCTGCAGTGCACTTCCTAATCCCCCAGTATAAGAACAGCCAGGAAAGGGAAAGGGAATGGCAGCTTCCTGGATACAATCTGTTTAGATATCCTTAAAACTATCTGAGCTCTCCTTTGCCTCTCTCCATCCACCCAGCACGACTGGATATTTGAAGAAAAGTCCCTGCTGCTCCTCTGCCATTGGAATCACTTGTTCCATCCACACCAAAGCCATGCAGCCCAACTACTGGCAAATACCAGGCAGATCTTCCTCTAGTCCTACCAGCTCACTCCTGATGAAGGAACTTTCCCTAAAGCTCCACGTCTGAGGCCTGCTCAGCCTCATTCTGTGCTCCACCTAAACTGCACAGAGATGCTCTGACTTCCCTCTGCCACCCTCTCATGTGCTGGCAAGATGACCTAAAGAATACATTTCCTACCAGAAATCCTCTTCAGCTGAGGGAGGCTGCTGCAAGCCCTCTGAATGTACTGTCTCCCCCCAAAGCAGGGATCACTTCCCACTCAGTCACAGAAAACACCACCCTGGATTGAGAGTTGTGACCCAGCTCCCTGCAGCCAGAGGTCAGAACACAAATCCCATGTTTTCCTAAATCCATGTTGTTTAGGCTCATGGCAATGCTTTATCTTCAGATCACCAGCACTTTCCATGTTGCAGACTAAGTGAATCTTTGGAATACTCACATCCACAGTTGGCAGTGAGACAGTATCACATCCCACATCATGGAGCTGCAGGAGCACTGGGGAGGCATTAGCAAGATTCAATCACCAACCCCCTCCAAGCCAAACACATAAGCAGTGAGTAGAACGTAATATTTGTACCTGCTGAGCCAAGCACTGCAGTCAGAGGGAGATCTAAATGCATCTGTTGGATTAAAGATCAAAAAGACTCCTGTATCTCCCTCCCCCCACCAACAAACAGGCCCATTGGGGACCAGCACTGGTCACAGAAATTCTCTTTCTGCCCTGAAAATGCAGCCTGTAATCAGATGCCAAGTGTCCTAGTTACAGCAAGAGTTTTCTTTCCATCATGGAAAGAATTTAAAATAAAATAATCATCACTCCTAATTTATAAGAGAAAAGTAAATATATGGGTTTATGTTTCAATGGTACTGAATCTAAGGAACATCTTCATTATTTCATGTTTCACAAAGTCTTCATAAACCAGCACCATCTCCTCTCCCTGCAAGTCACTATCAACTAAAGCTCTGAAAACCTGAAGTCGAAGTAAGACTGACCATTAGTCACAGTCCCATAACTAGAGAATGCTCAAGGGGAATCATGAAGATCAGAACTGTGCCAGAACATGATGCTCAGAGCCTGAAACGAAAGTAGCTCTGGAAGTTTTGCTGTAAACAAAGCGAGGAAATAAATCAGGTGTCTGAAAGCTGGTCAGTGTCACACTGCTCCTCTGTGGGCTTGAGATTTTAAAATGGGTAAGTCAGAACTATTCAAGTAGAGATCTTAAGTTCATACCTACAGGTAAAACAGAGCCCAGATGGACAGGTGTCTCAAGGGGCCCTCCTAATATTGCGTGCTGTTTTAAAGTTCTTTTACTGCTTTTGCTCAAGGTCATAAAAAAACTTTAAAAAGAACGCACAATATTAGAGGACAGACTCACCCTTGTAAGATTGCTCCAACTCTATTTAAAGGTGCAACTGACCTCCCCAGCAAAGAACAGGCTGGGATGTGAGACAGAGGGAAAGGCAGCAGCCACGCATCGTTTGCAACCTGAAAGAACAAGGGATGTGTTACAGATCAGTTGAAACAGCCCTTGAACTGCTAAGGGAAAGCAGTGCAAAATCACTGCATTAGATGCTGAAAATAAGTTTGAGAGATTTTTACTGTGGATAAATCTGTACTGCGAACAGTTCCAGATTTTGCACCCACAACAAAGATAAATGTCCTTAAGCCACAGTTAAGTAGCAGCTGTGTGTCACAGGGATGTGCTCGTGTCACCACCAGAGCATCCAACATCCCACTGATAGTAGAGCCAAGGGAAAAACTCCACATCGCCCCTATTAGAAGTTTACTTGGTGAGAGATCAAGGAGGGAGCCAGGAGGTCATTCTGCATCCAGATCCTGCTTCTTTTCCCCCAGAGCATCCCTGGGATAACATCAGCACATCACCCCAGCCAGCGCCGTGGCCTGGGGAAGCCTCTCCATGTCTCTTCATATTTCATCTTTAAAAAGAAGGGAGTTATTTTTAAGACAAAGAGCAAGGAAGAAGGATTGCCCGTTTGCTCCTCCAGTCCTGAGAACTCAGAGCTCGTCCCCAGGGGAATTCTGTTGTGCTCTGTTGACGTAACAGGACAAGCTCTGTAAATTCTGTCTCATCTGCTGCAGCAGAACTTACTTTTTTATAGAGAGATACATTCGTTTCAGAGTTCATTGAAGGGAAAGTGAAACAGAACTGACCAAATATAGCAAGAATACATGAGCAAAAAAAAAAAAAACCTTTCCACTCCCAAACACAAGGATTTTCCTCTTAGCCTCACACTTAAAGAAGTCCATCACTATTATCCAACACACCTCCCAGCCAAACAGCCAAATCAGCTCCATGGAGATAATCTGTGCTAAGGATTGAACATTGTTTATTAAGCGAGCAGGATGAACAGCAAAATGTTCTTGCAGTTTAAGGTGGCAGCACACCTGTACTTAATTCCTGCTTCCAATTTAAGCACACCCTTGGAGATGGGAATGGGACAGCAGGCACCTAGCAAGGATAACTGGGACGCTGTGGGTTGCAGCAGGTAACCAAGCACTGAGACGCCTCGATAATGGGATCAGCTGCCTATGAACTGCAGCTGAGAAACAGCATAAAGAAAATCCAGATCCTGTTCTAAGTTGACAGCCCGATACACAGATGCCCTTCTCAGAATAGTCCCTTCAGCTGGGACTGCCCCAGTTTGAACCAAACTAATTCAACCCCAAGTGCTGGGGGAAACTCAGAGCTCTGTACACCAAGAACCCCATTTTGGAGGCAGCTCTCACACCCTTCACTCAACAGGACCCAGAGCATCCCGGACAAGACAAGGTCAAACTCTGCTAAACTGATGGGCTGAAGAAAACGGGCCAGACTTTTATCCTGAACCAAACAGCACAGGCTGCCCAGCTCTCCCAGCTCCCCAAAATCCATTCTCGTCAGTGCAAGGTGCTGTGCCGAGGTGCACATGGGCACTCCCCTTGCCCTAGGCATCGAAGCTGTTGGGAAAACAAGGTCAGGAGAAAGTTTTGAGCCTGTCCCAAACCTGCTAAAAGCGCTTTTCTGAGGTTTGTCCAGCCAAATTTCACCTCCTCCCTCCCCAAAAGTAACAGCTTTTGCTGCAGCCCAGCCTTTCCAGCAGTGAAATATACGTCAAAGAAGGGAGAAAGTGGTGGGTCCATTTCCATCACGGGGTCAGGCAGAGCTGGTGAAGATTCCCAGTGCAAAATCTCCACAAAGGTGCTCGCAGAAGAAGCTTTGGGAAGGCAGGAGGATGCCAGAAGCTTCTCCAGCCGCCCGGGAGGGCTCCTGCCTGCGCCGGGGAGCGATGGGGGAAAAAGAAACTCCAAGAAGAAGGCAACTTACTCCGTGATCTTCTTCGCCAGCTCGGTGGAGGCTGCGGTGGAGTTGGCCGAGAAGACCCGGTAGCCACTTCTGGCCGCGTTCATCGCTAAAGAGTCATGCAACCCCCGTGGAGCTCGAAAGTGAGAAAAAACAGATTTGTAAGGCAACAACAGCTTCCGTGGCATCCTTTTCTTTCCTCTCCGCCGCGATCACCGCCCCTTAAGGGGTGGGGAGGAGGAGGGAGAAGGAGAGGGTGGGGACCCTTCCGCTACCTATGGACTTGCTGGTCCATTCCTGCGGCAAAGTATGAAAGGGAGGGTGGGAATTATGACTATTAAAATAAAATGGAGCAGCAGTTGCCTTGGGGAGTAAAGGGTAGACAGGCAACGGGCAACCCCACCCCACGTCCACCCAGTGGCCCCTCATGCAACAGGGGAGGGATGATCCTAAAATTAAGGGGGGATAGCAAGGCTGAGAGGGGCTCCCTTGGCTGGAGAAGGTGCGGGTGAGCTGAGGGAGGAAGGCTGGGGGGTTCTTTGTGATGGAGCAGGGCTGGACCGAGCTCTCCGTGGCGGGACAGGGAGTCCCTGTGAAGGGGGAGGTCTTTGTGGGGGAACGGGTCCATCCCGCTCCCCTCACCCAGCCGAGCGAGTTCCGCCACCCCGCCAGGGCGCCGCTCCCTCCGCCGCCATCTTCTCGGCGGGAAAAGCCCGCCCCCGCCGCCATCTTAGGTGAGGGCACCGCAGCCGCGCTCCCGTCACGGCGTCCCCTCACCGCCTGCCCGAACTGCACCGGTACCTCGGGAGGACAGCGGCAGAAACGTCCCTCCTCGGCGGATAAACACCCCTCCCGCTGCCCGAGGGCGGCTCGCGGCGCGGCCGCCTCCCGCTTCTGCCCGTCGGTGAGAGGCGCGGGGTGTCCGCGGTGGCTGAAGTGCCCGTGCCGAAGATGGCGGCGGGGGAAACGGAAGCGCGGCGGCGGCGGCGGCGCTCTGGCCCCGCGCTGTGGCGGGGGCGGCGGGAGGACCCGGCCGGCCGGCGGATCCCGCACCTTTTTCCTGGGGGAGCGCTCCCTGCCCGCTCTGGAATCCTCACGGGTACAGGCATTCAATGGCTTAGTTAAACAGAAAAGTTCAGCGCCAGCCCATGTGGCAGAGCGCTGGGCTGAACTTTCCATGCACTAAGAGTGTGCTTATATATAGCATATATAAGACCTATAAATTAAATTTCTTAACACATATAATATAAATAATATACACTTTTATAATAAAATACACCGCGTATATAAAATATTAAATACATAATATATAGTGTACATATCACATATAATATGCATATTATATGTGTATTGTAATTATACATAAAGTATATATTATATGCTATATATGTTATATGCATGGAATATATATCTATATATATATAAAGGTGAAACTTGGCTGAACAAATATATATATATAGATATAGATATTTACATGTTATTTTAATTTTTTTTATATATGTACAATGTACATCTCAGCCTTGGCAGCTGGCAGAATGACAGGAGGTGACAATGCTGTCAGGATCAGGACGGATGGTCAGGATGGATCAGAGCACCCCACAGTGCAGCAGAAATGAGGGTATATGACAATAATTATGTATCACTGGGAAGGCAAACAGCATTAATTTCATCACCAGCATCACCCCACATCACTCGGTTCACCCCGGAGTGAGAGGTTTTTCCTGGCACTTCTCTAAGTTGCTGTGCAATACCATCGTCCCTTGGCCTGTGTCCTCCCAGCTGGGCATGAGTGAGGAGGAGGAGGCCTGGTGGGCTTCGTTCAGGACATGGACGAGGTTCCCCTCCATGACCCAGTGGTTTCCAGCTGCTCCAGCGTGTGGCAGCTGTGATGGTGCCTCCAGCAGTGCCTCCCTGTCACAGACTCAGCTGGGAGCTGCCATCAGTCCGCTCACACTGATACTTCATTAAAGGCTGTTGCTCTCAAACATCCTCAATGCAAAAAAGACAGAATTATCCATGTCCCCTCTGTATGCCAGCACTGCCCATGGACTGGGATGGAGAGTTTTGTCTTCCTCCACAATACCTCGTGACACCTTACCTGTCCCTGCAGTTCCAGCCCCACTCCTCCCTCCTGCTGTGCCTCCTGCAGGTCCTAAATTCATGCCTTGTCAGAGCAGGGGCTATTCCAGCTCTACTCCCACATCCCAGCTCGTTCCCCAAGGGGAGGTGAGAGCTGACAGCATCAGCTGCCCAAGTTCACTCTGAGGAGGCAGCACCAGCCAGGCATGGGATTCTGATCAGGCCTCCAGGCTGGCATCATCCTGGGATGAATCCACAACATTCATCAGCCAGAGAGTCCAGACACCCCTCCTGGGTACCCCAACCCCAGGCTGAGAGCAGTTACAGCACCCACGGTACAGAGGTCACTCCTCACAGGCTGCTGCCTTTGTCCTTCAAGACATTTGGTGAAAGCCAGACTTTTTGTGATGTAGGAAGCTTACTGCTCCCTGAGATCCCTCCTGCACCCACCAGAGAAATGGCAGTTCCCAGGGGAGCCAGGGACATCTTGCTGCAGGGACACCCAAGTGGAGGGACATGCCCAAAGGGTGGGAAGGGACTCTTGCCACTCCAGGAGCCACGGCACATCACTCTGCAGAGCTCTCAGCCTCCCAGAGACCTGCTGTTGCCCTCCTCTATAAAGCCCTTCCCTGCCTTTCCTGCCTGGAATCAGGCATGTGGAGAAGGAAGGGCTGTTTATCCCCTGCCCGGCTGGCTCCTCGCTCATCAGCCATGGGATGATGCTGTGGCCTCTGAGTGCCCTCATCCTCTGCTTTGCCCCTGGGTCCCCCAGCACCTTCCTACTGTCACCATTCCTGCTGCCCAGTGAGGTGCTCAGCCATCCTGGCCATAGGGAATGGAGCTCATCAGCATTGTCACTTCCCTGCCCTTTTCCCAGCTGCTGAGGTTGAGATGCAACAAGTTCATAGGTTCTGCTACAGGGCAACTCCTGGCACATCAGACAAGGTGTGCACACCTTGGAGGGGCTGGGTGTCCCAAACCCCCCATTCTGTGCTCATCCCTGCGGGGAGAGGCCAAAGCCTCGCAGGAGTGGCCCTGCGAGTCCCACAGGGATGGTTGTTGAAACTGCAGGGCTGGGATCAGCCCTGGGAAGGGTGGCAGGCAGAGATCACGGTGTTATCACTGCCACAACCAGCCTTTCTCCTGGAAAGGGGAGCGACTCTGATTTCTCTGCGGGCTGAAGGTCACGCTCGGTTTTACAGCCAGGCAAAGAAGAAGAAAGGAGCAATTCTGTTTACTTAGGGAGTCACTAATATCCCAGCTCCTGGCATGTACAGAGGCAGCAGGAACCTCCCCCACAGAGCAGCAGAGAGCGAGGCTGTGCAGCCCTTTATTATTCCATTATCAGCCAGGCAGGATTAGGAGGGCGGGTCAGGGAACAGTGCCGGCTTTGAGCAGCTTTAGCTCCTTTCCAAAGGCTTATCCCGGCTCAGTCTCACTCTCTGGATTCAATTCACTTATTCTCTGTATGGAGGGGTTTGAGTAATGCTGGGGAAAGAGTGGGCACGGGGTCATGGAGCTTTAATAGCCCAGCAGGCAAAACCTGGGAGGTTCCTTTAGCAGGAACTCATTTTGTATGTTTAATTTCAGAGACCAGGGAAGGCAGTTTCTCAGCTCTGCCAACTCCCGCATTGCTCCCCAGGGAAAGCCAAGCCTCCGCACTGCTTTTGGGGCAGTTCCGTGCTCGGGACAACCCGGTAGTGGGGTGGGACAGCCATTCCAGGCGGCTTCCTGCAGCGCTGGACGAGGTTTTGCTCTTTATTCTTACCCAAGTTTCTCCCTGGAGCCCGGGTGGGGTAGCCAGAGCATACCGATCCCAGCCCGGCAAGGAAGGAGGAGCCGTGGGAACTGAGGCAGCAAATCCCTCTTCTTCTTTCCCAGGCCAGAAATGGGGTCTGGGATGGAATGATGTGTTTGCCCCCGTAAGTAGTTCCACTCTGAGAATGCTGCCCGCCGGCATCGAGCATCGCCGCAGGGATCACCCCTGCATCGGGATCGAGCCTCCCAACCCAGCCCCAGCCAGGTGGTTCTCATTGCAGCCTCTGACTCACCTCCCAAAAATTCCTGCGCTCACATCATGGCAGGAAACCGCTACCGGGAAGTGGTAAAAGCCCTGGACGGCCTGAAATTCGGCTTCCCCCAGCGAAGGGGGAGATCAAATGACAGACTGGCCTCAGTCCCTCTGACGCCACGGCTTGTCATCGGGGGGACGTCTGGCGAGAGAATGGTGGGTGTGTGGTTCCTCCAGACTCAGCAGCTTTTTTGCCTAGCGTTTGGGAGTGTTTTCCCTGAGGAGGCCTGAGCTCAGAAATATTTTTAAGCAAATTATCAGCTGGGAGGAATGAGCTCAGCTCGTCGGCATTGTTCAGGGCTGTGCTGGCAGCTGCGAGAGCTCAGCGGAGGGTCAGCGCTGGGGAGGAGCCCCCAAGAAGTTGCAGAGCCTGGCTGTGATTTAGGAGCTGCCACAAAAAACCTGAGCTCCTTGGAGGCTGAGAAACCTCCCTGGGCCCTGAGAGAAGCTGGATTTTGGGAGAAACCTGCCACCCTTGGGTCATGGAGACAGGTAGACGGTGCAGCCACTTTCTCGAGTTCTGCAGCAAATAAGTGGCAGAGGGCAGACCTGTGTCCTGGTTCAGGTGGGATGTGATCTCTCAGTCACTCTCCTCCAGGAGATATCTCTGTTAGTTCTGTCCCCTCCTGCTCTGTGCTGGTCCCCCGCGTCAGCCCCAGCCCCACAGGGGCTGATCCACAGTCCCGGGGCTGGATCTGCATGGGAACAGCTCCATCTCTGCACCGGCCGCTCCCGCAGGAGCTGCCTGGAAAGTTCCCACTGCTGCAGTCGGTGCCTGTCCCCCTGCCAAGCCTGCAGCCCTGCCAGCCGCGATGCAGCGCCAGCCGCGCTATTTCTGGCTCCACCTTGAGACACGTACCTTCAGCAGTGGGAACGATGCTAAAAGAGATGGATTCGGGAGGAGTGCATCCCCCTCCCGTTCCCGTCCCCGGGTGGCTGCTGGCGGACGCGGCAGAGCGGGCAGGGATGTGGAGGAGCTGTGTGCCTCGAAGGGAAAAGCTGCAGTTCATCTTGCAGCAGAGGCACGTCCTCTGCACGCCTCCTCTGGGGCTGTGATGTAGCAGTGGGACCCCAAAATCCGGGCCTTCCCTGTGCTGAGAGCCTCAGGTCTCTGCTGCAGGCCCTGGGGGCACCAAGGGTTATGGAAGGCGTGGGAGGCCCCCAGGCTCTGCACTTTTCTTTCCCAGTGCAATTCAGCTCCTCCAGCAGCTGGGAGAGGAGCAGGAGGAGTCCTGGGCCAGAGGGAGCTGAGGGAGGTTATTGATGTATTTAACCCTTGGTTTCTTGCACAACTCAAGACAAACCTTGTCTGCTGTTTCTGCCTCAGTTTCCCCAAACTCAGGGCACACATCACCTTGCCCAGCGAACCCAGGGCACGGTGCTTCAAATGCACAAACCTTCTCCACCAAATGATGCCTAGAGTCAGATGTGGTATCCTGGGATACCCCAGGATTCCTATGGAGCTGGAGGGATGTTTGCTCTTGAAGGGAGACTGGTGGTCATGGCGGCACTGGATGCTCTGCTCCATGAGTGACTTCTCTTTGCAGTGAGGAAGGAAGCGGGGGGATTCTCCGCGGGCTGTCCCCCCATCACGCCGGTTCCATGCCACATCCCCACGTCGCATCCCGGCACTTCCCTCCCACACACACGGCCTGAGCAGCGCCGCGCGGGCGGGAATGGAGCCGATCAGGACAAACCCGACCGGCAGTCGCCTGCCCACAGCTGGGAGCTGCTGAGCACCCTCTGGGCTGCCCTTGGGGTCGAGGAGCCTCGATAAGGCTCTCATAATTAAGATAGCCCCAAACGACTGGTTATCAGCACGGGGAAGGAAGTGATCCCACTTCCGCGTTAGACATCACATCTGGAGGCAAGCAAGTGGTGTCCGTGTGGGACTGGGTTGAATCAGTCTGTGGCTGCGGAGTGCAAAGGGACCTGCCTGGGGCTGGTGGTGGCCACTGCACTGGTCATAGCATGGAGTGGGCATCCAAGGGTGGTACAATATCAGGTCAGTCTTCTGGGAAGTCCCCACAGACCAGAACTGAGATTGAAAAGCCTTGTCTCTGTCTCCCCTGCCATCACAGAGGCTAAGCCTGTGCCAGTCCCATTCCCCATCTGAGACAAACCTGGCTGCAGCCCCCAGCCCTTGGCATCCCCACCATGCACAGCCCTTCCCCAACCCTTCCTGCATTCATTGCCAGCCCTGACACTTAGCCATGAAGCCACTCTCAGCCCCTTTTCCCACAGCACGAGCATGGCCAGCAGAGCCTGGACGGGCATTCCACTCCTATTTAAAGCACAGGCTGGCAGGACGAAGGGGGATCCCTGCAGCACAGGGCCACAGGACCTTGGACGGATGTAGCATGGTGAGGACAGAGCCCAAAGCAGCCTCATCGTCCCATGGCACCTGCCAGGAGCAATGGGACAGCTGCTCTCACATCCTCCCAACACGAGTCATGCCTTCCTGAGCGGAAATTGGGAGCGAGTTAGTCACCGAGAAGGGTGAGGGGCAGGTCAGGACGCTGCACTCCCCGGCATCCAGCTATTTCCTCCCATGACACCTTGCTGAGGAACCTCGGGCTGTTTACAAACGCTGGACTGTGTCATGGCAGCGGCCGGGGAAGAGGCTGAGCCCGAGTCTCACCCAGAATCAGCGGCGAGTGCTGCAGTTCCCAAGCCAAAAGCATCAGGGCTGGGAGCAAGTTTTGCCCCTCTGAGCATCCCTTTGTATCCACAGCACCCAGGGAAGTCTTTCTGGAAAGCGCAGTGCTCCAAATCACAGCATCTCGGCTCTCTTCATAGGTCTGCTCTGGGAAAACAAGACTCAACCGTGTTATCTGCCCAGCTGGCCATCCCGTGCCCTCCCTGCAATTTCTTGGCCAGTTCCAGAAGGTTTAAGCAGGGACAGAGGGCTCGCTGCTAATTAAACCGCCCTAAGTGTGAGGAGTGATGCCTCCCTGAGGTGCAAGCTCAAGGTTAGGACAGAGCTACATCCATGGGGAATTGGCTGGCAAAAAAAAAAATCCTTGTTGGGCCGGGCCAGACCCCTTGGAGCCCAGCAGTCCCTTGGGAGGGTGAGGTCAGTCCTGTTGCCAGCAAAAACTGCTGTCAATGATTTTTGCTAGCTGCCGTGAACACAAAGCAGCTCCCAGCCTTGCTGGCACCCTCCAGACAAGTCCCCTGGGCTCTGTCCCCAGAGCTCTGTGCCCCAAGGTGGGGCTCACAGCACAGCCCACCTCCCTCCGCGGGGCTTCATGCCCATGGCAACCTCCGACCCCCACGGATACCTGATGGCGAGGCACCAGTAGTGGGTAGGACATCATCCCTCTCCATCCTCCCTCCTGGAAGTGTCCCACGCCGTCTACCCACTGTTCTCACCCCTCGCCGTGCCTCGATTTCTCCAGGCCCCCACTTCATTCCTCTCGTGCTTGGACAGATGCAGAAATGGTATTAAAACGTTGTTCAGTCCAACGTGGGGGCTCCAGGGACACCTGCCAGCGCCCATCCGTGCCTTGCTGGGAATTATGTGCAGGAACTGGGGCGGGGGTGGCTGCCGGCTGCTCTGCTCCCCTCTCCCGGCGTGCCCGTGGGTCTGTTTCTCGCCATCCCCAGCACCGTGGGAGCACCCACGCCAGACACCCACCCCGGCAGCGCAGAACCACCCGCGGCAAACCCACGGCGTCCCTTTGCCCCCGCCCGTCTGCAGAGCCGGTTCCCCCGCGGAGCACAGCCCGGAGCGCGGGGCGGCGCTTGGGGAAACTGAGGCAACTGGCGGGGGGGTGTGGGGGGTACCGGACCAGCCCCGGGACGGGCCCCCCTCGGCGGGGGAAGAGGTGGCCAGGGGGTGGGTGGGTTAAATTTTTATGAATGGGGCCGCCCCGCCTGCCATCGCCGGGCGTCAGCAGCGAGCGGCGGCGGGCGGCGCTCCCCGGTGCCTCCCGCTCCGCTCCGCGCCCGCTCCGCCGATGGCCGCCGGCCGCCGCGCTCCCCCGGAGCCCGGCGGGGGCCCGGTGCTGCTTCAAGGCATCTTCGGCGCGGGGCCGGCCCCCGGTGCCGCCGCCTGCTCGCTGACCCTGACGGCCCGGGAGCTGCAGGTGCGGCGTGCCGGCGGCTGCTCGGGCGGCTCGGCCGGTCCCGACGCCGCGCTCCGCCTGGCCGACTGCGTGGGCTCGGCCGCCTTCCCCGCGGCCGCGGCCGCCGCCTGCTTCTCGCTGGTGTGTTACCCGCTGCGGGGGCCGCGCTGGGGGCCGCCCGCCCGCCAGCGCCTGGAGCGGACCTTCCGCGTCTCCCAGGGTCCCGACGCCGAGGGCAACCTGCGCATCGCCCAGGCCTGGAGCCGCCGCATCCGCGAGCTCGCCGTGCCCGCCGTGCCCGCGCAGGACGGTGAGTGCCGAGCCCCCCCCCGCGCCCGCCCGGCACCGCTGCCCGCGGGGCTCGCTGCGCCGGGGCCGTGCGGGGGTCGCGGTCGCGGACGGGGTCGCTGCGCCGCCGGGCCCTACGCGGGACGGCTGTGACCGAGCCGCGGGCGCTGCGCGGTGTCGCGTTCCGGGGGCACGGGAGGGGACACAGACGGGTGGTGACCCGCGCCCCCGTGGGGTCACTTGAACACCCCGTTCCCCCCACTTTCCCCGAGTCTGGGGGGAACAGGGACATCCCGTGTCTTTTGTTTCTCTCCCCTTTCACCCTTAAGGGACGTGGTCACACTATGGGGGCCCTTTGCACACCCCCCATCCCCCCCATTGCTCCCGTT
Organism: Acridotheres tristis; assembly: GCA_037013685.1. NCBI lineage: Eukaryota > Metazoa > Chordata > Aves > Passeriformes > Sturnidae > Acridotheres > Acridotheres tristis. Next base: position 7,394,640 of record CM072905.1, read on the forward strand.
CGATAACTCCAAAGCTCCAAAGGGCAGCATGATCCAAGAAAAAAAAAAGTAATCATTGCTGACGCAGGCAGGACGGGAGCCAGGCACTGTCCCCAGCAGGTCCCATCCATCACTTGGGATTTGGGGACAGGCAGATCCCCCCAGGACCCCCGCGGTCCAGTGAGATCTCAGGGCAGCCTGGTGGGGTCTGTGTTTCTGATCCTGCTCCCCTCGGGAGCTGTCAGTGTCTGCAAGGGGAGGGTCCTGCTCGGGGGCCGCGTCCCCCAGCTCCCGCAGGCAGGGCAGGGCGTGCTGGCAGATAGTTGAACATCTGAGCAGAGATTCAATTATATGCACTACTTCATTTATTTGGCTGTCCAGTCGCTCTGATCAGACTTGGAAATTAAGAGGCATGCGGTTAGAGGGATCCTGTCAAATCACATTTAGCCCATCTCTTCCTTGCTTGGATTTTAAAATGCAGCTCTTTTTTTTACATGACCTGCAGCTACAAAACAACTTTCTGTCTCTCTTCCTAAAGAATTACAAAAAAATCCAGTGGAATGGGGTGAGGGCAGAACCAGTTCCCCAGCTCTATTTCCAGCCTGAACTCTGCAGCTGGAAGTCTCCAAGCGCTTTCCAACCCTCGCTCTGTGAGCAGGCGGTGCGAGGGTGCCGGGGCAGGAGCAGCTCGTTGCATGCAGGGCCCTCAGGGCAGTGGGGGGAAGGAGGATGGGAGGAGGCAGTGTAGAATTTGCAGTCCCTTTTCTCGCTGAGGACATCAAGATTTGCAATCCTCCTCCCTCATTTTGGAACAGAGTTTAAAATGCCCCTCGTCCACACCCTGCGCTCGCACGTGCCGGCAGAGAGGCCTGTGCAGCACTGATAAAGCCCTGCTGGGAAGCTGTGGGTGATTCCGTGCAGAGAGTCCTGTCACCCTGTCCCCATGGGGAGGGGACCTGAGGAGCCACCAGCCATCCCATCCTGGTGCTGTTGCAGCTCCAGCATCCTTTGGGATAAAAGCCCTGTGGAGTGCTGCAGCAGGGATGAAGGGATGAAGGGATGATTCCCCCTCCTCGTTTCACCCCAAGGAATAAACAGAAAGTTCCTCAGCAACTGATAACCCCAAAGCTGGGGTTGCCTGCAGCGTCTCCCAAACTGCAGCTATCCAGGAGGGAACAAACTTCCCCCAGGCTTGTGTCCCAAAAGGGAAATCCAGCCCCAGGAAGCTCAGCCCCAGCCTTATTCTGCCTGGCACACTTGCTCCTTGTGCACAGAGAATTTCCAGAAGGATGCAGAGATGCAGTGGAGTGGCTTGGGCTGCAGACAGCGGAGCTGTGGCAGTGTGGTCCCGGCCTGAGCACAGCCAGGACACATCACATGGGAGGATGTGGGAAGAGGGAGCAGAGTCTGTGGCACAGCTGGAGCCCCTTCCTCCTGCTGACTCAGATTCTGCTCTACTCAGCATTTGAGGCTGGAAGTGACCACACTGTGCTGGGAAGTGGAATCTTGCTGGGATGCCAGGGACTGGCCGGTGTTGTGCAACAGGAAGGGTTGGATGTCTCAGGATGCTGCTGAAATCTGTCTCCCTGTGCATCACCATCGCTGGGCTCCAGCTCTGATCCAGTATCCTCCAGTTCCACCACTGGGCTGAGCCTGGTGCTGCTGATGTGACCAGTCCCACACTGGGATCACTCCTGTCACTACTCACAGCCTGGTACCAGCAATCTGTCTCTTGGCAGGGAGTCGTGGCATCCCTCTGTGCCTTGAGCAGAGTTTGTTTTCCCCTCCAGCCAAGGAGCTGATCCTTGTGTCCCAACCTCTTCCTGCTGCCCAGAGGAGGCCACAGGGCAACACTCACAGGTCTGGGCAGGATTTTTAGGCAAGACTCAGCTGCAGCTCCATGTGTGTAAGAAGCCATGTGCCTGGTTAACACTGTGGGGTTAAAAACTGCTTTTAGGCTTTTGAAGTGCCTTTGGCTTTTGCCTTTTAATATCCAGGGCTTGAGGAGAAAAACCCTCAGAGAAGCAGCTGGGGCTTGGACTCAAACCCTGCATGGGCGTTTGCCTGCATTTGCTTGCAGGGGATTTAGTGCCTGTGGGGACCAAGGAAGCTCCAAAGGGCTGGGAGCAGGGTCATCCCAGCCCTGGGGTTGCTTTTTGTTATCCTTGACCCAAGCTGGAGTGGCCTCTGCTCTGGGTGCTTCACTGCTTTCCCCCAGGGCAGCTGGTCCCTTTGTGTCTGGAAGCCATTGATAAGGGGCTGGGGAGGGTGGAGGGGGGAGCCACTGGCCCTGGGCATCGGTGGGGAGAACCAGCTTGGAGCCAGTGCCTGCAGCCAGCCTGGAGCCAGCCTGGAGCCAGTGCCTGCAGCCAGCACCCAGAGCCAGGCTCAGCCTTGGGGCTCTCACAGGCAGATCTTTGTTGAGGATTTGGTGGCAGGTCCCAACAGCTGGTGAGGGGACAAGGAGGTGTCCTGGAGGGTGACAGCACCACTGAGCTATATCCATGGGGCCGGAAAATAATCCTGGTGATGATGAAGTCAGCAGAGCTCTGTGTGCTCTCAAGGCTGGGACAGGCATGGAGATGGGATGCTCCAGTCCCACCTTGCTCCAAGCAGCTTGTGGAGCTCATGACCATGACTGGTGTGATGCTAGATGTCACCCAGGGGAGGTGACACATGTGGTGTCCTGCATGGCTCCATGTTCACCTCTCCCTGCCATTGTCCCCAGTGTGGGTGGCAGGAGGGGTTTAGCTGTAGAACCCCAGCTTGTGTGTTCAAACAGCTCAAATCACTGCACGTGTGCAGATGAGGTGGGGGCACCCCCACACCACGGGGGCTCAGAGGGGATTCCCAGCCCAGGACAGTGCTGGGAAGGGCCTCTGCTGTCCTGACTCAGCAGCTCTTCCTGCTGAGTCAGCAGGTGCAGCTTTGTGCAGGGCCCATGTGCTGGGGTGGGCACCCACACCCCCCTGGGCCCAGGTCACAGCTCAGGGGGCACAGGGCTGGTGGGGACATCCCAAACAACCCCAAAACTGGCTCCTCCCTGCAGAGCCAGGGATCTCCAGAGGCGCTAGGGGAACCTGAGGCCGCCACCCTTCCTACCTTCGGGGTTTGGAGTGCCCAGCAGCACCCGAGGTTCCTGCCTTCTTCCTCTTCCCCGTGCTTCCCTCACAGGGCAGCTTAGTGGCCTCCCCCTGTCCCCCTGCATGGGGACCACTGGGCTTGGGGAAGGAGGGGCTGGAGGCAGAGGGATGGGACCCCTGCCAGGCTTGTAATTACAGCCCAGCCGAGGCCCTCGCAGGCGAAACCTGAGCCCCGTGGGGAGCAGGGGAAGCAGGAGAGTCCGTCTGCCAGCACAACTGTCTGTCCTGGCCCTGCTCCAGCTGGGTGGATGCAGGGAATTGGGACCTGGAGTTCTCATTCCCCCCACTCTGGTATGGCTGGAGGGCTCCATACTGGGTGTGAACATCTCTGCTGCTTGTGGGGAAGCTCAAATGAGTTCTTGCAGGCCCCTGTGTCCTGTCTCTGCCACCTCTCCAGCATTCCCAGCAGGGACCCTCCATCCCTGCTCACCCCCGTTGCCTCTGGGTAGGGATGCAGCCCAGGGAGCTTGTAAGGATGGGGGAGGGCCAGTTCCCCTTCCCCTTTTGGTTTTGGCAAATGCTGCCCTGGCTGGCAAAGCCCTCTCAGAGCAGGGCCATGAGCCAGCACCCTGAGCCCCCTGTCCCCCCCAGGTGACAGCTATGGGGTGCTGCCCCGGCCCTGCCACGCGCTGGTGCTGCTGAACCCACAGAGCGGCTCTGGCCGTGCCCTTGATGACTACCAGGCAGTGGTGCAGCCCATGCTGGCCGAGGCAGACATTACCACCACTGTCTTCGTCACTGGTGAGTCCATGAGCAGCTCCTCCTCTTCCTCCTCCTCTTTCTCCTTTCCTTGGGATCCTACCTGGGCCCTGCCACGCGGGGTCAGGTTCCTCCCAGCGCCTTTGACTCTGCATCAGCACAGCTCTGGGTCCCACAGGATGTTGTGCTTGAGGAGTGACTGCCTTGCCTCCTGCATCCCCGGCTGGGGTCACCATCTGGGGCTGGAGTCACAATCTGGGGAGTGGCAGCAGGAAGGGCAGAGGGACGGAGGGTGATGCTCCAAACCTCTCCACTTTCCCCAACAGAGAGACCCCACCACGCGCATGAGAAGGTGCGAGATGAGGACCTGTCGCAGTGGGACACGTTGGTGGTCATGTCTGGGGATGGGCTGCTGTTCGAGGTGAGGGCACCACGGGGCTGGGCAGAGAGCTGGGAAGAGGGGATGCCTGGGGCAGGAGCCAAGCTCTGAGTCACAAAGTCAGGCAGGGAATGGCAAAGGAGAGACGGCACCAAGCTTGGAACAAAGCAGCCATCGCCTCTGTCCTGCTCTGGGCGGGGGCACCATGGGCTCTGCTCCCCCCAGGCTGGACTGGTACCTTGGGTACCACTGGCTCCTTCATCCCTACAGGTGGTGAACGGGCTGATGGAGCGTCCTGACTGGAAGGAGGCCATGAAGAAGCCACTGTGCATCCTGCCAGGAGGCTCTGGGAATGCCCTGGCTGCCTCTATCAACTACTATGCAGGGTGAGTCCCAGCCCTGTAGGGCTCCCACTGCCCCCCTGCAGGGCTGCACTGGAACCAGGCGGGGATGAGGAAAGAGAAAGACTGTGTGGGGCTCCACCCCAGGGAAGAGTGCTGGGATGCTCAGGGGTGCCTGGCAGGGTCCTCACTCCCCACAGGCTGGTGCAGCACAGCCCCAGCTGTGAGCAAGGGATTAATCCCTGTGTATCCTACTCCCCCCACTCCCTTTTTCTGGGCTCAGAGACTGGGAAAACTTTAACCCAAAGGACCCACCCCAGGCACAGCCAGTCCCACGATGTGGAGGACCAGGATTGCCTGATTCAGTTCCCTCTTTCAGGAACTGGTTTTTATCCCTCCCATCCCCAACAAAACTACTCCCAGCAGCTGTTCCTGAGGGACACTGTCACCCAGCTGGGACATGCCCCAACCATGATGCAAGGGTGGGGTCTGCACGTGGATGCTGGGGCAGCAGGAGGGATCCTGAGCTCCAAACTCACCCTCTCCATCCCTCACAGCTACGACCACGTCGCCAAGAAAAAGCTGCTGACGAACTGCACCTTCATCCTGTGCAAGGGGCTGTACACGCAGATGGACCTGGTGTCTCTGAGCACGGCCTCGGGCAAGCGCTTCTTCTCCTTCCTGGGCTTTGGCTGGGGCTTCATCTCGGACGTGGACATCGACAGCGAGAAGTACCGCTGGCTGGGCAACGCCCGCTTCACCCTGGGCACCCTGCAGTGCCTGGCCAAGCTCAGGGTGTACCAGGGCCGCCTGTCCTACCTGCCCATGGCCACGGAGCAGGGCAGCTCCCCGGCCCCCCGGGACCCCCGCGCTCCCGTCACCAATGGCCACATCCCGCAGCCGGCGGGGACGGACGCGCCCGGCTCGCTGCCCCCCGACTCGCTGCTGGTGCCGCTGGGCCAGCCCGTGCCGGCGCACTGGACCGTGGTCCCCGAGGAGGAGTTTGTCCTGGTCTACGCCATCTACCAGTCCCACCTGGGCACCAACCTGCTGATGGCACCGGCGGCCCGGCTGCACGACGGCTGCATCCACCTCTTTTACATGAAGGCCGGCATCAGCCGCTTGACGCTGCTGAAGCTCTTCCTGGCCATGTCCAGGGGGACCCACCTGGACTTGAACTGTCCCCACCTGTGCTACATCCCCGTCCGGGCGTTCCGCCTGGAGCCGCGGGTGGCCGCGGGCATCATGACAGTGGATGGGGAGGCGCTGGCCTGCGAGCCCGTGCAGGGCCAGGTCCATCCCCGCCTCTGCCGCGTCCTCAGCGGCTCCTGAGCTCCCCGTTCGCCCTCCCTGCAGCGCTGAGCTGCCGGCACGGCCCGGCGCGAGGGTGGCAGAGCCTTTCTCCCACTCAGGAACCCCCTCCTTCCATAGCAATAGGTTTTGGGGGGGGGCGTGGGGCTCATCCCCTCGCTTGCCCCCACGCTTAGCTTTACCCCCTTGGGACAGCCAGTGCTGTTCCAAATATGAGCCACAAGCCCCATCAGGTACTCGGTGCCGGCGAGATGCCAGCGTTGTTTTATCCTGGTACGAGGTCCCGGCCCCCAGGCGGCTGCGCCGGCACAGCCCCGTCCCCTCCCCGGCTCGGACGCACACGGTGGCATTGCTGTGTCCCCGCCCTGGAGCCAGTGCCACCCCCCAGGGAGGGTCAGGACCAATAGATCTAATACAATAAACCGACTTTTTAAAGAATGTTTCTACCCAAAGCTTCCTGTAGAAGCGGAGTTTATTCTTGTGAGAAATGCAAAATAAATATCTAGCGTTTGCAAAAAAAAAAAAAAAAAAAAAAAAAAAAAAAATCCTTCCTAGGTTTTGAATCCGAGCTCACGGCTGCTGCCACGGGCTGGGCTCACCCACGGCCCGGCTACGCGGACGGCAGGACAAGGTTTAGCTCAGCACCGCAGCCCTTTGCTCCCTGACATCCCGGGCCCGGGAGCAGCACGGAGCGAGGGGCCCCGGAGATGCGGAGGCTGCAGGACAGGGAGCATTGCTGCCACCACCCACTCCCATTTTTGGGGTGCAGCGATGCCTCCCTGCTCAGCCTCGTGCTAGGGCTGATCATACCCAGGGAGCTCAACCCTGCAGTGACACTTGGGGACATCGTGGGGAAAGTTGGGTGCCTCTGAGCGACAGCAGGGAAGGCAAGGAGGGGTCGTTGGAGCTCCCGGGCTTGGCTTTCTGCCTGCACACAAGGGGCCCTTTGAGGGGGCTCTTGCATCCCTTTTCTTGGGCTTCCCGGGGCCAGCTGGAGCCCTGCTACAGGTCCCTGCCCTGGGGCTTGCTTGGGGGGGATTACTCAGCCTCTTTGGTATAAAATTGCAGTAATTAAACCTCATTTTCAGCGCTCAAGTACAAAGCAGAAGAGTAAACAGTGGTGGCTGTTTGCATTTATTCAACTGCAAACTATGCAATTAGGATGGCAGATCAGGGAAAGAAGAGCACGATTGTCCTCCCCCCATGGCCTCACTTGCACATGGAGAGGAACCCATGAGCCAGCAGGGCAGGCAGCAGCTGGGAACCACCCCCCAAATAAAGTTATTTCCCCCGGGGCATCGGGCCAGGTGTAAAAACAGGCTGAGCAATAACTCTCCAACCCTGCTGAGCTGCTGGAGGGAGAGCCCATGGCAGAGGATGCGCTCAGAGCTCTCGCTGTCTCTGTCAGGGGACACGGATCAGCAGAGCGGAGCCTTTCAGGCTCACAGCCCCTGAAAGGCTCCCCGCAGGCTCCTCCCGGGGTCCTGTGCGGCTCTCAGCAGCAGGTTGGCCGGGATCGCCCTTGCCCGCCCTTTCCCTTTCACAGCTCTGCCATCGCCCATCTGCTTCCAAAACCTGCTGGACGGCAGCAAAGGGCTCTTAACGGGGAGCCCCCGGCCCTCCTCCCGCACAGCCCCTCGCTCCCGGGACCGAGGGAGGGGGCAGTGGGTGCTGCGAACAACTCCACACACCGAGACACCGCCCGTGGCGTGCACTGGCACCTCGAGCTGCTCCTGCAGGCCGGGGGGGACCAGGGAGGGCTCCCAGGGGGACAAAATCTAAGTCAGGACTCCCGACTCCACATCACTGCTCCAGATTCCAGCAGCACCCGGCAGGTGCAGGATGCCCTTGGCCCCCAGTGGCTCGGACACGGCTGTGTCCAGCCCCATCCATCACACACTTACCTGTGTGCTGAGGTGAGGAGCAGGGCAGGGCAGAGCTCCCAGCAGCCTACCAGGCTGGGGGACTACAAAAGGGGTTTTTTTTGCCTGAGTCTGGCCATGATCACTGAAGCCATCGGGAAGCCGCGCTGGGGCACACACTGAGCCACCCGCAAGCACCAGGCACCAGCAAGGACCACAGAAAGCAAAAAAACCCCAGCCTGACAGACGCCCTGTGTAAATCAGGGCCTTGGGGAACAGTTTATAGAGAACCACAGAGGCAGCCTCTCCCTGCCAGGCCTGCCTGGACCCCTCCGGACTCTGCTTCAGCCAGCGGGACCCTGTCCAGCCCCGCGGCTGGCGCAGGGATGTGCCGGAGAGAGGCAAGTGCCAGAAGCGTGGCAGGGGGTGGTGGGGAAAAGAAAGAGACAACTCACAGAACTACTCACAGAGGCAAAATTTAATGGCAAGTCATCTTCCCTCCTTTATTACACCTTGGTTAGCCAAACAAAAAAAAAATCTGCAGGTAAAAAAAGTTTTAATGGTCACACAGCACTTTATACATATAAGCAACCAAGCATCCACATCTGCACGTGAACGACACACCTCTAAGCATGGCCTCAAATAGTCAGGTTTGTTTTTTTATTCATTAAATACTGTACAGAATCAAGGCTACAAACTGATTTTGTAATGCTTCTTCCCCCTCCCCAGCACTTAAAACAGTTACAGGCTGCTCTCATTTGTACATCACACAGTCGTGTAGCCAGTTTTAAGGCTAACAATATGCATCATGCTTTGGCTTTTTTTGTGTGGTTTTTTTAAAGGTTTTAGCCTTTTAAATTTTGTTACCCTTAAATATTACATACATACACAAAAAATTACATAGCTGCAGTGTGCTCACCACCAACCTCACCACCCAGGAGCTTCACATTATCAAAAGCTTTAGAAAATTTGTAAACCTCTGTGCACGCTTGGGTTTGGGACAGCTGCAGAGAGCGAGCGGTGCCGGGGGAGCAGTGTCCCCTTCCAGAAGGCCAACATCCACCTCCTCGGAGAGAGCCCAGCCTGTGCAAAAGCTCTTGTGTAGGATCAGAGACTTTTTGGGCAAAGGGAAGGACGTGGTGCCTGCCCAACCCCTGCCCTGTGAGATGACAGCTGCAGAGTAAAGGAGGGAAAAAGGGAAGCCTACAGCTCCTCCATCCCCAGTGGGTTTCTCCCTCCCTCCGTCCCTGGTCCTGTGGCTCTGGGGACAGAGGGTGTCAGTGTCTGGATCGTGAACCGTGGTTGTGCCTGCAATCAAATCAGCCTCTGTGCCTGTTCTTCCCTGCCCTGGAGCAGTGACCCCAGCCCTCCGAGCCGCTCCCGTGCTCCGCTCAAAGGGATCCATTCACTCCCGTGGCCATGGTTACAGCTCCCAGCACCCCTAAGCAGCATCTGCCCGACCTCGCACCTGCCAGGCAGGGAGAGCGCCTGGAGCAGGGCTGGAGCTGCTGCACACAAAATCCACCCACAGAGCAGTGTCTGGAGAGCTCTGCAGCCCAGGTATTCATCACAGCCAAGCCCTGCATCCTCCAGAGCACCGGGAGAAGGACGTGTCTTCCAAAATCCCAATGCTGGATGGGGACATGAGAAGGGCTTTCTTTGTGCAGTCAGCCCCTGGCTCAGGAGCATCACATGGGGCAGCAGGAAAGCACAGGGAGCTGGGTGGGGAGGGATGGATTTGGGCTGGTGGGTGCAAAAAGCACCGCACCAATGTGCTGGGACTCCCACTGTTGTGTTTCTAACCACAGCCATACTGAGCAAGAGCAGAAACAAAGGAGAGCTTTAGCTCCATCCTTACCTCTGGCAGAACCATCTGCTCAGCCCGACTCCTCCCCAGGAAGCCTGGCACCACTGCCTCCCTGTGCAGCTGCAAGAACCCTCCCAGACACACTCTGCTCCCCATGGATGCTACGTGGGTGCCTCTCCAACACCTGGGCACTGGGCAAAGGCAGCAGGGCTGGAGTGTGACCACCCAGCTTCAAGTGAAGGTGTGTGCAGACAGGAGCAGAGGCCTCAGGAAGGGGACTAGACCAGGGGACCCTGGCAAGTCACTGCTTCAAAGTGCTCATGGTCACCAGCTCAGGCTGTGAAACACAGGCTGCCCTCACCAGGTGTCCCCCGGAGCATCCAGCAGCACCGTGGCTGGGATCAGGGATGGGAAGTGCTGTGCCCACAGTGCTGCTGGCCACAGCCAGCCCACCATAGGAAACGGCTGGCAAGGGAAGGAGCTGATAACAGCCCAAAACAGCGCTGCTGTAACAGCACAGGAACAAGCTGGTGCTGCCAACAGAGCCTTGCCATGACACAGCTTCCCTGGGGTGACCCTGGCTCCCAGGGCTCCTGAACACCCGTGCACAGCTGGATGAGGGAGCAGCAGCCATGTCAGATTCATCCAGGTCACAAAAGGCCCCAGGAGCACTCGCTGCTGCCTGCCCAGGTGAGGCCAGGATCCAGGGTGGGTGTAGTGCTGTGTGACAGCCAGGATGGCTGGGAACAAAAGACACAGATACCTAAGCAAGAAACGAGGGCAGAACCCTGAATCCCATGTATTTCTAGAATACAGGCATGCATGGTGGGGAAATGGAAGTTTGCCTCACTCTGGAGAAAAAGAAGTGGGGATGGCTAAACTTGCCTCCAGGAGACTGACCTGGAAAGTAGCAGAAGTGGAAAGTCTGCAGCACTCGCAGGGCAGCATGAGTGCCACTGCAGAGCTCTGGCCCTGCCTACCAATCCCAACTGGAAGAACCTTGTAGCAATGGTGAACAACTAAGACTAGAGCAACTCTGTATGGTGTAGACAACTCCAATGCAAACACAATCCAATGTCTAAGTACAGATAAGCTGGGGTAAACTTCATAGAACCCATGGGAACGCCGAGAAAAAGAAAAGACTGGGAGGGCATCGCCCTTCATTTCCAGAAACTACAGCAATCCCTTCTCCTGGCTGGAACCCCACCAGAACAAACTGCTGGGTGTAGCACTGGGTGGGAAGAGTCCTTGTGTGGAAAGGTGCCCCAAGATGAAAGTGCAGAGGGAACGTGGCTGCAAGACTGCTTCTGTGCAGGTCTCAAATCTTACCATTGCAGGGTCAAACTCGCAAGAAGAGCATGTACATGGGACAGGGAGAAGGAAGAGGGGGTGGGGGCAAAGAGTTATTCATGCTTAAACAACCTTTCCTCAGAGGAGCAATCAGGCCTACCACCTTCTTTGGAACAAACCAAGCTGAGGAAGAAAAGCTGGAAGGAGAAGCCAGTTGATTGGTAACAGCATTTGCCAATTTACTTTCTGCTGCTTTCCCTTCTCCCCTGCACCTGCCTGTCCCTAACCTGATGGTTTATTTGTCCTCTGTCCACTCTGGGATGTTGGCCCCTGCTAAGGCAGCCCGGTACTGCTGCAAGACACCGCGGATGCTTTTAATGAACCCCTTGGACAAAGGGAAGAGGGGAAACCCAATGTCAGGGTAACCGCTCTTCTCTGGCAGGAAACTCCTGTAGCTCTTTCTCCTTTTCTTTGGTTTCACACTGGGCTGCGAGGCAGAGTCCTGGGCAGCCTTCCCCTCGTCCGTTCGGTCTCTGGCCAGGTCCCCCCTGGCTTGGCCTGTGCTCTCCGAGTCTGAGTACTGTTGGAGGTCACCAGCACTGGGTGTCGTGGTCGGGAACTCCGACTCGTCCAGCTCCTCCTTCCCGTCCAGCGCCGAGTCGGACAGTTCTGCAGCCACCCCCTGCTCCGAGCTGCCCTCTGCCAGCGCCCCCGCCGTGTCCCCGGGGCTCTCGGCCAGGCTGCCACCGGCGCACAGGAGGGAGGCAGAGTCCGCCCCGTTGGCCTGTTCGTGGCTGCGCTCCACCAGCTCGTTGGTCTCCAGCCAGGACTCGATGCGGGACACCAGGCGCCAGCCGTTGCAGCGGAAATGCTCCCGGATCTCGTGCTCGAAGACCTCGACGGGCCGGCGCAGCAGCTGCATCATGGACTGCACCACGCGGATCAGCGTCATCTCGTTGTAGCAGCGGCTGTTCTCGTAGCCCTCCTGCAGCCCCCGGTCGCTGTCGAAGCCTGCCTCGTTGTAGTAGGGCTCGTTCACCAGGATGAGACCTGCCGGGACAACGGGACACCGAGGGGTTAAGGCAGGAACGCCAGGGAATCGCCATCCCCTGCCAGGCCGCTCCTGCCAAGAGGGTCAAGACTAAAGGTCAAGCACAGGCTAGGGCTGAACCCCCAGAACCTGCAGGATGCAAACGACTGGTGCTGTAAGGGGAGCATAGTGTGATGTGGTAGGGACTTCGGACTCTGCAGGGAGTGGCAAGTTCCTTGGCTGGCAAGAACAGCCAGCACAATGCAGAGGGCACACAATAGCAGAGGAGGTGAAAAGGGCAGGAAGGGAGAGGTTTCACAGCTCCTTTCACTTCCCTCCTGCAAAAAACCCCACAGACACAACAAAAGCTTTTATTTTCCTCCTCCTCTTAACCAGAACAAAGGCCAGACTGCAGCAACAGGCTTTGAGCTGGCTAGGTTCTGCTCTATCCAGCAGAGTCCCATCACACAGTGCAGTTCTGAGACACAGAAGACTGTGACAAGTCACCTTTACCAAGATTTCTCCTGCTTATTTCTGGTCTAATGAAATTGCGGGTATGTAGCAACAGCCCCAGCACCGCCAGGCTGCTGGCAGCCTGCCAGAAGTTGCATTAGAGCTGGGGAGAGCATGAGTCTCTCAAAACCCAGGCAGCAGGAGAGGAGATTTTCCCCTAACACCAAGTTGCTCCAGTAAAACATTTAGTATTTCATTTTCTAAATTTGGATCCTTGGCTTTGGAAACGAGGGAAGGCTTTTATTGTGGTGTCCTTCCCCCACAGGAGGATACAGGTGGACTGTGGGAGTTCAGAGGAGCAGGAGTTGCCTCCAGTCAGCAGGAACCCTTGCCCTGTGCCAAAGGTTTCTCATCACATGCCTGAGCTCCCTGCACAGAAAATCGTCTATGAGGAAGTTACGTGATTTAGTCTGTCTGCTCCCGAACTGGATAGGGCAGAGCAAAGCCCCATGGCAGGAAGCCCTGGGGCTCGTCCAGGCACACCCCTGATTATTCTCTGCTTTGGTAGGAGTATAAACACCAGCATCATGTGCAAAACATGCCCCATGTAGGATGGGCGGGTGACTCAGTGGGGATAAAAACGTCCTGCAAACGAGGCCCAGTTTAGCAACTTCAACTAACTTTGGTAACAGGCTGAGGACACGGTACTTCACCTCTGTCAGCTCAGAGTAACAAGCAGGCAACTCTGTGCTTGGCTGCTGCAGTGAGAAGAAGGGAAAGCATTGTGTCAGAGCCCTGGGATGCAGCCAGAACTCTGGGCATGAGAAAACTTTGGCACCTGCTTCCACGGCTAAAGCAGAGATAAGGACACTGCTTTGGCCAGCAAGGTGAGAGCAAAAGGCAGCACTAACCCAGATGGGGTGGCAGATCCCAACGGTGTGGCCCCCATAAGCCAACAGCCCTTCCTCCCTCAGCCTTTTCCTGCCCCACAGGCTTGGCAAGAGCATTTACCTTGGATGGAGATGAGTACTTGAAGGAGACTGGATTTACTGGTCCACCTTTCTGTCCCCTGAAATGCATATACAAATATGTTAAAGGGCTAAAGCACCATCAGTTTGCTCAGTGACTATTATCAGATGAAGTGAGGCCCCAGCTACTCTGCATTCCTGTTGCTGACATCCTGTGGCTCACGGCAGCAACAAGGAACTGACTCCACAAGCACGTGATGTGCTGGTGTCCCATCTCAACAAGACATCTCTCCGTTATTTTTTTACCAGCACCACACCCCCTCAGGTCAGTTCTATCTGGAACTATGTAACCTTACACACCAGCCATCAGTTCCAACCCCTCCCCAGCTGCCCTGTCCTGCTCAGAACGCATTTCCCTGGCTCTGCTTATTCCAAGTTTCCAGTTGGACTTTGTACCACGCTACATGATTTGCCCACAGTGTGGAAGACAGAGCCCTAACCCACAGGCACACTCCATGCTGGTGTTGGCATCTCTGCTATGACTGGTCTGACCACAGACTTCTCATTGAAGAGAGACAGTTGAGCCAAGTACAGACCCAGAAAAAGCCAAATTACACCAATTATCTGCTCCAGACACCTAAACCAAAGCCCAAACCCCAGCTCAAGCACCACTCAAGAAGAGAAGTCACCCAGGAATGGTAGGAAGCGACTCGTTCCAAAAGCAGCCCAGCACAACCCCTGCTCCCCAGGAACACGTGGATGGTGGCATTACCTTGCCTATCCAGGTCCCCAGGAGGCTGACACACACTTTGCCATTGTCGTACAGGTTGGGATTCAGTCTCCCACTGCACTGGGAGAGGTAGCGGAAGAGAGGCGGCACAGCAGGGTAGATGTTGGGGAGCTGGATGTCGAAGAGGAAGAGGCCATCTTCATAGGGTGTGCGTGTGGGCCCTTTGATAAGTGCTGAGAAGAGATCCTGTGGGGAGAGGCAGGAGGTCAGGCACTGGGAAACACCCTCTTACCCTGGCAGAGCTGTATTTACACAGAAGGAGAGTGGGGATGTGATTGACTCAGCCCTTTCAAGTGTCAGCTCAAGCAACACATCTCAGGGCACCTTCCCCCACCAGAAGCTGCACCCTGAGAGCAAAGTGAAACAGGGCTTTGAGGAGGGCAAAACCCCCAAATTTACTCCCTACTACAGTCTTCCCACTCAGCACCCAGAACAGGCTTCCCTGCAATCAGCAGCTCCTTTTTTGCCACCCTGACTCAGGGAATGCAAAAGCAGCCATTTTGGGTAATTACAGCCCTGTTTCACATGCTGCACACATTCCTGCAGCTCTAATGCAAAGGATTAAGGCTAAGCAGGGAATTCCAAAGACAGGGATCTGGATGCTGAGCCCAGCACTACCACAGAGGAATCTGAGAGCAGGCACTTGCCATTCGATCCTCGAAGGTTTTCACCATGATGCCATCAGGCAGGGAGGTGGCCAGCAGAGCCATCTCTTTCCTCACGGTGCTGAAGAACTTCTTGGCTTCTGGGGGCTGGAACTCCATTTTCTTGAAGGCATGGGAATCTGTGGGACAAGGAAGACAGAGAATTACAGCCTGCCTTTGGAAACTGCCACAGGTTCCTCATGAAGGCAAATCTACCCATGTGTAATATGCATCATGTGGAAGAGTCAACTTGCTTTGGTGCTGAGCCAGGAGGCAGGAGAGATTATTTCCCACGCAGTACAGCAACCACAACCTGCAGCTCCTGTTCTCACTGTCCCACACAACACTGTCCCCTGTGGCCCAGCCAGGAGCCTTGTCCCACAGCTGGGACAATCCCACAGAGCAATGGCTCTTTCTCTGCCAAACCTAAGCACAGCTCCCCACTTTCCCTTGCCCACACCTGCAGCTTCCCAACAGTCTGGCCACCTCTCTCCCATATCTGGCTCGTGAGCACCTTGGGCTCCACTGTCACCAATGTTCCACACAGCCAGATGCTCTTCTTTATTTCTGGCCACTAACATTGGTGCCAGTGAGTAAGGACACTCACTCACCAAGGACACCCAGCACAAGAACACCAACTGTTTTTTGCTCTGCTTCTCAACAAAATGAGCCCTGAAAAAAAGCCTGAACAAACCCTACAACTTGCAATAAAACGTCTGCAGTGGAAAGCAACTGATGTTGCAGCCCTTCCACGTTAGTCACCACCCTGGGAAAGAAGGAAGCATGCTTCAGAGGCTTGAGAAGGTGCAAGAGTGCTGAGAGATGCTATCTAAAAGCCATGCTTAGGTCCCAGAACACACTGTGCTATAGAAATTCGCTTAATTTCCCCTTTCCAGTTAATGGGCTATGAAAAGGACTAAGAAGAAGAGAGGATACAGAATCCCAAAAGCTTTGAGGCAAAAGTTTTGGATAAAGAAACGCTGCAGGACAGTAGTGAAGGACTGAGTATCCCACACTCACCTGGAGCATACTCCAACACAGAGAACACTTCTCCCTTGGCACTGGTGAAGGTGACTCCAGGCTTCCCTCCACTCTGCTGGCAGAGCACTGGTGTCTCACTGGGCCACTCTGACCTCACTGGTGTCTGTGCCTCTGCTTTTTCTTCCTTCTTTTCTGTCTCTACCATGGCTTCCATCTTTTCCTCCTCAGCAATAGCCACATTATCCAAGGTCTTCTTTAGATTTTCCTGCAGCTTTTTAATATCATCCAAGAACTTCTTCTCCCGAGTGGGTTTTTCCAGTTCCACAGTTGGGGAGGTGGGAGAGCCAGTCAGCAGCTGCTCCACAGTCATATTTTTCAGGCTTTCCAAGATCTTGATGGCCTCCTTTAGTTCCCGGAAGCTCTTTGGGGCTCCATCCTTGCCAGCTTTCTCTGTAGCAAGATCTGCAACTGCCATAGCCACAGCTCCCTGGACTTGTTCTTCTACTTTTTTCACCTCCTCTGCTGCTGGTTCCTCAGGCTCAAAGTCCTCAATTTTTGGATGGTCATCATCCATGAGGCCATTATCTGTCTCCCAGCTGTCACTTTCATCCTCCCACTCTGAGGATGCCCCGCTGGTGCTGCCGTCAACAGAATCATAATCTGACTCCTCAATTTCTGATTCAATATTGTACAAGTGCTAAAGGAGAGCAGAGTTACATGAGACTTAGGCTGAAGCACAGTTTCAGTTGTTTTTAAAAGTAAGTCATGAAAAAGGAGTTTCCATTTGGAATTGGTTGGCCTGTTTAAACCCATTCCACCCATACTGGCACAGATTATGAAACCACACAGCCTCATCCTCCACTTTTCTAACTATGGTATTGGGGGTAAAACCAGGGCAAGTTCTAGATGGGCTGCAGTTCTCCTAGGTATCTGGGACCCAGCCCTGGAGAGCAGGCAGGTGTCCCACAGCTACCTGGATACCCCAGGTTTCAGAACACAGAGCTCAGAAGGTATTTGGTACCATGTGAGAAGTTGGTATTTCTGGTCCTGCTTCTGCACCAGGAACTGTGTTGGCACAAAGCTCTGGTTTGGCTGCCTCCCCACTCTGTCCTTCCACAGAAACAATGCTGGAACCAGGAACACATTCCCATAGCAGCTCTCCTCTCCTGGGGCACACAGTACTTTCCAACAGAGCCTTGCTAGGCTGCTTTAGCTGTTATATGTGGCTACTGCTTAAAATTCAGCTAGGACAATGGAGCCTCACCCAAGTTGCTGAATAAGCTCTTACATAAAATGTTCTCTTCCCTCTCACTACTGGAAGCTGAACACATCCCCACTCCATCCAACCTCACCTCCTACAACTTGCTTTTGCACATGTTATGTCTCAGGAGGTCTCTGCAGAGGTTTACAGACCTCTTCCAGCTTTAAGCACCAACACAGGGTAGCAAGAATACCTTTATAAGGCTGTGTTTGCAGTTACAGGAGGGGAGCATTTTATCCACATGCTTCTGACAGCTGAGTGACAGCCCAAGAATCCTTTTAATCTTGTAAGATATGATCCCAGAGGCTAAAGCATAGGAACCCTCAGTCATCTTGTCAAAGCCTTGAACTGAACCAGCTACTGTTGAGGCAGTCCTGTGCCACCCGGAGACAGGCAGCCAGCAGAGGTTAGCTGGGTTCAACACAAGTGACTGCAGGCAGGAAAAGCCATCAAAACTCACTGCCCTTAAAGCTAATCCAAATCTGAGTTGGAAAGTTAATTAGCCTGTTATGCCATCTTTATTTTTAGAGCTGTGAAAAAGCACCCAGACAGCTCGTCTCTGGGCACACGGTCAGGCATTGATAAATCATGGTTTTACCAACTGATAATTCATGCTCCTGACATTTCCCTAACTCCCATAATTACGCAGAGGAGCAGAATCGAAGGGACTGGCGTGACACAGCAGGAGCTGCTGCAGAGCCCCGGCACTGCAGTGTGAGAACAGCCCTTTGTGGGGCACGCATCAGACCTCTGATTGTGCCTGTGATCCGAGCACATGTGACAGGGGGGAAGGGAGACAGCAGCCTGCTTTGTACGCCCCAGTCCCCTGCCATAGTGCAGGCATTGACTATTCTACTGTAATTAATGCAGAGCTGCTTGGTTTAAAAAGGAATCTTACTCAAGTACTTTGTACTTGCTAAGGCATCTCTGCAGTGGGGGCAGTGGCTGCTCTGCCAGTGACAGAATGGGACTCTACAGATGTAGGTTGTCTTGTATCTTTAGCTGTCTGCCTTCATTCCAGGCAACAAGGAGAGAAGACATGGGATGAAATTGTATGGGGAGTAGCAAGTATGAGTACAAGACAGTACAACAAAAGCCTTAAAAGAACTCCAGACAAATCAGTGGGGTGCAGTGGATTAGCAGTGTGGCTGTATCTGTATTTTTCAGCTTGCACTCAACCCTTTCCCTACCTGCCCTGGGATAGGATTTGAGTGTGATCCCTAGGTTAGCTAAGGTGACAATTTGTGGCTCTGGCCCAGCTCCTGGAGGAGTTTCTTTAGCTGAAAACTCCACTATAGTCTCTCACAAGAGAGACAGAACATGTAATCGTCTTTTGTCAGTTCCCTGGTTGGGCAATGCACTAACCCAGGCTCCAGCCAGAACCAATGATCCCTGAGCTCTGCAAAGCACCAGGTGCTGGAGGCCAGGAGCAGCGCTGTGGGCAAAGCTGGGAGCAGGCAGTGAACTTGTGAAGGCAAGAAGAGCCTGTCCAGGCTTTCCTACTCACTAGGTTAGAGAGCAGTTAGGACCAACTAGTTGCCCAGATCTCCTGACAAAAAGATTTTCCTGGGCTAACAGAATTGGGAAGCCAACCTATCATGTGGGACTGCACCAATCGACAGAGCAAGAGTCCCTTACCCAGTGAATCTTTCCACACATAGCATTTAAATCCAAATCTTGTCACTCAGCTAAGAATTACAGGGATACTGGGAGCTGGAACAGGACCTCACCTGAGGCAGAATGATAGTCTTGGAATTGTCAGCCCACACCACTTCCACCTTACTGCTGACATCTACACGAGCCACCTGTCCAACTGAAGGCTGTGGAGACAAGAGTGGTTTGTCAGTCCCTTTTCTTCCCCAGGCATTTCAGTGCAGAGCAGGAAGGATTTGAGAAACACATTCCCCAGCTGGAGAACCACCTAGAGCAACACCTGCATCCTACGTACAGAAACCACACAACTCTGCCATGGAGGTGGGGAGAACTCCTCTCCACAAGGAGCAGGGGAGCTGGTCTGGCCCTGAGATCCTGTCTTTGACAGGACCAGTGGCCTTTCAGTGGCAGCAAGGGACAGGTCCTCCATGGAATGGGGGTGCCCTCTAGTGGGGTGCCTTCAGCCCCCCTCACCCAACACCCAGCACCAGGGGCTCCACAGAGAGCACAGGCATGAACGAACAAGCCACAGTTGTGCAGGGTGTGCAGGCAAGGAGCACCTTGCCCTGCAGCAGGTTATTTAGGTCAGCTGAGCAGGCTGGGATGTGTTTCATGCTGTAAGAGCCACACTAAATCTTTTAACACTTTTTTAGGGCAGCAGGCTCAAAAGCTGGAGGTCTCTCCAGGGGTGTTTCTGCTACATATAAATCGTTCCTTCTTCCCCCAAGAAGATCCATCAGCTCAACAAAATTAACATGAACATAGCTCAGTCATCGTAGCTGAACCCCAGTCTTCTGTTGCTACGTGAAACCAGTTTCATGACAAATCCTTCACGGCTGCTCAGGAGCTCACAGGATATCCTTTTATTAGAAGTTACTCTGAAATCCTAAGCAAGAGTTTTATGAAAAGCCCTCAGGCATATGTTCAGCTCTTGTCTCAGCTTCATTCTTACTCTGCTGCAGACTGTCATTAAGGTCAAAGGATTTCAAGGTTACATCTCCACCAGACAGAGATCTGATGTGTTACTCACGACAGCAGGGGACATCAACATAAAATCATTTGGAAGCTAGGGAGTTTAGGATGCCCGTGTGGGGCCTGAAGCCTTCCTATCAGCTTTTCCCAGTGTCTCCAGCAATACCTGGTGACAATGTGGTCACAGCACGGTGCCCAGCACCTACCTCGTCCTCCTTGGCCGCGGCTCCGTCGGAGTTGCCGATGCGGATGACGATGTCGGTGGTGCGGAAGCGAAAGTCCGGGTGATCGGCGATGTCGTACACACTCACATCCTCCTCCTCCCCAATCAGCTGCACCAAGACAGTGCAACACATCAGCCCCAGGAGGCTGCACTGACCCCCAGAACACACCTTCAGCACTCCAAGGCACTTTGTGTTTTATTTCGTCCCTTTTTAGCTGCTCTGACAGCCTGCAAGGGGTTGCTGCTGTCCCTCTTTGTCACCTCATCCAGCAGCATGTGGATCAAGGCACAACAATGAAAGGAAGCAGACACTCTGTCTCATCTGCTCACCCTCACTTTCACTTCAGGATCCATGTCAGCACAACAAGGAGATGTGCAACCAGAGTTTATTCCCTTCTGAACACCCAGATTTCTCAAAGCAGTTCACTGGGGCCCAAAGGGCGAGAGTTTACGTTTGAAATTATCCAAGGCAACAGGAAGTATCTGACAAAAAACTTGTCATTTAATGGGAAACATCTTTCCTTTGATTTCTCTTGGAGAAAGAGAGCTAGGAACACACAAATTAAGAGAATAAATGGAGCACAACCCTAGGCCAGACTCATGTTCTGTTTCTGCATGTGAAGGGCCCTGTTCAGTTATGACAATGTGGTCTGGCAGGCTAAAACAAAGCAGTGTCAAGGCCCCCCTCTCATCTCCAACTAGACTGCAGTCTATCAAGACTCTGGAAAATACAGCATTCCTACATATCCCAAGAAAAAGGCATTAGGGTAACTATGGGTAATAGTACCTGGTAGAGGCAAGCACAACAATGTGCAATAGATTGATTCTCTTTCTATGAACCATGCAAAGACGTGGGGAGGAAAAATTCTTGTAGTGAACTCAAGAAATCAATTGTCTGTGACAACCTTAGCAAAAATCTTCATTCATACCAGAACCTGATGATACCATAGGATGTAAATTATCTGTCTGGTCTTTGCTACCTCACAGGCATCTACAAATATGAAGTGACATCACCTCTAGCTAAGCCTCCCAGGCCCATAAGCACTGGTCCCTTCCTCAAGGACACACAATCAATGCAGAGCTGATTTCCAGGCTTATCTATGTTTATCTGTGATGCCTGTGTTATTTCGTGGCTGTTTTCTTTTAGTTGGTTGCAGCAGCCACTGGCTCCTGCACTTACCTCCACATCATCTCCACTGGGTTTCAGCTTGAACCACTTCACCACACAGGTACGGCCGATGTGGTCCCCAGACTGCACCACTCCATACAACCCAGGATCCTGGGAGCTCTGAGCTTTTGGTCACAATGGTAGGGAAGAAAACAGACAAATCAGGCAAAGGAGCACAGACTTTGCTCAGTGACTGAGACTGTCAGCTCCTGGGCTCTCATGGCTGAAGCCTTCCACTTGTGAATGGCATGAGGAAAAACACTTCTTCCTACACAGTGAAAATTGTTGCCAAACTAGAATGGTAGAGCTGGAGCTGATGGGTAACTTTAGTTTCTACAGACTAAGTGTAACTCAGAAGACCAGTCAGACTATTACTCATCAGAAATGGCTACATAAAACAGCCTCTTATTTATGCATATTTCCTGCTTTCCCAGTCTGAATGTCCTCCAGTCCCCACTGCTGAGGGTCTACCCTTGCTAGAAAAGGAGCTGAGAGCCAGATGGTGCCATCAATATTTAACATCCAAAAGCTGTAAGTCTCCTTGAACTTGTCCTGTGGCCCTCACTAGCATCACCAATTGGTTTGGTGAAGAAAAGGGATTCAAGATGCCTCTGGATCCCAAAACTCTCCATGAAAAAAAAGTGACGGTCATGATAGATCAGCCATACAGAGAAAACAGCCTGAGGTAAGCTGTTTGTTTCTCCTCTCATTCTGGGACAGAGCTCAGAGCTGCTGACCCTTTCACGGTGGGCAATCCCTGCTCTGCAGAAATACTGAAAATCCTAGTTTGGCTCCTTAGTATTTATTCTTTCCACATCCTTCCTGTTATCATAGTTCAGCTTTGGTATGTAAATAATAGTTCTCTGCTGCCATTCCCACCAAGTTAGCTGAATCACTGCTGTTCCTGTCAGGTGCCCACCTCAAGCGAGCACTAACAGCTACAGAGCAAATTAGGGGATCCAAACTGAACAACATTTTGCAATTAAGAGCATTGTTCTGACACCCAATACCTCTTTTGTCCACCACAAAATCGCCGGGGCAGAACTCGTTGTTGTCCAGATGATGCACAGGGATCAGCTCATTGGAGCGGATGTTTGTCTCCACGGTGCCATCCTGCCACATCACATCAGCTGAAGTCATCGTGGTCACCACTTCCACAGCAACCCTGGCAGCACAGAAAGGCAATGAGTTACTAAAGGGAACATCAGAGATCAAGATGGACCTCAGTAACACACAGCTACGTGGATCAGCAGGCTGGGAAGCAAGTCAGGAAAGCCCACGTAGAGCCCATGGATGCAGCTACACAGAGGCTTTGTTTTGATGGGTTCTCAACCCCTGCAGGTGTTACATTGCCCAAGGAGGACTGACTTTCTAGGGAGCTCCTGCTGAGTTCATTTTTATTCCTATGGAGGCAAATTAACATCTCCTAGAACCCCCTTTCTGCCCCTGACAGGAGCTTCAAATAGTTTGAAACTTGAGATCTTCTCCACTGGAGCACCTTCCAGCCTGACAGCTCTGAGGAGACTTTGAAACTAGAAGAACACACAACTGGAAAGATAAATCATCACAGCCCTTCCAGAGAGAAAAATACAAAAAGAAAAGAGGCAACACAATTGAATGTGGGTAAAGCAATAGGATTTTGTTTAAAAGAGAAGAATGTCCTTCTGAGCTGTTCAAACACATGCATGTCTCTGCAGCTCAGAAATTAAATCCAAACATGCCACAATGGACCATATGCTGGCTCTCTGCTGTGAGGCTTGACAGGGATGCCTGAGGAGGCAAAGTTCTTGGGACAGGAGGGGCAGTCTAGCTGGACACTCTTTTAATGAGCCCTCCACTAATTTCATCTCTCCTATGGCACAGAACAAACCAAATCCCACACTGGCTTTAAATCTTCCCTTTACTTTGCTGGCCAGGCCTTCCAGAATAACACAAGTGCTGGATTTATGTTGGTTTCAAAACCAAATCAGAAAGAAGATACAATAGGCAAATACAGCTGTTTGCCACCAGCCTGTTTTTGCAGACGTCAGAGAAATATTTTTAAGTGGAAACAAGTTTTTAGTAGGGCCAGCACTCAATAGCAAGAAATTAACAGAGGGTCTGTAACAAGCCAAGTGTCTGTGTGATATGCAACAAAATGGTTTCTGCTGCACACAGGACATGTGCAGCTGAGGATGGGAGTGGAAAGGCTGTGCAAGGGAAATGAGGCACTCTTGTCTGCAGCAGAGGCTTCAATCAAAAATCAAGACTTAATGTTAATAAAAATTCCTGTATTCCCTCACTAAAAGATATCCAGAGGTGTATGTGCTGCACAGAGAGTTGCAGCAGGTCACTCACTGATGGCAAAGCCACATGCTGAGCTGGCCCCTGCAGTCAGACTGCCCAGGAACTGACACATCACATGTGGTGACTAAGTGCAGGCAGCCCAAGCACTTGGCATTTCTGAGCAATGCCTGGCAGAACATCCCTGATGGCCTCAGCACCCCAAAGGAATATCCAACAGCACTGGCCCCTCACACTGAGCTGTGCCCAGCTGCCACATGTACCCTTCACAGCATCAGCTGGGGGCTCTCAGTCTGTGCTGAAAAAGCCTCCATCTCCTACTCTGTGTTGTGGTTGTCTCTGCTTCTCCTTGTATAGAGCTGCCCTGATCCAGCACTGGAATTTCTTGGGGCTGCCACAGGGATATCTCCCCACTGTCTATATGGTACAAAGAGCCACCAGGTGCCCTAGCTAAGGTTTTGCTCTCCTTAGCAAAACCTTCAGTAAAACAGAGACACTCAGTGGGGGAGTGAGACATGAAAAGTGAACTGAGAATCTGTTCCCAGGAACTCTATCACACACTCCCATTTTTTCTCACACTTGGATACTGCTCTGCTGGGCTTTGTGACCTTCAAACCTCAATTCTCCAGAACTCACAAGGAGTACAAGAACCACTCACAAGCAAGGCTAAATACCTACAAAAAATGCAAATGAAGTTCACGACACTCTCAAACTACTGGATCTCCCGAATAATCTCTGATAATGTCACTTTCCTGGGAGAATTCTCACATGTGCTCCTGTACCTGTTGATGCAGAATCTGTACACAACTAAGCAACCCAGGGAGGCCAGCAGAAGGCAGACCACTTGTCAGATGTCCTTGAATCCCATGAAAACAACTTAAACATTCCTAAGTTAAAGGCAAAAGCTGTCAAGATCCAGTTTTATCTAGAAACGGGCAGATACATGCAGTGCTTCCTCCCTCAAGCTACTGAAAGAAATTCTTCCAAGGCCCTCAAGGAGTGAGTTCAATTCATTCATTAAAAAATTCTAATATTAAGAAGTATACTGCCGGCAAAATTTGCAGATCTCAGCAGAGCAGGGTGAGGATAACAGAGACCACAGCAGCATTACCACCTGCCAGCTCAGAGCTCTGTGCTGCTCTGGAAACAGCTCTCTAGGATAAGCTGTCCATTCCTAGCATGGTCTGTCCTCAGCCTCTCTGCAGAAGCTGCCAATAAGGTAACCAATTAGTGTCATGTTTAAGCTGTGTGATCTTTATTCACCTCTTTCCCTGCACACAGAGTCTAGCACAGCATAGATATGCTGTCAATGCCCGAGGCACAGCTGAAATGGAATAGCATCAGTGTCAGGTCACATGGCCCCAGTTTCATCAGAAGCTGGACTGAGACCAAGCTGATTCCACACAGGCCACTGCACAGTCATCACAGGGTAACTGCTGTCAGTTACTACCAAACTGTGCCCAAACTCCCCAGCACCCTGCACCTTGACTTCAGGTGGTGCTTCACAGCTGAGCACTTGGGTAAGGGAGATTTTGGCAATTACACGTGGGTGTGGAAATCCAGCTCACCTGTCTCCTGGTTTAAACTCTCGTGAAACCTTGGTCTTCTTCTTCTTGTGCTTCCGCTTCAAGTTTTTGATGGAAAGAGGGATGCTCTTCTTGCGGCAGGTGCCACTGCCACTCTGGGACGAGGCAGTGGAGCTAGCAGAAGAGGTGACAGAACTGGTGTCATCAGTGTCATCAGCTGCCTCATCGTCAGCATCCTGCTCCATGGACTGCAGCCGGTAGTCAGGCAGCCCTTCATCCTTCAGGAGAAAGGGAGGCTGCTGCTGCCGCGCTGCTGCTCCACTTTTCTCCTTCCCTGCTTCTTCAGGCTGCTCCTCCTTTCTCTCCCCAGGACTTGGTGCACTGTTGGAAGAGTCATCCAGCTCACACTTGGATTCAGGCTTAAGCTCTTCTGATTTTTGGTCAGCAGCTGCAGCAGACTCTTTGTCAGGGGCTTCACTGGTGCCCTGAGACTCCGGGGAGCACGACATGATCTTCACGATCTGCTTCTTCAGCAGCCGTCTCACCTGGAGAGAGCAGACGTGGGTCAGACCTGTGCCTGGACACTCAGCAGGCTGCCAGCCAGCCTAAGGAATGCTCAGCTTTGTGCAGGGAAAAACAGTACCCATGGGGCTCTGCAAATTTCACACCTGCACCAGACTGCTCTGCAAACCAGCATCTCACAGTGCTCTGCTCAGGAGCAGCACTGCACTAGCACAAATACAGTGAGCTTTGCTCCTTCAGCTTATTTTAAGCATGTTTTGAACTTTTTTGTTATGGAAGGTCACAAGAAGCTGCACAAGTTAATCCATGTAACAGGCACAGACAGAAAGGTCACCATCTACACACTGATGACATCCTGTTGTTCTAGGAAAACCAGGGCTCTACAACCAGTAGGTACAGATCATAGCATGACTAACTTGGCTTAGGAAGCATAAACAACTTCCTTGTTGCACTGTAGCAAGGATTTAACTGAACCTTTCATCTCCATGAGAATTCTAAGGAAAACAACGTGTTTTTAAGTCCCAGCTGTCAGAGCCCACTTGACCCCTGCAATGTGACACTTCTGCATTGAGGCTGTGTTCATGCTCTCTCAAGGTGTAGCTGCATGCTTCACCCAGAGCAGTCAGACCTCTCTACAAGGTGACTTCCCTGCTGGCAACAACAAGTCACTACTCTTCACAACCATTTCAGGAGTCACATTTCAGACCACATGACTACCAGGAAGATCTCTGCTTTAAAAGCCACAGTGACCACAAATGCCTAGAGAAGTCAAGGTCTTCCTCAACCCCTCAACTCACCTTTTTGGCAACTGATCCTTCACCCAGGACACAGTTCCTCTCTGGACATTCACAGGTGATTTTTGCAGGTTCCACTTTGTCTGGGAACACGTAGAGGCACCTTTCCCCAAGCTGCCTTTGGGCATGGTCAAAGCACCCCAGACGCTTTACCCTGGCAGAACAGGAGAGCCATGAGCACAGAACAGTAACAGAACCCAGCAGTGCCCAGGGCCTTCACAAGGCTGGCATGGCCTCACACCAACAGTGCTGCTTCAGGGGTGGCAGAGCACCACACCAAATAATTTCCAGGCACACAGTTCTAAAGGAGTAGTGGGAATCTCACCAGGGACTGGGTGGGGACACAAAGGGTTTGGGTGGGACACAAGTCACTCCTCTCCCTGTAGCTCCTCCCTTCCCCTCAGAGAGAGCTGCCAAGAGACATTTGGGTTTTTTTACTAATTTGAGAGCTGTTCCCCTCCAGCACATGAGCTCCAGGTAGGACCCAAGCTGACAGTGCTGCTGCTCATCTGACTTTGTCTTTTGAGCTTTCCCAGCCCATTCCGGCAGCTGCAGCCTGCAGAGGGCACCAGTTACTGCCTCAGCACCAGCCCGGGCTGCAGCCGCACCCCTGAGCCCCACCCCAGCCACACACGGAGCTGCAGCCGGCTCCAGGCAGCAGCCAAAGGACAAGAGAAGAAAGAAGCTGCTGCCAGAGCACTTCGTGCACCTGTCACCTGGAGAGAACTTGGCATTAGCGGGATGCTTGCCCTCGTGCTGGTAACTCAAGTGTCTGCTAAACTAATTTGGAAGCTGTTCTCTCGTATTTTTGAAGCTCTGGGATATACAGGCGTGCAACATGGAAAAAAAACCAAAACAGCATTGGAAAACAGCTGGAAATAGCAGCATTGTGTCTCTTCACTCGGTAGTCCTGGCACCCACAGTCTGCAGGGCCTGAGTGCTGGGAGTTAAAAGGGGTTTTCAAGGGATCTCACCTGGACAGCTTCTCCTGGCTGATTATCGAGGGAGGAGGGCTCACACTGTCAGTACCTCCAGGACAGAAGCTTTTAGTGATCCAAGTAACCTTTAGTTCTACCACCTGTACCTACAACGTAGTGATAGCAAAGGCAATTTAACATTTCAGAGACTTTCCCAGGCCAATGTCTCAGATCTGAAAGTGTACACATAGGAGAGTGGCAAATCTGCTTTTATCATTTAATGTGGGCAAGTGCAGTTTCACCACATTCAGAACAATCACAGTTCCCCCATAGCCTGATCTCTGACAACAAAGATTCTACAGCTATTAACTCCAAGGAAAGAAAAGTGGCTTGGGAAGGAAGATATGATACATATAAATTAGCAGTCCAATGTCACAAAGAGATATCCTAATGGACTTGGAGCTGCTCCTTTAAGCAAAGAGTCAGCAATATTTCTCCCTTTCTGAACAGCATGCAACATTAAGTTTCAATAGATGTGCTCCTACTGCCCTAACGATCAATAGCACTGCCCTCTGAGCGTGCTGACACGTCATCACTTTACAGGGGGCCACCAGGAACCCTTGCTAGGATGCTCAAAAGTCCTGCAAGTCCCCAATGAGGAATTTGTCACCTCAGAACACCACAGACACAGCACATTTGCTCTTGGGAGGTTACCATGGCAAGCTGACTCTGCTCCAAGCAGTCAGCCAGGGACCATGCAAACAGAAGGTGGCCATGTGTCAGTTCTTACCTCTTCCACCACCACTCTGAACTTGCTCTTTGTGCTCAGAACAGGCTTCACACCCGAGAGCCACTGTACACTGGAGAACACTTTAGATGGCCCAATGAGGACTTGTCCAGGATAAAAGCCATATGAATCATCAAAGAAGAGACCCTGTGGGAGAAATGAAGGGGAGAAAGTCCCATAAAGGACTCTAAGGTTTAATATTCCAGCACTTTCCTTCCATCTTTTGTGATCAGTAAAATTAACTATAAAGGTAAAGTCTGCAAGATGCCCATCTCCTGAAGGCAACCCAACAGTTCCTATAGCAACCTGCTCTGTCACACATCCAAACAGGACCAGGACTTGGTGCAGGAGAAGCAAAGGTACTTGCAAGAAACAAAAGATGCATAGTTCCACACAGAGGCTCTCTCAGTAACAAGGTAGCCAAGGTCAGCCAGGCAAGGACACTTCTCTCTTTTCCATGCTCTAATTCAAGCACCTACATCTTTCAGAGGCAGAGGATGTGTGCCTTCACTCCTTTGCTTGTCAAATTAAGTGTGTAAGTATTATTCCTGTCTCAGGTGGATTAGTTAATATGACAGTTCTTTGAAAACAAAAACAGGACAGTAAACACAACAATTGCTTTCCTAGAGTTCCTTCCCACTGATAGTGAGATTCAGAGTGTGGGGGCGGACAGAGCAGTTTAGGGTAGATAAAATACTGAGCACAAAACTGCATCATGTGTTGTAATTTGTCAGAAGGGATAAGAGCAGTGTGACAAGATCTAAGTCAGTTAAGCATCTAACACACAGCAATTCTGAGCACAGGATCAAGAGTAACACTGGAGACAGCCTGTGATTCAGCCCAAACTGAGACTCCCCAGAGGACTGTGTACACTTTAAAGGCAGCCTGACTCAAAACAAGCCATCTCAAAATTGGGTAACCAGAAGCTGAATGTTGCCACAACATCCATTTAGTGAGCAGAAAACACACAACACAACCCAAAATAGCAGAGACTGAAGTACTGGAGAATATCGAGTGACAGACCATTCTTTTTCTGTACAGAACCAGAAAACCACAGCAGCACATCCTATTGAGCTGATATTCCATTTACTCTTCAACAAGCTGGCATCAAGTTTTAGCAGAAGTGCAGTTTTAGATCAAAGGGACCTTTGCCTTGAAGGCTGGGAAGGATAAGAGCTCAGTGCTTTGCTAGTTCCTAAGAATCACACGTCATCCTCTGTCATCTCCCAACACTGCTGCCAGGAGTGCAGCAAGGCCCTTTGGAAGAACAAGCAAGCTGTCATCAGCCTTTGAAGGTGAGAGAGGTTAGAGCCCATCACACAGCAAACTGTTCCACCCAAAAGCCAGCAAAACCTTTGCTGCCATGTGATTTGGAAAATGCCAGTATGGTTGTATCTCTCCATTCAAAAAACACCATGCACTGCAGTAACAAGAGACATTATTTTACATGACCTGAAAACCTGCTTCTAGCAGAACACCTGTTAAACGAAATACCTTTTTCCAGAAGAGGAACAGTTTTTAAAAGCAGTAAATGGGGTAAGAGCTTTTAAAGCAGGTGCAGATAGAAGGAGCAGTGAGTGAATTGCCTTGACACCAGCCATCTGACAGCGTGTTACACAAGTTGTTTACAAAGAAACCAGTTGGATGTATCACTTGTAATACCGCCTCAAACCCTGCTCAATACTAACATTACCTTTAAACTGTTACTGTAAATGATACATTCTTAGGATTAATAAATGCCTACGAATTTTGCCTTCTCCCTCCCTCCTGCACAAAAGGTTTCCAAGACAAAGTTGATCAAAAGGACTCTCAGGAGAACCAGCAGCTCACCGAGTCACTGACGTGGGGACAAACGTCATACAGCTTGGCTCCATCTTCTGTGCTCATGGAACACCTGGAAAGCAGACAGGAGACACATGGTCACATTTCCGGAGCCAGCACCCCAAAAGCAAACAGTGCCCAAGGAATTGACACTGCCTGAGCATGTCTGGCCATGCACCCAGCAGTGTATCACTGAGCTTTTATGGTCCAGAGAAAAACTGGTTACAGACAAGCTGTAAAAGCATTAAAGGTATCTAAAGATCCCATTCAACCAAGCTATGTAACAGGCTGGGTACTGGACAATATCTGTCTGCTGTAAAGGTCCCATTTGTTACTCATGCCATACTAGGACCTAAAGGCAATTTGAGCATATTTCCTTCAGTAATAGCTTCATTTCCAGAGTAAGTTATGGTGGCATTTCAAATGATTAATTAGGAAGAGGTTTTGCAAGCAGTATCTCCCTTTACACAGCTGTGCAGGAGCTGGTACAAGATTCCAAGCAAAGTTTTAAATTGCACCAGTAACTGCAGGCATTACAGATAGATAGATGTGTGCCTATTTTTCACTCCTAGTTTAATGTACACCTAAGAACCTTCCATCCCGGGTTAACTGCACAGAAACACAGTCAAACTCTCAGATGCATCCACCCATCATCTGCTACAGCTCCCACATTACTCACTTCTCTTAGACAGACTCGGAGCTGGCTGCAGGATTGGGGATTTGACTGTTGTGTTTTAAACATGAACATCAACACTCAATTTACAAGACAGATGGGTTATTCCCCAGCTGCCAGGCCCATACTCCTCTTGGGCCTCCACTGGTTCCTTCCTTCCCTTGCATCAAGAGTTTGTTGGATAGGACAGGTCTCAGTTACAGAGTAAATGTAGTGTATTCATAAGGGTTAGCACACAAGTCACTGTCTCAGATGTAAGAGGAATAGAATTCAGATCTTTCCCTTCTCTTTGCAGGAATTTCACCATGTATTTCTTTCAATATCTCTGGTTAAATCTTTCAAGACTTTGGACTGTTTTCATTTATAAAAAATTCAGTGAAAAAGCAAGCTGTTATATCTTTTGGCTGCTTTTTCATATTCGATAAAAACCATTAGCCTGCAAATTTCCACCATTTCAAAGGTAAGAATTCTCCCTGCAGCTCGCTGAAGTTATGCTCTCCCACTGAGAAATAGTCTGGAACAAACACCCATCTTAAACAGCTACTTTTGCAGACAAAAGCACAGTTTAAAGACCAATGTGCTTTAGCTCTGGAGCACTGATCTGCTGGGATTGAAAAAAATTGTCACCTTTCAGACTACAGCTTTTCCAGAGGGTTGGTCAATGAATCTCAATGTTGTCAGATAAAGATGTATTCTCTTGCTCTACGTCTGAAGATTATGCAAGCAGATAACTTATTGCTATGTAAATGAAGCCCAAACTGTTTCTAGTTCTCATAAAACAGATTAGGACTGTGAAAAGCAGGGAGGACAGTCTTCCATAGGAAGGAGAAAAGTACCTGGCTCCATTGGAGAGCTTGAGGATGACCTGGTTCTTCAAGTCATAGACCTTGCCCAGCCAGCAGTCATAGGCTATGTAGTCACCATACATGAAAGGCTGTGATGAAAACAGAAAACAAAACTTTATAAATAATTGTTGTAGCTGGAGCCAATTTTTATCACAAAGACTAATTTTTCATTCCAGAAGAGCCCATATCCTACAGTCTCCCCACAGGCTGTGACTTGGGGTGAGTGATGACATTCCTGCTCTTCACTCCCAAATTATCTTTATCTCAGAGGAGAAAGAATGATGAAATCCTACCCCACCTGGTCTCTGGAAATCACCTATCCACTCAAAGAAATAAAGAAAGATATTTGAGACTGTTCCAGCTTAACAGAAACATGCCTGACTCATCTCAACTTTTTTATAGCCTGTTTTAACAGCAGTACTGTTGCAGCTCTGGGCCACGGCCATGGGCTGCCCTGGTCAGGTTGCCACACCAGCTTTCCACACTCAGTGCAGGAATCCTCATACAATTTAATGTCAGTCTAGCCCTTCAAGACTATTTGGTCTCAGCAATATGATGAGAAACACAGAACAGATGGGGAGATGAGGAGATGCTGCATCATCTTCTGCTAGGGAGGTTGCTTGCAGCAAGTTTAAAATAAAACCAAACTGCAGATGCATCTTGCACAACATGGATGCTTCGTCTTCAAGAGAGACTTGAAGTACAGCAGCATCCCTCCACACCACTAGGCCCTGGCTCCAGTGTGGATTCTGGCTGTGTTCTCACCCAGATATGCTGCAGGTCTTTGCTGTTGACAGGGTAAAGGATGCAGTTGGTTCCCACCAGCTTCACAGCACACTCGATGTTGACGTCAATTACAGTTCCACACTGACTGTCCTGAAAACACAAAACGGAAAAAAGGTTTGTTACCTAGGGAAAATCCTAAATACAGATGTATGTGTTTTGTGTACATGTTAGAAGTTCAGAGACAAGTAAAATTTAAGATTAAATCCCCTCTTACCCTTCAGGTCCTTGCTGCATTTCACACAACACTGTGAGAGCTCAGAAGGTGAGATCACTATTACAGACCTGTAGTGTTTTCTTCCCAGTTACAATCTGAAATAGCTGCTAAAGCAGAGACTCCTGCACCTGGTCAAATAAGACCACACTATATCAGGTCATTAGTATTTACTTGCTTTAAAATCTGCCTGGCTCCCAGCTCTACAGGACCATCATGCAGCAAAGGCAGGGGTAGATCAACAACAAAACAAATTCTTTAAAGCTCTTGGGACTTTAACTCACATAATTTTTCAGAACACTATAAATGGCCTTTGTGTCATACTGAAAAAAAAAAAAAATCTGGCACCTGTGGTCAAAGGTCAAGGTTTGCACCCCGATAATTTACAGCTGGTCTAATTATAAGATGGCCTGTCATTATCTCCCTCACTTTTTAACAAAGTTTTAATCTTTTTGGTCCCCAAGAAAAGAAGGCATGCTGTCAGGAGCCTTCTGGGGGCAGCTTGGCAAGGAGCACACAATGTGCATGTTGCTCACGCATATGGTGGAGGCCTGCAAGGAAGGACTGCTAACCCAAACAGTGTCAAAGGCAGCAGCTGCCCTGACCTTCTGACAGCTGGGACAATCAATATTCTTACTTACTAAAGACCACAAATCCATTATCAAAGCTGACTGAGGGCCAGCATGACAAATGCCTTGGTATGAGCTGTCCTTTTCTCAAACATCAAGGTCTCTTCTCCAGCAGGACTCTAGCACAACACTCAAAGGGCTTATACCCTGCAAGAAGTGGATTTGTTTGCTCAGTTTTCTTCTTTCAACCACAAGAAATGTTTAGTCAAGGCTTTCACTCAGAGCCCTGGGCAGCCCTTGTGGGAGTTCAGGAGTTTGCTGGTGCTCAACTCATTCAGTTTGATCTTGAGGACTGGGCACTTGGAGCCAAGACAGTCCAGGGTAATTCCTGGACAGACTGCTCGACCCTTTTGGCTGGCTTGCTCTGCACCTGCCTGCTGCTAGTTCTGTGCTCACACCACACCTGCCCAGCGCCCTGCAGCCCTGAGGCTCCCAAGGCAATGGGATCAGCAGAGTGGGACCTGCCCCAGGCAGAGCTGTGCCAGCACACAGGAGGGCTGGGAGAGCCAGGCTGGCAGACCCCAAAGCAGCAGGGGCTCATTCCCTCCAGCTGCTCCACATATCACTCCTGTTCCTATCCAGAAGGACTGGGAAGCAAAGGGAGCCTTTCTCAGCTTCAGCTCCATCACAACAGACTGCAGCTAAGCTTGTTGCCTGCACAGGCTGCCAGGAAAGAGCCCAGCAGAGCTGTACCATCACTCTCACCTGAAAAGGGTTGGCCAGAACTACATGGGCTTCACAACAGCTGCTGCCAGCACGATTTGAGCCGTGGGATGAGTGAGGCCTGCTCAGAAGTGGCACCTGCTCAACAAACCCACAGCTTCTGCAGGCTGCAGCACAGCCACCTGCCCTGCTTTTCCTCCAGAGTAAGCTAAAACAAGCATACCCACACCATCCTCTGGCTGTGCTTTGCAGTTCAGGCTCTGTGTTTTAGACTGTTTGTTAGTCAGAACCAAAAAAAAACCCCAGAAACAAACTCCTTGCCCTACACTGAGCATTTCAGAATTAATTTTTCCTTTATCAGCAGCCAACATGACAGCAGCTCTGAGACACGATACAATCCAACACCTGTGATTTCAGTGGATCATACTGTATCCTGGTCTAAAACCCCTTTAAAGGATGGTGAAAGTATAGCAAGCAATAAAATCAGAACTGAAGTGACTGATGCTCCAGCACCCTTTGCCTATTCTCTAAGTGAGTTTCCCCATGGATAAAGTACCTGCACCACCCTAAAAGTGCCTCCCACCTAACACATCGGGTGCTATTTGTCATGGTCAAGAACAACAGGTTTAGCTCAGCTTGCTTCTCCTTCCAGTTATAAAATGTTTGAAGAAGTGCAGAGTCTTGTCTGTCATTAAGAAAGCAGAGATCAATGAGCTCGATCTGGGGTTGTGAGCAGCCCCAGGACCTACAGGGCTGTCAAATCACAGTTCTCCCTCACCTACCATTGAACCTTCCTTTACTATGAGTTTACTTATTTCCCTGTCACATGAAACATTAGCCTGTGACAGAGGATGCAGATTTGCAGGCTGAGGGGTTCTGCTGAATCACTCTGGGTTTATAGCAGTGATCAGCAGTGCAGTCCCAGCAAGAGACATTGCCAACTTGTCTCATCTTCCATGGCAGGTCCTCAGCTGGCACAGCTCAAACACACCCACCCTTTCATTAGCTGATGCCATTAGAGGAGGGGCCAAATGAAACAAGCTGACATTTCACAGTTTTGTTACAAAAATCAGTTTCCATCAATTCTAACAGAACTGGAAAAGGGAGGTGACTGAACTGAGTGAAGAGAGCTGATGGCTTCAAGCCCCACTCACTCCACAATTGAGTGCACTCCCTAGACCTTGTTCCTGCTTCTTCTGGTACCCTGACATCATGCACCACACTGGAGATACTGAATATTTAAGCAGTAAATGAATTCCTGCCCCATCAGACAAGGCTTTAAGGCCGACCAGCAAACTCCCATTCAAGAGAGCAGCAGCTCTGGAAACACAGCCTTCAATCCCATATCTTCTACCTCCCATCCTTCTACTTTTTCCCTTAGTACTCTCTTTTCTAATAAGAGGATCTTACACCACCTTTATTGCTTTGTTTAAAAGGGATAACATAGCCCAGCATGCTTTGAAGCAACAAAATCCAGGTGTCTGACAGATTACAGACCTACTTCCTACCTTTTCTCCAAATTAGCATATCACCTGGAAAAATTAACTCTGCCACTTTTCCTGCTTCTCTTCCAGCTGGATTAGACTTTCAGGCCCAACTGCATTCAGTGAAAATGATCTCATTTTATGCATTTCCCCCTGAAGCAGTCTTTTCCCACACACAGTGCTCAATGAGAAGCACATGGATTTGAGTCAGCTCTCCTCTCTTGAGGAACAGAGGATTTTGAGTCCTTCCCGCTCAAGGTTAAAAACAAGCCCTAAGAGAGTGTGTTGAATACAGAATAAGTTCCACATTCTCCATTTGCCAGGCCAACTGGTGCAGGGCAACCATCCCACATCCTGAATTTGGCAGGCTGACACTTGCAGGTTTTCTATTTTAAACGCTCCTGTAATTTTTGGAATATATCTGTTAGCAAGTGAAGGTTTTCTTTGGGAATAAAGGAGGTTTATTGTTGAATTTACCACTAACATTTAAAAACATTTGATGGTAAGGAAATATAAGTCATCCTCAGGTTTGTTATGCTTTTTAATAGAGAGAATAAATTATAAGTTATAATCTCACCATTCCATCAATTAAAAAAATGAAGTTACTGGCCACAAGGGTCAAGCAAATACCATTATTTAAACATGCAAACGGACAAAAATGAATGTGCAAGACAACTGCTGGGCATATATCTACCAAAATATGTGCAGCAAGCCAGGGGAGCCAATTTCTGCTCAAATGAGAATGGAAATTGCAAACAAAAGCAGCATATCCATGTTTGCCAAGAGGAGAACAACCTGCTGTCCCTGAAAGCTTAAAATGACTTTAAGAAGCACTGGATAACAAACAGTTGAGAGATAGGACTCAAAGCATCCCCCTTGAGTGAGAAGAATATACTGACAGCTCCAACTGTGCCAGGTGAAACACTGTCAACAGCTGATAATTCCAGTTTCTACCTGTTCATTGTTTCAGATGAGAACTCTTTCATAAAGCTGCAGTTTTAGAAAAAATATGTTGACTACAAATTTCCATTTCAAACAACCATTAAATTTCTTAAGGAAATACTTTGCTTCAGCAATTTTAAAATTTACATTCAAGCTTTTAGTTCCTTTTCTTTTTCTTTGTAATAATCTGTGGGAAAAGGGGGTGGGTTTACTTACATTAATTGACAAAAAAAAGGCTTTATTTAAAAATAACAAAAACCCAAACAAGCCAAGCAGGTCAGAGAATAGCCTTCTCTATCCCTGCACCAGGCTGCACACCATGTGGTACAACTGCAGCAGTTAGTGGCCAGCTGCTTCCTTCATCACAGCCTTGGTAGCCACATTGCTGGAAGCAAGTCAAGAGAAGATAGAGGCAAGCACATGGCAGGCCCATATGGCTCAGGGTTAGAGGTTAGCTCTGAGCCACAGCAAGAAACTGCCAACCTTGCTGAGCTCCTAAAGAAAGCACATCCCATCTGATCATTGATACTCAACTATCTCCCCAGTATTCCCTACACAAAACCCAAATCCACACATCCCTGATAGGCACGAGTGCCATACAACGAGAACAGAGTGGCTAGGACATAGAACAGCATCCAGAAAGAGCAAAGGGAATAATTATCAGTTGCTGTTTAAGAACCAGCTTGCTTTCTGTCAACCTAGCTGTGTTAGATATTCCAGCAGTGTTGGGTTGGCTGCATTTCTGGGAGAAGCTGGAAAAGATGCTGCTTACTGTAAATTGAGAGGTGTGTTTGAAAATATTGCCTCCAAATTCTCTACCAGAGCACACAAAGACAGAAAGGCAAGCAATTGAACTGGGATCAGCAGGTCCACAGTCCCCACATGTCAGAATGGATTAATGTATAACTTTAAGAATGGCAGGGTAGATAGGCTTCTTGTCTCCTTCCCTGACCATGAGCAGCACTGCTTGCTCAGGAGACCTTTGCAGATATGCAACTGTAGAGAGGCAGCCTTAGCAGAATTCCATTTTCACTGGATGCAGCTAAGTCTATCCAACACACTAAAAACAGAACGTGCTCAAAGCATTACTGTCCAGCTCCATTCAGGCAATTTGGCAAGTCCTAGAAATTTATGCAGCAGTATCACAATCAAAAAGGGACAAAAAAAAAAGCACTTACACTGGAGCTCATGTGTCTGACCACATCTCGAGGGACCACTGAGCGATCTTCAAGCTTCAGCTAAGGAGAAAGAAGAGAGATTGGCTTTAGTGATGACCCCAGATGACACTCAGTCAGAAATAACATGACAAATACAAATGCACAGCATCCCAACCCTCCAGACTGAGGAGGATTGCAGCAGAGGATGCTGAGGTACTTCCACACAGAGTTAATCCCCTTGGCACAGTTGGAAAACCCAGCTGACAGATCTGACATCAACAACCAGGGGATCCATCCATGACTGTGCTCTAAGTCAGCAGACACATCAAAAAGGGTGCAGACATTGACTCATTCATCCCCTCAAGTCTTCCTCTCCTCTTCCTCTGTCTGCACCACACATTTCCTACCCACATCCAGTCTATGCAGTAGAGAAGACAGAAGACACACGAAGCAGCACATCACACCACAGTTCTGTGCCTCTCCTGCACGCTTTTCACCCAAGATACTCCCAAATATCTGTGCAAAGTCTGTTTAGCCTGGAACACATAAAGCATTTCTGTACAGTAAGAATTCCCCCTGGCAGGGGAATAGGTGACAAATCCACTGCAGCAAGCACTTGTCTTGAAAAAAAATAGGAAAATAAATGGCTGTTTCCACACTTGGAAGCTCTCAGGTACATGCAGGTAACAAAACATCAGTAAGACCATGGATAAAGTCAAAGCACTGCTTATTCCTGCTCCTGCTAAAGCACTTGCTGGCAAAGAGCCCATTCTGGCAACAAAGGATGTGTCTGGACCATCCTTATGTACCCTACAGCAGCTCACACAGACCTGTGGGCACCTGGAGTGCTCCTGGAAAGGGAATGTATCACTTCATGAATCTCCAGTGATGTCCTTCCAAAAGTGGCCCTTTATCCAACTGTTTCAGTGACCTCAAGACTACTCGCAGGCTACTTCAGTAAGTGTTTTCAACAAGCTTAAAACCACAAAATGCAGCTGCCATGGAATACACTGGAATGCTACATGAGAGGTGATGTCCTACTGGAGGCCACAAGACTGAACTCCAATTCCAGGCTTGCTCAACCTCCCAGTAATTCAGGTAAAATCTCCCTCTGCGGAACAGGGAGAAGATTCATTTGCATTTCAGTGGTCCAGAAGTTATTTGCATTGGTACGTCACTCTGAGCCCTGCAAACACACCAATTACACACCCTGTGCTCTGGGAAGTGCCACATGAATGCACCATCAGGGACAGAGCCTCTCTCACGTGTCACTTTCAGAACCAACTGTGCCACTGCTGCTGCATTCCTGGCTTTTCCTTGTTCATCCCCAGCCTCAACTCCACTGTGCTTTGTCAGCATTTCATCCTAACCCACTCCCTGGCTTACAGCCTACTTTACTAAATTAGACAAATCTATAATCCAAGAACAGGATCTGGAATCAGACCAAAGACCTGAGTATTTATCATCCCCTTGACTGCGTGTTTCAGTAAGAGAGGAAGAGACCCAGCCAGGCAGGCTTTTAGACCCAACTTCTGGAGTCACAACCACACCAGAGTGGGAAACCTGAAGCCCACAGCACATTTCCAGATTGTAAAAGTGTTTTCACTGCCTCCCACATTCCCCTGCAGTATATAGATAGACATCAATTTTATACAGCTTTCTAAAATTATTGTTAAATTAAGTACTGTATAGGCAGCTTTTTAAAATCCAGAATCAGGCTGCAACATTCCAGTAAGTACTCAAACATGAGCAGCAGTTTGGGTATTGTAACTGAAGTATTCACACTGCACAGCTCCAAGTGTATGATGATACTTTCATTTCAAAATGCATTATGGGCTTAAATTGATGCATTGTGTTTCAACACATCACTGTTCCCTCTGCAGCCTCTGAAGAACCCAGATCATCAAGATGATTCGATGTTACTGCTGCTGCTGCTGGGTATCTTTGGGTTAGTCAATGCTGGTAAATCACAGAAACTGTAAATCAGCAGCATTCCCATTTTGTGATCCTTCCTCAAGAACATAATCATACAAATTCTTCCCAAAGCAAAGCATAAAACCTTCTCTACAGGGGGACTATATTTAACCTATTTTCAGTCTCTTGGCTTTTAAAGGCAGCCCTATTTTCAGCTGCATGTGCCAGACCCACCTGTCTCAGTCGCAAGGAAAAGCAAGAAAAGGAGCAGGCAGAATGCCAGCATCAACAATAAATACTTCACAGGTCTGTCATGACATAAAAGACTCAAAACCCACAAGAAACTCGACCAGAGTAAGCTGGAATGGCTGTTGATGAACAACAACAGTTCAATCATTCCTCCTGTCCTCTGTCACACCCAGAGCAATGTGATCATCAGCCGATGGACAGCCACCTCCCCCAGCACCGAGGGAATTCTGTTGCAGAAGCACTTTTAAAATAGGTCCTCACCGCTCAGTTGCTATATTTACCTCTATGAAAGTCAGTATTAACAAGTTCAGTTCTAGCCATGTGCCTCAGTAATAACGTCAAGAATGAGAAATAAGTTTCCCAGAGATGCTCTGAGGAGTTCTAGGTTCCTGTATGCCAAGCTGAGCTCCCTCCTCAAACGAAAGATGTGTTCTGTGTTGCCTTTTTAAAAAACAAACTCACTTTTACAAATGTTAAATAAGGCAAACCAAAGACACTCATCACTACACACACATTTTGCCCTGGTGAAGAGGGATGACACACACAGCCTGGGGTCACTGTTGTTCCTTAGGGCCTTGACTGCAAAAACAAGTGGCAGAATATCTTGGCCCCTATTTATTTCCTTTGCTATTCAGATCTCTGTTGGTGCTCAGCGCTGAATCAATGCCTGAGCTCCACAGCAAATTTACTCATCAAAAGGCAGCAGCTGCAATCTGAAGAACACCTGATACTTTAGCAGGGCTGATGATGCTCTCAAACCACACACAGCAGGAGGGGCACACAAATTTTGATTTTCTGCATAGAGAACAAGCATCAGCAGGACCACATTCCCCTTCTCAGCTGAGTCATCTCACCTCAAATGAAATAAAGGAGCCATCAGGGCTCACACCTGGAACTGGGCAGACTGGGAGAGGACAGACATTTCCACTGAGCATTAACTCATTAAGTGTTGGGAGCTTTGTGCTTTCATGGACTTGCCCGATTTGTTATTACAAACTTGTCATTTGAAACAAAATCTTTGCGGTTTGGGTTTTGTTTGTTTAAACTAACAGCAGAGGTTGAGAGAGATGTCTGACAGAAAGCTAGATCCTCACTTTAGCAAACAATTTGGCAGTGAGGTGCAAACATCCCCAGGCAGGGGTGGGCCAAACTCCTACTGTGACTCTGGGTTTAATCTCTCAACTGCATTGAACAAATGCAAGATATGGTGCCAATTTTCCTCTCCAACAACTCCCTGCTGACAAGAGCTCAAAACCAGAGCAATTTACTTTGATGATCTGGACTAGCCACAAATGCCAAGTATTGTGGCAGGTAAATAAGCAACAAACACTTCAAGTTCGCTGGCAAATAATAAAGGAATTGCTGGTATTGATACAGAGACAACCAGCTCTGGGTGGTGTGTATCCAAACAAACTGAGTACTGGAGATACTCCGTAGTGGCATAAATCCCAGATCTCTCTCTGCATACCTAGAGCAGAGCTTAAATTCACTAATTAGCAGTTTAGGTTTGCTTGTAACATCATTGGTACCCAATAGTGGACAAAACCACTTCCACACAGGCTCCAGCTACCAGAGTCACTCTCCCTCAGAATGTTTTATCCAACAAAGGAGAAAGGACAACTCATTCATGCTTACTGCCAGCACATCTCTTCCTTTCCTATTCTCACACAGTTTCTTTCCTACATGGGGCAGGAGTCTTGGTATTTCACTCGAGGAGAAACAGAAGGTGGTAATTCTGCATGCAAATAGCATTTTGATTTGCTACTGCCACACTGCACTCCAGGTAGACAATACCGTCACAGGAGGCAGGGATGAAAAAACTGTCCCCTGCTGCAAATAACCCAAGAACAGAAGCTAGGGACAAGTTAAAACACAGATGGGAACCTGAATGCATCAACACACAGTCCTTGGTTGTTCAGTCTCAGATATGCCAGGACACACCTTCCTTCAGAGGAGCTGACTGCTGAGCTGCCTTGCAGGTTCAACCCACACTGGGACACCAGGAAGGACAGGAGACCTTGGCACTGTGACTCAACACTCAGCTACACACAGATTTGGGAGCACACCTTTCAGCTGGATCAGCCATGGTTTTACAACTGCATTTCTGCTCAGCTGCCCAGAAAAAGAGAGCACACCCTGGCTGTGGCAGAGGGCACCTGATCCAGCATAATGCCTGCCAATGCCAACTCCCAGTGTTAAAGTTCATGCTCGGTCACTGCTGTCTCAGATTCTGGAGCAGCTGAGAGAGCTGGGGAGGCTCAGCCTCGAGAAAAGCAGGCTCAGGGGGAACCTCTTCCTTTTCTGTAACTCCCTGATAGAAGCTATAGCCAGGTGAGGGGTCAGGCTCTTCTCCCAACACAAGAGGAAGCAGCCTCACATTGTGCCAGGAGAGCTTTAGACTGGATATTAGGAAACATTTCTTCATTAAAAGGGCTGTCAAGCACTGGAACAGGCTGCCCAGGGAAGTGGTAGTCACTTGTAAATGC
The DNA here is from genome assembly GCA_037013685.1 of Acridotheres tristis. Taxonomy (NCBI): domain Eukaryota; kingdom Metazoa; phylum Chordata; class Aves; order Passeriformes; family Sturnidae; genus Acridotheres; species Acridotheres tristis. Next base: position 7,436,283 of record CM072905.1, read on the forward strand.
TGGAGGGATTTAGAAGATGCGCAGCTGTAGCACTTGGGGACATCATTTAGTGGTGGGTTTGGCAATGCTGAGTTAATGGTTGAACTCAAAGGTCTCTTACAACCTGAAGAATTGGCATGTCTGACCAATAAAAATTACATTTGCCCAAGGGAGATAGTGTGATCCCACAGCCTCTACCTCCAACACAATTACTGTGGTGACAACATCACTTTCTATTCCAGACATTCTGAATTTCATCCTCCAAAACAAGAGCTCTGGAAATAAGCTCGTACAGATGGAGGAGAAAAAGCAGCACACACACATTGGTATTTCCTTATAAAACTGAAAATACAAGGCACCACAAGAAAAAATGGAGGAAAGCACAATGCTGGCTATGAAACTCTGCACATTGACCTGAACTGCTGCATGATGGTTGAGACGTTATCACTTCAGCTGACTCAGAAGTGAATTATCTACCATGAAAGCTGCTTCTGCCTCTTGACTTTAAGACTTGAGCAGCAGTGGCCACCACAAGGGCAGAGAGGAAAGGCTGTGACCTGCACAGACCTGTCACTTCTATTCAGTCTGGGCTACTTGTCCAACTCACAGGTCCCAACCCTCCCTTTGCACACTTGTGTAACTGATCTCATTTAAAGCACTGCTCCCAGGCTCTGCATCTACAAGTGTAAACAAAAAAGGTAAAAAAAGAAGAAATGATTTGCAAATTTGTGAAGTCTATTTTGAATTCTCTCAATGGGACTAAGAGACAAAGTGTGAGGGAAAAATAACGCCTTTTTTAGATGTATTACTATTTTCTGGCCTCCTTTTTAGTCAAATCAAACCAAGGTTTTATCTATAAAGAACATGTCACACTTGTCTTTTTGTGACAATGGAGAACCATTGTGATGGAGGAGACATGAACTAGGTACCTGATTTCTGTCCAACATCAACAATTAGAAATTTAGATTCACACAGATGGAGGGGTTTTTTGAAGCTGCACTGGAAAGTTCTCCTGGCAAGTCAGTATCTGAATCCGTTCTGGAGTTAAAAATTAATCCACTCTCTGGGACATTCCTCCAGGGTCACCAGGACTGTCAGTGTCCTACAATCACCACATCAGCATTCTGTTTTGAACGGACAGCACCTACCTGAGAGCTTGGAAGTTGCCATGGAAACTTGTAACATCAGTGCTCAGAAGATGAAGAAAACCCACAGGTTAAGAGCAAACCACAGGGAAAGCAACTCCTGCAGCAACAGGTAACAAGGCACAACAGACCTCTCCAAACCTCAGGAACACACCAGTTAAAGCTAAATCCAAATGCCTGGTGCTGGGGAAAGGTAAAACCTTGCTTCACTGAGCTGACACACAGGCTCCTTGGATGTATTTTGAAAAACCTGGACAGTCTCTCAGCACCTGAAACAGGACATGATGTACCACAGTTCCCATGCCTGGTTTCTAAACCCAAAAGCAAACAGATCCTTTTTTCCAGTCCTGAAGCTGTGACTTGGAAACCTCCACCAGATGCACTGGTTTGTGACTGGGACCACTGCCAGGCTCTTACTGGAGGTTAGGAGGAAACCTTCTTACTACATGAAGCAGCTCTTGGCCACCACCAGCTCCAGCCCCAGGCAGGAGGAGAAAACAAAGCAGCTCCAGAGCTGCCTTGGCACTGGAATGGCTGTGGGATGGGTGCTCATGGAAATGGGCAGGAGGGAGCAGAGCTGGCAGCAGCCAACCCAACTCAGCATCCCCCAGTTCTTATTTTTTTAACTCTAAGGTCTGATTACACACCCAAATTCACTTCAGCTAAAACGGTAGTATAGCCAACTCAACACAAGCTGTTTTTATTTTAAATCTAGATGAGGTGTCTAAAAAAGCAAGTCAGCTGTCTAAATATAGCATGGATACACCAAGTTAGATGACAAAGGTTCAGAAATTCAATGACCCAGAAGATCTGAAGCCAAGATATTTTAATATCTTTTCAGTATCAACACATTACCAATGGCATCACATACTACTCTTGGAAAAATATGTTCCATATCCAAAGTTCACTTCCCGTGAAAGACTTGTCTTACAGATTGCACTGCACATGAGCAGTTGTAAAAAGCAACAGCAGAGAATCCCCTGGAAGCCCAGAGTTGATTCACGCTGTGACATTTGAAGTGGCACATGTTGCTTCACTTCTAACTGGAGTTTTCCAGCCCTGCTGGGTTTTTATGGAAAAGAAAGATGGACAAATGGGACAGAAGACAGGCTACTAGAAACTTAAGACTCCTGAGAACTAAAATTCTACTACCCAGAAGAGCTGAACAATGAGCTACACAATACAGAGGGTTTTAAAAACAAGCCTTGAGGGATGCAGCTGCAAAAATATGACAATAAATCTTTTGCACTGATTGGTACAAAAGTTCTGCCTGTGATACCTCCTGGCTACTCCTACATGGCAAGTACAAGTAGTCTGTGGCTCTTCCAGACAAAAACTTCAAAATCTGCTGGAGACAGAGGCTGTGGAGACTCCTGCATTACTTCCAGAAGAACTATAACCTTCTGGGGCAAGGTCTAAACTTCTGCCTGCACAAGTATCAAATGCCAGAGTAGTATGTGGCTTCCCACACCAGCACAGAACTGAGCTGGTCACTGCTCTGCCACATAACTCACACCTTTAATTCACAGAATGGTTTGGACTGGAAGGAAGTTTAAAACCATCTCATTCCATGCCCTGCCATGGGCAGGGACACCTTCCACTATCCCAAGTTGCTTCAAGCCCTGTCCAACCTGGCCATAAGCACTTGCAGGAATTGGGAAGCCACAGCTTCTCTGGGCAACCTGTAGACACACTGAGATTTTCACCCACTTTACTTTAGCATCATTCTGCATTTTCATAATATGGTATTTCTCATCATCTGAAAGGACTCAAAGAATCACAAAAGGAGAAAGTATTTAAGTTACTTAGGAATTGCATCAGGAGAGTAAAAATTTGTTCAATATGAACAACTGAACTAACTCTCTTGAGTGACTCAGGAACACGAAGTTCCATTTGCCTTAGTCAAAGGAAAGACAATGAGCAGGATCTTTGTTTTCCTGTATTCCGTGCAAGAGTCCAAGAGCTCGTTCATGAAGCTGCTTTGGGCAGTGCAAAACATCCCCCTGTGAAAGGTCAGGTTGATGATTAACTTCAGGTACAGAAGGACAGAAGAGGGGTAGCAGTGGGGCTACTAAAATGCTCCCCTGACCTAAACAAATGCTTTAGAACACTTCACAGAGACTAAGATGAAACCCAGCCAGCTTTGCATTGAGGCAGCTCTACCTGCAGGCAATCACCTGATCATAGATTACAATTCTTTTGTTCACACAACCAGCAGCTCTGAATCTGCCAATCATCCAACATTCAGCACAAACTAACATTCACCACTAAGCCTACCCCAAGCAGTGCCTGTTACCTGCAAACTACTGTGGATTGATTGTACAGTTTGAACATAACATTTTTTTCAGAAAACAAGAAAGAGGCATGGCCTAAAGCAGAATTTCCTAATTAGTTCATGAAGATTCCATCAATGGTAAGAGTGAACACAGCAGTTTCCAGCCCCAGGCCAGCACACACTGCTCTAAAACACACATGCTTGTCACCAGCTGAATGTCTACAAATCTCCAAACCCCCTGTACTAAGGGAACATGATTTTTTTTTATCTAATTACACACAAATTGTATCCAGGGCTGCCAGAGCCAGGCAGCTCCTGCCATCATGTAGAGTCACTGAGTAAACAACAAGTGAGTTCGTGGCAGGCAGCAAAGAAGTCTCTGCAACACCCACAGGAGACCAGGCAACCTGAAAAATGAGAACCAGATCACTGCCTGCACATCACTATTCCCTTTTGACACTGCTAGAGGTGCAGGGAGGCTTGTAACACAGCAGCTTCAAAATCCAGCTGTGTCATTAGTTCTGATAATCTCCCAAAGCTGCAAAGCCTCCCTGGGGACCTGCAGCTCTCACAAGGCAAAGTGACAGCTCTGTAATTTGTCTTTATGACACATTATGGGAACAGAAACCTGAAGTCACTCAGCTGAGTCCCTTCCAACTTCAGGCTGAAGCTTCCCAAGTCTCCCCTATTTTCACATTGATCTGCAATGGACTTCTAGCTACTTTTGCTCCTATTCATATTTCTGACCACACAACCTATTGTTTTTTATTTCTGTCTTCCACATTATTTTTGGGTAATAAAATACAAAATTCCTTCCACAGCAAAGTTCTGGTCTTTCAGTCACAGCCAAACAATGCAGGATCTTCCCCTCCTCCCAACAAACATCACCTTTGAGCCTCCTGGCAGAATGACAAAGATTCTACTTTCCTTTTCCAAGAGGTAGAATTTGGTTAAAAAGTCTGAATAAATCACTGGATGAACAAAAGTTCACTGTAATTATAACGTGGGTAAATGCTGTGCTTTGGAGCAGAAGAATCTGGCTTTAATAGAAATCCTTTGCTAAGCAAAAGTAAACCTTCTGCTTGGATTTCCCTTGTACAAGAAGTATTATTTATTTTACTGGCAACAAATCACTGCTGTAGCTCTGCATATTTACATGACTTTTTGGAAAACACTACAACACAGATTCCCTGGCCCAGTGAATGCACCACTCTGAAAACGAAATACAAAGCAGTAATTCAAAGGAAGGAAGATAAGACAACAGGAAGGTTACTGAGTTGTTATTACTTAAAGGAAAATAAGTAGGTTTGGGAGCATTTCCCAGAAGAGAGAATGTGGTTGGGAGAGAGGAGGATCCTGGAAGTAGACAAGCAAAGCTGCACAAACAACAGCCACTCTCAGCTTTTCATTATCCTCAGCCTCACTTTTCTATCTGGTGTGTAAATGCTCAACACCACCACACACCCACATGTGCCAGCCTGGGTTGGATGCCTGAAAAACGGGTAAAGCAGCAAAGACAACCTGGTATGTAAAGAAAAAAAAAAATACAGAAGAGTTTGAATTTTGCCAACTTTGTCATCAAGTGCTGTTTGTTCAAACTGTACATTCCATATACTCACTCCCATCAACCAGGACATTCATCTGGGAATGCAATCAAACCCTGTGTCTGCAAAAAGGTTTATAAAACTTTAGAGGAAATAAAAATAATAAAATACAAGAATAAAGTAAAAATAATTCAGAAAGCATGAACATAATGATGCTCAGCATAAAGATATAGAAGGATAAAGTTTAAAAGTACATGGCTATGACTAGAAAATCTTTCTAAAGATCTAAAATTTTTCTAAAAAGATCTTTCAAAAGAAGATTTAGTGGCTAGAAAGACATTTAGAGTCCTACAGGGAATCTTTCAAAGATGTTCCCAGTTACAGGACTTAATTTGAATGTTGGATTTCAGTTCTTAGCAGCAGTTTATAGTAAAAAATTATCTCACTTCTCAGTGTTTACAGTTCTTGCCTCATGTACTCAGTGGGTACACAATTCTGGGAACATCAACTGTTAAACAGAAAAGCCAAAAGGATCATCTCCATGTGCAATGTCCCAAAAGCACAGATTATTACAGGACACCCCCTCCCATCTTACAGAAGATGGCAGAGTAAAAGCAATACTACTCTATCAAATCTAAGTGTTTGAGGAAAGCTTGACCAAGAGCAGTGCTCCAGCACCAGATGGCACTGTTACCTGAGGAAACCCGCAGGAGACAGGAGTCACAGGCACAGGAGAGGCTGGCTGAGAGCAGTAAGCAGGAAAGTGGACAACATTTTGTGTGTACATCAGCCAACACTGCTCACAGAGGCTGCCTCAACACCCAGGCAGTAAAGCCTCACCCAAAGTACAGATCAGAGCCAGCAATCCCCAGGAAGAAACTGCTGAGAGGAACTCAGCAGCTCCACAGAGCCCCATGCCCAGTGTGTCAAGAGATGCCCAGTTCCAAGAGGACCTAAGGAATGGCACAGAGAGCCTGGTGAACATCTGACCATGCAGGTGAAAGCAATGGCTCTGCTGCTCTTGTGGCAGCCTCTGATAAGCTCAAGGGAGACGCATCTGACTGCCAGAAGAAACTCCCCTGAGGAGCTCACAGGGATGCTGACACCATCCAGTGTGATATAGGAAGAAGAGATTCCCATTTCAGCCTCCAGTCTGGATTCCCAGGATTCCCAACAGCCCACTGTTTCAACTTGCCAATTAAGCTGTGTTCCTCCTTGTGTGCAAAAATAGTCTGTCCAGTAGCTTTTTCATTTACCTGAAGCAAGAGAATTCCTCAAATTGTTGCCCTGGGGGGGGGAGATGGCAGTTATTATGCAACAGGTTTTCCAGATTCTTGCTGGACCTGGATGGATGGGGATGCCATCTGGACATCATCAGCAGCACAGAAATTAGTCACTGGCTACTATGAGCTGCATTTGGGGCATACTGCCAGGTTTGGAGGAAAGAGTGGGGCTGCTCAGATCTCCATCTGCCTTTCAGAGGATAAAAAGGATGTTGTGAGGAAATGTGTGTGACTGTTGTTGGCCAATTCACTCCCAAGGCACAACAGGTGAACCTCACCTTTCTGCATCTTTGAGAGTAGAAGTAAAGAGTGTATCCATGAAAAATATTCCTTTGCTCCACATTCCTGGAGCAAACCAGGGTGGGCTGTTTTGCTGAGCTAAACTAGACTCTGCTGGGTTGGTGGTAGCTCTGTGCTAGGGCACAAAGCATCCTCCTTCTCCTTTGCAATCTGGTCAGCAGTGTGCAGGAGAAACTCCTTATTTAGCCCACAGCAAAAAATCCACCTTGCAAAAACTGCCAGGGAACAAGAAGAGGGAGACCTATCAACAGAAAATAACCGTGTCTGCTTTCCAGCTGGTTAGCTCATTTGCTGCTGCTGTGAATACAAACCAGTCATTTAAATTAGCTTCTAATTGTTCACAATTATTCAGACACAGCATAACCTGCAAGCAGGAAGACGTCAGGCAAGTAGGAGAGAAAGAATGGTTTCAGATGCCTTGAAGAGTCACATATTCATGCCTTTCAAGTCTCACAGCCTGCCATCTCCAGCAATGCTCCTCTCTCACAGACCCCCCAGATGTACGGTTGGCATTGCAGAGGAAGGAGATAATCCATGGGTGTTCCTACACTTCAGGTTTCTACTCTCTCTTGCTCCCATTTTTGGACTGGTTCAAAAATTAAACCAATAATATTTTGGTCTACCCCAGTCGTTCACAGTCTCTGCACACACAGGCAGTTCGAGCAACACTATTTATAAAGCTGCTTAAAATTCTGGACACAGCCAGAGCTCTTTGATGGGATGTCAGCCATGCGACACCCCAACGTAGGAGGTTGACACAGGATGGTTAGTGTAATACAGCCCACTCTCCTTTCCTTTTCTTTCACCCAGAGCCTCCACTACCACCCTCATAGGAGTCCCTTCCCCCACAGACAGCAATGTTTCACAATTGCTGCAATTTTCTCTCCTAGGGAAGATATTAGTGTGTTATCCTTAAATCCCTAGTGTGCCTGTTTTATTTCACATATGAGTCTCAATGTAAGTCCAGTCTGCAGGTCAAATTACTTTAAGGGACTGAACCCAGGCATATCTTAAAGAAAAATTTCCCTCGCATTCAGCCCTGTTTGAACCCAGAGCTACAGCATTGCCACAGAGCCAGAATACTCAAATAGGTCTAGGAACTTAAGCAAATTTAATAAATTTGAGCAAGAATATTTTATCAAGTACAGAATCTCCTAGAGGAGACAAAATAACCCTGAAAAGCAATGTATAAATAGCTGTAGCTGAAAGCACAGCAAATGCTGTGTCATGCCACATTCCCAAGTCAATCCCAGGCAGCGAGCACATGAAGCTGCCCAGCCTCCCTTGTACCTTCTGAGTTTCATGCCTGCTCTGGAATCAGAGCATCCTCCTGGAGAAATATTCCGGGTTGATCTCACATACAGAACACACTGCAGTGCCTCTGTTACATGGGAGGGATGCTGCATGGACACACAGGCTGCCTGCAGCCCGACGAGGAGAGGGAGGGCAGTGGATTCCAGAGGAGGATCAGGACCTGGCTTAGCTAAGAAATACAGGACACTCAGGCTGGCCTTAGGGGCACTTCCCACAGCTAGTGATTAAGAGCACTCCGGGGACACTCAAATTTAGCTGACAAGGAAACCAGTGGTACTGTCTCCTCGTGGGGACAACAGCCAGGGCAGAGGTGTGGGGTCACCTCGCTCCCTCCTGGCCCAGAGCAAAGGCAAACACGGCTTTAAGAGGTACAACAGCCAATGCTTGCTCCAAGGCAGGGCAAGCATTCTGCAAAGGCTTCCTGTTAAATAACACGCCTTCTGAGCCAGCTGTATCCACAGTTAAGTCAGACATTGCTTAAAAAAATAAAGCCTTTACATTCAGCTGAAGCAACCTCTGGAATGATAGAGAGAATCCACCCAAATTTCAGTGACAGCGTGGGTACCCTGTGCGTGTGTTTATTTCTGATAAACAGCAAAGCCACTCCCCCAGCTCACACTGCAGAAGAGTATGTGAATGCTACTGGGACAATGCAGCACAATTGCATCATTGCCCAAAAAACCTCAGCTGCATTTTCTATTCACTGAAAGAGTGTCAGTTATCCCCCACATACATAAATGCTGCATTGGCCATTACAAGAGGAACAGCCCCTACTGAATCCATACACTAAGCTACAGAAGCCCAGATACTTAACAACTGGATTTTTGCAACCCCTGCACTGTGGCATCCCTTTCTGTGAGGGGTGGATCCACCACCTGAGGAATGGCTGGGGGAAGACTAAGACATCTCCCAGCCACAGCACGTTTGTTCACTGCCTTCTGCTTATGCACTCTATTATACAAAAGCAACCAACCTTCAATTCCTTTCAATAAATCTGAAAAAAATCTCAACGAACTGGTGACAGTTATGATACAACAGAGACAGAAATATGAAAGCCCTGCAGAGTCTGACTTAACAACCCTGGAACAAAGCCTTGTTTCTCCCCGGTTGCACAGGTAAGTCTACTGGACTCAGGACTTCTTCCTTCCCATCTCAGCCAGAGCACAAAGCTTTCAACACCATATTTAAAACTCATCAATGTCATCATACAACATCCCTGTATCATTTTGCCTTCGGGTGTTTTCTTGGCTGACTTCTAAACCATTTACTGTAAGCTCTCCAGAATCTGCCAGCAGCCTGAGACAACACAGCATTTGCCCAGCAGAACATCCAACATCCACATGGAAACACCACTCCCCTCCACATTACTCTGCAGGTTCAGTTATTCAGCAGCATATTTGATGTGACAATAATTCAAGGTTATAGCTCGGGGAATCTTCTTTTCTCCCCATCTCTTCCTTGGGAACTAAGCAACCAAGCAGCACATCTAGAGATGGCTCACAGAACTCAGCAAGCCCCTGGTGTAAATAAACACTTCCAGTCATGGCACAGGAACCACAGGAGCAATCAAGCCAGATGTTCCCTGGTTTTGTACGATGTACACACAGTTCCCATTCTAAAGGGTAGGCTGCTCAAAGGTAGATTTTTAAGTTCTCATCTACACGTCTTTTCAGGCAAAATCCTTTCTATGTGCATTAATCCTTGCCAGTGTGGTTTTCCTCTGGACATAACATACAGACAGCTACAGAATTCCTGTAGGAATACATCTTTATGCTCCTCTAGTCTGCACAGGCTCTACAGCCCAACAGCTATAGAGCAATCACAAACTACTCTGAAAAAATATCTCCCAGGATACTCAAATACAGTTTTCAAGGAAGGCTTAAGTGTTTAGGAGACCCAGCATCCAAAGGGTCCCCAGGGGAGTAACATACTTCTAGACCAACCAGGAAGCTGTGAAATATTCCATTTTTAACATGAAGAATGCTTCTGAGAGACCTGGAACTGCCCCTTCACTAAAAACATTTCTGAAAGGTCACCTCTTACAGGCAAGCAAGGTGAGATTGTTAGCAGAACTCAGCCCAGAGCTGACAATTTCCCCATAAATGTCAAAGACTAAAGCCGCAGAATTTTCCAAACTGGGGTTTAAAACTGTTTTAAGGGATGCTTTGCTGCATCTTTCATCTTGCATACAGATCAGGAAGCTGCTCCTAGCAGGATAATTTCTTTAGTGTCTTCTTGGCCCAATGTCACAAACATCACACAGTAATATCACCTGTAAGGAATTTCAATGCAGAGCTGGTTAGAGAAGATTCTAAAATAGCACTGGGAGATCTCTTTTTTACTTGGAAACCGTCAAATGTTTTACATTTACAAAGTGTATTTGTTTCCCTCCTGTCCTTTCCACCCTTCCTTCAGATGTGCCAGCTCAGCCTAAGGTCTAAGACAAGCCAAGATCTTTCACCTAAAGCACCTTCACTGCCTCTGTGGACTCCCTCAGGTGAAACTTAACTGGATGTAAGCAGCTCTACTGAGATGTCCTTAGAGAAGTTAAGTGCTCACTCCACACAGCACAAGTAGAAAGCAGTAAAAGCCTGTTTGCCCAAAGTCAGCAGTTCTGCCTCCAAATTGCCACACGGCCAGGCAGTGAGAGGCTGTTTTTTCCTCCTCTAAAGAAAGCATTCAGAACACCTTCCAGAGCAGAAAGGCACCAGGTCCTAGCACAGATGCAATACAGAGTCTTGCACTGTACCTGTGCTAACAGTAAATATCTTAACCAAGAAGAAAAAAATACTAAAGACAAATGATAAAGCTAATCCATTACAAAGCCACTGATCCCGTCTCTGCAGTGGCTTGACTCCAAGTGCATGCTTTGTACATCTGGATGCCTTTGCATCTACACATCAAACAATAAAAACAGTCTGGTGAACAACTAATCAATAGTCTCCTCTGCAAAATAAATTTTACCTCCTTAAGCCAAGTCTGTTATCCTTGACAGTGAGCCCCATATTTCCTGGAACTGTAATTCACTGGATGTCAACTTCCTAAAATTACCTTTTTTGAGGATATGTTGCTATGCATATATACAGCAGGTGAGTATTTATCTGGCTTTAACACCAGATTCTGTTATGTGCCATATATACATAACACATCCTTTGCTTTAATGACCTCAGCTATAAGAGAGGGATTTCAGCTATCACAACCCCAGTGAAACACTGAGCCATAAATACAGGTAGACCAGATTTGCCAACACTATAAAAATACCCTTACAAGATGATTGAGAGGGCTCTGCTCCCCTGACAGCTGGAGCAGTGCTCTGCCTCTTCCTCTTCTGAAAAACTGAGGTTAACTGAACTCTGTCTTTACCCAGCACTGACAAAATGCCACAGTGAGGACTGTTCTGAAAAAGCCTTGAAACAGAGACAAAGCTGCAGGCCTGTGACTGAGGAAAGGAATGACTGGACAGCAGATTTCAGAGTTGCTGCAAAGTCACATGGCATGAACTGAACAGCGTTAGCACAACCGTAAGCAGAACTGCTCCGAGGTGCTGAGCCCCAGCCATGCTCTGGGAAGGATCCATGGGTTCAGAAGCCTTAGGCTGCATTATATGGCCTGTCAGTCCTAATTAAACACACAAACTAAGTTCCTCCTTAAAACTGTCCCTGCTCATTAATTGCCACTCTACACTACTCAGATGTGGCAAGCTTCTGAACGAGATATGTAACCCCCAGCAGCAACTCCAACCAAGTCACACAAGGCACTGCCAGGACACGCCTACGCTGACAACAGTGATTTTTACTTATAAAAGGTTGCTCAGCTTTGCAGGCATATGCAGGGTACTGTGCCACCAGCCACTGAAATACAGCTGCACTGGGGTTGAACATGGTACCTATGAAAAACCAAGAGCAGTGTTAAACTGGGGACAGTAATACACCAAGAAAATGGCACTTCTCCATGCAAGGGTGAACACTCTGCCTATACTCAAGTATCTACTCATGTACTCAAGATACTGTCAAGATTTAAAAGTATGTTGAGTATACAGGAAAAAAAAATGGCACACTCTTGCTAGGAATATGAAATGACCCACAAAATCCAGAAAGCACCTGATGCAGTAGAATCTTTACTGAAAAGTCCTCAACCATGAACATCTGCATAACAACCATCAGCCTGAGGCTTGCTGCTGACAGGCATTCCTCATCTTCCTGTCAGAATTTTTTGGAGGATACATCCCTTATCAGGTGTGCACTAGCTGGTCCCTTGCATGTTACAACACACACCTTTGTGACAGAGTCAAGCAGTCACAACAGAGCACCTCCTTCTCCCCACACAGCCAGCTGCCATCCCACTTGATTCCTGCATTTAGATTCATTTCCCGGATTCATTTCTTGATTCATTACCCCAGAGCTCTGTGCCTGGCTCAGACTGCCATGAATGCACTGTTACCTTTGTCCTATCAGACACTTAACGGGGCCTCAAACATCACTGCTCTCTTTACCCTGGCCCTGGGCTCTGACACCAGAGAACTATGATTTGAACAGGGAAAACATGGCACACAGGAGGATGAACTGCTCAGGATGCCAACACTAAAGCCTTAAGGACTGAATGTGCCATGCCATTCAGTAAGGCTGAAGTTGCTGTTTAATTAGGCTTGCTTAATGAGTCATATTAAATAGCATATATAAAAGAACAGGTTTTCTAGTAGTGGAAGGACCTCACTGGATTATTGTGGTGAAATGCTGCCACTACAATAGAGTAGTTTTTCATTTTATATACTTAACCATGACCTACATTCCTTTGCTCAAAGGAGCTCCATCTCCAGAGGGAATGTGCCTCTTTAATCAGCTCCAGCATTTTTTCAGGGTTCAGCAGGGATGGATGGAGTGGCCTTATGTCTCTTCAGATAACATAGATCACAAAAGCTCCATGAGAGAGTGGTAAAAAAACCCACCGGGTTCAAATTATGGCAGGCAGCACCTGCAACCTGATCTGATGGGCACCCTCTACTCCAGAGCCCACTGGGGCTGATGAACACCAAAGCCTTCACACGCCTGCAGCTGCCTGGCCAGCTGCTTCACCTTGGACAAAAGCTTGTTTCCTGGAAAAATTGTAGTCAATATCAGATTTGAGTAGGAAGACAAATTCAGGAGCTGGCTTTGGGGTACTCTGCAAGCTCAATGCTTGTCTCCACAGGAAAAGAGCCTGTGAGCCATTAGTGAAGACAACAAAGACAAGCAGACTCATGGGCTGCATTAAAATACCAGAAAATAAAAAAGGCAGCAAGTCACACCTTACACCTAAATCCTTAGGTGTAAGGATTATACCTAACCCTTGTGTCTCAAAACTTCTGGGAAATTCAAACTACTTTCAAGATCCAGCCTCTACTAATGGAGAGCTAGCAAAGACCAACCCCCCAAAACACACACACCCAATCCACCCTAGGAAAGTCCCCAAGAAACCAAAAATGAAACACAGACAATTCGAAAGAGAAGGAATTTGTGTCAAGCTGCTCTGGGGCAGCATATCCAGGGAGCTGGGCTCATCCCTTAGAGCTGCTCAGAGCTTCCCCTGGGCATACCAGGGACATGAACACAGTCTGTCAGCAGGGCATCAGGGACAACAGCTCACACTGAGCTCATCAGAATGCAACAGGAACTGAGAAAAGGCAGAAGAGGCACTGACAGAGTAACACACCTCACTGCCACAGCCTTTGGAAAAGACATTTGAGCAGCGCACCCTCCCCATTGGGATTGTTTCAGATATGTTTTTCAATTCCGTATCAATTTTAGACATTCAAAAACCCAACAGTTTTTACAGGCTGAACCTCATCATTTTTCTGCCCTCTCCATCACCAGCAACAGTACAAGTCCCCTCTCCCTCTGAAAGCTGCTTGCTTTGTGGATGCAGTATGCAGAACCAGGATACGCCCAGTGCTGCAAAGCTCAACGCCACTGACAGCAGTAAAAATAACTCCTGCTTTGGTACACACTAAGCAGTTAAGAGCAGGAGATGCACAGAGAATGTACACACAATAAGCTGTCACAAAACAACAAGGATTATGTTGCACAGAAATAGGTCTCAGATTTAAACAGATATGAGATCACCAGGGGCGGGGTAAGAAAATCACAGATGAAGAAAATCCCACGATTTTTCCACTGGTTCGTATCACTCCAAACAGAACAAACTAAGGAAAGATCAAGCTTAAAGTTCCCTGTAATTGGAAGAAAACAAGCACATCATCTCCTTTTTTCTGGTATAAACTCCTTCCTTTTTTAAGGCAGCTCTTCTGAGACACTGGCTGGGAAATGTCAGTGAAAAGAACTTTGAACTAAGGCAGTGGTCAGGCAGGTCTGGCAGCCAGACCACATCCAAATCCAGGCTCTCTACAGCAGGACAGACCTGAATCTCTCTCTGCAGCAGCAACCAGCACCACAGACACCATTTCTATGACATCCACCCCCTCACTGCAGCACCAGCACATCTCAGGTTCCTGGTGCTGCTCCAGCATCGCATCTACACTAAAACTTCTCCATCCCGAGTGCCAAACTTGGGGAAAAGAAACAAAGCTCCCAAACCCAGCTGTGTGCAAGCAAACACCCTCACTCTGTACAACATACACACTGCTTCAGCCCCAAATTCAGAGCTCTTCACAGCTTTCAGCAGACCAGGCTAAGATAGATGGTAAGATAAAAATAGGAATGACTAAAAATCATTTATACAGAGGTGTGGTACACTCTTGCCCATCAGTGCTCGAGTCTGCACCACAGCCGTGCTCCAGAGCCTTTTGAGGACGACAGTGTCACCACAGTGCCATTACCCACAGGCTTCTGCACTAACATCCTCCTCGACAATGAAAAACAGAGAGACACAGGAATAACTTCCATAGGCTTGGGGTGTCCAAGTTCTCCAGCAAGGTGCTCAGAAGCCTCAGTGTTAAAGTATTTAAGTGTCATACACCTTTTGAACTAGAAGAGCCTGAAGATCTGAAGTCTGCTTAAAATCAAAGTCTGTAATTTTAAAGTCCCAAATCTATTTCATCTAACAAGGATGTTTTTCATAAAGTAGCTTTAAAAAAAGACATCAATGAGGTTTAAAAAGAAGCTGCTGCTCTCATCTCAAGACCAAGTGATGAGTGGTAGAGCTCATCTCAGTAAGTGATCCTAATAATGGCAATTTGCAATTGAATCTTACTTTTCTTCTACCACATGTACCCACCTCAGACCCTTCCACAAAGTTCAAGAAACACTCCAGGGCGGAATGGATGGATCAAGACAAACTCATTTTCCTCTTGCAGGAACCATCAGTGTCAGTATAGTCCCACAACAACACCGCAGAGACAGCATGGACAGATAAACATTCCACTGGGAAAGTCACCATATCTCACTCTTTCAGAGGACAATTATAAAAACAGAACTGTGAAGATACTTAACACTCCACCAAAAAGCAGACTGCCAGATGTTACCAACTGTCTGGGCACTCAAACAACACTTCTTTTCATAACAATGGGGAGAAAAGAAACCCTTGTGATGTGCACAAAAGGAGGGAATTGAAAAATAAGAGTTTCCTGGGAAAAAAAATCCCTTATGGTGGCAGAATAAGGTAGGATAAAACCAAGACATAACTAACAAGTAACATTTTAACAACAGCAGCTTTTGTGAATGGAGCACTGAGATGATTCAAGGCAGTATCAGAGTTTCAAAACACTTCAAGAGTAGCTCTGATCGATATGTATCTCACCATTACAACATCTCTTGGCAGAGAAATGAACGTTTCAATACATCCAACAAAGACAATGCCTCTCTGGGCTCTGAGACACACACTCAACACGTCACTCAGATTTCACCCAAGTGACATTTCAGTAGCACCTGCCCTCAGTGAAAACAGCTATTTATAGCAAGGTGGGTGTTGAGAAGGGTGATTTCACTCATCACTTGAGGCCTGGGTGTAAATCACAGACTGCATGTTGTCATTCCTGATTAAAAGCTCTTCCCGGTCTCTAATGAAGATTTGCCACTTTGCTAAATCACACTGTGGCTGAATGTGGCAGATGCTTGGTTTTCTTGAAAGCAGGAGATAAACTCAAAGGCACTATTTGGATGAGACTAAGCTTAAGTAGCTGCACTAGGTATGCACACAGCACATACTAACCTTGCAATGCTCCTCCCGGAGCCTCATTTCCATGAGAACTGAAGAAACATCCTTTGTTTTATTCTTCTTCAGAACACAGATAATCCTGCTTCATTTTTTACACCCTAAAGCAATTTAGTGCTGGGAAGGAGGGGGAAATGCCCTTTTAGCTCAGCTGCCAGCCGTTGGTCACTAGCAGGAAAACCTAAAAGCTCAGCTCAACATCACTCAGTTCAGATGCAACATTTCCAGGCTAGAAGGTCATAATTAATCAGTTAAGCATTTTGAGAATATCTAGGGATCTTTTTGTGATGAAACTGGAAAATTGAGAGGGTAAATGGATGCCCTGCCTGCCATCCAGACCAGGGTAGGGACCACTCTCAAGAGCAATGAACACGTTATTGCCCTGAATAACTTAATTCCCGGATAACAACGAAAATAGCAAAGATAAGAGATGCAAAGAGAAAGGGTCTTTGAGTCTCTCCACGCGTGGAGAGAAAACTGCACCTAATCAAAGGGCATGAATGCTTCGGGAGCTCTGAAGCATCCAAATGGTATCAAAATCCAAGAGCTATGAAAAAACAACCTGCTACAACAACAAACTTTTGTGTACAGCAGCAGTACCTGATCCTCTTACAGCACAGCACAGGAACCTGCTGAGCCAAGAGCCCAGCTAGCAAATATTTAAGAACTACAATTTGCTGTCTTTTCTACCATGCTCAGTCGAATACACAGGTTGGACAATGATGCTCTGAATATCATTTTGCCTCTAATCCTTGATCTTTTGTTTTAAGGCTTTATTCAAGCGTTGCCAGCACTGCAGATCAGAGGCAAGCAACCTGAACTGTGCTAAAGCTGGGCTAAGTTAGCACTAACAAGAACAACTGGCATTTCATAAAGATTCCTTAGGCTGCTTTCCAGAACAAGTATCAAGGACTCCTCAGCTCCTGGGGTGCTCAGTTTGCTGCCACCATCACAAATTCTTCCAGCACCAAGAAGCAGAAAGGAGACACACAGCACACACTCTAAGATTACTCATAAATGCTTTTATAGAATGGCTTGCTAGCCCAAACAGTACCAAGCAGCCACAAAGATCCCAGTTCTGGAAAAAAACCTCTCCACCCTGAGTTTGTTGCCCTCTCAGCAGCTCAAGAACACAACACTCATTCAGAGATTCAGGTACAGGAGCACAGAGATGGCAACCTGCCCTACAAACACCACCTTCAAAGCTGATTTTGCAGCCCCTTAATTTCTCATCACAGCTCTCCTGACAGCAAGCACTTATCACTGCCAGATTAGAAGAGATTGCCACAAGAGAAAGTTAAGGTTCTTGTCAGTCACTAGGACATTAAAGTGCACTCAGTGGTTACTATCAGAGGTAGGGTGGGTGATGAAACCTCTCTACCCAGCTGACCATGGCCAAAGTCAAATACTGTTTGTCAAATCCAACAGGCTGGGTTTCCAGCACTGCCAGTTTCCAATCTGGCACAACCACTAAAGTGGAAAAAATCGCTTTTGCAGCTCCGCTTTGGGAGCTCTCAGATAAGAGCATTTCCTCCAGAGCTGCCCTGCACGGCTCTATATATGCTAATTAGAGACTGCTGGAGCTCAAGAGAAAGCAACTGCGTGGGGCACTAACAAAAGAAATCGAAGCATCCCTGTGAGGGAGACATGAGGTGTGAATACACATGGTGTGTTTGCACCCAGTGCCAATTAAGCAGCAGAGTGCACGGAATTGGTGCAACACACACACTCGGGCTGCATTCACTATACTAAAATAGGAGGAAATTCGAATCACAATTATTTTAACCACTGTGCACAAACAGACAGATTTCATATGGTAACCAATGCTTATGGATGGCAATTTGGTACTAAATTATGTTACTGAGAATAAAAAGATAATACAGACAGCACAATTAAGAGGAAGCCAGGGATTCAGCCTGGATTTCTTCCAAAGTTCAGAATGTCAACACTGAAAAAAACCAGAAAGACTCTTCTAACCAAAGAGTTTACACATTCACTGAAGTGACCAGAGCA
This sequence comes from Acridotheres tristis, assembly GCA_037013685.1. Taxonomy (NCBI): domain Eukaryota; kingdom Metazoa; phylum Chordata; class Aves; order Passeriformes; family Sturnidae; genus Acridotheres; species Acridotheres tristis. The sequence goes on from CM072905.1 coordinate 7,454,281, forward strand.
ATTACCATACTGGTGATATTTATTTTCAATAAATTAAATTTTATCTAAGCTCCACAACAGAACAAGAAACACAAGAGCAAATAACATAATATTCCTGTGAAATTACAAAGCGTGCTTGATGTGGAAATTGTTTTCATCTACCACTTGGGCTCAGGGAAAGAAACACTAATAGCATTCAACAAGGCACTCGAGGCTGATCAGGCCAGCCAGAGCCAACTCTGCTGAAGAAAGCACGGTGTGAGCTGGAGAAAGTGTGGACAAGAGTTGCAGCAATAGTGGGGAAAGAACCTCTCCAGTAAGGAAGTTAGTGATATACAGTCTGAGGGTGAAAAGGGAGAAAATAATTGTGCCTCAGCACATAATAACACATTTATAAAGACAAGCAGCTATTTAGGAGTTAGATTTGCTTTTTACTAGAGGAGATGGGTGTAAGCTGTTTGCATGTTTATGCTAGAAATTACAACTTTTCTCATCCAGACTGGGACAGGTTCCTAATTCAAAGAATCAAAGCAAGGAGTTAACTCTTTAATAGAACTTCTCTGAAAGACAGAGCAGGCTGCTTCTGCAGTGATGCCCTCAGCAGCACCACAGAGTGCCCACAGGGACTTTCTGCCCAGAACACATTTTGTTACAATGAAGTCACCCTGCACTTTGCTTTATCATTACAGGGCAGATTTCATTTGTGAACCAAAGGACATTTTTCTCCATCATGTACCAGCACAATCCCCACCACTACACAAAACTAAACAGAGGAAGTTTCTGGCCCCAGAGTCAAAAGCATCAAAAAGCCAAATCAGCTATACAGGTCAGATGTGGTGGGTGAAAAAATAGTTACTGAGTCAATGACACACTCTGGATCTGATTGTCCAATTCTAACACAAGTGAGATCTCACAACATTGACATTAGGATGATAAAAATATCAATTGATTAAGAAAGTCATCCTGGAGTTTCTTCTTAAACTAAGCAGCCAGGAATGCTGGTGTTTCCTGTACAGTGTCATCTTCCCTGCTGTGGCATTCCACAGGGTGCTCTCTCCTTCCTTGTATTTCAAGAATGCACAGAGATGCACAGCCAAGGAAGTACTGTGATTATGTACTACTACAACTAGGAAGAGCTACCCAAGTTCTTTGGAATACACTTGAAACCTTGGCCAGACCACCCCTTACAGGAAGCAAACGAATCATCCACGTGTGCAGACTCTAAGAAAAAACACAAAAGCAAGTTTTAAACAAAGGATGGAGATTCCTCCTCCTTCTTCCCTGCTCCCACTTTCTGCTTAAACTGAACCCATGGAGAGTTCACTAAGACAAGGCAGTACCACAGCATGGGAAATCAGAGCAACTTCAACAACCTGCAGCACAAATACAGTGAAAAGACTTCTGACAGAAGTTGCAAGTGCTAAGGACAAAACAAATCTGAAGAGGCGGTTCATGATGTATCATTTCCAGCCAGTTATCCAACTGTGTAGTAACTCTAAATTTAGAAAATGTGGCTATTTTGTCTCAGGACTAATGTTGTTTCAAGGAACTTGGACTCAGAGGCTGAACGGAAGCAAAAATATTACTTGCAATAGTCATGAGATTTATTCACTTGGATTAGATACATAACTCACTTTCCAAGAGGGGGAAAAAAACCCAACTTTCATCTTCAAAAGCAGACAGAAGGGCAAAGCCAAAGGACAAGTAGGGCCTTGCTGGAAATCCCATCAACTCTCAACAAAAATATTAAGTAGTGCTCCTGCACACTCACTCTAAATACTGAAAAGCAAAGATGTGAGGGCAGAGAGCAGAGGCAGCACTGCACACCTGGGATGGGCAGCAGCCCCTCACACTGCTGACACCTCTGGCACCTCTCCAGCAGCAGGTAAAGCAGATTTTAGTATGGTATTTTAGTGCCATGAGGGTAAAGGAAAATGCAAAGATTCCTTGGTGATCAGTACTACTCAAGCTCCAATTTCAGTATAGCTGCTGCCAACAATTTCCCTGAGGACTGAGATTTAGGACCAGTTCTCTAACGAGAGATCTTGAGCCAAGAGATCTGAAACACCCACTTGATTCTAGATACACCACTATGAACTAAAGAGTTAATCTCGGCTGCTCTTCACTGACTACTCTTCTCACCCAGCCTTACAAAACTTCCAGCTCACTACATTTACACCTAAACTAACTTTTAAAACACTGGGTTACTCAGTTTAGCTCCTCACATAAGTGAAACCAAATAAAACTTGAGTTACTCAATGCCAAGTGAGTTCCCAAGCATCCCATTTCACACATATGCCAAATAACCAATGTATTGTGGCTCTGCCTGAGAGTCATTTTCCCAGACAAATCTCTAGCTGTAACTGCAGTGAGGAATGTCAAAAAGTGGAACATTTTTTTCCACTGAGCAGCCAGCTCATGCTCTTGAGCCCTGAAAATGGTCAAATAGAGAAAAGCACTGAGCACACACCAGGAAAACACCACCTGGCAGCACTAATGCTGGCTGTGTTACCCAGAGTCACCTGAGGGGAGAGTTTTTGTCACCTTTCCAACACCCACTGCCACATCAGAGCCCAGGAAATGCTTTGAAGATGAAAAGTGCTACTTATTTGCTAAGTATCCTTTATCAGCAGAAAAGCAGCACCGTTTCTTACACTCTAATGATTCAAAGTTCTTTTATTCTCAAAGAAGTTATATACTTTCAAAAGTAGGTAAAAAATAAATCAGTCATGATGGAACTAATTCCAGCTCACCATATTAGTGTATTTTACTAAGCAGAAGATTCATCATCCACTGACAAATGTCAACTGTACCCAGTCACTTCCACAGGAATAAGGTACCAGAACTCCCAGTTCCAGGCTAGGAAAAATAGTTAAAAGCCTTAAGCTCCTCATCTTTTCAGCTGTGATTAGATAGCCCTCTTCACTTGTCTGTCTCCAAACCCCTCCCTCACAAGCAGAAAAGCTAAAGGGTTTACAGGCAGCAGTAAGAGCAAACCACACACTGTGTCTGATGTGTGCTGAATACAGAACCACACGGTACCACTGCTGCAGTTTTATTGTACAAAACCAATCCTGCTTAATGGACCAAGGGTATGGCTGTGCAGTTTCCCTTCAATTCAAGAGGCTGTAACCAGAGGCTGTGAAGTGATACCATTGCAAATGCAAGCTGACCATGGTTTCCTTGTTCCTAATGCACTCCTGCGAATTTAATTTTTCCTGGCCTGGAAGCTACAGTAAGACATCAAGTGCTCCTGTCCTCTCCTGGCCTGCTCTGCTGCCAGTCCTTGGTCTCACCTCCTGCCAACAGCCTTCACACTGCCCATTCTTTCACACAGAGAGCAGCAGCACCAGCTGTTGAGGGAAGAAACAGGTCATGATTTTAAAGACAATGGCAAAAGCATGGAAAAAACCCCAGTTTTGCAATCCCAAAGAAGCCTGCCTACCTAGAGCATCCAACATACATCATCAGGGAGCTGGTTGTTCAAACCCTTTGAAAAACTGGACAGATTATTTATGGTATAGTTTGATGTGTCCCACTTTCAAGTTCTCAGCATATGTGCATAAAAAGATTTTGTATCTTGGCTTCCACTTTGTATATCCAAGCAACCTCATACACCATGCCAGCAGCTAACACAGCAAGCAAATTCAAAAACCCACCAAAATTACAGAGGCTCACTGAGATACTGGTTTAAGATACCACTTCCACACATTAACTATTAATTTGTTAAATTTTAGACCAGCAGGTCAGCAGGTACACTGTTCACACTCTTATCTCACAGCATAGAAGCATCAAAGCTATTTAGCTTAAGTCTTCCCAGTAACCTGAACTGAACCCCAGCTCCCTGCAGTCAGAGCTTCTCTGGTACAGCTTGCACCTGACTGCTGGAGAAGGCTGAACAAAGCATAAAAGTGATGCCATTTCTTTAAAAAGCAACCCAAAACATGTACAGACATATGGATTTCTTAGTCTTCAAATCTGCCCACTCTCAACCCATTGTTTTGGTGTTGATCTACAGGTCATTCTGGGAGAGGAAGAAATTCCATCAGCAGGTACTTCCTGGATCTGTCTCTCCATTAAGTTGCTCTAAACCCTAAGACAATTAAGTGCAGAAAACAAAGATAACATCACCTGTACTGCCCCTTACCTCTCCTGCACATGCACATATCCAACATAATTATCAAATCCACATCCAGCACCACCATATTTATCTCCATCTACACCACACCCTGAAGGTTTGAGCCCAATAAATGTTCACAACTTCCTCTTGTGTCTCTTCCATGGCCTGGTCCAAGTGCTCCCAAACACAGGGCAGAAAGCACAGCAGACACATGACTCCATCCCTTTCTTTTGGCCACATGTGCAGTCAGACACACATGGGAGGTAACATGCCCTGAAATGCACAGGAAGAGATATTTTCTATCCAGAAATGCATCCAAGTCTGTAAGGCTCCAACTGCACCAAGCTGGGCTGTGTGTGCTCTGCACCACCACAGGCACAGGATTTTCTGAAATTCAGGCAGCACAGACCAGACATTAAATTTAACATTAAAGCTAAAAGACACCTGTCAACTTGAAACTGAGGCATATCTGAAAGTGCTGCAGCTATTACAGTACTCAGCAATCCCTAGCATCTTTACTGTCAAAACCACATGCTGTTCATAGTATTTCATGTTTTTAATCACCTCTAACAATCATTACCCCTCAAGGTCTTCTGCTCCCTTCACAGAAATATTTGACATTCAGAAAGAAAAAACCCTATCCCAGTCCTGGGAAATTATCACCCAGAGAAACTCACTTTTGCTTAACTTTGCAAATTCAGCTTAGCAGAATATTTTTGATTCAGACACAAACACGCACATTTCTATTTAGCAGCCTAAAAGCAAATGGAAGAAAGCCCAAACATTACCATGGAGTCTCCCCTCAGGTTTTTTCTTCCCCTGGGAGTTAGCATTCTCATACCTTGCCACCGGTGTAAAGGTCTCAGGAATGGGACACCAGCTACAAAAGTAGAGCCTGAGCTGAGTTTCAGGTCAAGTACTCTGCAGAACTATGTAAAATGCAGAAGCCATCATCTCACATCTCTCAGTTGCAGGAAAGTCAAGACTGCCAACCTCAAAAGCAAGCACAAGGATTTCAGCTCAAATGATCAGCTCCTGCACTTAGGATGACCTAAACACAGGTCCCTTTGGGCAAAGACCCTCCACATGGTGGGAGGTACCAGCAGAATGGAAAAAATGAGGCAGGGTTTTCCTAAGTAGCATTAGGAAGGTGTCATCACCTTCTGAGCCTTTGAAATCCCCCAAGCAATTAAACAGTCAAAGGAGAAGAGGCTTTTAGCTTTCCAAACACCAATTATTTCCCACACCAACACAGATGTTGAACATTAAAAATAATGTCTTTTCTCTGAAGAGAGGAAAGGGGCTGAGGACAGCTGCCATAGGCAAGCAAGACCTTGTCCCAAAAAGCATCTGTCAAAGCTGCTGCTATTTAACTTCAATGAAGAATCTTCAGCCAAAAAAGAAACTTTATGAAATTGCCTGAAGTCCCTTTTTGCCAGAGTCTGCACTGAAGCTGCATCGCATCAGCAAATAAACTTGTATGAGAAAGCTGCAGCAAAATGTCTCACCCACACAGGTATTTCAGAGCCTGTCATGGGCATTGATTGATTCCTTCTAAAGCTTTTAGTGCACATTAGTTTGTTTACTAGTCCTAAATGCATTACTAATTTAGTTTGGGGTTTTTTTTAAGCTATAGCAGTGCACTGAAAGGGAGCACACCTCCGAAGAGAGCACATCACAAACACTGCTCGCTTGAGGACAGGCTTCGTCCATTTTAAAAATAACACTCCTGTCTACATTTGGAATAATTATAATAAATGGCTTAGCCCAGATGGCCACTTTCAACTCCTAAATTACCAATTCACTCTGCACACAGTACACAAAGCACTAACAGTGTACAATATTTAGTACTCCTGAGACTTCTACACTGTCAATTGTGCCGGATTCCACTTTTGCAGTAAAATATTAATGATTTTCCCCAAGTCTGTATCACAAGAGCCTAACAAATCAAAGTAAAACAGGGAATTGACCCAGGGGTACCTAACCTTGCAATGGATACTCACAGGATGGAAAGGTCACACATTAATTGGTTCTATATTATGCAGAACTGCAAAAATTCCAGTAAGCCTTTTCTGTCTCTTAACAGCTACAAACATCAGGTGGTTTCAAAGAACCCCCCTGGGAGACTCACTGAAATGTCAGATGCAAGAAGAGGGTTAGATACAACTTCCTCACGCAGTAAAACCCACTATTAATAGTTTATGGGCATGGAATTTGTGTGCTGCAACAGAACCAGAGTTTGGCACTGTGGCCAGCATTTCCTCACGGCCCCGAAAAGGATCCTCCTGTCCCTCTTCACCTGCTCAATGTGCCCACACTGCATCACTGCACTTCCAGATGGCCAACACCTTCCAGGTTTGAAGATGGAAGATTTTTAAGGCTGTTTTCATGCCCCAGTTGTAAATAAGTTGCAGAGTCACTAGCTAGGATTAAAATCTGTAGGGCACATGCTGGTGGGCTGGAATCCCAGCAGTGAGGGCTCAGAATGGTTGTGAATGGACAGAGGGAAAACACAGACCTTAAGGATCTTCAGAAATTCCTCCTGTGACCTTGTATTAGATCCATGACCCAATATCCGAGGTCAGGAAATTACAGGAGCAAAGGGTGGAAAAAGAACAGAAGGTCTGTGTGGGATGAAGCAGAGCCGAATTCTTGGAGAACCTTTTGGAGATAACATCAGAAAATCTCCAGGTAATAAGTTTATCAGCCACCAGATTATGTCTGATAGTTTGAATCTATTTCCAAAGCAAAGCTGAATGAAGTAAGAGAGTAATCCAAATTAAACTGCATTCTGGACCTTACAAAAAAAGGCTGCTAAAAACATTTTTAAATTGCACCTGGACTCTTAGGGCAAACCTGGGGTGTTGCAATGGTCCCTACACATACATCAGCACTGCCTGTGTATCACAGCATCACACCAAGCCCTCACTCCCAGAGGCAGGCACAGGGAACTCGGGAGGCCTGGCTGGCTGAAGGCCTTCAGATAAGGTGCTGAAACACAACACCTGCACTTTCCATTTCCCCCAGCTGCACAAGAGGCCTATCTGCCTTGCCCAGGCTTTGTGAAAATGAAAGGTGGCAGAGAGCTCTGATGCTTTCAGGGCAGAGGCAGGAGGAAGGGCAGCAGCATTTTAAAGTTCCCCAGAGTCTGACTAATACCAAGTATGTTCAAGCATTTCCATGAAGTTCCCAAAGGCAGCTCTAGTGTGCAGTAGGAATGCTGAACTACAGTGGAGAGATCCTGAAATTAAAATTCAGCTGGGTCCCAAGTACTTCCGGTAATCTGTTAGAAAACTCATCTGGTGTTCACAGCAGTTCATAGAACTTCCAAACTACATCCAGAGATATGGCTTTAGCCAGCCAGAGAACTGCTCTGCAGATTTGTTGGGTCAGGCAAGACCTGGATGGCAAATATATTTGGAAAGTGAAGCTTTCTCCTTCTAGGTCTGCTCCGGTTTTACAACACTCAGCAACAGTGATTTCCCAGTGTCTTAAGTGGGTGATATGGCCATGGAAAGCGGAAAAGGAGCACTTGAAGCCAGAGAGAAAGAAATCCTGGCTCTTCTTTTATTCACATCATTGTTATGCTGCTAATGACTATCAACAGGGGAACCAAAGGCAGGAATGTGCTCAAATATACAATTCTTGGAGGAGCTAGTGGGGCTTTGCACCAACTGCTAAAGCTCTATCTCAAGAGAAAGTTTCTATTAGTGATTAACACCAGTAATTGTGTGCCTGGATTTAAGTGGTATTCTGCCTACCATTCCCAACAGGAAAGCAGCAAGTGTTGAACTTCCAGAGGCAACAGCAAAAATCACTGGACAACCTACATCAAAAAAAACAAACTGTCCAAGAAAAGACAGTTTATAATTGGGTACAGAAGGTTGCTTTTGACCTTTGCACTGGAAGCCAAAGGTGCTGCTCCACTGGACTCACAATTTCCAACAACTTTATTTCTCCCTCGGTTACAACACTTGCTCTATCCAATACACACACCAGGATTCCCAGATCCTGAAGCACCTGACAAACAGGAGGCAGCCAGTCTTCTGTGTGGAATCAGGTCTGATATACCAAATAGACACACAAAAGCCTTGGATCCAAGAACACCTTTACCCTCTGCCCATTTCAGATTTAAGGGAAATAAGAGTGCAACAAGCATCCTCTGCAGTCCAGGGTTTAGCTGTCACCAGGATAGGTTAATGTTTTAAGGACACCAAACAAGACTCTCATGGCCAAAGATGCTAGAGAGTCAGGCACAGCCAAAAGACATAGGTAACAGCAAAAAGAACCCCACAAACTTTAGACCCAGAATAATGCCTATGGTTTGTACCCCTCCCAGCATGGACAATGACAAGCATGTCAGGCTCACCTGGCTGGTTCTCACACATCAGTGCAACCTAAAAAGGGCTGGGTCAGTAGACAGCTAAAAAACCCAATTACAACCACAAAACCACGATCGGTGTCACTGCATGTTTCTAGTGGTGTCAGGTTTGTTTTCAGCAACCCCAAACTGCAGTGCAGACTGTACACAATGCCTCTCAATTTGGTTAGTGGGCAGCTTTCCAAATTAAAAAAAAAACAACAAATCAATAGAAGTACACCTAAATTTCTCAAGCACTCAGGAAACTTTTCCCCAGGGTCCATTACTGGAGTGGTAAAGGCACCTACACCAGGGCAGCAGCACTAAAAGGGAAGACAAACAGACTGTTTATTTACATAACTGTCTTTGATTTCTGATCCTCCTCAGTTCAGCTTTTTGTAATTGCACCCATTGCAGTGTTAGCAAGTGACTGAAGTCAGAGCTTACACTTCTGGATTTGAGAACCCAACAGCACCAACTAAATCCCTGTTTACCCACCCAAAAGGAGGTGGCTTTGTTTAGATACTGAAAATCAAACTCAACTTGGGACAAATTTTTGCTGCAACAACACATGAAGATTTTACTGGAAGGCTGCAGTGACTGAATTATGGAGTTTCTTTAGAGAAAAGATGCTCTTTTTTTTTTAAGGTAGAAATACATCATGTGGCAGTATCTTTTCAGAATACCTGTTTTCATTTTCCTTATCTCCAAGCAGTCACGTGTCTAATGACACTAGCACCTAAATTTAGCTCATTCTGTAGCACAGGCAATCCTAGCGATGCCTTTAGGACTGCAACACACCTTTCTTCCTCTCAGTCTCCCCTCTCTCCTGCAGCGTGTGGGGCCGTTTCTCAAACAGCAAAGCAGAGGGTTCTCCAGAAGCCTCCTGCTTCTCACTGCCAGCCCAGAGGAGCAGGGGGACCCTGCAGGGACAGTGCAGGCACTCATTCTGCTCAGTGCAACGCCCATCCCTGGCAGCCCCTTTGTGCTCTATTACAGTGCCCCCCTCGCCCGCTTTTGTCTCTGAACTGTCAGTCAGCCTGGGCTAAAACCCCAGGCCAGACCAACTTTGGGAAGTGGGAATATTCCAGTGCAGATCTACACCTTGTGCCTCGTCAGATACAATTAAGATGCCACAGATTTACGTGCGCCTCATTAGCAAGGGGTAAATGGTCACGTAAACAAGGGCAGACCCAAATCGTGTTTGCTTCCTGCTGAAACCTTTATCCAGGGGTGGTTTCCCTGCTCGATTGCTGACTCCCCCAGAACAGGCGATGACGACACTGTGCAATAAAGGCTGAGACACCGGCCTACAACTCCAGCAAGTGAGAGATGTCTGGAAGTTCGCTCAAATCACCTTCACAGGCACGCTTCTCCTTACGCCAGCAAGCCCCACTGCCTCAGCAGAGCAGCCGTGCTCTGCCATCAGCGCAAGGCAGCAGCAGCATCCATGCTGAGCTGCCAAAGGGAGCGCGATGAAGGGAGGGAACGGGATTTTACACTCTGGAGAACACCGTCCCCCTTCCCCGCTCCGGCTGCACGGGCAGGCAAAGACGGGCGTCACGGGGAAAACGGGGCAGCAACCTCCTGCTCGGGAGCCTCCAGCGCACCCGACCCCGAGCCCCGCACGCCGTGCAGGCCCTGCTCGGGGAGGCCTCCAAGGCGGAGCCCCGGTCTTGCAACCGGCGCCAGCCACCCGGAGAGAGACCCGGGCCCGTGCAGGCCGCGGGCCGCCCCCCGCCCCGGTTACCTTGGTCTCCTTGACGTGCTGCTTGATGCCCTCCGGGTACCACTGCACCCGCACGTAGCCCCGCCGCAGCGGGCTGGCGCGGCCCTCCTCCCCGCCGCCGCCGGGGCCTCCCGACTCGGAGCCGCCCGAGCTGGCGGCGCCGCCGGCCGCGGCCCCGCGCCCGCCCTCCTCAGAGTCCTCCTCCGAGTCCTCGCCGTGGATAAGGCGCACCAGGCCGAAGCGCACAGAGCCGCGGTAGCGGCCCGACACCAGGTCGTGGGAGAAGAGGAGGCGCTGGGAGCCGCCCGGCGGGGCGGAGAGGGGCAGCGCGGCGGGGGGAGCCGGGGGTGCCGGTGCCGGCGGTGCCGGTGCCCCCTCCTCGGGCTGTTCCGCCATGGCGCCGGTGAGCGGGAGCGCGCGGCCGGCAGGAGGGGGAGGGCAGGGGAGGGGCGGCAAGTAACGGCCCGGGGGCGGGGCCAGAGGAGACCACGCCCAGAGCGACCGCAGGCCACGCCCACAGCGTGAGGGGCGTGAGGGGAAGGCGGGACGGGGAGGGCCCGGGGCGGGGACGCTGCACCGGCTGCTGATCCCCAGGAATCGGGGGATTGCATCATCGTCCCCAGGGATGTGGGACTGCATCGTCCCCTGGGATGGGGACCGCCCTGCGCCATTGGCCCCAGGAAATGGGGGGGCTGCACTGTCTGCTGATCCCCAGGAATGGGGCGATTGCATCATCGTCGTCAGGAATGGGGGTGCTGCATCCTTCTCTGACCCCCAGAGATGTGGGGCTGCTCTGCATCATCCCCAAGGATGGAGGGGGACAGCAGCATCATCATCCCCAGGGATGGGGGGGAGGCTGCATTGCCTCGTCGCCAGGGATGGAGGAGCCTGCATCATCTCCTGGTGCCCAGAGATGGGAGGGCTGCACTGCCCCGTCCCTGAGCCCCAGCGGCTGGGGGACACTGCACTGCATCATCCCCCAGTTGTCAGTCACTGTGGGCTGCCCTGCATCATCTCCCACTCCCCAGGGATGGGGGCTGTGCTGTTTACAGACCCGTCTACCTGGGCACAGGTGGGGGTCCATCCTGGCACTGGGCACTGCTCGATGCTGGGAGCTGCTCTCCAGCTGACATCAAAGCCTGGTCTTGCTTTTCATGGCTCCTGGAAGCCCTCATTAGAGTGTGCAAATGAGCCGAATATTTGGCTTCATTGACTCTAAGGATTTTTCCCCTCTGTCTGCAGAGATTTTGTAAATAGAAAAGTTTTTTTGAGCAGGTCCTGCTGGTCTGGCAGGCAAAGGACTAAAGGAATCCAAAATAGCCTTCACCGCCTATCTTTTACCACAACACATCCTGCCTCTTCTCTCCCTAAACCTTCCTGCCTGTGCAGATCTCTCTTAAATGTCAAGAAAATGCCTGAAATCCTCAGCCTAATTTGTTCTCTTGCAGAAAAGACCCCAGGAGCAGCAGAGCAGTGTTTTCCCTCTTGCCCTCTCCCTCCCAGACTGCTCTGCTTTGGCTGGATCAACCAGCTGGCTTTCAGTCCACCTTCCAAGGTTTCTCCTTTTAGGATAAACAACCAGGATAGAGGTCTGCCCGTGTTTGCCTCATAAATTCTGGAACCCTCTCCTCAAGAATGGGATTTTCCAATCTCGCAAATGATTATAAAGCCCTGGGGAGCAGTGGAGAAGAGGCTGTGGAAGGCAATGTGTGGGTGATGGGAGCTCTGCCCAGCTCCTCACTACCCCTGGGTGTGGGTGGCAGGGCAGCAGGATGCTCGAAGGGATGAAGAAGTACAAACTATCCCTGTCTTACTTCCAAAGCAGAGAGCTGCAGGCAGTGAAGCCTTCCAGCCTGTCTTCTCCCAGGCCACCCCAGCATTTAATCGCTCCCCACAGCATCTTGTTAATCAGAAAGGCAGCATGTTGATGTGATTCCTTGCTGGAGCATTTTTTGGCTTCAACCCCAGGAATAAGAAACACAATAGGGCTAAAAGGGACCATTGGGTGGCTAAATAGCAGTATGCCCTATAGGGAAAGTCAGTTTAAATATCCAGCCAGCTCCACTGTAGGTTTACAGATGTTTCTAGGGATATGCTCCTGGGAATACAGACCTGCATCCACATGCCCAGACCTCTGTGAACAAGGTGTAGGGTCGATAGGCTGCATTCAGAACTTCTAGAGCAAATGAGTGCCTCTGCCATGAGGATTTCACCCTCTGACCATTGCTGTGCTGAAGGGGCGAGTATGACACATCTCCCTAGGGTGTTCATCCAGCCCACCTGGAGCTGTGGGCAAGGTACCAACCCCCTCTCCATCTGTAGCCAGAGAGAACTGTGCCTTTGTAGAAGCAGAATCAGGCCTTTGAGAAATGCAGAAAGTGCCCTTTGACTTCATTTAATCTGATGCCATGTCTGCTTGAGGTTTCAAAGCAAAGTTTTATCCAGCACAGTGATGCTCCTCATCATCTCCTTAATGTACATTGCAACAGTCACTAATAAAATATAGATACAGTAATGTGCTACAATCACGTGTGGAGATGGAAACTGTCCCTCTTCAGGGCAATTATGTGCTGAAGAGCAGTGGTGGGGTTTCAGGTAGCCACAAATAGCCATGAAAACAATCACATTATACCCCTGACCAAGCTCACTGCAGGGGGATTATAATGGGGACAAGTCAGGGCTGTTTGCTCATTAGCAGGAGTTGAGCTGGGTGGATTTTTGCACTCTGATCCCAGCTGGAGCTCTGATATGCTTCCATCAGGAAGTGGCACTGAAGGAGGACTGATTGCTTTTTTAGGACACAACAGCCCAGGGCCTGAGCCGTCACAATATCGACAGCCTTCAGATTTTACAGTGCCTGGGTGTCAAAATGAGCATCTCCTATTTAACACCACTATTCAGGTGTCCATGAGGTACCTCTGCAAGTCCACACCACCCAGCAAAACACACAAGTCTTCTGCAAAGTGACACACGTCAAACAGCTTCCCTGCCGGCTTTAGGGAGAATTCTTGCTGGTAAGGCTGTTTTGGGTAGGGATGGCCTTTACTCTGCAGGAGAACATCCTCCCTGGAACCAAGCTGTCCCTGTGATCTAACCACCTTATGGCACTTAGGTTAGATCACCAGCATCTCCCTGCTAAGATACTGCTGCTCAGAGGGCGTGTCAGAATGCCTGGAGGTTGCCAGAATACCCAGAGGGTGCCAAGATGCCCAGCAGGTGCTGGGATACCCAGGACACCCTTTATCTCCCTGTAGAGTTACTGGTGAAAAGCAAGCCCTGTCCTTCCTCCTTGGTTCTCTCACAGGGCATCTTTGCAGAGGCCCTGCAGGTGCAGGTGCTGGGGGGTCTGCCAGGTGCTGGGGATACCCACAGGATACAAGGAGGCGCGGCATGTGCCCAGGATGCCAGCAGGGTACCAGGAGTTCTGCCAGGCTCTGGGATGTCCACAGGGACTGGAATGACCGCTGTGTGCAGGGATGTCCACCGGGCATTCCCGGAGGGTGCCAGGTGCCCAAGGGTACCGCTATGCCCGTGGGTGTCCGCAGGTCCCGCGATGTCCTCTCGGTGCCGGTGCCGGGCTGTCGCGGGGCTCTGGTGCCACCTCGTGGGCTGTCGCCTCCCGGCGGCTCCGGTGTGGCGGGGGAGCGGCGACACCGGCCCGTGGCTCCCCAGAGGCAGCAGCTCTGCTCGGAGCCCCGGGGCTGCAGCCGGACCGAGCGTCCACCTCCCTCTGCTCCGCTCTGTCACCCCTCCTTGGCCAATCCTCCCAGTTTTGCTTCTTCTGCTGCTTCGCAGAGGCGCAGAGTCCCTGTACTTTTCCTGCTGGGAAGAGCTGGTGCCTTCAGGAAAGGTGTTTCAGAGCAGCTCGTGTCACACGGAATGCCTCCAGACCTTCCCACAGGGAGAGCTGGGGGTTTATCTTCATCATGAGCAGACAAACAGCTCAGCAGGAGTCCCTTTGTCCCCATTAACATCAGGGAACAGAAATAGGAGCGAGTGATGCAGCATATGGCAATCCTTCATCCTGTCTCTGTGATCCCAGAGAGCCTCCGGAGGCTGGGTGGGCAGGGAATGAGATGGCCTGTGAGATCACTTCCACCTCAAGCCATTCTGTGATCCTGCAGGAACCTTGATTATTCAGCCCTTCCCCTCTCTGGTTGTGCTGCCCTGACCAAACACTGCTAGCTCTCCTACAAAAACCTCAGAGCAGCATCACCTTGTACATTAACAACTCCATGTGAGCACAATCCTCCTCTGCTCCCTCCTCTCACCCTTTTTACTGAGACCAAGACCTCAGAACTCCCCCAATGGGGCTGGTCCAGGCTCAGCCTTACCCTCCAGGATTTTTTTTCCCAGCCATCTCACCCAGGCTCCCAGAAGCAGTGTGCCAAGGTCAGGGCTGGATCGAGGGCAGGACAGCTCCTATAAGCAGCATGATGCCCCAACAATGGCCAGAGTGCTGGAATCTCCTCTTCCCAAAGCCAGACTGGCTCTAAACTGCTTAGAGGTCCGGGTCTGGAGGGTGGGGCTGCTTCTGCTCAGCTCCTTGCCACCTACCTGGCCCTCTCCTCCTAGAGAAGCTCCTCAGTCCCCACTGACCCCCTACCCCCTAAGGACTGTGCCATGAGTGGCTGTGACCTAGTTACAAACCCCAGACCACAGAGAGGAGGTTAATCACCAGCAGTGCAGTGCGCCGGGCAGGGCACAAAAGACGTCCTGGCTGCGTCCTGGCACCCAGTCTGCTGCTTTTGGCTGAGGTTGCCATGGCCAAGCAGACACAGCTGAAACTGTCTGGCAGACTTGTTTGTTCTGCTTTCTCAAAGGTAGAAGAGCAGCAAGATACACCAGCCCTGCAAAGGCACGTATTTATCTACTGCAGGTCAAAGCCAGAACTCAAAGCCTTTTTCCCTAACCATTGCTGAGAACCCAAATAAGCCGTGAAGTAGCGTCCTTTCATCCTTTCCCAGCTCCTTGAGAGCGTCTGTGGAGAGAATCAGTCCCAACACTGGTGGGCCAAAGGGAATATGCCAGAGGAAAGACATATACATGTATATTTGCATGTTATTCATATTATATATATACATATATAAACACTTCAGGGCACAGAGAAGAGCTAGCCCCTCCAGGGCCTGTTCATAGCGTGGGCCTGGGAGCTGGCCACCCTCCATAGGAACCCTGTGTTGCTATTTTGAAAGAGCAGCAGCTGGCAGGCTCTTAAACCACAAACCTCTGCTCCAGATGAAAAGCTGGAAGCACGCCGGCTTCTCAGGGGCTGCTGGTGAATTAAAACCACTCCTGGAAGCTTGAGAGGGAGCACTGGGGGATAAAAGCAGAAGGTGGGCAACCTGGCAAGTGCTGAGAATATTGAGTGTGTCCAGAGAGCCACATCCTGCTGGGAAGTTACAGCAACAAGAAGCACCAGCAGGAGTGGTGAAAAGGAAAGAGGTGAGGGAGAAGGAGATCAGAGCTCACAGCTGACCTTGCAGCAATGCCAAAGTGCAGAGCCCTGCTGTTAAGTCATTGCCAGGAGACAAGCATCACCCTCTTGGAAATGTGGGTCCCTATGGCTAAGCCAGAGGAAGATGCTAAACAGGGATGTAAACAACGTCTAGCTTGGGAATTATGCAATTACGTGAGTCTGAGAGAGAAACCTCTCCAACATCGTCACACAGGAAAGGATCCCGATGCCATCTGAATGCCGTGATGGCAGACCCCGCCTCAAAGCCAGGGCTGCAGACACCACAAGCAGCTTAATCCGCTGAGCACCGGGATAATGGGGCACGGCGGGGCTGGAGACACAGCAGGGCGCAGCTGAGGAGCCCCTGAGCTGCGTGTGCACGGCTTCATTCCCAAGCCCTGGCAGAGGGGGGGCCAAGCCGTGATTCATCTGCCTCCCACATGTCGCCCCTCGCTGCAAATCCTACCCGGGGATAATTGCTGTCTTCCTGAGTGGGTACTCCAACAGAGGGACCAGCCCGGCTGCGCGGCCGCAGCGACAGCTCGGGGCTCTTTGAAGATGCTGAGAGAGCTGCTAAATATGCAAATCTAGGCACACTGCTGTGGCTCTAATTTAATGGAGTTGTTGACCCTCTGCAGCTGTGTGGGAGCAGGAAGAGACAGACCCAGCTGAAACTGTGGAATGCGGCATCCCTGATTGACTATTCCAGCCACGGGATTGACTATTCCAACCTCTGCTCTGCTGGGCTCTTTTAATGGCTGGGTGCTGCTCCAAAATGCCATTTCTGAAGAGCAAAAAGCTGCTGGGTCATATTTCTGTTTCGATTCCATGAAAAAACTTAAAAGAGAGAGATAAGGGCATAGCTCCAGGTCATTTTTGCCCATGGCTGGAAGCTAAAGCAGGTCCAGAGCTGCCCTGGAAATGTCTCCAGTGGAGCAAAGCCAGCTCTGCCTCCTGCTCCAGGCTTCTTTCAGGGCTGCATCTGGTTCCCAATGATAATGATTATGCCAACATCATGCTCCTGCCTGGGATAATCTCCCTTTTGTTACACGTGTCCTGATGGGGGACAAACATTACTGGTTCTCCCCGTCCAGTTTCTTATGTAACAGCACCCAGGGACAGAGGGCTGCAGGGGGGAGAGATACTTGGTTTTTGGAATAAGCTCCTTGGGCAAGAAACCTTAATTCTGACTCCCCATCCTACAAGGAGTCAGCTGATTTCCTCGAGAAACTCCTCCCTGCTCAAGCCCAAGCAGTGATTATGCCTGGCACAAGCAGCAGCCTCCCCATCCTTCCCCAAATAAAGCTCATCCACTCCGGGCAGGGCTGCCTTTGGCTCCCTATGGGCTCCTGATGCTGTTGGAGAGGTCAGGATGAGGCACAGGACAGTGCTCCCTTTCCTGGCTGAGTCCCCTGCTCGCAGAGCAGAGCAATCAGCTAAATGATCTAAATGCTTTATCCCTCTGCAGCCAGTCACGCCAGGGAAGAAAAAAAAAAGCCTGAAGTGATCCTTTTGCTGGCCTGACACCTTAAAGCCTCTCACTCTGCTTGTCTTTCATCGGAGTTTTAAACTCCTTAGGATGTCATCACGTGCTCCATGAATAACAAATATATATAAGCAGGGGCTGTGGAGAATGCAGCAGACAGAGGAGGGGAGGGAAAACCCCAGATCCTCCTCTCCTGTCAGCACTGAGACGGCACCCAGGGAGGCAGGCGGGCAGGGAGCAGCTCGGGGTCCCCGGCTGGTAAGCACCCACATTCCTGTCACATCCCGGGGGGAATGACTGCCTTGGGGACAGCTGCTGGACCCCTGGCCACTGCGACCTGCTCCTGTATGCCAGGAGGGGGGAATTTCCTCAGGGGGGTGGGAGGGTGCTTAGCTTGCTGAGAAATGGTTTCTGCACAGGGGAGGGTGTGACTCTCATCCCAGCCCTGTCTCATCCCTACACATCCAACACGTGCTCCAAAACCCAGCTGCAGGGACTCTTCTCACTGAAACCCTCTGTGTTCTGGACGTGGGAAGAACTTGAGCTCTTTTGCAGAGAGTATTTGACTTTAAGACTGGATGAATAACTCTGTATTATCAGCCAATTTAAAAAAATCCAGCTCCAAACCCAGGCAGGCAATTCATAACTTAATAAAAGATGCAGCCAGGGGGGTAGTGTGCATCTGCCTGTTTATTTACCTGTGAGCATCTCTCTGGACCATGGGGATGCTCTGATTTCTGGTGCACAAACACAGGTAATGGCAGGAAGAATTTACAGAGCAAGCTTTTGGTTCACTGCTTTGACACACAAACATAGTGGGCTCATCTCAGGCAGGTCTGGCAAGGAGTCAGCACAAAATTCAACCTGGAGTATAAGTGATTTGAACAAATACAGGAGGCTTTGCTGGAACATAAGAGGACAGATGAGCCATGGAGAGAGAATTTTCCTCATCACTTACTCTGGGACCTGGGCAGAGTTTCCTTCACTTCTGCAGGTTTGATGCTTCCCCATGGCTATGCAGGGCTCGTGGTTTTCTCCAGGGGTGGGGAGCACTGTTGGTTCCTCCATGCTCTTCAGGTTCTATGCATCCCACCCCCCACCCCACCCCGAACACCTTTGACTCTTCAGGGTGCTGAGAAGCAAAGCAAGAAGTTCATTTCCAGAAAACAAACATAAATATATCATCCTTTCAGATGTATAACCTGGGTTGCCAGGAATAACATGCTGGAGGGGACAAAATACAAGGAAAACAAGCAAGGAGCAACCTTTCCTCTTCCCTGAGTACTGCTCCAGGGTGTTGCTAGTTGGGGTCTCAGAGAATTTCTAAAAATAGTTGGAGGGATCTGATTGCCCTTTCCCAGTTTTCTCTAATGGGACTGGAGCAGCCAATTAAACACAAAGTTTTGAACCCTTCAGCTCTGTGAATGTCCCTGTAGAGACTTCCTGTGACTCAGTTCTTTCCAGCCTTCATATGCTCTGGGATGAAGACTTGCTCTTGGACAGTGGGCACTGAATGGTGGCTGTTGGAGAGCCAACACCCCTGAGGAACCTGGGCTGGTGGAAGATGTCCCTTCTCCCTGTAGGGGGGTGAACTACATGACCTTTAACAGTCCTTTCTAACCCAAACCATTCTGTGATTCCACAATCCAGCTCCATAATTCCCACAGCAACTGAAATGCTGGCCCTGCCTGAGGCCAGATTCAACTGCCCTCTCTGCCCTGCCACCCCTGCATAGCCATCCCCAGCCTGATGCAGCAGCATCTCCCCAGCAGCACCCCCAGGCACTCAGCACCCCCCAGGATCATACCACCATTGCATTTTCAAGGTCCCCTGAGCTTACCCTCTTGCCTACTCTGGGATTTATTCATGCAGATGAGTCCCTAATCCAATTAGTAGGATGAGGAGTTCCAGAAGATTTGATAATAAGGTCTACAAACACTACACCCACCCCCCCACTCCCTCAGCACCCCACTCTCCCTGCCAGCTCACCCTGTTTTACTTTCCTCCTGCAGGAGCATGAACCACCCATTCCCAGCATGAGTTTAGTCAGTTCTTGGTGACCGGAATGAGCACTGGGGATACTAAATAATTCCCCTGCCAAGGAAACCCTCTCTCCCTGATGGATCTGATCCCTTAGGTACACACCAAAACAGCAATTCATTGAAAATAAATCCCAAGACCACCCTGTCTCACCTCAGACTGGCATTTCAAGCATCCATCCCTTGGCATTTTGGGATGGAAAATTCCCAGCTTGCGCCGGTTGTGCCCGGTGCAATGTTTGTGTTGGTAATGCTTTTGTTTCCATAAATCCTATTAGCTGGAGGCAAGCCTATAATTAGCAGGGAAAGCCGGCACCTCTGAAACAATAATCAAAAATGACCCAGCTTTACTCTGGCCTCACTGGAAATTGCTTGCATATTGGTCTGAGTTTGGATGGATGGTTGAATGGATGGCTCTGATAGCCATTCCCACTATTTCTGTCTGCAGGATGCATGTGCTAAGTGAAGTTATTCCCTCAGTTTGTGGTTCTCTCTGGGTTTATTAACTCAGTTCGCTCACACACGAAAGTAGAGGCAGATTGAAGCTACAGGCTCTGATCCAGGCCAAGGGATTTGTCTGGGCTGTGCAGGAGGGGCGCTGCCAGATGACCTTGTGTGCTGGTGACCCTCTAAGAGGAACCCGTGTTGAAGGTGGAGTGTCCTGACCTGGGCTGTGGCTGGTGGGATCACACTACCCAAAGCTCCTGGGACAGGGTGAAAGCCTGAGGGCACCTCACCATGGAGGACACCCAAGGCTTTCAGTCTCAGTCACCTGCTCAGCCCTGCCAGAGACCCATTTCTGTGAGCGTGGACATGACCTAGGAAGCTATCAGAGGTTAAGCTGTGTCACTCACCTGCTCAGTGAGTCAGAGGAGGGGGTAAATCCTGCAGCTTGTGCTGCCGGGAGGAGGTGGCTCTGGCTGGCTGGTGTGTGTCCCTGCCAGGGCACCTCTGTGGCCTGGCACTGACCTCTTACTGCAGCACAGCTCTGCTGTTCCACAAACACCAGAGCATCACAGGGAACTTTCACACAGATACTTGTTTTACAGCTCTTGGCTTCCTGAGGCACATCCCACCCTGCCTGTCCCCAGGCCAGCAGCAGGTCTTGCTCCAGGGTTCTCTCGCCCATCCCACTGCCTGGTGCTGTCATGGGCTGGGCAATGCTGGGCAGGATGCTCAGCCCCCCCCAACCTGCTCCAGCTCCAACAGCTCTCATCCTTCTCCCTGCTCTGTCCCACCACCTGTGGGACACACTGTGGTGGATCACTCTGCTTTTGTCCCCCTGGTCCCTGGGGTTTGCTCAGCTCACAGTCGGTGCCAGCCTCCTGTGTTCTGCTCACAGCGAGGGCAGCTGGGGTCACTGTGGGCGGTATTTGATACATACACACACACACACACACAGAGATCCCATAGGAAAGGGGGAACAGGCAATCTTAATGCTGTCTGTGACCAACAGATACTTCTGCTGGCTAACAGTGCTAGAGGAGCTTGGCTGGAATAAAGGGTGTGAGAGCCGGCAGAGGCTGCCCCGAACACAGGGAGCGGTGAGAAGCCCGGCAACAGGATCAGGAGGAGGAGGATGTCGGCGCTCAGCGCGTTGCCCTTCCTGAAGCCGGTCCACCTGCGGTCGCCCCGCAGCTCGCCCGGGGGCCAGCGCCGGCACACGCTGCCCGCCAGCGAGTTCCGCTGCCTCAGCCCCGAGGACGCCGTCAGCGTGTTCGAGATCGAGCGCGAAGGTACGGGGGACCGGGGGGATCCTCTGGAGGCAGCAGCTGGATCCCTCTGCATCTATTTCCAGTTCTGTTTCCAGTCTCTCGTACTCCCTGTAATGGCGAATTCCCCTATGTGTGCCCTCGTGGGTGGGATGCAGTGGCCGTGATTTGTGGCCAGGCCACCACGGGCTCCTTAGCGAGGTGGAGGAATTGTGGTTAATGAGCTGGAGAAGAACCACGGCCTCAGCTCACCCTGGGGTGAGGATGGTGGGAGGTGATGCTGAGTAGGACCAGCTCTCCCAAAATCTCTGAAAGACACGGTAGGAAAAGGGGAAGGGGGAGGAAGGACACCACGCTCTGCCTCCTACTGCAAAGGGGCACTTTGAGGTGCCACCCTGGCAACTTTTCCCATTTCCTTCACCATAGCTTCCTTCACCCAGACTCACCCAGCCTATTTCTCCATCTTCTGAAAGGACGGGGCAGCCAGGGAGATGCTGAGACAGAGGGTTCAATCCAGCACCTGCTGCTGTAGCTCTGGAATCAGCAGAGTTAGGAGCTGGCCACTGGGCCATGGGGAGTAACTGAGTAACTGCCTTTGGAGGGGCAGAACTGCTCCCTGGAACCATCTGTGTCCCTCAGAACTCCTTTAGACCTAGTAGGCAGCAGGATACATGCCAGAACTCCCCATCACATCTCACTTTCCTTCCCTACATCAGTGCTGAGAATTTTTCCGGGTTGGATATGCTTTGTGTCTCTCACTGTGATCACCACTGCCCCCCTCCAGCCTTTATATCGGTTTCTGGGGACTGTCCCCTGCACCTGGATGAGATCCGCCACTTCCTGAACCTGTGCCCGGAGCTGTCCCTCGGCTGGTTTGAGGAGGGGCGGCTCGTGGCATTCATCATCGGCTCCCTCTGGGACCAGGAGAGGCTCAGCCAGGTATGACCCAGTCCTTCCCACCTCGTGCACTGGGAGAGGCACTGCCAGAGCCTGGGGACCAGGAGAAGCTCCCTGAGGCTACTCTCAAAATCTTCTCCCAGGACTAACTGCTACGGAGCTGCTCTAGAAATGAACCTTCTCATTAATTAATTTAAACGATGCTGTTAAAAAATATGCCAAGTAATTCCCCTTAACATTCATTTTAAACTTAAAAGCCCCCCGAGCATGATGGGGGGAGGCGAACAGGGATGGGGAAGACGTGATTGATTTTTTGGGGTGCAATGACGCAGGGTGGGACCCGCTGGTGCTGCTAACCGCTGTCCCCCCTCGCAGGCAGCACTGACCCTGCACAAGGCGCAGGGCTCGGCCGTGCACATCCACGTGCTGGCCGTGCACCGCACCGTGCGCCAGCAGGGCAAGGGCTCCATCCTGATGTGGCGCTACCTGCAGTACCTGCGCTGCCTGCCCTTCGCCCGCCGCGCCCTGCTCATGTGCGAGCCTTTCCTCGTGCCCTTCTACCAGAAGTGTGGCTTCGAGGCGCTGGGGCCCTGCGAGGTGACCGTGGGGGACCTGGCCTTCGTGGAGATGCAGCACCCCGTGCGGGGCCACGCCTTCATGCGCAGGAACAGCGGCTGCTGAGACCCCTCTGCTCTGGCCTGCCTGGGGGGATGAGAGGCTGCAAGCCTTCTGCATCCCCACCACTGTGATCCATCTTCCCTGGCTGGCCCTGGCCACAGCTGCTCCCTCTGTCACATCTGCCTTCCAGCCACATCAGCCTGGCCCCATCCCATCCCTGCAGGGCTGGGCACTGCTGGAAGCATCAAATCCCTGGGCTCTGCTTTAGCCAGGGCTGTGCTGGCAGGTCGGGGTGGGCTGCAGGGCCATGAGCGCCCTGGGATGGAAAGGCTTTGCCCTGGGAATGGCTGGGGGCTCTGCTGGTTTGAGGGCACTGCAGTTTGCTGAGAC
Organism: Acridotheres tristis; assembly: GCA_037013685.1. Taxonomy (NCBI): domain Eukaryota; kingdom Metazoa; phylum Chordata; class Aves; order Passeriformes; family Sturnidae; genus Acridotheres; species Acridotheres tristis. The sequence continues at coordinate 7,477,069 of CM072905.1, forward strand.
ACCCAGCAGAGGCCCTGCAAACACCTGCCCCAGCCTAGCACCCCTCCCACCATCACCACCACCACGAGCGGAGCACACCATGGCCAAGCCCTCCCTGAGCAGCCCCCAGAGCAGGCAGGGGCCCTGGCATCCACCCCCTGCCCACAGCCATCCTTCCAGACCCCTTGGAGCACATTCCCAGCCCACAGCCACCCTCATCCGCACATTACAAAGCCTTCCCAGGGAACCAGTTCAAACCATTTGGTCCTGCCTGTCCCAGACCCACAACCAGCCCAGGACAAGCCTTCTGCAAACAACTCAGGTAGTTGGAAAGCAGCAAATAAAGATGTGGTGGTGATTTTCTACACAGCCCATGTGTGTTCCTGCCCTGCGCTGATCATGACCTCGCCACAATGGCCAGAGGGAGGGCACCAGCTGGTATGAGGGGAGCAATCCAGGACCCCTTGGGACACCTCAGCCTCAAGGGAGAAGGGGCAAATCCAGCCTCAGGTCATTCAGAGAAGGGTGGGGATAAAGGCAGGGGTGACTCTGCCCTCAGGCAGGATCAGGAGGTTCCATGGATCCGAGTGTTTGGCTTCTCCTTCTGCTTGAGACCCTCCAAACCCTGTCTCCTCCCAGGAAGGGTTTTGAGTGGCCCATCAGGACACTAGCCCCAGCTTGCTCTCCCCTCCCTGCCATGCCAGCCATCACCAAAACCAACCAGAACCCCTCAGAAATGCTGCATCCCCAGGCCCAAGAAGGGAGAAGAAGCCTCATGCATCTCATTAAATACAGGTAGAAATTTATTAAGGGGGGAAACCCACAGCTTTTAAAAAAAGTATCAAAAAGAGACAAATGAGGTGAAGTGTCTGTCTTTGGCTGGAGCAGCAACTGGAGGGACAGAGTGGGGCTGAAAACTGGCCCAGGGTGGAGGGAGGGATGCAGGGACGGATGCAGATGCTCCTGGGGTCATTTAGCAAGTGGTTGTGGAGAGGGAGCCAGGCTCTCAGCCCTTGAATATTTATCCCAAAACATCCTAACTGGGGGATTCCCACCTACCCCCATTTAAAAGCACTGAGGCCTCCAGCACCAAAGCAACACATCTCAAGGGAGAGACAGCCTGGCACCAGCCTGGGTCCAAACCAGCCCAGGGGGATCACCTGGACCCCAGGAAGGACCTGCCTTCGTGCCATGGCTGCTGGGAAGGAGGAAGAGATGCTGGGGAGAGCAGCCCAGGGCTGGGGGCAGGTGGGAATGTACAGCCTAGGGCAGGGAAGAGGGAAGGTGACTGCCCCATCCTGCACTTCTCCATCTGACCAGCACCACTGGAGGAAGGGAGGGCTACCCAGGTCTCCACACTTTGAAGAAGGGGAAACAGCAGGGACTCAAGGCAGAGGGTAGGAGGACTGACAGCTTCCTGAGAGGTCTGTGGGCTCCAGAAGCAGCCACACGAGCCCCCCAGGGGCTTTTCTCCATGGCTGCCTCCCACCATGGCACTACAAACACGGTCCTTGCCACTCCTCCCCTTCCAAAAAGAGAATTTCACTCAAATAAAGAAAAGAAAAGCCCCCTGTCTCATGTCCTGCCTCTCCATCCAATGAGGAGCCAGGCAGAAAGGCATAAGCCTCCTTGGGGGGCTCAGGGTGAACAGAACTGAAAAACGTCTTTGAAGCTCAGCTCTGAACATCTTGGAGCCACGACAGAGACTCCAGGGAGCCCAAAATGGGGAAACCCTGAGCCTAAAGAGCTGTGGATAAAAAGAAGTGCCCCTGCAAAAAGGGGGTTGTGTTCACAGTATGAGCTGCAGTGCTGCAGGGCACTGAGGTGGGACGGGGCCCCAGGCAGGCAGGGGCACAAGCTGGAGACTTCAACAACTTCAGCTCAGGACTGGGAGTCCAGCCTGGCCATGGATACACCAAAATCCCACTTCCCTCAGCCCTTTCCCCACACAGGCAGCAACCAGAGTCAGTCCTCAAACCAGTTACGGCTTTCCAGCGTCAGGAGGGAGCCCCAAAGGGGTTCAAGGCAGGGCTGGCTCAGCCCTGCATCCCCAGCATTGAGCAAGGGGTACCCCAAACCGTCCCTGAGGATGGAGCCATGCCCCATCCTGGAGCAGCCACCACCATCTCCTACAGGCTGGGGAGAACCCACCCCATAGAAAACATCACCTGTCCCAGCCCCATCCCTGCCGGCAGGGTCAGTGCAGGACCTGCTCCAGCCCGTACTTCTCGCAGAACTTGCTGGTGAAGGGCAGGCAGGTGAGGTACTCCACCCAGCGCCAGTTCACGGGGTACACGTACAGCCACACCACCAGCGAGGCAAAGAGCCCCACGAAGACCAGCAGGGACACGATGATCATGGCCCGCTTGCGGTACTTGTCCACCGTGCCGAAGGTGATGTAGGGCAGGAAGGCGAAGGACAGCAGCAGGCCGCTCAGGAACCCGAAGAGGTGAGCAATGTTGTCGATCCAGGGCAAGAGGCCACAGATGAAGAGGAACAGGACGATGCCAAAGAGGTTGAGGAAGGCTTTCCAGGGTTTCTCCAGCACTTGCCAGCTTTGGAAGAGCTCCACGAAGAGGCAGGCCAGCAAGCCGAACTGGGACCCGGCAGGGCCCACCTGCAGGGATGGGAGAAGTCAGGGCTGGTCTCTGTGTCACCTCAGACAAACACCATGTGCCCCAGGAATCACCTCCTCCCCTAGCAAAATGCATTTAGCTCCTGCATCCCTGTGCAGGATCCTGCACGGGGCTCAAGGGTACGAGCCCTGGCACAGGAGGATGAGGAGGGGAGCAGGGTGCTGCTGTTTTGGCAGAGCTGATACTTTGTGTGACTCAGCAGCCAGACAGCATCACCCCCTCCCAGACCACAGCCCCATCCTGGCACACCCGTGGGGGAATTAGGGCCCTTGGCATGATCTCATTTAAAGGCTGACAGGGTTTGGCTGGCAGCAGATTAGCCATCTGCCTGCCCAGGGACCCTGCACGCTGACAGACACGTGGTGACATGTGACACACATGGCATGTGCCAACGCCACACGTGGGGCAGGGACACCCCCTCCCCCTCTCCCTGCAGCAAACCCTGTCAGGAGGTGAGAATCCGTGCTCCAGCCCCTTCCCCACACCTCTGCCCAGGATGGGGATGGAGAGGGGTGTCCTTTGGTCCCTGGGAGCTGACAGGATTTGGGACAGAGCTCCCAAACCCTCACCTCTGCCCTGTAGGGTAGGAAGATGGCACTGGCCAGGTTGCCCGTGATGCCACTGAGGATGAAGATGATGGAGATGCGATGCCAGCCTGCCAGCTTCTCCAGGTCCCGCAGCACCGTCATCTGGAACGTCACCGACACCAGGCAGTGGATGATGCTGGGGGAGAGGCCCTGTGTTAGAGACCCCTGCCCAGCCCCGGGGCATGAGACAACTCACAAAACCCCCACTGAAGGCACCTTGCCATCGTAGTTTGGGAGTGCCCTTCCCTCTTCTCTCCCACCCCACCCCGATGGGCACTCCAGTCCCCCACTCCCCCATCCCTGGGGACATGGGGGCTGCAGCTCACCCAGCATGCAGGAACAGGGACAGCCACAGGCGGTAGAACTGGTCAGGGACCTCCGGGTTCAGGAAGGGCAGGAGCCCACAGACCTCGTCCAGGCAGTGCACCTGCAAAGGCAGCAGGGTTGTCCCCAGAGTCACAGGGAGCAAAGGATGGGTCACAGAGATGGGCTGCCAATGATGCCATGTTACAGCTGTGAGGGGATTCTGGACGGTGTGGGGCACCCACATTGCTGTGGGTGCTGGAAAAGCTGCCTCCTGCCCCACAGCAGCAAAGTGGGCACAGCAGCAGGAGCCCAGCCAATAGCCAGGCAAGTCCCTGCACTTTGAATCCTCCCTGCTCACACCCAACCCAACCATGCCCCATTCCTGGTAGGACACACTAAAGCCCCCTGGGATCAGCATGGCTGCCAGCATTGTATCCCACATGCCCTGCCATGCCTCCCTGGCCCTGCTCACCTGTGAGCAGAGCGTTGCCTCCTCGTGGAAGTAGCCGTGCATGAAGTCGCAGTACTCCCGTGTGGTGATCTCGCAGCTGGCAGGGGGCAGGAGGGGGCTCGCTGGGGCAGGGCACACTCAGGATGCTCCTGAGCATCCCCCTCTGCTCCCAGCCTGCTGCCACTGTGCTTCCCACCCCTCAAGGCTCTGTAACCTCCCTCTTTCCCCAGGCACATCTCTGGACACTGATGGGACAACACAAGGCAGGAGAGCAGAGGGTGGAGCCAAGCCAGGTGTCCCCTTTGCCATGACCCACCTGCCCTTGGTGCCGATGCAGCAGGGCCTGCCCTTGATCTCGCAGTCCAGGTGGGCAAAGCCCGTGTGGTTGGTTTTGGTCTCGTAGGTGCAGATCTAGAAGCAGGAGGGAAAGGAGTGTGGCCCCAGGCTGTCCCTGCAGCCCCATCCTGGGCTCATTGCCACTGCCACCATGGAGTCACCAGCTGATGGTGGCACCAGGCTCTTACCGGCCACCTGGTGATGTCGTCCGGCCACACATGGGGTGGGTTGGATGCTGGCTCCTCACATGTCCTGGCAGGAGGAGGGAGGCGAGTCAGGTGGGTCCCCCCAACACATCCCCCCTGCAGACCAGAAACCCCCTCAGGCACAGACAGCTCTGGGATCTGCCTTGATCCTGTGTCCCACAGCACCCCACAGCAGCTCCTTCTGCAGGTGAACTCTGCAGCACTCAGAGCTGTTGGACAACCCCACTGATGCCCATGGACATTCCCATCCCAGCAGGACAGGGCCAAGCACAACACAACAGCATCACCTGCTGCTGCCTGTGCTTAGGACAGGCCCTGCCTCAGTTTCCCCACTGACTCCCTCTTTATCACTCTCCTACAGTGTACAGAAGCCTCCCCATCCCCTCAGACAAGAGGATTCAAGGCATCCAAGCTGGAAATGCAGCCCCTTCTGCTGTGCCCCACACACAGCCAGGTGACCAGGCCACCTCCAGCCAGCTGCTACTTCTACCTGGGGTCCTGGTGACACACAGCCCCTGAGGTCCGCTTCTCTCCTGAGCCCATGGCTGGTGCGTTGCTGCCTGGCCACTTGATGAATGTTGCCAGTGTCTCCTGCAAGGAGCATGGAGAGACTGAGGATGCAGCAGGGAATGCACGACTCTGACCCCACATGCATCCTGCCCTGGTGCAGTGCAGGGCTGAGATAGTTTCCCCAGGGATCCCCAGCCCTTCCTGCTGCCCAGGGCAGGGGCACACACCGAGCAGTCCTGAGGCAGGGTCTGGATGCAGCCTGAGTTGTCGTTCTGGACGCAGCAGCCGGAGCCGCGCTCCCGGTCCCGCTCGCGCTGGATGAGCCTCTCCACCTGCCGGTCCTTCCGGATGCAGGGGGAGAACTTGGCTCCCAGGTGGATCAGGTCGATCTAGGAGGGAGATGCCAGTAAAGGAGATGCTTTATCTGTGCACCTCCCTTTGCTCCAGCCATCCCCAGGGAGAGTTTATCAGGGGCAGGGGTGTCCACAGGCAACAGGCAAAGGTCTCTGTCATCCCAGTGAAGAGAAGGCAGGATCATCCCCCTGGGATGCCAAATGTCCCAGTGGGATTGGGGCCAAGGACAGCAGGCTGGAGTGAGGAGGTCAAGCTCTGCCCCTCTGAGAACCCCTCAGCTTAGAGCAGGGGAAGCAGAAGGCAGAGCATGGAACCAGAGGCCAAGGGTCTGGCAGGGTCCTTACCGAGCTGGGCCCGATCCAGAAGTTTTCCTGCTGGATATACTTGACACTCTCATAGACACCCTTGTTCCTCAGCACCTGCCAAGAGAGGCCAGGGTCAGCTCCCACTGAAGGGGTGAGGGCTGAGGGAGTGCACCCCTGTCTCCCTCCACTCAAAAGAGGCTCAGCAGCCCCTTCATCCCAGGGGAAGGGCTGCGGGGTCCCACCAGCAAGGGAAGAGGGGAACAGCTCTGCTCCCACCACATATTCCGCTGCAACACGGTGCTGCTCGTCCCCTTGCCCTGGCTATTTCACAGAGCCTCTCAAATGATGGAGCTCCACAAGATGCTCCCAGTCCTCACAAGGAGCATGACACCACGGGACACTGGTGGTTACAGTCCCCCCCAAAAGATGGCTCTTAAACTTACTAACTCTGTCGTCACATGCTGGGTGAAGCCAATGGGGGCGATGCCGTAGGTGCAAATGACCAGCAGGGTGATGAGAATGTGGACAAAGGTGATCCAGTATGTGAAATATGGCCTGGAGGGGACAGGACCCAAAAGTGGAGCTGATCAAAGACGGCTAGGCAAAGAGACACTGCAGTCCCCCAAACCCTGATCCCCAAGCATTGAGGGGGACACACATCTGAGTGAGGTGTTCCCTGCTTACCGGTGGCTGTCGGTGATCTCCAGCTGGGACTGCACGATGCTGCTCAGGCTGCGCCGGTACGTCCTGTTCAGCCACTTGCCCACCACCCCCAGCCCATAGTAGCGTTTCTTGCGGTCGAAGGCAAAGTGTTTCACTTTGGAGGCGATGCGCCGGCCCCGCCGCGGAGCCGGGCCTGCACTGCCCGGCACTGAACCCAGCCGGACGCCCTCCCGCCTGTGGAGAGAGGAGAAACCCATCACACCTGCCAAAAAGGTGAGAAACACCTCATGGTCAGAGCCCTGAGATGAGGCTCTGAGCACCTCCTGGTTCCATTCTCTAAGGATCATCATCTAAGTGCCTGGTCCCCCGCAGGGAAGGCTGGGGACATTGTCCTGACTGCAGCCTCAGGGACAACACCTGCTGAGGGCTGGTACTCACGGGGTGGGCTGCTCCACCTCGGGGGACACCTTGGCATCCTCCCCCACCTGGTGCATGCGTAAGTATGTGGCTGATAGAGGAGGAGACTCAAAGACGTCATCAGGCATGGAGTATGTCTCATCGTGCATGTCCATCTGGAAAGGGGATGGATATGTGTCCTTTGATATGTGGGATGGCTCAGAAGCCCCCTGACTGAGCATCCCCCTGGCCAGGGGGAGTGGGTGATCCCCAATGATATCCCACTAATAGCCCATCAGAGGGTGTGAAATGTGGCCAGATGGCAACATCATTCCCAAGGGCCATCACCAAGGCTGGGGCACAGCAGCCACGATGCCTCTGTCACTACTGGGTGCAGTGCCAGCACAGGGATCCTTGTGAGAGCCCTGCTCCACACCCAGCCCCCTGTACAGGGCACTGGGACATGCCCCAGCCACAGCAGCCAGCATGGAATGTCACTTGCCTTACTGAAGAAGGACGAGTCCAGGGTATCAGCAGCATCCACCATGTCCTCGTCCATGAAGCTGGGGTACAGGAAGCTCCTCTTGCTCCTTTGCTTGGGAGCCAGGGGCTCCAGGACAGAGCGCCCCTTTGGCAGCACAAACAAATGAAGGTAAGCAGCCAGAAGCCCTCAGTTTTTGAAGCACTGAGGGTTTCTCAGATCTTCCCTCTCCAAAGCCAAGTGGCAAGGATTAAATCCCAATCAGCCACCACAGCCCCTTGTGTGGGGAGGAACTGGCAGAAGATGCTGCCTCAGAATCTGCACTGGACCATGGCCACGTTAGTCAGCATGACAAGTGACCTCTGAATTCATCCAATCTCATACCCACAAACCTACACCAAGGCTTGCCCAGGCCTCCTCAGAAGGAAGAAAATTGCTGGAGAGATTTCCTTGCCTCTCAGAAATAGAATCCAGAAGCTGTTTTTTTTCCTCAGATTGTCCAATTTTCACCAGAACTCCTGCTTTTAAGCAGGTCTCAGGTTAAAAAACCAATCTCCCCCCTCAAACCCACCCTGGAGGGACAGCAGTCTCCATGCAAAGCAAACAGCCAAGAAACAAAGATGATGGGTGAAGAACAGAACTGAAACCCGGCTTAGGCAGATGATCCCCCTCACACTCCCAAAACTCACACGGAGAAGGGCTGCAGCTGCCTTGAAGCTCATGTGGGCGACAGACTCCCTCTTCCTGCGGGGCAGGCGGCCGTGGCCTGAGCGGATGCTGTTGAAGGACGCCAAGGAGACAACGCCGGGGGTGAGCGGGGGCAGGACGTGGTGGGGCGTGTGGGGACGGTCGGTGTCGTCGGGGTGGCGGAAGGGACGGCCCCTGGCCAGCGGGTCCACGATCTGGGGGAGGGAAGGGGTGTCAGTGCTGGGACAGCAAGGCTGGCAGCAGGACCCCTCCTCACCCCGAGCTCTACCTTGGGCATCTTGGCAGGCTTGGGCGACTCGGTGGCTTGGAAGGAGGGCACCTCCTGGCTGGGCAGCTCCATGTCGCGATAGGCAGGCTTCAGCTTGCCGTACCTCATGCTGCAGTGCTGCAGGCTCTTGCGCTGCCACTGCTGCCGCTTGCCCTCCCAGTCGCTGCTGACGCCGAACCACTGCGCTGTGCCCCTGCACACATGGCGGGCACAGCTGTCACACAGCTGGACCCCCGCACCAGGTACCACCATTCCACCCAGGCATCCCCTCTGGCAGGCAGCTGGGGCTGGGGTGTCTCAGCCCAGCCTGCAGCAGGGCAGTTTTGACCTGACTGTGGGTCAGAGGGGAGCGGAGGAAAGTGATTCTTGCACTCCCTTCTGAGACACACCTCTCCAATCCCACCCCGAGCCCTCTGCCAGCACCCACAATGTCCCCTGAGTGACCCAGGCACGGCTGGTCCCTCCCTGCCCTCACTTGCGGATGCTCTGGGACAGGGATGTCTGCCGGCGGAAGCCGGGCCGGCGCTCCGGGCGAGGCTCCTGCAGGCTCTTGCTCTTGCGGTAGACGGGGACCTTGGAGGGCTGCAAGGCAGAGCAGGGCATTAGGGACAGGATGGCCCCTGGCAGCCCCCCGAGCCCGGTAGGACAGACACAGCTCCAGCACTCACCTCCTTGTGGGCACCGTCCTCCTCTGCCTCCCGGGGAGGGATGACAATGGAGAGGTTGGGGGGCTTCTTGCTCTGCAGGCGGCTGCTGCTGGAGCGGCTGCCCCCGTTCTTGTCCCCCGCTGACATCTTGGGCCGGTGGTGGTCGGTAGGCTGGCAGAGTGCAGGGAGTCAGACACAGGAGGAGAAGTATTCCCCCAGGAGCTGGTGTATGAGGAAAGGCTGGGTCCCAGGAGGAGATGGGGTCTCACCAGTGGGATGTCACCAGACTGAGCCTCCTGTGTCCCTGGCTGTGATGGCAACACCTTGCCATCATGAACCCACCTGCTGCACCCCTAAAATCCACATTGCATCCCTGAGTTTGGGTGGATGGGAAGGCTCATATTAACCACTCATTCCTAGTCCCCCAGGGTCACCAACACCACCCCTTCACCTGCTGAAAGTAGGGCAGGGATGGCAACAGTGACCAGGTCAGAGCATCCCCATCATCCCAGCACATGCCTGTGGGACACTCAGGTTTCACATCCCGCCAGGACGAGCCTCACTATGTGCCTTGGAAATCCGGGGGATCCCAGCAAGCCCTGGCCAGGGCCATGGCACACAGCTGCAGCACATGGGAACACCAGCCCTCCCAGTTTGGCAAGGGAGCCAAGGGGAGATTGCAGGGGATGGCTGCAAGGAGCTCCTCTTGCCTATGCAGGGTGGGAAGGGAGGGGATGCACAAGGCCTGAAAACACCTGATGCACATCCCCACATGCACCACAGCTCCCACATGGACCTGCCACGTGTTAGGATGCCCCATGAAGGGGAGATGCAGGATACTCCCCTCTGGCACGTTCATGCACACACCAGGCTGGGAGACTGTGCACGTGCAAGCAGAGGGAGGCTTAACAGCCAAGATGTGGTTAATTCCTCAAGAAATCCCCTCCCAAGGGTCCCTGCAGCCAGCTCTATCAGGCAGGGCTTTGCAGGAAAAGTAATTCCATCTGAGTGCAAGAGAACAAGTCCCAGATCCTACTAGGGACTACGAGGGCAACCAAAGGGGAGGCACAGCCCTCTCTGACCTCTTCCCTTGACCATGTGCCAGTGCCCAGAGGACTCACACAGGTCTCACAAGCATCTCTCGTCCTCCAGAACAGCCACAGCCATGGGAATGGTGTCACCTGCCACGTTTGCACAGTGCCACTGGCTGCAAAATGCCAGCTTGATGCACAGGCCTGTACCTCTCCCTTCCCAAGATCCCAATGACCAGACTGCTAGAGTTCTGCACTTCTTAGGAAACATCACTTCAGCAATCAGATGAGTGACTGAGATCCCACCAGCCCCCTCTGCAAGAGGATCCCCTGGGCAGCCCATTCCCAAAGCAAGAGTCAGGCACAGAGACACTTTTGCAGCTCCCTTAGCACACTTAAGAGTCCTGAACACAACCCTCCCCTTAGACCACACCACAAGCAAAGCCTGGCTCAAAGAGCATAGGGTGCCCAAAGGATGAACTTCATGGGGATGCAGGAGTCCAGAACCAGCTCCCCAGGGATGGGAAAGCCTGGAGTTGGCAGCACTAGCTGGAATTGCTGCCCTCCATCAGCTCCTGGGCCCAGTGACAGCCTTCTGCTCCTGCATTAAAACAGGAGCTGGGCTCCAGCACCAAAGCTGAGAGCAATCAACTCCCAAATTTCCCCTGTGGGCTGAGGCAGTGCTGGTCCCCACGAGGGTCTCCTCACCTCATAAGAATGACAGGGATCCTGTGCAGTGATGGTAAACACCCAGGGCAGCCTTCCTCTGCCTCCGTCCTTCACGCACGGGAGCCCCGGGACACGGCCCAATTCCTCCTGCAGGGAGAGGCTGTGATGAAAAACCGTGCATGGGAAAGCAGGCAAGGGCTGCAGGAGCATCCTGGCAGAGGGAGAGCTGAGTTCAGTGCTCCCTAGACCTTGGGGACAGGGCTGCAGGTGCCCGGACATCAGGACAGGGATCAGCTGCTGGCACAGGGCAGCAGGAGGAGGAAAAGCCCCCATTTATAGCAGTGCTCCATGGCAGGGAATAGCATGGGACAGGCAGAGAGTTTTCCTCTGCTGCTGCCAGGCAAAGCTCTTGGGAAGCAAGACACCCAGGAAGAGCAGCATGGAACATGAGTGCCTCACTGGGTATTTCATAGCTGCTACACTGGGAGAGTGCCAGGCTCAGCAAGTAAAACTTTCCATCCCACTGGTGAGCTGGAGACTCTGTTTGTTTTCCTCCCAGGGCAGCCAGCAATGAGCTCGAGATGGCAGCTGCTCTGGAGAGCTGGGAATGGGAACACACTGGGGTCAGAGCTATCCCTGGGCCACCCTCATCCTTCTCTAGCTCTGGGGAATTGCTCTGAGTGGTGAGAACCAGCACAGCCTGCAGCACACAAATTGCAGCCAAACTCTTACACAGCCCCACTCTTACACCCCCACCCCAAAACCTCATCCCCAATTGCTCCCTGGACAGCCCCAGATCTCTGTGCTTCCCAGCAAAAACAGGTTTGCAGCGTGTTTAAAATCCTGGTCTCCCTTCCCACCAGCTCCCCATGCAGGGGGGGCTGCACTGGCCTCCCCTGAGGTGACTCAGTCCTGGGGGAGCTGGCACAGCCCGGCGGGCACCTGCTGTCCAGTCACGGTCACACGGCCCGAGCACTTGTCACGGCTCTGTGCATCGGCACTTTTGGCACTGAGCACGAGGGGGAGGAGGGCAGCGGCCCCAGAGGGTTCAAGGTTCCCGTGCTAGACAGGCTGGAGGCAGCAGCCACCCCCTGAGCACAGATCCTGAGCCACCAGGAGCCTTACCCTGTGCCAGGCAGAGAAATCCCCAGTGGACGGTGCTGGGAAGGTATTTTCCAGCTCACCACGTGCCTGGTGCTGGCATCCAAGCCCTCTGGAGCTGGGAATGGGCCAGACAGCACCTTCACCCAGAGACAGCCTGCCACAAGCTTGGCCCTCTAGATCCCCTGCAATCCCAGGTCCCTGTCACATCCCCAGCCCTGGCATGGAGAGCTCTGCCACCAGGAGCACGGCTCCCTGCCTGGCAGCCCTGGCATCAGACACCCCATCACAGGGCACAGCTCGGCTGTGGGTCCCCAGGGAGCCTCAGCCCAGCCCTTGGACACTCAGGGTGGATGTGGTGGCTTTGTCCTGGGGACAGAAAAAGGAAGTGAGAGGAGACATGCAGAGCTGGCATGGGGGCATGGCTGAGCACATGCCCTGCTGTGGGGACAAGGCAGGTCACAGTAGCAGGGGGTGACAGGCATGGGACTTGGCAGCCACAAGCATGTCCTGAGCTTGGTAGGAGCTGGAAGAAGGGTCCTGGGGGCAGCAAGTTGTCACTTCAGTCTGGAAAAGATCTCCATGCACTGGGGCTGCTGCAATTGTTGACCCGCAGGGAGAGATAAATGGGCAGGGTGTGGAGGGAGGGCCACCTGGTCTGGTTGGTAAGAAGAGATCTCCCATCTCCCCTCCCAAAGCTCTTGACCACTGAAGGTCACTGAAAGCCTGACATCCAGCAGTGAGGGACACAGCCTGCGCTCCAACAGCAGCAGGGGGGTGCAGGCCCCACCCTTTCCCAAGAGGGCAGAGGTTTGGGGTCACTGGGGAGCAACTGGGATGAGGTTTGAGCCTTCAACCAAAAAAAGGCACAAGGAAGGTGACCACGGCTGGCTCCCAGCCCCAGGGCAAATCACAACAAGTACTGATCAGAGGAAGTACACCCAAGGAAGAAAGTGATGGAAAAAATGATGTAGTTCACACAAAGGGTCACCGCAGGACACGATGGGATGGTCCAAGCAACACAAAGGGACCATCAGCAAGGCCAGGAGAGCAGAACTGGGACAGCCAAGCACAGCCATAGCACAAGGCAGCAGAGACAACCCTGCAGAGCAGCCCTGGCTGGAGGGGAGTGCATGCAGTGCGTTCATGGATGCTTGGAGAAGGACCAGGACCTCTCTTCCCCGAGCTTGTTGTCACTGTGGGAAGGGACATTACTGGAATAACTGTGCCTCTGGCTGGTGCAGTTCAGCTGGAGCACACAGGAGCTCTGAGCCACCCAAGGGTATGGGGCAGGGAGTGGGACGCTCATGAACACCCATCATACCCATTCCCCTGAACACGATGAGCCCAGCCCTTCCTCTCCCCTCCACAGGGCAGTGAGAAAGGGGCCAACAACGCCACAGAGCCCCCAAACACCCCCGCAGCTGCTGGCACCCAAGAGCCCATCAGGCAGAGCTGCTGCTGCTGCTGCCCATAAATGATTCACAAGCACGTTAAAGACCTCTCTCAAGGCTGGAGCCGTGTTAAAAGATGTTCCCAGTTATTAAGAGCTCCAGATAGGAAACTCAATTTGTGCAACTGCTCTGAACATCGAGCTCCTGTGGACTCACACCCCAGCAGAGACCCAGCACCCTCTCTGCTTCTGCTCCCTTTCAAAAAGCTTTTTACCATTTTGCAGTCTCGAGTTTCAGGCCTGGAGAAAAGGAGCCAAAGTACAAACAGCTCTTGAAATAAAAACGTATAATTGGAGAGAAAAAAGAAAAACACTCCCATTTTTTCCCCACGTGTCCCAACCCTGTCACAACAGAACTGGATGGCAAAACTGTGAGATGCAGGGTTTCAGTCTGAGTGTTGAGAGAGGCCCTCTGTGCCTCAGAGGGCAGGGTCAGCTGCCCTCTCCCTTATCACAGAGCCACATGGTCAGCATGGACACCCAGAGGGGCTTAAATTCACATTTCTCTGACGGCTGGGGCAGGAATATGGGCTATGGATGAGTGCTGAGATCTCATCTGATCCCCAGGGTGTGCAGGCAGCCAGCACACACCTCACCCACGCCACCATTAAGAACACCCTCTCCCATTTTCCTCTGTCGGGAAGGACATTGGGCAATGGCAGCTGAGCTGGGCGAGCTGGGAACACGCCCCAGGAGGAAGGAAAGTGGCTGGGGAGATAGAGCATGGCGGGCGGGGGAGCTGTGCGGGGCTGATAAGGCGAGCCCTGCCCGCGGGGAGGGACACGGGGACACTCACACCACTGCAGCTGGGCTGGGCTTCCCTGCTGCAAGGGCTGCAGGGCCAGCAAGGTGGCCTGGGCTCCCCGGCAGTCCTGGGTGACACCATCCCTATGGGCATGGAGAGGGAAGGATTTGCCTGCAGTGCCTGGAGCGGGTGGAAAAAGCCATGTGGAGGATTTCCCACATCCCAGCCACATTGCCCCTCTCATTAGTTCTTACCAGCTCAACAACCCCCACCCACCCCAGCAGAGCAAGTGCTGACACCCAAAGGCTTCCCAGCCTGCTGGGATGGGGTCCCTCTGTGCCACTGGCCACCCACCCCACATCTCCCCCCTTCCCTGGGGTGCACACACCCTGAGAGCACAGCAGCCCCAACCAGGCAGCACTGCACAAACCCAGCCTCTGCAAATCACACCGCTGTGGTGGGAGCTGCTGGGGGGCTGCGGCTGCACAAGGGGACCCTCGGCTCAATGATCCCGTGCTCAGGCTGAGCTCAAGCCAAGTGAGGAACGTGCATGTGGGGACTTTGAGTCACCCCAACGGCTTCGGGGAGAGCAAAGGGCCAAAGTCCCCAGTGGGAGTGAGGGAAGAGCAGCAGCTCCACTGGTGAGTGTGCAGAGGGGGCTGCTCCACAGACAGGGTCACAGCACACACAAGGAAAGCTCCTTTTCCTTTTCCCCAGCCTACCAGGATTGATTTAACTTGGTTTTAACTAAGAACTGATTAATTACTCCAATCTACTCCAATTCCTTATTAGCTTGGCTTAAACACAGAGTGCACAGACATGATGATGTAAGTGTTTCAGCCCTGGCTGCACCTTCTGGAAGGGGCTGAGGGGTCCCAGGTCAGTATTTACCCAAGGGAAGGGGACAGTGTGCCTGCAGGCCATGTGTCTGCCATCCCCATGCTGCAGGTCATTACTGAGTTCACTCCCACTTCCCTCCTCGAAGCAAAATTCTTTGTATGAAAGGTTAATGGGGCTGGAGGGGACACTCCTCCCTCTGGTTCTTCCACTGAACACTCATTCTTCCAGCAGTTCTTGATGCCAGGGCTCTGGCTGGGCTTGCAGACTTGCCCAGTCTCCTGCTGCCTGTTTCAAAGCACACTGAGCCACCCAGAGCAGCACAGGGCTGGCAGAAATGCCCCATTATTTACAGAGAGTTCCCTTGCCCTGAGCTCTGACCATCCCCATGCTGTGTGGGATGCAGCACTGGGAGGTGTTGCTCAGCCCTGTGCAGGAATTTGGCTCATCCCAGGGACAAGAGGAGCCCTGGGCTGGCAGCAGGACGAGCCTCCTTGGCTGCAGCTCCCTGGCTGTGTGAACAGATTCCTTATCTCAACACAGCTTTGTACAAAGTGCTAACGGCCCCCGTGCAAAGGGGGAGCCCTGAGTGGACACCTGCAGCCTCCTTCTTTCCCATTCCAGGGCCAGCAGCTCCCAGAGGAGAGGGGAGAAGGACCTTGTGGTGTCCCTTGGGGCTGTGGATGGTGACACCTCTGCTGGAGGCTGTCCCCCAGACACCCCAATAAGTCTCAGTGCTCCTCCCTCCTCCCAGCCAGCAGTAGCCAAGCGTGGGTGGGCCACTCCTCAGCTTCCTTCCTTTCACTCCTGATTGCAGGAGGCCTGAAGCACCCAGACCTGCAGCCTGCCCGACTGAGAACAGCTCATCCCCATCCAACACAGTGCAAGCCCGGCACAGGGAATCCTACACTCACTATGGAATGTGATGCTTTTCCCACCACAGCATCTCATGGACCTGTGCCAGCCAGGCACTTTGCAGCCTCTCAGCTGCCAAGAGCTGGAAATGGGGTCTCCTCAACCATCTTCATCCTCCTCCTGCCTGCTATCCCACCCCTGGGATGCTGCACCCACAGGGAAGCCACTCAGCTCAGCACAGGGGCTGGAGATGCTGCTTTTTAAGAAGCCACTTCCCATGTCCTCCCCAGGAGAGCCTGACTGGGTTAAGTCACCACGTACAACAGGTAACTGGTTATGGGATCACTCTTGGAAAAGGCGTATGACAACAGCACAGCTCTGGTGACACGTCCCTGCTCATTCCATGGAGGAGCTGAGGCCAGGCAGGGATTCCCCCCAGCTGCCCATGGGCACAGAATGCAGCCTTGGGGCTCACACATAACAGGAGGTCACTCCCAGCCCTGCCTGGTGTTCCTGCAGGATGGCAAATTACAGGAATAACTCCATCAGACCCCCAGCACAAGCTGCAGCATGACACACGGGGAGTGAAGCCAGCCCCATGGTGTGGGAGGGGGCACTGGCACACTGGGCATCTTGGGAGACAGCTGCCACATCTCTTCTGCCCCAAGTGGGTCTGTCAGACCAGAGGAATTACATCAGGAAATATTACTTTTAAGCAATAAATCAATAAAACACAAACCAACAGAGGCTGCTCAAAGAGGGGGCTCCTGGGAGCTGCAACAGCTGAAAAAGGCCCTTGCAGAGGGGGGATGGTCCTGTGGTATGGCTGTAAGGCAGGAGCATCCACTGAGTGACCACACACCACCCCTCTGAATGGGTCCTCGCAGGGCTGGACATTCAGTACCACCCTCCACACTGGTGGGTTTCCCCCTCCCATCCAACGGCAGCAGCTTGGGAAAAGGCCAAGGAGCATCCCTGGGCACTGTCCTGCTCCCTCACGCCCCATGTCCCACTGCAGCCTCTGGCAGCACAACATCAAGTGGGTTTAGATCTGCACTCCCCCCACCTCCAAGGCCCAGCCACAGCATCAACCCTGCTCTTGTGGCTGCACAAACCATCCCCAAAGTGTCAAACTGCAGTTTCACTGGACACTCCCGTGCTTTCTGACTCCTTTGTGGCATTTCATAAGTGGAGAAACTGAGGCACTGCAATACAGCAAGGCTCCCTCACCCCACTGCTGCTCCACAGGCAGAGAGCTGGTTCCTTCTCCAGTGAAACCCACACAGTTCTCCCAGTTTTAAGTTCCTGGAGGACAAGGGTGGAGGAGGAAGCCCTCACATGCAAACCTCATAAATATTTGCTCCCCTGCCCTCCCAGAGCAGTTATTTGGGGGTTGTCCCTGTCCTGTGCTCAGCTAACATGACCAGCACCCTGCAATGCTTGACCTTGGAGTGTGAGTCCCCAAGGAGGAGGGGGACACAGGGGTCCTGTGTGGTGGACAAACAGAGGGCAGGGTTGCTATGGGGTCCTCCCTGGGTCCATTCTCGACCTTAAATGACTCATTAAGAGAGCAACCACCAAACAACTGGGTTTTTTGTTGGGTTTTTTTAAAGTAACAGGGATTAAGTGGGACAAAGGGGCAAGGATTTCCTCCATACCCACCAGCACACACAGAGCTCGTCAGGCCGACTCAGAGGCCAGGAAATGACCATAACTGAAACCACTGCATGCTCCCATATGACCACAACTCCCGGACTCCTGTAATTAAAAGGGACTGTGCCCACCTCCGCTGGGAGCTTGCTGAGTTATCAGACATCTCACAGCCCAGCAGGACAGCAGAAACCAAGAGTCATTAGGTAAAAAGCTCCTCGAGAGGAGGAGAGTTCATGATCCCATCACTTGTGGGCTCATAGAGATCTAAGTAATTAATTTTCAGCTTTCACTAATTGACTCCTTCAGGGCTGAGCCCCTGACAGCACCAAGCCTGCACTCGTTCCTCCGGGTCAGGTCCCTGCAGGACTCCCAATGCCCATGGGAAATGTGGAAATGCCTCACAAGCCCCACGTTGGTGTGGGCAGCTCTGCAACTCCCCCACCAGCTGGTCCTCCATCACCTGCCTCCTACTTTCTTTAGTAATGAGCTCTGTTTCCTGGCTTGTCCTAAGAACTGCTTTCAGCTCAAGAACAACCTAAGGGAAGGAATAAGGATGTATTTGGAGGATCCCTCAGCTTCACTGTAAGAGCTGAACAGGAGCAGCATCTAAGAACAAAACATGAACCCAGAGGAGAGCCACATGCTCATCCTGCATCCCAGCACAAACACAGCCCACATTCCCCAGGTCTCCCAGTGCATCCCAACGACTGCATTCCCCCTGAGGGGACCCAGGCAACCCCTTCCCCACCGGATTCACGCCCCCGTGCTCTGCATCCCCAGCTCCGAGCTGCTCTCCCACCATCCACAGGCATCTATTGTTCCTGCTGAGCACTCACACGTGCATCTGAGAGCCAACACCAGGCTCGGCCCGGTATTGCAGAATTTACATCAGGGCCGTGTCGTGGTGTCAAACCCCACTCTGTGGTGTCAAACCCCACTCTGTGGTTTGCCCTTTCTCACTCCGGGACTTGCAACACCTCCAGGTGCCCCAGCACAGCTGCAGCGGTGCCAGACAACCCTCACGAGCAAACGGGAGCAAAAAAACACTTTATAGCAAACGGGAGCAGGGCTGGCAGAAGCCACCCTCCACAGCAGCAAGCAGCAAAAGGTGTTGATCACCCCATAACTGCAAAGGAGCTGGGAAGGGCAGAGCCCAGGTGCAGCAGCTGGGAGCCCAGGGAGCCACATGTGAAGCCAGAGGTGACCAGGGTGGCACAGGCAGAGGCAGCTCTGGTTTCTCCCAGGCTCAGTTGCAGTTGAACCCTCCAGCTCATTTTGGAGACAGGACAATTCCAAGCTGGTTATTTCCCATTTGGGAAAAAGGCAGGAGGCAAAGGATGCTGCTTCAGAGGGCACAATGGAGGGAACTGAGTGGGCAGCATTTCCTTGCTCAGGATAGGCACGGCACTGTGGTGGGATGCACTCCCCAATTGCCCAGCTAGGCTGGAGGCTGTGTGCCCAGGACAGCAGCATGATGAGTTCACCCTGGAAATCCCCAGCAGCAACCATCCAGGGACTGAGAACATGCAAGCAGGAGAATGTCCTGGCTCCTCGTGGCAAGAAGGGTGACGCCACGCTGGGGAAGAAGGCGGACACTTCCTCTTGCCACAGGGACACAGTGGTGACGATGCAGTCTCTCAGGTCCCCTTCCCCCTGCAGAACGCGGGTCTGGGGGGCTGAGTGAGAACTGCAGGGTCTCAGATCACCGTGGGCACCACAGCCTGGCTATAGGAAGCCTGGAAGGTTGGTCTCTGCCCAGCCCTGCTGGCCTGGCAGCAAGGCAGGGTAGGATGGGCTAGAGCTCAGCCTCACCCCTCTATCCCAAACCTGGAGGATCAACAGCAAAAATCTTGACTAAAATATCCACGCATAGCATCCCTCTGCTCCCGGCGGGGTGTACACACGGACGGAGGATGACCCGACCTCCCTGCTCTGTAAGGGTTTTGTTCGCCTGCGAAGGGCTGGTGGCAGCACTCGCCACTCCAGGCAGCACGTGCGAGCGTCCCAGAGCCCTTAACCAAACCTCAAACCAGCTACAACAACAAAGCCCCGGCGGGCAGGAGGATGCTGGGGGTCAGGGACCCGGCCCCCTCCGCCGCCCACCTGCCCTCGCCGGCAGGGTCGAGGCTGCTGCCGCTCCTGAAGGGCGCTGCTCACCTGGGGAGGGGGAAAACCAGCAAACACAAACAAAAACCACCCGCCCGCCTGGTTGTCGGCGCCAGAAAGTAGGTTAGAGCTTTCCTCCCTGCCTCGGCCGGGGAGCGGGCAGGGTTTTCCCTCCAGCCGGGTCACCCCTCCGGGAACACGCACCCACTTCCCCCTGTGATGAAGAGGAGGAGGAGGAGGAGGAGCCCGGCCCCGCCATCCGCCCTGGAGGCGCCGGGCAGGGCACGGTCCCGGGCAGGGGGATCCGCGGCGCGCCCCCCGCCCCACAAAGGGTCCGGGGTGAGCGGGGGCAGCGCCCAGGCAGCCCCACGGGGCCGGGCCGGGCCGGGCCGGGCCGGGCGGGAGGCGGGGGGTGGAGGAGGAAGCTGGCGGGACGCGGCGCTCACAAAGCAGCAACAAACCGGGCGGTCACGGAGCGAAGCGGCGCGGAGACACCGGGACCCCAGCCCCGCTCTGCTCCCCTCTTCGGCCTCGCTCACCTGGGCCCGCTGCCGGTGCTGCCCCCGGTGCCACTCCCGGTGCCGGTCCCGCGGCAGCCGCCGCCGCCTCCACCTGGGCCGGGCGGGGCTGGGGGCGTGGCCGGGGCGTGGCGTGGCTGGGGCGTGTCCCGGGGCGCGGCTTGAGGCGGGGTCTCCTCCCGGGACCGTCCCACGGTCCCGGCGGGCACCGGCCCCTCCGCGGGGAATCTCCCGTGGGGAATCTCCCGTGGGGATGAGCCCCTGCGGCCGCCCGTGCTCTCTGCCCCGCGGCACCGGGAGCTGGGACCCGGCACTGGCGGTACCGGCACTGACTGTCACGGCTGGGCGCTATAGGGACCAGCCACTAGAAGAACTGGTCACTATTAGGACCAGTTACTACTAGGACTGGTAACCATTAGGAACGGTCACTATTAGGACTGATCAGTATAAGAACTCGTCACTATTAGGACCAGCCATTATTAGGACAGATCACTATTAGGACTGTTCAGTATTAGGACTGGGCGTTATTGGCACCAGCCACTATAAGAACTGGTCACTATTAAGACCGGTCACCATAAGGACTGATCACTGTTAGGATCAGCCACACTTAGGACTGATCACTATTAGGACCAACCACTGTTAGGACTGGTCACTGTTAGGATTGGATGGTTTTAGGACCAGGCACTATTAGGACAAGTCTCCATAAGGACTGACCACTATTAGAACTGGCCACTATTAGGTTACTGGTTACTACTAACTAATTACCACTGGTTGCTATTAGGACAAGTAACCATTAGGAACGGTCAGAATCATTAAGACTGGTGACCATTGGGACAGGTCACTATTAGGACTGGTCACTGTTAGGATCAGCCATTCTTAGGACTGATCATTGTTATGACCAGTCACCATTAGGGCTGGTCACTGTAAGAACTGCTCAGTATTAGGACCTGTCATCATTAGCAGAACTGGCCATCATTAGGACTCTAAGGCATTGCCCCCTGATCCCACATCCAAGTGGTGTGGTGGCAGGCACGGTGCAGGCTGGCACAGCCCCGAGGGCTCTGCAGGCTCAGGCATGTCCCGCTGGCCGGGCTGGATGCGGTGACACACGGCTGGGCTGGGGCAGTGGGCAGCGCCACAGGGCCGGTCCTGTCGGCTTTCACAGCCTGACTCATCCTGCGGCTGGGGGAGTTCACCCCTCGGGAGCTGCACCTGCTCCATCACCATCAGCACTGAGTTGTTCTTCTTCCACAGCAGCCTCACATTCCCTCCCTGTGGGGGAGATTTGGTGCTGCAGGATGTGGGGGATGAAGAGAGACCTTTGCAGATTGGGGTTGGCATGGCTGAGGGGTCTATACAGGACACTGTGTCCTGGATTTTGCCACAAAATAAATTTTTGATTCACGACTGGCTACAGGTTCCAGCTAAGCACCATCTGAATGTACAGGACCAGAAATTTTATGCCTTGCTATCGAAAACTACAATTTCCCCTTTTATTTCTTTTACCTGCACACCCACTGTGTTAAACCTGACCTTGAGTGGTGCAGCCTGGATTCACTGATCCTGTTGGGGCGCTGAGCTCGTGCTCTCGTCAGCCCTCTGCCTTCCACGGTTCATGCTCAGCAAATCTGCTCTCGGTTCCTGGTAGAAAGAAGGGTGGAGGAAGCTTTTGGATCCTGCCGGCTCCTTTGAAGCTGTGGTTGGAAGCGGGTGGAGAAGAGAGAGCCCGGCAGGTGCCAGGGGTGGGTGTCTGGGCACAGACACCCCGACGCGGGCAGTGCCAGGGGTGGGGGTGTTCCCTGCCCGTGACTCAGGGGTGAGCAGAGGTGCAGGTGGCAAGCAGAGACCTGTGCCAAGGTGCCAGGCCTTCTCCCTGCATTTAGGAAGAGACAGAACAACTTTTGGGTGGGATAAACAACATCTGACAAAAACCATCACTGCCAGTTCCAAGCTCCAAGCTTGTGTCCTGTGGGATGTGTCTTTCCAGGGAGGAGCCAGGTAGGTAAAGCCCACAGAGGGGAAGAGAGGAGGGTGACTGCCACCTGTGCCAACCCTGCTGAGCATTGGGCAATAAGGAAGCAAAAGAAATGACCGAAAAACCCCAAGGCAGCAACGACAGGGTTTTGCGTCACTGCCGGGGAGACGCTCTGCAGAACACTTCTCTTCGTGGAGCAAACGGCTCCACAGCCTGGCCAGAAGTGTCCTGGCTGCTCTGTATTCCAAGGAAAGCAGGGAGGGGTCACTGCACTGTGTATCCCAGTGTTGGGAGACCATCCCATGCAGGGTGCTGGAAGCCCCCAGAGAGATGTGCTGGGCCCAGGGCTGGGATGTCCCAGCAAGAGACATTCCTCCCTCTTATGCCATGAAACCCTCCAGGGTGGGATCTGTCCCCAGCAGCCCAGAGCCAGAAAGGCCCTGTTCTTCACTGCACACCCAAGACTGGGAGGGGGCTGCTGCTGGGGCAGGTCCTGTCCCTGGGTGTGGGGGAGCATTGCAGGAGATCTGAGCAGCATCAGGCTTCTCCAGAAACCACAGCAGGGAAGGTTTCAGGGGATTTAAAAGAGGATTTTCAGCGGCAAACTGAGCCCCGTTTTCCTTGGCCTTGTACCCTGCAGCAGCAGATGAGATTTATGATCCCTTCCAACCCAAACCATTCTATGGTTCTATTGCTAGTCGGGCATGTTGTAAGAAGGCATGGCAGCTAGTTTTTCTTCCCAAGGATGCTGCTTAGCAAACCCAGGTGCCAGTGAGGCTGTGACATGTGACATCAACCCTGTTGTCCTGTTTTGGGAGAGCTGGTGGAGCTGAGAGGCTCCTGCTCCTTGTAGGAAAGGAGCTCTGCATCCTGTGGGTTTAATCTTCCCCCTCAGCAGGAATCTTCAGCCCTGGCAGGGTGACACAGGTGGAAAGGGCCAGTATTATGGGATGTGCTGGAACTGGGGGAATGGTTTTTTTGGGTGGACCCACACCTGTGGAGGAGCTCCAGGAGCTTGGCATCAGCTCCACTGACTTTTTAGAGGGAGTGTCACAAGGATCCTTGGGAGAAAAGCTCCCAGTTTCCACAGCCTCCGAGTATTTGTGTCATAAAAACTCCACACTCCCATGCCAAGACTGTGGTCCAAGGTTTTCTAGTCTTTTCAACTTCTTCCTTAAATGTCCAGGTTCTACAGGATTCTTTTCCCCATTATTGGCGTTTTACGAGCCCCCATATGGATGTGAGACCCCTCTGGTTGTCTTGAGTTGCTCCCACACGAAGGCGGATGGGTTTGGTTTGTGTCCCCACAGCCCTGGACACCTGTCCCTCACATCCCTTCATCCCCTGGTCTCTCGCCACACAACCTGGGTGAAAAATCCTGCATGGAGGGGACACACCTCGCCCCATCCCTCCCTACCGGTTCGGACCCTCCATGTCCCGCTCCCACGCTGTCTCATCTCCCTCAGGGTTACAAAATGCACGTCCCTGCTGCCACCATCCCCCGGGCCCTCTGGAAGGCAGCAGAGCCTCTGCGGGGTCTGTGCCGCAGCTGGATGTGCCGCGCTGCTGTTCCCGGTGCGAACGGCAGAGGCCAGGCCGTGGCCGCGCTCCGAGCGCGGTGGAAGCTGCTCCAGCAGCAGCAGGGGATGCTCAGCCTCTGCCACGGCTCTGCGCTGCCTTCCCTCCCGCCTCCTTGCCACCAGTGCCACGCCGGGTGTCGCAGCTGTCACCCCTGCCCAGCTCCTGGTGTCACGAGGAACCCTGGGGTGCCTCTTGGTGTTTCATGCAAAGACAGGAGAAGTTTTCCTGTCGGGCAAATTGGGAGCTCAGGTCTGGTTCTGGGAGGGCAGAGCACAAGGAAAAACTCCTCCAAGGTCTTCCCACCGGGATCTTAGAGTTGGTGGCAGCGGTGTCACCCGGCTGTGTGGGAGACGGAGCTTGTGGTGTCATTGTCACCTGTCCCTGCTGCTCCTCTGCGTCAGCCATTGAGGGGCTGGGACATGGGGACCAGCACCCACTGCCCACCGTGCCGTGCTCTGCAGCTGCCCCCATGCCAGGGATGTTCCTGCTCACCCCAAATTCACAGCCTGGGCAGCCGGGAGACCCTGACATCCATCCTCACACCCTGACTGAGCCATCCTAAGCTACAGATATCAGTGGGAAAATCTGTATATTTACCCCTTTCAAGCATTGTTTCCTCCTGCCCTCTGGCCCTCCCTCACTCCCTCCTCAGCCAGCCTGCAGTGGGAAAGCATTAAGAAATAAAACAATATCAAATGTAATCAAAGGCAGGCTGGTGGGAGTTTGTCTTCTGGGGTTTCCTCCTCTTTTATTGCTTTCTCAAAGAATAAACACTTGGGAGGACTCTGGAGTGATTTAGTGGAACAGGAAAGGGCAGGAGGCTGGGAGCTGCCTGCTCCCTCAATTCAGCAAATTCCATGATTCTGTGAAATAACCTAGGATAGTCCAGCCTTGAGAATTTCCCTTCTTCCCTTTCCTTCACAGCCCAATCGGATGACAAAACTGGGAATAGCTTGGCTTGGTGGAGACCTGTTTCTGCCCCGGGCTCGGTCAGCGGCAGCCGCTGGGAGCGAGGCTGGGGCAGAGGATGCTGCCCTGGAGAGCAGCAGAGATCGAAGCGGGCGAGTTCACAGCAGCGCTGTGGAGGAAGCGCTGACCTTTGAGAAGCGATCTTCCTCGCCCACTGCTATTTGTCCAGCATTCCCAGGGCTCCTTCTGCCGAGCCTGCCGGTGTGCGGGGCTCGGCGGATGCGCGGCTGGCTGAGCAGAGGCTGCAGGGCGGTGTTCACTTGCAGCACTGTGTTCACCTGCAGGGCGGTGTTCACCTGCAGCGCTGTGTTCACCTGCGTTCACCTCCAGAGAGCTTCCACGCCTGCAGCTGGGCTGGGGAGGGATGCAGAGCTCCATCAGCCCCAAACCCTCTTGGCTAGGGGTCCAGGGGGACTTCAACATCCCAGGGTAGAGAGCAGGGCCGGACTGCCAAGACAGACACTTCCCCTGTGCATTGTCAGCAGCCCCCAGGTCTGCTGGAATCCCTTCTCTCCATTGGCACCCCAGCAGCTGTAGGCAAAGAACCTCTGCAAGCACCCCAACCCTGCAGGAAACCCTTTCTCTCATCACCCCAAACCCTCTGCCAGCCCCTGATCCAAAAGGGAACCATGGCACAGGGAGGTTTTCATGGAGCAGGGAACAACCACTGTCTCACTGACCTCCTACTCGGCCACCTCTATGAGGATTATTTTAAAATCAGGTTCCCAAAACAGACAGTACCATTTCCAGGATCTGCTTCTCGCATTTTGCAACCTCTCTTCACCTGGTGCAGATGTCACCCAGTGCCCTGGCAGATGCAGGCCAGGGACTACATTTTATGTAGGTAGATATAAAAAAAATAAAAATATATTAAATATATTAAATCCTGAGTAAAAGAATAATTTGCTGGCTGTCAGAACCCCAAGTGGTGCACAGCTCTTGGCAGTCAGATGGGGCATGGACTTTCTTAAGTTCAAAATAAAGTAATTTATCTGCCTATGCATTGCTGGGCTTTTAGTCCAGCTAATCCTCTACCAAGAAAACAATGAAAAGAAGTGAAAGCATTTGTGGTTATTTACTCAAATATCCAAAGAAAGTGAATGAAAACCACACTATTCCTCAGAAAAGTATCCTCAAACCAAATCTCTCTGCTGTATAAATATAAACCATAGCAATGTGGCAGAGCTTGATGACTATTTTATTTCAGGATCTATTTGGAACACCAGCCTCAAAACAACAGTGTCTGTGGGGCAGTTTTCCAAAGCTTTCCCTTAAAGAAAACACATTTGTCAATTAATAAAAAAGATTTGTAATAAACAGCAGTAAAAGTCCCACCTATTTTGGGCTGGGAATGCCCCTGGCAGCAAAGTCCTTGGGTGATCTCTTGGTGTTTAGTGGGACATGGGGATGTTCAAGGGGAACGTGGGTTTTGGGTGGTTTGTTCCCCAAGGAGAGGGCGGTGGGTGCTGGTCAGAGAGGGGCTGGGAGCGGCCCCCCAGGCCAGAAGGGAGCAGAGGGGGCTCCTGCCCGGGACCTCCCGAGGTTCGGGTGTCCGGGAGCATCCCGGTACCTTCGGCTCTGCTTCCCCAGCGGCACCGGGGGGTGCTGAGGGTGGGTTGGGCTGGGGGCTGCGGGCCATGGCCCCTGGCACTATGGGGACAACTCCTGTTCGTGGGGAAAGCGTGGTTTCACAATCCTCCCCCTTCCCTGGCATCCCAGCCTCCTGCTCCAGCCGCCCTCCTCCTGCTCCTGGTCCTCTCCCCATCCTCCCTCTGCCCCCGGCTTTGCTCTCTCACAAGAGTGCCTGGGAGAAGAGAAACCCGGCTGTAAATTAACCGGGAGGATTTTTCAGTCTGAGATGTGCACTTCCCCCCTTTCTCCCCCCCCGCAGCGCTGTTATTTCATCTCGGCTGCCAAACTCCCGGGAATTAATCCCGGCCGGCGCTGACAGCGTTTACATTCGGCGCTGCTCAGATAAACCATATCAGCCGGCGCAGCTGAAGAGGAGCCGGGCGCGGAAGGAAGGGCTGGCTCCTGCTCAGTGTCAGCCCCATTGGGCTGCCAGGGTATTTTCCTGCCTTTTTTTCTCCTCCCTGGGGGCTTTGCTCAGAGCAAGGAGCCACCAAAACCCCCACACTGGTGAGGGTGGCCATGGTGGGGTTCATACAGGGAAACCTGGAGCTCCTGGTTCTTATCCTGGTGCAGATAACGGAGGAAGCAGGGACGTGTCCTTCCAGCTGCTGGGAATCTGCAAGCTCTGTCTCCCAAGGCTTCTCACCCTGTGCCACCCCACACCCGTGTGGGCACTTCTCCTCACTGCCAGCTTCCATGGGATGGGGTTTCATAGGAATTTCAATTGCCATATTAAAAACTGCAGTGCAGTTATTGCATGTTCTCTTTCTTAATCTCCCCACTGCACCTTTACTTCTGCCTGTCCCTCACAGTGACCTCCTGGCCCTCCCCTCAGCTGTCACCAGGGCCCAGCAGGATACAGACACACGGTGCAGATGTATCACCTCTGATCCCACACCAGCCCCAGGGTGGTGGAGCCATCATTCCCCCAGCTTGTGACAGGCATTGGGCAGGAGCACTGCAGCCTGCGGCCAGTGCTGTGCATGGAGGGGCTTTCCTCGAGCTGGAGCATGGCAAGTGGACTAGGAGCACACCCTGTGCCAAGCCTTAGCTATCAGTTTCCTCCTTCCCTCCATCTCCAGCCCACAGAACATCACTAGGACCATCAAGATACTTTCTCAGAGCTGGATCTCCACCAGCTCCCTTGGGTGAAGGGTGGCTCCTGGAGAGCAGCATCCCCAGGCTGGGACACTTGGGAACAAGGTGGGTTTAGCACTCCACGAGGACAGGACAGTGAGGGTGTGAGCCCATTGTCCCAGCCCTGGGCCAATTTTCCAGTGTGGTGTGAGCCTCAGCCTCCCACCGTGTCCTTTTCCACCAGCACTTGCAGAGCCCTGGCGAGGCCACAGGGTCTGGGTCACGGCGTGATCGTCACAGCCACCCTGACGTGACAGGATCTGGGGGTAAATATTAGTATGAAGTGAAGGGCTGTGTACATATTTTCTCCCTGCAAGGTAATGCTGAAATTCCCTGCTCCTTTTCAACAAGCTGCTGGAAAAAACAGCCCCATTTTAGCACCCTCTGGCCACTCTGCTGGTCCTGGCTACTCTCAGCTCGGCGTGCAAAGGTCTGAGAGCTTTGGGTCCCCACTGCAGCCTCCCCACTGCAGAGATGAATCCTTTAGCTCGTGGTTTCCCAGCCGATGTTTCCCATCTGGAGCAGAGCAGTGTGCAGGCTCTGCTGCCTTTTCACTTCCTCCTGGAAGCGTGTACAGGATGTGGCAGAGACTCCGAGGATGGCTTATTAATCACATTAACAACACCAAGTGGTATTTTACCCCACAAGAAAAGACACAGCAGGAGAAGACAGATTGAACCAGGCAGTTTTTCCTCTCCCCACATGAGTAGGACTCTGGATCCCTTCTCTGGGGTGGCCATGGCTGGTTGGGCTCAGTTTTGTGAAGCTGTGGGCAAAAAAAGGTTCCTCTTGCAAGGCCACCCTTGCAATTGTGGCTTGGGGATTCCAGAGTAGCTCAAGTGCCTGCTCATGCAAAACTACACCACTCAATTGCTGGTTTTTTCCAACATGCAGGGCTGGAGAGCAGCACTATTGCCTTCACCCCAACAGGAGAAGTTGGCACCAGGCTCCCCAAGACCCTGAGGAGCCTCCAAGGCACCAATCTCTGCCCTCATCCCTCAGAACTGTGTCCTCCCAGCCTCAGTCCAAAACTGGGATTGCTCCCCTTGAAAGTGCTTGTGGGCAGGTGCTGGTGGGATGGGTTTTCACATCCCTGAAAGACTGTTCTGCACTCAGAGTAAAGAGGAGCACAATAAACAGGATTGCTTGAATCTATTTTCCAAGCCTTGTATCCCACAGCAATGGAGTTTATGGGACCACAGCACGAGTCTGTCTGTCCACCCATCTTCTGCCAACAGCTTTGGAAAGCTTGGCCAGTGTGAACTGAACTTGAGAAGGCCTGTTTGGCAAAGGAGGGAGCTGGAAAGACCTATGGGGGGAAACCACAAAGTGACCCAACTCTTCTGGGACCCATCCCCCTGCAACGTGATCCAGCCTCAGCCAGAGGCACAGGAGGAGCCATCAGGGACTGAGATGTGGAAAACTGGGCTGCTGCTGCCCAGGGAGCTCTTTGTTATTTTTACAGGCTGGGAACAGTCTCACAGTGCTTGGTGGTCGTGGTTGCTGCATGCTGTGGCCATCAGCGAGCATTTTGGACTGGCTGGGCTGCCAAAGGCACATGGATAGCTCCTGATCCTGGGAGAGCCCCTCCTGGTACCTGGAAGCCAAGTGAAGAGCCTGGAGGTCTGGCAAACCCTTCCCTCCCTGCCTGGGTGCACTGCTAAGATGCCTCCAGCCACTCTACCACCCTTGGCGGGCACATCCACTCCCTTTGCTGCTGCTTTCCAGCCAAAAAGCTCCCCCAGAGTGAGCAGGAACCCCCAGACCCCCACGGCCACGGGGCAGCCCCCCACCAGCCCTCACCTTCCAGCCACCCCATCAGAAAGAAACCAAGCAGAGCTGGAGGGGGTTTGATTGATTTATCCACTGAAGATACAAGTTTCAGTTTAATAACACCATTTTGTCCGATTACAAACATACTAAAAACCTACAAAAAGAAAAACAAGTTACACCCATATACACGGAACGCAGGTATAAAACCAGCACGGAAGCGCCGAGGAACACGAAACATGAACAGGATCTGCAGCAGGAACAGGAAAGACACGGAGTTACATCAGACTGTGCACACTCACGCCCGTGGGTCACGCTGGGGCTGGGTCAGACATACTAACAATTAGAGACAACTTCAGCTATGGAAAATAATTAGTGCTGCAGCCTGGCAAAGAGGTCAGAGCCAGGCAGGTGGTTTTGTCCCTCCCTTTCCCGAAGCTGGTCCAAGCTCAGCACACGGGTTTCCCTTTTTTCCCCTCTGGCATTGGTGGTGCTGGCCCCGAGCAGCCCTCACTCCGACATCCCCACACCAGGGCAGCTTCCCCATGGCAAGGGGCAGGGAAGGCTGAGTGCTGGCACCAGAGTCCAGCCAGGTGAAATCTGGTCCCCTCTGAAGTCACTTAGCATCCCTTCAGAGAGTGGGGACACCCTGTAACCTCTTTCCTGGGACAGTGGCAGAGATGCGAGAGGACTCCCCTGGGAGAGCTCAGGCTCTGCCTTAGGGATTTGTCACTCCCCAAGGGAAGATGAGGTTGGTGGCAGAAGGCCTGCAAGGGTTCTGGTGGTGTTGGGGGGTGTCTTTATTTGGGTGCCTGCAGAGCTAAACCTGCCATGAATGTTGGCCATGGGATGGGGACACAGGGTGGGTGGGATCTGTGCCCCCTCCCAGCCCAGTGCCTCCCATCCCTCCAGTGCCCAACTCCCTCTGACCAAACGCTGAGCTTCAGGGGAGGTGACAAGAGTTTGTTGAAATGAGCAGGTGCTGCCAAAGAGCCAGGACGAGGTGCTCAAGGGAGACCCTGCCCTGGGGACACCAAATCCCCCCTCTCTCAGCATTTCTCTACCTCTGGCAGGGGCACAAAGGCTTTCCCACGTGGATCACAGCTCCAAGCCCAGCCCTGATGATCCTGCCAAGGTACTGGCTAAGCCAGGGGTTGGCTGGGCCTGGGGCACAGGGGTCTTCCACAGGGCAAGAGAGAGACCAGCCAGCCCCCAATGTGTGCTGGAAATGATGCCCTGAGCCTCAGCTTCTCACCTGTGAGTTTTGGGGAAAAGACTTTGCAAGTTGGTCCCTACCTGCCACCACCAAGAAGAGTAAAGCTCAGCCCAAAGTGCCCTTAGCTCAGCCTAAGTGTGCCAGGAAGTGAAAGGTCAAGGCCTAGAGAGCAAGACCTGAAAAAATGAGGATAAAGGGGCCCCCAATCAGCTGTGGTGGGATCAGGGGGAGCGATGGGCTGGCAGTGACAGGGAATGGCTGTGCATGGATGTGTGTGTGCCGGAGAGCCACGCACAGAGCCAGGACATGGCCCCCCCTTCTGCTCTTCCACATGGCATTTATCAGCCCTGTCACTCTGGAATGGTACTTTTTCCTTATTGTGTTATCTTCATCTCTCCCCAGATGAGAACGTTCCTGGATTGAAGCAATGCCTCCTCCCCAAAGAGGGGGCGTTCGTTTCATCTCCATCTCCTCCCCTCCTGAGCTTTGCCCCCTCCTGTTTCATGTTACTTCCTACGAAGCTGATAAAAATAAACATGTTTTTGTTTGCATCTATTGGAGTGGCCTGCAATTTGGCTGATGGGGGGGTGCTCCTCGAGGGACAGCAGCTGCACACATCTGGATCTGCTTTAGGAAAAAGTGCCTGGAAAAAAACCCAAGCCCAGCACACGCACACGTAGGCGCACAAGGCAGCGGGTCAGCTTTTTCTAGGGATGTAAAAGAAAAAAGGAGAAACCAAAGCACTGTTTAATGAGGACATGGGGGAACCTCCCTGCTGCTGCTCCCCAAAAGCCAAGGCACACGGGTAGGTTGGGTATGAACATGGAGAATTTCCAGACACTCCAAAGTGGCTTCTCTGTGGACTGGGAGCCCAGTTTTGGTTGTGGGAAGTGGGGGGGGGGGGGGAAGGGTTTGCGCTGCAAAAATAAAATTCCCACCTGGAGATTATTAACCTCAAAGGTTAATGTGCAAAATTTGTCTAAAGATGAAACATCCCTGTACGGAAACGTCCCTGGCCCAGCATCCGCAGAGCACAGGGAGTACACGAACTCATCAGAAATATGTGCTGCTGGCCTCAGGGCCCCGGCAGGAATCAGCAGAGCTGTGCTCGTGAGAGTCCCGTGATGTGCACACATACAAATATCATCTAACAGTCTTGATCCAAGAGATCCCTCTCCAGTCCTGCACTGGAGGGAAGGCAATGGCTGAACAGGTTTTCCCCATCCATCCCTAACCCAGGCAGCAGCAGCCGTTTGAGGGATGAGCAGCTGCTGTGACACTCCAGGGGAAGCTGGAGGCAGCAGCTCTTGGCACCTTCACCAGTGCAGACTGGTGGGCTGAATTTTGGGGGTGCTGACTCTGACTGACAGTCCACCCCATGAGCAAAGCAGCATCACTTGTCACCCTGTGCCTGCCCCTTCCTTTTACAAGCCCCTGGATCCTGCACGCTGCCATGCCCAGGACAGCTGTGCCCGAGCTGTTATTGCCACCCAGCTCTCCGTGGATGCCCAGAATGTGCCATTGCTCCAGGCTCCACTGCTCCTCTCCATCAGTGGTAATGTGGGATGTAGGAGGGACAGAACTGCGAGGCCAGAGTGGCTGTAGTGGCATTAGTGGAGTCCTGGGGATATTTTGAGACATAAGAAACCTGTTCCTGGGGATGATTAAAAGCACAGGTGAGCAAAGCAGGAGTTCCTGTCTGTCTGTTTGCTCTGGAGGAGGGAGGTCAGCCTGGGGGAGTGACCATGTCCCCTCCAGCAGTGTCCCCACAGTGGAGGGATGTCCCCAAGGTGGCTGTAGGGATCCCAGTTGGAACTGTGAGCTTGCTGCCTGTCCAGCTGGCATCCAGGAGAGGAGCTGGTCTCTCTCAGGAAGCTGCCAGCTCTCCAGGACAGCGGTGGAGTGAGGCCAGAGGAAATCTCAGAAGGGAACCCTCCTCCCACTTCAACAGATAACATTGCCCTTAATGCTAGAGCTCTAAAAATAGCATAGGCCTTTAGGGAAATATCGGGTGGCAAGGATTCCAAAGCTTCCCAGCACATCTGACATTTCATCCTCAATCCTTTGCCATTCAGTTCCCAGAAATCTTATAAATCCAACCACATGTGGGCAGGAGGCAAGAGGGCTGTTGCTCCCTTTTTCATAACTGCAGGGGAAACCGAGGCACAAACCAGGCAGACTCACCCGGAGGTTCAGGAGGAGTTGGAGGCAGGATGAGTGCTCCAAGCCCTGCAGCCACGTTTTGGGGGGTGTGGGAGAAGCCTTTGTCAGGCACAGGCAGGAGCACTGCTGTCCCCAGGAGGGACACAGCTCCTGCATGGGCTGATTTCTTCCAGGCACTTTATTTGGAGGAACCCAGTTTCACCACGAGGGCAGGAATATGTTCTATACAAGGTATTTATTAAATTTAACAGAGAAGGGACCTTTCCTCACACCCAGAAATCCCTCCTGATATGTCCATGCCATCTTTCCTCCTCCTGGTCACAGCCTGACCCCAGTTCTCACTGAGAGGGCAGAGCTGGCAGCCAGCCCTACACACAGCAGCTCCCAGGGCAGTGGCACAGCATGTGCCACCCAAGCCCATCCTCAGGGAGCTGAAGGGCAGTGGGTGGACTCACCAGCTCCCCACATATGGCACAGGGATCCCACCTACACACATGCTCTGAGCCATGAGGGGAGGCAGCCCAAAGGCATCCTCCTCCTTCCCACTCTCTCGTGCTGTGGGAGTGCTTCTCTCCCACCCCAGGAGGGTTTGCAGCAGCCAGCCAAGGACAGGGACTGTGGGTGACAGGAGAGCTGAGGGCTGCTGCCCACCTGGAGGCCTGGGTGATGGGCACCCAGAGTGGCTCTGGCTGTCAGCCCTGCCAGGTGATACAGAAAGTGCAAAGCAAAGCATTCTCGGTGCCAGCTGGAGGTCTCCACGTGTGCCCCCAAAAGCCAGGTCTACCCAGGGGCTTTGCATGGAAAATGAGGGTTGTGTTGTTCATCAGTGAACAGGGCAGCAGCACTTGTACAAGGAACTTTGAGATGGTGCAAGTGAGGTGCAGGATTTGGGAGGTGGTGATGGACAGGCCAGGACAGGAAGATGGAGCCAACAACCAATGCTCTCCCCTTGCTCTCTGCATCCCCTTCCAGCGTCCCCTGCAACTGCTTCACCCCAGCCCACCCACATCCTTCATGGTTCTGTGATTCTTTTTGCTTGTTTAGTTTGTTTTTAAACCCCATGGAGATCAAATTGTGACTTGGCAGCTGACAGAACTGGCCCTACCGGGCTCCCCAAACCTAGCAAAGATCTTGAGAAGAGACCAGAGTGAAGTCCTGGGGTGAGCGAAGCCCTCCCTGCCCCTCTGGTGGCCCCCTGGGCGCTCACAGGGTGGCAGTGGGGTACTGAGCCCAGCCCACCTCCTTGTAGGCTGCTGTCACATGGGTGTAGATGAGGGTCTTCATCTTGGTCCAGGCTCCGTGTGCCTCCGGGGTGAAGTCGTTGGGATATTCCTCAGCAATGACCTCCAGCATGACACCAGTGAGTTTCTGAGGGGAGGCAGGCAGCAAGCAAGGGGTTAATAACTCTCCAGGTTGCTGCTCACAGCAAATTTAGCTTTTCCCTGTGAAAACATTCGAATCCAGTTGCTGTCTGTGGGACACAGATGTCCTGGAGGCCTGCTGACACCCCTGGGAGAACAGGACAGGTCACCAGCCTGCCCAGGCAGCAGGGCAGAGACCCAGGCATGAGCAGGGAGCTGCTTGAGCATCTCCCCAGCCTGGGCACCTCAGATTATTTACAGGATCACAGAGAATTCCAAGTTGGAAGGGACCCATAAGGATCATCAAGTCCAACTCTTAAGTGAATGGCGACATGGGGATCAAACCTGTGATCTTGGTGTTACTAATAATTAGAGTCTCTACTATCGTGCTTAATTTCCAAAAGAAGGGGGACAGCCACAAACATGGACAGAGCCAGGGGGGTTTCCCTGGGCAGGGGGAGGCTCTGGGTGCTCTGGCCCTGGCTGTGTGTGGGGATGGTGGTCTGCACAGGACAGTGTCACAGTGGGACACTCCAGCTGTGTGGGGAGCAGCCCCCACATCCAGCCAAGGACAGGCAGCACCACCCACCACAGCTCCCACTCCCCTGCCCTCTCCCTAAAGCAGACCAAAGGTTATTGTGCTCCTCTCCCTTACCTTGAAGTAGATGGGCTCCACTTTGTGCTTGAGGGCGTGAGCCTTGCCCACCAGGGCCAGGACAGAGGAGACCTTTTCCGAGTCGTTGAGGTTCTCCACCACAGTGTTGATGGCCCCCATCACCCTCCGAGCGTGCTTGCGCAGCTGCAAGCTCCTCTCCATCTCCAGGGGGTCCTCCATGTGCTTAAACTGGCTGAAGTACTGCTTGGCCGAGGGGAAGTTCACAAAAAACCTTCCAGAAAGAACAGACATGAAATGCCATCAGGAGAGGGAGAGCAGGCTGAGGGGTTAAAGCAAAGCACAGGGGATGGAGATGCTGGAAGCCAGCCCTGTGTCTCACACAGCCAGTGCTGATTTTCCTATCAAATTCTCCATGAGCTGCAGCATTCAGCTGTCTGTAAACCAGCAGGTTGATGCCTTTTTCCCAAATCCCATCTGCCACAAGGTCATCCCAGCTGGATATTAATTCTCAAAGCAGAAGCAAGACTGAGTTCTTGATGCCCGGAGATGCCACCCAGGCGTGCCAGATGCTGGATACGTGCCCACATAGATCAAAACATCTCATCCTGCCTCAGAGAGCTGCAGATGAGCGTGAAAACCTCTCTTTATCCCATCCAGCCTCTCCTTGCCCCTCTTCCTTGCCACCATGGGCTTTATTTCTGCATTGCCACCCAGAACAGTCTCCCCTTGTCCATGTTGCCCCACTCTTCATAGATCAGCCCCACCAGAGTTTCCAGTGGGACCTAAGGCCTGAACTGATGTTACTGCTCATTTGTGACATTTTTCCCAGCACAAGGATACTCCAAAAACTCACCAGCCCCTCTGGAGGGGAGGTTGGGGATCCTCTTTTCTGCAAGATTAAATCAACCCCAATCAAATACAGCTGAAAAAATGAAATTGTGGTCACAGCTTATATGCTGAGCTCCCCAGGGAGGTGGAGGGCTGGAGAGGGCAGGGAGTTGAAGGGCACAAGGTAACAGGGACCAGGGCTGGAGCCACCAATGCCAACCCATGCCAGGATTGCAGCTGGGGCTGACACTTGAGTCACATTAACCACCCCCTTCCACCTAATTTATGCAGAAGAGCACCACGTCAGTGTTTGTTCCCTGCTTTCACCCAACTCTTTCCCTCCTACGGGGCTCTCCCTGGCTCCTGGACTGGTGAAGGATGCTCAGGAGGAAGCAGAGTGCTCCCAGGCTGTCCCCCATCATTCCTGGCTCCAGGCAGACTGCCTGCTCCCCTCCCTAACCCGTTCCCAAGCTCCATCCCAAACCACAGGAACCTGAACCCATCTCACCTCTCTCTCCAACCATCACCACTACTCTCCAGAACCAGGTGGGATCCTCTTTCCCACTCACCACTCCATGAATAATCACAATATTGAGTACCAGGCTCCTTTACCAATTTGTTATCTTCCTTTTCCCCCCCCCCCCCCTTCCTTCCCCCGCTCCCTTGGCTTGTGAAAGCTTGGGGGCATTGCCAAGGAAGCGCCGTGAAGCAGCTCCTGGAGTGCACCACCACTTCTGTTCTTCCCAAGGCATCTGGGATTCATCAGATGGCCCAAAATAGGTTTTGGAGGTGTGAAGAGTGTGCATCAGGAAGGGTGGGGGAGGAGGGAAGGTGGAAGGGGGAGACAAGGTGTTGCTTTTAAAACCCAGAGGAGACCCATGACAAAACTCCTCTTGTTGTTGTGCAGCCTCTTCCCCCTGGCACAGCTGCTCCTGACACATCTGGTCCCTGTCGGGAGAAATCACTCCCAGGCCTGGCTGTCTCCAGCTCCTGCCGCCACAGAGATGCTCAATCCTTCAGCCCAGAGCTGTCAGAGAGGCGCTGGGGTATGGAGCTGGCCAGGGCTGCATGGATAACATCATTCCCAGGGTTTAAGACTTCTGCCCTGGGCATTTCCCCACAGATGGGCAAATGCTCCACTTTGGTTTAATGGAACCATTTTTTCCAGCTGAATTCAGCATTCCTCTGCCCCCATCCCATCCCATCCAGCTGTTGCAGCTCCTGTCACCCAACAGAGCCCTCCAGCTCCAGCCAGGATCATGCTGCTGGGGTCAGAGCTAAGGGTCTAACCATTCCTGCTAGTGGATGTTTCACCTCAACAGGCTCCCCCCAGGCACTGGGAGCAAGGGATGTCACTGGAAGTGGGACCTGCTGCCCCAGCCAGGGGATGGCAGCTGCCAGCTGGTCCCTGCATGTCTCAGCCTCTGAGCCCCAAACCACTGGAAGCTCCCTGAAAAGCTGTGTTTTATCTCAGCTGAAGGGCAGAACGTTCTGAAGGCATGGGAAACGAGTTGAGAAAAATTCCTGGTCTGAACCAGGAAGGGAATAGCAAGGGAGGGACTGACCTTTGCATCACGAGGCTTTACCGTGTGTCCCCAACAAGAGAAGGGCCAACAGGAGACCCTGGGACCATCACCTCCACCTCTCCCCACTTTCGGCCAGATATGCCAGGAGCAAAGACTGGTTAAACCCTCAAAACACCCCAACCTGTGTGAGACCAGGCCAATGAAGGATCCCAATCCTTGGTTTCCAGCCTTTCCCTGCTTTGCAGACCCTCAGGCTGATGCCTCTATGGGAGCTGAGCCCAGCAGCTTTCCCAGGGGATCTGCCATCAGGAGAGCAGCAGCGCTGGGGATGTAAAACCAGCACACCCTCAGCTCATGTGTTCAGTCCTGTGTTTGCTGGATTTCTTTGGTGGAGAGCTGAAACAGAGGAGCCCTAAAACATCTTCAAGCAAAGCCATGGATGGCCAGAGACCTGCAGCCACCTCTCCTCGGAGAGCAGCAGGCGCCTGCAGCAAGAACTTCTGCCTGGAGCAAATATTTGAGCTGTCAAACCTCAAAGAAGGGGGAAGGAGGTTCACTCAGTGCTAGTTGTTAATAAACAGAGAAGATTAATTTAACACAAAGGTTAAATATAACTAGAGGAAAGGAGAAAAAAAAAAGAAATAAAATAACTCCAACAATAGTGAGTTAGAAGAGGTGTCAGTTGGGATTTTTCCATCTACAGAAAATTTTGAGAGTTCAAACCTCTTGGGCTGTGGAAGTTTTTTGGATCATTATGCATGTGCAGTTTGGGCTTTTTTTCTCCATCAGAGTCATTAAAAGATGATATTTACCATTGCATATCACACAAAATGATGATTGATAGGAACCAGATGCCTGCATACGATCTCATTAAATTTGTTTTTAAGCGATTCCATTCTCCACCCGCTAATTTGTACTCTGCCAGCTACATCTGGACCCAGCGGACAGGATGTCAGGATTGCTTTTCCTCTCTCTTTTGCCCTTATAACAACTTTAAGGACACAACCATTCCCAGTAGCAGAGCCAAAGGAAATAATTAAGGTGCAAACCCACTGCAGTTACTGGAAACCTGTTTTCTGTTAGGGAGGAGTGGCATCTCCTCCATCTCCTCAGAGCATGCAGAGCAAATCCTGCATGAGAAAACCTCCAAACCCAGCCACCTCCTTGCCTCCCTAGCTGGAAAGAGGACACCTGGATGCTGCCTGGTCCCCTCAAGCACCTAAACCCATGACATTTCACTTATCCTGTTTGTAAATTGTGGAGTGAAAATGCTCATGAGCCCTCAGATCTGCTGGGAAGCTTCAGCTGAACCCCCAGCCAGCACTTACAGACTGCTCTTTTTCTAGATTTCCACAGAATCCTTTAGGTTGGAAGATGCCTTTAAGATCACCAAGTCCAACTCTTAACCCAGCACTGCCAAGCCCACCACAAAAACACGTCCCCAAGTGCCACATCTACACATCTCTTAAATCCCTCCAGGGTTGGTGACTCAACCTACCAATGCTTTCATGTTTTCTCTCGCCTCGTCCCTCTACGTGGGAGAAACTCTAAGGCAGCCTGGAGCCTCTCATGTCCCTTTTCAAACCTCTCTTTCCAGCTCCTCTCTGGGGTGCCTACAAAGCAGCTGATAATGGGTAGGCAGGTGGTGTGTGATGCTGCTATTTATTATGCCGAGGGCTGTATCACTGCTTTGCCTGCATGTTTCCCCTGCTCCTCCCAGCCACCTGTAGCCCATCATCTCCTTTCCAGGCTGGGGAAAGGCTGCTGGGTGCTGCCTGGGTGTTTACCCAGCCCAGGGTGAGGAAAATCTCAGCCGTGTCAATGCCACAGCTCAGCAAGACAAAAGAAGGCAAATCTAATGAGTAAGAAGAGGATGGTGCCCGTCTGCTCCCCTGTCCTCTCTCTGAGAGCTCCTGGACAGGTGGAGATGGTGGTGGGCAACATCTCCAGCTCTGTCTTGGGAGGGCTGGAAGGAAAAGGGCCAAGCCCCCCATCCACACACTAATGCTAAATTCAACTCCTACAGCTGAGAGAAACGTGTAGCTGGCCTTCCTCCAGGTGAAGCCCACATCCAGATGCAAATCCTTGGGAGCAGAATCCAGCACAATACTGAACTGTGCTCGGAGGCTGTGATGCCCCAATGCTCAAGGCAGAGGGACCAGGACACCCCAGTGAGGCTGGGAGTGAACTCAGCAGCAAAGATTCCACCAAATATGTTTGGACATGAGTTAGAAACTCCCAGCGGCATGTCCTGCTCACTTCTGTGTTCACAACTCACAGCTCCACGTGCTTATTGCTGGTGTTTTCCCCTACCATATATGTGGATTCAGTCCAAAGCCTCTCGGCTGCACGGATGAGCCTTTAGGGTAGGGTTTAGGACAGCTTTCACTGGAGAAGTGAATTTACATCACCAAAGGGGCTTTCCCAGGTGTCTCTGGAGACCTACCTCCCTTGGAGCTGGAAGAAGACCCCTGGCTGAGTAGAGGGGTGGATAACATACATCCACAAGGACACAGTCCATGTTCCACTGAAACTGAACCCGTGTGCCGCTGTGTCCATCGCCACCTCTCCCCTCCCTTGGCGATTTCCAGCAGCCTCGGCTCAGCCTTGCCCGTGCTCGGGCAGGATCGCCAGCATTCCCCAGGCACCCTCAGCGCTGCCAGCCCGGCCAGGGCTGTCCTGACATTTCCCTGCCGTTAATGAGCCCTGAAGCTCCGCAGGCGAGCGCTCGCCCAGCCGCACCCCGGGCGCGCCCCGCTCCGCCGCAGCCGCATTGCCGGGCCCGGCTGGCACAGCCCAGCCTCGGCCCTCGCCCCCTGCTCGGCAGGAGAGATTGTCACCGCTGGTACCGACCCATCCTTAGCCACGGCCACCGACACCGTCCAGGGAAGCTGCTCGCCCTCTGTGCCTTTGCTAGCCTTGGTCACGGATGTCCCTGCAGCTCTTGGGGTGTTGAATGGGATTTTTCTACCCCCACGTGGCTTGCAGGTGATGCAAGGGCAGCACGGGGACAGGGGACAAGGGAAAGGCTATTCTCTGGACATCCCCGAGGTCATGGCTGGTGCAGGATGTGCCACAGGGTTCCCCACACCGTTGCCTTGGCCATGGAGAAGCCAAAAGGGCTGGTCCTGGGAGCTGTGATTCAGAGACAACACAGTCGTAGGAGAAGGGGCTGTTTAGAGACTGAGCTTATTAAACCCTCACTCGCCCCCTCACGGCTCATAGAGTGGTTGTTAGGTTGGGAAATGTCCCTTATGTGTGCCTGTGCCAGCAGAGCAGAGTCCTGCTGCTCTCTGGCTCTCCTTGTCCCCACAAAAACATCTCCCCAGCTTGATCACAACCATTCGTGAGTGTGGGACAGGGACACTGCTGCTGGTCTGTTCACTGAGCCCTTTTCAAAGGGAGATATTGCATCTCTCTGAGCTACTTTGCCCTGAAATGTGTCCTCCATCAGCTGGGAATGGAGCCTTTCCCTATAGACGCCTCTGCAAAACACATCTTTGCTTTGGGGGTAGCTGCAAAATCACTTCTTTAAATGTCATTTTTGGGTAGATTCAACCCATACCTTTTTGATTCAGCCACGGAAAAAAAAAAAAAAAAGGTTTTCTGCATTGCCAGACTCATTACTCAGATTTTTTGCTATTTTAACTGTGAACTCACAATAACATCTGGCATCCAAGGAGTGCTTTCATATTTTAAAGCTCTTTGGAAACTTCTCTGAATCCAGGTGTTTGCTCAGACTAAGCAGCCATTGAAATCCAGGGGCCTGATCCTACATTGGCAAACCTTTTGCTTCCCCATCTACAACTCCTGAGGGGGAAAGAGCACATCAGGAGTGATGGAGAAGGTGGAAATTTGGAAAGCTGATGGCTCTGAAGTGCAGACAGAGGGAACAGTGATGGAGAAGCCCTGTGGAGGAGGCACAGTCTGTGGTGGCTGAGCCAGGTTGTGTTGCCTGCCCTTGGCACGGCATTAACATTTGGTCCAGATTATCTTGGAATCTAATAGAAACTATCTGTGAGTTTTATCCCCTGACGGAATCCATAAAGTTTTGTGGTCTCAGATCTGTGACTATGGTACGTGTGTGTGGGTGTGGGAGCGAGTGTGTGTGCTGGCTGGGACAGGCTGTGGTTTTAGCCCTGGGGTGCTGGGCTTAGTTGGGGTCTGCAGAGGAGAGAGGGTCCCAAACCCCCTCTGATATTCACTCCTGGGTGCTCTCAGCCCCCGTGTGCTGTGGAGGGCTGAGCTGCCCTGGGTGTTTGCACCCCCCAGCTCTGTCTCACGCTATTGCCAATAAACTATTGGAAGGAAAAAAGGGAGACCCTGGGGAGGGACAGCCACACGCTGGAGGGCTCTGCACTGCACTGCACAGCGAGGGCTAATGCAGGTTCTGAAGGCTGCCCTGCTCTCCTGTGAGCTCTGTGGTGAGGGAGGGTTCAAAAAGGACTGATTCCTAAATAACAGATGGGGAAATTGAGGTGCAGCAACGAGCCTGGGGGCATGGGGAGGCTACGGAAGAGCTCCAGCCCAGGGCTCCCAGCCGACCCACTTGGGAAGCACTCAGCCAGGAGGCACAGCCCCAGATGAGCTGCTCCAGCTCCAGCCCCAAATCCTGCTCCAGCTCCAGCAAGGGTTAAGGCAGCTGTGAGAAGGAGCCTGCAGAGGCCCCTGAGCTCCCG
The DNA here is from genome assembly GCA_037013685.1 of Acridotheres tristis. Taxonomy (NCBI): domain Eukaryota; kingdom Metazoa; phylum Chordata; class Aves; order Passeriformes; family Sturnidae; genus Acridotheres; species Acridotheres tristis. The sequence continues at coordinate 7,518,323 of CM072905.1, forward strand.
AGGAGGAAGATGAGCGTGGCGAGGAGACTCTGCTTCCTCCGGGGCGAGGCTCCCCGCCGAGGAAATTGTCAATTAGCGACATAGTTTTAACCACAGAGCGCAGATTCCCAGGATCCGGTGGCTGCTCAGCCGTAGCCCCCATTATTCTTGTTTGTGTCCCCTGGGGTGCCAGAACTCTGTGAGATCGGGGACCCATCATGCTAGGGCAGGACCCTGGGGGTTTGATGTGGGTTCAAGCACCGGCAGCGGCCACGAGGGATGGGAACATGATGCCCAGCTCTGTGCCTCAGTTTCCCTATCTGCCAAGCCTGGAAAGGCTGGGGGTGGAGGGGTGGGGTGCTGGTTAGAGACAGAGGGAGCTGGGTTGGGTTCCTGCAGGATGGCAGCACTGCAGACCCCCCATCACTGCCTTTTGGTGGGCATTGCTGCCTCCCTGCCTCCACCCTTGGGGCACCGAATCAGGCCCATGAATTTCAGTGGTGCTGCAACCCTCTAGCCCTTCCCACACGGGAAAATGTAATTCCTTGCCCTAAGCAGCTCTGAAGGGATGGAGAGAGGATGGAGCAGGTAAGCAGGGAGAGACCCTGTGCCACCAGACACAGCCAAGGCCCTCTTCACAGCGCCAGCCACAAAGGTGCTGACAGATTTACCTGCTCTCACCACTCTGCCCGTGGGGGCTGCACCAAAGGTGGGGTCCACAGCCACACATCCCCTTTCCTTCTCCTTGGCCACACCTGTGCAACCCCCTTTCTGCCTCAGTTTCCCCAGCAAGGTGAGCAGGAATCCCAGCAGGCACTGGTGAAACAGAGTCTGACTGGGGCTGCTCCCAGCCCCCGGCACGTTGTGTGTGTGCCCACCCAAAATGTGCAGGGCGGGTCACCTCGCACCGACCCCACCAGCGGCCACCCACTACCCCCTCCCCAGCCCCGACCTCTGGAGCTGCTGAATCATGTCTTGGGAAGAGGCTGCGGCCGGCCCGTGCTCCCGGCGGCCTCCACGCATGACCCACTTCTGCCGGCGGCTGCTGCCAGCTGTGAGCACAGCTGGAGCAGCGGCAGCGCCGCTCGGTGCTCCCGGCCCCGGCCAGGGCTGCCCTGCTTTCGGCCGGCACGTGCCTCCCCTGGGAGCTCAGGTGCAGCTCAGAGGTGGCAGCAGGGCTCAGAGCAGCAGAGCAAAGGCGTCTTTGGGGACAGAGCTTGTGACCAGGCTGTGCCATGCGGGTGCAGGTGGATGCTCCAGCCGGTGCTGCTGGAGGGCATGGTACCTCACCCGAATTGCATCGCTATCCCCAGGGCCGTGCCCAAGGCCAGACCTCACTTTAAGCATCCCAGGGAAGCTCTGGCTGAGGGAGGAGGGTTTAGCTGGGATGTGCCATGGCACGTGCCATGACTAAGGATGTAAAGGCTCCCAAAGATCCAGGGTTCACCCTAGCAGGCAGTTCTGTTCTGCCCTGTTGTTACAGCAAAAGGAAATCTTCACCACAGTTCACAATTCTGCCTGGATTAAAAAAAGAACCAAACTGGACCAAAAACTTCTGCTGGGAAAGTTTGAGTTGGTACCAGAGCTCGGCCACCTGGTCCCCAGCCCTGCTCCAAGCACCATGGGGATCCCAAAAGAGGTGAGTTGCCCTGGGTGAATCCCCCATGGCCTTGCCATGAATCCCTCGATGCCAGCCCTGGGCACACAGCCACCGTCCCTGTGTCTGTGGGCAGTGGGCACCTGGAAGTGCTGGCAGATGGGGCCATGGCATGTCCCAGATGCTGGGCAAGGAGCTGGCCATGCGTGGCTGGTGGCCAAGCTCCGAGCTGAACCTCATGGGATGGGGCTGAGGGGAATCTTGTAACCCTCAGATCTCTGCCGTTTCTGCTTCAAACCCAGCCTAGGTAGGTTTGGGATCCCCAGCCATGGAGCTGTCACACCTCCTGACTGCCCTGACTGCCTACACGGAGTGGGGGCTATGGGAGAATGGGCTTAGCCATCAGCAGGCTCTGAGAGAAGGAAATGTTATTGAAGGAGCCAGAGAAGGGGCTCCAATGTCATTTTGGAATCTGCAGAGGGGTCTTGGTAAGAAAATCCCATTGCAGTGCTGGCAACGAGCCTGGAGGGGAGCTGGCTCTGCTCATTGTGATGACCAGGGAGGCTCTGCTCCCTGCAGACCCCGTGGGCTCAGGGCTTCAGCTCAGTCAACTGGAAAACTTTCAGATGCTTATGAATAAACAGCATATCCATCCAAGGGGTTCCCCGCACACCCACAGCTCCCTGCTGCAGGAGAAAATGGGAAGGACACGACCCAGTCTCAGGTTTCCTACCTGGGGTACCTGGTGTTTGGTCTACGTGGGAGTCTGACAGGGACATCCCAGCATTCCTGACCCCAGGAGTGAGTGGTGTGGCTCTCTGGACAGGATCTTTGCCAATAGGTCATTGCAGGCACCTTGCCTGCCCCTCTCCTTGCCCTGCCCGTCCTCCCATCCCTTCTTAAGCAAGGGAAACGGCCTGTTGGTGCCATACCCCACTGATATCCCAAACTCCCAGTGCCAGTGGGACCCTGTGGGATTTCCACTTGGCTCTTTCCCGGTGTACCTGGGTATGTTTTTTCTCCCAGAGAACACAAGAACCCCCACCTGCCTCTGCTCCCCACCTCCAGAGCATCTGCCCTGCTCTGGTTGCAGAGCTTTGAGCTGCTGTCTGTGCCCCATTGCCATCGGGAGATGCTCTGCACCCCGTGCCAGGGCTGTTGTCCCCCCCTGCCCTCCTCTCCCTCCTGTGCCCCCCACAGCCCCCTTCCACCGCCAACTTCAGCGCTCTCCTTCCCGCCGACGCTGCCGCCGGAGGGACAGATGGTGCCCTCGGAGACACACCTGCTTGGGTTTTATCTTGGCTCCCAACTTGCATTATTTCACCCGCCAGCCTGCTACGGGCCCGTGCCATCCGCACGCCGCTCCTTGGGGGAGCCAAAAACCCCGGAGCCCCAACCCACCCGAAGCCGGGGCTGGGCTCCCCCCGCCTCCGCCGCCCCCCGGCCCCGGCCGCAGGTTAAGGTGACCTTTGCATGGGAGCAGCTTCCCCCAAAGTCCCCGGCAAGGCTCCCCCCGCCCCCCCGCCGCTGCCACCCGGCTCAAAGGTGTGGGAATCCGAGGAGCGCTGTGAATCCCTCCCTGCTCCCAGGCAGCAAATACACCCAGCCAGCTCCCCACTCGCTGTCATTCATCTCCACTCAGTTCTATATATTGTTCTGCCTCTTTTTCAGCTATATAGAGATTCACTTGGATTTGCTGCTTCCTTTTTTCTGGTTTGTTTTTTAAATACCTGATGAGTATGGAGACCCCAACGTCCTCGCAGTTTGCATATACTCTGCTCCATATCTCTTGAATAACCTTTTTTTCTGCGTCTGAAATCTCTTCACTTCTTTCCCATCTCTCAATCTCCATTTCTCCCTGGACTTTCTCCATGAAAAACAGCCGGCAGGATCCTCCGGGAAGCCAGGAGGAGATAAAGAGAGATGTGTGTGAGCGGGTATATCCTGCGAGAGGAGACAAGGTGTTTGCTCGGCGGCTCTGCGACGTGTGGATGTGGATGTGTGTGTGTGTGTGAGTGTGTGTGTGTGAGTGCAGCTGCCAGTCAGCGTGTTTAGATATGGAATTTAAAAAATATCCCGGAGGAATGATGCATGCGATTAGATTTGAGATCTCCTAGTGCTGTCCATGGCTGTAGTTAGCTTCAGCTCGCCTCGGATGTGTGTGGCTGACTGATGAGGAACTGCCTAAAAGTAAAATATTCAAAGGCATTGCAAGACCAGCCTCTTCACCAATGTGTGAACGTGAGCTCACTTTCTCCCTCTCTCCTCCTCTCTCCCACTCCTCCCTCCTTTCCTTTTTTTTTTTTTTTCTCCCTGAAAGGGAGGGATGAGAGAGATGTTCTGGGCAACATCAGGACGGGGCTGGCGGGGGGAGGTAGTGTTGGAAGTTTTTTTTTCCAGCCCTTTGTAAACAGCTCAGAGGAAATTCAGAATCCAGAGTGCTGAGTTAAAGTTAGCCCAGCCGCTGGCTGCGCCGAGTTCTGCCCCGGCTCTGCTCTTTGCACTCCCTGATTTTGCAGGAGGTGATGTTTGGAAGGACAGACACCTCACCTCCAAGAAGAGAGTCGGGTCGAGAGGGGAGCACGAGGGTTCCCCACTGCGAGAATCTCTCTGCCCCCCAAAAGAGATCATGGTCTGTCCCATAGGGACTTTTTAATGTTGAGAATTTTATCTCCCTTCTTGTGGCAGGATCCAGCTGAAAGGTTTCCAGAGTTAAGGCACTTGTGAAATGAAGGTATTATTGACAATCGCATGGCTCCTGGCAGCGCCTTGGAGGGAACACCTCCACTCCAGGCATCCCGCCGCCTTCGTGGGTGTGCTTTTGGGGCTGCTTTTACCCAAATGCCATTCCCAGCTCCCTGACAATCCGGCATGTTAAACACACAGCTCAGTCCATTGCACAGAGAGCAGGAAAATCCTAGGGAGACTTGTAATAACCGCGAGTCCCCCAGGGGGGGATCAGAGACCGGAGAGCAGCGGCTGTGCCGCCGCCCGCACCGCTGCGCGGACACACGGACAGATCGACACACGGAGAGACCGACAGCCGGACAGCCGGACAGCAGGACAGACGGGCTGCGGGTACCGCTCAGGCTGGGGGGTGGCTGAGCCCCTTGAGGGGCTGGAGCTTTGTTATTGCAGAGCTGTGGAGGCTTTTTGCTGTATTTCTCCTTCAATCCAGCCTTGGCCAGCTCCCCATTAGCGGCCGCCAGGACTGGTGGTGTCAGCAGATTTGCTCTTGCAGAGCTAATGAGAGCTGGTGGAGAAGATGCTGCTCACAGATCCCCCACTGTGGGTCCCCCAGGGAACATGTGCTGGGACAGACCGGGAGCCCCACGCATCCCTGAACCCCTTGGCTCGAGAGCAAAGCTCAGCTGCGAGCTGCTGAAACCAGCAGTGTGACAACAGAGCAGTGTGGCCAGCCTGGCCCAGCCAGAGGTCAGGAATTGCTCAATAGCAGCACCACCATCTGCTGAATCATCAGATCGTCACCAAGTTTGGATTTGCCTTGTGCCCAGTAGCCACTGGGATGAGCAGCCATGAGCCCCAGCTCAAACATTAACTACCATGGTGGTCACCGGGCAGCAGAGAAACCCCTCTAGACCGGGTATGGCACAGCCAAGCTTATCATCTTCCCTTGAGGTGTAGGGGAAGAGATGTTTTAAGCTTAGCTTAAACAGCAGCTTAAACCCAGCACAAAATTGCAATGCAGTGCAAGTGCTTTCAAAAAGGGGAAAAATCAAACACTGATCAATGTGAACGCTGGGAGGTTAATCTGGGTTGAGCATTGCTTAATACTTGCTGTGTGTTTAAAGGAAAGAAATCTTCAAGCTTTTGTACCTGGTGTCTTAGTCCACCCCAGGCTCACAGCCTGGTTCCTGGGTGCAGCAGGTGCTTTTCCTCATCCCTGCCACCTGGAGTCAAAATGTCTGGGCTCAAATGTCTCCATTCAGAAAAATTAAAATATTAGAAAACATTAGAAAAGTGAGCGAGAAATCTCCCAGCCTTTTCTAGTTTTCTGCCTCTCTCTCTGTGCTCATCACGTCTGGCCCTGGCAGCAGCCCAGCCCTATTCCCATGTGCCATCCTGCTCCTCAAAAGGGGATGGGGAGTAAAGCAGTGGTGATTCTCTGCTGCCTTGAAATCCCAAATGCTCCCAACAGCCCTGCATTTCTGTGTCTCGTCCCAGACGTGGGACATAAATCAAGGGCAGGAGTGCAGCACACGCTGTCACGTGCCTGCCACCCGTTTCCATGGTTTCCCATGACTGTTGCTCTCAAGGGCTTGGGGTTAGGAGGCAACTTGTTCCAGGAGAAAGATGCTGTGTTGACACCATTGCTGCCTGCTGGCCCAGAGGGGAGCTCAGCACGGTGCCTGCTGCTCAGACAGGGCAGTCCAGGACCATGGGGCTCAGGGAGGGGGACAGAGAATGTCTGGGATGGGGTCAGCCTGCATAATCCGTACTGAAGAAATCAATCCACCTCTCTCAGATCCTGATTCGACACCCTGATCCCTCTCCCCTCACCAGCTGAGCATCACAGCCCTCCTGCTTTCCATCTCCTGTCCCCGTGATGGGGTGACACCATGGTGCCCTGTTCCAGCTGAGCCTGAACCTGCTTCTCCCAGAGCTTCTGCACAGCAGGAAGAGATCAAGTTCTTGTTCAAGCCATCCTTCCTCCCGGCTGCAGAAGGTGAGGATGGGTGTCCAGGCCCTCCAAGCCTCTGCTTGTGGCATGCCATGTTCCTGAGGGTCTGTACCCACCTGCCGACCGCTTCTCCCACTCCCCCCGTCCCCTCCCACGTTGCTTCTCCTCCTCTCATGTGCTGGGTGCAATGAGAAATGTACTTGGCTCCTAATCCTTGAGTGGGAGGTAAAGGCAAAAAAACCCAAGACTTCAGCTCCACAGTGTGTGGGATGTGGATGATGGCATATCCCCACCTTTGACTTCTTCACTGTCTCTGGGGTGAAGGCAGACACCCCAAATACAGACCTTTGGGCCTGAGTCCACCCTTCCTGGTGCATAGGGACAGCCTTGCTATTGGGTTCCTGGAGAATGACAGGTCACTTCTTGTGTCCCTTGCAATGTCAGCTCCCTGGGACCTTCTGACAGACACCATCACTTGGGGTAGTCCCAGGAAGACACCACAGGAGATCCATCAGGGAGTGCTTTGGGAAGGAGCTGCAGGAGCTGCCCCAAGGCCTTGGTGCTGGTGGGATTCCAGGGGTGCAGTGAGGATCCCTTCCCCAGACCCTCAAGACACCAACCTGGCCAGAACAGGAGCAGTCCTGGGATTCTGGGTGGAATAAAGCTGAAGGCACCAGTGTTGTGCATGCCAGGCTGGGTGTTCCTCCTTCATTCTCTTCCCAGAGCTACTCTGGGCTGCTGCAGTACCTGACCTGGAGATACTGGATTGTCACCCTGATCTTTGCTGAAGCAAAGCCTCTGGTTGCCAGCCCAGCTCACTCAGCAATGCCCTCAGCAGGCCAGGCCTCTCTCCTCTTTCCTAATCCAGCCCTGCTGCCAACTGCAAAGCCTCAGCCTGAAAAGGAATAACAAGACTTTAGGAAATGGCTTTGCAGTGCTGTTACCCAGAGAGGGAAGGATTTAGCCTAAAGCCTGTACAAATGCTCTGTGCTTATTGCAGGTTTCCTTCCCCCAGCTTCTCTGATCCCAGGAGACCTGTGTGCAATCCTGATGCTCCAGCTCTGTGCCAGCAGTACCTGTGGCCTGAGCCATCTCTGCAGGATCAGGCTGGAGGACAAAAGGGGCTGCAGGCAGCAGGACCCACCCCCAAACCCAGCTGGGGTTGAGTTGCTGCCTGAATCTCCATCCCAAGGCAGGAGTGATCCCAGTTTAATCACGCAGTCATTGTCCACATTGCTGGGAGGTCACCAATTTACTTGGAAAGACCTGAGGTACCAAAAAGCTGGGATTTCCTCAGGTATGTCTTCAGCCTGGCTGGGAAGAGATGTGCCAGGGAAGTGACAATGATGGGAGCTGCTGTCCCCTTCCAGCCCCGGGAGCTCTGTGATACCTGGGCTGTGGTGAGGGGCAAAGCTGGGAGCAGACATTGCTCTGCTGATGGAATCCAGACTACAGGCAGTGCTCCAGGAACTGGGAGGAATGTGCTTAAAGAACCAGCCCCTTCTTACATGGGAACAGGGCTCCTCTGCCCTGGGCTCCAAGTCCAACAAATGTGGCTTTGTGCAGATTGAGGTGCCACCAGAGCAAACATTCCAGTGGGACCCTGCCCCAAGCCCCCAGCTCCCAGAGGGGACCACAAACCCTGCAGCCACTCCAATCTCAGCTCAGCACCCCCATGTGTGGGAGCAGGGAGGTGTGGGGTGCTGGGGGTGGGGACAGCAGCAGCACTGAGGTGATCCTTGGGAAGGGAATTTGGGATGAAGACCCTTGGCAGCAGCAGGCAGGGTGGAGGCAATGGGAAAAGCACAACCTCCCCATGACCTTAAATCTTATGACAGTTTTTCTGGTTTCCTCCCCCAAGAATCCCTACCAACCCACACAATATAAAAACCCCCAAGGATTAGGAAGTCCAAGGGAATAGGAAGAAAGGAGCCCTGGAAGAGGGGCTGGTGTTGCCCAGGGCTCTCTGTCAGAACAGGGCAGGGCAGGGTGAGACGCTGCTAAGACAACCCTGGAAAACACTTCCAACTCAGACCAACCTGTTCCTGGACTGGGAATGTTGCAAAAGCTCCCAGTTCCGTACTGGGATTTGAAGAAACTGAAACCTTATGATACAACTGGGAGAGATGAAGCAAGAGACACTCAGGAAGCAGATGAGAGATCCAGAACCACAGGACTTCATGAACAAGGCATTAGTCAGCTAGTAAAATTCCCCAGATCCTGACCAGCCTCCGGTGTCACCACCTTTCTCTTCACCCCCAGTGCCCCCCTGGAGCACAGCCCCTGTCACTGCCAGACCCTTCAGTGGTAAGTAAGGGTGACAGGGCTATTGGGAAACAAGTCCACACTTCCAAACTGATTCTCTTTGCTGCTCTTTTCCTTCCTAAGCTGGTCTGAGCATGGGGTTGCTCAGGAAAGCCAGTAAGTTAATATATTCATATCATCTCACATTTGGTGCCGGGACATGAAGTAAACACCGTCAGGGACTTCGCTCTGGTTCAAAGACGAGCCCTGATTTTTATTCTGATCACATTATCCATGCTCCTTGTACAGCTTCATTGATTCATATCTTAAAAAGAAAAGCCTTCAAAACCCATTGTCTGCCCTGTCATTCCAGCCCTGCTCTCAAGGGCCAGGGCAAGAAGCATTAACTAATCTGCTCATATTACCTTGCCTTTGAACCAAGCACCTCTCAGCATCACTCAAGAGTGTTTAGAGGTGATATGTTCCCACATGAGGGGCGAGTTTTGGCTGCCAAGGCCACCCAATGACCTCAGTGCCAAAGTCAATCAATTCCAGAAGAGGTGTTTTGCATTACAGAGGTCACCCAAGTGAGTGCAGAGGCCAGCACTCACTCAGGTGCTGACTGATACTCAGCCATTGCTCCCTACACCAGGAGGGCTGCCTTGCACACTCGGGGCTCACAGTTTGATGGTGCCCTGTTTGCTTGGAGAGAGCTGTGTGGTTATAAACAAGTAGAAGGAGAAAACTCAGGGCCTCAGGCAGCATCTGGGGTGCAAGAACGGGGACTTTGCTGGTGTCAGCCTGGCTGGGTCTCGGCGAGGGGAGAAGAGTTCACAAGCAGCAATGTCCTCCCAGGGATTACGAAAGCCAGGCTGCTGATTGCCAGGGAAAAGAAGGTCCTTCAGCCCCTCGGGCTTCAGCTCAGCCAGAAGCTGCAGTTTATTTGGCTCCAGTGACTTCCCAGCATACCGGCCCATGCTCCTGGGGGCTCAGTGTGCTCCAGGGCTGCTGGCTGGGTCAGGGGCTTGGCCACCCCAGTGCTCCCCAGTGCCTTGCATAAGGCAGCTCCGCACCCTGTGTCCGGCCTGACTTACACTCAGGAAGGAATTATTCACTCTTGTCTCCATCTGGCTGCAGGACACACTTGGGATGTTTCTTCCACCACTCCCACAAAGGTTTCCCATCCTGCTGGTGCCAGTAATGAGGCCAGGTCCATCCCCTTTGCTCCCAGTTGACCTCCAAGTTCAGGAATGGGGACTGTTTACTGGATAGCCTTAGAGGAATTCGGTTTTACTGACATTTCAAGTGCTGCTTGAGACTTGTTTTCAGGGCTTCGAGTACTTTGAGAGGACATGTCCACCCGGAGAGAATTAACCACAGCTGCTCCAGGCCCCTGCCATGGCTGGACTTCTGGGGTATCTCTGGCCCTGGCTGGATGGGGTTGGAAAGCCAGGCTTCCTGGAAAGCTCAGTTCTGCTTTCTTTCAGACAAAACCACTTAATGAACCCAGACTCATCTAGGTTGCTTGGATTTGGTTCTGGTTTCAAAATCCTTTTGCAGAAGGAAGCTGTTTTCTGTCTGAGTTATGGGAATGCCCAGATTAGGGCTTTTCTCAGCTGTCCTGCTGAGGCCAATGTCCATCCCATGTCAGGCCCTGTCTCATGCCCAGAGGACAAAATGGAGCTGGGCATGGGGAGAACCCTCAGGGTTGTGTAAACAGCCCCAAAGGGAGACACATTCCAACTTTGATGAGCACCAGTGTTAGACTCCTTGGATCAGAGCCCATTGCCATGGTGTCCACATGGGACAGGCAGTGCTGGGGGTGAGGGAAGAGAGCATTCACTGGAGGAGCCTCATGGCAAAACCCCACAGCTAGAGTCGGCAGCTCCCTGCCTGCTCCAGGGCTCTTCTCCAGGTCAGCACCATCACCACCATCAAGCCCACCCACACATCTGCATGGCACACACAGCTGTCTTCCCCCTGCCCCTCCTGCACAGACGCTTCCCAGATGTTCTCTTTAACCTAAACCCACAGAGTCACTCCAGAACATGTTCTGCTTTGTAAAGGGCTGAGCTGGGACAGGATGTGTGAAGGCGATTCACTGCCCACGGAGCTTAGGGTGGAGGGAAAGGCTTCCTTGGCAGGAGAATGGGCAAGGAGATCTGGGGGAGAGCACAGGGCCAGAGCAGCTCTGTGAAGAAAGGGGTGTGTGCTGCTGAGCCATGGGAGAGCAGGCAGGAGGAGGCAAACCGAGCCCGGATGAGGGAAGGATGCAGACAAGGTCTTGGGATCAGCTGGCTGAGACGAGCCTATGGGGAATTACAGGCAGGTCTGAGCCTGTCAGATTAGTGGAGCCAGGAACGGGGGGAGCAGGCTGAGGCAGGTGTGCCAGGAGGAGAGATGGAGGAGCTGGAGGGAAAGAGAGGAGTAGGGGAAGGTGGGCACAGAGAAGAGGGAGGCACATGGGAAAGGGGGGAGAAGAGGGGAGTACCCAGCCCTGGCGGTGTGGGGCTGGTGGGCGCAGGAACACATGGGAGGGCCATGAGGTGGGAACTGGCCTGGTCCATGACATGTCACCCCCAGCACCCACCTGGCCAAGGTGCAGGGCTGGGGCCTGCCAGGGCAGGAGCACCACACACCAAAACCAATTAAATGCTCAAGGGGTCACTGACCAGCTCTGGAGCTCCCTCCCATCCAGAGGTCAGAGGAGAGCGTCCTCATTTGCTGCTTCTTATATACATCTGATCCTGCTTTAATTCCTCCTAAGACCTTCCCTGAGAGCTTTCAGGTGGCTGCTGAGGAGATGTGCCCATGAGCTGGGGTGACAGGCCAGCCAGGCACGGGTGACAGCTGGGCCGAGCAGTGCCTCCAGAGGGATGTGAAGGGCTGTGGGCACTGGTGGTGATGGAGGAAGCGCCATGTGCACCACCATCCTGATCCTGGGTCCACTGGTCCTCCTGCTGCGGCGCCGCTTCTGCAACAAAGTCGAACCGTACGTCCTCTCCTGTCCCCCTCCTGTCCCCTCGGGGCTCTGGGGCTGGGGATGGCAGGGTGAGGGGAGGCCCTGGGGTGGAGGATCTCACTCCTCAACCTATGCATGTTCATGGAGGTGTTTGGGTTCCTTCTGGTTTTGGTTCTCTGGATGACACAGGAGACATTCGCTCGAGCTGGGTAGAGAGGAGCCTTCTGTGCTGTCACCTCCTCTCCGATGCACCAGTGCCAGTAAGGAGGAAATGAAGGACTGGTCCTCCTGTTTGTCTGGTGCAAAGGGCCAGGGATGAACCACTGGGATGCTTTTACAAGCACTGATCAAGGTGTTTCCCAAATGGAGCAGTCCTGCAGCCTGGCTGCCTGACTGTCTTCATGCCTCGGCTTGGGAGGAGATTGAGCAGTGATTTCAGCTTTGGGGACATCACCAGGCTGATACTGATACTCAACGGGTGTTAAACAGCCCTGGGGAGGTCCTGCTCCATCCTTATGGCTCCAGGAGGTTGGGTGAGTGTCTGGCCGTGTGGAATGTTTGAGAGCATCAGCTAAACGTTGGCTCTGCAAAGAGCCAGCAGCCACCACCCGCACCCTGTTGCGCTGTGCTCCGTGTTCACATACACGCTCACACTCATCCTGGCTCCAAGGCGAAGGCAGGGAGCAGATGGGAAGGGACTTGCTGCAGTCCCACACCGAGGCAATGACAAAGCTGCGACAGGAGGGCAGGGTCACCTCCTGCTCGGTGCATCCCCGCTGCGCCACGGGCACGGTGCCGGCGGCTGCGGCTTCCACTACCTGCGGCTCCCCATGTCTTTTGGGAGGAAGTCTCGTTCCTGCTCAGCACCGAGCTGAGCTTGGCTTCAGCTCGGTGGCAGGGGGGCCGCGCTCACGGCGAGCCCGAGCATCGCTGTGCAGCCGCCTGCTCCAACAGCAGGCTCAGCTCAGGAGGTTTCCGCTGGAGACGCACAAATCTATTTACCAGTGGAGACTGGAGACATCTGAAAGTGGGGAGGTCAAATTGGCACTTAATGAGCTGATTAAGTCAGGGGAGGGAGAAACAAGACTCAAAGCAGGGAAGGCATCTCCTGGCCTCTGTGCCCCTGGCTGTCCTGTGCTACCTGCACAGGCTGAATTAAACACTCATTAAGTGTTTGAGCAAATGAGCTGCAGAGGTGGGGGTTTCTGGGAAAAGGCTACAGGGGCGACTGGCAAGGCTGGCAGACTGCAGGTCCATCCCTTGGGAAGCTGCAGGGGGAATGGGCAGGTACATAGCTGGGGGACAAGTCACCTGGAATGATGGCACCATAGCTGGCAGTGTGCAGACAACCCAGTGCTCCAGCCCTGGACAGGCAGATCCAGCTGCAGCACAAGCCCTGCCCAGGGGAGCAGTGTGCAGTGTCAGCTCCTTAGCAGCAAGCAGTGAATAAAGCACAAATCTGTGCACAGGGTGATAGGAAGGAGCCTGGAGCTCTAAAAGCTGGGGCTGGGACAAGCATGGTGCTGCCCTGGCTATTTCCACTTGACACTCCTTCCACCACATTTAAACTGGGGGCCTGTAGCCTGGTCAGTCCTTTCACCCAACTGGCTTCATCATCCCCACCACAACCATCAGCAGCAGCAGCAGCAGCAGCACAGAAGAAAGAGAGAATGTGGCTGGTGCCAGCACCAGCAGGAAAAAGCTGGGATGAGCACAAGAGCTCCCATCATGGCATGGACTTGGGAGCATGAGGGAGATTCAGAGCTGGATGGCCAGGAAAAATTTCCTTCAAGTCCTGCTGCAGTCTTCAGACAGGCACCTGGTCTGGTTGCAGCCCATAGAAAAGCTGTACACTCCTAGATTAGTTCTTTTGCTAATAAAAAGTTTACTCTCACCATTAAAGACCAGTGGCTTTTAACAACTTTTCTACTTGATCTATTTTGGACATTCATCTACTCACCTTGCTTGGTGCTAGCATAAATCAGAGCTGTTCCACTGACGGCTTTACAGCAAGAGAGATTCTGTTTACAGACTTTCATGTCCTGGGAAAGAAAAGCAGCAGAAGCAAGAGAAAAATGTGCTGCTGGGGAGAAGTGGTGCAGGAGACCAAGGCATAGTGGATCATGTGAAGGGCAGGCAGCATCCTCAAGACCAGGAACAGACCCAGGCACCAGAGCCCCACTGCTGTGTTGGTCCAACTGGATTTTGGCCAACTAGACAACCAGGCTTAGGCTGCTCAGGCACCAGGACCCCAAACAGCAACAAAGACCAGGATTTTCCATATGTGCACTGCTCTGGATGACTGCTGGATTAAAGACATCCCTGAGAAATAGCACATGTAAAGAAAAAGTCAGGAGCCCACATGTTCCATGGGATAAACCTGGCTCGGTGAAGGATCAACCCTCTGCCTCTGACGTCCTCGTGTGCAAAGGACACAAATGAACAGCACAGGCAAGATCAGATTATGTGAAATCCCCTGCTCACTTGACCTCCTTCACGTCCCTGTCTTCTATTTATATACCTTGGGGCTGCCAGGAATGGCACAGGTTGTTCTTGGCCCACCCTCACAGAGCTGGGGGGCTCAGCCATGGGATTAGCCATGGGAGCTGGCTGCCACCATCTCAAACAGAGAGGTTTGAAGGCATTTCTCCCAGCATCCCAGCTGTGGGATCTGTTATCCCCACCCCTTCCCAGAGTTGAAAAGCAAACTGGAACACTATCCTGAACTAACCTGCTGTCAAGAGACAGGAAGGTCAAGAGGGACTCCTTGGGCTCCAGTGCTTAGATTTTCTCAACAAGCAGTGATTTATTCTTTGTTTTGTGTGATATTTAACGAGTAGGTCCTGGCTAGAGGCCAGGGCTGGCTATGGATGTCTGCTCTGTTTGCCTTTCTCATGTTCTTCCTCTCCAGTCTCTTCCTGGCAGGAGCTGCTCACTGTCTGCTCCTGGGTTTGGGGAGGCAGAGATGCTGATGGCATGGAACACAGGGTTTGGTCTTGGTGCTGGTCCAGCACGGGGGATGCAGGGGACTGAGCACCCGAGGGAGTACAGGAGCACCCAGGAGGGCACAGGTCACACAAAGGACCCAGCTGGAAAGAGCCTGTCTGTGAGATGTCCTCCATGGAGAGCTCTTGGAGAGGTCTCAGGCTTGGTGAGGCAGTGCTGGACTATGACAAAGCAAAGGAGGTGCTTTGGGAAGTGAGAAGTGGGTTTGCTTTATTGTCGTTTTTTGAGTCCCCTCCCAAAAGGCTGGACATGAATCCCCTGGGCCCCAGAGGGTTGTTTTCCTGGGACTGGGAGCCAGGGCCATGGAGAGAGGGAGTGTTTCGTGCCTGTGCTGATTTCCCCCAGAACACTCTTGTTGTACCCCACGCTGTGCTGCAAGACAAGAACAGACCCTCTGCACTTGAGGCTGGGGAAAGCAGAGCCAGTAGCCTGGCATCATCTAGATTAACCTTCCAGCTTATTTCCTTCTGGGAAGCAGGACATGACCTCCTCATTTCCACTGGCCAGGCACGGCTGGCAGCCAGCAGCGGTGGCACACGGCTCTGCTTCTCCAGGCTGGAGCAATCAGAGCGCAGCAGGCAGGCACAGACGAGTGTCAGCCGAATTTCTGTACACTTTCAATACGTTAGCAAGGCCACAAACACAGCCCCAAAGTGCTGCAGGCACAGGCGAGCTGATAAATAACCCCCAAACCCACCAGCAAGGGAACACCCCTCTTCTTTCCACAGGAGACAGGGCTCAGCATTGCTTTCCCCCATATGTGCACAGCAGCTGAGCAGATCCACTCTCTCCCTGGCTGTTTTCAATCCAGTACCAGAAGGGTCAATTCTGTGCCACTTCTGCGGAGTCATTATCCTGTTGGTTATATAAATGTCTGGGCATGCACAAAAGGCACTGCTGATACAGTGGCTCTGACACCAACTCTCTCCAACACCTGCTTTTCAGCTGGGGAGAGAGCTGAGCACAAGAACATCTCGAGAGCTGTCACACAGAAGGCTGCTGTCTTTCAGGCTGAATGGAGGTCTAAATAGCTCTCACTTCTGCTTTAGAATCTCATTTCTAAATGCAATTAATACTGGCACATGCATAATGAGAGACTGACGAGTGAATACAGACTCTGGCAATAAAGAAGCCAGCCCCAAGTGCTATGTAAATATTACAAATCCTCCCAGGGAGCTGACCTGGGGAAGACAGCTCTCTGATGATTAAACCCCAGTGACAATACGACTGCATTCCTACATCTGTCACAATACTACCTGCTGATACATAATGAGCCACGCTAAAAGAACTTGCTCTTGCTGCTCTTCAGTGCAGATAAAATGTCTATTTGTAGAATGTAATTAATCTCTTCTTCAAAATCAGGAACCTTAGTGTCCTTGGTAACAACATGCCAGTGACTCAGAGAGAGTCTCTGGCTTTTCCTTCTGATTTTGGAGCAAGTTACTGAAAGTCACCCCAAATTCTAGCACTGCAAAGGAGCACAAGTGCAAAAGCCAATGATATTTGGAGGTAGGGATAGGTTTTACCCACCTTGCTGGTCTCTGCAGGGCAGCTTGAGGCGGTCCCATTTCGGCCATGTTCCCTGTGATGAGACAAGCTCTGTCCCAAGATCCAGTCCCCAACCCATTGAGAACAAATTCCCTTGTACCATGGGGTATAACAGGGCAGAGAAAAAACTGTCCGAAGAGCAGGGGCACAATCACAGGATGAAGCTGCTCCCTCTTTTGCCTGGTTTCCCCAGCAGTAAGTGCTGTGTGCTCTGTGTGTGTGTGTGTGTGTCCATGCCTGCTCCCCCAGATGGCTCTCAAGCCTGCTGGCTTATTTCAGCCAAGTTTGGCAGGGGATGGAAGTTCAAAGACATCCAGCCTCTACCAGGTAGCAAACATGCAAAGCCATGAGCACCAGTGTGGCAGAGGGATGCAGGGAAGTGCTGCTGGCAGATCCCCTGGTCCCTCTGAGGGTTGTGCTTGAGCATAGCCTGCTCCTCCTGCCCTTCCCAGGCTGGCTGAGATTTGTGCTGAAAAGGCAAAGTTGCAGCAAAGTAGCCAGGGGCCATATCTGCTTTCTATGAATTTCAGTGGGAAGAACCAGTGCTGGATGTTGCTCACTGACCCAGTTCCAAATCCCAGGGGAAGCATGGGCCGTGATACGGGGACAGCTGCTTGGAGAGTGGGTGATGGAAGACTTGCATGATTTATTTATTTCCTGGGAAATAAAAAGGAAGAAGAAAAGAATTGTTGGATAAAATCAGCATATTCCAGGCTAAACTGTGCTGCAGCAATTCCTTGTGGGACTGGAGCTGAGCTGCTTGGTGCCCTGTAAGGGAGATTCGTTCCTGCTGCTGCACAATGCTCTGCAGAGCTGGGGGCATGTGGGGAAAAGAAGGGTTTGCTGTTACTGAGGGCTCTGCTCTTCAGTGCAAAAATGCCCTTTTACTGGAGCAAGTATCACTTCCCTTTAGACAGGGGCTGCAATCAGCACCACTGCCCACAGCTCACCCCATCTCCTCTGTCCCCAGGTACTCCGAGGGAGAGGAAGAGATCAGGAGAGAGGCTGGCTCTGACCCTCACACCACGTAACAGCACTTTGGAGAAAAGACCAGGCGGGATGCAGCAGTTATCTGGGATGATGCAGCTCTGAGGAAACTGGGGGAAGGACGTGCAAAAAACCTGGTCTTCACCTTCAAGTATTTCAATGGTGATTTTTTTTGTGTTTCACCCGGGATTTTATTGGTTTTCCTGCCTATTGGTGAGGCTGTGAAGTCTCAAGAAAAGTGTCTTGCTCTGGAGAAAGGAAGTTAAAGCTGGAATGGCTGGATTGGAAGGGAAAACCCCATTTTTTCCATTACTTTCAGTAGCATTTCAGTTCCCAGGGGAAGGCATGCCCAGCTGTTTCTCTGTGGCCTCCCACCTGCTGCCTGGATGCTAGGAGCATCTCGTAGGGACAGAAAGGCAGCAGAGCCAGTGGTGATCCAGCTGGGATGGGGTGCAAGGGGTGGGTGCAGGTTGCCCAGAGAGGATGTGGATGCCACACCCCTGAAAGTGTTGATGAATGGGTTGGATGGTGCTTTGAGGAACCTGGTCTAGTAGAAGAGGGTTGGAACAAGATGGTCTTTGAAGTCCCTTCCAGCCTCAACCATACTGTGATTCTATGTGGGATTTGGGACTTTGTGTCCTGCTCAGTGACCCCAGGGAGTGAGGACTGGCTCTGGGGTGTTCCTGTGCAGCTCCCAGCAAAGGTTGGGTCACTCACACACCGCAGCCTTGGCTCTGGGAGGGAATATTTGGCATCAAGGGTAAGGGGACACTGGGTTGGACTATGGGGAGAAACTGGGGTCATAGCTGTCTTTCCTAATCCCCCCTGGGCACTGCTGAATGCCCAGGGCACGTCGGAGACTCACCATGCCCTGCGTTTCCTTTGGCAGATCCCCCAAGGCTTCTAACCTTGTCTGTCCCAGCTCTCAACAAACAATTAACCACAATTCACCAATTAACCATGACTCCTTCTCGTCCTGCAGCTCCCCTGCGCTCTGCAGCCGGCACTGAGCACATCTCAGCCTTGGCACCTGCTGAAACCCTCGGCAAAACAACCCATGACAGCAACAAACCCACACCACCCAGCTGCCGTCCCACAGCTCAGAGAGGACCAGGCTCTGGGCTAAACACTGGGGCAGGAAGGAAATTTGCCTGCGTGAGGCTGAGCCCTGGGTCGTGGCCAGCAGCCCCAGCTGCAGGCACGGAGGGATCGGGGGTCCTGCTCCCAGCCATGGGGTTCTCACGTGCTCCACAGCTTTCCCATGGATGTAAATCCATTAATAAAAGATCAGTTTGCAGACACAGCTCGCTGTAGATGACAGCACTAGAGGCACATTGGCTTCTCCTAAGCACCAGTCTCGTGCTGGGTTTGTTTGGTCCATTTGTGGCAGGGGAAGAGTTGCTTTCAGCATTCAGAGATGACTTGTGTCTGGGAGAAGTAGTGGGGTGAGATATATTTTTGGCTCTATTTAGCCACAAAAATTTGGGTTTAGAATAAAGAGAAATATTCCTGTTTGCTGCCAAACTGAGGCAGACGATTTCTTGTGTAAGCCTTCGTTTGTTTGAGGACTCGGTGTCCTGTTGTAAAAATAAATGCTCTGATGGGAAATGTCTATCAGGGTGTGCTGGTCAGTCATTGGGAGGGGTGGGCTCGCAAACATCAGCTTCAACCCAACTGCAAAAGCAGCTCCCAAAGCTTTTGCAAATAGATATTAGACAGAAGGAGACAAATCTTTGGTTTTTTGGTGAATGAAGCAGTCACAAGCTGAATCTTTTCCATGGACACAGTTGTGCTGGCCTCACCATGGCTGGCATTAATTTTCAGTGCCAAATATACTCAGTTTGCACCCAAACCAGGCTGTTTGCTCCTTCTGAGAGCCACAGGAATGGGGAAAGGAAGGAGAGAGGCTGATGGTGGGGAAGAAACCTGGGATGTGTCTCCTGCCCAGGATGTTCCTGGCTGATGTCAGCACCCTCTCCCCATCCTGTGGTTGTAGAGTCACCTCCCTGCCTCAGAGGTAAGGCCAGACATAGGACAAGAGCTCCCAGCAGCTTGGTTCTCCATACCAAGAATTTCACAAATGTCTGTAGAGTTTTCCTAATAGATTTTTTTCCCCTGTAAGTTTTTAAACTAAGCTTCTTCAACCTCAATGCATGTTAAAATTTTTTCTTTTCTTCTTTTTGGCAAAAGAAGTATTATGATCAGGAGGAATAAAACTGGTTTTACCTGGAGCTACCTTCATTTTATAGCAGATTAAAAGTAAGATACAGAGTCAATAATGCCAGGAAGGGGGGGTCAGGGGATGAATATAATGCTGTGCTGAAGGCAGCACAGAAAAGATTGGAATCTGAAAAGACAAAGGCTTACCAAGATTGAGCCTCAAAAGCAGATTCAGCTTCTCTGATGATATGAATCACCTGGATTCCCCTGACATAGTGGTATTGCTGTAGAATGGCTTTTATGTATTGATTTAAGGCAAAATAAAGGTCAAGGGCTTAGCTGAGAGGTGCTGTTCAGTCTTGGTGGGCAGAAATGAGCAACAAAGAGGATCTGCAAGGTCAGAAACAGGATTGAGAGGAGCCTCAAGAATGATGGGTACATGCTGGGGCTATGACACCCCCCAAGACTGGGGCAGAGCCTCACTGAGGGGAGCCCACTGGAGCAGGGTTAACCCAGACACATTCTGGGATCAGAGAAAATCCAGATTTCAGTCTGGACCTTTCCATCAATAACTCCGACCTTTCTCCCCATCTGGATTAGCACTCAAAAACTCCCAGAAAGGACAACATGGGGCCAGATGGAAATGGTGCCTGCAAATGTCACAGTGCTGCTGGGACAGGGTCACTGCCCTGCAAACCTGGGTGTGCAAACAGGGCTTGCTAAATCAGCTGCAAGGGACTGGTGTCGATTTGGGGGATAAAGGTTTCCTGAGCTATGGAAAGGCCAGCTCTCTGCCTGGGGACCTCTGAGAGGGTGGATTTGGTGAGAAATGTTCTTTATTTACTCAGCCAGTGGCTGAGCTCAGAGCGGGTGAGTGCCTGTAGCCAGCGGCTGGCGAGGCTTGCTGGCCATGGAGAGGTGTTTGCTGCTTGCACCGAGATTTGGGATGGTCCCTTGGTGGGTGGGAGTGGGAATTCACTTAATTTGTTCATTGTGTCCTCTCTGCTGGCCAAAACCACCCTCCATTTCATGAGAAACACAGAACTGGTGGTGGCAGCCCTCACAGGTCAGGAATGGTGTCACCAGTGTTTTTCTGAGGGATGCTGATGGACACGGTCCCCCCATCGTGGTCCCACTGTTGTGATCCCACTGAGGAGATGTTATTTGTTCTAGGAGGAAGGAAGGATTGTGACATCTCTGCTCTTCTTCTTTCCAATACAGCTTGGGAAAAACTAAAAAAGGGAAGTGAAACACTGAGTGGGCTAGCCCCAGCTGGGGAGTGGAGGTGGTGTGGGACCAGCAGTCCCACACATTCTGGAGGAGAGGGTGGAGCTGTGGGGCCTTGCTGGGCCCAGCTCCCCGGGGTTTATCGGGCTGTCTGTTTTCATCATTTCTCTCTGAGAAGGGAAGTGGACCACACAGCAGCAGAAAGTCCTGGAAATCTGCGAGGGAGACTGTTCCCAGCACCCTTCCCTCTGCTCCAGCCCCTGTATGCAGTTGGCTATGGAGGATGTATGGCTCTGTACTGCTCCAGCTCAGTGAGATAATGCCTCGGAATTCAATTCCTTCCCAATTAAATTCCTAATCACAGCCAGCATGTGCACTTTCCCAGCTCTGACCCTCTTGTCTCAGTTGCACACGTGGTCTCTCTGACAAACCAAGTGGACCAAGACTGGGGTCACCTCATCTCAGCTGCCCCATCTGCTCCATCCCCTCCACATCACACCCTGCTGTTTCTCCTCTGCTCCCACTCCTGAGGCATCCTAAAGGCTGTGTGTGGCCTATAACTTTTCCTTTTCTCAAAAAAAGAAAAAAAACCAACATAAAACCAACCAAACAAAAGAAAACCAAGAAAAAACTACAGTAGAAGCAAGTAGAGGAAATTGCTTCAAATTTCTTAACTATCTCATGGAACAAAAATGCTTCATGAGGCTGTTCAGGGAAAGAGGGGGTCAAATGTCCCTCATTAACGCTGATTTACTTACTGAGAGGGCTGGGAAGTAGAAGGGGGAGACAGTCCAGCTGCCTGTCTCAGTGCACAGGGATCCTGGTCTGGGATCCAGGCTGGGATGGGAGGGCTGGATCCCCACCATAAGACTGGGGTGGTGGGTTTACCAGCAGAAGGTTCAGCAGGGTGCAGGCTGCTGTGCACCCACAGCCAGGGAAGACCTGGCCTGCACTAGCATGGCAGAGATGCAGCACACAGCTCCCTTGGCTCCTGTAGCAGTTTGGAAATTTCATGGCTTTCTGAGGAAAAGAGCAGAAGTTGAGTCCATTCAACCCAATTAAAACTCCAGAGGAAGTGCAGAGAGGCAGGATGTAATTACCCGTGCTGGAATCCCAGTTTGGAACAGGAGGCAGAGCTCTCCGGATCAAATTAATCCCTGGTGTAACTCTGCCGAAGTTACACCAGGGCTATAATTGGCCTGAAACATTTTAACTATCTCATTTAATGTTATTCATGCTCTGCTGGAGATGAGAATGTTTATCCTAAATGAGGACTCTAATGCTCTGAAGCAATAATAGAGTGTGAGGCTTATGTGGTTTCTCATTTACAAGGATGCTGTGGAGGCCAGATTGCCACAGAAGATGCAGTAAATCTGGATTCCCCAAATCTTTAGCAATTTCCACAGCTCCTGTGGTGGCTGGCTGTGCCATTGTCCTTCCTGCAGTGTGTTCACCCTCCCCATACCCAGGCTACTTTTCCATCTCTTGGAGATATTGGAGGCTTGTACCCCATACCCAGCCAGGGGCAGGAATAGCAGATGTAAAGTGATATGAGAGGGAATGGAAAGCACTGAGAGAGGCCTTCCAAGATTAAAGCTTCTATAGATGAGCAGCAGTGAGATTTCCCAGGGACAGACTTTGATTCCTGTGATGCTAAAAGAGGGGATTTCCATCGATGAGGGCTGGCTCCCTGAGTCACTCCAGGGAAGCAGCCTCCAGCTCCTGCAGAAGGAGCAGGGTCAGTGCTGCAGGTAGCTCAGCAAGCACACAGAGCCCCACAGTCCCTGCTGCCAGCTGGACACTCCATGGACAGTGTTTCCAGCTGCCAGTGCTGGGTTATCCACCAGGATGATCCCAAGATGGTTTGAGCTCCCACACCAGAATAGACCTGAGCATGTTCTCCCCATGAGAGACAGCAAAGCACTGCCACCCTCCACGAGGAATATCCCCCAGGAATCACAGCCTATGGTGGCAATGCCATCATCAGCCCAAGCACACATCCTGCCACTTGCAAAGCAAAGCCTTCAGGTTCCATTGCTCCTTTACCCAGCTGTACTCTGCCTGGTGCCCTCCTGCCAGGGATGCCACTGGGCCCCAAATCTCTGCTGTGTGCCCTGAGCCCCCCTGACCCAGCCCTGGCAGGTACTGCTCACTGCGAGCTCTGCACCATTACCAGGCTTGTGGAGATTGAAATTATCTGTCTTTAAATCACACTTCCAATCCCCAAGCTGCTTTTAAGCCAGACCCCTGGTCTTTCCCTCTGCTCTCATGCCAGTGGAAACCACCGGAAAGGCAGATCTGTTTGTTCCAAAGTAATTTTTTAATGCCCTGTAGCTTAGAAGCTCAAGCATTGCAATTCATTCCGGCTCCTCTCTGCTCCTCAGAGGATATTAGATCCTTCTTTTGATACTTGCTCACTCTTTGTAGATGTTACCCTAGTTTTAATTTTCAGGGCTTCCAGACTGTTTTAAGCTGAGCTTTCAAGTTGCTTCCTTCAAACTTTCTCCAGCCATGCTTTCTCAGAGCCTAAATAGCTTTGATTATTCCCAGATGTTTTTGGTTTGTTAACCCCAGAATAGTATTGTGTAACAGCTTGGAAAGAAGATTGGCAGCAGGGGTCCTGGGTTCTCTTTCCTTGTTCACCAAATCACTTCCCAAGCAGAACATCTATGGGATTTCACCCACAGAAGGAATGTCTTTAGCAGCAACAGGACTGAAGGTGGCTGAAATCCTCTTGCTGATAAAGATAACCCTCTGAAAAGGCATGGCTCATTTTCTTCACACAGCTTCTCCTGATCCTCTGTGCTGATATTTCCAAGCAGGATGACATGTTGGACAACAAATCTGCAGGGAAGCCTTTGAGCAGGCATTCCTGAGCCTGCCAGGCTGCACTTCAAGGAAAATTGCTCACCTTCAGGCCAGGCTGGGCTCAGGCTGTGGCCATCCCTACTCGCCAGCCACCCTGCTCTGCTCTGCTGGGGCCAAGTTTTCCTTGGCCTGGGAGGATGCATGTGTGTGTCCTGACAGGCCAGAGAGTGGGGAGTGAGGAGTTTTACACAACTGGCTGTGCTCCTAACAAACCTCTGCAGCCCTCCTGACTCTGGCAACCCTGCCGCTCCCATGTGTGAGCCATTGCATTGCTAAACACTCATTAAAAACATCCCCATTCCCACTAGAAGAGAGCCAGGGTGTATCTGATCTGGCAGGAGATTCTTCTCAACCATCCATAAATCTTCCCAAGGTCACCCCAAATTCACCATATCTCTTGGTGCCTCCACCCACTCTGCTGGATCCTTGCACTTCCCTTTCTCAGCCCTGTGGTCAGCTCAGCGAAGCCCAAGCTTCCTGGGACGGATGTGAATACATCCTGTGGCATCTGCCTCCCATACGCAGAGGACCACACCTAGGCAGGGCAAGGAGCAATGAAAGAAAGAGGAAAACAAGAAGGGAGAAAGAATAAAAGCATCAAGAGAGAGTATTTTTTTAGCAGAGGAAAAAACTGAGAGGCAAACCAACCTACCCTGGCACATCCCCATGACAGGGCTGTGGTATCCAGCCTTGCCACCTTGTACCAGCTGCAGCTGGGAAAGCAGGTGAGAGACAAACCACCACCATTCAGCCCTTGGGCAGCCAAAATGACCTGCTGTAGGAAGACCCTGCCCCAAGGAAGACGTCCATGCCTCTGCCTGGGACACTGAGTATCTCAAAAACCCAGCCCCATCACAGCTGGCCACAGCTTGTGCTGAGCAGATGTGCCTCAGGCCAGCCCTGTGTGAGCTGGTGGGACCAGGGCTGCACCCAGAGCTGCTCAGGAGAGCAGGGGGAGGCAGAGGGAGGAGGATCAGCAAGACAAGCTGTGAGTGAAGAGTGTCAGTGCTTGGAAAGCGCAACCAATTTGCTTTTAGTACAGTTCATGCCTCTCCAAAAGTGCCTAGAATAACAAATTCCTTCCACCCTCCAAGCCTGAATGCTGGAGGAAGCTGCTGAGAAACTTAATTGATTAGCTGGATGCGTGCACAGAAAAAAATTGCTCAGCATCAAGGAAATCACTGTCTTGACAGTTAATGCAGACGCTGGTGGAAGATTAGAAAGACCAGCTGCAGCTTTTTATCACAAAACCCCTTCTTTTAGTCTGGGAACAAGGCAAGATCTGTTTTGATGGGACGACCCATTTTGCAGGGGCACTGAGGGGCTGGAGCATCAGGGATGTGCCCCCACACTGGGCCCACCCAGGGCACACTGGCCCCGTTACCAGTCCTGGGATCTTCAGCTGCTGGAATGCAAGGAGACAAGTTTTGGGCTCCTCTCACCCCCCTCTCTCCAGCCCCAGAGGTTTCTACCACCCCTGGCAGCCTCTGAGCAGCAGGAAGAGATGCCCTGAGAGCAATTTCAGCATCCAGGGTGCAGAGTACAGAGCTGAGCACACTGGAGGAGCTGAGTTTCCAGATGCCTCACAGCATCCTGTCTAGCCCTTGCAGAACATCTCCCCATCCCAGTCCCTGTCTAGGCTTGCTGCTTTGCTCTCAGCATCTCCAGCTCTGCCCTGCCTGCCACAAGGTCACCACCTGCGATTCTGTCACCACACAGGATTGCTTTCTCCATTTGGCAAAAGAAAACAGGAAGCCAAGGGCCCGCAGGGGCTGTGAACTTGCCTGTCATGTTCTCTGACAGTACCAAAACCTTTTGCTGCTTGTGTTTTTCCCAAACTGTCGCTGCTTGTCACACCCTTTATTTAAACTTCTGATCCTGAAAGCTTTCCTGAGCCCTTGGCAAAACAAATGGAGAGAGCATGGTCTGTTCTCCACAGGGATCAGACACCACCTCAAAAGCAATGAGACTGACAGTGTCAAAGCTTCCCAGAGCAGGAACAGGCAGAGCCAAGAGTGCATGCCTGTGCTCCGGGGCTGCCAGAGGTGGGAGGAAGCAGCCTGCTAACCCCCAGCTTCCTCTCCCTCAAGCTACTCAGCTCCTGAGGTATTTGGCTCAGGGAAGGATGAAAGGGGAATGAAAGGACTCGGCCCTCCTGTTTGCTCTCCTGTCCCCCGTTTCCCCTATTGCTGCTATTTGACCTGAGCAGCCCAGAGGCATTTCAGTCACGCTGCATTCCTAGCACAGCATCGGTTTTCTGGAGCAAAACGGGAACAGCTGCCAAGAAACAAATCTTCCCCTGACGCCTGGCACTTTTCATGAGTGGAACAAAACTTCTTGAAACCCCAGGGGAAAAACCACCAGATCTCAGCAGCAGCAAACCCCATCCCACTCGAGCCCATCCCCTCCAGGGATTTTGCAGCATGAGGGGGCTCAGACAGAGACTAATGAACATGTGATCACATCCATACGGCACTGCTTTGAGAGCTTTGAGTCAAAAAGGAGGTGAAGAGAGATCTGATCTTTAGCTGGAAGCAGTGCTGTGGGGAACACTGCACTCTGGCTGAACCCCCCAGCATTTAAGTCCAGCTGTGTCAAATATCTTCCTACCTGCTCAGGCCTGTTGTCACTATTGTAACTGGGCAGAGTAGAGGCAGGTAGGTGGTGCTGATTTGGAGCATGTTAAGTTCACACATGGCTTGCTGTGAAAGAGTTTTTGAAGCTTGTCAGGGCAAAGAGAAGTTTGTCCCCAAGTGCTTTGAGGAAATCTGGTGCTATCAGAGTCAGACTGGCGAGGAGGGAAGTGCACAAGGGGTTGAGTGTGGATTGCATGTGGAGCTATCTGTGTCCCTAGGATTTCTGTGTGCTTGAATAGCAGAGTTCCCAGATGAACAGAACCCTTTCCCCATGAAGGTTAGTGTCTCTCCCAAATGTGGGATGGAGTCTGCAATAGTCTCCCTGCCATGCAAACCAATTTCTTCACAGATTGCTGTGGTTTGGCAAGGTTGGGAGCATGGAGATAGTCAGAGATAGCCAGAAGAAAACTGAGGGAAGCATTTCTGGAGGCCTGGAACTTACTGAGACATACAAGCAGTCTCAAAGCACATGGCTTCTTGCCCCTTTCAGCTGAAGGAACACCACTTGCTCTGTGCTCGCTCACATCTTGAATGTGATAGAATAAGGACAGAAATATTGGCAATCCAGTTTCTTGGAGGGCTTATGCCAGCTGACACCTGCTCCTTGCTGATAACAGGGTTCCACCCTCAGTCATGGTGCAGAAGGCAGCCTTCAGACAATATGAAGGCAATATGTTTTTCTTGTTCACCCTGATTGAGATTGAATCTCAATCTTGAAATCATCCACGGCAGTTAGTGCTCAGCAGTCTCAATATGACAGAAATGGGTCTGGTGGAGGTTCAGCTTCACCTTCTCAGTGATCATTTTAGCAGGATATGCAGGAACAGGCTCAGTCAGCAGCACCTCTAGTTCACTCAGGGCAGTTTCTCTGACCATGAGGAATTTTAGGCATGAAACATGTAGAGTTCACAGCTAGGACAGATGCAGCACTGATCTGCTGAAGCCTAAGGCAGTGACACCAGGTTAGCCCCACGTGAGATGCATTAAGGTTTTCTGTGAAGGTAACATGAAGTTCACATTGCAACACACATCACCGCCCTGCTCATTGAGATTCCCGGGAGATTGCCGAGAGTGCTTCAGAGAGATTGGAGCTGCTGACTGCAGACAAGCCATGACAGCGCTTTAGCTTGTGACCTGGAGATAACAGAGAAGCTTGGTCCTTGAAAAATCAACAATTCCTTTGTGGCTTTCAGACCAGGTTTACACAGCAAGCCTGTTCCAGCAAGCCTTGACTGCAGCCTCTCCTTCCGTTTCTTGGCTAGCCAGGCCGCTCTGCTACAACAACACAAGCAAAGTCCACTGTCACAAACACCATCTGCTGAAGAGGAGGAAGGTTTCACACCGTGTCAGTCTCTTTTATCTCAGTGTAGGCTCTGCACAGGAGCTGGCTGAAGTTAGAAAAGCAAAGGAGACCCCAGCAACAGCTTTTCCTGGTGCTGTCTGTGGGCAGTTGCTGATTTGAGTAGAAGAGGACTCCAGGGAGGCAGGACAGCACACAAGCAGCTGGTCCATCACATCACTCTTCAGGCTTTGGTTGAAAATAGCATCAGAGTTCTCCCCCCCAAACTACATGAAGCCCCAGGCAACAGGAGCAGCCCTGCTCAAGAGCTAAGCCAACCCAGCTGAGCTCAGTCTTTCTGTTTTGGATCAGGTCTCTCCAGAAACAGAAACAGCAAGAGCCAGGCTGGGACTGGCTATATGAGGAACCATCATTTACATCCCCCTCCCATATCTAGAGAGGAACAGCCACACACACCTCAGCAGCAGCAGGGCTTCTTTAGCCACCCAACAGGTACTTGAGCTTCTCTGGAAACAGCATCTTCAGATCACAGGCCAGCACCATTATCAGACTGAACAGCTGAGGCAGGAATGTCGTTCTAGAGGCTGTAGAGCAAACACAGGAGATATATTTCTGTAGCACTACAGGTTGCACACACTGGACAAATCAACTCAGAGCAGAGAGCAGCCACCCAGCCCTGGGTGCTGAGGGGATCTACACCCCATAGCTGGGCATGGGGCTGAGCAGGACTGGGCCAGAAGGACACCAGGGCAACACAAGACTGAGCAGGAGCACAGACTCCTTCCCTGGTTGGACAAGAGCAGAGCAGGTGGGACTGGGCAGAAGCAAGCCCTGGCTGGGGGCTGGGGACAAGCTGAGACCTCAGGCAAGTTGGTGGGGAGTACAGTCCTCTGCTCCCCAGGGACCTGTTTCTCATATGTCTTCCTCATGGATGAACCCTCTTTCTTCCAGTCCAAAATCTGTCTCATGCTCCCTCCTTTCCCTGAAAGCCCATACAGGTGATGGTCCTGCTCCATGACTGATGCTCCAGGGTTTGGGATATGGGACCTAGGGCATCAGATCTGCATGGAGGCTGCTCCAGCAGCCTGCAATACCCAGTGCTTCAGATCAGTTCCCTCTCAGCCTGGAGCCAAACCAGGATGCAGCTCCAGCTCTTCAACAGCAAAAAGCTGAATTTGTTGAAGTCGTGGTGCCAGCTGTAACAGGAATTACATAGGATTTGTGCTGTGGTAATGCAGCAGGTGCTGGCAGTGCTGCTAAGACAGATGAGGAAGGAAGGGCAGTGGGCTGGAACTGGGAAAGGTGCTCAGGGAACAGGAGGGCTCCTGATTCCTGCCCTGCTCACACGTAGGAAAGGTACCCCAGCAGTCACCCAGCCCGTAACACCTTGCTCCTTTGAGCTCCTGGCTCCTGCCGAGCTTTGGCCACCATAAATCTTAAGTCTGGGAAAGCAAAACATTACTGGGAGTGAGCATTCACAGCCACTGACTCCTAGCAGAGGTGCTGTGCTCTCCATCCTTCCCTCCTCTGTCAGATACTGAACTGGGATCCTATGGCATGAGGCCCTGACCAAACACAGATATCAAAGGTGATGCCCATGCC
This sequence comes from Acridotheres tristis, assembly GCA_037013685.1. NCBI lineage: Eukaryota > Metazoa > Chordata > Aves > Passeriformes > Sturnidae > Acridotheres > Acridotheres tristis. The sequence goes on from CM072905.1 coordinate 7,547,081, forward strand.
AAACTGCAGCCTCTTGGAAGAAGATGTTTGGGAAGTGATTATGAATTTGGAGCTTCCCAAACCGGGCTAGCAGCTGGATCTTCTGGATGAATAAAACCCTGCCAAAAATTAAGATCTGTTTCTGCAAAGCTGAAACAGCAAACTTGTTTGTCTTTCCTCCTTCCCCTCACAACCACGTTGTTTTAAACATTTACAGAGACCTTTATACTGTTTAAATAATGATTGGGGTGGAGGGGGGATTGTTTTCAGTTTTTTTTGCCAGCTGCTCCAAGTCAGCAGGACTTCACATGCAACTTCTGGAAAACCAGGTGCTGCGGTTTGTGACAGTACCACCCTCGCTGTCCTGGCTCCCCCTGCCTCACCTCGCCTGCCCCACAGCTGCTCGAGCAGAAGGGACCCTCGGGACCCCCCTAAGCCTGAGTCCTTTACCCCTCAGAAGAAGGGGTTACTCTGACACCTGCTGCAGCAGCCCCTGCTTTGTGGGATAAAGGGGTGCATGTCCAGCTCCCCACACACACCCCAAGCACTCAGCAGCACTTGCTAGGCAGCCACGGTGGGGCTTCTCCCCCTGACCTTGTGAGGAGAGGTGGAGGAGGATGCCGGAGCAGCTGAGCGCTCCCATCGCCGAGCACAGGCGCTACGGAAGATTAGCCATCTCCCGCGGAGCGTGTTCTGCCGCCCACCTCCTTCAGCAGAGAGGAGATGACAGCTGAGGGAAGAGAGGAGAGCACTGAGGAGTGCAGGGGGGGAGATGGCTGAAGACAGACCGACCTTGCAGCAACAGCACCGCAGCGGTGTGGTGGTAGCTTGGTCAGAAAGAAAGGTGTGTGAGCCTCTCCCCTGTAGACAGGTCTCCAGGAATCTGGGGGTTGTGTTGGGCTGGCTGAGTTTTATTTGCAGCCTGGGGGGAAAGGGAATGAGGAAGGCTGTCCAGGAGAGCTGGAGGTTTTCTGCAGGATGTTTGGATTGAGTGGAAGGACAGAGAAGTGAATGTGAGACATGCTGTGGAAGCAGGATGTGGGATAGAGAAAATGTTTATATAGTCAAACTCAGGCTAATCCATGGGAGGCTTTAGAGACCATAAAAGCCATCTGCAAGTGGATGGATCACCTTCTGGAGGAAAACAATGGTTTAAAACAACACTACCCTCTTTGATCTACCCTGAAGAGATCACACTTGTGAGCCTTAAGACAAGGCTAGGATAAGCAGATCCATGAGTTCTGCCCAGACAATGAGGGTTGATAGAAAAAGCCATTTATGGTCTCTTCCTGTGCAGGAACTTGGGGCCACCAAACAAAACCACCAGGAGCCAGACATGGAGCAAACAAAAGGAAGCTGGTCCCTCTCCTCCCCACAGGAGGGAATGGCTGTTACAGATTCACTGAGCAAATTCATGGAAAACAAAGTTACTAAAATCTCTGTTCCAGAGAACATTCATTAGCAGGGGCAGAGAACTGACCTCTAGTTTTCAGAATCTGCACCCCTCAAATGGCTGGTGGCTGGAAAGGAGCTGGGAGATGTACTGGAAGTAATCGCTGCTCCTGCATTCCCTAGGCACTGATTTTGGACATCTCTTGGAAAAATGACATGAGCCTGGGTGGCCCTTGGTCTGATGCCCTGCAGCAGGGCTCCTTCAAGCAGATGTCATTGGGAAACTGTTCTCAAGAAACCTTTTCACAGGCAGCAGGAGGAATAACCACTGTCCTTTAACCAGCTGCCCTCTGTCATCTTGAAATGCCTCAGTTTACCTTCAGACTTGCTCAAATTAGGCATTTGGCCTACTTTCCCTGCATAAGGGCAAGAAAAATTAGCTAAAAGGTCTGAAATAATGTGACCTTTCATCATTTGAATTTTTTTTTTCCATTAAGCAATGAAAGCAGCAGAGATGCTATTCTTGAAAGTACCTCAAAACAATTATCTCCTTCCTCTGGAATAAATGGTGGGAAGCAAGAGGTGAGCTGGAGATATGGCATTTACAATTCTCCATTTTCCATCTGCAGTAGGAAGAAATGTTGATTTGCATTGTGCTCTGACACAACTGCTTGACCTCAGTGCAGCTTATGCTAATTACTTGCAAGAAAATGCTTGTTTGCTCTGTGCATGCCCAGCATATTTCTGGTATCTGAGCCTGATAGATGAAATATTGCTTATAGCACAGTGCAGATGGGGATGGCTGGACCAATGGCTGGCTGGCCGAGGAATCCAAGCAAACAGAAATACTGTGATAAAAGAGGGTCTGAGAAGTTTCCCATTAATATTACCTGGGTATTTTTATACCAGCTGACTCCCTTTCTGCTTACTGTGCTGTAATCACTCAGGCTGACACAGAAAATAGAGAGAGGATCCATCTCTTTGCCCAAAGCAAGGACAACTCTCCTTTCCTTGCTCCTCTAACTTGGCCTAAAAGGAAATCTCTCTCCTGGTCTCAGTAGCTTTACAATGTTAAAGTTTTCCTGCTACCTTTGGGTGCATTTGTGTAGCTGCACACATCTCCCATCTCTGGGTATGCTCAGGGAGTGTATATTTCAATTAAACATACTCATCCATGGAGAAGGTGGATTCCTGCTTCTACTGTTCAACAAATGTATCTGTCTGGCCCCAGGATTTATCTGTGCATGCACTGTCATTGGAACATTTCGTGTGTGTTCTCTGTTCTGGTCGTTCCTCCAAGGAGCTGGGAACAGGATCTGGCTCACTCTGATGAGATGGTCACTTTGCCTGGCTGGGACACAGACCTGAAGGATCAAAAGTTTTGATCAGCTTGTCTCCATCACTCTGACACAATCTCCTCATGATCTATTCTGTGTTACACTCAAAAAACCAGTATCTTGAGACTGGTTTTATTGCACTGTGCCCAAAACTCAGTTGAGAAAAAGGGAAAGGAGCAGGAGGAACAGCTGAGCGGCTGGAGCTGCAATTTCTTCTGTACCATCAGGAGAAACGGGAATATTTTCTCTTCTCAACCTGCAGAATCCATCCTAGAAAAGCCATCCCTTTTTTGCACAGATATTCTGTAAGCATAAAGCTCTTGTTATGCAGTGCACAGGCCTCCAGCTACAGCAGAGCATTCCTGAGCCTGCTGAAGTTCTACATAAGCACATGAGACATGCTGAGGAATGGGCTTAGGTTTAAACGTGTATTTAATATTAAATGAAGGCTTAAGAGCTTTGCTGGCAGGAGCAGGGAAGGATGTTTTGTTTGCAGTGTGCCTTGTCCTATGTGGGAAGACGTTGCTTGTCTGCTGCTGAGCTCCAAAGAGCCTTTCTGCCATTTCAGAGGACTGATTTGAAGCAACTGACACCAGGATCTAGGGACCTTGTGGCAGGCTTTTTTTTTTTTTTTTAACAGTACAGATCTTTTCTCTTGTAAGTCTGGCACCTGAAATACCAGCAAACGATCTCCAGTCTTACCTGAAGAGACTATTTTTGTTGGGCACCCAGAATTTCTAACAGAAACCAGCATCAATCCCTGCATCCCAGCATCTCCTCCTGCTCTGTGCAGTGAAACCTGGCAGGAGGCTGGGGTCTGCCAGGGAGGAATTGGCCTTTTAATGGCTTCAAACACCCTGGCTGCTTCCCCCTGGCCATATGTCAAAGATAAGCACGGCAAAACCTCTCTGAACCCCCAGATGTTTTGTTTCTCCAGGCTTTGTGGAGCCCTGTCTGCGGGGTGGGACCAGGCCAGGCAGAGGGGAAATCAGGAGGAAATCAAATTACTGTCAATAAGCATGGAGAGTTTCTCCCTCGAGGGATTTACAGGCAGCTAAGAGAAGAAATGAGTGGAAAACTGAGAGATGACCTTGTCCTTCAATCTGAGCATGGGATCAAAGCCCAGCTGAAGATGGAGTGGTTCTGTCATTGATTTCCATTTGTTTTTCAATCCGTCCCTCCTCTGTCAGATACTGATCTCTCACGTGCTTTGTGGGAGGAAGCAATCCCCTCCAAATCCTCTGCAGGGAAATTGAGAAGTGCTCCCAAAAGTTCATGTGTAGAATATCTGAATGCCCTTTTCATAGATTTGCTTACTTGTTTAACCATTCAGAGCAAGAAAATACCATAACTGATGGAGATTGGCCATGGGAAATCTATCCAAATTATGTCCCAACTGCCCTTGGGAGCAGCTGCCTGAGGAAGGAGAGTATGTTCAAACACAGCTCTCGGACAAGGCTGTAACTTCCTTCACATCTCGGAAGGTTCACAGGCCCTCAGAAAAGCCACCACATGCTGCTGACCTCGGGGAGGCTCTGCCTTGTCCTGCAGCTCCTGGTGAAGGTTCCATGCCAGAGATCTGTGGGACATGGTCGCCCTCTAAAGGAAAGAGCTGAGAAAATCTGATTAATTCCCACACAAAGTTGCAGAGAATTAGGAGAGCGTGGGCATGGGCGAGGCGATGGCTATTGCTCTTCACCCAGAGTCTTTGTTCTGACTCCAAGATATCCTTGGAAACATTATCCCTGCACTGAAAACATGAATTATTGTGTCCAAGTGACTGCACACTTAGCTCATGCTGTTCTCCCGAGTTTTAATTGTTGACTCCATTCATTACTTAGTACCTGGCAGAGCTTATCCTTTTATAGGCACACACGGGCTCTGTGGGCTGACGGCTTCCACCCAAAAATCAAGGCAGTGGCAAACCTCTCAGCACATCCCAGTTATATCTTCTCTCCTTCCAGGTTCTCAACTCTGCTTAAAGGACATTTTAGTTGTTTTATTTTTTAAAACTTGCCTCCCTTGGGACCTCGAAGGGCTAATTCTATTAGCATCTGAACGAGATGGGTTATATTTGCTTATTTAGGAAGCTAAAAGCAGCCAGGCGGATGGCCAGCCAAATCTTCATGGAGCAAAGGCTGCTTCAGTGAGGGCTGTGTTAATTCCTGCTGTTCTGTACCATCATCTGCCTTCCTGCCAGGCCAAACACTCCTTGCACAGGCTCCTGTGGGGCAGGGAGGTTCTTGTGTCCTCATGTCGGAGCCCAGAGCTCTCTGCAGGCGGCTCTTCCCAGCCACGACAGCGTTCGGGGTTTCTGCACCGAGCAGGGGAACGCCACAGCCAGCTGCTTGTGTTGGAAGCAGCTTATTTATAACAGCACCTTGGCATCTCTCTACAGCTTTCTTGCACTTTTTTTTTTATTTATTTTTTTTTTCTAAAGCCTCCTGCAGCCTGTTGACTTTTTAAAAGAAACTTAAAGAAACAGCACAAGCCTTTCTAGAGAGCAAAGGGAATGTGGGAACTTGGCAACTTTCCATGAGCACACCTCTGATCCAAACACCTCAAGGGACCACGAATCCTGCACTTCCCAGACATTTCAGGAGTGGCATCTGTACTCAGACGTGGCTGCTTTCAGATTCTGGTTTGTTGGCTTTCCACTCCCATTCACCGGAGATTTTTATCACAAGGATGGATAAGCAAGAAAGTAGATATTGGCAGTTCTTACGTTTCTTCTCCTTGGTTCTGTTTGCACTTTATCAATGTTCAGGCAGACTTCATTTACAAGCTTAATAGAATCATCGTGTGTATGTTTCATGTATAAATTACAATTTCATTTATAGTTTCATATATAAGCTAAATAGGATCCTATGGACTTCACGTCAGGTTTTAACAGCAAAGGACAATCACAGTACATCCTGGAATCATCATCAAAGCGTGGCACATATACTAATTAATCTCTGAGTAATCCCTGATTTCAGCTAATTAGCCCCATCCTCCATGAGCTAATGCATGCTCAGACTTTTGAAGCATCTGGCCTACAAAGAACAATTATACGTGTCTCCCTAATAAGCAGGGGACATGAAGAATTAATAAATAATTAGCAAATATCATTAAGGAGTGGGGTGAGGGGGAAAGGAGCACTCTGCGCTCCTGAGGGACGGGACTACACTTCCCGTCAGCCCCCGCACTCCTCAGGGGGCCGGACTACAGTTCCCATGCGCCCTCACGGAACAGGACTACAGTTCCCATGAGCCCCCGCGGCTCTCTCTCCCTGAGCTTTCTGGGACAGCATGGCGGCGGAGCTGTGTGTGGTGAGTGGGCCCAGCCGCCATCGGCCGCCATCCGCGGGCACGGCGGCCTCAAGGGGCGCGGCCATAGCGGGACAGTGTGCGGGGAACTTCCGTACGCTGCCAGAACCGCCCGTAGGGCTGCGGCGAGGGCTCGAGTGATGCATGGGGGATAGTGGCCCCTGCCCCCGCCATGGTGGATGGAGAGAGCAAGGCCGAGGGCTCTGGGCCCCGCGGGCTCCGGCCCTGCCGTGACGGGACAGGAACCGCGGGCTGGCCCGAGCGATGCTCAGCGTTTTATGGGCCGCGGGTGCGGCTCAGGCGGGGCGCTGCTGTCGGGGCTGTCTCCCAGCACTCCGAGGCGGGAGTTCAGTGGGCCGAGACCCCGCGCACAGCGGGGCAGGGGAGCCACGTGTACCCGCAGGCGTCGGTGCTACCCGGGTGAGGAGCGTGACAGCCACGAGGGCAAGAACCGATTTGCGATTTGGGGTGGTTCTCAACTCTTTAGCTGCTCTGGAAGCTGAGCTAGTGATGATAAAAGTTATCCCTGTCTGAATTTGATCTTTCCTCTGTGGAAGCGTAACTCTGAGGCTCAGTGTTAGAGACACAAAGGTAAGGGAATGGTTTGTTACCTGCACTAACTGTCCTCTTTCTCGGTTTCAGAGCATGACACCGTGTCAAGAAGGGGTAAAAACACTCCCTTGGCTGGGGAGCTGATTTACCCACAGTGCACCTGCACAATGGTGAGAAACAGCAGTATCTCTCTTGGTATAGTCTGGGTTTTTTTCTATCTCTTGGGGGGTTATGTAAGAAAGACTCTCTCTTCTATCTCAGATTATACCTTTCTGCATTCCTGGGGCTCCTGGGAGGGGATGTAAAACCCCAACGGCTTGATGAATGTAATTAGGCCAATCAAGGCTGTAGCTTTGTCACAGCTGCCACCCGAGTGTGTGGCCCTTTGCTGCCACGGAGCACAGGCTGAAAAGCAGCATGGATTGAATGGGAATTTTACTGTTGTTGGTGCCCTGCAGAGCACCTGCTTGTCAGCATGGCCAGAGATGAGCCAGAGTAGAAGGATTAGAAGTAGGAGGGATTGGATGACAGCCCGTTGTGGAGACATTTGACACAGCTCATCTCATAACTGTATCTGTCACAGAAATAGGCCTAGTGACAGAATAATTGCTCTGTTTGCTTACCTGGGGGTGCAAAACTTGCATCAGGTTGCTGGGGGTGAGGAGGTGCAGCTCACCTGCCCCAAAGGGTCATCCAGTGAAGTACACACCCTGAAGAATCCTTCACCTGAGGGCATGTGGCTGTCCTAGCTCTGGTGAATGCTTTTCTTAAGATAAATCCATAAACAAATTACACCATGGATGGATGGGTTATTCTTGTGTGCAGGGAATGAGTTGGATTGCAAGGTTTCTAGAAGATCAGGAGGAGAATGTCAGGTTGAAACAGCTTAAAATCAGCAATGTCTCAGAGCTGGTGGGGTTTTTCCCTAAGCAGGGATTTAAATAGCATCCACCTCCCAAAGTTTCCTGTTTGTGAATGATACAGCCCCTGGCAAACATGCTCTTCTGTGTGTTGAGGGACAGGTTTCTGCTCTGCTGTGAGACAAAAGTTGCCTATCTTTGAATGGAGAGTTTCTGTCTAATTCTTGCTCTGTGATCCAGTGCTGGGGTTCTTTCTGGAGAGATGAGGAAAAGAGGACAAACTTTATTTAAAGTACTTTTGCTAACAGTGTTCATTGCAACTTGTATTTAGGAGGAAATGGTCCTGCAGGATCCTGGGGCTGCTGTTGCCCAAAGACAGCTTTGGCCAGAGGACAGCTGCTATGTTGGGCTTCAGGCTGGTAAGAGAATTAAACTTTTCAGTATTGTGTGTTGTTTGTTTTTAATTCATTAATTATATGCCAGGCCTGTAGGCACATTGAGTCACTTTGTGAGATGAATCTCTGAAGGGTTTACCAGGAAAAATCCCAAGGGAAACAGCTGGGTGTCTGTCCTGTGTGTGGCTTTGGGGAACATGAGGGGTTTGTGTAGCTGGGGTGGGACAGACACTGAGCCTGTGATGTGCTGTTATCCCTGTCTGACACTCAGCTTGAGGAGGAAAATGTTCACTGAGGCTCAGGTACTTCCCTTGATGGGTCTCCTGCCCCTTGCAAAGAGTCCACAGGTGCGAGTGGCACCAGTATGACAGAATCTGTCCCCTGTCCTGCCACCCTGTGCTGTGTAACAGCAGCCAGGTGCAGTCCCAGGCACAGACACAGCTGCAGAGCTGCTGTTGTCATAGCACAGTTTAGAGCTGCAGAGAGCTTTCAAGTTCCTTGTGCAAACAGTGACAGGTTGAAGGGCAGATAAGAAATACATTTTTTATCTCGCCTGATGTACAGTCACTGAACACACAGGCTGGAACAGCACTTTGTCTTAGGCAGCTGACAGCTGCTTTCTGCTAAATGATTTTATGCTTTATTGAACAGAATTTGGCTTTGTTTGCAGGAGGTTATAGCAGCTTCTGACAGGCCGCCCAGCAGAGCTGGTGACAGGGAACGTCGTCAGAAATCAAGGTTGGTTTGTGAAAGGGGAGGGAATGGCACCACAAATCAGGCACATTGGGGCTCTGACAGCACAGCTGTCTCCCAGGCAGGATCAGGCACTGGGACAAGCACCTGGAGCTTTTGCCTTCCAAGGTGTAACAAGGGAAAGAAAGTGGAGAGGCAACCTGATGATAAGTGGGAAAAGTAAAAGTTACTCAGTGCTTTGCGACCAGAGGGGCAGGAATTGTTTCAGAACGGACTTTTTTAGGAAAACAGTTACCAGCCTTGGTTTGTGGTTTCTCACAGATGTAGAAGGAAGTTCTGGAATGAGTGTCACAGATGACTGCTGATATGTCATGTGAAATGGCCACAGGCTCCTCCTCACTGCCCAGTGGTTGCTGCAGCCACACCATTGGTAAGGGACCACTAAAACCAAAAGATTTGGGTACTAGTGCCATTGGCCTGGGTGAGAGCAACATTTTGTCTCCTGAGACCTATACTCCAGATTAAACAGTGCAAATCAGGAACTTTCAGCTGCTCTGATACATTTGGTTTTTGGTTTTTTTCACCAGGACCTGATCTACAGTTGACTGGAGGAAAAAGTGGTTCCCTGCTTTCTTCTGTTCCAGAATAAAATAAGTTGTGGAAAATCTTACAAGTCGAAGTTGGGTTTTATTTGGTTATTTCTGTAAAGGTTGGAGTCCATGCTCTTAAAGGGTGTTTTCCAACTGTAATGATTCTGATTCTTCTTGGACAAAAATGGTTTTGTGCAGGTAGGAAGGATTTTGCATTAAAACCCTTCCTGAAATTACAGTTGTGAGCTTACCCTTCATAGCAAACCCATATCACAAACACTTCAGTATCTGCAGATTCTGTCCCAGAAGTAATTCATGAGAACAGTGTGAGACAAAACTAACTTAGGGCTAAGATCTGATGCCAAACAGTTCGTGGAGTGCTTGGGAGTACAGCCATGAGTAAGTCCTTAAAATGGACTTAACTCCAGCACCAGGCTCCACCCTTGGCTGGGAACATCCCTTTTTGAGAGGAGAAGGGAAGGTGCTGCTTGGGGTTCCTGATATGGTGCCTGTGAGCTGGGCGATTCCAGGCAGGACTGCAGCACCATGATAGCAACATCCTGCTTATCTTGCCCTGAGTGTCACGGTGCTGCTGATGGCACCTGAGGCTTGGCCAGAGCTGGTTTGAGGAGGTTTCAGAGTGTCTTGGCCAGAGGATGTGAGGATCAGGTTCGTTCGTGTCATGAAATGTTTTGCTGAGTGTTTGGGAACACAAAACAGGCCTGACAGGCTGCTGTGGTACCAGTGTAAGGTGGCTCTGATGGGAACAAAGGTTAATTTGAGACGTGGGAACACAAGATGGGCCCCAAGCTAGAGATTACATCTGGAACAGGCTTGGAGCCTAACCTGCCTGTGAACCAGCTGGGAGCAGCCTGCTGGGAGCTTCAGGGGGTTTGGAGGTTTTCTGGATCAGGGCCAGGGTATCTTTTGCCATCTCTGTACACCGACTTCATACAGCAAATAGGATTCCAAGTGTTAAAGGGCTGTGCTCAGAGCTAACAGGTCTCCCAGTCTGAATTTCCATTATTTAAACTGGTTTCCATCCCCATCTGCCTCTGGAGCTGTTCCCCAGTTGGAAGTCTCTACTCCCTGTTAGTGCTCCTCTGCTGTGGGATGTAAAGGGGGGGGGGGTCTCACTCCCCCCCACAACCCGTCCCCCCAGTTCATAAAAACAACAGAAACAGGTGTTAAGGAAAACAATCATTAAACATTTATGTAATTACACAAAGTGGGAAAGTGATTACACTGCTCTGTCTCCAGCCCCCACCAGCTGGAGAAGCCTCCCCAGGTGGGTCTTCCTGAGCAGTGCTGGTATATGAGGGACAGCTGAAGGGTTCAGGACCCTCCCCTCTTTTGGGGATTGGGGAAAGAAATTAAAAGAGTGATCATCACTTTGACCCACCTGGTGTGGGGCTGCCAGAGGTACCAGAGTCCCTGTGCAAGAAAAGGCCAACAAATCCAGTGCCACACATGTGGCTGAGGCCAGTGTCACCTCTGGGCTGCTCAGAGCCTGGACGTGCTCCTGGTGTCCTGGCTGAGCTGCCGTGACCCTCCTGGTAGCTGATGGCTTTTGAGTCCTTTCCTTGTCAGAAAACAGCAGACTTCAAGAAGGGGACAGTGACAGGGCCCACTGTGTCTGTCCTGCTGTCTGTGCACTGATCAGGGAGGCAAACAGATCATTCTGGAACGTGGCACACATCCACACGCTGCTGGCTAGAGCTGGGACTTTCTGCAGTCTTTCTGGAGGGAGGAATTCTCCAGACATGTCACCTCCTGACATCTGGTCTCAGTGCAAGGATTTATCCTGCCTGCTGTGGTCCCACCATGGTGATGAGCAGTTAAGGTGAAAGGCATTTTCCAGCATCTCCAGCATCCTCTTCCAGCATCACCCTGCCCTTCCTGTGCTCCACAGGGGCCATGCTGCCCCACAGCCACGTTCATGGGGCTGGCAGGGCACAGCCACGTCCTGTGCTGCTTCTGCCTGCCCTAAAGGCTATGTTCAGTCATACTGATCCCCGAGGAAATGCCATTCCTCCACCAGCTTCAGCTTCCCTCTTATCCTCACATCACTGCTGGCTGTGTGCAAACCTGCTCCATGGGCTGGGAAGAGCCCTCAGGAGGGAGAAGATGACCCTCAGGAAAAAGGAGAAGAGCCACAAGAGTCCTTAGACTTGCCCCTGTGGGGACCTGGCCTCAGCGCTGGTAGAGGGTGATGATCCCTGCACGGTGCAGGCTCCTCCAGAGCGCTGCCTCCAGCATCATGTCATGGTTGGCATAAAACACCAGAGGCTTCTTCTCCACCTCATAGTAGTGGTCTGAGAACTGCTCGTAGTTGGCTGTGATGAACCCGTAGGCACTGACCTGGGGGGAAGGAGGTGGGGCAGAGAGGACAGGGTCAAGACTTCACCTTGGATGGTCCATCACCACCACCGCTCCCTTCAGGGACAGGGGACATGTAGGACAGCCACCAGGATACACTGGAGCTCCACAGCAGTCAAAGGGAGGATTCCCTTCTCCCCAAGGGAACAGTGGTCCTCTGGGGCCTTACCTGGTCACAGGTGTGGAGTGCAGTGAGGAGCATGAGGGCGCCGGTGCTGGGCATGTAGAGGGAGCCATACTGAGTGTTCAGGATCTCTGACCGCAGGAACCTGACGGGGACACGGTGGCTGTGGGGGCTCAGGGCTGGCACAGCCCTGCAGCCCCCAGACTCACACCCAGCCAGCCCTCTTCAGTGCTCAGTAAGGCAGGAGCACTGAGTGAAACACAGGGCTCAGGTGGGTTCTCTGATGGCTGCTCTCACTCAGAGGTTGGTAAAAGGCACCTCTCTGCTATTTGTAGCCACCCCAACCTGGGCACCTGTTTTTGTGAAAGGCAGGAAAGACCATGCTGTTGCGCCTTACCTTTGCTCCTGTTAGACTGGGACAAAACATAACTTGTTTTGGGGAATGAGAGCAAGGTGAGCACAGGGAGGTGTAGGAGGGGATGTGAGCTGTGCTGCAATGAGCAGGAGTGGCAGGGGAGAGACACTTCTGCCTCGTGTGCAAACAGCAGGGCAGTTTCTAGGGGAACTACAGCTACTGGTCTGTACTGGAATGAGCAGAGCAGGGAGGGAGGTGGTCTGAGCCCAGCCCAGAGCAGAGCCAGATAGCAGCCACAGTGCTCATCACACTCACCTTGCTGTCAGGTACTGCAAGAAATCAGGATGCAGCAGCTTGAACTTCTCTGCAGATGCCTCTGGTCCAAAATACTTCTGTGGCCTGCAGCAAGGCAAGGAGAAGGGCAGAACTTTGTCATAGGAGTCCTGGAGCTCCTTGGGGTTTATCCCAGTAGGGAGAGACATGGGGTGAGGACAGGCGAGTCATGCCTGCATCACTGGGGGTGCAGGGGGGATCCTGGGGTGCTACTCACTGGTCACCCTTGTCCGAGCCCTCGGGCACTGGGCTGCCCTGGATGGCGGATTTCAGCATGACATAGTCACGGATATCCGAGGGGATGAAGATGTACTTCAGGTCCTGCAGCAGGGACACAGACAGGGCACTTGGAGGGGAGTTAAGGACATTACCCACACTTGCAGGTGAGGAGTGAGGGCTCCTGAGATGGGGAGAAGTCTCAGAAGCAAGCCCAGCCTGAAGGGACAATTTGATTCAACTCCCCAACAAGCCCTCAGGGTCTCACCTTGCCCTGGGGGATCTGGGTGAAGCCGTACTCCTCGTAGGAGATGAGGGAGTTCTTCATGGTGTTCACCGTGAAGCCGTAGAAGGAGACCTTGGTGCCAACATCCTCCTCGAAGCCTTTGATCACGGCACCGTTGAGCCTGCAGGAGAAGCAGAGAACACCTGTCCAGTGCTGGCATCTCCCAGCACCCAGAGCCCCATCCTGCCTGGGATCCATCCTCACCTGAAGACCAGGTCGTGGCTGTCGATGGCCTTGCCCTGCCGTGAGCCATTGAGGATGCCACCGTTGCCCACCACGGCACAGCGCACGCAGCCCCCGGGGAAGGCGGCCCTGTCGAAGAGGTGCCGGTTGGCCGAGGCGTTGAGGAGCCGGAGGGTGCTGCCCACCACTGGAATGGAGCAGGATGTGACCAGCCAGCAGGGAAAAGGTGAGTGCCAACCCACGCGAGCACGTGCAACAGCACTCACAGAGCTGGCACGACACAACAAAACTCACACCACCACCGTGGTCTGCAGGTGGGATATGGGGGCACCAGACAGACCCTCCTCTCCCAGCCTGGTGTCACCTCATATTCCTTCTCTCTCCTATCTCTTATCTCCCCATGCTCCAAACCCTGCTACAAACAGAGGCCACCCAAGGCTGTGCAAGGCACAGGGGTGCATCCAGATATCTGCAGCCTCAGCCCTGCAGATGCTGCTGCCTGTGCTGGCCACGTCCCTGCCTGACAATGTCTCTGCCACTGCCGCTGGTTCTCTCCTACTCGCTGTTCCCAGCACTTCCCAGCCCAGGGATTGAAGCTGGCAGCTACCAGGGAGAACAGAGAGTGGGTTTGGGGTGGGAAGGGAAACAATCTCCTTGCACAACAATGGAGCTGGTTGTCTGAGCTCCTCCGGCCCCAGTTAATAATCATGGACACACTGGAGCTTTTATTCAGGGAAAATGTCACAAGATGCACACTATGCCTGGGAGGTGGGGGAAGAGATCAACATTCCTGGCTCCTCTGCAGGGTTCCTCTGCAGGGTTCCTCTGCCTGCCCCACATCTCCAGTCCCTTCTGCTGGGCTCCCAGTCCCCTCAAGCTGTCCCACATCCCAGCTGGGTGTGTACCTGCGAGGGACAAGCCTTGCCAGCCATAGGGGACATGTCGTGTCTTCAGCCTGTTCCAGGTCTCCAGGGTGAAGTGCTGGTCCCACATCAGCACGGGGATGTTGAAGCGGAAGATGTCCCGAAACTTGGGGTCTGCCTTTGCTCTGGCCATCACCGAGTGGGGGCAGGGGCTGGGCTGAGAGGGAGGAAGGAGGATCCCTGCTCAATCTCCAGCCTGGGTCTGCCTATCCTGTGACACCTCCACCCCTCAGCAGGCACCAAGGTGAGAACAAACCCAGGGACAGAAATGCTCCTGTCCATCACATGTTCTGCTGGGTCACCCAGGCAGGGCATTGCCTCATGCCTTCGTTTTGTGCTGCAAAAGAGCCTTTGGCACCCAGCTCAGGGGGGCTGGGAGAACCAAGGCTTACAGAATCACCTGAGGGTGTGAAAGATTCAGTACCCTCAGGTGTTGGCATCCCATTAAAGGTGTGGGCCCCATTAGGGCTCTGTTCTATGGGAACAGAACAGTAACAGCCCCACCAGTGCCTGGGTCCATCCCCACCAGTCTCCAGCCTGGACTGCTGGCCCAGGAGTCAGAGGGTTGGAGGGAGTGGTGATGCTGGCTCCAGCCTCCACACTGGGGAATGGCAGCAGGGAGGCCTGGGGAGAATCTCTTGTGTAGGATGGACAAGGCTGCTCCTCTGTAAACCCCTTCCAGAGGATGCTGCTCCTCCCCAGCCTCCCCACACAGCCCTTAACCAGCAAAACCCAGCACAGAGAGGCAGCATGGACATTACTGTGCTGTGCTAATGATTACCTGCTTTCTGCTGGGCTCCTGCTCCTCCAGCTCGGCAGAAGGCTTGAAGGAATTCCCACTGGGACAGAGGAAACATATGGCAGAGTTAAAAATCCATGGCTGAGCACTGGGGAAGCCCTCAGTGGGCAGGGGCCTCCCAGGATGGCTGAGCATTTTCCCTCCTTACCCCTCTGAGCTGCCTCCAAGAGCCCACCTGCGGCTGCCGGCTCCGTGTGGTGTCCCTGAGGGAGCCAGGACCAGCGGCTCTGGCTGCAGCAAGCTGGGAGAAGACAAGTGATGGCTCAGCTGGGGAGGTGACACTGAGCACCCTGACATCCTCCACCTGTGAGAGCCACAGGGCAGGACCATGACCCCTCCATTTATCTCCTCTCCACTGCTGCCTGTGCCCACCCACCCCCATCTGCAAGTGGAGAAATGAGGATTTGCAAAATACAGAGTTGTGCAATCACCATCTGCTGGTGGGTTCCAGCTCCGGGACTCCCATCTACCAAAAACCACACCCAACCCAGCCTGCAGCCTTGGGGGAATCCTGCTTAGGCTCTTCCCACTATCTCACCATTCCTGAGTACAAAGAGGAGCAGGCTGGAATAAACTGGACAGGCCAGCAGGACACATTTAGTTGTAATATTGAAGAAGCAATCAGCAGTTGGGGTCTGGAGGCTCTTGGGGTGCATGGGACCCCCCTCTGCCATGGGGGCAGCTGGGCATGCCCTGATCCTTCATTAGCAGCAGGGGCTGCCCACCCTGAACAACTTGGGGTGCCCTGAGCCCCATGGGGCCAGGCTGAGCTGACCTAGGCCCTGGGGGTGGGCAGGCAAGCAGGAGGTGGGAGCCCACCGGAGGGGAACAGGCTCCCATTCATCCCTGCACAGAAAGGCCCTTCAGAGCCCCCGGCCCCGCCGCCAGCCCGGGCGGCAGGTGCTGTGGCCAGAAGGGGGGTATTGTGGAGGAGACAAGGGCTCCTTGTTACAGGATCCCTGCCTGGGAGCCTGGGGACAGGTAGAGGCAGGTGGGGAGCGGAGCTTCACCCCCCTGGCCCCTCCCTGGCACAGGAACACAGCAGGTTGGGTTTCTGTCCCTGCCACGGCCCCTGCCAACACCAGCAGCACCCACAGCCCTGCCCAGGAGCAGGTCCAAACCTGTTTGACACCCAAACCCTGCTCTGTGCCACTCTGGGGGCATGGCATAACATGGAGGGACAGCCCAGCACCCTGCCTGGGTCTGGAACTGGGGGCTGGAGCATTTCCCCAGTCATGGATGGAAAGGCAGGTTTTAGTCCCAGCACCTTCCTTGCACCATCCCAGTGCTGCCAGCTCTGGGCAGGGGATGCTGAGGGTGCAGCAGGCTGAGCCCCAGCTGCAGGGCAGGGCAGCTTTTAAATCAAGCCTGTGTTTTCTTGCCTTGGTGTCCCCAGGTTCCCAGCAGGAGCAGAGCCCTGCAAAGCCCCCCCCCACACCACTCCAAACACAACACTACAACCCAGGGCTCAGCACAGCATGGCCCCCACCAGCTCGCCCCTGAGGCTCATCCTGAGATCACCGGAGCTGGCAGAGAGAGGAGGGAGGGCAAATCCCCAAGAAAGTCCACCAGGATGGGACTGAGCCATCCCAGAGAGATGCAGAGCTGCAGTTTTCTGCAGAGCCTTTCTGGAGTTATCCTGCCAACATCCAACTAATCCCAGTCTGGGCAAACTTGTCTATTCCCTCGGCTTGCAGGAGGCAGTGCGGGGTCTGTCACAGCAAGGGCAGGGCTATCAGAGGCTGTACCAGACCTGGTGGTTACTCTGGGAGCTGCTCTTTCAGCCCAGGTACCGACAGCATCCTCCAGAGCAAGCCTCTCCCATACAAGTGTCCCACAGCCAGGAGCTCTGGACCCCGAGTGGGCTCAGCCCTGGTGAGCTGCCCTGGGGTGCAGGGAGCTCGCCCCAGGCAGCTGCCCAGCCCCACTTGCTGCCTCCATCTCACAGTGTAGGTGACCCCCAGCTCCTGTGCCTCAACAGCAGAGCTTATCAACACCTCCACCACCCAACCGATGGACCAGGGACTGGGGAAACCTCCCTGCTCCAACCTCAGAGCTGGCTCCTGCAAAGCACTGAAGTCCCTGCCTGAGAAGCCTCTGGGTTGGCCACCCACCTATTTTCTGGCCACAGAGGTGCAGCCCCCACCAAACCCCGAGGCTGTTACCCTTACCATGTCCAGGCTTGAGCTGCATCCAAACAGCCGCTCCCAGCCCCATCACCTCCCCAGCCCTTCCCACCTGGTTCACAAGCCTCAGCTGCACATCTCTGCCCCCCTAGCCCCAACCCCAGCTCTCCAAGCTCTCCCGCTCCTGTTTCTTCCCTTTCCCTTCCCCAGCTCATCCCAGTGCCTGCAGCACAAGGCACAGCCCTGGGCAGTGGCAGTGGGAGAGCGCTGCACTAATTCCTGAGCTGCCAGGGATCTGTGGCAGCTCCGGGGGCTCAGCCTGGCTGTGCCCAGCATGGAAAGCAGGTTGGCTCCTGCTGACCTTCCATGGGAGCCTGGGCCCCACCTCCACCCATGGCCGGACACAGTGGGTGGCACCTGCTCATCGTTTCTTCCAGGCTTTGTGCTGAGCTGATAAATCTGTGCCAGCACCTCCCTGCACTTGCTTGCCAGCTGTGGGTACTGGAGCCAGCTCTCCAGCATTGCTGCTGCCCAAGCCCTGCCGGGAAGGGCGTGGGGCACCCGGCCCCCCACCAGACAGCAGCTTTGCAGTGTGATGGGAGCCAAGCGCTTTGACGTCACCTGCCAGGATGTGGTGAAGCGCCCCGTGCTGCTTGGTTGACTCAGGATGACAATCCTGCCCGGCACCGACCGATGCACAATGGGGCTGTGGGAAGGAGTGGCTGTGGCTGCCCGGCACCGGCGGTGGCAGCAGAGCCGGCCAAGCCTGGGTGCGCTCCCTCGCCATCGTGACATTCACAAATATGACGTTTCTGGTCCAAGGCCATCCCTCACTTCCGGAAGATAACGCTGTGTTGTGAGTGTTGTGAGCACACACTCCAGCCTTATCTTCAGCAAATACTCCCAGGGCCCGATAGAGATATTTGAGGGAGCCAAAACAGCAACAAGAACCCGTTCTTGCTCCATCTCACCATGAAGGGCTGAGCTCTAGAAGCATCTTGCCCTGGTGCAGAGCAGGAGTGGCACATTGAGGCTGGGCAGAGCAATGTTCATCCCATCTGCCCTAATAATAAAGCCACGAGTGCAGCCAGCAGTTCACCAATGGGGTTTGGGAGAGATGGACGGGCAGGCAGTGGGACAGGGCTATGCCCAGCCAAGCCCCAGGGGATTTGGCTCCCTCCATCCCTACTCTGCAAGGAACAGGGGATTTGCTCCCTTCCATAGGGCCACCAGCTTTGTGCAGAACTGGAGGGGGACTTGGCATTGCTGTGGGGATCTGGTCTTGGGGTGAGCTGGCCCTGACAGCAGCCATCACTCATCAGAGGATCAGCTCCCCCTGTACCTCCACATGGAGACACTGCTCATACCAAAAACCTCCTGCTGAAACTGAGTCACCTGCACCCACAGGTGAGGACCCTGACCCTCCTGTCCCCACTGGCAGAGCAGGAAATGAGTGCTGTGATGGCACCTCAGCCATGTGAAATATCCAGCCCAGTTCCAGCTCTGGACTCAGCTGCACATCCAGCAGCAGAACAGCACCAATTCCTGCTGGGACACAGCTCTGTTGGGATGGGCAGCACTCATGGGGTGCCGTGTTTGTAAACACAGGGAATCAAAGCCAACAGACTGCACTCTGGTTTGGGTTTAGCTTTAGGGGTGTAATTAAAGCCAAGAGGAGGGTCCAGGAGAACTTTGGAGCACAGATCAGTTCTGTGTTACCTCACCCTGCACCCCTCTCCATGGCTGGACAAGCTGATCCTTGCTGCCCTCAGTCAAGGGGCTGGAGCCTGGGCTGGCTTTGGGACTGCAGCAGGTCCAGGCAGGGTTTTCCTGACATGTGGTGGGGGAACCTGCTCCCTGCTTCCACCCCATGGGTTTTCTCCACACCCTGCTCTCGCTGGGCCATAGACTCTGTGCCAGGGCGCGGCTGGTTTCCATTCCCAGCTCCGGTGTGGTCCATGAGCACGTTCCTCTGCCCTCATGGGCCCATTTCCCCTCTCATGGACATCAAGCTCTTTGTGGGGAGTTGCTCCAAAGCCCAGCCGTGATTGCCCCGGGCAGTCCCGGGTATCGCTGCCGCTGGCACCGCTGCACACCCGGCACGGCCAGGGTGGAGAGAGCCAACAGCCAGCCCGGGCTGCTGCAGATACTCCTGATCCACCGGCCCGGCAGGAGAGGGGACCTCTGCCTTTGGCACGATGGGATGGGGCAAGGAGAGCTCCCAGCTGGGGAAGAGAGAAGGTCTGAACCCCAGGGCAGCTCAGCCGGCTGCATCCTCAGCAAATCCCGCTGCAAATGTCACCCTGTACAGGACCGGCTCCGGTCCCCACAGCATCCCCCATTCCCGGGCAGCGCCCAGGCTGATGGGCTCTGTCACACCCAAAAGCACCCAGGAGGAGGTGGGGGACACCCACAGCGCTCTCCTGGCCCAGCACCTGATGCTCGCAGGGGACAGGGCAGCTGTCCCGCAGCCCAAGCGCTGTGCGGGTTCCTTCCCCGCCCGCTCATCCGCACCCGGCGGGGCTCCCCGGGACACCCCAGCTGGTCACGGGGGAGGCTCGGGAAGGGGCTTCGGGAGGTTGGGAGGATGCAGGGAAGGCAGACCAAGGGGGAACTGCAAATTGCTGGAGTTTAGAAAACGATGCAGCCCTGAGTGGGTGAGCGGTGTGGGCAGCCCGGGGGATCCGAGAGCGGGGCAGCCGTGTCCTGCGTCTGCAAGGGGGCCCCGGTGCAGCTCCATGGGGGCCAAAGCTCCCCCAGGACAATCGGCCGGCTCCGATCCCGCAGCAGCCCGGCGGGAACACGCGGCGGCTCCGACCGGCACATGAAGCGAGTTGGACCCTCACCCTCAGCCGTCCCTGCACCCAGCAATGGTTTCTTTGCGCTGTGATGCGCTGATCCCACCCTGGAGATCCCCCATGGCCTCGGGGTCCCGCTCTGGGTACCCCTGGGCTCGGCTGGTGGCCGCGGGCAGGAGCCGGTGGCCAGGACTCCTCAGAGCAGAGACCGATGCCAGCATGTTTTCCAAACTGGCCGGGGGCAGAGCTGGGATCACCTGCCCTAAGGGGCCCACGCTGAGACCCCGATTCCCCCTCCCCATCCCAGCGCACGGCACCTCGTGTTGGATTTACGGATCCCTGCCTCCCACCCCTCTCCCATTCCCGTCCCCCCTTACCTGGCTATGATCCTCTGGCCGGTGGGCGCCTCCACCGTAGCGTGGTAGTGACTGTAGAGGAGCAGGGAGGATGTTAAACCTGCCAGCAGCAAAAGGCAGAGCCTTTTCCAGTGCGGGGACCCCATCCCGAGCAATTCAGCCACTGGAGCCGCGCAGGCGAGCGGGAGCGTGTCCAGCCCCGGGCACACAAACTTGCCGGCCCCTCTGCCCTCCCAGCCCGGTGGGCGCGGACACCGCTGTGGGCTGGCTCCGTCCTGCCCCGGGTGCCCAGCCGCACTTCGGAGCAGGCTGGGATATTCCTCCGGAGCAGTGGGAGGGAGGGTGTAAGCCGGAGGGAGGAGGCACCAGGCTGACTGGTTCAGACTTGCTGAGAAAAAAAGCACTTTTGAGCTGCTTTTTCTCCGAGCTGGGGATTAAACATTTACCCAGACCAGAAGGGAACTGAGATTTTCTTTTTTGCTTTTTGTTTTTTATTTATTTTTTTTTTTACCTCCTTTTCATACCACCCACTCACGGCTCATAAACAGAGTTCCTCTTTTTATAACTTTCTTGTCCGACTCAAACACGTGCGTATTTGGGCTGCACCCACACGGACACCCGGCAGCCCCACGGTGCCGAGCGTGTCCGCGGGCACTTGCCGGTTATTTTGTGCTTATCAGAAACTGCTTATCAGGTTCTGAAGTCGGGACCTTGGGGTCTCCGATAGCAGCACTCTGTGACGCACCCGCAGCCACCCGGTGAACCCGGCAGGAGGGCGCAAATGTGGGGGAAAAGGGAAGAAGGGGGGACAGTGGTGGGGTGCTGTCCCTAAGGAAGAGGGGGAACAAGGTTGGGGTGCTGCCCCCGGGTCCCCGGCCACGTTTTGGCTGAATGGATCGTGTGCATTTGCAGCAAACAAAACCTTTCGGGGTTTTGTGGCAAGCTCGACAAAGAGTTTGGGTTGGAGGAAAGGAGAAAAGGGTTTGGGGGAAATTTTGCATGAATTATTTTGGTATTTTCAGAGAGGATGTGCTCCAGTTTCTTTTTTGAAAGACTATCTAGGCGTTATTTTAGTTCAACTCCGAAAGAACCAGCCTGTGAACTGAAGGATATGCATACCAAAATGTTTGTTGCAGCGGGGGAAGGGACTCAGCAGGCAAACAAGCATTTTCAGTTGAACTATTGGGAATTTTGGGGGTTGGATTTTTAGGAAGTCAACCAGACTCAGGGAGCAGCACGATGGTGAGCCCTGCTCCATCCAAACCCTGTGCCCATGGCTCCTTGAGCACTCATGTGTTGTTCCAAGCTGTCACACACCTTTAGTCCCTCCTCAAATACCCTCTTTCATTATTCAGCCCCAAAACCTGGGGCAAAACCCCATCCCTGTTCCTGAGTCCTGCTGTGGCTGCATTTTCTCCAACACTCATTCATCCCCTCAGATCCAACCACTCCCCACTTCCTTTCCAGCCTGCCCAGACAGGTTCAAAGAAAGATAAAAGCAAAACACATTTAAACAGGAGTTTGCTTCAATCTCCACTTGCTTCCATTACTACAGATGCCTCCATTGCCAGCCCTGGTCCTCTGGGGAATTTTGGCTGTGTGGGGATGGCACCACGTTGGCATCCACCAAGTGCCCAGGCTGTGGTGTGAACATGGGAGCAGCTCTGTGCCCGAGGCTGGCAGTGATGTCACTGCTGGCCTTGTCCCACTGGGAGTGGACACTGGACCTGGGACCCTACAAAGAGATGCTGACCAGGCTGATTTTAAAGCAAACTTGCAGGGAACCCTCCCTGCTGTTGCACAGGGGAGCTGTGGCAGGAAGGTTGGCTGGGCACGAGTTGTTTCAGGGAAGGAGAGAACTGGCAAGAAGCTGAAAGGACAGGACAGACCACGACCACATGGACACACAGGGATGAAATCAAGCTTAAAGCCCAGCTGGAGCTAAAGCTGCACAAGGATGGGCAGGAAGAGGGGGTCCCATGTACCCCAGTAGTAAAAAACAGCTCAGAGAAATAGGGGTGCATGGATGGAGGGATTTGATGCTTTTTGCCTCTATCACTAAAGCTGCTCCCAGCCCTCAGGGGGACAGGCATTTTCTGGACGATTCAGAGCCAGCAGAGCGTGGTTCAGTCTGGGGTCCTGCTCAGAGGTCTGCCAGCCTGAGCTGTCCCCACCTGGTGTGACTCAGGATTGGCCTTGCTCACTCTGACCTGCTGGATTCAATCCCTGCAATCCAGTGCCTTGGCTCATGTGCTCTTGATTCTGGCCCTTCATTAACCACAGCTAATTATTACCAACTGCTCAAGTAAGTCACAAGGGACATAGCAAGGCTTGGCTCCAGATGGATGACCAATGGTCCAGAGGAAGTGACCTGGGGAGAGTCAGGGATTTGCCATTTGGAAACATTTATGGCCCAATCATGCAAATGCTGGTGGAGTGGCAGCTTCAAGGGCTGGAGGAGCTGGTTTCTTCACATTTCTCTGTTTCCATGATATATGGCTTTCTACTGTTGGTTTTATTTTCAGCAGGGTGAAAATGATATGCACAGTTCTTCATCTGCTCCACTTGTTTTGTGCTACAATGCATTTTGGACTATGCCCCAAAATTAAGTGGTACTTAATTTAGAAGTTAAATAAGTGTGAAAAACCTCTTAGGATGGTAGTTGCCAAATAAAGATTAGGAAAAGAACATAAAAGAAATTACAATAGAAACCAGCAAGTATCATTTTTAGCCTGGGCCTTTTATTCCAGTGATTACTTCTTGGAAACAGAACCCAATCCCTCCCCATGGCTAGAGAGCACAAGAGGAGAATAAACATATTTTGCACCAGCTGGCTGCCAGCCACAGGTTGGTGGAGGAAAATCTCATGGTCTTTGCCATGATGAAGTGTGCAGGTGGGAGAACGAGATCTCCAAAAATCCCCTGGAGGATTTATATACCCAAATTCATTCAGCACGGGGCAGAGGTATATTTAAGCAAGTGCCAACAATCTGCTCACAGAGCAGGTCGCAGAGCCGCAGAGCCTGGCGGCCGGAGCGGGTGGCTGTGTCACCCCCCAGACCGCGGGGCCATATGGCTGCCTGCGGAGGCACGGCCATGGCAGCATGAAAAATTCATCAGCAGATGTCCCGGGAGGCTGACACACGGCCCCTGCCTGCTGGGGCGGGGAGGGCAGCGGGAGCAGCTCAGCCACAGCTCCTCTTGCCAGGCTCCCTGCCCGGGGCAAACGGGGCCAGGCAAAGCGCCTGCTGAGAGAGCTCCCTGGCACTCTGCTCGGCTTTGTGCTGGATTTGTAGGTTACTACAACCCAAGTCAGGAGAAGTGGCCACGTGGAGGATGCCTGGAGATGATGGGGGTGGCAGCAGTGCCGTGGCTGCGGGACCAGAGATGCTCAGGGCTGTGCTCTGCCCTTCTCTGCCCTGCCCACACCCCCGCGCTGCAGGTGGGGAAAGGGGCTTGGGAGTGCAGCAAAACTGCTCAGAGAAGGGCAATGAGGCTGATGAAAGGTATGGAATGTCATTCCTATGAGGGAGCTGGAGTTGTTTAACCTGGAGAAGAAGAGGTCACCACTCACGACAACTCTGACAGTTGGGTGTAGCCAGGTCGGGCTCTTTTCCCCAGCAACCAGTGACAGGATGAGAGAACACAGTCCTGTGCCAGGGGAGGTCTAGGTTGAACATCAGGAGGAATTTCTTCCCAGAAAGGGTTGTCAGGCATTGGAATGGGCTGCCCAGGGAGGCGCTGGAGTCACTGTCCCCGAAGGTGTTTAAGGAAAGGCTGTATGTGACACAGTGTCTAGTTAACAAGCTGCTCAATCCAAGGCTGGAATCAACGACCTCAGAGGCCTTTTCCAACCCGATGGATTTGGTGACTCTCTGATCTTTGTGCCAGTGTGGCAGGATGTGGCCCGTCAGGAAAACACACCCTATAGTCCCTTCCTGCTCTTCCCCAAAGCAGGAAGGTTGTTGGGACAAGCCATTGGCTGAAGTGGCAGGTCGGGACCTCACGAGCAGTGACAGGATGTGGCTTAGGCTGGCTCATGTTGGCTCGCTCCCCGTGGCCCTGCTGGCCCAGCCTGGCTCTTATCGCAGGTGCCTGCACACGGCAGAGCCCTTGGCCAGCCCTGGACCGCTGACCTGGGCTCAGATAAGCCAAACACACAGTTCAAAGGCCGTCCCCTCTCCAGTGCCATGAGGCAACCTGGGAGGCTCTGAGCTATGCCTGGAGGGGTGCAGAGCTGGGAAACACCTCTGAGAAATTTGGGTGACGATGCAAACCACTGCTTTCCCCCTTCTTGTCAGCTCTGGACCAGAGAGAGATGTGGGCTGATCCTGCCCTGCTCTTGGCAGAACAAACAGTCCCCGAGGTCTGCTCAAAGCCACACATCCCTGGGGTCAGGCCAGGCTCTGTCCCCAAAGCTGGGGAGAGGGGACACCATGTTTGAGTGTGGTTGGGAGACCCAGCCCCTTGTCCACCCACCTGTATGGTGCCATTGGACACTGTGGCTGCCGTGGGAGGGATGGAGGGAGCCTTGGGACATCCCTAGGACTCAGAAAGTGTCTTTCTAGAACTGGCCACTCCAAGGGATGGCCAGGCCAAGCTGGGAAAGCTCTGCAGCATCCAAGGTCCTGTTGCTCAGCCTGGCAGAGGAGCCCTGCTGCACCCCCTGAAGCTGTTTACCTGCAGGGCCCTGCTCCAGCACCTGGAGGTGAGGGCTCCTGGCAGGTCAGCTGGTGCTTTTTGCACAACAAAGCCATGGGCTGCTCCTTTATCTTGTTCTCCCTCCCCTATTATCAATAGTTTTTCTGGTTCAACTGGATTTACCTGCTACCACATCCCCAAGAAAGGGAGAAGGTCCACATAGAGGAGGCAAGGAGGGGAAACCTCCCACCCTCTGCCCCCAAGGCCTGCCCCAAACCTCTTAGCAACTGAGGAACAGTAACAGTACCTGCTAAGTTCCCAACACAGAGCTTTTTGTGCTGACCTGGAGCAGGCACATAGCTCTGCCACACTCCCACTGCATCCAGCCAGCCACAGAAGCTCAAGAGTAACACATCCAGAGGGAAGCTTCGTGTTTTTATTCAGCTCTGACTGCTCTGTGCCTCAGTTCCTTGCCTGGGAAGGAAAGAGACAGGAGTGACAATATGGATGTGCCCCAATGGCACAAGGCTGCTTTGGAGCTGTGTGTGGGACATACAGTGACTGCCTCCAGCACCTGGTGGGGTTTGGGGCTGGCTGTCACCTGTCAAACCCCAGGACACGCTGCAGAGCCCACCTTGTCCCTGCTCCTGGTGAGGCCAAACCCAGAGAGGATCCAGAGAGCAGGGCTGCACTGACCAGGAGCAGGGATGAGATGGGCTCTGCACCACTCACTTGTCCCCAAGATGCACCCCTGTCCCCCAGCAAGACAATGTCTGCTTCCCCCTGCTCCATCTGCAGTCCAGGAGCTGTGTGAACACACAGGACAGGATGGGCTCTGCTTCTGCCATACAGGTGAGCAGGCACACTGAGAGAGGGAAGAGGTGGAAATGAAGCAAAAAGTTTGAAGCCCTGCCAAGAAGGTGACACCATGAGAGTTTCTGGGTGGTTTTGGTTTCTGCAATCTGGTGGGAAATATTTAAAGGCTGTTAACTCTTGAGGAACCCCAGGAGGAGTCTGGCACAGCTGTAATAACAGTTCATGGTACACTCCAAGAGCTTTTGAAGAAAGCAGGGCTGACAAAACATGACATGCTGAGGCACAGTGGTGTATTTATCCCCCAAATCAAATTTCCTTGTTTAAATCCTGCAGCCCCCAGAGCTCCTGGCTAGCACTGGGGAATCCACTGGTCCCTGGCACTGGGTATTGTGTCTGTGCAGGAGGAGGAGTTGCTGTATCTGAGCATCCCTCAGGATGTCAGACCTGATCCCACCATCAGCTCCACGCCACGCTGCAGGAGCCAAGGTCACACCTTCGCACACACCTTGTGACTGCAAGGTACCAAACCTCTGCTCCCTGTGTCCCTACACACCCCAGGGAGCCCCCAGGCCATAAATGGGAGGCAGCTGCAGGGCTGTGCCCAGCACCAGGACACGGTGGCACACCAGGATGTGCCAGACCTGGCACAAAGACAGATCCCTGAACAGGAGCTGCCACCTGGAGGCACGGGGACACTCTTGATAGTGTGCCAGCCACAGAGACCTGGATTTTGGGATGGCACTGAGCAGGATGGAGCTACTACAGCACAGCCCAGCAGGGCTGCTTTCACCCTGGGACACCCGCTCTGCTGGGAGCTTGCCCAGCCCTGAATCCCGGCTCTTGCCAACGGTGCCCCAGCTGTAGCTGCTCTCTGCAGGCTTTGTTCCATTAGTTTGTGCCAGGCTGGAAGTTGGCCAGGAAATGCCACCTCCAACCCTGCTCAGCTTCCTGTGGCCACTGTGGCCACGATGCCACAAGATCAGGTGGCTCTGGTGAGGCACAGCTGGACTCGTGCTGCAGGGGATGTGTCCCAGTGTGTGTCACACCTCAGCCAGCCCACAGTGGGATGGGATGCCTTGGGGCAGGGGCCAGGAGCAAAGTGAGGGTGTGAGGGGGACCACCAGGTCAGAGTTGCTTTCCTGGGATCAGGAAGGATGTGGTTTGAGCTCGCTGGGAAACTCCACACCACAGCAAAGGCCCTTTTCTAGCCAAGATTATCCCTGATAACATTAAACTTAGTCAGCTGTGTTGAGAGATAAGCCTGGAGGGAACAGGCTCTGGGGAAAGCCTCCTGGGAAGTTTCCTTCCTCTGTCTCTGGGAAGCCTCGGCACTGGGGAAAAGCATGGGCTGGGGGCTGCCAGCCCATCCCCAAAGCCCCCTCACCCACTGGGGAACCCTTGCTCAGTGGGACTCAGCCCCCTCCTGCTTCCCAAAGGACGGAGGAACAAAAGAGGAGAGGGGGAAGGGAAAGGTCTAAGAGAAACTTCTTCCAACTTCTGGGGAAGAGAAAAGCCCTATTCAGGCAGGAAGAATACCCGGTGGAGCCGGTCACTAAGCAACCCACAGCAATGTGCCTGAGGGACAGGGAAGGAACAAAACTGCTTCACTGCCCACCCACAGCCCATCAGGGACAGCCTGCAGAGCCTGGGGACAGGGGACACCACCAGGGCCACCTAGGGATGGGGTGCACAGCCACCACGAGGGGCTGAGGCATCCAGCAGGTCCAGAGCTCCTGGGTGCAGGAGTTTCTCCGCAGGTTGGTGGCCAGCCTCACTCAGGCTTCCCTGTTTGCTGCTCAGGAAGGATTTCTGGTCTGCTACAAAGCCCGTGGCTCCCTGTGGACCATCATTGCCCACAGAGGCACTGTGCATTTTGGACAACTCCCTGCTCCCTGGGCACAGCAGCCAGGCACCCAGAGAAGCTGAATTCTGCATTTAGATTCTCAGTGTGGGAGGTTGGTTGTCCTTCACAAACAAGCTCAGTGAGACAAGAGAAACTGCCTGGCCTCTCTGCAGCACAAGGAAAAAGGGAAAAAGGATATCAAGCCTGATTTCCAAATCCTGCTGACAGTCCCAGCTGAAATGCCTTCTTTGGACCCCAGGGAGTCCCTGGAGATGCTGCTACGCCCAATAGAAATGGTGCAGAAATGGAAAAACACTCACAACCAAAGCAGGTCCAGTGAGTGTGCAGCTGGTTAACCCCAGGGAGATGCACTGGACCTGCTGGGACACTGGAAGTGGCTTTTTGCCTCCATAGTGTCATGGGGGAAACATCCAGCCCTTCATGCATCTGCCTTGAGCATCTGATATACTTGGAGAGAAGTTGCTGGGACAAGGACAAACTTGCAGTGTTCATCCACTTCCTCAGGGAGGTGTTTGGCTGGTGCTGATCCCTGTCCTGCAAGGTGAACAGGGATAGGCTCAGGTGTGTCCACACAAGCTGCAGAGCTTCTCCAGGTGGAGGTAATCTCACTTACTCTCAGTCCTTTCCTGGTTTTGCCATCTGCTGTATCTCAGCCTTTAAAGCATCAGTTCTGAGGCACTAAACAATCACAACCCACAGGGCTGCATGAAAGATCAGCTTGGCCAAAGTAGGGCCATTTATTTCGCTTACAAAACCCCTTCCAGGAGACCAACAAATTCCAGGTTTGCTGGCTGCAGCTGGGCCCCTCCCAGCATCATGGGGAACAGGCACTTCAGCCAGCTGCAAGGACAGACAGCATCCATCCCTGCACTTGGAGAGCTCCCACCTCTTCTGGCAACAGGACAAACACAGTGCTCAGGGCACAGCTGGGAGCCAAGCACAACGAAGTCCAGCTATGCAAAGACTTGGCACATCAGGTCCATGCCACAAAATTCACATTTTGTGCAGCCAGGGGAGCCCTGGGGCAAGAGGTACCAGGTACAGAAGGTCTCTTGCACCATGGAGAGCCCTTGAGTTGATGGCAGTGCTCCTCTAGGAGTGTCATAGCAAAGCCACACTGGGGAGCAGATGTGAAACTCATTCTCTCTCAAATTAGTCACCTGGAAGTGTCCAGTCCATCCTTTTTATCTGCAGAGAGCAGAGTGAGTGCAACCCCCACCCCAGAATTAAATCAACCTGAAACAGGATCCACTCCCACTCCTCAGGGAGTTTGTTTAGACAATACTCAGCTCCAAAATGGGCATTGCTAAAGGAGAGGATGCACCCAGAAGAGAAGTGGCCCCAGCCTAAGGAGCACCTCATTGCAAAGAGAAAAAGCCTGGATTACACAAAGGACACGGGACCATGTCCACCCTGGATTCTGCTCTCTTAATACCCACGTCTGCAACAACCAGAAAGAGTCCTGCAGCACAGCCACGTGGGACTTTGTTGGCATGCTGCATTTTCTCATTGGTCTCTGGGTCTGCAGCATTCACACATTTGTTGAAGTGTTCTGAAATAACAGAGGTGCTGAAGGAGGGAAATGTCTTTGTGGGGATGAAATGTGCCCAGCAGTCCCGAACAAATGGCTCTGGTGATCTTCTCTTCACAGTGAGGTATTGTTCAGATTGCCCAGGCAACGACCCTTGCCACAGTCAGGTTCTCTGGTAAAGTTTCATGATATTCTCATCATGAAGCCTTTTCCATACCTGCTTCTCCAGGTTGAAGTCATGGTTAATATAGAAAATCAGACGTTTCCAGTCTTTGTCATAGTAGTGGTCTGAGTACTTCTCGTGCCCCTCTGTGATGTAGCCATAGGCACTGACCTGGGAAAGATGCAGGGTTCACTGGGCAGGGGTACCAGGGATGGAAGGAGCAAGTGACATACAGGACACAGCTCCCAAACGGGGAATGAGCACAGAGATGCCAGCTGGGGCTGCTCTGGTGACCCTGTGTGGGGCTCCAGAAGGAGCAGACTGTGAGCACTGGCTCCAGAGATCCTGCTGTGCCCTCACTGGGAGATCATGTGCTCTAGGTCACAGCAGGCTTCACCACCCTTATGGGAGCTATTTTGGGGATGTTCCTCATCTTCAGTCTGCTCCTCCACAGCTGACATAAGCCCATATACTCTCGAGGCAGACAGCAGCCACCCCTGCCCCAGTTCCCACTTCCAGACAGTTCTGGGTGCAAGAATCACTGTACCCTTACCCGGTCACAGAGGTGGAGTGCAGTCAGCAGCAGGAAAGCCCCTGTCGTGGGTCTGTACAGCCTCCAATAGTGCTTTTCCAAATTTTTAGACTTTAAAAACCTGGAGCAGGAGAGAGGAAAGCACTGAGGAGTTGCTGGTTGTGATGTTTCAAGCAGGGCACACCTTGTCCCTCTGTGGCCCATGTGGTATCTTCCCTCCTTGCAGCAGACTGGGGCCGTATGAGGCATTTCAGAGAAGCCACGAGTGTGCCGAACTCTCCACCACTTGCACTGCAACCTAAGCTCAGCTCTGCCCCAGCTTTGTGGAAGTGGCAGGTCTTGAGGCAGTGGGGGTAAAGAGGGAATGGATTAAAGGATCTCGTAGGTTAAAGCCCACTACTCTTAAATCTGTCCTTTGCTTTGCAGTGCAGAGGTGGCTTTGAAGCTCCCTGGTATATCCTGCTCCCCATCCATATCTAGGAGTGAAACAAGACATAGGGAAGGTGCAGAGGAGTGTCACAGAACCTGCCAGGAGCTGCACTGTGTTATGGCAGGATTTGTTAGGAAAGCAGGAGTAAACACTGGGAAAAAATAGCATGGAGTCCTCTTGGCCTTGGAAAGGACCCAAGTCAGAGGGGGGACAGCAGAGCAGGCAGGCAGTGCTGGCCATCTGGCTCCAGGGAAGGCAGCAGCTCTCAAGGAGACTGAAGGGTAAAGGCAGCCAAAGCAAGGCACAACAGGAGCTCTTGTTCCTCCATCTCTCAGTCATGTGTGGCCCATGATGGGCAGATCTCATGTGACAGTGGCCAGCAGGCTCGTGGAAAGGGTTGGAGAGGCACAGAAGAGCAGCAGCCAGGCCAGGCAAAGGGGATGCTGAAGAAGAGCCTGTTGTCATGCTTGAGGGTACAACCAACTTCTCGAGGCAAGAAAGACTCTCTGGAGAGGTTTGTTACAGAGCCTTCCTCCAAGGTGCTAAGCAATGGGGAACATGAAAGGCTGGTCCTGAACTAGAGATCAACTATTCTGGCACTTCAGTAACATTCTTCCTGCACTTAAAGTTGCAATTAGCCCTGGATCTCTTTTGGATGCAGAAAAGCAAACTGTCTGATGGCTGTTACTTCTCTAGCTCACAAATTCTGGATGTTTACCCACCACTAACATCCCACTGCAGCACCACAGAGAGTTTCAGCTGAGCTCACACTGCTGATGCTTATCCCCAGGCTGCTGGTGTGGTAGAACTGTCCTTACAGGGGAAGGAGCTGGGAGGAGAGACCAGAGACAAAGAGAGATGGTGCTGGCCAGGAAAAGCAAGCCTGGTAGAGCCCACAACCCACAGCTCACCTGTTTTTCATGTATCTGAGGAAATCAGGGTGAACCACCAGGTATCTGTCCATTGTGAAATCTTCATCGAATTTCTGCCGGGGCTTCTGCCTAAGGACAGGAATTGGGAAATTCAAGACAAGCTCCTGCACCTCATCACACCTAGAAAGGATCAGCCCTGATGCACTTGATGGTAAGAAAAGAGCCACAAACACTGTGAAGATATTCTGTAACATTTCCCACGTTATTACAAAGCCTCCATAGCCTATGTGCATTGCAGAGGAAGAGACCAGGGAGGAGAGGCAACAAAAGGAGACAGGAATATCAGAAACATGTGTTTGCATAGGCAAAAATTGGTGAAACCAGACATTCATCCATGAGCAGGCACCAGACCAGCCAGCAGCATGTGTTCACCCCAAAAGCCACAAAGCTTTTTCTAAGCCCTGGCCACACATCGTTGAAATCAGCTACCTCTGGGAAGGAGGTGTATTGACTACAGCAGTGCTCAGAGCTGTGGAGGAAATGAGAGATTTCTGCCTGCAAGTCTACCAGGGGAGGGAGGCTTTCCCCTGGCTTTACCCTGGCCTGGTCCTCCACAGGGTTGAGCACTGTGAGAGGAAAAGAGCACAACAGAGAGCTCGTCACTGGAGGGGCAGAGGAGTTTGTTTTACCCTAGGTTCAAGAATCCTTTCCTGATGTTCTTGTTGAACAGAAGAGCCTCCAGCCACTCATAGTCTCTTGCTCCCTCCATGAAGTGAATGTATCTGACATGCTAAGAAAACAAGTGAGCATTAGTGAATGGCACTTGGAAAAAAATGCAAGCAGACTGAGTTTCTGGACACACATCTTCAGTCTGCAGCTCACAGTAGCAGAATGGAGATAACATCTGATGTGCAGCTCCTTCTACATGCCACAAGGCTGGAGTGGCATTGGCACAGCTTGCCACTGCAAACACTCACTCTGAGCCAAGGCAGTGCAGGTTCCCTCACTGAGGGTAATGCTCAAGGGCTGCTCAGCCCCACTGCTCCTCAAGGCAAGAGCAGAACTGAAGCACACAGACAAACAGCATCCTGTCAAAGCTGTGCATGCACACAGCAGGAACATCACTTACTTTATCCCATGGGATGTTGCTGAACCCTCTGTGTCCCAAGATCTGAAGAGAGGAAACCAGGGAGTAGGCTGTGAATCCATAAAAGGAGGTTTTTGTTCCCACATCTTTCTCATAGCCCTTGATTACAGCCCCGCTCACCCTGGCCAAGGAAATCAAACAGAAGAGCAGAGTTAGGTGACCACTGAAACCCCTCACATGACATTCCTAATAGGAAAAGACAGTGTTAGGCAGGAGGAAGGGAAGACTAGGCCCATACTGATTGGCACCCTGATCTGCAGGAGAGCCCCTTGTGGAGATGGCTCCTTATGGCTCATTTGTGACCACAGGCTTTGGATATTTAGTAACTGTCCAATTACTTTTGGACTTTTTATCTCCTGCCATCCATCACTTTGGCACTTGGGAATAAGTGGAATAGTAGAAGAAATGAAGGGATCCAGCCACAGTTAGGGGCTAGCCACAATAAGCTAGCTGTGCATCTTCTGAGAAGGGAGGTTGCCTTACCTGAAGACATAGTCATGGGAGTCAATCTCCTGGCCCATCCCAGAGTTATTCAGTATTCCTCCATTCCCCACGACAGCACAGCTGATGCACGTGGGCACGCTGCTGTCATGGTTGGCCAGGAGCAGCTGCTGGTGGGGCTTTGGGGGCAGCAGGGATATGACCTTCTTTACCTCTGTGAAGCAAACACAGTGGTGAGTTATCAAGAGCCTTTGGGATGGACACAGTGAAACCACCAGAGTTTCCACCGTGAGATCTTCCTACACTGATGCCTTTGATGGGAAGGTGCTGCAAACCTCCAGCTTACTCAGCATAAGCTTCCTGTTAGGAGCCTGAAAGTCCCATCCTGACAAGCCCTGAGGGACTCACGTGAGTAATTCAGGTCCATGAAGCCAAAGGGGGGTATAAAATGCTCCAGGCGGTTCCATTCACTGTCATTGAAGTATCTCTTGTCTATGAAGAGTGTGATGTTGGGCAGGAAAAGATCCCGCAGCCAGTCAGACTTGGCAGCCCTGGCCCTCACTGATTCAGAGCAGGTCTTGAAAAACAAAAAGCAAACAATACTGACTGATGAGCAGAGGTGACAAACATGACTGAGTGCCAGTGCTTGTGAGCCTGTCTATGGCAGGACCAAAGAGAAACACAGAAGCTCCAGTGGTACCTCATACATTCCCCTCACGATCCCCATCACCAGGAACATGAAGCACAATTTTAGCACTACATCCATAACCAGCTGGTGAAAAGTCACCTACAAGGGAGCCAGGATGACTCTAAGTCTCTGAGACTTTCCTCATCAGAACAACGGGCCTGTCATGTTTAAATGTTTTACTGGCTTTGGGCCTCATTAGCTGATGCAAATTAACATTTGTAATAGGTCTAACCTAAATGCATCAAAAAAGGCTGTAAGCACTAAGAATATGCTGCAATAACATATACATGCCATAATGAACAGCCCCTTTTGGGAACACGCCTCTCAAGGTCCAAAGAGTGCACCTGAGGAAACACTTGAAAACAAATGAAATCAGATCACCATTGCCACTCCCTTTAAGGGTAAGAAAAAATGTGCAACAACTTGTTCAATGTCATAAATAAATCAGTGAAATGTGCAGCTGAGAGAGGAATCCAAGACAGCTTATCCTACAAGGGGGGTCTCACTGCAGCTGGCAAGAGTGAGGCTGAGTGTGCAGATGGAAAGCAAACAGATCCACTACACTGAATTTTCTGCTGAGTCAATTTGGGCTCTTCTTTCTTAGACACCTTCCCCAAACACCTACTGAAAGACAAAACAGAGAACAAATGGACCCTCGTGCCCAGCTCAAATCCCCAGAAATGGCTGTGTTGCCAAAGCCTTGCTGAGTGCTCCATGGCTGAGCTGTGCTCTCTGCAGTGGATGGGGATGACAACCCTGTCACAGCCTGAGGAGACAGCCCTCATTCTGCCTGTCACCAGAGTGCACTGAGGACTACATTGTCAAGGGTTTCATGGTGGCATCATTTCACTCACAGCATATTTCATGTCCAGAAACAGGGACATTCCCTTCCTGCTCAAGCAGGTACTGTCCAAGGCTTGGTACTTTTTGTGCCTCCAGAGCTAGACTGGATCAGTACCAGAGGAACAAGGGAAAACTCTGATCATGTAGGAAATTAAAGAGGAGGGAGTGTTTCTGGCAACTCCCTCTCTCTGCAGAATTACAGATCAGGTTTGAGAGTGAGACACAACATGTGAGAAGGTGAGCCACCTGTTCCAAGCCTTCCCGAAACAGGGGTGCCAGGGAAAACTGCTCTGGGTAAGTTTTACAAAGAGTTACCAGCATAGGATGGGGACAGAGACAGTATGAGACACCACAAGCTGTCCCATCTCCTTGATAATAACTTTGCTGTAGTTTACTACTTTCCTAAAGGTTCCTGGACATTAGTAATCATGAGATGCTCAAATTTAATGAACCCGAGTTTTCATGTGAATGCAGATGTTGTATATAGAGGTCTTCCTGTCTGGGTCCCACCAGCATCTGCACATACCCATGAGTGACCTACCAGCTCTGAAATCATCCCCAGCTGCAAAGAGCACACATGCCCAGGGGCCAGCAGACAAGGAGGTCAATGGGGAGGCACATTCGTGGTGACCACCTGCACCATCCCACCTACCGAGGGTGGGGATGAGTTATCCAGCAGGTACTCGTCCTCGAAATCCCAATGTGGCTCAGATGGGAAGTTAGCAGCACTCAGGTTCCTCTTCTGTGTCACTGCAGCAGCCTGAGGAGTAGGTCTTACAGTTTTCATTGATGCAGGAGGTGCTTTGGGTTTTGCTTGATCTTGGGATGTGTTGTTCTCATGTGCTCCCTTCACCCCAGGGGATGGTTTCACTGTTGCCTTCTCCTTGCCTCCCGTCTCCCTGGGAACTGGTTTCATTGTTGTCTTTTCCTTGGCTTCTTCCAGCCATGGAGATGGCCTCACTGTTGTTTCCCCCTTGTTTTCCTGCACCACAGGGGTTGTTTCCACTGTTGTCTTCTTGATTCCCTCCAACTGCGGTGCTGGTTTCACAGACACACTCTCCTTGGCTTCCTCAACCCCCATAAATGGTTTCATTGTTTCCTTCTGCTCCTCCTTTCCTTTCCGTCTTAGTGTCCTCTCCACCATATCTTTGAGTCTTGTGATGTGTCCTCCCAAAGCCACCTTTAAAATGCTCTTGGAGTTCCCATTATCAGAATAGTTTAAACCCTGTTGCTCTTTGGTGTCCACTTCTGGTGTCTCTGGGGCATGGTGGAAAATGCTCAATTTCCTGAATGCCATCAAAGGAAAAGCAGATACATCACACACACTTAACACCCTTCAGCCAATTTCTAGTGCTCTTGACTCTGAGCCTCTCTCTGTGCTTCAGAGCAATTTCATTTTAAACTTTGCCAAAATGTTATTCAACTTCCTACACCATTCTAGCCTGAATATTGCTTATCTCCCCACCAGGCAAATCCCAGAGGCACACATTCTCTCCTCAGCACTTGGCACATGGAGCATTCACGCTGGCAGTAACAGCCACCCAGTACAGCCCAGCTTTGCCACGCACTGGGCAGGGACCCTGGCAATGTCCCCAGAGCACTGCGGGGTTGGTTTGGAGATCCTGGGCTCAGGACATGGCACACACCATCTGCCTCTCTCCTCTGCCAGCAGAGCCTTGTGCTTCAGCAACAGAGCATGAGGATCTTCCAGAATTCAGGAAGGGAAGTCTAAGAAAAAGTGAAAGTCACTTCTTTACCCTACATCACCTCTTGAGCTTTTGGGGCCACAGGGCGCTTCTTTCTCTCCTCCTCCGCCTTGGTCAGTAATGCAAGGGCATCACACAGCACTCACCAGGCACCTGTGCCTGAAGGCAGACACTGTGAAGCTATTAAAATGCAAAATCTCTACATTTTTAGCACTTGCCTCTAATATTGCAGCTGTCTTGTTGCCTGATTCAGAGGCACAGGCAGGTACAAGGTTATGACAGGAGGACACATCTGCCGACAGCAGAAGAGCCACCTGCAACAAGACTGTGCTGAAACACAGGAAAAAAAAATCAAGGCAGAAGTGGTGGGGTTTTGTCCTAAACATTCCCTCTTCTCTGCACATGGCTGGAGGGTAGGACAGGAAAAAGGAAGGTGAACAATATCTGCAGCAAAGCTTTTCGGGATAAACCAGCATGGTTGTGGCAGTCTGATTCCACACTCATGCTCAGCCTTTGCATGACACACTTGTTTCAGAACGCTGTGGATTGCTTCCGAAGTGAAAAATGGGAGAAAAAGCACTTCTGCAGATAACAGGCTGCAGATAGCAGCTCAGTTGCTGCTGAAATTTCATGGAGTCATACCACTCTGAAAGTGTTCAGGAAATGATTGACTAAGGAGGCTATTAAAAATTATTCATATCAGATAAGTCCGTGCAAGGCTAAGAAAGAGAGGTTGTAGCAAATGGCCTATCAGCTCTGCCTCTCTCATAATCATTAGCCAGTTTCAACCAAGTGTGCAGCATGTGCTTTCTATCATAGTGCTTCATGTATAAACTTACTGTTTACTGCCCAAAAGGAGGAAAGATTTTATAGGGACACTCTAAATAAAGAGAAATTTGATAAGGTAACTCAGACAGATCTTAAATCCCTCGATGAATTTCTGTTGCATTTTTAAGATGATGTTTAAAACTTTGAAATTAAAGTGCAGAGAACAAATGAAACAGGAGTTGAGAAACCATCCCCCACCCCAGGCTTTCCCTATGTGCTGTCTTGCAGGACGGATTCCACCTCAGTCTATTACACTTTAACTTCAGATGCTGTTCCAGAGAGTAAGTGTAAAAGTGAGGGCTCTTCACACCCCAAAGCTTGCTCCCTGCAGTCAGGCCCACGTGGCCAGGCACTCCTGCTTTCACAGGGCTCTGCTTTCCTGACCAGCATTTTAAATCCAGACAAATTGTCAAAGCAGCTCGATGAATTTCAGGCTCTAGAGTCCAGCTGGCAAACAACTGCAGAAGCTCAATGACATTTACTGTCATTTTCCTCCCCTTTTACAAAGCCCAAGGACAAATAGAGGATAAAGCCATGAAAATGCTGCTTTGTGTGTTCTACATGGCATACAAGGTACAGAAATAGCACTGCCACACAAACAACTACACACAGCTCATACCTTGTTGTGATTTACCTAAGTTGTATAAATATAGGCATTTTCACTCGCTGAAACTACAGTAGAAGGAAATGGCTTCAAGCAGCTGAACATGGAGAGCCACTTCTTGTTCCAGCTCTGCCACTGATGGGCTCTGGGATCAAGGACAACTCACTTCACTTCTCTACACCTCGTCCTCCTCTCCTTTCCCTCCCACCTCCCTTGTGCAGATTCCAACCTCTCCAAATTGACAGCTGTCCTCAAAGCGTGGTCTCAAGCTTCTAGAGCTGAGTTGAACTCATCCCTTCCAGAAGAGCTGCAGATGTTCCCAGCCTCACTCCTGCCTGCCCCCACAGCACCAGCCCAGAAATCAGCTGAGAACCAACCCAACCAAGGCAAGCCAGATGAGCTCACTGGGAGAGCTGGGACCAGGTGAGGGTGGTGAGGAGGCTGGGGAGTGATGCCTCCTACACACAGCACCAACACATCCACAAGCCATACCTGTACTGGGAAAGGCTCAGGTGTCTGCAAGGAGCAGTGCTCCCTGCCACTGATGCTCATGACATTTCACTGCAATTCCCTCCACACCCATTCCTGTAGGATTTACTTGACCATTTATATAAAATAGGTATCAGGATACCATGTCTGCATGACATTGGTGTCCCAGTATGAAACATTTTGTGTTAGGAATAATTCCTAACATTTTGTGTTAGGAATCAGCTGCTAAACTTGCCATAAATTCAAAGCCATCCCAACAAATTCACTGTCCAGCAATGCAATCTGTATTAGGGCTCAATAAGGTTCTTCTGGGGAGCCAACAGGAAAAGCAAATACTGAGCAGTGCCAAAGTATGAAAACAGGCAGGATTAGTGAACCAAAACCAGTTTTAGACAGCTACAAAGGGAAGCCCCTGGAAAACAGGGAGCCAAGAGAAGCAGGTTTTTGACTGTGGATCTTCCAACACCATGCTCTGCTAAAGTAAAGACCTAACTCAGATCAAAAGTACAAGTTTCAGGGTAAAAAAGACAGAGAGACAGAAAGAGAAAGCGAGCACAAGCACCACACCAGACAGTGCATGCCACGAGGGAACAAGTCCCTTACCTGAAAATCTTTAACCTCGCCAAGTCAAACAAGGAGCTGGAATTGACAACGAAGAGGCAGAACTGAGTTACAACAACGAGGCAAATCAGGGCTTTGACAATTTTCAGGAGCCTCATCCTGGAACAGTCCATGGTGAGATAGCCGTGAGTGTCAGAGGAGCTGCTGCCACTGCCCAGAGGCGCTCGCCAGGCACTGCCTCACCAAAGTCTGCGGAAGGACTGGGCTGGTCTTCCCTCTGGATTTGCCCGGAACAACGTGCACACCCTGTCTCCCAGCATTCCCAGACACTCTGCACACAGCTCCAATTTCTCAGGCAAGATATCAGTTTTGTACTGTTCCTGTCTATTATCAGAAGCTTTTTTAACAAAGAGCGGGGAAAGGAACTCTTCTTACTGCAAACAATGGAAGTTTCCTGTGGGAATCGCTGCGTTGGAACGGTCGGGACAAACTCAGGCGCTCCTTTTATTCTGGTCTTAAAGTTTGCAGTTTATTTCGTAGGGTGTGGGTTTATATAAGGCCCTGATAGGAACTGCAGCCAGAGCTCAGAGCAGGATGGAGACAGAGATAGAGCAAGAGTCAGAGGAGAGAGTAAGAGAGCAAGAGTGAAGAGAGGGTAAGAGAGTAAGAGAGCAATTTTCCCGTTTAAAATACAATAAAACTCCTTCTATGTTGAATATTCTAATTTCCACTAACCAATCTAATACAAGATACAAATTCTCTAACATTTGCATGTGGACACACACGTTTGGAGAGCTAGGGAATTACAGCTTAGAAATTCTTTTCAGGCCTGGATTTCTCCTGACTCTCAGCTCCATTCCCAGGCTGACAAGCTGACTGCAGCTTCAGTTAGGGAGGAAGTCTCCCAAGGTTATAATATGGTGAAAAAAAGAGTGGAATTCATAATAAAGATTAACACCTCGTGTCTTTTCCATGGGATACAGCCTGAGATGCTGTCCCAAGGATGTTTTTCCCAATTGTCCAATGAGCTCCTGTCCTGTCCTGGCTGCACTAACACACTTTAATTACGGGATGTCTGTACAATAAATTGGCCTTTTTTCCCCAAAGAGCTCCGTGTGTGTTGCTGTCCTTTCTCTCTCTTCTCAGTGCAGTAACCACATTTGCATGCAACCTATAGGAATCACTATATTACCATGTTTTACTGCTTTTCTTATCTCTAAATTTTATCTGGGACCCTTCCTGCCATGCCTAGGGAGGATGTCTCTTTGCTTTTTGGTATTTGCAGCATCTAACATTGTCTAAACAAAGGGGCCTGCAGGCATTCAGTTGCTTTCAGCCACACAGTCGAAAATTGCTATAATTTCTATTTCACTTATATTTTCCATATTCTCAGTCTTTTGCTAGGCACTCGTATTTATAAGGTTTCCCTAATTCATCCTTCCCAACAGTTTCCCATATTGTTCTTAATGACACTGGTCTACCCTAAAACAGAAACCCTTTGCCTCTAACCTGGAAGAAGCACCACTGGGAGTGCATGTGAACTACGTAAGTGGCCATAGTTACAATCCAGGAATTTCATACCACCACCTGCCCAGGGTTTTAGATATAACCACAAACATATATTCTTCATGCAATAATTGCTTGCACCTCTGATCCAGAATCAATCCCTGCCCCCCAAACGCTGATGGCTCGATACACATCCATAGTACCTCGTGGTTGGTTTGAAACAAATCAAAGTAAAATGCAAATTTGGTGCAAATCAACCACAGAAAAGAAGAATCTGTGTTATGACAATCTCTAGTCAGTATGAAATCGATCTTTGGCAGCCCAGAGTACATCACCCCACCAGCAGAGGGAAAGATTTGCAAAGATGGACACTACAGCCAGAGAAATGTTTACTTCTACCAGGGATGTAG
Source organism: Acridotheres tristis (assembly GCA_037013685.1). Taxonomy (NCBI): domain Eukaryota; kingdom Metazoa; phylum Chordata; class Aves; order Passeriformes; family Sturnidae; genus Acridotheres; species Acridotheres tristis. Next base: position 7,587,137 of record CM072905.1, read on the forward strand.
TTTTACAGCAAAGGGCTATTTTAAATTTTTTAGTTGCTAAACAAGAACCCTGAAAGTTCAAGGCGAGATGGCCATATTGCTTCTTATGCATGGGCTACTTTTGCACAGCTCATATAAAAAAATGAAGCTCAGATATAAAAAAAGCTTTTGTTGACAGTATCTCAAATCTCAGAATCACTCACACTGTTACTGAATACCCAGAGAACTGAAGGTGCCTGTTTTATGTCACAGCAAAGCCAGTCAACAGGTTTCACAACTACAAGACTTTTTTTGTTAATAGGGGTCCCAAAGGGAAATTCTGGAGGCAGGAAACATTTTTCTTCAATCTCCTCCATGTAACATTACTGCAAAAACAAAAAGCCACAAGAGACAGAAAAATTCCTATAAGCAGAAAAATATGGATTTCTTTACTTTTAAGGATCTGCATTGGTGATTGTGGAGATTGAACTCTCTGTTCAGGAGGGAATGTGCTTGGGGGAATATCCAAATCTCTGGCAAGCACATTAGCCAAAAGCAGGCTTGCCATATGCAAAAACTGGGCTTTTCACCTTCTTGGTGTAAGAAAAGAAAACCTAACCTCCTTGTCAGAGTACAGACTTTCACTTCCTTGGAGCATCATTTCCTCACCATCCACACCCACTGCTGAGATCAGTCTGTCAGAACTGACACTGGTTTGCTCAAACATGAGGTCAGATTGGGAAATGGGGATGTGTTGGAACTCTCCAGGGATGACCTGGTGAAAACTGAGGCCAAGAGCAGAGCTGGTCTCTTAAACAGCTCTATAAGGAGTAAGATTTTTGGGATACATAGGACTGCCCACAGGCAGGAAGATACAAAGCAAAGACTGCACAATGCACAGGGCCTGGCCTCTCAAGGGCCACAGCATCCTTTTCCAAATGCATGTTTCTCTGCAGTCCTACCTGCAATCCCACCTGCAATCCCAGGAGATGCTGCTTCATTTATGGTGTAGAGACTCCCAGCTCAGCACTGCCGGTGTGTCCAGTCTCAGCATCAATGCCCACAACAGAAGTTCTTCTATTCTTCAGTACTGTAAAAACAAGATGACTTTTTTTATTTAAGCAAACTGCACCTGGGATCATCAAGTGAAGATGGTTTTCTGTCAGCCCTTTTTGATCTTCAATAGTCCATTTAATTCTACTTCACTACATCCTTAATTACATCCTGGACATATAAAAGGCAGATTTGGCTGATTTTTTTTTTTTTAATTCATAAACAAAGAGGATTGTCATTAGATCTTACACTGTGTGTGTTAAGGGTGTCAGCTGGCACTTGAACTGTGCCATAAACTTATCAGTGTGCACGTTCTTCACAGGGCTGTGTATCAAATCTTGTTTACTTGCTTGTGCTCTGTGTGCTTTCTGCTCTCCCGTGTCTCTGGTCTACAGAACTGAACATCACAAGATGTGCTCTAAGAACAGAACTGTTCTACAGATTGATTCATCTTTGCTGCAGGACAAATTTGTCTTTCAGTGACGTCTACAACCTCCCAAAGCCAGTGTTTGTCTGGAAGTCAGTGGAATAAAGCTGCTAAAGAAGCTGGGGATGTTTGGACGTGTTCACAGTATTATTTGATGATATATGAACAGAGTTATGAGTGGGGGAGAAAAAGAATGACATTGTCTGCAGCATGCAACTGCTCAGTGATCATGCCTTGGGGCTAGCAAAGGCTTGGCACCCTTAGGTTCTTGGTTTTCCCCCCCTGTTCAGCAGTCATCTTCAGAAGCAAATGCTTTCAGGCTGGGAAAACGGAGAGGAAGAAATTACAAGAGCAAACTCTGCACAGCTGTTTGTCTTGCTTTCACCAAATGAAACTGATAGCCCAGAAACTCCCAAGCTTGCCATAATTCCACACTCACTGGCCATTTTCCAGCTAGTTCCTTCCCTTCTGCACCAAACCTCTCCAAAACTAAACAAGCAGCCAGAGGCAGCAGCATTTGTTGAAGCAAAGCCCCCACATCTTATACAGCGGCACTTTCAAGAATACCCAGAGTTCTGTCACAGAGCAAAGCCAGTGAACTGTGGCAGGAGAGAGGGAACAGCTTAGTGAGCCAACTGGTCTGTGTTCTCCATGGGCTGAAATGCTCCAGGAGGGAAAGACACAGTGGTTTGATGGTGGAATGAGCAAGTGGCTGCTCAGTGTCCACAGAGCAGAGCTGCAGAGATTGCAAACCCTGTCAGGGTTTCATTAGCACTGATTTGTGTGCTTGGTGTCCAGCCCCAGCCAGCTCATGCCTCCATAAAGAAACCGCCTTGGATCTGGGTAGGGACAGCAGATGATATGGGTCTAACCTAGAATATTTCCCCCTTTCCTACTTGGTAATGGGACCATGGGCAGGTTCCTCCAGCCAGTGCCCACACACCATGGAATGTCCTTGCCTGGAGAAATCACTGGAGATGGGGGGGTAAGTGCTCTCAATCTGGCTCTATTACAGCCTCTGGTTGCTGGAACTTGTTTTAGTTCTTCCTGTAAGCAGTGAGGACTCAGCTTTTGAGCTGTTCCCTATGGCCACAGCTCTGGGTCATAATTAACCTCCCTGAACAGAGTGGAACAGACCAAGTCTGCCATCACACAGCCTTTCTGCTCCTCCAGCTCCTCACATTCACCCCATCCCACTGAAGTGCTCTGCTCCCAGCATTCCTTTCTCAGACACACAATGCTGAGAAGACTGATGAGCCTCTTCATTTGTGAGAATTTTTAAAAACCGCAGAAAAATGCACTCCCAGCAACAATGGCTGGAAACATCATCTGGAGCAACACAGGCTGGAAAGAACCAGGGATCCTTTATCCAAATTCCTCCCTCAGCAGCCTTTTGTTTGTGCCATCCCAGCAGGAATCCTAGCACATCATCCCAGAGCTGACAGACAGACAAACTGACACCACTTCAGGGCCAAGCTGGGTTGTGGAGTTTTTCCCCCTCTTTTAAAATCTATTTGATGGAAAGAAAAAAAATTCTGTACCTTGACTGAGAATCTCTCAGAGAGCTGGTCCTCTGTGAGAAACAACACTCACTTTTTTTTTTAAATTTCAAAGGTTTATTAAACCTTAGCCAAAAAATACAACAAAAGACTATAAGGAGCAAAAAATCAGCAGTGGGAGCACAGGACTAAACTGCCATGTGCTTACCTATAGAATGGCTGCTCTGCCTTTTATACCCCTAGACTCTCCCTAAGTCTCGTTGGTTAACCCCTTCTTTGCCGTCTGTTGGTGATTACTTCCTTACACCCTGATTGGAGGTCAGGTGTAGGAACAAGCTGGCCCACCCCAAATGCCCCGACTACCTAAACAATCTTGTGACAACAATACAAGGGGGAGGGGAAAGAGGACTATGGGAGGATATATTACAATAACAGAATTACACATCCACAAAACTTATCTTAACATACACACAATATTCATCCTTTAATTGTGAGAGCCAACCATCACATTGCTCATCCATAACATCCTCCAAGGAGCAGGGCAGCACTGCAAACAGGTGAAGAGGTAATTTATTAAACTCGTGGCTAGTTAGCCTCCCATCAGAAAAGCAGCTTCTCCAGCTCCTGTCCCTGACAGCTGCCAAGGAATAGGGAGCATTCAAGGACTCTCCACTGCTCCAAAGAAAGAAACACAAGAATCACAAAGGCCAAATTCCTCTCCATGCCCCTGGCAAAAAAAAAAAAAATGCAGGCATATAATCTCAGCACATCACATCGGGAAGAAAAACTGTGGCTCTGCATAGATATGAATTACAGAATCACATCTCCGTGGGGATCCACTAATTTTAGAGCCAGAAGTTAAATATTTCTTGGTAAAGCTCTTTCCAATACTCTTCCCACTGCCTTAACATCAGAAACCATCTTGACATCTCTGGCAGGACAAATGTGCCATTTGGCATCCTTCGGGGTGAAAAGTGCTGCAGGGAACGCAAGACGTAAGCCTGCTTCTAGAGTGGCATAAATCATCCTGTTCCTGTCTTACACTTGGGAAAATCTGTTTAGCTTTCCTCTCTGTTCCTGACTGACAGGAGCACCAGAGAAATGCAGTCACATTTTTAGCTGCAGGAGTGGGACAGCCACAGGGTCCTGTGAGGAGTTGTGAAAATCAGATGCTTCTCTTCCCTTCTCTCCCCTTTGTGTATTGTCTTCTCTGTAACTGTTATTCTCCTGTTTTATTTAGATACATACCTGGTGCTCCTTATCTCCATCTTTCTCTTGTTAACTTGACAGAGTCTTTTGTCAACCATGGAGAAAAGGGAAACCTTTGCCATAGCACCTATCAACCTCATATTTGGAAATCCCCAGGCAAAGTAATTGCTGGGCAGGAGAGCAGCACTGTGCTATTGTTGTGGAAATGTAAGATCCTGGTGCTCAGAAAGGGCCACACATTCTCTCCTGATTCCTGGGAGCTCTTTAATATCTGTTTAATCCGGGTTTATCTCAAAGATTCCAGGAAGGACACCTCTATTGCAGTCTCAGCCAGAGCCAAGAGGATGAGCCAGCCTGTTTCTACTAATGATGTGCAATGACATTCATCATGTCCTCCATGAGCTGTACTTCCAAACATGTGCCACGGAGAAGTCAGGCAGGACATACACTGAGTGTGGCTCCTCCTAGCTCTGCAGCTTGCACCTCAAGCCTTGTGTCCTCATTTGCAGTTATCAACTGAGAATGATCAGGCCAAAAACAGAAGCAGTGTTGTTTACACACCATGTCAAATGTGGGTGCTGTGCAGCCCTCGTGTTAATCTCTGTTAACCTGCCATTACCAACCCCATGACTCCAAGCAGATGTCAGCTGGGTCCTGTCTTTGAGTGCCTGAGCTTTCCTCCCTCTCCCTAAGCAATCTGCACCACTGCATCACACTCTGCTGATCCCCTGTGCTCCACCCCACATGGCAGCTTGCTCACTATCTAAGTTCATATTTACCCCCTGATATGGTAACCATAAATAAACACAAGCTCAGTTTACTGAAATAACATCTTAAATTAATAAAAGAATGAAGAGCAAGAAGACACATTGCTCTGTATTGAAATGAGAACTATGACAAGTTATTCTGCTGATTATTTAACTGTGTGTTCTATATGGTAAAAGTGCTCTGAGAATCTCCGAGAAATAACAAGTCCTTAGGTTGACAAACTTTGTGTAATTTACCCTAAAGCACTTGCAAATTACCTTACTGTGGGTCGTTCAGTTGATGTTGAAAGGCAGTCCTGGCTGCCAGGAGGATGAGGAGCCATCCTACTGCACCAGACACTTTTCCAGACAGACCTCTGAAATAAACAGAAAGGAGACAGAGCAGTAAAGGCAGTTAATCACATCAGAATTTAACCAGGATGGTGCCAACAGTTCTACTTGTACCCAAAACTACATGGGTATCTTTTTCCTTTCAGCTTTATCTGTCAGCTTTTATCTTTCGTGGCTCCACTACTGCATTCTCAGAGCCCTGATGGCTGAAGCCACCAGGCTCCAGCAGCCCACAAGTCAAAGGTGGGTTATTTATTCTGCCACTATCAAAATATTTCACCATTGTTCAAGAGACCAATCTATTAAAAACACATTGATATGTCAAGTGCCCTACAAACACATTGAAATAACTGCACTGTTTGATGGATGGAAGTTCATATACAATTTGATTTGAGAATTAGTTTTACCTCACATCTACAAAATGTAGATTTGTCTCTTCCTCTTTGAAGATAAATATGTGGCATCTTACTTCTGGAATTTCACATGGTTTGCTATCTAAATCTAACTGGGAATAAAAACTTTCTGTCTTGTCATGTGGTTAGTCTTTGGGTTTTGTGTTATCCTGTGAAACAATTTCTTGTCTAGAGATTGCAGCTGAATTGAAGGTCAGTATTCCTAAAAGGCCACTGCCTTGAGTTGTTTACTCTTTCCTGTACAATACTGTATTCAAGACAGCCTTGTGCTTCCATTAATACCAACATCTGACAACTTCAAGCAAACCAGAAGCCTGCAGTTCCATTTATCAGTGCATGCTTCATTAAAAAGGACTTGGTGGTCACCAACGCTTCCAGGGCTTCCTGAGACACATTCATGCCTGCAGACACTTGGTCACCAGTTTTGTTAACCTGGTTTGACTCAGAGCAGAGCCAAGGTGATCAAATTTTGTTTCAACACTGCAGCTGGCAAGTGGAATTCATACCTGGAGAAGAGACGAGCACATCACCCTTACACCATCCCTTCCTACCTGCACCTAAATAGACTTTAAATAACCATGGTAAGTAACTGTGGACACTCAGTACCCCAGCCACCTGTTTCTCCAAAAGTAGGTACATATGGATAATTTTATCTTGTTTTGCACTCACAAAGAAAAAAAAAGCTCTCCTGTCCTCTGGTAGGTTTGTTTAAAGAAATAAGGTTTGTCTTGGATAATGCTCCTGCTGATGATCCCTAGGCTGCTGGGACAGAACCGTGCTGTTACCATCACCACGTACTCTCCTACCTCACAACAGGGTGGCTGAGTCCTCCCAGATCCCAGCCCCAAGGCTGGCGTGTCTGTGCCCCCAAAGACACTGCAACAATCACTTTTCCTCAGCTGAGTCAGCCACTGTGAGTGCAGAGTAGGATCAAGCTCACACCATTTTGAGGCTCTCTGCCTCATTTCTTGTTGCGAAAGGTGAGCAGGGACATCAGCCCCACCATCACAGGCTTTTCAGTACAAATATCACCAAACTGTCATGCACAACGGAAATCACTCCTGGGTGCAGTATATCCACGTACAAACAAGGATAATCCACCCTTTAGGAAGAAACCATTTGCTGCAAAAGGCCATAGGAGGAGCTGGCTGGCCGGCAAAGCCAGGCTTTTGCTATGAAGCAGCCTGGGAATGGAGGGGCCATCCAAGACAGAGCTGCTGATGGACACCTACATAAAGAACACAGATGGATGCAGGCTCAATGTCTTCTCTGCCTGAGTATTCAAACATTTTATGAACAGGCTGCTCTAGTGTGCATCCCCCACAAGGTCACATGCTCCAGCATGGGCTCCTCTCACCACAGGTCCCTGCCAGCTCAGGCTTCCCGGGAGTTCACAGCCTTCTTTCAGGCATCCCCCTGCTCCAGCGTGGGCTCCTGCAGGAGCTGCAGGTGGATCTCTCTCACATGAACCTCCATGGGCTGCAGGGGCCCAGCTGTCTCACCATGCTCTGCACCACAGGCTGCAGGGGAACCTCACCCCAGTGCCTGGAGTGTGTCCTCCCCCTCCTTCTCCACTGACCTTGCTGTCTGCAGGATTCTTTCTCTCACACATTCTGATCCCTCTCTTCTCTGAGTGCAATTACCGGTGTGCAATAACTTTTTATTCCTTCTTAGATATGTTATCACAGAGGTGTTACTGCCATCACTGATGGTTGTGCACTGCACAGTGGCAGGTCCACCCTGCAGCCAGCTGGTGTGGCTCTGCTGGACATGGAAGAAACTTCTGGCAGCTTCTCACAGAAGCCACCTCTGTAGCCACCCTGCTACCAAAACCTGGCCATGAAAACCCAATACAACCCAGAAGGATCATCAAGTGCAACTCCTGGCCCTGCACAGGACAGCTCCAGAAATCCCACTCTGTGCCTGAAATCATTTTCCAAAACTGCTTGAACTCTGGCAGCCTTGGGGCTGTGACCACTCCCCTGAGGAGCCATTTCCCACCTCAGCTGTGCTGCCAGCAGTTTTTAAAAAGCAAAGGAGTGCCATTTCCTCAGGAAATTTAGGGAACCATCCCATCAACCCACTCACAGCACTACCAATTTAACAGTGCCACTGTAGGGCTATTGAAACTGTCATGGTTTACATACAAAAATGAGGCCCAACACTCTTGGCTGTTCATGGGCAGCTTGAAAATAGGTAGAAGATAACCTTCCTCCCTAAAAACAAGTTTTCAGAATGCCTCTGCTCTTATCTCAGGGTCACTGGGTTCAGACATGGTGACACTCCCCTTCTTCACTAAGGTCATACAGCTCTTCCCTGCCACAAAAGCAGCAGATGAGGCACAGGAATTCTTTAGTGCAGGACAAAAACACAGCCCACAGATGAGAATGAATTGGCAAACCCAACCTAAAATTTTCATGTAGTGCTGCCTGAAATAGAAGTCTTCTTGTTCATGCCAAAAGTCAAACTTCACCACTGCAAAGTTGATTTAAGTGTGTGGGTGTGAAAATTTCAACGTAGTCTGTACAGAGGAAAGCTGGGGTTTCTATTTTCTCTCTTTGTTTTCTGCTGGTGTTTCTACTGCTGCTATACAGATAACACCCTATGTAACTTATCACAGACTTCACAACACAGTGAAAAAACAAACAGAACAAAGAACATGGAAGAGGAACTGACAATATCTGGTCAGGCCCTTCAAAACTGAAGTACGTAAGCACATAGAGAGGAGAGCTTCTGTCAAAAAGCCAAAGCAAACAGAAAGTTCAGAAATCAGCAGGTGTGAGTCTCCCTCCCAGCCATTCTGACCACATCTTGTAAGTATCCAGAAACTAAAACTCTTCCATTTTAGCTCTAACTTTTAGTAAAGAGTCAGATGCTGGGACAAGCCTGAGCAGTCGGTCATTCCATCTCCTTGCAAATCTGTTTCCTCAGGCAGTCTGGTTTATCCCTCCAGTCCCATCTTTACTAAGTGCCTCTTCCCACCAAAGGTCACAGTCATCTCAATTAGCTGCTGGGATGTTTCTCCTCCAAAGTTAAACAGCTGGATTTTTCAGTGGTCCTTGTTGACAAGAAAGGACACGTTCCACATAAAGAGAATGGCAGCTAAAGGGAATTCAGGATGACAGGAGGGATTAAAAAGATCCTGTGCTTTGCTCTGCTACCACAGTTTGGGGCAGCTGTAAAGAAAGAAGCTGACAGCAAATTCTCTGATGCTGGAAGGCACTACAAAGTCAAAGCACCACTTTTCAGGAGTTACTGAGCCACTGAGATCTTCCTTATTTACTACAAACTAAACACTTCCACCACTCCTTTACCACCCTCCCATTTCCATAAAAGAAGCATTTTGAGTTGATTTCAACCTCCATCAATTATCAGGAGTAGAACTGGGTCACAGGCATTCACAAAACAATATCTTACACCACACAGGCTGCTGGTTTTCTCTCTGATAAAAGGGTTATAACAGTGTTGACAAGGAAGACAAATGACAGAGGCAATGATCCACAACGTCCTCTCCACCATAAGGATTGCAGTTATATCTTTATGACAGAGTTATAAAACAAAACAATAAAGTTCCAAGGCCATTAGAGAAAGGTCACACACATTACAGTAGGAAATAACTATTTTAGATATTATCTGGAGCTATGAAGACAAACAACATTCAAATACCAGAGTCCTGGACCCTGGAACGCCACCTTCCTCAGGGGCATGTACCTTCTCTCCCCCTACAGTGAAGTTTAATCATGACTAAAAACAAGCATTTTTCCCCTGTGACTCCAGCCAGCTCAGTGCACTCCCTCGAACCAACAAATACTCCTCCCACAGGTGAAACAGAGCTTAACTCTTGGTGGCTGGGTGATCGAGGGAAGTTTTAAATAAGGTGCTAAATGGAGCTTTAAATAAGATGCTGACCAGGAGGAATTGCTCAGAAAATATGAGTTTTCTCATCAGTAGTCATTAGCTAAGTTTAGCCAGTCTCAGGAATGCTGGAGAACAGGTGGATCACAACATAGGGGATTTGTGAAAGATTTGCGAATAGAAAAGGACTGAGCACATCCTTAACCCTCCCCGGAACAAGCAGCACCTGAAATGTTCAGTCGGAGCTCTGCGGGCCGTCTCTGCTGTTTGAACAACACAACAGCACCATCCAGAGGATAAACACTGCTGGCTCTGCCTCTCCCACCACGTTCCCTTTCCCCACGTCTGCAGGATATGAGCGTTATTCCAACTGGGAGCACTGCAGGGTTCAGGTTACCCTTGGGTAAACAAACGGGAGCCTCTGCAGGAGGGCAAGAACAAAGATTTCCAGAAAGAACCCCACTTCCCAGTGCCAGGCAGCACCATCTCCGTCCAGGCGTTCCTTCCTGCAGGGCTGCAATCTCTTCACCGGTGTAGAGCAGGAAAATCTGATTGCACTGTGAGGACTCATCACCCCTCACCCTGATTTATCACAGCACAGGCAGTGGTGGTGCGGTGAGTCCCCAGGGGCACGGGGGAGGCTCGCAGCCTCCCTGCCACTCTCCAGTCCCACTGCCGATTTTGGAGATGTGCTCAGGCTGTTTGTGTTTCCCCAGGCTGATGGCAGCTGCCTGGCTCATCTCTCCCTGCAGCAGCATCCCTAACGACTTGCTTCAATGCCTGAAAAGTCGCAATTCCCACAGCAGGTTTGGCGCCAGCTTCTCGTGGAAAACAAAAATCAATTATCCCCTTCCTTTGAGACAAATTAAGACAAAACAAACTATGAAATACTTCCACTTGGTGTTTATTGTTCCCAGTGCAATTTAGCAGTTGACAAACGGGAGCATTCCCAACAGCTGAGCACATCATGACTCACGGCAGCACAAACCTCAATGGCTGCATTCCTGAACTACTTTGGAAATTAAGAAAGCATTTCAGACAGGAGAATTTCCCCTTTAGGTTAAAAAAAAAAAAAACAAACCAAAAACAAAAACACCAAACCAAAAAAACCAAAAACCAAAAAACTGTCTTACAGCTATTCCAGAAGTGTTGGCTGAGATCCAGTGACTGGATGAGCTAACATCTATTCAAAGTTTAAAAAAATGAAACAACAAAAAAACCACAGGGTCTTCCATGTTTTGCTCTGTCCCTGTCCTAACACAAAGTCAGATTTAAATCTATGGCACTGGCATTCCATCCCATCTCCTGAGCCTACCTTTAGGCATTCTTATCATCTACTGCTGCTTCCAGAACTTGCAACCTCTGCTGCTTCATTTGATATTCAGAGAGGACTCACAAGAAAAATGATTCCTAGGACATGTCAAAATCCCTATGAACACTCACTTTTATGAGAATAACTTTAGTCATATAATAGAGAAAGAATTAAAAACCCAAAATACCACTCAGTTGCCACAAACAGAAGGTAGAAGGTACCACTGTCTATTTTTCACCACGTCTGAGGTTATGTTGGTCAGAAAACTTCCAGAGAAATGCAGGTAGAAAAGGCTTCAGTGCTGGGGGGGTTACTTTTTATACAGCCCGTATATCAAAATGTGATTCACCAACAAAAGTAAAGGCAATAAAGGTGAAGCTGCTTTCTTAAAATAGGAGCTGTTTGGGCCCCACACTCACTGCTTGATTACTGCCCAAATTCCTCATAGGCACCAGGTACAAAACCTTTCAGGATAAGTTATTTTACCTTCCAAGAGAAATTATATCATTTAAAATGGATTGTTACCCACATGATTTTTGTTCCTTTGTTCTTCTGGAGATAAATCCCGACTATTTTAAATTAATTCCCTGCCTGGCAACAGTGATTAAGAAACATGAGGGACTGGAAGGGTGAGGCAGGAATGAAGTAGTGGGGTGTTGTTAGTGTTCTAACTCCAAAGCTGGTCTGGAAACTCCTGCTTGCTCTCTTCCGGTGGGTATTAGTGAAGAATTTTGCCTTTCTGAGAAATACCCTTGAGGAATTTATTCAAAATATTTGACATAGTTTGCAAAAAATCCCAGAATGCCCGTGAACAGCACAGGAGGCAACACAAGGTGGAAAATAACCTGGGGGACACACGCTTTCCCATCTATAACTATTCTCATTTTTTTTTCCAGGAAAAGGACAGTGCAAACCCACCTCTTCTCTTGCAGTGACTTTAACAGCAGCAAGGATGGGCTGGGAGGAGCCAAACTCCCAGAACTGACACCAGCTTGAGAAGGGGAAACACCTGCAGTCACATCATGGAGCGCAAGGTTCATCAATTCCAGGAGCAATTTAAACAATCTGTAAAGAAATCTGAGATCCCTATCAAAGCTACCTGTACAGCCAGAAGGGAATTCTGCTCATTTTTATCTTCTCCTGCCTTCACCTCCCTCACCTATTAAAGTTCCTTTATCAAATCATTCCAGATTTTTATTTTTTTTTTAACCTGGATCTCTGATGGATGTGGATCATGTTTTTAAGTTGAATTATCTGTCCCCAGGCTGAATTTTCTCACCTTTTGTAAACATAACTGATGTCATCAGGTAACTTCTGGTAACTTCTACAACAGAAGATGCCCAATAAAGAAAAGGCAAACTTTTGTTTCTCGTCCTCTAAGACTCACCCAAAGAAAGCATTGAGTAAAATTACATCACCCAAACAAACATGCATTAGGTAGGCAGTGAATATGAATTGGATAGGTGGGTTCACATTAATTTTATTGCATAAAAGAGGTAACATGTTGTCCCTTGGTGTGGTTTGTGGAGACCCCCATTTCACACCCTGTGCACAATAAACAGTGTCTCCTTGGTATCTTCAAACTGGATTATCTGTCCCCGGGCTGAATCTTCTCACTTCTTGTAAATCTGATGTCATCAGACAACTTCTACAATAGAAGCTGCTTAATGAATAGAGTAACTTTTGTGTTCCACGATCAAGCACCAAATAAATATATTAGATAGGTGAACTCATGTGAATTTTACTACATAAAAGAGGTAACTTTTCACTCGTTGGGCGGTTTGATTGGTGCGCTCTGGGCAGAATAAACAACGTGTCCCTTCTCAGGCGCACTCTGTGTCTGTGATTAGAGAGCTCCGAAAATCGGAGCCCTCGGGAGCGCTCAGCGCCGCCATGGCTGTGACGGCGCGACCGCCCACGCCTCAGGCAGAGCCGGAGTGACGTCACAGCGTGTGACGTCATGCGTCGCGCACGCGCACTGCCGCTAACGGCCGTCACGGCACATCCACAGCCAGCCCCGCCCCGGCGGGGTACGGAGGCCCCACAGGGCCAATCCAAGCCCGTTCCGCGTTGCCATACGGGAGCCCAATGGGGTCACGTCAGTCCAATGGCGATCGTTACTTGTTGCCATGGCAGCGGGCGCCTGCGGCCGTGGGGAGACCCCAGTACCGCTGTCTCCTCACGGGGACCCCTCAGTGCCATTATTCTGTCAAGGGGACCTCCCAGTATACCGCCATCCCTTCATGAGGGACTCCCAGTGCTGCCATTCTCTTCTGAGGACCCCCCGGTACCGCCATTCCTTCGTGAGGGACCCCCAGTGCTGCCATTCTCTCCTGAGGACCCCCAGTGCCTTTGCCCCTGAAAAGGATCCCCCAGTGCCACCATCCCTGTTTGGGGTGGCACTAGATCACTTCTAAGGTCACTTCAACACAAATGAGTGTGTGATGGATTGGTGGTTCTGCAATTATTTAGAAGACAATACCCAGAAGGGGAGATGCTGCTGCAGCAGCTGGTGAAATTTCCTCTATAAAGGGACATCCCGCCATAGCATCTGGTGAAATTTCCTGTATAAATATTGATGAGAAGCACCTCAGAAGCTGCCCAGCCAAACCAGGACATGCCCCAGGACTGCAGGTCCCTCCCCAGCACCTGCAGGGACCCACACGGGTGTATCCAGAGGGATGCTCTTTATTACAGCCTTGCCAGTGCACATGGAGAAATGCACCGCTCAAAACTCGTGGGTTTTCCATCTTGACACCCCTTCGTTTCATGTCTTGTGCAGAGGTTTTTTTATTTGTCTTCATTTCTTTCTTAAATTTGAGCCTAGCAAATAACAGGTTTTTTCACCACTGTCCTGTTATCAATAGCATCTGGACATTTGGGTGAGGATGTTCAGAGCTGGTCTGGACAGGACAGGGTTAATTCCAGCTGCTGTCCCTTGTACAGTGCTATCATTGCTGCCATACTCTGAAGCTGAAGGATTTGAGGATTTTTTTCGTTCTGCCCCAGAAATGTTCCTATTCAGAGAAGACTCAACCGTAACATAAAAAACATAAAAATATTTTGGAAATAAACTGTGAAGTCTGCAAAACAAAGACTAAAAATCGACTACACTTTATCTCTCCTTTACTTGCTTTCATGAAGCGTTTTGGAAAAGATCCTGATTTCAGTTTTGAGCTAGGGACGAGCCCCATATACAAATTTTCTACATTCCTTTGCACAGCTTGACAAGAGAAACTGAATCCTAGGGACACAGCAAGTTAAATGATATTTCACATCATGGGACTACTTTTCCCACTTAATTTGTTCATGTTGAATAAGAAGAGTAATTTTCAGACATTAAATATAAATTAAATCATGATTGGTAGTAAAACCAGCTTGATCTCATCATAAATATGCCTTGACCTAAGTGAAAATTATTAGAAGATAAAATGATTCTTAAAAATATAAGTGTCTGATGTTACAGAACACAGTATACTGGGAGACAGCGACCAGATAACAAGATATTAGGTTTCTTGAACTGAAGAGGATTACACAAAATAAAGCAAAACTAATTTTTTAAGTGATCATTCCCTAAAAGTGGGTCAGAAAATGCTGCCTCCCTTTGTGAGCAGTTACTAAAACCAAGAAAATCCTTCCTGATAAGGAAGTATTTAACAGGATTTCATAGGAGAGATAAGCACACCAGAAGACATTAAGTTATAATTAGGAATACTCATCGATTTACTCTATTCAAACCACCAAGGGCTGGTCAAGACTGTTCAAAATACTTGATAAAATCACAAAGATCTCCTAAGTATGTAGTTTCCCACATAATTTCCTATGAGAAGAGTAGGATCTGAGGTGGACACAGCTTTGTGATAAACCCAGCAGCCTTTCTGTGGTCCTTTCAGTGTCAGGAGATGTTTGTGTTTCCAGGTTGGAGTTTGCTGCTGCTTCCTCAGGCGTGAGGATGATCTCAATGAGGTCAGCCGGAACCAGCTTGGATTGGTTTCAAAAGCCAGCATGAAGGAGGATGAAGTGTTCTTTCCAGGGAGATGAGGGGCAACATGCCCCTGATCAGAGCACTGATGCTTTGCCTTTGGCTCTTTGTTTTCTAACTGTAGGGTTGGAAGCCTCCCTGCCAAGAGAGGTTGTGCAGTCTCCATCTTTGGAGCTTTTCAAGACCTAACAGGATAAAGCCCTGAGTAACCCACCTTGGTCCCACAGCTGATGCTGCTTTTAGCAGCAGATTGGACTATAAGAAGACCCTTCAACCTGAGTTATTCTATTATTTTCATCCATTTTACACTTATCATCTTTGGCTTTCTTCAGATATCAAACTGAGAAAGACTAGGCTTGAAAGTTAATTTGCATAAAGCATGGCCAGAAAAAAAAAAAGTGAGTTTAACTGCTTTGCAGGACTGAGACATAGGACCCAGCCAGAAAGAAGTAAAAAATCGCTGTACGAGATGATAGCTCTGCAAAGAAAAATTATTAAAAGGCTGAGCAATTACAAGTCTTTTGAAATACATATCACAGGCCTATATGTGTTTGCAAAACAAACTGAAACTGCAAAATAACTACTGAGACACTTTTCAAGCACTACAGCCTCCAGTGTCCTGCAGAACAAGGGTCAAGATGGCTTTTGGGCACAGCCTGCCCTGGCTGCAGGTTATATATCATAGAGTCTGAGCTGCTCCTTCATGTCTCCTTCAGACATCTCTCCAAACGTGTCACTTTTTTCCTTCATCAGTCTGAAGATGGCAGCCAGCTGCTCTCTCTGAACCCTGTCAAGAAGAAAAGGAGAAGTAGGAATAGCCAGTCCAGGAGCAAGAACCACTGTCAAATGAAACACAGAGCCAAAGGCAGGTCACTGTACAAACCTTACTGGCTGCAGGAAATCTGTGCCTGTGAGATAAAGCAGAGACAGCCTCTGGTTCTCCTTCCTCCCCCTTCCCCTCTATCCCATCATCCTGCACGTCTCTCTGCAGCTCCCTAAACGTGGAGATAAACCAGCCTGCTTTTACACTGGCTTTGGAGCTCCTTAGGGCTTATCTCTGCTCAAACTTTCAAGATAACTCAACATGTGGAATTTTATAGGACCAACATGTCCCAATTTAGCAGACTCCATAACGAACCTGGATTAAGATTCAACAGCCCAGTGTGTAATATGAGGATGTAGATACATAGTAATTCAGGAATAGCTATTAAATTTTAAATGCATATCCTAACTTAAAACTAGAGAGCAGGCTGCCTCTCAGCATGGACATGACTTTAATCAGCCACTGGAAGATAAGATCATGGATAGGAATTTGCTTTGATTCGAGTTTGTCTGCCAATGTCCACTGGTGAGATAGACTCCAGCAGTGAGGTGGTCCCTGTGTAGGCAGAGGCTGACCAGTGGACCATCTAGCTCAGATTTTTAATCCCCAGGCAGTTCCATAGTAGATGATTAACACCCTTCTCCCCCTAACAGAAGATATCTTGATTTTTCCCTACCCTGAACCAGTTAACCACTGTACATCCCATGAAGATTGGTATCTGTGACAGGGCTTTATTTATAGCAGGACTTATACTGCTCATCACTGAGGGATACAGGAGGGTGGGCAGCACAGGAGTGCCATTTGTTTGCAGGTAGCTCATGAACTGGTAACTCTACAAAATTCCCTTTTGGGGCAAGATGAATATGCACGTGGCTCCAGGAAGGCTGGCTGAGGATGGAATGTTCCCAGTGCCAGACTCCAACCTGACTGGGATCAGGCTGCTCTATTGCCTAGCACATCTCATTCTGACATGTGGGACATGGAAAGAACTAATGGGGATTTATAATAGTGCTTTATGGCTCTAACAAGGCAGATGTAGTTCCTGGTACTTCAAGGTTCATTTTGTCCCTGCATGAGTGTGAGGCTGGAACTCAGTGACAGCTCAGAGCACAGACCTGCCACAATCCCAGCTCCTCCTGCTTGTCCAGCACCCTTAGACCTCCCGTGGGCTAAAAACACAGAATCTGCCTTTTACTCCCTGTCAGGAGTCCTCTTTCCTGTCACAAGGAGCTTCCCACACAGGACTTTAAACCATTTAATTAATCCATTTAAATGCAAGCCACTGAATAACCTGGGGTAGTCTTCCTGCAAGGCCTGTATGGATGAGCTATCAGCTGTTCCAGTAACAGGAGGGGCAGTAATAACTATTGACAGGCAAAAACAGGGCACAGTCTCTTCTTTAAAGAAAGGACAGCATCAACCCACCAGCAGCCTCCACACCACGAACAAGACCAGAGGAAGACAGTCAGGAAGGAGCAGAGGAACCTTCTTCCCGTGCTCCTGAGCTCCTGCTCTGCATTTTCCCCTCTCCTGAGCTAAGCCCCAGCAGAAGCACGAAGAGCAGCCTGTCCTCTCAGCACTGCTGAAGCAAATAGAGCAGGAAAAAAAGCAGATCCTGGCTAAAGCAAGCTCATTTGCCAGTTCTTTTGTATTGCAATTAAAATGCAATGGTCCTACAGCCAAACATCCTGATAATGATGTGGGATCTTTTGCCTGTGGAAGCCTGGATTTGTCTGTCTCTTCTGTAATGCTTTGTGCTCACAGGAAGAGCATCCAGCTGCCCTTTCCAGACGAGAGGATGGGAAGCAGGGTCATGAGTGATCAATATTTTATTTTAGATCATCACTGGGCACCAGAGGGCACGTTGCCAGTCTGGTGTGGAGAAATTCAATACACAGCTTGGCCTCGTGTGTCTGCAGTGCATCCCAGCTGGGAGTGCTCACAGAGGTCTGCAGCCCTCACTCCTTATTTCACAGGCATCAGCGCTGCTGAAACCTCCCCAAAAGCCCATTTTCTTGTCTCCAAAATCAGGATCACAGACAATATTCCCTCTCTTTTTCTGAAGCACAACATCAATGCATTTTGGCTCTCCCCTCAACTTTAAATATTATGACTGTGCACTTGGAAAATAGAAAAAAGAGCTGTTACTTCTCTGCACTACATAATCTGCTACAAAGGGACAGCAAAACAAAGATAAAGTGAGAAAAGAGCCTGGGAAGGAAGAGTAAGGCACCACAAACATGAAACTGTCTTTGAAGAGGAGCTTCTCTATCAGAGGTGACCTTGCTAAACAACCTTGTAGTGCTCCAGCTTGGTTTGGGTTTTGGGTATTTTTTTGGATGAGTTCAGATCAAACATTCCCCATTCACAAATAAAATCATTCTCTCTTCTCATAAATGCTGTCATCAAAACTACTTTGATTCTGGAGGTCAAGCAGGATTTTACTTATTGCTAACAAAATAGATTAATTAAGGATTTTCGAAGCAGCCTAATTCTTCTTCATAGACAATTACATTTGCATACTTAGCTCCCTTAGGCTCTTTATAGACATTTCAGTCCAAGACTTTTACAGTTAGCTGGAGGCCTGGGGCAGTGAGCCATAGGTATGTTAGAGATCTGGGGTTTAGGAACTGCTAAGCACCCGTGTCCACAGCAGCTGAAATCCTGGGCAGAGCTCTGCATTGGGAATGTTGTTAATTGCTCTGCAGCCAAACCAGGATCCTGCTGCAACTCTGTGTTGCTTCATCAGAAAAAGGGGAATATCCCTGAATTTCCCTCTGATCATTTATGGGAGTGTAATCATTTATGGGATAAAAGTCATGGAGGGCAGAATGTACCTCTAACCTAAAATCCAGATTTTCAACACAAATCTCTTGAGGAAGAAGTTAAAAGCTGCTGGAGGTAGGGAGAACAAGCACAAACCAAATAAACTATTCAAAGGTTTATTGGACCAAACAAAGGCAATTTTTACAGATTCAAGCCACTAGAATTACAGTCCTTTGTATAAGAGCCACCATCAGATACAAAACAAACAAAAACAAACAAAAGTAAAAAATACCCAGACAGCCATTTGTGTTGAAGAAAGAGTTTGACTTGCTGCCACTAGCAAAAATCTGGACTTAACTACTGACTTTGCTGGATGTACATATTGCCATGTAACTTAAACACAACGGATATAAGGCATTCTTTGCATAGTTGGGTGCTTGGGACACAGTCAGCCAGCCAGCACCGAGGGGGGACAGCGGCTGTACCAGCGGGATGTTGAAGCAGAGGGTCCAGATGTGCCTAAATTCATATGCAAACCACTGAACACGCTTGCAGTTGTCGGCTGGGAAGGGGCAGCCCAGCCTCTTCTAAAGCTGAAGCCTCCTGCTGTTCTTTAAATGAGCCTGTTTATGAAGAATTGCCAACCCCAGGCGCTGGAAAGGACAACTGTGTACAAGGTTTCAAGTATTGTCTGCATAGGAATTAAAAGGGGGGGATAAAAAAGCAGCCAGTTGGGTTCCTGATATGTTTGCAGCATTAGCCAAGAGGCAGTGACAGAGAAGCTTTGGAGGACACATCCCCACCCAGCCTGGTGTTTCTGTAACATCACTAAAGGACTTGGACCCTTTTCTCTCTCTCAAAAATCAGCTGGGTTTGACTTAAAACCGAGTATGTGCTCAGCCAAATTAATCTGCTCTGTGTGACAGAGCCGAGGGGCAGCACTGAGCTCTGGCTCCCATGGACCAGCAAGAGAAGAGGGCACTGGAACAGCAAACAGGCAGAGGACTGGGGAGTGTGCCCCTCCCAGGACCTCCATAATCTCATCCTGAGCCAGAGGGAGCCCCTGATGCCAGAGCTGCCTCCTTGGGTCTCTCCTCTTGGGAGCTGGAGTAGGGAAAAGTGAGGATGCAGATAATAACAGCAGCCAAAGTGTGGTCTCTCCACTGCAAGCAGAACAGCTAAACAATCAAACTTCATCACTTCTTGAGCCTCCTGTCTACCTACAGAATCAGCTCTCTGCTAAAATGACTACAGAAGCAAGATTTGAGTCAGCCCAGCCATGGTCTGCCATCCCTCACACGGACCCCACTTTGTCCCCTCCACCCCTCGGAGTAAAGCAGCTTTGTACAGCACTGGAAATCACAGGCAGTTACCACCCCCCAGCAATAAAGAGGCATTTGGCCCCAGGACAAACAACTTGAGATTCTGCTACAAGGTCCCAGCTGGTCTGAGAGCAGAGCTATGGTTTGCCCACCCCAGGAAAGGAACAATGTGAATTTCATGGCCTAATATATGTAACAAACACAACTAATAGACTCGTTGCATATTTAGTTTCACTTTGGGTTTTGTTTGGGGGAGAGGGAGGAAGGTTCTTCCCAGTCCCCCAAACACAACTCAGGTCACTGCTTGGGCCCAGCCCCAGTCCATGGAGCCACACAACAGGATATCCTCAAACTTGACAGGAGTTTTTGAAGAACTCAACTTCAGACCAAGAGGGGATCCCAAGTTTTGAGGGTTTATGGATTTCTCTTATGGGTGTGTTTGGTTGGTTTTGGTATTTCTCTCAAGCCTTTAATGATGCCAAGGGATGCCTTTAGGAGGAGGCTAGGGACAACTTCATATAGTCTTCAGGTCTGCAAAGAGAAACAGGGAGAGAAATCATTTCAGTCATTTCACCCCTCAGCTTGGTTCATTATTATTCACATAAACGAGCAGGGAGAGCTCTCAGTGTGTGTGTTGGGGGGAAGGCAAGGCAGCTTCCCCCTCAGGGCAGGACAAGCTGCTGTTTGCAAACCTCATGCTTCTAAGAAGGACTTTGCTTCATCTATTGCAGCAGGATAGTCGAAACCCAATAGGAAGTGCAAATCCTCTTGTCTGGCACCAAGCTGTTACAACTCTTCTGAGCTACTAATAAATAGTGGAGAAGCCAAACTAATTAGCTCCGGGGGTTACTGCCTCAGTGTCCTGTGCAGAGCCCCCGGGGGCTGCTGGCACCCTTGAATCTGGCAGCCCAGATTCCTTTTCCCACCTGTAGGCAGATGAGCCAGGAACAAGTGCTGATTTCACAAGGTGGTGTGCCTGAACTGCTTGACCATTCTCAGTCTTTCTACAGATGAGTCTGCTCGAGGGAAGGAGGTAAAATCCCTTCAGGTCACTTCCTTTTTGAAGGAAAGGTCTCCCAGTGTCCCAAGGAAGGAGAGTGAGATGTGTTTAATGTGTGGGGACATCCAGGCACTCCCTCCACGTCTTGTTAGCAGAGCCAGAGTCTAAAAAATGTGGTCCCTTGTTCTTCCAGACACTCTGCCCATACTGGCCCAGCATCTCTCATGAGTGAACCATCCACATCAGGAAACATCCAACAGAAGGCTGGACAGTTGCCCATGGACACTGAGACCTGCACTGCAGTAGAGGGAAGCTACAACACACATCACCTACCCTACAAACACATAGAGACACCCCCAGCCTCATTGCTCCTGGATTCAATAAGGTTCATAACACCTGAGCCACATTTGGAAGTCCCCTACTCCTGCCAGGGTGAGGAACAGCCTCATTTCTTAATCGCTCTCCTGCAAAATCTTGCCTTCTCCAGCAGCCCTCTGGGCACAGCCAGGGACCCGGATCCCGGGTGGGAGGTGCTGGGGAAGCATCACGAGGGACTGGGGTTACTGGAGAGACGTTCCAAGGCTCAGTGGCCACCCCGTTGGGACAAAGAAAGGAAATTTTCCGGGGTGGATAATCACCGCGCGGGATTCGCGGTGCTCAGGAGAGGATCATCCCGCTCAAGTCACGCAAGCATAATCAGATTTCACGTGTGAGGGCATAAGCTCGTTGCCATGGGGGCCCAGGAGGGGAGGGCCCCTCCAGTGTGCCACAGTTGGAGTGAGGAGGGATGGGGGACACGGGGAGGGTGGATGAGTCCCTCACAGGGATGCTCATCTCCACAGGGCCAGGCTGACAGCTGGCGTGAGATCTCAGAACCAGCATGACTCTAATGGAGGATGTACATCAGAGCCAGAAATTCCCATCTGCACAAGAGGGATAGCCCTTTCTGCTCCTGGAGCAAGCTGTGAGGGGAATTGGACTAAAGAGCATGAGACAGTCTCTCTCTGGGACTTTGGGGCCAACCCCCAGGCTGAGTTCTGGCATTTCAGACACGGAACTTGAAAGTCTTAATTAGCTTGGGATGAAGGCCCAGAGATCTGAACCACTGCTTATCCTTGGTTCTTCCCTCCTTTCCAGTCTCCTTGGAACTCCCCAGCAGTTCATCAACCAAACCAGGTTAGGGTCATCTTTTGCCAGAAGCTGTATCCTTTCTTCAGATAAAGATTATCCAGGCATTTCTTTTCCTGCCCAAGCCAATGGCCAAGTCACTGAATCACATGATTTCTCAGCTGGACATGGTTCTGTGCAAGGAAAAGCTGGAGAACAAGGAGCCCGGATAAAAGCAGGTCCTGGAATATGAGGGCAGCTCAGGAACTGAAGTCTCAAAGCATGGAAACTGCCTGTCCCTCTGGTGGCCTCAGGAGCAATTCCTTCACTCCAGTTCACCCCCAGCACTGACACGAGGCTTCTTGCTTTTGAGAGAAGACAGCACCTCAGCTCTGAAAAGCTGAGGGGTTACTGGTGGCATTCCCATGAGCATCTCTCTCTCACATGTGCAAAAATCCACAGCAGGTCAGGAAATCTGTAGCCCATTCATAGGCTTCAGCTTTCCAAAGGAATCCTGACTCACTCTAAGGAGATCCCAGAGCATCCTACTGTTACCATGTGTGGTAACTGCTTGTGCCCTTTTCAGGAACAGTTTCTCTCAAAAAATTATTTTCAGAAGCACAGAGCATTCCCAGCTCTTTTCCCTGGCTCAGGACCTTGTCAGGACCATCAGTCCTCTGCTCTGAAATCCTGGCAAGGAAGGTGCACAGTAACCTGGCTCCAGACTCTTCTCACTTCAAACTAGGATTAACCCTTGAGGATGAAGAGCAGGGAATAAAAGCCCTTAGTGCTGGGCAGACCTGGAAATGAGTGCTTGACATCTCCCCAAGAAGTTCCCTCCCATCTCACTGCTGGGGATGGTCCCATCACCCTGTCCCTGTTTCTTTACCATGGGAGCAACAACCATCTCCTTTCTGGTGGTGACTATAACCCAGTCTTGAGGTATTGCAGGAAGAATATGAGGAATGACAGACTAATTCTAAGCTTTCTGGTGGTCCCAAAAGTGTGAGCCAGTTGCTTCAGCCAATCAGCAACACACAGAGAGGACTTAAATGTAGAGCAGGGAGACAGTGCTTAGAACAGAGAAAAGAGATTGAGTGAGAGGTGCCAAAAGGAGCTTCATCAACACAAATCTGAAATTCCTCCACTGCGACAAAGAAGTTGAAAGGTGCACTGGGCTTTGGGAAATACCTACTATGCCTCGAGGCTGCCAGAAACAGTGTGACCAGGGAGCACAAGTCTCATTGGCTTGAGGACAGGGGCTGGTGAGGAGTCAGTGGGATCAGGGGCTGTATCACCCCCAGCAGACCTTACCCACAACTGTTTTGGGGCAGAAGCTTCCCACATTTCCCACCCAGAACAGCAACAGCTGACAAGGCCAGAGCACAGCCAGGAAGGTGGCTTGGGCTCCTGACCAGCTCATCCCTCAGTCGTGTGCCCATTCCCTGGCACACTCATTCCTGACCACCCCAGCCAACACCACAGCAGTGGGAAAAGCTGGGAACAGGCTGGGCTGTGCTTTCCTCCATCCCTCAATGTTTGTCCTCCAGTTCACTGAACACCAGTTTGCTCCCAGCCTGGTGAGATGCCCCAATTCCTTGCATCCCTGGGTCTCACCCAGCAGCAGGAGAGCCCAGGATGGGCAGAGCAGGGCTGCCAGGGAGTTAGCAGGCAGAGAACAGCCAGCTGCCCATGCTGCACAAGGTTAAGCAGAAGCAGATGAAGACAAGTCATGAGCGCTGGGTGAGGGAGACACAGAGAAGCAGCCACAAGCCAGGACAATTCAAGACCTGAGCAAAAAAAAAAACAAACCCAGGAGCTGAAGCAGAGTTGCCGTCTGAGCTAAAATCTCATGCCAAGGCCGGGTCAGAGACTCACACCCTGCAAAGGCTACGGGGGAGTTTGCATGGGTTTCCTCTCTGAGATGGGAGAGGAGGAGATGGGAAGGGGCTTCCTGGTCTCTCTTTCCCTGGCTTTCTGTGGGAGGCATCCTGAGTTACTCTGGTTTTAAACCTTTTGGGGATTCATGACTCAATCATGACTATAAATAGGGCCAGGGCTCCAGTCCACTGACATCTCATAGGTCAGAGGATTTTCCCCAGGGATATGGAGGCAGGGAACAGCACCAGGCCAGCAGCAGCCTCCCTCCTCATCCAAGGGGAGTTGGGCACCTACAGAGTCAGCATGGGGAGGAGCTCAGCAGGGATCCCCAAACATTCAGTGCCCTTTACTACAAGACACACGTGGGAAGCAAACACACCTCATGCCCTGGGTGTTTGGCAGCTGAAAGCCACCTTGCCCATGGTTGGTGCCATCCCTGTGGCTTGTGGCTGCAGTAAAGCAGTGGCCACCCTGTCCTGCAGAGTGCCATGGCCCTGGGCTCCACCCCTCCTGCTACTTCTCCTCCCTCAGCCCAGGACGACTACCGTGCTGCAGAAGATGAGAAGCAAACAAATAATAACACCTCTCCCACCTCCCCCCAAAAAAGGCCAAACTTACCAGCTTCCAAAAGAAGCACCATGCTGAACAGGACAGGACAGGACAGGAAAGGACAGCAAAGCCACTGGGTGGGGGAAGGTTAGCAAAAGACAGGGAGGAGAAAGAAGCCCCATGCTGTATGGAGAGGGGAGCGAGCAGGCAAGCCAGGGTTATGTGATGGCAATGCAGGGGGTGGACAGGGACAGATGCCAATGGACAGCTCTCCCAAAATGCAACCTCCCCCAGCTCTGTCCACCCACCTATTTTTGGAGGGCTACTAGTGGAGATGTTTGAAATAGGTCAAGGTCTGTCAACACAGTCATTAAACCTCTGCAGCTGCTTCCTGTCCTTGCGTGCTCCAGAGTTGTCATCACCAGCACTGCCTCATTCAAAATTCAAACTTCAGCACAGTTGTCCCTCAAGCCACAGCTGCATGCCACTTCCACTCAGGATGCCTTGTAGAGCAGGGAAAGGTCTCTTCTCTCTTACATTCCCTAGAACCAGGGTCTACCCTGCCTTGCTGAAATTCCAGGGTCCAAGCCCAGATTTTTTCCATGCCCTATAACCAAGAGGCAATCTGAACCCAGCTGGGGAGGTGGCAGGTTTCCTTTGCTAAATTACCACTAAAAAAAGGGCTGGGCTTGATATTTACAGCCATCCAATTCCCCTTGCATGAATTCCAATTTGCAGTTGAGCCTTAGGCTTAAATGCAGTCTGTATTCAAACAGTGTCACCTCAACCCATCCGTGGCTGGCCAGGAGGTGAGAGAGGACTGAGAGGCAGGAGGAGAGTTTGCTCCTTGAAAGGGTTACCTGGCTATGGGAACTGAGCCCTTTAGCCAGGGAAGCTGGGCAGCTGTCCTTATCTTCCCTGCATTCTTCCAGAGGCTGACAGTGGTCTGGAGGATCTCCTGCTCCATCCAGGAGCGACCCTGCCAACAGCAGTTTGGTGTCATTCATCAGACCCTGTTCAGTGGGTCTGCCATGGGGCAGCTTCTGGCTCTTCACCCCCAGCTCTTCCTCAATCCCAGACAGAGGACAGAGAGGAGAGACCTTTCTAGAGCCTGTCAGATGGGATCTGCTCTCCTTTCTCCCACCAACACACCTAGCCAAGAATGACAAAGAGAGAACACAGAGAGCTCAACCCCTTGACAGCACTGAGGCCAAGCAAGGCTTGGCTGGGACCTGCTTTGTCTCATGGAAAGAGAGAACTGAAAGCAGAGACCCAAGGGGGCCATTTCTCCTATTGTTCTCTCTTTTATTAGGAGTGGAGCCTTGCTGCCGCTGTCAACACTCAGCAGAGCCCCGACCATACTCATTTCTAACAGAAAAAAATCCCCACTAACCTCTTTCAACCTTAAGGGAGGTTTGAAGAACATCTGGCAGAGACCACTCCAAGCCATCCATGAGTGCAGGCACACTGGGGAGCTCCTCCTCCCTCCTCCACAGGAGCTGCCCAGCCAGGACAGCAGCACCCACACACCTCAGCCCTGTCACAGCAGGGGCAGCTGCACCACCACGACTCACATTTCCTGAGCTCCAGCTTTGCACTGTGGCAGCTACAGCTGGCAACAGATGGCCAAAAGCCTCAGGTGCAGAAGACAAGGATTTGGGAATAAGCTGTGCTGGCTGGACCAAGGGCTGCATCCTTCCCCTGCACTCTTCCCCTTCCTGCCCAGGCTGTTTTTCTCCCCCAGGGGGGCAAAGGCTACGTGCTTCTGTCCCAGAAGGACTTGTGACCCACCACGTGTGATCAAGCACAGCCACCAGCCCAGCAGATGCATTTGCCAACAGGGTTTACTGTCCTCCTCCCTCAGTGAGCACTCTAATTTTTAAGGCTGAAGTCACCAGAAGCAGGAAGTTGCATCACTCAGTGAAGGTCACATTCCTTCCCCTTTTAGTCCAGATTTAGCACCAGTTGGAAGCCACAAGACTCAAGTGAATTGTAGGCAGGACAACCACAGCTTCTGCAGGGATGCAGGTTAAAACAGAAGTGGTTTTTTTGCTTAAATAACCAAATCTACTGCATGCCTGTACTCTCCTGTCTGAAGTCCTACAGCTCCTCCTGGAACAGGCAAGGAGTATTTTGAATGGCATCTCCAAAATCAAGGAGTCCCAATATTCAAACTTGTGAACTACACAACGAGCAGCCTCTGAAGACCCACTTGCATTTTTGGGATGTTTCTTACCAGCTGCTTCATGTGGGAAACTGCTGGTCCATGGGAAAGCTGGAGGAGTGACAGGGCTAAAAGTGAACACTAAACCTGTCTTAGTTTTGATAACACACCTTAGGACTAAGCACCCACTCTGCAGCAGCCCCAATTTCCCAAATCAGTACAAAGTGGGATGTCCAGCTTCAGGCATCCGAGATGGAAGAGGTGATGAGAGGCCCTCATCTGCCCTGGAGTGCTCATGGAAAATGAGATGGAGGCAGAGGGGAGTGGACTCATTAATCTGTTATGAGGAGGGAAGGGGAGGGAGGTGGGACAGGCAACCAACTGGAAAATAACCCAAAAGCAAAATAACCCAAGACACGAGCAGGTGTTATGAGTGGTACCACTACCTCTAAGCAGCAGCGTGTCCTTACCAAAAAGATTTGCAAGAATGTTTGTGGCCGAGGACCTAAGGTACTCGCTACAGAGATGTGAGATCAGAGGTCAGCTCAATCCTGCAACATAAAGGTGGCAAACCCGGGTCACAGCAGGTCAGCAGCACGGTCAGGGTGCATGGAGAGGGGAGAAGGGTGGAAGGGCAAGGAGAAGGATGCAGGACAAGGCTGAGGTGCTGTGCTCAGCTCGCCCAGCTTACCTGGCAGCAGCCCTGCCCCCTTGCACCACCTGCGAGGCCTGCAATGAAAAGCTGCTGATGCCGAAGATTTGAGGGGGGGAAAAGTAAGCCAGCGACAAAGCAAGACAAAAAAAAAAAAATTCACAAAGCTGCCTTAAAGAAATGAACAACACAAATATGGAAGAGAAGGAAATAAAGGAGCAGTAGGAAAAACACATCTGCCAGTGGCCATCAGTGGGGAAGGCTGCCGAGAGCCTCCAAGGGACACAAAGTCCATCAGTTCTGGGTGCACTGTCCTGCCCTGGGACTGGTCTAGACAGACAAGAGCAGCAGTGCCTGAGCGGTGCCCTGTGCCCAGGACAGGTTCATCACCCCCTGGAGCCTCTTCTACAGTCCTGAGTACAAAACCCCCATCCCACTGCTGTCCTCAGGCAATGCCCCCTCAGTGTCCCCAGATGACAAGGGCATTTTTTGCCACACAGGACTCCTGGCCATGAAAACCTGAGCAGTGATTGCTCAGCTGGTTTGGATGGAGCTGCTGGTGCAAAGGGTTTGAATTTGCCAGCTGCAGGTAGATTTTTGCATTGGTGTTTAGCAGGATGCTGAAAAGCAAATCCCATCTAACCTCATGGGTGTCCCTGACATTCACTCAGTTCATCCCCCCAACACCCTCCCCAGGTGAAAAATACAGTGACACTCACAGCCCTGCTCAGCAGTGTACAGGGTGGGGGCTTCAGGCACAACAAAGATACATGGAAAAGAAGAAAGCAAACATTTTTTCCTAATGCCACCAGTGAGGAATCAACCCCAGAGGAAACCAGAGCTCATTTCTATTGCTGACCCCAGAGCAGGGCACATCTCTGGATTTACTCTGCCTACATCAGTGTCCTGCTCACCTCACACCAATAAACCTCAGCCAGCCCAGCTGGTTGCATCACAAAGATGCTGCCCAAGAGCTTCAAGGCAAGGTTTGCCAGCAGGAGATGTCTGAGCCAGGGGTGAAGTGTGATCCCTCCACCCCTGCCTTCCTTGCTGTGCTCAAGTTTCTGCTTGGTTCTTTACACCAGGCCAGCTGTGGTGGTAGTTAGACCACGATTCGACAGGCAAGGGGTGACAAATGCCCCTAAATCACTCTCTGCAGACCTCTGGGTGGAGAATTGAGTCTCACAGCCCTTGGGACAGCAGTGGAGAAAACACCATCTCCCAGGCTTGTTGAGACCACAGGGAAATCAGTTCCTTGGAGCTCACCTTCAGGGAAGGGGTGTGAGCTGCAGACACTTGTGAGGGAGCAGAGCCCTCAGCTGTAGGGTTATTCCTTGTATAGGCTGGGGAATCTCAAAGAAAGCTTGTTTTAAGTGACAGGACAGGTTCAACCTTTCTTCATGAAGAGCTCAGGGGGATACCTCAGCAAAAAGTGCAAGATGAACAATTCCCCATCTCTACCGGGCACACTGTTTGGTAAATGCCCACCACGTCCAGCTGAGGAGCCAGCCCTGGGGATGGACACTGCAGGGTCAGCCCCATCTCAGTGAGCTCCTCACACCCCCCCACTGTGCCCCAGTGTTTGTGAGCTATGCCCACGTCCTCGGCTGGGACACCATCCACAGGGCCAAGGCAGGGGAAGTGACCAAAGATCAGCTCCTCAACAGAGAGGTGTCAGCACAGAACTAATGGGATCAGGGCAAATACACCAGCTGCATCTGCTGGAAAATTTGGTCTAAGCATCCAAGGAGCTCCAAAGGTATTTAGGGCCACAGTGCCTCCATCTCCTAAATCAGTGTGACTTTATTTGTTCCCATATCTTCCTGGGTGGGAGAGGCCTGGAACTCTGGAGCAGTGAGATGCTGAGGGCAGTGTGGGGACAGAGAGGTCTGAGCACACCCAGCCTGCTCCAAGGGCATGTCAGCCAGGTGGGCTTGGGCAAGAAGAAAAAGGAAGCTCAACTTACCTTTGTTCTTCCTCTAGTTCTTCTTTGGACATCATTGACTTGTACTGGTTTCCCCTTAGTTTTCCAGGACTGTATTTAAAAGAAAATGTCTCATCTGCAGCTGGAGAGGGGAGACAAAAAAGAGCAAGAGATCTGTGAACCAGGGACCTCCTGAGAGCCATAACTAACAGCATGGGGCTGTTCCCTGGGGTTGCTCTCTGACCTCTGCTCCTGCACCCCAAATGCTCTGGCCACCCCAGCACATTTCCTGAGTCAGCTCCAGTCTCCAGAAAGCCTGGGCACTGTCAGGGGGGCAGTGTGGGTCCCAGGGGAGAGCCAAGGTTCTGCTGGCCAGGGGATGGCAGGAACCCGGCCACAGCCAGCACTGGGAGCAGCGAGGAGCAGCCTGCTGGAAGCAGATCTGAGTAAATCCTACAGCACAGGAACCATATGCCATTGTCCTCCCTGGATTCAAAGCCTTGCAGGCCCATCTTGGCTTATCAGGACATGCTAATCCTGCCCTGATTAACTCGCAGCATTTTCCGCTTCTCCTCTCCAGACTTGCATTCCTTCTCCCCCCCCCACTCCCCGACCTCTCCTCATCCAGGGGCCCTTTCCCAAGCTGGGGGCTCATGGATGGTGCCACAAGCAGAGCTGTCCCAGGCCACACAGCCCTTGACAAAGCTTGTGAAAAGACGCCACAGGGCAAATCCCAGGGCTGCAAACAGCCCTGAGCCAAGGCAGCCCCAGGAGCTCCAACACAGCCGGGTCCAAGTGCCCCTGTCACCAGCCCAAGGTCTCCTTCTCCTGGGTGCTCTCCCACCCGGCTCACCAGCCTCAGCCCTGTGCTAATTAGAGCACCAAAGCTCAGACTCTGAGCCAAAGCCGATCCTTTTCCAATCGGATTTTGTTCGAGCACTGTTTGCTTTTAAAAACCTCTCCCATGCTTTATCTTCCTACAGATGGGAGAAAACAACAGGAGGAGAGGTCAATCCTAAAGGTGGCCCAGGAGGAGCTGCTGCTCTGGGTAGTCCCCTTTGTGGTTATCTGTGAGCTGCTTATCTGACAGCCTTTATCTCCCAAGGACTGCAGGGCTCGGCTGCTTCACATCACATCCAACCATCCAGCACTGCAGTTTCCACATTCCCAGAAACATCTGCTGCTTCCCCCGACCCTCGGAGCCCTGGGGGTGCTTCCAAGGGGTGCACAAAAGGAAGATGTTACTTCATTATCAGCATGGCCCTGAAAAAAGGCACATCCTCCACACACCAGTGTTCAGGATGGCACCAACCAGTCCCAGCCCGACCCTTAAAGGTGTGAACCTCCCCTGGCAGGAGAGAAACTTGTACATAACACATGGATGCATCCTCTGTCCCCAGGAACACAGCAAACCCCTTCCCATGCTCTCCGCTGCTGTTGTGGCCATATTCATAATTGTGTCTCTTGCTCCACCTGCCCAAATAAAAAACTCCTCACAGCCCCTCCCCTCCCTTCCTCACACACAGGATTCAGTATCAGCTTCCCTCTGTTTTCCAATCAATACTGCCCCTTAAGGATTTTTCTCCTTGTGTCCAATACCTTGATTTTGGGATTTCTCCAACCCCAAGCTTGTGTCCACATTCAGCTCCTGCCAGACCTTGGGGACCCCCTCGTAAAAGGTGAGTCAGAACCTGATTTTGTAGGTGGAGAAACCAGAGAGCTCAGAAACCAAGCAGAGCAAGGCTTCACTGGAGTGACTGTGCCTGGAGCAATGGGAGTGGGATGGGAATTTCACAGAGACCTGTCCCCTGCTAGTGCCCACACTCCCTCATCCCTTTACATCTCCAGGTTCCCAGTCTTGGGGAGTTTTCTGGTGGATTGCTGCTCAATTACTGATCTGGAGTATTTCTCTAATCCCTAAATGCCATCGGGGCTCCCAGGGGATGCAAACCCTTTATCCAGCTTTGTCACAAATGTCTGAACACAAGCAGCCCAAAGCTCTGGTCTGCAGCCCCAAACATTCAGCTTGGCCATATTCCATTTCCCAGTGGGAAACCCTCCCCATGGGCAAACAAACAAACAAACCTGGCCAGCTGGAAACAAGCAGTAATGCTGCAGCTTATCAGCACTTTGGGTGACCATAATAGTGCATGGAAAAAAAAATTCAGCTGGCTGCTGTTTTGGGAAATATTAGGAGAGAGAAAAAGAAATTAAAAAGAGGGTGTAACATCCTGTTCCTTATGCTGGTGCAGAGCAGGAGCTGTTCATTACCTTTGTAAAGCTTGACTGATTTCAAGGCCATTTAAGATTGTTTCCCTCACGTGGTTTTCTGCCAAATCAAGTGAGATTTGGGATTTAGACTGGCCTAAAAAGCAGTTTAGTTGCCACCTCACCAGAAAAGAAGGGAAGATGGAGGGAAGGAAAGTGCCAGTCTCCTTGCTCACATGGTGTGATTAAAAAAAAGGAGATAGTGTGTGGTTTTGGAAACCTCTGGCTGTTTTTTGAGCTCAGGAACTTTCTCTGCAGATCGAAAACAAACTTCAGGAAACACACAGAAAAGGGGAGGCTGGGTTTTCATGTAGACAGGGAAAACACTACAGGAATAGGAGGTGACCTACTTATTGAGAGCCTCTATGAGTTCATATTAAAGAAAACATTTGTCTTTCATCTCTCTGCCCTTGCATTGCCAGTGCTGTGACCCTGAGCTGGCAGGGTGAGAGCAGCCCCAAGAGAGCACCTCTCCCCTGAACATGCTGGCTCTGGTGTGATCCACGTTATCCCTGCCTCAAGTGGAGGGAAGGCTGTTCCAGTGGTTTTGGTAACAGGGGAGCATCCCAGGCTGGTGACAGATGCCTGCAGGGTCCCCACATGCCCCAGGGGAATCTCTGCTCGTGGGTTGGGGCCAGGACACTCGGGAGACAGTGAAGGAAGGAGCAGGGCTGATCCTAGGGCACTGCTGGTATTCCCTGCTGCCTCCCACTGTTTCCCCATCAGCCTGGGCCATTGCTTTGCCCAGCCCCATTATAAAATACTGCAGAAAATGGGAATAATTCAGGAGAGGAGCCAGGGGCTGCCTGCAGGAGGTGCTGAGGGAGGACTCAGTGCTAGCCAGGACTCACAGCCAGGGGCCATCACTTTCTCCCAATCCCAAGTCACAGCCACTTTGGAATGATGCCCGGCAGTGCCAGGGCAGCCCTGAAACAGAGCTGAGCTCACAGAAGCAGAGCAGCGTTACTGAGCATCCATTTGGCAGGATACACCCATCAATCCTCAAAGCAGAGCTCCCACAGCCCCCCATGGTGCCACCCCCAGCCACCAGTGCTGCAAGGAAGCCTAACGGGGTGGGATGAGGGTATTTTGGGAACCCTGTCTCCAAAGATGCTTCCCCTGCCTTGCAGGAATGGCCCCAGGATTAAAATTTGATTCTCTGTGGCATTAGGCATAATCCTCCCGAGCCAGGGGATTGCCACACAGCACCTTCAAGCAGCCAGGCAGAAAGTGGGGCAGGGAAGGGAGAACACCCCAAGGCCTCCTGCTGCCCCAGCTGTCCCCAGTCACCCCAAGCCAGGACTCCTGGGGACATCCCAGCATCTCCAGGGCTGCCCAGGAGAGCAGAGTCCCCTTCAGACACACATTTCAGCACCATCTGTTTCATTTTCTTTGGAGCGCAGCAGTTGTCACCCCAATTAGTCAATTAATCATTTTCCAATCAACTAATTGGCTAATCAGTAAAACGTGGCTCTGACTAAAGCCCCTGGAGATTGTCCTGGATGTGAGCAAGGAGCTTTTGGAGCAGCTGCATCACAAAGCTACCCCATGGCAAACAGCCCAAGGGCATGTGGGGATGGGGTAGGAATTTCCTGGAGGAAGGAGACCATCCCCAAGCATTCAGAGCTCCAGACCTGTCCATAATATCTCTGCAGAGTTCTGGCTGGCTTGGCACTCACCATCTTCATCCTCTGGCTCTCTCACCACCAGCTTCTCATTTTCTGAGTCCACCTCTTCCTCCTGGAGGAGTTAAAAACAGAACAGCCATGAGGAGAAGGTGCTGTGCTGAATAATTCACGTTTAGTTGGGATCCTAGGGCTGGGATGCAGAGCCTGGAGCTCCAGTGAGAGGGCTGGGCACCCCTTCCCTGCTTCCTCCAAGGAACAGGTCAAAAGGCTGCTCACTAATAATTGATGTTTATTAGTCTGCTTTCCTCTCACTAGTCAGTCAGAGTGACCTGGCCCACCCAAAGACTGTGAAATACAAGTACCTCCCCATAAGGAGAGATATTAAGGTTTTTAAGAAGAGCTTTGTGCCTGAGCAGCCTCCTGCCAGCTGCACCCCTGCCACCCCTACTGCCCAGGGACAGGCAGGGGACCGAGCCAAGAGCCACGGGGACCTCTGTGTGCCCCCAGGCCAGGCTTGGACAGACTGTCCTGGCAGTAGGAACAGGTGGATCCCCAGCTAAAGCCACCTTGCATCTGCCCTGAAGCACAGGAGCATTCATCAGTGGGGCCTGGGGGCTGAAGGCAGCACTGAGACCCCTCCAGGAGCCATCCACAGCTGCTGTCTGGAGCACAGGCAGGAACAGCAACAGCACATTTTGGGGTTTTTTTAAAGGCAAAGCAATTTTGGAAGTTTTGGGGTTCCCTCATAAAGCCCAGATTCCTTGTCCTGTACTGAAATTCCAAGCAGGGAGAGTGGGGAGCATTCCAGCTCTGGAGATAAGACAAGGACACGTGGCAGAGCCCCTGCATGAGTGATTTCCTCCAGCCCTGTGCTCCCACTGCAAACCCTGGCCCCGTGCATCCCTTGGGTGGCAAAAGGGCAAAGCACCTGGCAGAACGGGGAGGAGCATGGAGGGAGGCTGCCAAGCCCCTCATTGTCAAGGGACACACGGGAAAAGCTGGGGTGAAGGATGCTGACCCAAGAAGGACCAAGCACAGAGTCGAGGGCTGGCTGTGCAGTGCAGAGCTTTGGAGGAGCTGCTGGAGCACAGCCCCGGCACAAAACTGGGTTAGTTTGTCATCAGGGAGGAATGTGCATTATTCACAGCCACTTGGCTTCCTCTGGCCACTCTGTTCCCCAGAAGGAGATGCCACTGGGACCCCCACCCGCTGCAGCCACGGCTATTTTGGACCACGCTTCCAAACATGGGCACTTCCCACTGGACACACGGACTTCCCCTGAGGATGCCTGGGGAGGCTCCCAAAGGAGTGGCCTCAGGGAGGGCACCAGTCCCCATCACATCCACCTCTCCCCGTGAGCTGGGACGTTCCCTGGGAGACCCAACTCTCCAGGAGCAGACACAAGGAGGGAGATTTCAGCTTCTTCCTTGCCTGGGCATTAGGAACTGAGCACTTAACAATGAGAGCAAGCGGGAAATTTGGGTGGCAAACCTCCAAGGAAGGAAAAGAGATCTGCTCCAGCACAGAGGAAGAGACATTTGATGGGAGCAGAGAGGGAGCAGGCAGGGATGCCAGGCTGGCAGACGACAGCAGCGTGCCGGGGCCATCTGGGAACCCCTGCTCGTGGCAGCCAGGAGCTCCCTACAGCACAACTTTTCTGCTTGGATGCCTTGGAGGCAGATGCCAGCACCTCCCTTCCCCCCAGGCTGTAGCCACAGACTCCACATCCCCGTCCCTCTGCCTTCCTGGGGCTGCTCCCTCTCTGCTCCCATCAAACGTGCCCCACTGACCCCCATCCCTGGAGGTGCCAACCTGCACCTGGAACACCATTTCTTTCTGGTTTAAATGGTCTGAGTCATTAAGAGGCCACCCAACCCCATCAGGGGAGAACAGCACGTGGGCTTTGCCCCCCTCCCCATGCCACTGCCACCCTGGGACAATGTCCCACCCGTGCAGGGGCACTGGCACACTGTGTTCCGTGTCACCTCCCCCCCACACACCTCTGCATGGCTGGAAAGTGCTGCGTGGCCACTCGTGTCCTCTGCTTGTCCTGTGTGCCCGAGGCTGGATCCAGGCGAGGCACCCACCGGTGGTATCTGCAAAAGGGCAAAAGCTTTGAGCACAAACACCCCTGAGCCCTGGCTGTGCTCAGCCAACCAGCCCTGGCAGCTTCAGCACACACAGACAAATCCTGAACGTGGCCAATAGCCCACATTGCCCCATGCCCGAGCCTGTGCTGCCTCTGATCCATGTGCCAAGGCATGACAAGGCTGGAGGGAGGAACACCAGAGACCTGCAATGCCCAGCCCTGCAGCCAGGATTTGGAGCTCACGATTAGGAGCTCTTTGTGGCAGCCCCAGCCCGTGGGATGGGAGCAGTGCAAGGAGCATCAGCGAGGGGGGCTGCCCGTGTGTCCTGGCAGGGCTCAGGCAGCTTCCCAGGATGCTGATGCAGCAGCTCAGGACGAGCAGGAAGGGAGAGGACATGCTCAGTTTGTTAATGCTCTGCCAGCTGCCTTCTCCATCACAGATACCCCCTGGAAACCTCCCCATCCCATCCTGCAATCCTGGGGCTGGGGCTTCCCATCCCTCTCAGCCCCACAGCAGCCGTGGATGGCCTCGACCCCCGTGCACAGCCAGCTTTCCCTGTCCAAAACCTTCACAGATTAAAGTTTCCCTGCCGTGCCTGGAGGGCTGTGGAGGAGGATCTGCGTGGGCAGGGAGCAGGGACACCGTGTCCCTTGGCCTTGCAGGGAAATACCAGCTGCTGGGAGCAGCCTCTGGGCTGGCTGGAAATGCCAGCAGGGACAAAGCCCCACCTGGAGCCTGGCTGTGCCTACAGTCCCTGCGAGCCAGAGAGGAGGGGAGAGCCCTCCTGCCTGGAGCAGCCCCGAATTTCAGAGCTCCCAGCCCTGCCACGGCCAGTGGGTGCTGCCATCCTGCAGCCAAAGCAGGGAGGGGGAAGGCGTTGGGACAACACCGGGAGATTTGGGCACCACAGAGGACACCATGGCACCCCAGGAGCTGCTCTTCTGTAGGAAGCACAGCCCAGGGAGAATGCAGGGAGAGTTTAGAGCAGCTGGGAGTGAGGAAGGAACAACTGGAGAAGAAAGAACCTGAGCGCTCTGTGCAACAGCCCACAAATCAGCATCTCTGGTACACAGCGGCCACGAAAACCTCCCCGCAGGAGGAAAAAAAAAAAAAAAAGGCGAGAAGCAGCGCTGCAGGGAGCCGTGCACGTCATTATCCAGGAGCATCTGGAGGAGACTTGACACGGGCCGGCCCGAGCAGCTGCTGCGGCAAACAAAGATCTCATTGCCGAGCCGAGGGGACGCAGCTGCCGGGCCCCGGGGCCACCAGGGCTGGGAGCGCTCCCTGCCCATCCTGCACGGACCCAGCCCAGCCGCAGCACATCTGAATCGTACCTGGGCACAGCTTGCCCGGGGCTCCGGAAAGCCCAGGGTTAAAATCCAGCAAGTCATGCACCTTAAATAACAAGGCAGCGATCCATCTGCCTGGCAGCTCCTGGCTGCAGAGCCGGAGCATTTGTTGGATCATCACAAATGTGCTGTTGCCCTTTAGCTCCACGGCCACGAGCGTGAAGCTGGCTCTGGCAGCGAGGTTTGGACCAAAGCAGAGCAAGGACAAGGCTTCAGGGACATTTTGGACACAGCCAGCACTTCCCATTGACAGCCCTGGGTCTCCCAGGGGAGGATGGCTCAGATTTGGCATCGTGACCCCGAAATGCCCTCTCAAGGCTCTGCCACCACTGAAGCCTCTCCCAGCCCATGGGAGATGGGAGCCAGGCTTCCTACTACAGCATCATCTGGTTTTCAGCTCATTCCTGGCCATTTCCTCCCCACTTCCTCCATCCCCAGTGCAAACCCCTCTGAGCAATGGGCTTCTTTCTCAGAAAGGACAAGAGGAGATTTTGGGGGTGGTGTGTCCCTCACCCTTTCTTCAGGAACTGCCCTGACACTTACAGGCAGGCTGGGGACAAATAAGTGCTCTGCTCAAACTTCAGGAAAAAGGAAGATCCCAGGCTGCAAAGCAAGGGGAGAAAATTATCTTGGATTAAACTCCTGGGTCCTGTGTGTTGCCATTTATGGCTGCACTTTCTGCTCCAAGCCTGATGCAAGACTTTGCAAGAAAGAAAGAAAGCAGACAGGAGAGAGCCAGCCAGAAGGAGAAGAGCCAGAAGAAAAGGGGAAGGAAGAAACCTGAAAAAAAAAAAAAAGACTAAATAATAATAATAATGTTGGGCAGAGTTTAGCAGTGCAAAGCAGCTGCTCTGTCAGCAGCTCCCCTTCACCCACCACTGGGGCTCTCCATCCTCCCGCTGGCCAGAGAAGCAGCTGCAGAACAAGAGCAGTTTTCCAGCCCTGGTGATGGTCCCGCCAGCTCTGGGGTGCCTGGGGAGGATGTCCCTCATATGGAGGGACACATGAGCCTTGTGAGCCCCACAAAGTGTGGGAGCATCTGCTCCTGCCACTTCCCCTGTCACTGGGCAAGGACAAGTGACAGAGTGGGCAGATAATTTCTGAAGCTCTGGGAGCATCCAGCCCTTAATGAGGATCAGGCAGTGCCAGGGCTGGTGAGGAAAACATTGGTGTGTCTCACACAGGGTGAGGAGCCCAGCTCAGCAGCACCCATCCCTGCAGGAGCCATCACATCCCAGCCTGGCTCCCCCAGGATCACATCCAGCCAGCTCATTCCCTTTTTGCTACAGCCCCTGGAAAGCAAACACCACACTCCAGGAGGTCCCTTGCTGTCCAGATGAGATGGGTGGCATCCTTGGGAGCAGTGGCAGGCCAAGCTGGCCCTCCCCTGGCAGCCCTTCACACAAGTGGGCACTTCAGGGGGCAAAGAGTCCTCGTGGCCTCTGCTCCAGCAGTGCCCCAGCTCTGGCACAGCTCCCAGGCTTTGCCCAGCCGACAGAGCCCCGGGCAGCAGCCCAACCTCCTGGAGCCGTGTAGGGAACACAAGGCAGACCCCAATGCCACCGTGCCCCACCCCACGTGCCAGAACCAGCCCTGTGGCTGGGACTGAGGGCGGGCACGACACGTGCCCAGGCTCCCTGAGGGGTGACACACGTCCTGTCTCACTCCCCAGTTTCCAGCCACTGCAAGAGATGATGCATTTGTCCCTGGCACAGGCTGCTCTGGGTGAGAGCTGGGCATATCTGAGCAGCCAGGGATGTGGGTGGGGAGCCCTGCATTCTCTGGCAGTGCTGCTGCCGAGGCTGTGACGGGGTAGCACATCACCTCATCCCTCCTCAGTGCACTGTGGGACACTGGAGCTCCTGCCCCAGCCCGCTGGCAGTGCAGACACAGCCTGAACAGCTGCCAATTACAGCCAGACTTAATTAGACACCCTCTCCACTCCAGCCCAGGGAGGACAAGCAGGAGGTATTAGAGAGGGAATGATGACTTTTTAAATGTAAAGAGAGCTCCTGGTGGGAGCTGGGTGGTTTGTGCTGCCTGGTGTGTCCATAGGCACCGGGAGCCCCCCAGATTGGGGTGGGGGGCACAGGGAAAATGTACCAGGAACTTGGCAGAAGAGACAGATGAAGCCTCTGTGCCTCTGCTATCCAGGTGACAGCCTCACAGGCTGCCCTGCTCAGGAAGAGTTTTCGTGTCCCCTCTCCCCACTGTCACACATTGCCCCGGCTCTGTTTGAAACTCAGCTCCAATTAACCCTTGGCAAACCAGCCAGGCTACTGTGCTGGCACTGCCCACTCACCCTCCCCATCTTCAGAATATTTTGGCCAGGATGGCATCCCGGCAGTGGCTCTGGTCCAACACTGAAAACCCTGCCTGGTCCCTGCCACCTGCCACTTCCAGGACAGAATGGCTCATTAGAGAGTTGAAGTTTCTGACCGTTTCTCACAAGAACCACGCTCCACAGCCCCAGCGTCGCTGCCGTTCCCACCCAGCAGCTTTTCATTAGGGGATTGCTTTGACAGCACTGCCTCATCCATTAACGAGCTGGGGATGGGGATGAGAACAGACAACGACAGACTAATTAAGCTTTTTTTTTCAGTGATGGGAGCCAGCAGAGACAAGGGGAACCACTACCAGCAGTTAAGGGAAACAAGGACTCCTGGGCTCCTTTCCCTGCTCTGCCACTGGTTCATTTTGTAGCTTCGAGCACGATGCTGCAATGAACTGGTCACGGCAGAGAGGGGCAGAGAGGCTTCAATTTTAGCGATTTTTCCAGCCTTGCGGGAGATGGAAGCAGGAGGGAGGCTGAGACACGCAGCTGCCCCTGTGGATCCCAGTTTGCTCAGGCAGGGAGCAGGGAAGGAGGAGACAGAGGGATGCACGGCTCCAGCCCATCATTAACACAACGAGCTTTCTCTCCCTGGGCGGGTTCATCCATCAGCATTTTGGTCGAGTGGTTAATGGCTGCGGGCAATCCGAGCCAGCCTGGCACAGTGCATGCTAAGCAAACAGGAGGGGGAGAAAATAAGGCAAGAAAATAAATAAGGAAAGAAAGGTCTCCGAGTGCCGAGCACAGCCCTCTGCCTGCTGATGTACTGAGAAGCCCTGAGCCTGCAGGAGCCAGCAGCGGGACAGGGTCTGGAGCCTCGGGAAGCCTCGTCTGCTGAGTCACATCGGGGACCGCAGCCCTCGGCCGAGCCAAGTCAGGCTGCAAAGGGAACGATTCCATCAGCAGCACTCGCTGCTCGGCCCAGGACTCGTCCCATCCCTGCCTGCAATATCTGCTGGGCTTGGGTCTGAGTGGTGCTGGAGGAGGGCAAGGATGAAGCAACTTTGAGGATGTTCGTGGGGAGCAAAACCAGGGAATCCAGGGAGATTCTGCAGAGCTGTGGATGGGCTCTCCCACTCTGGCCACAGGACCAAGCCTTGGCTCAGCAGACTGGGCAGTGCCACACGTGTGTGGTGCCTGCTCGAAGTGCACGTAGTCCCTCGGCTGTGCCACCCAGCCTGGTGCTGGCAGCCATGGGGTCATGCGCGGGCCACAGCTCCCAAACACTTACTCAGCAGGGAGAAGCATCGCTCCCCCTTCCACTGCCCCCCACCAGCAGCCAGATCACACGTGCCTGGTCCCTGTCCTTCCCAAAGGGATGCTGCTCAGGCCCAGGGTGACTTGTTCTGCCTTGCTCACACAGTGAGGGAACAATTTCCCAGGAGGAAAAGCTGGCCAGGACCCCATGCAGCTCCACTGCTCCCTTTACTGTAAGAATGGCTGAGGGCAGTGAGGAGCCCCAGTCCCACAGAGACCAGCCAGGCTTCTGGAAGACACAGAACTCCCCATTTCATTCCAGGCACACAAAATCCTGTTACTGCACCTGTGCTGAGTGGGGATAAAGGAGATGAGCCCTTCTCTGAAGGCAACAAGCATCGCAGCAGTGCCTGTTCAAAGAAATCAGAGCTGAAGGGCAGCCAGAGGGGAGGAAAACATTCCCAAGATGTGAGCTAGCAGCAGAGGAACCTGTGGGCTCTGGCAGCCCTGGATCCAGCCATCTGTCCTGATGGGTGCTGCACCTGACCAGAGAGCAGCTCCAGCCAAGTGGACAACTTTGGTGCTGAGCTGGCCCAGCCAGGACCCAGCTGGCTAACAGAGGCCCAGGAGCTCTCCAGAGATTCTGGTACTCAAAGGCACTGATAAATCACACGACAGAGATACAGACGCTGGGAAAGGGACAGGACTGCTCGAGGGCTGTATCCATGGGCAAGGGGCACCAGGAAGTGGAGAGGGAGAGCTCTGAGGCTCAAAAACCACCAAGGGAGGTGCTGAGGAGCACAAGGAGGCAGAGCCACATCCCAGCCACGAGAGCAGCTCACCCCTGGGTGTTGGCGAGCATCACAGCACAGAGCAGAGTGTCCAAGCCCCCGGGACCTGCCCAAGGCTACCCGGTGAGTCAGTGGAGATGCTTTCCAAGGCAAGGGCTGTCTACGCACTGCCCGGCAGCCTGGAGACAGTTGCTGAGGATTACAAATACTGCTAATAATAGCCAGGAGGCGACTGGGCCCCAGCCCTGCACGCCCCGGCCCAAACACGCTGCCGGCACACGGCGACGTTCCGGCATGGGAGAAAGTCACCAAGGCAGGGAGTTCAGGCACCTCAGGTTGTCACCGAGTCCCATCCAGGCCGGACAAGAGCAGAACAAGATCTTCCCATAGACACGGGGTCGCCCTTTTATTTTTAAACAAGATCCGGTGGAGGAGGATTTATCGGGCATTTATAGGCATCACTGCCGCCCCCAGCCCCTCCAGTTCAGCCAGGGGTCAGAGCTTGGGGCCAGCATCCTGCTGGGGTTGGGAATGAGTGGGGCGGTCCCTTCCCTGGGGCAGGCAGGGACAGCGCGACGAACCCGCGCTGGTACGGGGACAGTTTCTGTAAACCACAGAAAAGGGATGCGGACGAGAAGAATAAACACCTGCACATACCCCAGCACCTGGATAAGCTCTTGGGGAAAGGAAAATACTCCCAGGGGTTAGACGTGCACACAGGAGAGGCTCACACCGATACATGCTTCTCTTCCCTTAAATCTTCACTTTCTTGATTAGTTTTAGGATCATTCCTTGGGGGACGGAGGAGGGAAGGAGCCAGAAACACCTCCCCAAACCGCTGCCTCCCCCGGGGACAACGGGCTTGTTTCCGTTCGAAGACAAAACACGGGTTTTGCCGGGACCTCTGTTATTTTAGGGGAAAACCCCGAGCGCTGCTCCCTCCCCGCCACCCGCGGGGACGGAGGGATGGAGAAGGGACACCGCGGGGAGGCTGGGAGGACCCTGGCTGTGAGGACGCCAGAGGTCCCGGGTGAGGCTCCTGGGGGAGCCGGCCTTACCTTGCTCTCCGCAACCTCCCGGTGCCCGGGCTGCCGGGGCTCCTCGGGCGGCTGCCGGGGCTCCTCGGGCGGCTGCCGGAGCTCCTCGGATGGCTGCCGGGGTTCCTCGGGCGGCTGCCGGGGCTCCTCGGATGGCTGCCGGGGTTCCTCGGGCGGCTGCCGGGGCTCCTCGGGCGGCTGCCGGGGGATGCTCTCGGCCGCCGGGGGGCTGGGCTCGGCCGCTGGGCCCGGCTCCGCCGCCGCGTCCCGCTGCTCGGCGACCGCCTCCTTCCCCTCGTCACCCACCCCGACCTCCTCCACCGGCACCCGGCTCCCCTCGTCCTCCGGCCCCGCAGCCGCCGCTTCGCCCTCGGGGCCGCCCTCCCGAGCCGGCTCCGCCGCGGGCTCCCGGGGCCGCTCGCCGCCGCCTCCCCGCAGCCTCAGGAAGACGGAGGCGAGGACGAGGGCCAGGACGGTGAAGAGCAGC
The DNA here is from genome assembly GCA_037013685.1 of Acridotheres tristis. Lineage (NCBI taxonomy): Eukaryota > Metazoa > Chordata > Aves > Passeriformes > Sturnidae > Acridotheres > Acridotheres tristis. The sequence continues at coordinate 7,629,309 of CM072905.1, forward strand.
GGGACGGCCAGGTACAAGTCCACGGCCAGGTCCATCCTGCCCTGCCGCCGGAGCCTGCCCGACCCGACTGCGCGGCCGCGGGGGTGCGCGGGCAGCGCTCGGCCGGCGGCGGGGCTGGGCCGGCTCTCGGCTGGCTTTACCCGGCGTCATCCGCCGGCCCTGCCCACCGCCCCGGCCCCCCCGGCCCCGGCACCCACCTCCCCTTCCGAGCCGGCAGCCGGAGCCAGGCCCCGCTCCCCGCCCGCCGGGGATGCGCGCCCACATCCACCCGCACCCAGGGGTGGGATTTGGGAAGGGGCGACCGGGACAGGAAAGCTTGGGCTGGGAGCAACCCGGCTCTGCCTGATGCGAGAGTCCAGCTTGGGACAAGGGGATCTTTCATTAGACACTGCCTTATAACCACAAAGTCATTCCCAAACTACTCGGCAGTGGCTTGCATCGTCAAGTCCTAGAATCATCTATCTACATTTGAAAAGACTTCTGAGATCATAACCCCTTTCACTGAAGAAATTGTTCCAAATGCCCAATCTAAACCTCCCCTGGCGCAACTCGAGGACATTTCCTCTTGTCCTGTCACCCGTTAACGGATCCTATTGGAACAATGGGAAGGTGTCAGTCTCCCGGGATGGTCCCCGCGCAGATACCCAGGGCTTGGCGAGCTCCGACACACCCCAGTGTATCGGCTGGACTCCGGGCAGTGTTTAATGAGCATTTACACCTTGTTAGCCCTTGGCTGGGTAACGGAGGGGCTGGCAGGGCCAGGAAGGCTGTCCTGACTCCCCTGGGTGAGCAGCATCTGGCAGCACATCCAGGCCAAGCGTCAGAGCATCCAGAGCATCACTTCACCTTCCCCGGGAGCTGCAGGGGATATCATTGCCATAAACTGCTGTTATACCCACCAGGGAAAGTTGGTGCCGAGCGCAGCTGGGGTGCCACAGCCTCCCCCCGAGCATTTTGCTGCTGAGTGGTCTGAAAAACAGGAGACTCAAAAACCAGGATGTGCCCAAAAGCCATCACAAACTGGCAAGCAGAGTGGCCAAGGAGTTGTCAGGTCCCTCCAGAATCTGCCACTGAGGATTTCCTGCCCCTCGAGACTGCTGAGAGGACTAGCCAACCTTTTACAAAGCACACTGAATTTACTAAACTATTCCCGCCAGGGTGAAACCAGCACGGAGCAGGATGCATGCGAGTGGAGAAGACATGGGAATTCACCCCGGAAAGTTTCTTCCAGAGAAAAGGCGTTCAAGGGAAAAACCAGGATCAGGTTTTTTTTTACTGACTGACCAAAGACAAAACTCAAACAAAGATGGGATTAAATCCCCGGGTGGGAGGAAGGAAGTGAAGCCATGATCCTCACTGCGTTTGTCTTTATTGGTAATCCTATCAGGCAGGCAATCGTTAGCGTATGGATAATTGTATTCTTAGCAACAACCAACCACGGTACTTATCTCCCCTTCTCCCGCAGAGCTTTGCATTTCCTGGGTCCCATTTCAGAGCTGCTCTAGAGCTCAGCCAAATCACCCGGAGATTGGCAGCGTCACAGCGCTCTTTGGCTCAGCAGCTTTTTCGATGTGTATTTGGTCCCTTCTTCCCCCTAGCTGCCCTAATCCCAGTAGCCACGAAGGCATCATCCCGAGCCCAGTGCATCACTTGTTTTCGGAGGCTTCTTCTGAGCCCTGGAAATTGCTCAGGGCCAGAGACAGAAGCAGGGTGGGGAAGTTCCAGGGTCTGGGTCCTTGCTCCTGTGCTCACGTGGACTGTCAGTTTTGGGCGCAAAACTTTCTGTGTGAGACAGAGAAACTGGCCACTGGTAGCTGCTAATAGGGTGACATGGGGTGACATATTTCTAGCTGTCACAGTGCTTTTGATTACTGCCAACACCCAGGACACCTCCTGCTCTTTCTCCCTGGCAGTATAAATTTTCCATGGCTCTTGGTTGGAAGTGTGTTGGAGGGTGTTTGCCCGCTTAGGAATGCAGCAGCATGTGGCTTGCATTAACCAGAAAGGAGACAGAGCACTTCAGCCAGCACCCTCCCGAGCAGGATTTATCACTGCCTTAAAATAAGAGAAGCTGGTCCTGACAGCTTCTCCTGAGGTTGGAATTCCTGCCAAGGGAATCAACAGGAGCTTCAGAAGCAGCAGCTCCTGGCTCTGGACCTACAGCGATTCCCTCTCAGATTGCTGGAACCTGTGGAACTCACAGGAGTTGTGAGAGCTGCAGGGTTTGGATGTCTGTGAAAAACAACACTCCTAGTCTTGAGAGCAACAACTCAGAGCAGCAATGACACGTCTGCCAGAAGAGCCACAACCTGAGCCAAACTCATGCAGTAATGAGGTGACAGGATCAGCAACAGAGCTCAGCTCCCTATGTCCAGACTTGGGGTGAGAGCTCCTGCAGAATGTAATCCGGTGGGGATCATACCCCGAGCAGAATTTGGACCCAGCAGGTCCCGTGTGATGCCGACTTGTCCCCTCCATGGCTCTCCAGAGGGAAGTGAGGGAGGAAACTCGGCCTGGTCCCCAGCCAGAGCTCTCATTGAGAGGCACAGAGGTATCTCCGGGGTTCCCTTATCAACTTACAAGGCACGATTGATGCCTCTGGCTTTATGCACGCTGCAGGACGGGAGGGGATGGATTCACACACTGTCTTAGCCAGGCAGGCTCCCAGCCAGGGATCTCTGCCCTGGATCTGCTCGCCAGCCCCGGGAGAGACGAGCTTGGAATCTGCTGGCAGGGGGGCTCGGGGAGGGGTTCGCCTGGGCACGGCAGCCCCGGCCTAGCCCCAGCCCCAGCCCCAGCCCAGGCTCGGGCTGAGACGGAGCGGGGCAGCAGCAGCTGCAGCAGCTGGAGCGCGCTGCCCTCTCTCGGGAGGAGAACCGCCCTGCAGAGCAGGGAGAACAGGGGACGGCTGGGGACAGCCCCCGAGAGCCCCGGCTGAGCAAGGTTTAGGCCCCAAGAGCCCGGGACAGGTAGGGGATGGCTGGGTACGGTCCCCAGAGCCCCGGGACAGGTAGGGGATGGTTGGGTACGGTCCCCAGAGCCCCGGCCCCGCACAGAAGCTGCTTTCACACGGCCGCCAGCTCCGAACCGCAGCCGGGGAGCCAAGGGCGGCAGCAGCTGAAGAGCTTTGCCAACAAAGCGGGATTCAGGAGAGCTGCGGTGACAACTGCTCCGGGAAACAGCCCCGGCACGGAAAACGCTGCGCTGCAAATGTGCCTGCGGGAGGGACTGAGCCGGGCTGGCTGCTGGGCCCGGGACACTGCGGGTGGCAGCGCTCCCAGGGTGCAGGAATGGGGTAGGACCAACGGGAGAGCCTTCTACAGGCACAAAAAAGATCTGATCGAACACATGACACGTTCTCAGTGTCCGGCAGCCTGTGACATGTACAGGCAGCTGCTGTTCCGAGGTCCTCTGCTTCCCTCCCACACAAAGCAACGAGGTCACTGAGCTCCAACACCCACCTCTGCATCCCAGCTATAACCCAGGTGAGGCTCCACAAGCCCCTGTGTGTGCAGTGAGGTGTGCAGATAATTGCTGGTTTCCAAGGGGAAAAGACTGGATTTTTTGTTCCCAGATCCTCCCAAAACCCATTTTCCCTCGCATAAAGTTTGAGCACACACCAGTCTTATAACTGCTCCAAACTCGGATTATTTCTGCAAGCTCCAGTCACGCTCCGAGTCATGGATACACTTTATCCTTGCCAAGAACACAGCCCTCTCTGTCTTGACGCCAGAAATGAGAAGCCTGTTTCTTCAGGCTTGGAGGTCACTCCCCTACCTGGCTGGATTCTCATTCGCCCTTCTGATATTTGGCTGTGTGCTGGCTCAGCGATATTTGTGTTCAATCCACAAATGGCAGAGCTCAGCCCAGGGCTGGGGATGGCTGTACCTGGCTTCCACCGAAAGAAATGATCCAACCCAAGAGCTCTCCTGGAGCTCTCCTATTTGTTTCTAGACCTTAGTTCCCTAAACTCCTGTCACTACCCCCTCTGCTTGTGAGGCCTCTGCTCTTACCCATACAGCTCTTCCAACAACTTAATTAATTTTACAATCTAATCCCTGACCCAGGGCAGGCTCTGAGTTGCTGTTGAAGACTTCAAAGTCTTAAACCAATACAACTCGCCTTGCCCTTGACAACCCACTGATACAAGCTGATATTTCAAAAGCTCCTGGATACTGGCAGCCATTCCAGCCCCAGCTGCAGTGGAGCAGCTGAGAAATAACACAGCCTTGGGTCTAAACAAGGCAGTGCTGCAGCAGAGAAGCCGGGTCCACCTCTCCCTGTCAGCACAGCTGGGACAGGCAGGACTCACTGCTGCTCCAGCTGCCCTGCCCCTCCTCCTGCTCCGGGCAGGATTTGTTCCCATGGCAGCCCCAGTCCCAGGCCCCTCTGCTGAAGGACAGGACAGACATGGTCACAGGCAGCACACACAGGTGGGAGCCACCAGCTCTCAGATCGGAAGGGACATGGAATGATTATTTCCCTCTGAACACATTCCCAACCAGCTCTACCTGCCTCGATCCACACATCTCCAGAACCAGAGGAGGTAAAGCCCCACAGAGGAGTTTTTATGTGCTTTGAAGAAAAAAAATGTGCTGCAAACCTGTTCATTCAACTCCAAACCAGTCTTAAGCTGCTCAGTGCCATGCCTGGCACTGCAGGAGGGACTGGAGACAGGAGATGTGGAGCCTTGCTCCATGACTTGCTTTCCAACTGCCACAGAAGAAAAAGCAGGAGTTATTTGCTTCTGCATCAGACTGGAGGAAAGGAGCAGGAACATTGGCAAAGGTGCAGCACAGGCTCCCCAGCAGTAATAAAAGCATCAGTGTGTCATCCTCTTTGTTGAAATGAAATTGCAACCGTCACAAAAAGGAAGATGTGCAGATAAATCAAGAGGAATAAAAATAAATCAAGTCCTGATTGCAAGGCCACAGAGGGACTGCAGGAGGTACCAGCAATACCTGCAAATGAGGAAGAATGGTGAGGTTGTCTTGAAGCACCTAAATTGCCTCTCCAGACTCAAATGCAAGAGAGATGAGTTATAAAAGCATTTCTACAGTGGCTGTACACAGTTTTCAGCCACCATTAACTCAGAGCATTTTCTGGAATTGGGGCTTGTTAAATGCCAGGCATGGACACACCCGGATCATCCACAGGAGAGGAGGGGCTCATTTGCTAATTGTGCATCCAGCAGGGGAGGTGAGCTGGGCATGGGGAGAGCTGCTGAAGGGCCACTGGAAAGGAGAAAAAAAAAAAAAGCTTTATAGGTGACACTAAAGAAGAAGGATGTTTCCAGCATTTCTGGGAAGGGAAGGACAGAGGTTTATGTGGAAATGAGTGAACTGCCTGTCTGCTGCCACAAAGCCATTTACTCCTCAAGGTGTTTCATTTTACAATATATTGCTATAAATATTTCAAAAGCCTCAGGGCTGCTGTCCATACACTCTGTTCCAGCTTATTTATCTACAATTACTGGTTTCAACAATGCTCACTGACAAAATATACAAGTTTTTCCACCTTCCTAGTCCTTGTTCCACCTCACAGCCAGGCTCCTTGAGGCAGCTCTGCCCCAAGCCCCTCTGCTTGGAGTGCAGCCCTTCCACAGAACCTCTCTGCACTGTGGGGCTTATTTAGAATCATGGAATCACAGAGTGAGTGGGGTTGGGTTGAAAGGGACCTTAAAGCTCATCTTGTTCCATGATCCCAGGCTGCTCCAAGCCCCATCCACCCTGGCCTGGGACATTTCCAGGCATGAGGCAGCCACAGCTTCTCTGGGCAACCTGTGCCACCAACCTCACAGGGAAGAATTTCATCCTAATATCCAAGCAAAACCTACTCCCTGTCAGCTTGAAGCCATTCCCCCTTGTCCTGTCACTCCAGGCCCTTGTAAAATGCCTCTCTCCATCTTTCTTGTAGGCTCTCTCCAGGGAGCAGAAGGCTACAATTAGATCACCCTGGAGGCTTCTCTTCTCCAGGCTGAACAATCTCATTTCTCTCAGCCTTTCCTCACGGGACAAGTGCTCCATCCCTCTGATTACCATGGTGGCCCTCCCAAAGCAGCACACAACACCTGGAAGATGAAACCCCTTTGCCAGTGCAAGGTGGCAGCAGAAACACAACACAGAAACCTCTTGTGACACAGACTGGGGAGGCCAGGGCAGAGCCAAAGAGCAGGTGGGGCAGTCTGGTAACAAACCTACCACCGAAACTCACCTCCCAAAGCCAGAGCAACCCCAGCAGCTTCCAAACCACACTTCAGCACAGATGGGCAAACCATGAAGCATCCCCGGAGTTGTTCCTGACACATTTAGCATGTTTGGGAAACAGAGGTGCACGGCTGTAAGGTTTTTTCAGATCACAGTATGAAAGGAAGTGACAGGATAATGCAAAATAATTGATTTTATTTAAAATAAAAAGCAAAACCACAATCATCCAAACAAGACAAGTATCCCAGCTCTGCTGGATGGGTGATAAAAGCAGCCAAGGGCAGTGGCAGGGCTTGGAGATGACAGTGGGACTGTCACACGAATGGGTAACACTTTCCTTCCCCCCTTTGCATGGGGGATGCCAAAAACCTCCCGTTACAATGTGCCCACACAGGCATTTCAGACTGGATTAAACCAACAGCTCACTTCCCAGCCCACAATGGCTGGGGACTCAGGGAGGAGAGTAGAAGTTAACTATGAAAGAGGGTGCTATTGTTCCTTAAAGCATTTGGAGAGGTTTGATGTAACTGAGAAGACAGACTGGAGCTAGCACACTCGAGCTGGGAAGGGGAGGAAGTCTGCCAGAGGCTCCTCGGTGTCACCTGCTCCCACAGCACTTGTGCAGAGAACAGGTGCTGGGACTGGTGCCTCTCGTCCACATGTGTGGTTCTGATGGAGTGTTGGGTTGTTTCCTCCTGAACTCTCACAGCCTGTGTCCATCACCAGGCTCTAAAGCAGAGCCAGAGCTCCCAAATCCCATCACCTTTCCCAGAGCAGGCAGGACTGTGACAATGACACCCAGCCCGAGGCTCTCTGCCCATCCCTGGGGAACAGGGCAGCCCCCACAGCCCCAGAGAGGTGAGGCAAAGCTGTGCTGCTGCTCTGGGGCTCAAGGAAATGAGGGGCCCACAGGGTGCTGGACCAGCTGCATCCAGGGCCTCCAGAGTACAAAAGCAGCAGAGCTGGAACAAAAGACAAGGATGTCCCAAGAAGCACAAGCCTGGAGAAATGAGAGCAGAGCCCACTCTCCACAGCCAGCTTCCCACAAGCACAGAGAGAGGCACAAAGGGAGCACAGTTTGTAACTGTTCCTCACTCACCCAGCCTGGAGCAAGGGCCTGGGAAGCACCAGCTGCCCCATTCCTGTAAGGCCAGTGAAGCTGACTCCCTGATGAGAGAATTGCATCTAGTCCTATTGAAAAAGAGATCCTGCTCTAGCAGCACCTCCTGTTTAGAGCAGGCCATGAAACAGTAACAGTTCCTCTGGTGAAAACAGGAAGTCTTGTCCTGCTGTAATTTATGTACTACACTGCAGTTCTGCAAGGGCCACCACAGAACACCACGTGGCCAAGAGTGCTGAACAACATCCCCAACGTTTTCTGCTACAAAAAGCTCCCACCAGGCTCGGAAGTCTCAGGTTGCTCAGGATGAATGAACACCGTTTTTGGGTGGATGGCTTCAAAGCATCTTGCACAGCAATTACAGTTCAGCCTCACAGCAGCCCTTCGAGGTAGGGATTTTCCTCACTGCTCAAACAAAGACTCACCAAGGTGGCTGAGGCAAAAGCCAGAAGTGGAAGAACTGGAGATCCCAGAGTCCTGATTCCCAGGTAGCCTGCACAGACACTGTTTCACAGCAGGAATGCCCTGTGGAGCAGTCAGGAGAGGGTTGCTGGTATCATGGTGTCTGCAGTCCATTGTAAACTGCTTTTCTGTCAGGGGTGTCACACCAACACAGACTTCACCTGGAATTACTTTATTTCCCACCATGGAAGAGCTGGATCTTCCCACTGTGCTTCTAGAGGCAGAGGTGTGGCTTTCCCAGCACAGCAATCAGGCTTTCACATTAGATTTTAAGACTGTGCAAACTGAACCACATGTGCCAAATGCAGCTGTATGTCACTGAGGTGCTGTCCAGCTACCAGAGGGCAGGGACAGCTCTCCAAGGACTCCCCTCACCACGACAGAGCTGAGTCTTGTGAGCCTTTGTCTCTCCAGGCCCCACATTCTTCCAAAAGGCCACAGCTGCAGCCTTCTCTGAGGACACACACAGACTGTGCAGGCTTCCAGGATGTTCAGCCTCAGCCAGAAATGCCAAGAGTTGGAGAAGTTGGAGGTTTTTTTAAATAATCTTGTGAAAGAATCTGCAGTGGCTACAGAGCAAGTGTGCTTGCTTCTGCCTGGCTATCTATCACAGGAAATTTTGGGAGTCTGGACAGCTAAAGAATGTATGAATAAACCTTCCCTGTCTCCATTTCCCCACCACCACACTGCTCTTACACAGACTGGCACAAAAGAGTGAAAAACAGAGATCCCGACAAACATATTTAGGATTCCTTTGTACAAAAGGATATGGCCCAGGAGTGTTTAAATAAGGAAGAGACAAGGTTAAAAACGGACCAGAGAACCCAGAAAAGCAACACTCCAGGTTCCACCAAACTCAACACTTTTAAGAAAGTCACAGTTGAGGATTTAATCTCTCTTTAATTTGCTCTTCCATCAGTGCCTGGGTATTGCTGTGTGTTTACTACGTGCACAGCACTTCCGTAGTTTCCCAAAGAACGGCTGAAGTGAGTTCTGTACCCACCTCCTAGGGCTCAGAAGAGCACCCACTGAAGCAGCCCATGGAAATTCAGATTTCCTGGCAGCACCTTCAGCTACACAGACACCACCAGCACAAGCCCCTGCTAATATAACAAACCAGCAGCTCCAAAAGATCCCTTGGGGACGAGAGCTTTACCTGGCATAATACAAATGCACCTACACAGACTTAAGCAACACACTGCATTTTTAAAAAGCATAAAACAACAACATGTCCCCCCTCCTCAATCCTTTAAAATTGGCACTGCAACTTTCAGAAAGGTCTGAACACATAACCTCAAAGAAAAGTTATTTAGGGATGTGAACTGCACTGGGCTGAGCAAGCCCATGGCCCCAGAACTGTTTGGTGTTTCAAGCCCAGCAAATGTGATCCTGCCAGAGTCAGATTTTGTCAGCAGTTGCCTTGTGCTAAACATCACACCTGCACCTGAAGGACTGGAATTACTGGCAAATGCTGACTTTTTTGCCACCACAGTTTTTGCTGTGCAAGAAACTCCAAGACTCTCTTGCTCCATCAAGCTTTCCATCACAAGGTGCTAGTGCAGCTTTGTTACCTGTCACTGTGACAGACACAGAGTGGAAGCAGATGGACTGTTGCTGGTTCAGGTGTTGCACCTCAGGTGTGTGTATGGAGCATGCAGATTCAGACCACAAAAGATGTTTCAGGTCGGTGGTCACCTCTCTTGAAGTTGCTTCAGTACTTGGAGTATTCACACCACCTTCCCTTCCTTGGCTGAACAGGGATCTTCTCTTGCAAATAATATGAAAAAGGAAGGTGTTTGCCCAGTGGAAGCAAGATCAGGTAACATGGGAAGAATACAGAAATGCTGCTGCCACTGTAGGAAGAAAATTCACATGGCCAAAGCTCAACTAGAGACAAAACTGGCCAGAACTGTGGGGGAAATAAAAAAAGTTTTTTCAAATATATTAATGGCAAAAGGCAAATTAGAAATAACACTGATCCATTCCAGGATGAGGATGGTCACCTCACAATCAGGGACATGGCAGAGGTGTTGAATGTTTCTTTGCCTCTGTCTTCAGCACAGATGAAGGACCGAGGGGGTCTCAGTGCCCTGAGCTGGAGGACTGTGACAATGTTCAACTCCTAGTCAACCCCAAACCTCCAGATGGATCCCTACAAATCCATGGGGCCTCATGGGATTCATCTGAGAATCCTCAAGATGCTGCTGATGTCATTGCAAAACCTCTCAATGATTTTTGAGCAGTCTTGGGAATCCAGAGGGGTTCCAGGTGACTGGAAGCTGACAAATGTCCCAGTCTTCAAGAACAAGGAGGACCTTGGAAGCCATAGGCCTGTCAGTCTCACTTCAGTGCCCAGCCAAATCATGGAAGAGATGATTCTGGGAAGTACTGAAAAACACCTGGAGGACAATGCAGGCATCAGTCACAGCCAGCACAGCTTCATGAGGGGAAAGTCCTGCTTGTTGAATCTGACCTCCTTCTGTGACAGGATGACCCACCTGGCTGATCCAGGAAAGCCAGTAGATGTCACCTTTTGGACTTCAGCAAAGCTGTGGATCTTGTCTCTCCCAGTGACCTTCTGGACAAACTGCCCAGCCCGCAGGTTACCTGTGTTACATGATGGGTGAGCAACTGGCTCACATGTTGGACACAAAGGGTGACAGTGCCTGAGGTGACACCAGGCTGGCACTGGTCACTGGTCCATCCTCACCCCTGTGCTCTTCAACATCCTCACTAATGACTTGGATGCAGGACTGGAATATTAAGTTTGCCAACAACACTAAATTGGCAGGAGCTGTCAACTCCCTCAAGGGTAGAGAGGCCCCAACAAATTAGAGATGGGCAATCACCAACTGCGTGGAGTTTTAACAAGGGCAAGGGCTGGATTCTGCACTGGGATCCAGGCACTCCTGGTTGTGTGGACAGACTGGGGAACGAGAGGCTGGAGAGCAGAGCTGTGGAAAGGGACCTGGGGGTCCGGGTTGGTGGCAAGCTGGATCTGGGACAGCACTGCCCTGGAGCCCAGAGGGCAAACCGTGTCCTTGGGGCATCGGGTCCAGCACTGCCAGCCAGGCAGGGGAGGGGATTGTCCTGCTCTGCTCTGCACTGGGGCAGCCTCACCTTCAGTGCTGGGGGCAGTTTTGGGAACCACAACATCTAACAGATATGAAGCCACTGGAGAGTGCCCAAAGGAGGCCACGAGGATGGTGAAGGCTCTTGAGGAGAAGCTGTATGAGGAGTGTCTGAGGTCACTTGGTCTGTTCAGCCTGGAGGAGACTGAAGTCAGGCCTCATTTGTGTCTTCAGCATCCTCACAAAGGACAGCAGAGGGGCAGGTACCGATCTCTTCACTCTTTTGACCAGTGACAAGGAAATGGCTGGAGCTGAGTGAGAGCAGGTTTAGGCTGGATATCACGAACAAGTTTTTCACCCAGAGGGTGGTTGGGCACTGGAACAGCCTCCCCAGGGCAATGGTCACAGCATTGAGCCTGTCTGAGTTCATGAAGTGTTTGGACAATGCTCTTGGGCACAGGGTGGGGTTCTTGGTTTCTGTGCAGGGCCAGGAGTTGAACTTGATGATCCTGATGGATTCTTTCCAAGTGCCTGTACTCCAGGACTGTATGAGACACATTCTTGGAAGCACCAGCCCTGACAGCAATGTTCTCCTGCAGCAAGGTAAGATCCAAGGACTCATTTTCCACAGCTCAGTTCTTGCAGAAGCTCATTTCTTCCTTGTTCTTCCCAAAATTCTGGTGTGAGATCCACCGGACGTTCCGACAGGCCAAAAGGGCCGGTGTTCCTTTCCTCAAGTGTACAGGACAACATGTAAACATATGACAGTGTCAAAGCAAGGCAGGCTTTTACATTTACCTGCTGGTTTTAAAAAGAGTTCTTTAAAAACTGACCTGTTGTCTTCCTTGCCAGTTCCGTGACCCATTAAATACTCGGCATGTCCTTACCCACAGCTGGGTTCTAGTGCACTCACCCGGGGCGCAGAGGGGACAAAGCATTGCACAAAGGGCACAGTCGGGGCATTCCCCTACAGGTTATTCAGGAGCCAACCTCGGACAGCACGTAACGAAGGTGTCTGGATCGAGGAAGAGTGACACAAACTTAAGGAGCATGAGAATGGAAGCAGGAGGGGGTAGAACAGAGCTGGCTGGCTGCTAACGGAGCTTCGATGGGCAGCTGCCTCTGGGCAGGTGGTGCTATCCCTCACGGGTAGCTGCGGCCTCCACAAGATTCCCTAATCCTGTCAAAAAAAGTACAACTGCCTTTGAGCATTCCCCTTGTATCAGGGCACAAGATCCCAACATGCAGATTAATCTCAGGCTTATTTTTCCTCCAGCATTGTACAAGCAGGGTTAAGATTTCATGTTTGGAAGCGTTTCTAGCAACTAAGCCATCACACAGCTGGAACAGAACACTCACCCACCCTCACAGAGTAAAACAATCAACATACAGGAGGAAGAACAGTGAAACCCAGAAAGTAAATGTTCTAGGGAAGGTGCTAATTTTTAATATTTAGGGTATTCATTTCGAAATTTGAATGGCAAATAATTTAAAAATGCCTGTTTTTTTCAGAAGAATAGATCTGCATCGTGATCTGCATTTTTACAGCTTTCTTTTAAAAACAGGATCTGCATTAAGGTTTGTTCTTTCCTGCTGCTCATTCCCTGCCTGAAGTCACACTGGCTGTCAAAATGGCATTTGACAATGTCATAACAAGCAAATTGTGGAAACCTCCAGGGCAAAATAAGCAGTTAGTACAGCTCTCCCCAACCTTTAATGATGCTCTGTACTTGTAATTCTTTGTATTCAGTTATGAACAACTGCTGGAAATAAGAGAGCAATCTACAGGAGCACACAGGTCTTCAGGCAGTCCTCACACTGGGAAGTCAGGCTGGAATCATGCTGGAATATAGACTTCCTCAGGTAAATTACTGCTGCACACCTTCTTTAGTAAGCCACATACTAAGCCACCACAGCAGTTGCATCCATGCCAAACCTGGAGCATCCAAGAGCTCAAGAGCTGGCCAGCACTCTAATGCAGGCAGGCAGCCAATCCAGCAGCACTGGTTAACCAAGCTGCAAGGAATTTGCTTAAGAATTTTGGCAACCCTCTGTTATATGAGAAAAATGCTTCATTTAGCAAAGAATGTTTAAGTTCTTCCCTGCAGTATACTCCCAGATTCCCAGTGTTCCACTGCTTTTAACCTGGCCTGTCCAGAGAACTGCTTTCCTCAGCAACTTTACCCTAAGAATATCTATCCTTGATTTTGCAATTTTCATGTTGCCTCCTTCCACACTGAAACTTGCTCAATATTTATGTATTTATTTATTTTAAATGTAAATACAGACATTTGGAAATTGGGATGAATTTTGCCTTTAACAGATAAAGCAGTGGAACAAACTAAAATAGACAAGGCAGCAGTAAGAGAAACTATACAACTACTTGAAGGTTTTCTGTTTGAACAAGACATTGAAACCCAAGTGTTGCCTGGTCAGTTTTCATCTTTAACTGTTCACTATTCATTTAAACTCTCTGAAGAGCAGTTAAAACATCCCACCTCTCCCATTAAACAAAGATAAAATCAAATCCTTTCATCTATTAAAAGAGACAACTAGGAAAAGTAATAATACTGTTTATTAAATAAAGCCCCTGATTAAAAAAAAAAATCAATAATCTTAGTTGTCTGTTTGGAACAATTAAAATAATTCATGGAGGGAAGATACGACTGGTCAACTCTAAGGAATCCCTTGCTCTCCATCCCTCTCTGCCGTGGAATCCCCTATCTGAAGTGTGCCAGCTTTCCCTTGTATTGTCCTGTGCTTGTTTAAAAGCAACGGCTGCCCGGGGTCACCTGGAGGAGCTGCGCTCTTTGCTCACGCAGTCGTCCTGGGAAGTCGTGTCCCCGTTGCCCATCATCCCGCACGTCCTCCGCTTCTTCCTGCGGTGCATCATCCCCTCTGTCTCGGAGCCAGAGTCACACTGAAGGATGGGAAGATGAAACCACAATTCAGAGCAACCCTGAGCTCAAAGAATGTGCTGTTTTAGGTTTGACACAACAAGGAAATTTTAAATTAAGCATTTAAAAAATCAGGAACAGAAACGTTCTTGGAGTTCATCACTGGCTAAAGGTGACTTGAGGCAGGACAATGAATGTGTTCAAGACAGTGAATGTGTTCCTAGAGGGACCTCATCTTCCAAGAGAAGACTCTGGTTTCTTAAGGATTTAGGTGTTCAGAAGAGTCCTGTGTCATAACTGACCTGTTCTGGATTTTTTTTCCCTCTCCCAAGTTTTAGAACATTCATTCTGCAGCCATTTTCAACAAGCTAAATGAGTGACAGATTTATATATAGGCAGACACGGATCAAACAGAATGAATACATTTAGCAATGTGAAGAGAGGCTCCAGCAAACAGAACCTGCTAAGATCACAGGCTCCTCCACCGTGCAGATTGGTTTAGCTGCTCTCCTTTAATTTATTCCATATGGCATGAATATAAGGATGAAGGCACACATGATCAGATATGGAAAAAGAATGTAATAGCAGAATATGGATCACCTGTTGCAGTAAAAAGCATTACCTCTGAATCAGAGTCGGAGGAGCTGGAACTTGATGAACTGGAAGAATCACTAGAACTGTCAGAAGCAATACCAGTAGATTCCTGCAGGTCAACTGAATCAGCCAAGGCTGCCAATTCAGGATGTTCCTGCTTTAGGATCCTAAATACAGTTGAAATTCCAGGGTTAGCCTTTGAATTTTAACACTGCATACTAGTGAATATTTGTAGGTTTTGTTTTCAATGGAGAATATACAAAGAGAGCTACTGAATCTCTTACCTGTACCATTTCCGTGACAGTTTAGGTCTCCCTCTTACTGTCTTGTGCCACACCACTGGGAAGTTGGTACAGCTGGCAAAGTTTTGTGTGATGGCAATAGTTGTGTCAAGATTGAGAACTACGTGCCACCAGCCACCTAAAACACAACACCAGTGACGATTGGTGGCTGCATGGCAGAGAGCAAGTTCAACAACAGCCAAGAACACCTCTCCCACAGTGCAGGTGGAACTGGACCTTATCTCCCAAGCCCAGGTGAGTTTTCCAACACATCATCTTTCCTGTCTTACTTCAGCTTCCACCCCAGTGCCTGACAGGTTCTTGTTACAGAAGGCAGCTCCATGCTCTGACCAAATTGCCCAGCTCACACACAGGACTGAAGATGTGACCTGACAGCACCACGCTGGCTGCTGACAGTTTATTTAACAGCAGCAGCCACTGTAACCCAGACAGCGCAGAGCAGTTCTGTTCAGCTGCAGAACACTTTCCACGCTGATTTTGCAAAGTTCTTATGACTACAGACTAACCTTTCATTTAAAAATAGATGCAAAATTGTTTCTCCACACAGGATAAAAATAGTGGAGTTCTTGCAACCCACTCAGAGCCTCAGAAAAGACTGAGGGAACAGTTTAATGGAACCCGACAGCTACAAACTCTTAACAGAAGGTACACTCAGGAGTCACTAATAAGTGCCAAGACAATCACAAGGCACCCTTCACACACCAAGTCAGCTGGATGTTAGAGACAAGCAATGTGGACAGAAACTATGGGCTGTGCTGCAGATAAATGATGCAAGACTCTGAGGTTATGATCTGGTACTGAACTTACCTCACCCCCACTGAAAATGAGCACACAGTATGCAGCCACTCAGAGGGAAGGGCATCTTTAGCAAAGCTTTATTTAGCTTTTGATTTCAAATGCAAGATGAAGCATAATCACAGAGAGGTGGGTGGAAGGTGTCAGTGCCTTTAATTACTTCGTTTCCCACAGCTAAGAAAAATTCATATCCAAAATTCAGCCACGAATTTGCTCCAGCATGTATAAACTCAAATATTTTTGTTTAAGAGTTACTGGGGCTCAAATACCTCTATTATTTTATGCCCTGACAGCTTTCTATTACTGCAATTTAGTTCAGATTACATTCCTGTGATGCTGCAATGCAAATCCCACTTGTTTTGCCATCTGTATCACATGCAATCCCATGTTACAGGTCATACACGTTTTGTGACATTCTGGAAGTAACTGAATAGTCTCAAAATGAGCTCAGTTTGATTTGTAAGAAATGGGCCATATAAGAAAGGGGAAATGTTCCCTTCATGTCTATTACACAGGAATGTTACAAATATGCTTTTTTTCTCCCAGATTTCCTTCCTGGAGAGATTTGCACATACCTGGCACAAAGACTGTCTCTCCTGGCTTCTGCAAGACTTCCAGGGGTTTGAACTCAGGGGGCCAGGTGGGAAGCTGTGTGCGAGGATAGATGACATTGAACCAGGTGATGGCCTCGTCCTGCTGGTTCCCTCCCTCTTCCCGTGTCACTTTGATCAGCTCTCTGGGAGTGCTGGTTGGGAACAGGCACCAACGCTTATGTCCCTGGACTAAGGCATTCCATGCACTAGTTCCCAAGGGATCGATGTGAATTCCTGTTCCAGAACGAGGTGGGCCCATCACAAACCATCTGCATGGGGAGGGGAGAAGAAAAGTACTTTAGTCATAGAGCAGGCAGGTAACTCCCTTTCTTCATGTTAGACAGAGAATTACAGCAGTTCATTGCACAGTCAGTTAGAAATTAAAGTAACTACAGTTCCTTCATTTACATTCTTGATTTTGTTAAGTTCACACTGCAGCAAAAGGACATAACAGGAGTTTAACTTAAAAACCAATATAAATCAGGACAGGAATGACTGTGGGATAATTAAGAGATGACTTTTCATATGTCATAACTGTATTTTGTTTTAAAAAATTCTTTAGTAAAATGGTGATTTCACAGTTTATGAGCATGATTAAGTCCCAACAGCCCATGTTGGGACGCTTCCTAGGCAGGAAGATTCTCCTACAGTTTTCTAAAACTTGCTGCTCAAACAGATCAGAACTGCAGAACAATGAGGAACAAAAGGCACCAACAAGGAACAGAGCAAGTTATGCAACTCCAGCCTCTCTCTGTGCCTTCTGTTCATTCACAAGAGGCTTTTCATTCCAACACTTAACTACATGGAGCTTATTCTCCAGTGACCACTCAGGATTTGAGGTTTATACTCCCCCTGCCCATTTACAAGGTTTATTTCTCCCAGTGGAGAACTTTATCCACTGTACGTGTTTAACTGCAGCAGCACCTTCAACTGCTCATTTCCCCTGGAATAGAGCAGTAAGACCAACTACACCAGAAAAAGCACTGTGAGGTGACTTCATACCAGGCATCAGGAGGAAAAAATGACAGTAATTGTTTCACTGGCAGCAGAGAGTGCAGAAACTAAAGAACCAACACACTCCCTCCATGGTGCAGTGACAGGCAGGAGATGCCCAGCAAGAGGAATGCAAAGGTTCAGAAAATACAGCAAGTTCTCCATCTCCCCTTTCCAGTGCAGGTGTAAATCAAGCTGCTTTTGAAGGATGATTGGCCAGCATCAATTGTAGGACAGTAAAGTTTGATTATCAAGCTCCTTTCTTCCTGCTTCACAAAGGAGCTGTAAATAAGCAGGTGTTTGCCATTTCGAGTGCCAATTCACTGTTTAGATTTATATTATGCTTAGAAGGCTGATTCAACTACAGGTAGAACAGTTAAGGCTTTCATTAAGAAATCAGAAAAAATTATACACGTGAAGGTCTGTCTGGCACAGACAAATGTACTGTTCAAGCACCCTTTTTCTGACAATAACCTGAATATACACACACAAAGAAGGCTTTAAAACCCTTATTAAGCAACACTGTCATTTGCCAGCACCTTCCTCCAAATATTTAACTTACAATGAGCAAAAACCAGTTTGCCTCAAGACATCAAATTTACCATTAAACACTTCACAACTCCAAAATTCAATCTGAAAGCAAACCCCAGGCCCCTTCCCCAAATTAAAATAGCTGCTTCAATAACTGGCTTCCAAAAATGACTGTCTTTATTTTAAAGAGGAACAATGCCAATAAAAATGTCCTAAACAGCACCAGCTTTCCTATTAAGGTCTCCACACTATCACACACCTCTCAATCCAGAAATCAACCTGTACAGGTCATATCCTCCTCATACAATTAACTTCACTTCCTGTCAGATTTTCAATTATGCTCTAAAAGTACTGCACACTTATTTCTGTACCTAGATGAACCCTTTAACTCCAGGAGACATTACTGTGCTCTCGTGCATCACTCAGCTCTCAAAAAACCTCAACAGCCTGAAAAATACCCACATTTCCCAGAAAAAAATACAAGAAGTCGGATACCAAGATCACAAGCAAGGAGCTCAGCGTGTGCCTGTAGGTGGGGAGGGTGTGGGGGACAAGAAAGCAAAATAAATGAGACAGTACCAGATTCTCTCATTCAGCTCTAACTTGGGTAAATGCTCTCTAGTTCATTAAGTGTATGCAGTTTCTACTACACCCAGTGTGGTTTCGTGTTCGATCACAGTGTTGTATGCTCTTAGAAGAGAATTATGAAAAGCACTGCAAAAACACCTCGATCTCAAATGGAAACAGGTTCTTGTTTCACTCCTGCAAAAGCACAACTGGACTACAGACACATGAGAGAGTGCAGAGGAAAGTGCCATTACTCATGAGCTCTTACTCAATTTTATTTAAATAAACCACATCAGAGCCTCATGTCACTCAAAGGGCAATGGGCATTGTCTGACAATTATAATGCCACTGTAAAGACTTTAATTACTTGGGAGGGTTCAACTTCAGCTCATACTGCTACGAAGTGCCATAGTAACATAGATAAAAATGGCTTTTTTATCGAGAAGCCGAAATACAAGGTTGCTGCATCTGAATTTATGAATTGTCATTCCACCCTCTTCCAAACTGAAGCAAAAATAAATTAAGACTTGAAAAGGCTACATAGATGTGAAATATTGTTCTCTCTCAAAATCATTTGAAGGGGAGCTAAGAACTAGTGCCTACATTAGATCCTAATCTAACTTAAGATCTTTACTTTAAAAGGAGTGGCTCGTAATGAAACACAATTCCACACTGTACATAAGCCACTGGTGCACAACCCAGGAGCTGTTCCTGAGGTATTTAAAATTTGAACCCTAGAAGGCACACATGGAAGAAACTGATCCTTATAGCTCTCAGTAACTATGTAATTTTTGAAAAAAATCTAAGAAGTGATGTAAACTGACTTACTAGAACAAATTTAAAAAAACTTCTACACCATAAACCTGTAGCAACACCGGTGGCAGAAAGAGAAATTATGATATAGATCTGCCCTTCTCTCCCACAGGATTACAGATGTAGACTCACTTCAGAGATGATGTAAAACCATCTCTTTTTTATGTGAGAAAATCCCAGGTATTTAGGAACAACCAATGAGCTGGAAAATACCCAGTTTTGTCTCGCTGTCACTCTACCTGTAGGGCGGCCTCCGTTTCTCCCCTGCATACTGAAAGAGATCATCAGTGAAGAATTTGGGGACTTTGTAGTCCTCCAGGAGCTTCCTTCGCTTGGGATGCTCTCCATAGCTGCTGTCAAAGATGTAGAGGGGGCTGTCATCACGCGTGGTTTCCATGTACTCTATATAATATTTCATCTTCATCTTCACAGAGTAACCATCGTTGTCCTCCCCACATTTGAACTTCTGGTTCCTGTACTTGCGTTTCAGCCGCTCCAGCGTCCACTTCTCCTGGGCAGACCAGCCCACCTGAGCGTTCAGCAACACCACGGGCTTGTAAGGCTTTTCATATCGCTCAACAAACTCCTCCACTGTTAACTGCAGTGCATCTGCCCTCTCCACGTTATCCTGTGAAACCAAGGGAGGAAAGCAGGACAGATATTAGGACAGACTGACGTCCTAGGACTGCGCTTGCCTGTGGGGGAGCTTCACACGTATCCTTTGCTCCACACACCACGAGGGTATGGAGCTGCCTCTGCGCTATTTTAAGCTCCCCGAGGCTGCAGCCCCGTTTCTCCTGGCCCGCTCCCTGCACACATCAGTGACACCGGCCGCTCGAAGCCTTTGGCACTGCTCCGCACCGAGGCGGCTCCCCGGGCGGCGAGGCCACCCTGCCCTTTCGGCTGACACATCCCTGCTGCGTTTCGCTCCGTCGGGACACCGGGAAGCGCTCCTGGGAATTACGCGGATGCCCGCTCCACCCCGGCGGGCCCCGACCTTCCCACACGCCTCGCCACGTGGAGGGAAGAAAGTCCCGTCCCTCACCGAACCTCTCCCTCCCGACAGCTCTGAGGCAAACCCAGCCTCAGCAAAAAGCCCCTTCCTGCTTCCCATCAGACGTCCCGCAGCTCCCCCTTCACCTCAGGCATTCCCAATCTGCTCAATCGCCTCCTCCATCCCTGTCCCCTCAGGGCTCTCCTGTGCCAGTCGTGTCCCCACCCCACTTCCCTCAGCCCCCCCACCCCGTTCCCCTCAGGACTCGCTCAGCCGCGCCCCTCTCCATTCCCCCTTCCCACCCTTTCGTTCCTCATCCCCTTCTTTCCCCTCCGCTCGGCGCACCTTGCACGCGGTGGGGCTGAGGGGGAAGGTCTCGCAGTAGTTGTGACGGGTCCAGTCCAGCGAGTCCTTCAGCTCGGGCCGGGCGCTGCGCTTCGCCTCACGGATGCGCTTCTTGCTCTTGTGATTCATGGCGGCGGCGCTGGGGGCCGTCACCGCCCGCCGCTCCCAGCCCGACCCTGATCTTGATCCCGATCCCGGTCCCGCTCCGGCCGCACCTTCCAGAAATTTCACCCCGTGCCGCCGCTGCCGCCGCGGGCCCTCCCCCGGCGCACTCCCATTGGCCGGCTGCACCTCGGCTTCCGCCACGCCTCGGCGCTGATTGGCCGAGACTGGGGAAGCGGCGCCCCCGCGCCGCCATGTTGAAGAAGGGCAGAGCGGGCGGCACGGAGGCAGCGCGGGTGCCGGGCACCCTTGGCCGCGTAATCCCGCGGCCGCTCGGGGAACCCACCGCCGCCCTCCCCGCGGCGGACCCGCGCTCTGCTCTTGCTGCTCCCCTGACAGTGGTGGGCCGACCGCGCGTCACCCGGTTTCCTTCCTTCTCCAGGAAGCGGCCCGCGAAGGCACCCGCCCCGCCCCGGCGGGGCAGCGGCGCAGGCGGGAGCGGCCCGGTTTAACCGCGCCCCCCGGGGGAGGCCGCGGCTGGGTGAGCCGCTCTTCGCCATCAGCGCCCGCGGCGGCGCTCCGAGTGACGTCACACCGGGAGGAGGCGCCGATTGGCCGGCGCGGCCTGGCTCCGACACGTGTCCGCTTGCGATTGGCCCATGGCGGAGCCGCAGCGGCAGCGCGCGCGGCGGTACCGTTTCGAGGAGGGTCCGGCGGCGCTGGCCGTGCGTGTGCCCGAGGTACCGGGGGCAGCCGGGACATGGGGAATGGCGGGAGCTCCCGGGACCCTGGCACAGCGCCTCGCCCCGTGTCTTGCAGGTGCTGGACTCGCAGTACGGCATGTACGTGTGGCCCTGCGCCGTGGTCCTGGCCCAATACGTGTGGGCACACAGGCGGAGCCTGCCCGGCAAGCGAGTGCTGGAGGTACCGCCCGCTCCCCGCCCGGAACCCCCTCTCGTGACCCGCGGGCTTCACGAACACGCTGTGCTTTCAGATCGGTGCCGGTGTGAGTCTCCCCGGCGTGGTGGCCGCTAGGTGCGGTGCCCAGGTGATCCTGTCGGACAGCGAGGAGCTGCCCCAGTGCCTGCAGAGCTGTCGCAGCAGCTGCATCATGAACCGCCTGCCGCACGTACCCGTCCTGGGCCTCACCTGGGGCCGCGTGTCACCAGAGCTGCTCTCTCTTGCGCCCATAGACATTATTTTAGGCTCAGATGTCTTTTTTGACCCCAAAGGTACGTTAATGCTCTTAGGTATCTTTGGTTTGTGACTGCAAGGAGTTCGTGTCCAAGTAGTGCTGGGAACTGTGTCAATAGATCAGGTGGCACTGTGCTACTGACCTTGTTACTCCAGGGTAATTCTAGTTTAGAGCTGTCATAAATGCAGCTGAGGCTGTGGGAATAGAAGATGAAATAAATAACCAAGTCCCTTCATGCCATGCTTGGGTCTCTCACACAGACACTGTGCTTGCATTGATTTGTAATCACCATTACATAGAACCAGGCATTTATGCACAGCTGGAATCCAGAGACTAACCCAGACTGCTTTATCCCCCCCAAACTCCACAGACTTCGAAGATATTTTAACTACAATTTACTTCTTGTTGGAGAAGAACCCACAGGCTCAATTCTGGACAACTTACCAAGTCCGAAGGTAATTTTTTACGTATTTAAAAGTCAAATTTTAACTCTAGTCTCAGCTGTGGATGAGCATTAACTCCTCTGTAGCACCACCACTCTGACTCAGAAAAGCTCTTTATTGTGAGTCAGGCTGCTATTTGCCCAGTAAATCCTGGAGGTAATAAAATCTAAAAACAATCCAAGAATCATCAATTTGCTGTTGAGTAGAAAACTGTTACAAACCCGGCTGTGTTGTACCAGTTTGGTGACAGCCTGCTCGTTTTTCTGTAGCAGTGATAACCCTGGGCTAAGTTTTCACTCGTTTCCTCCCCTCAGTGCTGACTGGTCTATCGAGGCTCTGCTCTACAAATGGAAGCTGAAGAGCATCCACGTTCCTTTGCATTCCTTTGGTGCAGACAAAGAGCACTTGGCCAGCTCCTCTATGCCAGGAAGACACACAATCGAAATGATGATCATCTCACTAGCACAGTCAGAGGGCACTTCAGTTTATTCCACTTTAGATTTCAGTACAAGGTGATACTCGGCTGTTCACTGCAGCACAGAGCTGCAGAGAACAGTCCTGGTTACAGCAAACCTCATGGATATTTTGGGGAAGCAGCAATTCTCAAAACATGCAGTGTAAAAATAAAGCTGTTTGGTTTTCTAGCTCTGGCTTTTGAGAAATTTGTGTTCCTCCCCCAAGTCAGTGGAATAGTTCAGAGCCTCAAATCCATCATGTAAACCACTACACAACAGAGTTTAATAACCTGGAAATCCACAAGATCCAACCTAAATCCACAACTTCAGCTATGAAAAGGTAACTGCACTCTTAAAAAACCATCCCTGTAAGGTCCCTTTCCCAGGACTGAGAACCCTTCCCAAAGATCCACATACAAAAGCCAGCCCCTCTGTTGGTAAATGAGTGTGTGGAGACTATGCTAACCTGGAACATACAAACTCCTCAGTTTGTAAAAAAGTATTTTTAATCCTCAACAGAGCCATACTGCCAGTGTTCAGATGTTTCCATTCCCATTTAACATACATGCATAAGATAAAACAATGCATTACAATAACCCTTGACACAGGATGTTTGAAGTTACAAGTCATTTGGTACCAAATCAAGAGAAATCATCACTGTAAAGATCAGCCCCTGTCAAGCAGCAGCCTGGTGAGCCAGGGCAAGCACACAGCAATGCAATTATTAGTACTGCTCAGTGTGGATCTCCCACAACACCATCCCAGGACCTGGCTGGTTCTGTGTTCGTGGCCTGGTGTGTTACCACTTGCCACACAACATTGGGTTAGTAACAATACTAATTAAAGTTTGCCCATAGTAATTGAAAAGCAACCCCAGTGGATAAAATTTTTAAGCAGTAGAATGCATTTATAGTTACTATATAGAAGTTAAACATTGACAGTATAATTGCAGAAATCTTTTCAAGCTAAAAATAAGCTGACCCAAGACATTAAGTTGAGAAAAGTTAACACAGAAAAAAATGTTTAATATTAACTACAGAGACAGTGGATATAGTACAGAATGTCTTAAGCAAAAGATACACCAATCAGTACTTACAAAGGAATGAACCATTTCTTTGCTTAACATTACAATTCTCATATGTAAGTTCATATATGTACGTTGGTAAGCTTTACCATTCTGGAAAAAATAAGGTGTGTATATCATCAGCTAGATGTGCTCACTGTATGCTCCATTTTTTTTACGCAAGGCCCGGGTGACTGGAAGTGCAGTTGTCAGGCATTTTAATTAACTGGACAGCCATTTGTTTCTGCACGACAAGGCATCGTTACACAGGAGCAATCAGGAGACAACAGGAAACAGCCAAGCACTCTGCACTGCAACACGCCACCTTAACAGCTAACCAGCATTACTCAACTGCTACACAACTGCGCCTAGTGCACAAAAATACATAAGAGAAGAGATTAGAATTGAGTCTGATAAAACAATCCTTGCAAATATCAACTGTCACCTGAAAAGATTTCTACCAATTTGAATTTGAAGATGCTATTTTAAGTCAAAGTTTTTCTTTCTTTTTTTTTTTTAAAAAAAAGCATTTACAGTAAGTTTCAAGTTGAAGTTTTGTGGACTTTTATTTAAGAAATCAAGGTAAAATTGAGAGTACTTTTTGACAGTTAGCTATCAGCATATAATGGCTGCATGGTTCCTCAGTATGAAACTGGAGGCAGCAAGTTACCATCGATTTTAATTTCCAATAGAAGTCAGCACTATATAAACAAAAATGAAGTTTTACCTCAAATATCCAAGCCAATAATGAAATCGGTAGTCGTTCACTTCACTAAATTACAAGAAATTTGAATAACAGCAACAAAATGGCACATAAAATGTAAAATCTGCCACTTGAGGCGCAACTTAAACAAGTAAAAAGTTAGACAAAATGTTACAAAATAACCTTTTCAACAGCTGGTTGCTCGGCCAGGGTCTCTCCAATGGGCTGAAGACTCAAGCGATCTTTTCCCCCAAAAGGCGTCCTTTATGTGGGTTCTCATTTAGCTGAAGCATCTAGGTTTGAAGAGAGAAAAGTTCAGCCAGGTTTCTACCTTGTCTATTATGGGTGTGGATGACTTCAAGGATACTTCTAGTTGTGTTTCAACTGGCTTTGCCTAATTTAATTAAGCTTTAGGAATTTCCACGGTGTTCCACCTCCCCCCCGTGTTGCTTTACTTCAGAGGCCAAATGTAAAATTCGGTCAAAATATTTAGTTACAAAGGAGAGTAAGCATCAGGCTGTAGATCAAGCCACCATTAACTTCAATTCAGCCTGTTCACCGCTCAATAATTCAAAGTTCTATAAAAGTTACAGAACTAATACTTCTTCATAAAGACTTAACTAAGCTCTAATTAGCATTCAAAACCGAAAATGTGACTAATTTTGCTACAATTATCTAACTCCAGAGCTAGCTGAGGCCCTTTCCTTTTAAAAAACAGGACCAAACAGTTTGAAGGGTTAAAGACACACTATCCTTTCCCCACCCCTTGTATCCTTAGATGCCTCTTCAAGATGCCGACTTGAAGAAAAACTAGTTTCCGTGGTTTTCTCGTTGCAAGGAATTTGCCACTTTTCTAGGACAGTTATTACCTCCAGTCAGTATAACGGCCACTGAACCGATCTTCCGTTCTAAAAGGATAGTGTATCTTTAACAGTGTAAGACAAACCTGCTCCAACACACGCCCACAGAAACTGGTCCCTGGAGGATCAGCCAAATCAGTTAAAATCTGCAATACTGGCCAATATTCTTTTAGCAAACAGGAGACCGCAGCTTTAAAGGGGAAAATGCAGATGTTGGATAAATACAGTAAGAAATAGTCATTTTCATCATAGGTTGCGTCTCATACAATATTTTATTAAAACCAAGGCATTAATCTTGCAATAAAACATTTTCTCCGTTTAAAAAAATATTTCTCCGTAGAAAACCCTTCAGTAATTATTTCCCTAAATCAATAACCAAAAAACCACTGCTCAAGAAAAAAAAATACCAAAACCAACAACTAACAATGTGCCCCACTAGGATCCACTTGGTTCAGGCTATTAATGTTCCAAGAACTACCCAACATCCCACCTAAGTGCTATAAAATAAAGTAACATGCATCCTGTGCTGATCCCGAGGTACATTACCATGTTCCTAGGAGGATACAGCTCCTTCTTCTTCCGGAGACTTGGGAGGGCTCTTAGACCTGGATCTGGAGTTGGATTCCCTCTTTGAGGCGGGGGGAGGGCTTCTAGATCTGGAACGGGATCTTGACCTGGACCGAGATCTGGAGACAGATGAGGACTTTGACTTGGATCTCCTGGCAGATCTGGACTTGGAGGTGGAACGAGACCGAGAACGTGTGCGAGACCGAGATTTGGATCGACTGTAGCGGGACCGACTGCGAGACCTAGAGCGGCTCCTGCTTCTAGATCGGCTGCGACGGCGTCTTCTAGGGCTAAAACACAGCAGGAGAAAAAAAGGAAAGAAAAAAAAAAAGGGCGCGTTAAAAGTTGCTCACGGGTGACGCACGGACTGGAGCTGCGGGACAGGGAAGTCGGAACAGGACGCACGTGGGCAAGAAAATGAGTGTTAAGAGGGCGCCATTGTTCAGAGCGAGTGGCCGGGGGCTAAATCTACCACAGGGCGAAACCCTTCCACTCCGAGTGAACCCCACGTGCCTTTGCTAGTAAAACTCTACTTCCTCTTCCCAGCTCCACCGCGAAACTCACAGAGAAATAGACACAGAATCCCAGAATCGGTCCGGTTAGAAGGGGCATCAGTGGGTCATCCAACCTCCCTGCTTAAGCAGGGTCGGCCTAGAGCACACGGCTCAACTCTACGTCCATACGGTTCAGTGACGGAGACCTCACTACCTCTCTAGGCAACCAACATGAAAACAAACGGGTCCCCACCGCACAGGCGCACAGCTAAGGTTCATCTCATTTACTGCCCGAACTCCGCTGCCCGTTCCGCGGCGCTCACCTGCGGCTGCGGCGGCCGTAGCCGCTGCTGCTGTACCGGCGGGGCGGCGGCCCGCGGCGGCTGTGGTGCGAGTCGGGCGGGCGGCCGTAGCGGGCCATCTGCACGCGGAGCTCCCGGCCGTCCAGCACCGCCCCGTCCATCGCGTCCATCGCATCCTCCGCGTCCCGCTTGTCGTGGAAGCGCACGAAGGCGAAGCCGCGGCTCTCCTTGGTGTAGCGGTCCCGGGGAATGTAGACGTCGCCCACCCGGCCGTACTTCTCAAAGACCCTCCGGAGGGTGTCCGGGGAGGTGCGGTAGGTCAGGTTGTCCACCTTGAGGGACGTCATGCCCTCCACATCGGGCGGCGGGCGGCCGTAGCTCATGGTGGGCAGAAGCCCCTGAGGGGCGGCGGCGGCCGAAGAGAAAAAACCTGAGGGGTTGAAGGGGGTCAGCAGCCGGCGCGGCCCTGAGGGCAACGCGCCTCACACCGCAGGGCGAATCCCAAAAGGAGGAGAGCTACAGCGCATAGGGGAAAGCCGCGGGGTCGGCAGGGAGCAGCACCCACCTCAGGGTCCGAGGGGCGGCCCGAGGCCGGAGCGAAGCGCCAGGAGCGGCCGCCCCGTCCCGCCGCGACGAGGAAATGAGGGGGAACCGCCCGCGCGCGCGGCTTAACGCCACAAAATGGCCGGCGGTGCCCCGGAAGGGAACGTGGCACCGCCCCGCCCGCCGCTCCGCGGGAGCGACCCCCGATCCCTTTTTCCTACTTTTCCCCGAGGTGGTCCCAGAGGGAGCGTGGGGAATCCCCCTCTAAATTAATAATTTGTTCTGTGTTTGGAAAGTGGCTGTTAAAACGCCGCCGCTGTGACCCGGAAGGGCTCGGTGGAGGCGGGGAAATTTTTGAACAATGTGTGTTGAAAAACGTTAAAAAACCCCCAAACAGTAGCAATAACAATTAAAAAAAAAATAGAAATTAAGGCAGAGCAGTGTGTGGGGGGGACGGAGAGGGACGACAAACCCCCGCCGCGGGAAAAAAAAGCGACGGTGAAGTGAATGGCTTGTGGCGCGGGCGGGCGGGCACGGTTTAAAATGGCGGACGCGCAGGGAGAGCCATGAGGGGAATGGGGCCGGCGTTCCGTGAGGGAGCTGGCGCTCGGCCCGGGGTCTGCCAGAGCGGTTCTCCGGGAGCAGCCGCTGTGGGAGCTCGGTGCCTTTCCTGCCCGCGCTCCGCTGTGTGCGTGTGGCGGCTCTGAGGGGCCGGACAGCCCGCAGCGGGCTCTCCGCGGGCTCTCGTTCGTCCCTGCGGGCAGCGCTGCCCCGGGAAGCCGCCTCGGCGCCGCCAGCTCTGGATGTGCCACGATGGATCCGCTCCTCGGTGCCTGTGAGAGCCGAGCAGGGAAATATTAAAATCATCCTCGCACCGGCCCGCTCTGCAAGTTCGTGCTGTAGCAGGAACGTGGGAGAGGATTTGCACAGCCCTTGTATAAGGCTGACAAGAAACTTCTCAGAGTCCAGGGAATCCCGTGAAAGCTGCTCTCCCACCCCAGAACTTGTTGCTCTGTCTCCTCAGGCACTAAAAAAATGCCCAAACTCCTGAACTGTAATACCTGGTTCTCATCTCAAAACAATGTTGCAAGTTTCTACCCAGCTGTTCCATAACTCTTAAAAAAAGACTACGAATGAGACTATTTTCTACCGATCTGTTTAATCCAATGACAGTATCGATACGAAAAATTATTTCGGTATTAGAATTTAAACTCTTGGTTTTACTATAATTGTGTTTAATATTTTTTTTGCACTGAAGAAGTATAAGAAATAAGCAGTGACATGGATACAAATCCAGAAGCAACAGTTTGTTTTCTTTTACAAATTACTTCAGAATAAAATAAACTAATTTGACATTTTGTATTGCTTCGTGTTTTTTCTATTTTTTCAATAGAGAATTTTGATTTAAAAATTTGGTGAAACTTGAAGTTTATCTTTACAGTGATTTCCCTAAAATGACAGAGGAAGTTTCCTATGCCCCTTCCTCCGAGTTTCAGTCACTTCAACGCCTTGCTGCTGTTGCCAAACGAATTGTTCCAGCCCACCAGCCCAGTTTGCTGTGCAGCAGGATGGAAACTTGTACTGGCACAAGGGAGAAAAGACGTGAGTGAGGCTAGAGGATGTTAAAATTCTGCTACTATAAATTAATAATATTAACAAGGAAGAAGAGAGCTTTCCTTGTGTGAAGACCCCTCACCTTGATATTTTAATTGCATGTTTGTAAAGCAGCCTCTGAATAACCACACTGACTTTCCTCCACAAATGAAAATTACACGCTGTGTTTGAAAAACACTGATTTTTAAAAAAATACAGTTTGGGAACTAAAAAGAGCATGTAATGCTTGTATTATATATATGTAACTATAGCTGGGGTGCGGATTTTATTTCACAGAACTACAGGGTGGGTCAGGTTAACCCACAGTGGGGTTAATCTGGTCCCAACTTGTGCTCCAGCAGGGTCATCCTAGAGTGCATGGAACGTGATTGTGTCCAGATGGTTCTGGAATATCTCCAGTGAGGGACACTCCATGCCCTCTCTGGACAATCTGTCCAGGTGGAATTTCCTGGGCATTACTTTGTGTCCCCGGCCTCTGGTGCCATTGCTGGGCCCCCTGGGCAGAGCCTGGGCCCTGCTCTGCCTCTCCCTGCAGACAGGGACAGACAGGGGTGAGGGCCCCTCTCAGCCCCAGCACCCTCAGCCTTCCCCAGTCCCCAGATCATCTCCGGGGCCCTCCACAGGACCCCTCCAGGAGCTCCGTGTCTCTCTCATCCCGAGCAGCCCAGAACTGGACACTGCTCCAAGGGAGGCTTTGCCAGGGCTGAGCAGAGGGGCAGCATCACTCCCTGACCTGCTGGAAATGCTCTTCCTAACGCTCCCCGGGACACCAGTGCCCTTCTCGTCCCCTCGGGCACAGTGCTGGTCATGGACAGCTCACTGTCCACCAGGACCCCCAGCTCCGTCCCCACAGAGCTGCTTTTCCAGCCGGTCAGTCCCGGCCTGTGCTGGTGCTGGGGTTGTTCCTCTGCAGGTGAAGGACCCTGCACTTGCCTTTGTTGAACTTCAGACAATTCCTCTCTGCCCTTCTCCCCAGCCTGTCCCGGTCCCTCTGAGGGGCTCACAGCACTCTGGGCTATCGGCCACCCCTCCCAGCCTTGTGCCATCAGCGAATTTGCTGAGGAGGACTCAACCTCTCAGCCAAGTCATTGATGAGGAAGTTAAACAATCCTGGGGGACACCAGTGAGAGGCCTCCAAACAGACCCAGTGCCACTGATTATGGATGAGATTTTCCATTCAGCCAGTACTCAATCACCTCACTGTCACTCGTCCCACCCATACATCCCGAGTTTCCCCAGGAGGGTGTTGTGAAACACAGTGTTGAAAACCTTGCTGGAGTCAAGATGGACAATATCCACTGCCCTCCCCTCATCCATCCATGCAGTTGTTTCATCACAGAAGCTGATCAGGTTCATCAAGCAAACCTCATCCCACTTCACATCTAAACTCTCAATGAGCCCTTCTAACTCCTGTGCTAATATCCTTTCTCCTCTGTTTCTTTAAACCCTTTACTGTAGACAGCAGATGTAAAATGTGGTGATTTGTCATTTACTACAATCGATTCTGCATTTCCTTCTCTTTCCTTTTGGCCAGAATTAAAGTAGAACAGATTTAGTTGAATTCTCCAATCCCAGAGGCCCAACAGAACAGACAAAGGATGGTAACAGGAAAAAGCGCCCATTTGGTCAATGTCTGATCCTCCCTCAGTTTTGCTGATGTTTTAGCAGAGATGTTCATGACTCAAAGATCAATTGGTCTTAAATTTATTATTTAGAAATACCGAGAAGTAAAAGATTAATGATATCACTTCCATGCCTGGAGGCCAGGTTGGAGGGGTCTTGGAGCAACCTGGTCTAGTGGAAGATGTCCCTGCCCATGGCAGGGAAGGGACGAGATGGGCTTTAAGGTCCAATCAAGGTTTCAATCAAAACCATTCTGTGATTCCATGTTCTGTATCTCTGTGTGGTTTTTATTTTTTGAGGGTTTTTTGTATGAGTGGGGGTTTTTTGGTGTGTGTTTGTTTTTTAAAATATATATATATTTTTTTAAAAAATATTTTTTTTTTTAATTTCTATTTTTTATTTTTAAATCTTGCCAGGTGTTACTTAGTAGCTAGAAATTGCAATTCTACAAATTGTACAAATAACTATATTTTAAGGACTGGCAGATTTTCACCGCTTTAAATAGGAGAAGGTTGCCTTGCTAAAACTGCATTTCCCATAGTGCACAAGGGCTTTCAGGGCTGGGTCAGCTGATCGAGACACCGAAATGTTCTTTATTTCCTGTGCAGTGCATGGAAATGTACGAGTGGCTCATCTTCCCTTCGTCAGGTGATTGAGAGGCCGGGGAGCGCAGTTCTGATTTCTACAATGCCGAGGAGCTGAGCCGATTAACCTGCTCACAATTGGGAAAGCTGCACCTTTGGGACAAAGGATGTCATGAAATAACACCCTGCAGTCAGCCCTGCAAACTTCATGGGAACAGGTAGAGGAAATCTTGGCCTTTACCTTTTGTACAAACCTTGTTTTTTTTTCCCAAGTTACCGATTTTGTTGCACATTATTTAAAGGGGTTACAGCACTCTGGCTTAATTGATATTTTCTAGCAGCTAATAAGTAGTCCTAGGTAATCATTATTTTCGAAGCTTACTTTCTTTTATTCTTTTTGCTTCTTTTTTTATTTTATTTTTTTTTTTTAACAGGGGTTAAGAGGAAACTTTTAAAAGAAAAAAGAGTTTTTCCAGACTGAAGTTGTGGACTTGGGAAGAATATACAAAATGTCTTCGGAAGGAAAAAAGCTTTTCAACATCATTATTTTGGGGGTCTCATTTATGTTTATATTCACTGCTTTCCAATCCTGTGGAAATATCGCGGTAGGTGTGACTTTCAAAATGTGCCACGTTTTTATCTCAGTTATTTATCCTGGCTTGTCTTTTGTGTGCTCTAATGTTGCTTTATTTGGGATTTTCTAATGTGCAAGATACTTTGACATTTAACTTCTTTTGGTTTAGTTTTAAGTAGATTTACATGTTTAACCAAATAACTCAGCAAGTTATTTCTTTAAGGTAGCATAGCGTAGTAGAAAACTGAGCGTGATTGCTTAGAAAGTAGAAAAACATTATAAAATGTTTGAACTTTAAAATAGTGTCTACTTTGACACTTGCCATGTTGGACAATTGAATTACACTGAACCTTGCATATTCTATATTCTGTGTAGTCCCTTTCAAAATATTTGCCTAAGTTATTATTAACCATGCTATTATTAACTAGATTTTCATAATCTAACAAACTAAACATTCAGGGGGAGTATGAGGATAACACCTGACAAATAAATTTCTACAATTGCTAAACTGCCAAGTCACCTTCCAGCTGAAGTTATTTGCTGCTATTTGGTATCTCTTTGCAGAGCAAAAATTGAGCACAGCATAATCCAAATTTACTGTTACTATTTAAATTTTTAGACTCCTGCTGCTGCCAGGTTTAGCCCTTTTAACTTCCTGAGCTGCTTGCAGTGTTATTAGTTCTGTTGCTGCAGGGCAGTTAGATTTCAACATCCCCGTTGAGCCCACAGCTCTTACAGCTCTTTTCTTGCACGCAAGAAGAATCCTTGCTGGGTTCAGACAGATAAATGTCCTTCACTGCATTATGGAAATAAATACTTGGGGTAGTTTTTGTAAGTCCTAGTGCAGTGTGATGCTTTCTGTGAGCTCTTAAGTGCAGCCCAACGATCTCAGAAATTCTGCAATGAATTCAGCACCTCACCAGATTGGACTTTGTGATCATGCAGTCATGTAATTCATTGTCATAAAAGTCTTTACGTGTGAGTTTCAGTCAGGTCTGCCTGCCAGTCCAACTAACTTCATGGTCTCATGACCACTAAAGCTGATTCAAGGGGAAAAAAAGGAAACAGGAAAATAACGGGAAGCTGAAAAGAATGGAAATTCTTATCAGAGATTCATAGTTAGGTCAAGTTAAAATATTTCTGAAACTTCTCCTTTTCCCCCCACTTTTAAAATTAAGATAGTCATACCTATCTATGTAAGAGAGGTCTTAAGTGAAACAAAAGTTTTGTGAATTATTTTAGGTCTCTTATGAAATCATGATTTAATAATAAAGTACTAATTTATTCTTCAAACATAGATGTTTCCCTGCCAAATATCTCCTGCATCTTTGTTGTGGAGATAGTGTGAGTTGTAATTAACATTTTAAATTCTTTTAAGTACTTCGTAGTGTCTATTGATGACTAATTCTAGTGCTTAATACTGACTTTAAACTGATGCAGGTGTTCTCAAAATACAAGATAGATTCTAACATATTACAATGTGTGATCTTCTCACAGCAAACTGTTATCACGAATTTAAACAACACAGACTTTCATGGCAGTGGCTACACGAGGTAATTACACAGATTTTCTTCTTACTTTGCTCCTTGCAGGGTGAACTTAGTTACAGTTTCATCCAGTAGAGAGACACTCTCAAGAGATTACAGTGCTCTGCTGACTTCACAATTTATTGACACACTTAAAGCAGTTTAAAACAGGCTTCTCACAGTTCTGCTCTGAATTATTTCCAGTTGAACTACATATCTGGTTTACATGTTTTCTTTGTAGGGAGAAAAGCCACCATCATCACGTTCTCAGCATTTTACCTTAGGAGGTGAAGAGGTGGAAGTTTAAAAATAAATAAAACTGCTATCTCAGGCCTTGGTTGTTTGCCTTTGTACACTGTGTTTATGTAGGACAGGTGGTGTGAATCAGCTCTCAGGAAATAAAACATAAATGTGAAAGGAGCAGTCAGAAAGACAAGCAAAGCCACAAAAAGCCACTCTCTTGGTTGCACTGGCACTGGCAGAGTCAAACTCGTCACACATGACCAGGGACCTTTTGCATGCCAAATTAATCTGTCATGTGGGAAAACCTGACTGCTCCTTTGAAGGCTTTGCTGTCTTAATTTAAACTAAAAATGCCACTGGCACAAAATGTGTCTGTAAAATTTCTATGGTGTATTTGGGATAAGATGAAAACCTCGCTGACAGATATATGAGGTTCTAGAACGTTCTCTAGATGTAGAAGGTACAAAATACAATAACTGCAGTTCAGGCAGTTTGACAAATGCATGCTGTGAGTTACAAGATGTCATTGCCTGCAATAGTTTGGGACTCCATTCAGCAATCCAGGGAATACTGTACACTCCTGTATTCCCATGTGGAGTGCTATGGGTGAAGGGAACAGAAGAAAGTTGGGAAATGTTTTTGACCATCAAAGTTGTGCTGTTAAGTTGTGTATGTACTTAACTGGATATTTTGAAATCCAGTGATCACTTTTAAATCAGTTGCAGTGATAGCCTTTATTTTATTTCATGTATTTAATTGGTTTTGTTTTTTATTTCTGTAGCATGTCCATTATTTATGGAGTATTGTCTGCATCAAATCTTATATCACCTTCACTGGTTGCAGTAGTGGGTCCTCAATTCTCCATGGTTGTTAGTGGTGTGTTTTATAGGTAAGTATTAATTTTGAGGTTTTGCCTGCTTCCTTGGAAATATTTTTTTAGTTGTTTCACTCCTGTGCCATACATGAAATTGTACTGGCTAAGAAAAGCCTCTCACAGAGATGCTGCAGGGGTGTAACTGCAGAGTACTTCAGCCTACTGGAAATAGCACATTTTTTCCCAAGCATTTCCAGACTTTGCTGACTGTGGAATTGAGGTTATGGTCTCAGATTAATAACTGTGTAAAAAATCATTCTATATGCTTAGAAGGGTAAAAACATTTTTCACATACAACCCATTTTTCAACATCCCTTAGGAGAGAATATCTGATTTAGAAGCACCTAAGTGAGGTATCTGATTGTTAAAGACAGTGTTCACTTTAGGTCAGTATTCAATGAACTGATCTGTTCTGTTCTAGCCTATACATTGCAGTCTTTATCCAGCCAGCTACATGGGCTTTCTACACTGCCTCTGTGCTTATTGGCATTGCAGCTGCTGGTAAGCATTGCTCTTATTCTGCTGGTTTTTATGAGATTTGAATATACCTTTAAAATATTTTTATTTCCTGAGCAATGTATTCTGTCTGTTTCAGTCCTCTGGACAGCCCAGGGAAATTGCTTGACTGAAAATTCGGATGAAAACACCATTGGAAGGAACAGTGGAATATTTTGGGCACTCCTACAGTTCAGGTAAGCTTTATTTGTTAATTTTTTTTTTTTTGGTTGTGTGCACATTCTGCTTTTTACATCTTTTTATAAGTGGGAGACTGCATTGAAAAATACTCCCCAGGGACCTTGCAGTCAGTGGGAAGGAGAGATGGAGGCAACGTTTTTATTGGTGTTGTGCATTACAGAACAGGGAATGAAAGAAAGTTGAACATTGCAATCTCAGCTCTTGAGCTGCTAAAAGATACATTTCTGTTAGGGGGGCATTTGAGAGATGTAACAGCAATCTTGGTGGTTGTGGAGGGCTGTGCCAATTTGTGTCCTTTATCGAGGGAGAAGCTGGTTCTCTGATATTTGATGGTTCTCTGATATTAAACTTTGAGTGCTGCTCGAAAAAAAATCCACAAAAGGCTCAGCATCAGTGACAACAAGGCAGTGAATGCTGTGTTGTGGCCATTAAGTGTTTTGTTCAGAGATAGTTAATGCCTCTCATGAGAATGTAATGCAATTAGTGTATAGAGAAAAAGAATGAAATTATGCAAGAAGATAGAGCTGATGGCTTGAAGAGAGACTGAAAAGGTTGGGACTCTTTCCTGTGGAGGAACAGCAGCTGAGGGGGATTATTCCAATGTGTTACCCAAAATTATGGCAGCAGGGGAGCTGATTGTTGCTCACCAAATGCTGCTGTGCTGGAGCTGGGGTCACTGGGTGAGAATAAGGAGAACTGGTTTGGAACAGATAAAATTCTTTGTGCAGTGGGTGATTAAACTTTTGGAGCTTGCAGCCATGGGAGTGTGGGGTTGGATGGTGTGAGAAGAATTGAAAAGGAATCAAACAAATTCATGGGAGACAGGTGCACAAATGGTTCCTGAAGAGATATCCTTTCATCACCTCTAATGCAGCAGTTCTGAATATTCTGCCAGAATATATATCTGGGAGATAACCAGGGGAATGAATTGCAGAAATGCTTAGGGTGCTGAGCCTGCATTGCTAATGCTGCTGTGGGAATGGGATCCTGGGCTGGGAGAGCAGCAGCCTGAACCAGGGGCATGCTTGTATTTCTAAAGTTTTCACTTCCAGAATTAACCCCTCAGTATGGTATCAGAGCAGCAATTTCCACAAAGCCAGCTGATTGTGTGTTTTACAGTGAGTAAAATACATGGGTTAATAAGAGGAAAATTAGCTCTAAAACTGCTTTAAATCATTCACTCAGAATGACTGTATTTTGAGAAATGGTAGTTAGGGACACAGAATTTACTTGAGCTGAAGCAATACTTCAGACAAGACACATGACCCTGCACAGGAAGTATTACAAAATCACCTCCAGAAATATGTCAGCTTTCTAACCTATACCCTTCCAAAATCAGAAGCAACTTAGATGCAGATTTCCTATTTTTTGCCACCACCTTGTGTCTTGATTTATGAAAATGAATAGCCAGCATTTTGAGGCAGAATCTTAAAATTTTGGGTTTTATATAGAAGCAGCTGCCATGGAGAGTAACTCATATTTCTTTCATGATTGCACAGCCTTGGAATTTTTTTTTAATAGAATAGTACTACTGTGGTGCTACAACCCTAATGTTTTCATTGAATGTATTGTTGACCTTTGTTCTTTTTGTTTGCAGCTTGATTTTTGGAAATATGTATATATACTTTGCTTGGCAAGGAAAAACTCACATATCAGGTGAGTACTGCTTGTTTATATGGCCAACCTTTAAATATAGTAGCATGAATTAACAGATAAAATCATGAACTCCAAAGTGGCAGGAAACTTATACAAAAGCAGACTTTTTTTTTTTCTCCCCAGTTTATTGTAGATAGTCTCTTCTTGGAGATTTTCCACAATAGCTACTCTGGGATTTTCCCTGTGCAGGCACATTTATGCCAAAATACACCTATTTGGGGGGAAGGTCTTCTGGCTGTATGTGTAATATTAGACACACTATCCTATTCCAAAGTAAGCTCCTGGTGTGGAGTGTTCTTCTAAATCATAATGGAGATTGATAAAGTGGGTGAAATGAAATATGAAATAAAGGAAAAGAAAGGAAAAGAAAGGAAAAGAAAGGAAAAGAAAGGAAATCCATCCCAGTTTGTTTCGTGTCTGCATTAATTGTGCTGGCACAAAGCAGGGTAGGAGGCAGAGGCTGAGGTGGGGCAGCACTGCTGGGAGAGTAGAGAAAGAACTTTCTTCCTTTCTTGGCATAGATTATGAGATGAACTTCCTGATGGGATTGTAATTAGTGCTGTATTTTTTCCATTTGATGTTGTGCTAGACTGGCAGAGAGCAGGAACTGGAAAACAGTTCCTGCTTTATTCATGTTCTTGACAGGACTTGTTCTTTTTCAGGACCTTATTCATGTTCTTGAGCTAGACACTGTTGAGATTCTCTTTTTAAAGGAAAGATTTCTGTCAACTTTTTAAGCCAGGAAAAGTAGGGGGGTGGATTCACTAAGAAAAGTGGTGAAAACAGATTTTAATAACCAAAAATGAATGCTGCTAAAAAATCAGTGCTCTGCAAACAGATAAGTTTGATTTTCCTGCTCTATAATTGCTGATAATTTTCCTTATTTAGAATATCTACTAGAATGGTCAATTCTTTTAACCTTTAACAGATGATTTAATGCTGCTCTAGTCAATCAGGAATAAGATGTTGTCTTTTAAATTATAATTATCAGGCTTCAGAAATAACAGAGCAGAAGGAACAGTTCACTTCTTGTTTCTGTTAGCTCCATCTTTTCAGGTTCTCAAACCACAGATCAGGTTTGGTAATGAAACACTGGCTAAATTTAAAGGTCATTTTCTGCATTCCCTCACCTGTAACACAAAGGTTTAAGTGTTATTGGAAATATTTGAGACACTTTGAACCTGGGGGGGGTCTCAAATTCTGTGCATTCCAAATATCACTGCTCTGCTAACCACAGAATAGAGCAATTAACTGTGAGGCAGTTCTGCTGTTACATTTCCCTCCACCTTAAATGTCTTGAGATTCCTCTTTATTACAAAATTTTATATCAAACCATAACAGCATTTAAAAATCAAATCTTATTTTACTACCTATATAGAAATAGCACAAGCATTTCAAGCTGTGAAGCACATGCACGAGTTATTTTTAAGACAAGTTTGCATTTGCTGTTGAGCTAAGGGGGAAGTAAATACAAGCATAGGTAATATCTTCAGGGTCATGCATTAGTTCAGTCATAACTGTTTGCTGTTACTGTTTTCCCTGCTTAGTACTGGTAAATGGGAGTGGCTTTTGTGTTGGATGTGTCTGTGCTCTGCTGCAGTACCCAGCTGGTTCAGCAGAGTTGCCCCCTCCAGCTGCTGTGACAGTTACTGAGGTTTTGGTGGCTTTAATGCCTTTGTAGTTCCCCAGCCTACAGTTTATGATGTCATGGTGCTCGTGGTTCTGATGCTGGTCAAGAGATTCTCTTAGAAATCTCAAGGGGTTTGGGGCAGTTTATGTCCACTCTGAATTATATAAGTCTTCCAAGATGTACTTTCTTCTGCTAATAATTTATGCACTTCCTTTAATTGGCTGCTCCTTGGTCAAAGCCTTTGCATGGCAGAGAATGCGAGGGACCTCTTTAATTTGCCGATATTTTATTAGCACCATAAAACTGAGACAGGAGTTTGCCAGCAGCTCCATGTGGAAGGTAAGCTAGAAAATTAGTTTGTGTTCAACACTGTAGCATGTGTGTGTTAGTTGTTTGAAGGTAGCTGGATTGGTTTGAATCTCTTCTGCACATCTGGTCACGGCTCTTGTTTGTTTTTCCACAGAGAGCGATCGCAGAACTGTCTTCATTGCTCTGACTGTTATCAGTCTTGTGGGCACAGTTCTGTTCTTTCTGATTAGGAAACAAGAGGACACAAAAGCTCCAGGGGATGATGATTCCACTAATGAAATCCTGGGGGAAAGCTCGTAAGTGTTGATGGCAAGAACATATTGTCACATCTCCTTGTTTGTGCTCCCGCTCCACACAGGAGCATTGTGCATTCACTTCCCTCTGTGCTGGAAACGTGAATGTTATCAGCAACCTGGAGGACTCACAGATTTAACAGAAAAGTGTCTGTATTTTAACAATGAGAATATATGAGAAATAATGTTCTTGATATGGAATATTCTCAAGGGTGAAGTTCAGTACTGCACATGAAGTTTTTCCTTTGATAAGCAAGTGCCTTGCAAAAGATACCCTTCACCTCTTCTCCGGTGATTGTTATTAAATACTTTAATGTTTTATCTTGCCCTCATCAGCCCATTTGAAAGGCTGAAATAAACAGAAAATACTCCTTTTTTATAGATTGTTTTACAAACTGGAACATGTTTTTCCTGTCTTCCCTAAATATGTCTGCCACCCTGATAAATACATTAGAAATGCACAGTTACACTGATTCAGTGCAGTTTTGCCTGAGGCATCAGCTTAAATATTTTTGCTTTATTTAAAGAACAATGAAAATGTTAGAAAAACATCAGTGAGTATGCCTGTGGAAAAAATGTTGAAAGCTTAAAATGTTCAAAAGAACAGTTCTGTTAAGCAAGCATTCACTAGTGCAGGCAGCAAATAGATTTTGTGGTTACTTTAGATCTCAGAAACTTTTAAAAATACATTGGCGTATTCCAATATATAGTGCAGGGCTAGAAAATGTACAGAAGGTTTGAAAGATGAAGGTGCCTTCCAGCAGAGCAATAAAATGTGGTTATTCTCTTCCAATTTGACCAAGTAATTTGTTTATCTAGGTCTGCACGAAACAAAATGATGAGAGCAGTGGCTGCCTTCAGTAAGTACAATTTCACATCAGAGTTGCTTCAGCAAAACCTGGCATCTCCTTGCCAGCTCCCTGTGTTGGTGCTGATGATATGATCATGTACAAACCACTTCAATCACATACCTGAGTAGTCCAGGAGAGATTTGGAGTGTTCCTCCTTTGATGTGATTTCACATCCAAACTGCTTTACAACAGCGTCCTTGGACAGATGAGCACAAAAGGAGCAGGTTACTACCTGGGAAAGGCAGTGGGATTGAAAAAGAAAAATCAACAAACAAATGAAGATAAAAAGAAATCATAGGCTGTTTGATATTGTCACCTAGTTAACCATTTAGAAGTGAAGCATCTGCAGTCCCCTTTGAAGCTTGATGTGTTCTGCCTGAGACTGTTAAGTTTGTTGTGACGATTTGGGGATCTTCTGAAAATCTGTTTATCCTTTCAAGAGACAATTGCCATGAACTGAGAGTACAAAAATAGAGCAGAAAATTGTCTGATAATTGAAAACTGTGCATCTCCTCTTTAATATTTCCCCCACTGCACTTCTTAAAAAATACAATTTTTGGATGCCACGTTTCTCCTAGATGGCAGGTCAAGGTTGGTTTATTTAGCACTCTGATGTAATAAACAGTAAATAAAACTTTAACTGTTATTATACACAGTTTGTTTAATAACCAATTTTTGCTTTAAGCAAAAAGCAAAAGTAAGTGTAGATTATCTTAGTAGTATTTCCAGAAATGTTATTGATTTTCTTTTTTATTTCTTTACAGAGAAATCTATTACACTGAGCTTCACCAAAGAGATGCTGCTTCTCAGTGTTACCACAGCCTACACAGGTATGGAGCCAGCAGAGTTTCACCATGGAGCAGGGACAGGGCATTGTTTGGAATTTTAACCCATATCTCTGCAACCATTATTTGGATATTTTAATTAATTTTGGGTTACTCGTGATGTTTGTGTGTCCTGGGAAGTGTTTCAGTGCAGGAGGAGAGGTGCATCCAAATCTGCAGGTGCTGCTTCAGTAAAGTTCTGGGTCTCAAAGTGAGAGGCAAAATTTACAGAGCTGGCTTTTATGGGGTTTGATATTTTACTATCAATAGTTTGGAGATTGTTTAATGCAGTTGTATTGCATTTCAATTAAAGGAATGTTTGTACATCACACCTTCATTAAGGTGTGGGAGGTTCCTCATGCTCTTCATTTTAGTCTTGGTTTTATTAGGAACTAGCTTAGTAATTTTCAACTGTTTTTATCAATAGGATTTGCTGTGGCAAGGGTTCTCACTCTTTTTAACAACTTTTAGGTAAACTTGGTCTGCCATCCTTGGACCAATGTATGAATTGTAACATAAAAATATATTTTTGCCATTTTAGTGATTCTTCCACAAAAAAAAGCCCTATAAAATCCTTGAGTTGTTTTTTGAGGGGTTTCTTACTCCTTATTTGGCTTCAGATGTAGTTTTGTTCATGATCAAATTAGGTTTTTTTATAAAATAGATGCACTTTCAGAACCTAAGCTCTGAGTCACCGTTAGGAAAAATTATTGTTATGTGAAAAGAAAAAAATTAGCTGTAAACAAAATATAAACATTGTAGTTTAGAGCAGCTCCTGATAGAGAAATAGCCCAAGTACTCTGGAGTTGGGTTGCTCCAGCCATTAATCTGAGTTACAAATTTCTCCACAGCATCTCCAGTGTTGTGTTAACCCAGATTAACTCACACGAATTCCTCTGGGGATGGGAATGTGAAGCAAGGTCACAAGGGAAGGGAGTCAGTCAGGTTTTGCC
The DNA here is from genome assembly GCA_037013685.1 of Acridotheres tristis. Taxonomy (NCBI): domain Eukaryota; kingdom Metazoa; phylum Chordata; class Aves; order Passeriformes; family Sturnidae; genus Acridotheres; species Acridotheres tristis. Next base: position 7,670,569 of record CM072905.1, read on the forward strand.
TGAATATCCTGAAATTTGGGTTTACAGGTGGCATGAAAATAAATCAGTCCAGACTGGGGAAAAAAATATCTGCTGCCATCTTCTGGATCTGGGTTGGTGTTGCTACTTTCTGCAGGAAAACAGAAAATTCCTTAAGGCCAGCAAGGGCTTTTTTCCAAAATTCCTGGTCAGGTTAAGATGCTCCAAGTCCAGCCTGTTTTTGAAGTTCATCCAGGCAGGGCAGGGTGTGCTGTGCCAGTGTTTGGCTGCAGCCAAAAAGCAAAGGATATAAATTAGAAAGTTTTATTTTAAGCTGTTTTTCCATGTTCAGGAGTAACATTTTATGTTGTTTTCAATACACTTTTTTATTGAGTTGTTATTTTTATACTAATGGTTGCTCATGGTCACATTAGCTGGGTCAGTGGTGTTCCCTTTCCTCACACTAATGGCAATAGAAAGAAAGAGGATTTAAAACAAATAGCAGCTGTTCTTTCTCAGCTTAAATTCATTATGTATATATAAGAAAGTTCATTTTAGGATTCTTTGCTCCTTATTGTTGTTTGGGGCTGCAGGGACTTTTAGGAATGCCATAACTTGAAGTGGGAGAATCCTTAAATGAAATCGTGCTTTATTTCTTCAGTTACTTTGAGTTATTTCACGTGGCATTTTTCATTTGATGAAATTCCAAAGTTCTTGAGAAGTAGAAATATAAACTGTGTATTTAGGTGTTGGGTCAAGAGTAGCAGCACTGAACCTGAGTGCCTGTGACACCAGTTAGTGTGGTTTTTGGTGTAGAAGAATATAATAATTACATAGTTTAAAATTCCCTCTTTGCTTTTATTACCCACATCTCATTTAAATATATGATTGGAAAGATACCTGAGGGGAAAACAGCCTTTGGACATAAAGATTTTTTTCATTACTTTTATGAGAGTGCATCTATCAGTTCTGTTTGGTTTCCTTCCAAGGTTTGGTGTTAACATTCTTTTCTGGAGTGTATGGGACGTGCATTGGTGCTGTGAATAGGTTTGGCAGTGAAGAGAAAAGCCTGATTGGTCTCTCTGGTATTTTTATTGGTGTTGGAGAAATCTTGGGTGAGTCTAAATTTGCTACCTTTTGACAACAGAAAGGATTAGGGGGATGTAGTTATTCAAAATGATTTTTTTGTGTTTAACTCAATAGTGTGTTTTGAGCTTCCAGCTATAACAATGTGAACACAAAATGAAATAGTAGCAATATAATTGGCACTGTGGTTCCTTTCTGCACTGTGAGTTATACCTTGCAGTGTGTGAAGGGGATGTAGACCAATTCTAATATTCTGCATTCTCTTTGGATTAATGTGGAGGAATACACAGACTTCAAATGTGAGAAGCAGTGGGCTGCAGTGTTATTAGGGAATTGGCACCATTTTACTATTCTAAATGCTATTTTGAAACAATATTATGTTTGCATTTTTATTACTTCCTGAGTGATATAATTTTAGAATTTTTGAATCAATGCTTACATTAAGGATTTCTTTCTTTAAAAAGTTTGCTTGTGTTAAATGAGATGTGATATTTGAATAAATTTGGGTACAGTTAATATTCATTAAGTAAATATTTCCTTTTTTCTGTAGACTCAAGTACTGAGGTGTTTAACAAAAAACCACTATTCATTAGCAGCTCAGATCCATTGAGTTGCATGTTTTTACAATTAAGAGCTGAGCACAAGGCTGTCCATTTTCACTTAGTGCTGTTGCAATACTGAAGGAAACTGGCTGCTGCTTAAAGACTTGCCAAAAGGTGAAATATGTTCATCAGCAGCCATCTGATCAATCTCCTGCCCCATTTCCCTGGCAAACTCCTTGGGGCTGTTTGCATGTCAGTCAATCTTTGTTATCCAGTGTGAGAACGTTTATAATTTAAATTGTCAGTATTTAAATCTTCACTTTTAATTCAATTCTCTCCTCTTTCCTGCTCCTGCAGGGGGAGGAATCTTTGGCTTGCTGAGCAAGAAGAGTCGCTCTGGCAGGAACCCAGTGGTGATGCTGGGCATCCTTGTACACTTCATAGCCTTTTATTTAATTTTTTTCAACATGCCAAATGATGCCCCCATTGCTCCCATGGAAGGAACAGATCAAGTTGCTTATATGATTCCAAGGTATGTGGGATTTTTTTGCCTTTGGCTGCTGTAGCTCAGGATATGCATAAACAGCTTGTTTCTCTACAGAAAATTTCTTGAATTTTCTTTCTGTGTGGTGACTAACTCCCTAGGAAAAGCTTTCAGGAATTCTGTTTTTATTAAAGGTAGATATTCCACCAGTGTGCACTCAATTTAGGAACTTGAATGGCATAAGAATAAAAAGCCTGGGGATGAATAATGGCAGTTGTGTCACTTGAACAACTGATGTTTCTGACATGTAGCACAATAGCAAGACCAGCATCTATTGTAGTAGCTGTTAAAAATTCAGTTTATTTTAAAACAGTCTTGTGCTCAGTTTTACACCAGGGAGCACCAGCCTTGCCCTGTTGCAATGGTTTCCAAAGTCTTCCAGTGCTGATTGTCAAATTCCACTTGCTCTGACTGCAGCCTGTCCCTTGCAGCACTCAGTATTAGGGGGAAGAATATAGAAAACTTTCTTATCTCATCCTTACAACTTTCTTTTGGGCTGAATTTTTACCGGTTTGTGTGAAAATCCTGTACTGTCAGTTTTGCAGACCCAGCTGCTAACTTGCAATTCCAAGCATTTGTGCCTGTGCAGGTGACTGGTCTTAGCTGGAGTATTTTTCTGCCAAGTGAATTGGTATTTCTCTAACATTCCTGCAGATTTTGTGAACTCACCATGTGCCTCAGCTTTTAATCACTGCTGTGTAGGTTTTGTAGCTCCAAGCACTAAAATGAGATATTTTAGTGGTTCTAATTCAGTATAGAGTTGACTGCAGGTAACAGTAACAGAAGTCTTGGCATTCAAGAAATTAAAGCTGATGAAATGACTCCTTTTGCCAAGTCAGGCATTCCCAGTTCTTTTCTAGGGAAATTAAAAGTGTGATAACTTTCTTCTATTTGCAGTTTCCAAATAAATCTGCCAGAAACAGTTTATAGATGTGTGAGCTGTTTAAATGAATGGTTTTTAAATTGGAATTGCTTTCTCCTTCAGCAAAGAGGTGGCCATGCTCTGCAGCTTCCTGCTGGGGCTGGGGGACAGCTGCTTCAACACCCAGCTCCTCAGTATTTTGGGATTCCTGTATTCAGAGGACAGTGCTCCTGCCTTTGCCATCTTTAAGTTTGTTCAGGTATTGCCTAACACAGCCTTTTGGAAGTAGGATTGTTGGGATATTACTGAAATGCTGGGTTGGGCTTTTTAATGAGCTGAGAAAAATGTTTCTGCAAATTATTTCATGCTGAATTTTGGTGGAAAATAGTTTTGTGAAACTGGAAACAGTTTCCTGTTCTGTGATCTTAAAGCTTTGTCTGCGTTGTTTCTAGACAAAGTGGTTTGAAACACCAGAGATTTTGGTAGTGTTTTTACCAGTTAGAAATACCAGCTTGCAATGCTACAAACACTTTGGAGTTTGGTGTTTTCATTTTCTACACTTGAATGCTGTTTAAATAACAAGTAAAAACGAAATCTGTTGTGGGACATGCCGAGACATATGTTGAGGTATAATGAAGCCTTGAGATTCTGTGTCTACTACAAAAGCATTCTGAGAGCTTCATATTAAACTGTGTCTGTGTCAGTTTGATAATCCTTCTGTAACAGCACCAGCCTGGAAATCTCCACTGATAATCTTTTTTCACTTTGATTTTCCTCTCAGTCCATCTGTGCTGCAGTTGCCTATTTCTACAGCAACTACTTGGTGCTGCAGTGGCAGCTGCTGATCATGGTGCTCGTGGGCTTTTTTGGAACAATCACCTTCTTCACGGTGGAGTGGGGAGCAGCAGCAGCCCTTGCTGCCCGTGGCTCAGACTACAGCAGCATCTGACCCCTGTGCCAGCCCTGCTCTGCCAGGAGGAGCAGCACAGGAATGCTTCTTGGGAGGTGTGAAAAGGTGAAAGAGGTCGAATTGCTGCAGAGGTTGAGGTGGAGGAAGCTGCTACTTCAGTCCAACTGAATGTGAAACAGGAGGGAAAAAAATGTCACATTTGAAAGGCTTTTTTTCCTTGCTTTGATCATCTGAGCATGGTATTGTGTTGTTAAAAATCTGGTATTGGAAATGGAAGGAAGTGTAGGGACCCATGTATTGAACAATTCTCTTCTGAGATGTCCCTTTCAGAATGTAATTGTCTAATTTCACTCTACCATGCACTACAGAATTAGTTTGAGGTTTTTTCCCCTTAAATTATTTTTCCTATATTCTAGTTCTACAGACATTTGAATTCCTGTATTGAATGAGTGATGTTTTTATAAGGTATATTATATTGCAGATCGTGTCTGCACAGCTGAGAAATCAATTTGGCATTGAATTTTTCAACAATTAGATGTGAGGAAGTATTTCTGTGGGAAATGTTGCCTTATTCTGTAAACCTCAGCTCCTTGTTACCCAACCATTTGTTTATTAATCCGTTCCATGTGCTTAAGTTGTCAGATCCGTGGGGGTTTTTTTTTGTTTGGTTGGGGTTTTTTTTTCTGTTTTGGGCTTTTTTGGGTTTGGTGTTTTTCATTTTTTTTTTTGTAAGGAAGTCAATTAGGTTATATTGTTTTATGATAGATTTTACAAGAATTTGAAGAAATCACCCTTGGCCATCTAAAGAATGGGATCCCAAGGCCTATGAAATATTGATGGTGGAAAACAGCTTCTGGCTCAGCATCTCAGAATTGAACTGTGTTGGGAAAGGTGCTGAACCTTCCTCAGGGTAGTGCTTTATGAAGGACCATAATCCATGGCTTCCCTCCCAGAATCCCAAATAGCTCTTTTGAGTTCAGTGGCATTTTCATCATAAAATGATGAAAATCTGTGATGGGAGAATAAGACAACTTTTGAAAGAAATAGTCTCAGAATGTGAACTGTCAGAATAATATTGCAGTGTTTATTCTACTGCATAACCTGAAACACTTGTCCTGAGTTGTTTTATTCAGTCTGTTTTGGGAAAAATCACTGTAATCTTACTCTTTACAAATAGAAAAGCAAGGTTACTGGCATAGTAATTAAACTTTAATCCAGAACTGTTATAGATGAAGTAACAGGCAGTGACTTTATCTGCCTACATAAAACTCTGAAGTACTTGCAGTTGTGTTTGTCTGGTGGGCAGAGAGCAGGCATGGAACCCAGAAGGTATTTTTAGACACCCCATGGAGCTATTTTTAGAAAAGTACCGTTCACCAACCTTCTTTTATGCCCAGTCAGAATGTTAATGTCTTTAAAGACAAGTTAAAGAAGACTCCACTGGTTACGTGTCAGTAGCTCCCTCGTGTTGTAACCGTGTAGGAGCTCCCAAAGTTGACCCTGGGGAGGGAGGGTGGCATCTCCTGTGACGTTTGTTGTCACTTTTGCTCTCCAGGAGCAGTGTCACAACTCCCGTGGAGCAGAGCCCTGGTTGAGCACAGCCAAACAGCCCAGGGTGATCTTTTTACGGGGAGAGAGAAAGGGGTTTTTAAATTCAGGGCAGGATTTTGCTGTGAGATCAGCAAGGTGTTAATGGGGGGATGAGAGGGCACCTGAACATCCAGCAGGCTGAGAAATCTGTGAGGACAACCTGGAGAGAGAGCCTTGTGTGTATTCCCAGGGGATTTAATGAATGATGTAGAAGAGAATGAGGCTGAACATGTATTTGAGTGAGGAGTTACCAGAGCCATTCCAATCTGTCAGGCAGCCTGAAAAAGCATTCAGTGTTCAATCAATAAGTGATTAATGGGACCAGCAGCACTGCAAAGCCTCTCTCTCACCCACTCCTGTTATCCTGCAATTTGAGGCATACAACTTCTATAAACTGAGCACTACAAAGGTGTGCATTAAAAGGTGCTGCCAGTGATTAAAATTCTCTTGATGCTACACATTTTTATTTTCTCCAGAGTACCAAAAGGGATAAAGAGCTTTTTATTCCAGATAGGGAATTACTGATTTTTTTTTTCCTCCAAACCCTTTGGGGGCCCTGTTTTCCCCATCACATTAATGAGAGCAGAACGACTTGAAAGTTCACAAGGAGCAGTTTTTTCTTACAGTGTATTTGGGGAAAAAATCGTTCTTGGGTCTTGTGATGAGTAACTTGTAAGTGCTTTTTAAACAATGTCATTTAATTGTAAGTAGGTTATGGCTCTCATGAGATTGCTTTTTAAATTGATCCCTTTTAATGATGAACTTCTGTGATGTTCATTTATCATATAAGAATTATATTAACTATTTTATTAGAAATTAAAAGTGCTAAGTTTATGTCGTTTCAAAAAGCATTTTGGAACCAACTCAGAGGGATACTAATGAACAAGGACTTGTGGGTTTTCAGCACCTCTGTGAATCTGATGCTTTGCTTTTTTTTCTTTTTCTCTGTTCCGGTCTGACTCAGTATCAGATAATCTTAGAAGGCTGCTCAGAACTATTTATAGGGTCATTAAAGGGAAGTAGCATTGCTCTGTGACAAGTTTAACAAGAAATCATGACATTCTCCAAGCTGCATCATGGATAGCTACTCTTTTTTACTATTAACTAAATAAGTATTTTTTTGACATTTGATCTGAAGAGAGAGACCTCTGTTATTCAGACTGCTGTGAAATATGATTGCTTTTCACTTATTCATATTTCTTTAATATGCCAAGAGGTGAAAAATCCTCTCCAATGTACACAGTTGTTCATTTGGTTGAAATTTTCGGTGTGGCAGTATAAAGAACAGTAACACTGACATCCATTGATGATTCCATCTCTTAATCTGTTAATCAGCATTTACCAGCCATGAGGCTGCACTCCCTTCATTTCACCTCGGTGGCCTTTGAACAATTTCATGTTAATCTGAATTGGAAGCTCATTGTTAAATTAAGAGGGATTTGAAAAAAAAAAAAAGGCTTTTGCTTTATCTGTGGGTTTGTTTTATATTCGATTCTTCATCTTTATAAGCAAAATTATACATGAAGTTGCTTTGGTTTATTGAAAAGTCCTCTTTCATTTCTTTCCCCTCATTCTTTTAGGGTGCTACTAAAGTTTAATATCTTGACATACCACATCCTCAAGCTTCTCAAACAAATGCTAAACAGGAAATGAAAACTGCTTTTCTTGTCAACAGAGTGCCAAATAAGCTGCTACAAATTAGTCTTTAATGAATCTCATATAAACATATCTGTATTTTGTCTTGCCAGTTGGTTTTCATTTTGATACGTGGATGCATGGACTGGGAATTTCTACAGTTGTGAACTTCCTTCCTAATTAATGATGTGGTTTTACTTCTATTATGTTAATGTAACTAGGTACAATCTATGTTAGCGAGTTGAAATAAGGAAGAGAACCATTTATAAAAAAAAAAATTAAAAATAATTAAAATCTATAATTTTCTGCAGGTACCGCTAAACTCTTAAGGGGTATTAAAAAAAAAGTCCCAAACAACCAGAAATCCTAAAAATCCTTAACCAAGGTCCCTATCTTAGCAGAAACCCTTCTGTGGTACAGTTAGGAAAAACAAGAAATCTTGTGCTGGTAAGTTCTTCGAATGTTTGTGACCATTTCAAAATGGGACTTTGACCTTCTGATATGACCATGCTGGTTCAAAAGCAAGATTGAGACTGTTGTCGTTTTCATGGATAAATTGAGAATAAATTTCTTTTCAGAAGTCGTGTTAGTACCACGGAGAAGCACCAATAAGAGTGAGGAAAACATCCTTAAAATGCAATAAAGAGCAAATCTGGAAGTGAGAATTAGTCTCAGTAGGCACATGAAAGGGGTGCTTTGTTGAGTTTGTGCATTGGAAATTGAGATTTATGTTTAGTTCATACTGCCTCTGTTAAATTGATTATCTCAGCTGTTGAAAGTCTTCCTCCAAGCTCTCCTTTCTCTTTTTTTTTTTTACATTTTGACACTGTGCAGAAGTCTAAATGATGGAAACTTTTTTACCTTTAAAAGGTGTCCTTGGGTTGGAATTAGTGGTAATTGAGAGCAGGCTCCCATAATGATTATCCCTAATGGAAACTGATTTCAAGTGAGTTTACTGACTCTTCCTTTCATGCTCACAGCCATGCAAATAAAAGCGAATTACAGGCACTGTTTTTGTTAATAGGCTCGTTAAGGTGTCGGGATTGCTCTTTGTCACTGTTTTGGGAGAGGGAGACACTGTCTGAACTGATGGAAATGCTCTGTAAGAGCCGGCTTAGGGAAATGGAAGCGTTTGGTTTAGGGTAAGTAATCCTTTGGAAATGCTTCGTTCTGGTTTAGATTCACACCAGTGAAGTGTCACAGGGAAATCGGGGTCTGCTCCAGCCTTACCCTTGTCCTGTCTGAGAGCCCACCTTGAGGAAACCGATGCTGTTGTTGGGAGAAGTGTCTAAATGTTGGTTTGGGGCTTTTTGTTGCTTTCCTTTGTCAGGATCCTTTCCCACGATTTCAGTTACTTTCCTTTCAACTCAACTGATCTTCTCTGAAAGACTCCAGAAAATCAATCAGAATCCTGGAGTGCTTCTGTCCTGTTTATCTAAATTTAAATGTGGCTGTGGAGGGCTAAAAGTCAGGATTCCGTGCAGGCTCCATCCTGCAGCTGAGGGGGCTCTGCTGCCTCTCCTTTGGCTGAATAATACATGAAATAAGTCAATTGCAGAGGTGAAGATTCTCAGGGTGACAATAGCACAGATGAATTCTGCCTGCTGCATTTTCCACTCGTGATTCAGTAATTTGCAGATGGGCCAAAATCCACTATGATTTCACCAGTGTGATCTTTGGATGGCCTTGGCACTCTGATTTCTGAGGGAAAGAATCTGTATTCAATACTTGACTGTACAATCCTTTATGTGAAAAAATGGAAAAGAACCTTGCAGGTTAACTTGCTGTGCACAGTCCTTTGAGTCCTGGATAAAAGGACATGCGGGAGTTTGCACTTCAAAGTTAATCATGAGGGGAGGAAAAAATAGAAGGTTTGTGTCTTAAATGAAAAAAAAAATTAGTCATTCTGTCATATGAAAAGGAAATTGCTATTTAAGGTCACTTAGTGAAATTAGCTTCAATTAAGCATCCTTTTTAAATGCAGTGCTTGTTGTCAGAGCCACTCATCTTGTGCTAATGCCCGACCTGCTGAGTTTATGATTCATAATCTGTGTAAAAAACCCCTAAAACACCTAAAACCAAACAGGTTATTATCTGTGTAATCAGCTGTTGAAAGGAGCTTTGCCACCAGACATCATTATTTGTTTTGTGCTCACAAAATCGTGGCTGACAGAGCATGTGTTTCACAGCTTCAGAGCTGAGTGATGGTGCTGAGGAGGTATTTCCTCAGTTGGAAATACTCTGAGCTGAGCTCTGGGGGCTGAAAGCAGAGGCAGTGGAGAGAATCAGAAGCTGCTGGAATGTCCCTGCTCTGTTCCCAACGTGTGACTGATGGAGGAAAGCACAGGTGGAGGACAGCAGGGAGTCCTCTGCCTTTTCCCTCACTGGAATTTCTCCAAATGCTCATTGAAAATTTGAAACTTCTTGAACTGCTTTTCTTCCCATTATTACCTATTCCTATAAAATATCTGTACAGGATACAAGTGAGCACTGTGGTGTATTCCTGTGCCCAGCTCGACACAGGGCAAAGCCAGCACGTTCAGCTGCTGCTTCCATTGCAGAGTTTTCTCTGTGTGTAGGTGACCCAGCCATGGAAGTGGCTGCTCTTCCTCCCTGCTGGGATTCAACAGGCACCTGTGCTGTAATTGAAAGTTTTGGGGAAAATAGGACACGAGTGAGCCTGAGAAATGAGTGTTCCATTGTTTGCATTCATCTGCCACCCTTACCCCGCTGCAAAGTGAAAGAGAGCAGCGATCACAGGCACGTCTTGGTGACATTTATGAATAATTACAATAATTATGCTTCACAAGAGCTTAATTCTGCTGATTCTCAGAGGTGTCAGTGAGACATGAAGCGCTGCCCTTGGCAGGGAGAGGCAGGGACAGGGCTGAGCACCCGTGGGATCAGTGTGGGACTGAGCCTGCCCACGCTCCCAGTCCCACAAACATGGCAAGGAAAATGACTCCAAGGGAGGGAGAGGGAATTCTGCACACCGGGCTTCACTTCATGCAGAAAGCAATTGGATTTTAAGTTTGCTAGCTGGTGGAAGTGTTTATGATGTTGTGCAGCAAACCACCCACGGCAGGGATTGCAAAGGGAGGATGGCTTGAAATGCTTCAAGGCTCAAAAGTTCATGTTCAAGACTTCTTTCCTGGATAAAACACCTTTGTGCTGAGGACCATCCTGGTGTGTTTGTGATGGTGTTGGTGGAGGTGCTTGTTTGGGGGTGGCACTGCCTCAGGCTTGGTGACCAGGTGTGCTTGGGGAGCCCAGAGGTTCTGCTGTGGATGGAACTCCAGGCTGATGGATGCATTCCTGGGGCTCACACAAGCCATGGACAACCAGACCCTTTCTTTACCCACTCCTAGGAGCTTTTTCTTTCACCAGGCAGGGCTGGTGAAAAGGTTCTGAGGACATAAACTGGGAAGTTTTACACACCCCAATCTGAACTGTGGGGGAAAAAATATACACATGGTCTTTCTTGGCTTTCCAACGCTAGCTCACCCCCACTGGGTCTGGATTCACTGCAGGATCAAAGCCAAAAATTTCAGTTTGTGAAGGAGCCAAAAGCTGTAGCAACATGTGGTCAGGAGGGGCTGGTAACAAGCCAGGTGGGAAGCAGAAGGGAGTGCTAAAATATGTAGGAGGAAAACAAGAGGATTATTTTTCATATTCAGGCAACCAGGAGTTCTGAAATGATGATGTGTTGATAGGTAACAACACTGAGGGATCAGCAAAGCTCGGGTTCTGCCTGTCTGTGAGGATGAACCTGTGAGCCAGCCCTGTGCAGAGCACACAAAGAGCTCTCTGGGTCTTCACTGCCTTTTGAACTCACAGCGTGTCGTGGTTTGGTTTTCCTCTGTGTGAACACGTGTCACTTCATTTGGAGGGGAAAGAAAGGTCATGTTGCTCCATTAAAAATTAAACTTCTTTTCAGCTGGTGACAAAGCTGTAAGGTGGCAGGTGCTCAGGCTGTGGAATAAAGGAGTGGGAATGCCCTGGGTAGTTTTAAACAGCTGAAAGTGCAGTTTGATTGTCAATATTTTCCTGAGGGGCTACATTTAGCAAGAATGATAATGTTCCCGAGTCATTGACTGAAACTCTCTAATGGACTTGTTTTGTTTCTGGTGGAATTAAAGGCTTAGAGTATTGATAATACTTAGATGTGGAAACTGGTCAATATTTTCTACTGGAAAGTACTGCCGTAGAATATTTGATTTGTTTTTCCTCTATTAATATATTCCCCCCAAAAACCAACTTCATGCAGGAAATAAATATTGCAGAACAGGAGAATTTTCAAACATGGAGGCAGTGGTTGTGCCTAAGGCAACAGGCAGCCTCAGAGGAGGAGCTGGGATGAGCAGCTGCTTGCTCCCAGCTAATCCAGTTTGTAAATCCCCACTCGGCACCGCTGTCCTGGGAGCTGTGAACAGCCCGGGGCTCTGCAGCCCGAGCCCAGAGCAGCTCCAGGCTGTGGCTGTGGCTGCAGAGGGTGCTCTCTGCTCGTGTGGGGGCTCTTCCCATCCTCTCCACCCTCCACGGAGCCTCCCCAAGGTGCCCTTTGGATCTCGTTCCAGCTGGCTCCCAATTAAATCCAGCTCAGGTCAGCTCTTGACAAGCAGCCTCCCTTGTAACTCGGGGAAGTTACCAGCCAGCAGATTCTTGAAATGCATCTTAAAAGGAGAAAGGTTTGGGCTGGGAGCCAAGATGATTTTCTGTCTTTCTTTACATTTTTTTTCCTCTCTCCCCTATCCTTCTCTCCAGCAAGTCTCTTGGCAGAGCTGTGGCTCAGCTGGGAGGTTGTGGGGACCGAGAGCACAATGTTAATTAGCTGTTGTACCTTCCAGCTTGTAAAACCCTGATAGAGACCCAGTTGTCATAATTAATGACCACAGAAATAGCAGAAGGGCTCTTAGACCTTGTGCTGAGGGATGTGAGCCAATTCCTTGGTACTGGAAACCAGAAGAGGATTGAGTGAAGGCAGGTTGTCCTGCGTGTGTGCAAAGGGTGTCTTGCATCCTCCTGAAGTGCCCAGAGTGGGATGTTTTGTGGGATACAGCTGCTCCCAAATATGAGCTGCTCTGGTGGCATTTCTGAAGTCACCTCTGTGTCAATAATTATAATTGTTTTTCATTAATAAGTTGTTTGGTGTCACACAGCAGAGATGGAAAAGGGGTTTCGTTTATAATTGAGCCCTCTGTGTTTTGTACAGAGCAAAAGGAAAGGAGTGAAGTGATGTTGTTTGCTTTGAGGCACTAAGTGTGAACAGGACAGTGACAGGACACAGACCAGGAATTGCTGCTGGGCTGGGAGAGGAGCTGGAGCCTCTGTGAGGAGCAAATGCAGCTGCAGCAGCAGCCAGGTGTGTGAAGGTAACTCCTTGCTCCAGCTAAGAGCTGCTGAATGGTTGTGGGGTCTGCAGGTCCTGGGTTTGGGGTCAGCTGGGCTGGGAAACCAAGGGAGGGGCTGGAAGAGCTGTGGGGCTGACCTGCTCTCTGCTGGGAAATCCTGGAGCAAATCCTCCCAGCTCTGCAGGACGTGTGGAGAGGGGAAGTGTAAGAAGAACACAGGAAAGGATGGGGAGATGTTGTGGCTCTGGTGAGAAGTTCATGGCTAGCTGGGAGGTGGGCACAATACTGCTCTGATTGGGCATTTGAGGATGAGGCTCATCCTGGAAAATTCCTCTCTTTGTGGTGTGGCAGCTTCATGCTGCTGGTTCAGGAAAGTGAGTCTCTTAAGCATTATCCTCTGAGGATATTGGGTGGAACACGAGGCGCTTTGTGCTATTTTTGTATTTAAGTGAATCATCAGAAGCCTGGCTGGGGTTATTGTGTGTGACCTCTGTGTCCCTTTGACCCTCCCAGTGTGATGCACAGCCAGCACAGCAGCAAGGGAGTTCCAGTGGCCCTGCTGGGCCCTGGATGCAGGAGGTGAGGTCCCAGCTCCCTGCCCTGCTTGGGGATGTCACAGCTGCACAGAGGGCATTGATCCTGTCCCTGTGACTGCTGGCTGACTGTGGGCACCCAGCCTCTGGAGCTCCTGACCTCCTTTGCAAAGCACCTGCAGCTGAGTGGGTGGGGATCAGCAGCTCCAAAGAGCTGGGGAGAGCAGGGAAGCCTCTTCTCACTGGCTACTCCTGGCAATTAAATCCTGAGTGTGACAGCATCTCTGCTCCCCAAAGAATTGTATTCCAGCCAAGGCAGACCCTGGCTGGGCTGGCCGAGCACAGGGCACTGGTGTGAGCACGGGGCACTGGTGTGACCCCAGCACGGCTGGGCTGGCTGAGCACAGCACTGGTGTCACCCCGTGGCTTTAGCAGCACTTGCTGGCAGAGCTCATTCCCCTGTTGGGCACGTACAGCTCCTGACCTGCCTTTGGTTCCCCCTTATCTACAGGAAAGACATTTCCAGCCTCTCTAATTAATGGCTCTGCCCTGCCAGGGTCTCAGTGAAGCATCAGCACAGGAAATTGGCCAGGCTAAGTGGTGCCTGTGTCTGGATCTGGGCTGCAAAGGCAGCCTCAGCCAGCTAAGATGAATTGTGGCTTAGTTTCCGAATTCATTTTTCATCCTCAGGTCTGACAGCAGACACAGGAAGAGCTCCTGTGCAGCCTGGTGTAACTCCTCCATCTGCAGCCTCATTTGTTGCAGATATCCCATGAGCTGATGGAGATCCAGGGCTGGCTGGGCTCTGTTCCTGGGGATTGCCTGTGCTGGGGTTTGGCAGTGGCATGCAGGGACCAGACAGCCCAACACCATTCCTCAGGGAGATAAGGGTACAAGACAAGGGGTGTGTTCTCAGGGAGCTGCTCTGATCTGACCTAGCACTTGGTGAATCTCTCAGCTGTCCCTGAATGTGGGTTCTGAGGTGCTGCCAGGCTCCCACACATGGTGATGCTGTGCTCTGTATCCTTCCTCTCAGAAAAAGCGAATTTATTTTACTTGTAATGAAGCATAACCGTGCACCAGGAGGCTCCTGTTCCTGTAGCCCTGTGTTCACCTGCTTTACTCTCTCTCCTTTATTTTCCTTGCTTCTTGTCTGCCTCCTCTTTCGGTTTCTCTCTTTTTTCCTCACCCTTCCTTCCCCTGTAGCTCCTGCTTGGCAGGGAGCTGTGGTCACCTCTGCTCAAAGGTTCAGCAGTGTCACCTTGGGCCTCAGCCTTGTCACCTGTCCATGTGTGGTCCAGGTGAGCTGAGCTTTGAATTTCTAATCCTGGCTCCTTTGCTGGCCTTAGGTGCCTTAGGACAGGTTTTGGCTTCCACATGCAGGGTGGGATTGTTGCTAAAACAGCCCCTGTCTGGGGCAGTGTGAGGTGGATCAGGTTCAAAGGAAAACAGGTACAAATGGATTACTCAGACTTGCTGGCCAGCAACGTGTACCTTCAGTTTCAGTACCTTTACCTTCCCTGGGCTGGGAGTGATCCCTGCAGGAGCAGCCCAGCTTTAGGCTGCAGCTGGATTCACTGGGGGCCAGGTAGAGCTTCCAGATGTGCCCCCTGGCTCCAGGCAGCCCAAATAATCTGCCTTGCACCAGGAGGGGACTGTGTATCTGTGCCTGAAGGCCAGCTGGGAGCAGACCATGCTGCTGGAAGCTCTCAGTTATTTGGGGAGGCTGTCAGGTAAGTGGGGAGCATCCATTTCCTCTCCAGAAGCTGTGCCAAAGGCTGGCCTGCCAGCCAGACCCAGTCCCCAGCACCTCCCTGGGCGTGTTAAACCCTGTCTTTCCCCTTACACAGACTCCTTTGGAGCTACTGGCTCTTCCCCAGCCCTGGGAAGAGCTGGGAGCCTGTGCCCTGTTGCCAGAGCAGCCAAGAGGAGTTTGGCCCTGGGGAAAGGCTGTGACAGTGCTGGGCACCCTGGGGACAAGCTGCACCTCCCCACAGGTTTTTTTCCTTGCTTTTGAAGCGCTTATATTTGCTGTTGTTGGCACATAAGGACATTTTGGAGGCTGTTGGGTGGCTGAGGAAGGACAGCAGCAGCATTGTCCCATCGCTCTGGTGAAACAGCAGCTGGGAGGGAAGGAGCAGATCTGCTGGAGGAGGACAGAAGCTGAGTGTTCTCACATGGGGTGGCTTTCAGCCTGTGAGAGGGAAAGTGCATTCTGCAGGAATAGCTTTTCCTGGCATTGCACTTCATCTTGTTAATAAATCTCTTACAACACCTCCCTGCAGAGCCCCTCAAGGAACTGGCTAACCGGGAGAAAGTGGAGATCCGAGAAAAGCCTCCTAATCCATTATCAGCAAATGCAATCAGACTCTCCATCTGCTATTCCAGGCCCCTGCAGCCCCACAACTGGGAGCCAGCCCCTGCTGCCTCCTGCACAGATGTTTGGTCACTGTGTGTCTCTCTCTGCATTCAGCCTGGTGTCACCTCAGATTAGTGGGCTCATGCTCAGAGCCTGTGCTTGCCCTGGGAAGAGCCAGGTAAAGCTGGCAGACTGAGGTAGGCACACCTTGGCTGGAAAACAAGAGCTGGGTGGTTCATGGATAAAATAAATGTATTGCTGTGTGCTCCAGTGTGGAAATGAGGGCCTTGTCTTGGGCAGGATTGTGTTGGAGAGAGTCTGCAGGAGGAGGAGGAGACAGAAAGAACCTGTCCTGTGATGGAAGTTTAATAAGGACACAGGTGGGAGTGCTTGGTTTTCTTCCCCCTGCCTCTGAATCACAGAATGATTTGGGTTGGAAGGAACCTTAAAGATCATCTCATTCCTGCCATGGGCAGGGACACTTCCAGCAGAGCAGGGGCTCAGCCAGTCTGTCCTGGGACACTGACCTCAGGTCTGTCCACAGAGGAGCCCTGGGAATGGCAGCATCTGGGGAATGCACACCCTCGGGATGTGTGCCAGGTGTGCAGGTGGGCACCACGGGGACAGTCCTGCCTTGGAGGAGTCTGTGATCTAAGCTGGGGACCCTTCTTTGCAAGGAGGGCACAAAGATGTGACCTGACTGCAGATGGCACCTGAGCATGGAGCCCAGGTTTGCTGTGCTGTGGTCCTACAACACCAACCCTCCATCCCTCAGTGATATTAAAGCAAACACTGGATTTTTTCGTTCCCTCCATCCCTCCTGCTCCTCAGGCTGGACACCCCAGCGGGGCTGAGGTTGGAAAGGAGCTCTGGGTGTTGCTGCTCCAGCAAGGCCAGCACCAGCACGAGTCCCAGGACTATTCCAGCTGCATTTTAGACATCTCCAAGGATGGCAAACACCTCCTCTGTCCCCTCAGGGGTTGGGTTCACTCCACTCAGGGGCTGGCCCGTGTTTGTACCCGAGCTGGTGGCCCTGGCTGGCCTTGGTGGCAGTGGGATGGAAATCTGCCAGCAGAGCACTGGGTGTGCAGCCACCAGGGCACCTGTCAGTCTGTGCCAACCAAGCCATGCTTTGTCCACCAGCCCCATGTTAACGTTTAGGCACCTGCTAGCGTTTCCTACTTTTCCTCTTTTTTCCTGTGTCCTTTGAACTATTCATTATTCAGGATAAAAATCTGTCCCAGGTAATTTCACGATTCAACCGCACTAAAATGAGAAAAAGAGCCAAAGTAACAGCAGGTAAAGAATGGTTTAATTTAGTAACTAATTTTCTATAAAGTAATTATTTCTTTAAAAACCTGGGATTTGCTCAAAGTATCCCAATTACTTTTTTCATTATGGCTACAGAATGAAGTGCTTGTTTAATTAGTAAACATTTGGCATGCCTTTAAATAGGTTTTTAATTACATTAAAGGGACACTGTCAAGGTGTCTTTCATAATTTTAATAGACCTGGATTTCTTTTTTCCCTTCACAGTTGGATGCAACTCCTTGGGTTTGATTGGCTGTTCCAGACAAAAACGGGAGAAACCATTTCCCTGGAAAAGAATAAAAAAAGTGAGGCTCATTTGTGGGTTTGGAGCTGAGCTGTGGTCTCCCTACCTCCTGTTTCTCACCAGCAGGACTTGCAGCCTCCTTTGCAGTCCTGAGAGTGACCCTGTGCTGAACACCCAGAGCTAAACCAGCAGCTTGTGCCCCAAAATCTCCTGGTGCAGCAGCTGCCTGTTCTGCACCTCACAGCTGCTCCCAGGAGGAGCTCTCCTAATAATTCACCAGTGCTCTAACTGAGCTGGGTGTGACTCCAGGAGGGAGCTGGGCTCTGGGTCAGCCCCCAGGCTCCTGCTTGCCTTTGGATTTGCTGTCTGCTCCTTCCCTGGGCTGTGAGATGCTGCTGGCAGAGGCCAAACCTGATTTAGCTGGACCTGCCCATGGTCAGTGATGGATGAGGCTCAGAGCAGCTGCCCCGAGCCTGCCAGGGGCTGTTTGTCTGTGTCACAGGAGCTGAGGCCTCTGCTCCACTTTTGGGGAAGGTTCACTAATTGAGAGAGATGGGAGCTGCTGCAGGCAGAGGCAGCTGGGCTTGAGCAAATGTTTCCTGGGGTGTCCCCGAAGGGAAAGCAAACCAGAGTGTGGGGGTGTGTGACACAGGGGCTGCCTGGGGACACGGGCCAGTCCCTTCTGTCCCCTCTGAGTCATGTCTCTGCTCTGCTCCCCAATGTTTTGCAGGCTGAACAAGCAGGCTGAAGTGCCTCTGGCTGAATTTCTGCCTGTGTTTCAGATATCCTCTCTCTCCTCTGAGGAGCAGGAGCTGCAGGGAATGAAAATATCCAGCGTCTTTGCTTTAATATAATTGTCTTTCTGCTTTGCTGGGTCCTGGCAGGCTCCCCTGAGGCCACATCCTCCTCCAGCACGCTCTGAACACCTCTTCTTGGTTTCCTCAAATTTTCCCCTTACTCCCATCTGTTCTGCTCCTCCCTATCCACCACCTGCTCCTTCTTCCTCCTGCTCTGTTGGCTCTCCACGAAGTCCTTTGCTTTTCTTGCAATGACTGTCAGCCCCCCATGTGGCCCTGAATCCAGCCACTGATCCTTCCTGACCCCAAAGCAGATGGAGATGTGGGAATGGCTCCTGCCCCTCCACAGTCTGGAGGGTCCCTGGGCAGGAAAGATCCTGCCTGACACACCCAGAGCTGGGCATGCACAGCCTCTCATCCACCCCCCTTCCTGGAAGGAATTGCTGCACAGCTTGTCCACCCACTTTTCCTGAAGGAAAGTGATGCCCTTTCCTGCTTCCAGTTTCCAGGGAGACAGCAGCTGGGAAAGCACTGGAAGTGCTGGAGCTGGCAGGAATGCCCAGCCCACCATCGGTAGTGGCAGCCAAGGGGGCCCCTCTGCCCCACCTGTATCCCACCCATCAGGGGACAGAGGGACCCCTGGGAGCAGCTCCTGCTCCTTTGTCCTGCTCAGTAAAACGGTGTGGCAGCTTCCTGGGCACAGGGAATGCTGCTGTGGGAACTGACCCTTTCCCAAGTCCCTCTTTGCTTTGGGGAATCAGGGCTGGGGAGGGCAGTGTGGTGGTGGTGGTGGTGCAGCAGTGGGGTCACGGTGGGAGCTGTGCTGCCGTGCCAGTGTCCCCTGTCCCCTCTGTCCTGGGGTGGTTGTCCCCAGGAGGCACCGGGGGATGGATGCTGGGATGGAGGGGCACAACCCAGCCTTGGGAATGTGGCTGCCCTGATCAGCTCCGTGCCCTGTCCCCAGTGCCACAGGGAGCTGAGGTCCCTGAGGTTTAATTTCCACCCCAGCTCCCTGCACCCCTCACTGACAGACATTTCTAGAAGCAAGTGAATGGTTGTGAATATCCAAGACTTCCATAAAATATGAATGCATGACAACATCTGCATAAATTATTCAAGATAATCAGGATGAGGGATATTTCCCTGGCAATTTCATGGGGGCTCCTGGAGCTTGATTGTCCCACCTGCAGGGTGTGTGCCAAGCCCCCCTAAGGCAGAAAGGGAAAGTCCTGAGCATCTCAGGTCTCCCAGCTCCTCCCCTTGCTCTCCTCGAATTGCCAACTGCTCTCCCTCCTGCCTCGATGTGCTTTCCCCCAGCTCCCAGTGCTATTAACACCTCTAATTAGAGCTGCTTATTGATGTACTGCTGTTTATCTAAGTGCAGCTGATCAAGGCAGAGAAGCTGTGGAGCCGAAGTGAATCTCACCCTCCTGCAGCCTGCACAGCCAGCACGGCACTTCCTGGGGCTGGGGGACAAGGACACAAAAATCCAGATAGGGAAAAGCAGAGCAGAACAAGGCTGTGGCTGGGCCCGGTCCCTGTGTGAGTTACTCCAGGTAATGTTGGCATTTTCCTACGGGAGGAACCCTCAGGAGAAGGGTTTCCTTTTGTGTCCCTAACTATAATTAGTGATGCCCCATCCAGAGCACCCTGTGTCAGGAAAATCCCATTGGAGCAGGGGGTTCCCCAAGGAGGAGAGGTTTTCTTTTTCCTGAGGGGTCAACCAGAGCAGATCCAGGATAGATGGATGGATGGATGGATGGATGGATAGAAGGATGCTCATCACAGGACACTCATGAGCACAGGGACCATGTGAATTTGAGCACTGAGGCAGGATCCAAACCCCCAAAATCAGCTGGACAGAGGGTTTTACCCCACACTGGGGTGCTGGGGGGCACAATCCTGCTCTGTCTTCCCAGGGCAGGGATTGGAGGGGCCTGTGTGTCTGCACTCCATAAAGCCACCCCAGGTGAGAGCAATTCCCCAGGCAGCATTCCAGGCTGCTCCTGGTGTGAGCAGAGAGAGGAAGGATTAGCAGAGCTCTGTGAAAACACACCCTTGCACTCTGCCAGCTGCACACCAGGCTGTGCAGTGACTTGTGCCAGCTTTCCTGCCTCCTTCACTTGGTTTGAACCCAACATCTCCTGAGCCACCAGCTCTGACAGAGGATGGTGGCACTTTGCTGCAGGAGGCAGGATTTGGCTGTCCCTAAAGCATGGCAGCCCCCTGGCACCTCCCAGCAGCCATCCCAGCCACAAGGTGGAGAGGCTGATGTGCTCCAGGAGTGCTTCCCTTCCCCCTCGCTATCAGGGTTTATTAATTCCTTGCTTGGTGAAGTCTCTATTAATAATGGCTGCAGGATCTGGCTGGGAAGCTGCGTAATGAGATCCTCTGCTGGCTGTTCCTCGGCTGCTGTGATTGTATTTGGAGGACAAAATTCTATGTGGATTAATTAAAATGAAAAACAAAAGGAAAGAAAAAAAAAAAGCAGGGTTGTTTGAATTATTTACTAGTTTCCAGGAGACAAAGCAGTAATTGCAAGTGTCTTATTGCAGGTGTTTGGAGAGGAGATGCTCCCACCTCTAGGCTAGGAGCAAAGTCTGGTTATTTACTGGTGTGGAGGAGACTTATCAATCCTCTTTAAGACCAAGTGCAGCTCCAACTGCTCCTCAGTGTGCTGATTCTGATTTTCTCCTTTTCCTTTTGGAAATTCAGAAGACAGAGTCTCTGAGATCTTTGATGTGGGTAAATGTGGGAACAAGCTGTGCCAGCAGCGTGCTTTTCTCTCCTGAGCAAGGAAATGGAGAGGGAGAACCCCAAACCATCCTTCCCTGAGGAACTGCCTGTCCTCTGTTGGCTTTTCCCCCTGCCAGGGTCCCTCTGGGTCACACAAATGCCACCATGTGCTCCTTTTGGTGCCACTTTCTGGATGTCTGTTGTGCCAGGGGGATGCTGAGCCTGAAGGAGTGGAATCACCCATGATGGAGCCAAATGTCCTTTGGGGACGAGGTCTGGTCCCTAATGGACACATCTGGGTCCCTAACCCAGGGCTGGATCCCACCCAGGGAAAACCCACCACGTGTGTCACAGCTGTCCCAGGGCACTGGGGTGGCTTTGGCAGTGTGTCCCAGCCCTGGGAAGGAGGGTTGGTACAAAACCAGCTGTTCAAATCCTGGCTTCCTTCACAGACTCTCTGGATGAGCAGCATTTCAGGGAATGGCTCCATCAGGGGAAGAGTGTCCCTTGTGTCCCTGCCTGTAATTAGGGTTGTCCCATCCAGACTGCCTTGTGTCAGGAAAACCCCATTGGAACAGGGGGTTCTCCAAGGAGGAGAGGTTTTCTTCTTCCTGAGGGGTCAACCAGAGCAGATCCAGCATGGATGGATGGATGGATGATGGATGGATGATGGATGGATGGATGATGGGTGGATGGATGGATGATGGATGGATGATGGATGGAGGGATGATGGATGGATGATGGATGATGGATGATGGATGGATGGAGGATGGATGATGGATGGATGGATGATGGATGGATGATGGATGGATGATGGATGATGGATGGATGATGGATGGATGATGGATGATGGATGGATGATGGATGGATGATGCATGGATGATGCATGGATGATGCATGGATGGATGATTGATGATGGATGATGGATGGATGATGGATGGATGATGGATGGATGGATGGATGGATGGATAGATGGGTGGATGATGGATGGATGATGGATGGATGATGGATGATGGATGGATGGATGATGGATGGATGGATGGATGGATGGATGATGGATGGATGATGCATGGATGGATGATGGATGGATGGATGATGGATGGATGGATGGATCGATGGATGGATGGATGATGGAGGATGGATGATGGATGGATGGATGGATGATGGATGGATGATGGATGGATGGATGGATGGATGGATGGATGGATGGATGGATGCTTTTACTGCCCTTTTACTCGAGTGCTGCTTCCATTGATTGCCTCCTTCCATCTCTTTTCAACCCAGGGCCTCAGGAGCTGCCTAATTGATTTCAAAGGGAACAGGACTTGCTGGAAATTGAGTTCTGCATTCCTCCCTGCCTCTGTGACAGAGCACCTGGCAGCTCCAGCCTCAGCTCCTGCAGCAGTTCACCTTCACTGGCTTGTCTGTAGGAGAACTATAGAAAAGAAAGAAAAATGAAGGAAAGAGGTACAAAAAATTCCATTTAACAATATAACGGTGTGATCAATATTCCTTTGTCTCCATATTCAAATTGTGATCCTGCTGAGCAGGAACAAGTGGAGCTGCCTTGTTGGAGATGAAAAGTTAATCTTGAAAGCCAATAAAGATTTAGGGCAGTGTAATTGCTTTAATATTTGATGGTTAAGACTATTCAAACTTTAAATTTTTAACCAAAGGACCTGGATCCTTGGCAATGGAGATGATTCCAGATGAGGAGCAGTGGGAGAGAACCCAAGCTGTGGCCTTGTGGCCTGGGATGGGGACCCTCAGGAGGGACAGGGGACAGCTGGATGCTGCCTGTCCCCAAAAGCACCAGCAGTGAGTGGAGAAGGTGAAAAGGAACAGGATGGGAAGAGGAGCTGTTCTATAGGAGAAGGGGACCAGCCCTAATGGGGATCACAAAGCACAGCACCCCTTTCCCTCCCCTGCTGGATGGAGGGCTGAATTAAACCCCAATCTTTTCCACTGTTGTGATTTTACAGTGTTCTTACAGGAAGGGAGCACATTAGGGATGAGGTAGATCATTATGTGCTTATATTATCAGCACTAAAGCAGTCTCTTAATTCCTAATTCCATCATTGTCTGACACATTTCTTTGTGAGTTTCCAATTTATCCATATTTTTCCCCTCTGTCTCCACTAATAGAAATTGCTTTGTTGTTAAACTCAATTTCACTCTTGACTGGATTGAAATATGCTTATTTCCTTTCTAAAATAATAATAATAATAGTAATAAAAATCTAAAATTATTTCCACTCATTGTATGTGAAAAGTGAACATTTTTCTTCATGTAGTCTCTCAGGTTTGAACGTCTGAGGGTTTCAGAGGTTTATTTTCTAACAGTCTAATTTCATGATCCCCATAGCTGGGGGCTTTCCATTTGTTTCATCATGAATTTGAATAACTCAGGATAGTTTAGGATTTCCTGGATTAATTTTGAAGTCTCTTGGCAGAGATGGGGCTGCAAAATGAGACTTCTCCCAGTTTCAGCCTCCTGATACAGCAACTTTTAACACAGCTGGGGGTGGTGGGCAGCCAAAGGAATTGCCTTGACCTGGAGAGTTCTGCAGCTTGGTGTCTCCTCCTCAGCCCCCAGTAACTCCATCCTCCAGTAATCCCCAGCACCACCAGCTCCCGGGGCTGTGCCTGGAGCTGCCATCACCTTCTGGATGGGGCTGGCAGGGTGAGGAAGATGCTGGAGGCTCCCAGGATCTCGGTAACAAAAGCCACCTGTGCCCAGGTCCTGTATCTGCTCCACCAGCTGGGCTGGGCATCACCCAGAGCAGGGCAGGGCTCTGTGCCAGGGGTGGCTGCAGGGAGCCCAGCAGGAGGAAGGGATGCCTCTCAATATCCTCACAGCAGCCCTGGCCTTTGCTGGGCTCCCCTGCTCTTCTCCTGGCTGTGTCCAAACACAGCCTGGGGGCTGATCCTGCCATGCCCAGTGTGTCCCCAGAGGTGTCCCCAGAGTCCCCAAAAGGCAGGTGAGCCAGGGAGCTGAGGCTCAGGTCCTGACTGAGCACAGACAAGCACAGGGCAGAGGCACAAACTCCTCACAAACCCTGCAGGAAGGGCTGTGAGCACTGAGCAGCAGCCTTGCCTCTCCCTCACTAATTAAAAGGCTGGAGACCTCTTGCTCTTCTCACCCCTGACTTGATTTCCTTTAATTACAGCTGAAACTTGATATATCTTGTCCCTCTTAATTTGGCTGAACTTTCCTCGTGCTCCAGCACCTCTCTGCTCACTGCAGTGACTCCCAGCTCTGGCACTCCCCAGGCGCTTGCAGGGGAGTGAGTGCCCTGCTGGGCTCATTTTGGGATGTTGCTGTGAGCCCTGGGTCAGTCCTTGTGGATATGGGAGCCTGTCGGGGGGGGGTTAAGCTCTCCCTTCTTCCCAGCACCTTGAGCTCCAGCACGTCTCCACCCTGTGCACGGTGATGCCACCAGGCGTGTTCCACAGGGGATGAAATCCATCCTCATCCTCTGCGGTGGCTGGGGGGGAGCTCCTAGACTCCCCCGGGCCAGGGAGGCAGCACTTGCTGCAGGAGCTCAGGATAACGTGCTAACAAGCCTGGGACGCTCCTCCAGAGGATTTTTCTTGTCCTTTCGGTGCTAATCCAATGGCTGAGCAATGTATTGTCCTCCCGGGACCGCACCGGGCTGGGAAATGTGCACAGCTGAGTGTGACAGAGGCACGGGGGGAGGCAAACCTGAACTGGCAGCTGGGAGAAGCCTGCCC
The DNA here is from genome assembly GCA_037013685.1 of Acridotheres tristis. Lineage (NCBI taxonomy): Eukaryota > Metazoa > Chordata > Aves > Passeriformes > Sturnidae > Acridotheres > Acridotheres tristis. Next base: position 7,694,761 of record CM072905.1, read on the forward strand.
GGCAAAGGGACAGATCCAGCCCTCGGGGCTCACTCTTTCCCTTTTTTCCTGGCCCCCTTCCCGGTGAGGGCTCTCTGGGGTGTTTAGCCTCAAATAACCTCACCCAAATGGAGGAAGGATGCTCTCTCCCCTGCAGGAGCAGTGGTCCAGCATTTCCCACCCTTCCCTGCTGCTCCCCTTCACCCTGGGCTCGCTCCCTTCTTTGTTTCCTCTCCCCTGCCTGGATGGAGCTGGGCAGAGCTGCCCCGTGAGGGAATTCAGGAGCTGCAGCGATCCAAACGCACCTCCCTTCTCTGCTGCACTCATCTTCCCTTCTCTTTAATTTTTAATTGCTGCTTGTGTTTCCTCTGGGCATCTCCCTTTGCAGCCGGGCAGCCAGGAGCCCTTCGTGACCGATAAAGCTGGTTCAGGTTTTCCTTTCACCTCTTGTGTTTGCTTCTCGTTGAAGCCGGGGTCGTTGCTGGGTTTAATTAACATAGTAAGAAAAATGCACGAGTTTATTTAAGCAGGAAGAGAAAGGGAAATTCAGCTTCCCCGCTGCTCTCAGAACATATAATCCTATTGGGAGCTGAGGAGTGATCCGTACATCGATTATTTTCCTGTGCTGAATTAGAGAATTAGCAGCTAATGGAAGTGAAGGGTTCACAGTGCTGACAGGCTGGAAGAGCTGGAGCTTCCCAAAGTCCCCGTGCAAGGCAGCGCTGACAGCCCTGTGCTGGAGAATCCCGTATTTTACACCTCACACCTCACCTGGCTGTGCACCTCCAGCAGGAACCTGAGTGTCCTGGGCTGCATTGCCAGCACTGGGGGCTGCAGCTGCTCCCAGCTGCTCCCAGTCCCAGGGCAGGAGGGGACAGAGATCAGTGTCTGCCTGGTGGCACCTTGCACCCCACTGAGACCTCAGCCATGCAGATATCTCCAGGGAACAGAGACCCGCTCCAGAAAACAGCTCCAGGGAACAGAGAATATCACCTGGGACCAGAAAACATTGAGAACAGCTCCAGGGACCAAAGAACAGATCCAGAGACCAGATAACAGCTCCAGGAAACAGCTCCAGGGAGCAGAGAACAGCACCAGTGAACAGATCCAGAGACCAGAGAACAGCTCTGGGGACCAGAGAACATCCCCAGGGACCAGAAAACATTGAGAACACCTCCAGGGACCAAAGAACAGCCCTGTGAACTGGAGAACTGCCCCAGAGAACAGCCCTGGGGAACAGAGAGCAGCCCCATGGAGCAGAGAGCAAATTCTGGGACCCTCATGATTGGTAAATCCCCCCAGGGCAGTGTCAGGTGCCCTCTCACTGCTGCCTGTCAGCTGAGCAGTGTTTCTGGAACTCAAGTGTTGAAGGGAAATGTAGCATCTTCTGCAGGCTGCAGGGACTTTAAGCTGGTGGATGGATCTTCAGCACCCACATTGACTGCTCTGGCAGCAACACGTGCCCAGGGTGTTTTCTGGTTCCTCTTGGTCCCTCGGGGAGCTCCTGAGCATCCCGTGCCTGGGTGTGCAAAGGTGGCTTTAGGACACTGCCATCCCCTCCCTGCTCTTTGCCCAGTGTTCTCTCCAAACACCAGCAGAGGAGCAAATTTAGGGTTTGTTTTGCTGCCCCTGGCTGGTGATGCTGAGGCACAGGAGGTCGGGCCCTTTCTGCCTTGTTGCTACAGAGATGGGCAGAGGCGTGAATGCAGCAATTGAGGCTGAGCCAGCGGTGGAGCAGAGTTGTTTCACGTCAATAAAAGAGCTCCCTGTCCCCAATGTCGCCTGGGGGGGGACAGAGAAGTTACGGTGACTAAATGATCCTAATGCCCAAAGCATTTGGGCATTGCAGCTCCTGCAATCAAATTATCTCTCTTATCTCAGGGGCAACACTGTGCTGGGGGAGAGCTTAAGGAAGTGGCTTGTCATGGCCCATTTCACCTCCACGGTTTGCTGCCCTTCTCCCCCTCTGGGATCATTATTTTCCCATGAAGACCCAGCAGCTTGAGGATCAAGATGAAACATGGGCAGATCCAACCCCCAGGCTCTGGAAAGCACTGAAGGAGGGTCCTGGGCTGGAGTGGGGACTCTGGAGGGTCCTGGGGTGCTTTTGGACCCCCAGCACACAGGCACTGCTCACTGAAAGCCAGCACAAACCCTGTCACTGTGGCTTGTCTGGAGGCTGAGCAGTGATGAGTGATTGTCTGTGACCTTTGCAGGAATATATTTTAAACTTTATTTCTGGTGGATTACACCCCCTCTGCATTCATAGCCCCTTTCCTGGAGCTGTGGTGACCCAAACCATGACATTCTGTGCAGCCATGGCTGGGAAGGGAACTTCAAGGTAGCACAGCCACCAAGGATCAGTTGAAAATGCCCAAGGTCTTTTGCTTGGTGTCCTGGGGTGACTTTATGTTGCTTGTATCCCCAGTTATCTGTTCTGTTTAAGCTGGATATTGAGTTCTGCACCTTTAGGACTAGTTCTGAGAGCAAAGAGGGGCTGAAGAAGCTGCCCTGGCTCCCCCCACATTCCTGCTCCCAGACTGTGCTATCTGCAGCATGGACAGACAGCAGGACAGAGCTCTCCTTTGCTTTAGGTGGTTTTTTTTTCAGCTAGCTGAAGCAGAGAAGTGTTCTGGACTGTGACATTTCTTTTTATTGGAACTGATCAGCCCTGCTCTGGACTGAAAGCCCAGAAAACGCTGGGAGCTCACCCCTGTGGCACACCAGGCCCAGGATGTGGCATTTTCCAGCCCAGGAAGGACTGAGAGAGACTGAACAATCCGAGCCACACCCCACGACAAGGACTTTCTGAATTTGCCATCTCTTCACAACAACAAGATCTTCCATTGTTAAAATTATTCAATTTCCATCTTTGTGAGTACTTTGCTTGTTAAATAAACAGTTTTTCCCACTCTTCTCCAAGGTTTATGTCTCCCAAACTGGTGAGGGGGAGGGGCCACTTGAATTTGCTTTCTAGAGGGACCCCATTCGGAGGATTCCTCCCAAATTTGCCCTAAACCAGGACCCTGGGCCAGTGGTGCAGAGTGAGTCCCATCTCCCAGAGGATGCTTTGGTGTCAGAGCTGGAACATTGGCCCTGCCCCAGCTGCAGGCAGAGCTGTGGAGGGGCAGCCTGGAACCTGCCCTGGAGATGCTCCAGGTCTACCTCTGGCTGGGCAGGGGCTCTAACTGGTGCAAAACTGGTTTCCTTTGGGCCAGCTGGCTGCTGAGTTGGTTCTCTCAATTCCTTGCTGCTGCTGAATTTGGAATGACAAAAACCGTGTGTGTGTGTGTGTGCAGTATAACTTCAGCATATTGATTTTTGGGGCTATTGCTTCTCAGCTGCCAAAGAAGATAATTCACTGCATTATTACCATCCTTGGATTTCACATTTATCCCTCTAAACAGACAGTGAGCTGGTAGTTAATTAAGCTTTTGTTTCAAGCAGCAACACAGGGAAAGGACTGGCTGCTGCAGCAATTCTCCTCGGGGATGAGGGCCCTGGGGGGTGGGGAATGCCACATTCCCATCCCTGGGGTGATGGATCCTGCATGGCTGATCCTGGTGGGAACTGGGAGTGGCAGAATTAACTCTGTTGCTCCCTGCTGACCCCAGCACCCTGCCAGGATGGGCATGGAGATTGACAAGTGCAGATTTCTAGATTTTATTTTATTTTATTTTATTTTATTTTATTTTATTTTATTTATTTTATTTTATTTTATTTTATTTTATTTTATTTCATTTCATTTCGTTTCATTTCATTTTTATTTATAATTTATAATTTATAATTTATAATTAATAATTTATAATTTATAATTTATAATTTATAATTTATAATTTATAATTTATTTTATATATTTTATACTTTAATTGAATTGAATTTAATTTTAATTTCCTAGTCAGTGCTGCGGGAGGCACCTGGAGGAAGCCAAGGTGGCTGAGCTGCCTTTTACCTGCCCAAGAAACAGCCAAACCCCTTAGGGGCATTTTCCAGCCCAGGATCAGCTCTGGAAGGAGGAATGGGAACACACCATCTCTACCCTGGTCCCTTCCCTCTCCATGTCACTCACCCTTAATTGTTAAATAATTAATGTGTGGTGCCTTGCCACAGCCCAGACTTTTCCTGCTGGGAAGCCTCTGCCATTGGCCTCAGGGAAGAGCTGGATTGGCACAACCCAGAGTTTGTGGGATGCACAGAAGGACCTTGGTGTTATCCTTGTGCAGGTCAGAGGGTCCCATCCCACAGAATTCACCCCTCAGTGGATTCTGCTCCCCCTGCTCTGCTCTGGGGTGGTTCCCTGTCCCTCCCAGGCTCTAGGGAAGGCACAGCTGGATCCTGGCACACACCAGGCTTGGCTGCTGCAGCACCCACTGCACGCAGTGTTTGTGTGCATTAGGAAGGTTTCCAGCCCCGTGGAGCTGAGCTGATCTTGGATAGAAGTTTTTAGAATGAACGGCTCTGCCTCCTGTTGCCGGCTGGAGCCAGGCTCTGGAGGGCAGCACCAGATTTTGAGGTGGTTTTACAGCTCAGGTGAGGACTAAGAATTGCTGTCAGCAGCAGGAGCTGGGAATGGAGTGAGCAGGCAGGAAATGGGGGTAACAGGGTCACCAGAGCACCTCCACTAGGCTGCTGCTCCCCTCCTTGCCCAATGGCCAGGTGAAGAACACCAGGGGATTTTTTCAGATACTCTCAGCTGCACCTAAAATAGCAGGGACTGAGCACCCAGCTGCTGTTTGGGGTCTGTCCATGCACTGGGGCTGCCTGGTTTTATCCATGAGGTCCCCACTGGATGGGCTTCAGAGCAGGGTGTCCTTGCCAAGATGACCTGAGGGTTTGGCTTGACAGCTCTGACTGCTGCTCCTGAGCCACAGTTCCTGCAAATCCTGTCTGTGCATCTGTCTGCCACATCCTGCTGTGATCCTCCTCAGACCTGGTGTGCCAATGACTCCTTCCCTGTCACCTGCCCATGAAAAGTGTGGATGAACACAAAAATCCTTCTGCATTTAAGAAGTCCTGGAGATTATGGTTTTGCCTCTCACTTCTGCTTGGAAAAAAAAGTGCTGTTTTATGAGGAAAAACTCTGGTTTGGGGTAGATTTCCAGCTGCTGTTTCTGAGCTCGCTTGTGGCTGGTGCTGTTGTAGCTTATGCTCCCCGGAGCTTTGCTGACCAAGGCCACTCCTGGTTTCCACTGGGGAGAAGGAAGAAGTTTGAACATTTGGGATGCTATGGACATGCAGCATCACAGCAGCATTTCCTCTTCATCAGCCCCACGGGAACACCCTGGGATAGTGCACAATCCAGGTTAGTTTGTGGAGGGGTGAGTGGCTGGTGCTGGAATTGCTCAGCACTTGAGGAGCAGATCACTAAGCCAGGCCAGGCAGGTGGGGCTGGAGGGAGGTTTCTCTCTCTGGAGGAAGATGGGATGGAGAAAAGCTGAGGGGAGAGCATCCCACCATGGGGAAGGCAAGGGACAGCTGTCCCCCAGTGTCACCCTGTGTTTTATGGTACCCATGGTGGTATCCAGTGCAAAGAGGGACAGCCAGCCATGGGGCCAGCGTGGCATGAGGGGGCCCTGCTGGCACCACAGGCTGGCCCTGTCCTGTAGCCTGGCCAAGAGTGCACATGGGGGACAGCGTTGTCCTTCCAGCCATTCTGGGCTCACCACCCTGGGGTGCTGCATCCCTTCCCTCACCCCCAGTGGGGTGCACCCATCCTGGCTGCCCTTGGAAATGGGCGTCTCTGGGCTCTGTCCACACTTGGCTCCTTTAAGCCCCAACTTTTTGGAGGCTTTTTGCGCTTGTCACCTTTCACAGGAGAGTAGGAAACACCTCTGCTGAGCTCAGCACTGCTTCTCCTGCCTCACGGCCCTTTCTTTGTCTTCCCAAGGACACTGCCCTGGTCCTTTTGGCAGCACCCTGGAATAGCTGGGGGACTTTGGGGAGCCACATTGTGGGTCGTGACTGTGCCCCCGCGAGAGAAAACAGAGTGATGGGGTCTCAGAGCTTCAGCCTGGTGCTGTCACACACTCCAGACCCGCCTTTCCCCACAGGGGAGGTTTGCCCTGCTCCTAAAACCCCCCAAATCAAACAGCACCGGGGCACGGTGCTCGGAGGCAGTTCTGGTCTGACTGTCCCCATCAAAGGGCCATCCCTGCCCCCCGAGGTCCCCACGCCGGGGTTGTCACCTGCTCGGGGATGCTGCCGCCCTCTCCGCCCAAACCCGGCCATCCTCCCCCCAAAACGCCATCCCCTCTTCTCGGGGAGCTGCCGCTCGCCCGTGTCCGCTGCCCCCTGGCCCGACCCCCCCTCGGCGGGGCCGGGTTGCCGCTAGATGGCACGCGGAGCCCGGCGGAGCCCGGCGGAGGCTCCGCGGGGCGGTGCGGGGCGGAGCGGAGCCGCAGCGCGGGGTGCGCGGAGCGGAGCGGAGCAGAGGGGCCCGGCCATGGGCTCGGCCGGCAGCGGGCAGGGGCAAGGGTAGGGCAGGGGGGCCGTGTCCCCCCGGTGCCCCCGCCATGCGCCCCCGCGCAGCCCCGCGCCCCGCCCGCTGAGCCCCGCTCGCTGCCGCCCTCGCTGCCTCTGGGGGGGTGCGGGGCCGCCCCCTGCCCGCAACTCCGAACGATGATCACTGTCAACGCGGATGGCAAGATAATGGTCAGAAGATGCCTCGTCACCTTGAGACCCTTTAGGTAAAGTTGGTGTTTCCCCCTGGCCGCTGCCGCCTCGCCCGGCTCCTGCGCTGGCTGCGGGGGCTGCGGCCGGCCGGGCTCTGTGTGTGTGCCTGGGGCTGCGTGTGTGGGGATGGAGCCCGGCTGGGCACGGCGGGGATCAGGCGGGGATCCAGCAGGGATCCAGCAGGGCTGCCCGCGGGGCAGAGTGCGGCTCCTGCAGCTCTCCCTGTGCCGGCTCCTGCAGCTCTCCCTGTGCCGGCTCCCGCTTCCCCCGCCGCCGCTGTCTCCGGGATTATCGCAGGGCTGCTCGCCGCCGGCTTTTTTGGGTACCGCTCTCGGAGATGTTGATACTCGGGGGGATTCGGTTCCTCTGGTTTAAGCCTGGGGATTTCAGAGCCCACCCTGAACTGTCAGTGGGGCTAGGGTGGATAACCAAACCCGAACCCCTCCGGCTCCGGCACATCCGCACCCACCCATTGCTTTTCCCCTTGCTGTAACTCCCCATTTTTGCTTCCGTACGTTCGTTTCCCCTCTCTGGCTTCTTTGCTTCACTGGAGATGTGCATGGGTTGCTCCCGAGACACACGGGAGGTGTTGGCAGGTACGTGGTTTTTGATGGGGAGAGGGACCAAAACCCCTTGGAGATGGAGGGGAACGTGCCAGGGGATGAAGCTCAAGCTGGGGCGAGCCCAGCCCAGCGGTTTCCAGCGCTCCCCGCTGTGTTTGGAGCTTTGGGGTCACCGGAGGGATCTGCTCGCTGCCTTTTTGCTCAGCTCAGGCTGCAGCCCGGCGTGGAGAAGGAGGAACAGGCTGGGTTCGCACGCTCGCCTGCACTCAGGTGTGGAGATGTTGTCTGTCTGTCCTCGGGAGCTGCTCGGCTCTGCTTTCCTGGAGCGATTCCTGCTGCCGGATCCCGCGGCACTGCCCTGGGACTGGGGAACTTGGCCAAAGGGATGCCACAAAGCGGTGGCCGAGGTGTGAGGGCTCCCACAGCTCAGGTTGGCTCCGGGTGGAGCAGGGAGTGACGCGAGAAGGGCACACTCGCCCCGGGGAATGCTCTTTGCCTGGCTGTTTGCTTTCTCAACTGGGTTTGAATTCCACGGTGAGGAAGTGACTGGAGCATCCCCGTGCCCTGGGCATCGCCCCTGAGACAGGGGAGCCTCATCTCCAGCAGTGGCCTGGGGTCAGGGTGGGAGAGCACAGGGAGTGCAGTCCAGGGTGATCACAAAGTCCCGTTAGGGGTGAGGGGTTTGTGGTGGCTGGATGGTCTTTGGTGTCCAGGTGGAGAACTTGCACTGTCCTGGCCGTGTGCCTTGGGCTGCTCTCCGACCAGTACAGACCAGTATTGGTGCCACTGGAACCAGCAGGGTAACCTTGCTAACAGTCAGGCTCCCCCTGTGCAAGAGGAGGAATTCCCAGGACCCTCTCCTTACTGACCCACAGTGTCCAGGACCTCTGCACCTCCTCCATGCTGCTGTCACGCTGAGTGTGACCCCTCATGTCACAGTCCTGTGTCACCTTGCTGCCAGCCCAGCGCTGGTGAGTGTTGGCACTGCCCAGCTCCAGCTGTAACCCGTGCAAACCAGCTTTGCTCCCCTAAAAGCAGCACCCCGCATCCTCAGCTGAGGGTCAGGGATAACTCCAGGACTGGGAGAAGATCCTGGCAGTCAGGGTGGGTCCTGTAAATCGCTTCCCTGCTGCTGGCTGGGCAAAGCCTCGCTGCTCCAGGGAATCCCGTGGTGCAATCCCCTGCCTGAGGTGGATTGCTGCCATCGGAGGAGAGGTGCCGTCGGCAAACAGCACTCAGGAAAGCTGATCCTGTGCACCAAAACATTTCATTAACCACCCTCCAGACACGCTTAGCAAAGCAATGCAGAGCCCTGAGCTGGGAGAGCGCCTGCAGAGAGGGAAGGGGAGAGGGAGCAGATCGGTCTGGAAAACCACAGGAATGTCCAAGGATGGCTCTGACTTCATCTCAGCAGAAAAGGGGGTCTCATTTGTGGTGGTGCCAGTCCAGGCAAGAACTCACCCCGGAGCCCTGGTCCAGCTCTTGGCTCTGTTGCTCTGTTTGTCAGCTGGAAACCAAAGCCAGGCTCTCTGTGGGATGTAACAGTGGTCAGTGAGAGAGTTCACCCTGGTCCCCTGCACGGATCAGGGTGCCCATGGCTGAGCATCAGTTTGACAGCACTACAGCCCTGTTGGGCTCTGAGCAAAAAGGGTTTGAGGGAGAGGGATCATTTCTTAACCTGACTTCTGCTGTAGGAAAGGTGGCTCAGCTTTTGGGAGTTGAAAACTTGTCTAATAAAAGATGTTACCTGACCCTGTAAGCCTGGGCTTTTCCCTGCATCTATGTAGGATTCTCCCTGTTAGTCCCAGCTGGGTGATGTGTCACCATGAGCACATTCCCAGTGTCACAGTCCCATCCTGCTGAGTGCTGCTGGCCTTCCTGCCCCCACCACATCCCAGCTCAGCACTCACACCCTTCTGGTCACATCCAACTTTCTGTTCCTTGGGCAAAAAATCCTCCATGGCTGGGGCATCACTTGCAACTTTCATTTAAGACTTGAGGAATTTCGCTTTCTTCTCCTTTGGTCACTGAGCCAGAGCCCAGACCTGTGAACATTTCAGTTTGGGGAGGATGTGGAGAGGGACTTGGCACCAGAATTGTACCTGAGCGATGAATTAAATGTGACATTGGATGACAGGCAAAGCCAGCATCCAGGATAGATGTTATTTGGTCCTTGGAACTCCACAGTCTTCAGGGAGTTAGTCTTGATTTTGGGAGAGAGGACCCAGTGCATTTGGACCATCTGAGATCTGTTATGTTTCACCTATTTTGTATAAATTTGTTTTCTGTATAAGGAGTTTCCACTCAGCTGAGGCTGGGCCAGGCATTTTTATTCACCTGGAGAACATCAGCAAAAGCAAAGGAGTTGGGGTTCTCAGGCTGAGAGTGCAGCCCTGTATCACCCCCTGCTCCCTGGAGCACTGCTCTGGGCTGGGTCCACTGATCTCCCAAGGACAGCAATTCCAGTAAGGCTCCAAGTCCTACTTTTTTTTTTTTTTTTTTTTTTTTTTTAAGGAAAAAAGCATCTTGCATCTCCCCTACTCTCTCTGTAATCCAGTCAAAATGAAAAAAGGTTTAGTTTCCTAGGGAGGTGGTAGAGCACAGATTACCTTTGTCTCTTTTTCTTCCCTTCCCCTTTTTCTTTCTGCTCAGTGTTTAACGATCCCTCCTTGCCAGACTATAATTATGAAGATTAAAAAGCATCAACAAGGTGTCGCATAATGATGAAGATATTGTCGATAGGAGCGTGAGAGCAGGATCAGGTCTGAGTATTTATTCAGGTGATGCTTTATTAAAATGCCCCTTGAGGGAGGGGATACCAGGACAGAGCCATGGTGGGTTTTGTACCAGGAGGACCCTGGGGTGCAGGACTTGGAGCCTATTCAATTTGTTTCTTCTCTTGTCCTCTCCTGCCAGGGAAGTGCCATGGCAGACAGCGTTCCCTAAGGGCAAATTCAGCCCTCCAAATCCAAGCTGGGTGCAGCAATCCCCTCCAGTGTGTTCCTGAGAGCCTTTCCCAGACCCAGCACTGCACTGGGCTCAGGCTGTGATAATGGCAGTGCACTAATGTCCCCAGATCACCCTCTCTCCAAGCTATTTATGGGACACCACGCTGCTTTGCAGCATCAGGGACGCTCTGCTGCCTCCACAATCACCTCCCTGCTGGAGCTGGACCACAGCTCTCTGAAAACCCTCCTCCCAGGTCTGCTTTGGGCAGGGGGCCGAGGTCTGTGTCATGTCTGTGTGCAGATTGCATAGCTCGGTGGTTCATCAGCATCTGCTGGGGAGGGGGTGGCTCTGCTCGTGGGGCTCACCAGCTGTGCCCATAGCCGGGCCTGTAGGGGTGGGAGCCTGGATTAGTGAGTGCACAGTGGTTTATATATCCTGTGCAAACTGCTTTGCACCCCTCCAGGGTGGGAATTTCCCTCATTTGGAAATTAAAGGGACCTCAGCTGGTCCATGCCTGCACAGGGGTGTCAGTGTTTTGATGATGCATCCCCTCTCCCAGGTGGGTCAGCTCTGTCAGGGAGTGTTTGTGGCTCCTTCGTGCTGACAAGCCCAGGTTGTTGCTTTTCACCTTGATTAGGTGGGAGGTGAGAGTGGTGGGGAGCTGTGCTGTACTGCTTGTCCAGAGCCCATGGCCAGGTGCCCCTGATCCATGGGGATGGGCAGGAGTTGTCTGCTGTGAGCTGATCCTCCTAGAGCAGGCAAAGGAAACCTTTTGTTCTTGAGCTGGCTGCTGCTGAGAGCGAGGCTGCCCTGGGTCTGGGCTCAGGTGTGCTGTCTGTGTGACAGCAGCGTCAGAGCTGCCTGGAAGGAGGGAGGGAGCTCGTGGGATCCCCTCTGATGCCATGTCTTGCCCAGGAGTCTTACCAGGCAAGGAAAGCCTGGCCATGCTGTGCTGGGATCTGCTCTGGGAGCTCCTCCACTAGAACTCCCTGGGAAAGCCCAGCCCTTCTTGAGCTGCTTAACCTGGTGCTTGAGCTCTCCACAACATCTCCCAGTCACACTGAGGGTTTTGAAGCAGGTCACGTTATTGGTTAACCCTCTTCAGCAGCAGATAATTGCAGTGCTGGAGCCCAGAGTTGAAGGTTGGTTCCTACTCCTCTTTGGCTCTGTAGGAATGCTTAGGTGGAGAGCTGTGGGCTCCTTTATACGTGGAAAAGCCTGGGTGTCTGTGGGCAGCTCCTGAGTCCTTGGAGGACGCTGTGAGCTTGTAAAGAGAGTTGGAGGCTCCTGTCCTCTCTGGTTTGTTTCCCTTTGGCTCAGGGATGCTGAGAGGCACCCCAAGGGTTTCCTCAGCTCCCTGTCCCACACAGGATTTACCTGTTGGAAGACAAACCTGGCTGGCTTGGGCTTGTCTTTCCTCTGTCTCCTACTCGAGATTTCCCCTGGGTTTGGTGGCTGAGATCACGCTGCTGCTCTGGGAGCTGTCACACTGACACCTGGCACTGGCTCTGCCAGGGCTTTTCCCGTGTGTCTGCTGGAGGCTGCTGCACCTCCACGGAGTCTCAGGGATGATGGCAGCATCTCTGAGCAGTGGAAGGAGGCCAGACATCCATCCCTTGGCACAGAGCACTCTGCTTTACACTCCCTGGTGCACAACCAGGCTGGCACAGAGCTCTTGCCTTCAGCCCTTCCACCCGCAAATGAGTGACTGGCCTGAATTTAGCAGGAGCAGTGCTGGGAGCTCCTGTCCCTCACTGGAGGTGACGTGCAGATGACATCGTGCCCAGTGTGTCCCCTGGCAGCCACTTCCCTGCCAGCCCTGGGATGGCCCCAGGCAGGTCCCTCCTTGTCCCCTTGTGCACAGGGGACACAATGACACTGCCGGTGGCCCAGTTACAGGGAACAAAAGGCTTTATTTAAAAAACTGAAAGGGTTTTTTTTTAGATCCTTTGGGAGGAAAGGAAGGTAAAGATCTCTCTTGACTCCTCTCTCCCAGAGGAATACAGGTATTGTTTATTCCTGCAGTCTGGGTTGTTGGGCTGGACTTGGTGGAGCAGCCTGCAGGCTCTGGCTCAGCTTCCCACTGAAGATGCAAATCCACCCTTGAGTGCAGAGGAGGAGTCCTCAAGGCCTGCCCACTGGAGCAGGGATTTCAGAGGGGGTTCTCAGGCAAACCCCCCTGCTCAGTGCCAGGGTTTGGGCAGAAGCGTCCTGGGCTCTTGGTGAAGCACACGTGAGTCTGCTGGGGCTGGGGCTGCACAGATGCTCTCTGCCAGGGCTGGGTGGGGTGGGCCAGAAGGATGGAGCTGGGATTGTCCCACACACCCAAAGCCTCTCCTGCTGCTGTGCAAAGGAATTACCCCGGGGCAGAGGGTGGTGGGGCTGGCCCGCGAGGGAGGAGCTGGCTCCTCATCACACTTTGCTCCAGTTCTGCTTTTCTCTCCCACAGGATTTTCGTGCTGGGCATTGGATTTTTCACCCTGTGCTTCCTGATGACCTCCCTGGGAGGGCAGTTCTCAGCCAAGCGCCTGGGGGACTCGCCCTTCACCATCCGCACCGAAGGTGAGCCTGTGCCTGGGGCAGCTCCAGGGAGCGCCAGGGATGCAGGAGGATGGGGCTCGGATCTTCCATTCCCACAGGTCCTTCCTGGCCCTTTTTGGGGATTATCCAGTCCTCTGTGCCCAGCCTGTGCCTGGGGCAGCTCCAGGGAGAGCCAGGGATGCAGGAGGATGGGGCTCAGATCCTCCATTCCCACGGGTCCTTCCTGGCCCTTTTTTGGGATTGTCCAATGCTCTGTGTCCAGCCTGTCCCACGTGGTGCTCCATGGTCCAGCTGAGATGATGAGTGCCAGGGATGCAGGAGGATGGGGCTTGGATCTTCCATTCCCACAGGTCCTTCCTGTCCCTTTTTTGGGATTATCAGGATGGCTCAGGGTTCTGCTGGCCTCTCTTGCCATGGCAGGGAAGTTTTGCTGTGTGGCTCAAACCTGGCTGTGCTTTCATCCAGAGGTGTGACATGGTGGGGATGAATGCTGGGATGTGGGGATGGATGCTGGGATGTAGATGAATGTTGGGATGTGGATGCTGAGCCTGGCTGACAGCAGAAAATGGGGAAGCAGTGGGATCAGCCCCTCAGCTGGCAGCACTGTGGGTTGTGTGGGCTGCCCCTGGTCTCGTGTGTGGAGGATTTAGCTCAGGTGCTTGGAGGTCTCAGTGGGTTTGAGCACTTGTGGTCTGCAGGGCGTGGAAATTGCTCCTTAGGGAAAGGAAATTAAAAGGCCTTTGTGGGTTTATGCAGGCTTGTAGAAATGTAGAAGAGAGATATTCTAATTTTTAACAAGTGTGTGTTATGTTGCATTTAACACCTCTTTTGGTAAGACACGAAGTCAGCTCAGGAGACACTCCTGTGGTGGGACAGCCGTGTCCCTTTCTCTGAGAGGACACTGCTGCCATGGATTGAGCTTCCCCTGATTTTTCTCTGAGGTTCCAGTCACCTGAAATGCACAGAAGGAACTGCCCAGCTTGAACTCCCCTGAGCAGGGTGAGATGGGCTTGGTCAGGCCACCGTGGTCTTCTCCTCCTCCATACCAACACCATGGAAGGATCTGAGCTCCACAGCCTCACCTAGACCTGAGTTTTACAGCCACACCTAGGATGTGATTTTGGAGCATTAAATCCTTTCCTTGGGGTGCTGGAAGAAGTGCCAACTGCTTCCCTACAGGAGGAGAGGGATGGCGTGGTGGTTTCCAGAAGCTAGGTGGTGTTAAACTGCTTAGCTGACTTTCCCAGAGATGGATTTGCAGCCTGTGGCAGCTGGATTTGTGTTCTCCCTATGGATGGAGGACACTGTGGCTTATTTTCCTCCCCCTCTGCTCCCCTAAGTGTTCCCATCACCAGCTCCATTAAACCCTTTTCTGAGGATTGGTGTTTTCCTGGTGACCTCAGCCTGGAGCAGGTGGCAGGGTCAGTGCTTTTCAGTGTTTCTGCACTTGGTCAGGGTACATGTTCCCATGGGGAAAGTGTGTTTTGTGTTCCTGTCCCCAAGCCAAGCACACATTCCAGGATGGCTGGTGAGTGAAGCCTGATTTTAGGGGATTTCTTCCTTCTTGGGATAAGAAACAGCAGGAGGAGAGTGGATAGAAGCCCCCAGAACCTTCTCCAAACCTGAGGAGATGGGTTCTGAAAAGATTGCTGGGTTTGAAATTAAAGGTGTCACTGTTACAGCTGCCCTCTGTCCAGAGGAGTCCCAGTGCCCCTGAAAAGTCAGTAGAGGACTGAAAGAAAGGCAGAGACACTGACTGGCTGTGGGGCAGCTGAGGTGTGGGGCAGGTTGTGCTGCAAAGAGCAGCAAAGGTTTCCAGAAACCTGCAGAAGCACCTGGGGCCCAGAGGGCTCTAAAGCTGGAGTGAAATAATGGCAAAAAGATCATTACTCATCTCTTTACCCCCTTCCTGGATGCCTTGGAGTGGCTTTTCCCATCTTGATCCTTGTTATCAATTTAACCCAGACCTTTGAATCCACTGACTGCATCCTTGCCTGTCTCGTTTACTGGGAGCAGTGTCAGCACAGCCCTGGAGCTGGGTCAAAACAAATCTCCTTTTTCAGGCCCTCACACCTCAAACCCTCCACACTTAGGAGTTCAGGTGATTAAATCAAGGTGTGTAGGTGGGTTCACCCTCTTGCCTGACCCTCTGTGGCTCTGCTGAGAGCTGTGGGCACCTGCCTTGCTGCTTGGGACAGATGCTGCTGTGCTCAGAGCTGATGCAGGTTGAATGTTGCTTCTGGTAATGCCTGACTGGCCTCATTTAAAGAAGAAAAGAAGTAAATTATGACCTAGGTCCTCTAATTTTTCAAGATTTTGGTCTCTTAGCTTTCTAACTGGGTAAGGCAAATCCTACTTTGTTAGAAAGCTCAAAAATTCGATGCAAATCCAATTTTTTTCCTATATTCAGTGGCTTTGCCAAACAAACTATTGCTTCCAGATGAATTGCTGCACATTTGGCTGTTGCTGTGCTGCTTATTGGGGAAGATGAGCTTCATTCATGGCCTCACACACTGGTTTTAAACACAAAGCATCCTCTCTCCTGCCTCAGGAGGAAGATGCTGGGGGAAGGTTGTGTTCTTTGTCCCTAAAGCTTGGCAGGCACACCCTGAGAGGCTTTTTGTCACTCTTTAACACCTGGTTCAGGCTTTTGGGGTTCAGCCTTTCCTGTCACACTGGTTTGTAGGGACTGGCTGTGCCCCAGGTGATGTAGCTGCTCCCAGGGGGGAGTAACCCCCAAAGCAGAGTGGGACCAAGACCTCAGGGAATGAGCTGGCCAGGAGCTGGCCAGGGTCACCACAGACCTCCCTGGGTCACCTGGGAAAGGCTGTGGCTGTTGTGGGGAGGATGTGATGGCTGGAAGGACCATGGGTAAGGCAGGAGGGGTGATGGCTCCTGGGCCACTGGAGACAGGGAGTCACAGCCCCTGGGGCTGGGGAGTCAAATCCATCCCTGCAGATGTGGGAGCACACCCAGCTGTGGCAGCTGTGGGCAGGTCTGACCCCTCTGTTTGGGAGTCCAGAGGTGTCTCCTGGCCAAGGGGAGGCAGAGCTCCCGTGGAGGAGCCTGGAATGAACATCCAAGTGGGTTGGTGGGGGCAGGAATGGATGTGCTGCTTGTTAGTGCTGTGAATTCTCCAAAGGTCTGTTTGAATAACAAACTGGCATTTAATTAACATGTGTTCTGGATCCCAGGGAAACCCGGGAAATATTCCTGGCAGTTATGGTTGCTGTTAAGCACACAGAGCTGGGCTGGAGGCGAGCTCAGAGCAGGTTAATTGTGCTGGGCTGACGAGCTCTGGGTGTGATGAGGAATGGGAATCTGCACAAACCTGAGCAGGTTCATGGCCAGTGGCTTGGCAAGAGTTCCTGGGTGTGTGGCCTCAGGTTTGCCATGCCCAGGCCTGAGTGTTTCCCTGGAATGGGATCCTGGTGGGGAAGGAGCCTGGTCCCTGCTGCTGTTCCCTGCTCCACCTGCACTCCTGGAGGTGTCCTTTGGAGCATCATTCATTAATTGATGGATGTGGCAGGGAAACTGCCAACATCCTCCTCCCTGTGCTCTGGGGTGGCTGCTCTGCAGTGGAGCTGGAGAATAAATGGGGTGGGTTTGTGGTGAGTGAGAGTCAGCTCCTGCAGTCCTTCCTGGGGCTGATCCCAGCTTTTGTGGCTGTCTGTGCTGCTCCTTGTCCTGCCAGACCCAGCTCAGGAGAAGCTGCCCATGCCCTTCAGTGCCTGTGGGGTTGGGGTGGTTGCAGAGAGCTGGGGATGTAAAAAAATAATTTATTTTAAAATCATCTGCATCCAAAAAATCCTTTGGGTTGTGGTTGAATGCTAAAGTTCATAGTCCCTGATCCAGTTTAGGCTGGGGCTGTTCCTGTTTCTCCCTGAGTGACCTGCCCAGCCCAGCCTTGAGCCTCAGCTATTGCAATTCAAAGGGAGACATGAGAACGCCCCAGCCCTGCCCAGAGCTTTCCTGGCTCCTGAACTGTGAGAGCGGCCAATCATAACCAAAATAAACATAGATGTGAGGCAGGAGCATGAAAAGGAGAAATTGATAATGTCACAGTCCAGAAGTTAATACGATTTAGAATTTGATTTTTGTATGTGAATACCTTTCTTGGAGATTCTCTCCAAAAGCCAGGTTTCTCGGTGTGTGCCAGAAATCATTCCTCAGATGGATTCTCTGCTTGATGATTCGCTGCAGTAGAGGCTTTGCATCTTAACAATAAATAAAAAAAACCCTTCTGAAATGCAAGTTATTTTATCCTAATCCGCTGCTGTCAAGTAAACACAGACAAAGGTTCCTTTGCTTTGAAATGGCCACTGAGAGAATTTGTTCTGCAAACAAAGATGTAGATAAAAAAAGGAAACAGAGAAGTCTATAAATTTTGAATGTGGAAGATGCTTTGGGAAGGGCTCTAAACTCAAGAGATTGAGTTTTCTGTGCCCTCTTCTCTCCTCTTATTTAGAATTTAATATGTTTGATGATCTCTTTTTTTCCCCAAGCAGCTTTCTTGCAGTTGTTTCACTGCTGGAGTCAGGGGGCAGGAGGCTGATGCTCAAAAAGTACCAAATTCTGTAATCATGGTGCTGGGAGGGATTTGGCCCATGGCTATGCCCCAGGCTGGATTTGGTGGGATGTACATCCCGCTGGTGGAGCTTGCTGCTGTAGGGGATTAGCAGGGGAAAAATAGGTTATTAAGTGTTAAAACGTGATTAGATGTGGCTGGAATATTGCCTGCAGCTACTGGAGCTGGTTCAAAGAATCAAAAGCCTTTGGATTCCTCTTGCTGTTGGTTCCTGTGGGGTTGGGTATGAGGTGCTGTGGGGATTTGCTGCAAACCCAGGGGAGGTGTAGGACAGGTCCTGATACCCTGAAAGGGCTGGAGCTGAGCTCTGCCCTCGTGCTGGGCTGCTGGTTGTCGTGAGAGGGCTCTGGTTTGATTGCAGCTGACCTTGCTGGGACTTTGCCAGCAGCATTTGAAGTGGTTCACAGGTGTCTCTGTGCTTGGGGTCACTGCTGCAGCAGTTCTGGTGCTGAGGTCCTTGAATCCTGCTGCCTTTGGGAAGTGGGGGTTTGCTGAGCGGCTGGAGTTGTGTGTTTGCTGTTCCCATAACTCTTTTTTTCAACCTGTTCTCAAGAGTTTCCTGCTGCTCAGCTGCAGAGCTCAACACCTGCCTCTTCCCCCTCCAAAGCGAGCTCCCAGCAGCATCTCCAGCTGCTTTCCTGTGGCTGGCCACAGCTGGGCTCCTGTGCTGGGTTTCCTCCTCTGCTTTGGGAGCAGGATCCGTGGGAACGGGATGAAGGAAGGACAAGGGTGGGGGAGAGCTGATTGCAGAGCACAAGCTGGAAAAGAGAAGCAAGGAGGGGGTGAAGCTCAGCCTCTGCAAGGCTGTTGCACCTTGTCCTAGGTTGCTGAGATGTGTTTTGGGGTCTGATCTCAGGGCTGCAGGATATGGACCCTGATGGGGTGATAAGCAGCTTGTGGGCTAGAACAGAGGTTTTCCCAGTCCTACAGCACTGGGACATTGCAGCTGGGCAATGATAACTCAACCTGGAATCTGTCTGGAGGTGGGCAGTGCAGGGACTCCCTGTGGTCTGTGACCCAGCAGAGTTGCAGGTCACCAAAGAACAGCTATTGCTGCAAAAAGATTTGGTCATTTACGTTCAGGGAATAAAAATAAATGTGGAAAAGAAAAAAAAAACAACGTGGAAGCCTCCCCTTGCTGGCTTGGAGTGTCTTGTCCCACATGCAGACCATGGGGAGCTGAGCACTGGGGCTTCCTTGTGCTGTCAGAATGGCTCTGAATTGCCACGTTGGGCTACAGGACTCTCAGGAGAGTTCCAGAGCCAACAGCCGAGGCGTGTGGTGCTGGAGATGGTGTTTAATGTCACCTGGCAGGAATCCTGCCCTGCTCTCCCCAAACCCTCTCAGTATTCCAGCTCCTGGAGTGCTCTGCCTCCCCTGCTGCTGTTGTTGCTCCAGCTCCTGTAGTCTTACCTGCTTAAAGCGATTTCTTCCATCAGTGAGCACAGAAGAGGAGAGAGGGAGATGTTTAGGGCCGTGCAGCACAGCTGAAAGCTTTGATATTTGTGGTTTCTGTTTCTCTCCAGAGCAGGGATGCTGTGGAGGAGTGGGAATAGTGCTGCAGATGACAGTGCTGAAGGTTGCTCAGGGTTTTGTAGGGCATTTTCACCATTTCAGAGCCACAGCACCGTGAAGCAATGGGATCTATTGTTATTTCAATGCCTTGGATTGCTCCCTGAGGAGCAGAGCAGAGAGGCCAAATAGAAATGTGAGAACCTACATGATCTCCTCAGAGGGGTCCTTTGCTCCTGCTCCCGGCTCTGCTGCTTTTCCTTCTGCTCCAGCAGCGTCCCAGCTGGGTTAGCAGGGCCAGGTAACATCACCATTTGTTCTCACAGAGGATTCAGAAAGGTCAGGCTCGGATTTGCAAACGATCAGAGTGAGCTTGAGTAACTCTGTCATCCCCCCTCGCACTCAGCTGTGCTGGGAGGGGAGGAGGAGGATCAGGATGTGTCCATGATCCTGACCCACTGTGTGCTCTTTCCTTGTGAGGGCTGACAGCAGAGGAGGGCACAGCTCAGTTCAGCTCTGTCCTGCTGCACTGAGATGCTGCTCAGCCCAAGAGAGCTTTAAAATAAAACACAGATGTGTCACCCTCCCTCCTTCTGGGGATAGGTAATCTTCAGGACCCATTTCCAAATTTGGGTCTCTGTCACTCAGTCTGTGACAGATCCCAGTCTGCTTCTGGGCAGAGCACACAATTCCTCTGACAGGAGCTTGGGTTGGGCAGAATTTGGGCCAAAAGTTGCTTTGTGGCTTTGGAACCCCTTTTATTATCTGCTCTGGCTGGAGAGAGCACTCAGGAGTGAGGTCTTGGACTGCTGCCTCCTTGAGACACAGCCCACAGACTTGTGTTTCCAGGGATGTTCGTGCTCCCTTTGCTTTCAAGAAGTCATGTGAGTTATAAATTTATCTTGCTGCCTTTAACGCTCAGCAGAGGCGACAGGAGAACCAGTTGTGAAGACTCGTGTAAGCAAGTGACAGTGACAGGGGAGGGAGGGAGGGAGCAAGCCGGGCAGGCTCTGCTCAGCAAACTCGCTGCTAATTATTCCCAGTTTCTTCCTGAGTGAGTTCTAACCCTCTCCTGGGCTGCTGGTGTCATGTTTTGATGTTTGCTGAGCAGCCCTGGGTAACTGCAGCGCTTGTCAGGATCAGCGGATGCTGGGGCGTGTCCTGGGATGCTGCTGCAGGAGGAGGGACGAGACTCCCGGCAGGGTTTGCTTGTGTAGAACTCCCTCAAAAGACAGGAGGTTTCCCTGTGGCATCCCCTCTCCCCTCGCTGCCTGTGGGGTTGTTATCAGGCTGTTTTCCCGGGTGCCAGGTGTGGGTCAGTGTGGTGTCACCCCCTCGGCATCGGCTGGGACCTGCAGATCCTGCACATCCCCAGAGCTTCATCCTCCTGCTGCTGCATCCCGAGCTGGGTTAGACTCTCCCGGAGCCTGTGGGTGCCAGCCAGGGGGAAGCCCTGTGGAGGAGCGTGCTGGGCAGCTCTTCAGTGCTTGGGGCTCACTTCCAGCCTCTCTGCATCCGTCCCTTCCAAAGGCACTCCATGAATCCTGGAGCAGCCAGCTGATGCTGGAAGAAGTTGTTTGGTTGGTGCCAAGTGGAGCTGGCTGGTGCTGGGAGCATCTCCTTGGTGAAGAGCTTTGCTGGGAGCTGATGGGTTTTTGATTTCTCCTGGAGCAGCAGGGTTGGCTCTGGGGCTCCCCTGGCAAGGCAGAGCTCCAGCAGCTCCTTCCATTCCCTTCCTTCCTTGTCAAAGCATTGGTGGTGAGGAAAGAGTTCAGGGGGACACCAAAGCCAGGGGGAGCCCAGAGGCAGGGTGAGGGCTTTCTGCCCCAAACATTGCTTTTTGGCAGCTCCTGCTGGATGCTCAGCTGCCCCGAGGGCTCTTTGAAGGAGGTGACACAACACCCACGAGTGACACAGGGGTGTCCTTAACATGCAGGTTTTTGGGAGCAGACCATTGTTTTGCCTGGGTGGAGAAAATGAGGGTTGACTAAAAGCATGTGGCCTCTCCTTCTTCTGCTGGTGTCCCCACTTCAGCCCCAAGCTCTGCATCCATCCTTAAGTGCACTGTGCTCCCATCCTCAACCCACTCGTGGAAAGGGAGTTTAAAGTGGAAGAGTAAAACTTTGCTGCCCTTATTAAATTTGGTGTTGCAGGCAGGGAAATGAGACCTGCTGAAATAATGAAAATAAAAACATCCCTGGGGTTCCACATGCCACTGGGGGTTCCTGCCCACTGTGTGGGGATATGCTGGGGGAGCAAAATGCAGTTTGGTGCTTTGCAGGGCACAGAGGGGTAAAGAGAAGTGTCAGGGCTGCTGCTGTAATGGTTAAAGCTTAATCCACCCTGGGAAAATGTCTCTTCCTGAAGAAGTGCCTGTTTCATGCAATTACTGCTCAGAATTGAATGCCTGCAGGCTTAAAGAGAAGAAAAAAAATTATGCCACCAAACTTATTGGAAAATGAAAGTGTGAATTCACACGTTTTGAACTGGGGCAGCAGTGATGAGGACCTTGGAGCAGGGAGGTGTGCTGGCTCCTTCCCTGCTGGCTCTGTGTCAGAGGAGGCAGGAGCAGCATCCTGCTGCCCTGGCACTCTGTTATCTCCATAAGCAGGGACACCCAGGGAATGATTAAAT
Source organism: Acridotheres tristis (assembly GCA_037013685.1). Taxonomy (NCBI): domain Eukaryota; kingdom Metazoa; phylum Chordata; class Aves; order Passeriformes; family Sturnidae; genus Acridotheres; species Acridotheres tristis. The sequence continues at coordinate 7,716,199 of CM072905.1, forward strand.
CAATTAATTGATTTTCTATAGCTCATAAGGAAGTCAAATGGCATTTCCATCAACTTGTGATGAGCCTACACCCCACCATGGCCAGGAGGAATGTTAATGGCTCTTTATTCTTTTATTACCCCTTTTCACTCCTAAATCAAAATTCATCCTGAGCCCGGGAGGCAGCAGGTACTTCAGAAAATAAAACTAGCACAGTGGGAACCATAGCAGCCTCTGTAAAAGCTGGGTTTTCCCATTGATTTATTTGTTTCTCTGGCTTAAACGAGAGAGCAGGGCTCAGTTCAGCTTGAGCAGAGATTAGCTGAGGCTCATTCTGCAGCTCTGCCATTGCCCCCCAGCTCTGGGGGCCCTGCTTTGGGCTCTGCTGCTGCTTGGAGGATCCAGCCCCTGGGCTCGCTGGAGATTGATGGGTTTGGAGGAAGGAGATGATTTATTTGCCCCTGGAAGCAGAGTGGCAGGATGCTCAGCACTGTTTGGCCAATCCTTTTGGCTGAAGGATCATTTTGGAAGTGTTAAATGAGTGAGTTCTGCTCTTTCTGACGCTGAACCCTTTGGGGCAGCTGTGATGTGGCCGTGGGCTCGAGCACTGGGTGTGCAGGGCTGGAGGATTGATGGAGCATCCTGGAGCCTTCACTGGCTGGCCTGGGGCTGTGCAAGTGCTGGGTGCATTTTTCCTTTCCTGCCATCCATGGGGCACTCCTGGAAGGACAGTTTCCCCTGGAGGAGCAATGGGGACCATTAGGAGGAGAACCAGCTGAGTTAAATGCTGGTGCCCTTGGAGACACCTCTTGTAAACACCAACAACCCATGTGAAGGTTGGTCCCTGGCTTGTGGGTCTGTGGAGTCACTCTGGGGCTGTCCCTGTCCTGTGGGACCTGTGTGTGCTGCTTTTCACCTGAAACTGGGGGTCTCAGCTGCAAACCCAGGCTCCAGTTTGCCCCTATCCCAACAGCATCCACCCCAGTGTGGGGTCCAGCCATGCTCTGGTGTCCTCTGGGCTTTGCTACAGCAGCTCCCCTCCATCCATCCCTGTGCTTGAGCCCTCGTGTTTTAGGAAGCAATTTCAAATCGATGTTAATCTTGTAATTTGGAAGCCTGTCCTGCAGTGTGAGGTGTTTGAAGTGCTGCAGAACAGCTTAAAATGCAATTTAAAATCGTGCTGGCTGACAATAGAGAAGCAGCTAAAAACTCCCTGCTGCTGCTTTTTAAAAGAAAAAGTGAAAGGGGGATGAGAAGGAGGAAGAAAGCTGCATTAAAAATACATACTAAAACAAATAAAAGCTGAACTGCAGCATGTGTTGGGCTTGTGTGTATTCTTCTCTTCTCCCCCAGCTTCCCAACTCCCCCAGCCCATTTCTAGGGAGCTGATCCAGCTCCTTTTACCTGCAGTGATGGCTCATGGCAGGACTGGTGGCACTGTCCCCATGTCCCAGAGGGGATATTGGATCTCTGGTGTTTGTGTGCTGGGATAAGGAATAATAAAAGTTGGGGGGAACAGCCCTGGGCTCTCCCTTGCAGCAATGAAACGCTCCTGACTGGAAGTGTGAGTGTATTGCTCATTTTCCTGCCTTTTCTTATTTGTATGGAAATAGGGAGCAGACGTGTTTGGGTGGAGCTGCAGGCTGTTCCTGCAGTTTCCTTTGGGATGGAAGGGGCAGGGGGAGCTGGATGGATGGAGGAGCATCAGGACCCTCTTCTGCAGGCTCAGCTCAGGGTCCTGCAGCTGCAGGAGGGAGGAACGAGACCCCAGAGCCAGCAGGGCTGGGACAGGGACACCTCAGGGAGGTTTTCTGTAACCAGCCTCCTCCAGGAACCCTCTTGGGGCGTGATGCCAGCAGGAGAAGCTGCAGTGTGTGGGGCAGGGGCTGCAGGAGGGCAGCACAGATGCAGCTCCGTGCTCCTGAAGCTGCTGGTGATGGATCCCAGGGATGTGGCCGTGCTGTGACAGGCTGGGGGCGAGATGGGCAGAGCAGTGCCTGGCCCTAGGGGTGGTGTGAGGCCTCCAGGAGAGACTCTGGGGCTCAGTGGGGTTATTTCCCACCTGCTGCTGCTGCTTGGAGCACAGCCAGGTCTGGCTCTCAGCAGGGAACTCCTGAAGCACATTTGTCCCCCTGCTGCCAGGGACCCCAGGAACAGCTGGTGTGAGGGGAAGCAGGGATTTCTCCTGAGCCCAGGGAAAGGTTGCAATTGCTGCTGTCACACCAGCAGGTCCTGCCTGGCCAGGTTGTGGCAGTGTTGGAACCAGTCCCGCAGGGCACAGACGGTCTGACAGGCTGTGCCTGCCCATGGATGCAGAGAGAGAGAGAGGGAAAACACCCCTGAGGCTGCACATTTACACAGCAGTGCACCAGGGCATGGATAAACCCAGGAGCAGGTGATAGCAGGCAGGTGGGACATAATCTACTTTAGCAGGCAGTGACTTAAGGCTGCCTAATTTGGCTGATTACCAGCGAGCTGCTTTGCTGGCAGGGCTCAGCAGATCGATGGTGCAGCTGCAGCTCTGCTGGAGTGTCCTCTTCACCAGCAGCCCCTGAGCTGCTGCATGGGCACCTCCAGCTCCAGGGCAGCTCCCCGTGTGCCTCGTGGTGCTCTCTTCCTTTGGGGCACTGGCTAAGCAGGTCTGTGTTTTCTCTGTATAACTCCAATGAATGAATCTGTAGCAGTTTAATGGCAGGTGTGGGTGGATTTGCTGGCAGCAGGAACTGGCTGGGAGCCCGTGCTGGGGAATGGGTGCCCTCAAGGGGTGCAGCCACCCCGTGGGACCCTGGAGCAGCTTCCCCAAAGGGATGGAGACAGGAGGTGCCCATTGCTGCCAACCTGAGCCTGGCCTTGGGCTCTCTTATTTCCAGTTAGTGCTGGGTCTCTGGGCTGTAATTGCAATGGATTATGTGTCAGAGTTAGTCCTTGGCTAGTTGGCTCTTTGGTCTTTTAATCTACTTGAATCAAAATCGATAGTGAAAGTAAATAGAGGAACATCAGAGGGGCAGACAATCGAAGGGCTGGGCTTTGCTCCATGGGAAAATGCCAGGGTGAGTGTCCTCACGGGAGGATGGGATCCCCAGGACAGCCCTGGGTACCACCCCGAGGAGCTGGGCACTGAGTCTGGGGCTGCCTCAGCCCCACTGGAGATCCTCTGCTTTCCTCTGCAATAAATCTGTCCAGATTGTGCTGCCCTTTGGAGGGGTTTAAGTATCCTGGAGTCGTCCTTTAAAGGAGAAAACCAAAGCAAATTGTGCTTTAGACTGAAATTAATTCAGCTGGTATTTTCAATGGACATAGGTAATATCTCCCTTTCTCTGAGCTGCAGTACCAGCAGGGATTTGCTGCTGGGGGATGGCCAGGCAGGGCTGGGACAGGTCACAGAAGGGAGGGGGACAAAAGCCAACTCGCCAGGTTATGGATATTGGGAATAGAGTGTGGGATTGTGCTTTCAGTGTCAGGGAGATGCTTTGGTGCTGTTCACGGGTCTGTGGAGATGTGGGTTGAGGCTGTGCCTTGGTCTCCCCACAGGAGGGCCAGAGAGGCTTTCACTGCCCCTGAAACCACTTGGGTTTGGGTGGAAATGTGTATTTCCCCCCATTTTCTCAGCACGAAGCTGCTGCTGAGCAGGATGGGGCTGAGTGACCCAGGGAGGGGAGCTGCCATCAGGGAGGTTTCAGTCACTCCAAGTGGCTAAAGGGATGTCGTGGTTTAAGGCCAGATGGAAATGAAGCACCACAAGGCCACTCTGTCCACCCTGCTCCCCCACCCCAGTGGAATGGGGAGGAGGAGTGGAGTAAAACTGTGGAGAAAAGAAAAGTTTATTAATTGAAAATAAAGTACAATACATTAATAATGGTAAATTATAATGATAACAAAAAGGAAATTAGTGATGCACAGTGCAATTGCTCACCACCTACTGACTGATGCCAGAACCCCTTTCCTCCTTCTCTCTCCACTTTATACTCTTACCATGATGTTGTAGGGTCTGGAATATCCCTTTGGTCAGTCTGGGTCCCCTGTCCTGGCTGTGCCACCTCCCAAGCACCCCCAGCTTCCTCAGCAGCCTGGCAGAGTGAACAGCAGCAAAGGCCTTGGCTCTGTGTGAGCCCTGCTCAGCAATAACAAAAACATCTCTGTAAAATCAACCCTGTGCTCAGCACAATTCCAAAACACAGCCCCACACCAGCCACTGGGAAAACATTAACTCTACCCCAGCTGAAGCCAGCACAAGGGGACATGCACCAAAGTGCTCTTTTTATTTTCCTGAGGGGTTGAACTCCTTTTGAACACCTCAGCCCAGAGCCTGTGTGACAGGGTGACATCCCCCACCCTCCATCCGTGCTTGGGAAGTGCTGGGTGGAGAGGGCTCCCAACGTGAGCAGTGGTGGAGGATGCTCAGGACCCCAAAACATGGAAAAACACAAGGAAATGCCTTCGTGCCTGCTCCTTTCCCTGTGGCACAACCTGGACTTTGCCAGCACCACTTCACATCACCCTCACTGGTCCCTGTGCTGGACTGCCCAGCAGTGTCCCCTGCCCTGGAGATTTTCCTTTCTCAGCTGCTCTCCACTCCTGCATGGTCAGGGAATCATAGAAATACAGAATATCCTGCCCTGGGAGGGATCCACAAGGATCACTGAGTTCCAGTGAACCTCACCTTTGAATTCAGGTTGGCACACGGAGCAAAATTCCCCTGAATGCTCATCCTGGCTCCTGTTGTGGAGGTTCCAGTGGCAGCTGCTGGCAGGGGGTGATGCCTGCTCACGGCTGCTTTCACTCCAAGGAGGTATTTTAAAAACAAGTGCATCATTAGTGAGTTCCCTTGGGTTTCAACCCATCCAAATTTGAGCATATTTGTTGTTGACTATTCCACTGGTTTCACAGAGAAGCTATTCCTTCTTCCACAAGACATCACCCTTAGGGGCTGCTTTCCTTTTTTCCCCTGATTTCATCCAATTACTTAGCTGTGTGCTCTTCAGAAGCCCCATAAATAATTCTCCTCCCTCTACTGTGTTTACCAGCGTGTCTCATGAAATCCGGTAAGATATGATTGATTGCAATCATTATTTCCTAGTGCTGCTATGAAAACCTCTGTCAGTTCAGTGATTGCCTGGAAAGTGTGGCTGCCACTCAGGAAAACTGTCAAAGCCTTTCATACTTTAACAAACTCCAATTAATCTGTCGGTTGGGTTTACTTGTATTTGCTGTCCCATCATTGCTGATTATCAGGGGAAATTAGAATATTTTCCCTTTCTAATTAGCAGCTTGGTGGCTTTGTTTTTTTTTTAAAGGAAGTGGTTTTCATCACTGTTTAATTTTTCAGAGCTGTTTTACTGGGTTTTTGTGCCATTAAGGTGGTTTGGGTTTATCCTGGCTGCCTGCAGTGCTGTGGGTAAAATCTCCTTGGGGATCTCTGGCTTTAGGGAGAAGCCTGAGGTCCTGGGCAGGATCTCCTCCATGCTCTGGATCCCCGTGCCTGGCTCAGGCAGCTGAGCAGCCCTGGGTGGGAGTCTGAGCCTCTGTTTCAGGTTAACAAATTAATCCTGGCTCTTGCATTTTTAAAAGAGTCGCTTCAGCACTTTCCCTCCTTTCTTCTGGTTTTAATGAGACACACTTTCCAAGAGATGTAATAATCATTGCCAAAAATGTCAGGTTGTTGTTAGCTTCCTTAAGCTGTGGAAAAACAACAACAACAACAACAAAGCCCAGGAACAGAAAGAGAGAGGTGTTGATGTGGAAAAGCTTCGACTTCATCTCCGAGTGCCAGGGGAGGGCTGGGGGAGATGTGTCCTGTTTCCTGGCAGGCTGCCCCAAAAGGGAAAGCTGGGATTTTTTTTTTAATTACTATTTTTAGTTAATATTTGGGATTTTAAAATTTCTTTATTTGAGAAGAAATATCTCAGCTCACTGCTGACAGCAGAGCTCAGAGGTTTTGTTGGAAAGCATCTTGCAGTGGCTGGAAACCAGCTGGGAATTGGATGGTGGCAGTGACAGGAGGGGAGATCTCAGGGAAATTTGGGGAAGCCACTGGGAATGTCAGGGGCCAGGCTGGTGGTGGGGTGCAGAGCTGGAGCTTGTGCCTCCAGTTACTGCTGGCTCCTCTGGGATCCACAGGGAAATGGATTTGTGCCCTGGTGGGAATATCCTCATCCCTCATCAGTGACTGGGGAGCAGAGCTGTCTTGTCAGCTGTGCTTCTGTGATGAAATCTTGGAGCAGGTGTCCTTACCTGGACTCTCCATCTCCAGGATTTCCTGCCAGGAAATCTCCATCATCTCCATCATCTCCATCTCCATCATCTCCATCTTCATCTCCATCTCCATCACCTTCCCAGGCACAATCCTTGTGTCTTCCTACCAAACCATCACAATCTGACCTCCCCAAACTAGCTGGGATCCAAATCCCCAGGCCAGGATGGATTCCACCCATGGGAATCTGGTGGTTGTGGTTTCAGCTTTTCTGGCCAGCTGTAGGGGTTGGGTCAGGTCCTTTTCCTGACTCCAGCCTCACCCACTGCAGCACAGGAGCATCCAAGAAGGATCAGTAACCACTGCCTCGCTCAAAAACTGAGTTTAAGGTCTAAGCCCTGACCTACTGGCCATGCTGGCATGTCAGAACAGGAGCAAATTCTGAGTAGAAATCCTCATTTGGGGGATGGTCAGTCCTGGGATGGACAGAGGGTGCTGGGGGCTGCAACCCATGAACACAGCCCAGCTGTGGGAGGGATGTAACTGGAATGGGCTCAGTCTATGGACAGTGGATTTTCTGATTTAAGTGGATTTTCTGATTTAAGGTCATGACAGAGCTGTTCTATTTCCCTTGGCTGTGCCTTTTCCTCATTTCTCAGCTGTGTTTGGGGCAGCCCTTGTCAAAAAGGAGCTCCAGCTTCCAAGATTCCATTTTTTTACCCCCACAGCATCTTTTAATTGCAGGTTCGTTAGTGCTGCTGCTGTTCAGTGGGACAGGCTGTGACTTTTCTATCACCCAGGGGACAGGGTGACCTTCCTGGTGGGATCGACAGATGGCTTCTATGTTCCCAAACCCACCCAGGAAGGTCTGAGGCTGCACAAGACCTTCAAGCAAAAGTCACTGATTTCTTACCATGGAACTGAGGGAATGTTTGGGGAATAGCCCAGTTTCAATCTCCATGAATGGTGGTTTGTCCTCTTTTTTTGAGGAATTGCTTTTGCTGTCAATGTTTCTTCTGTTTTGTTAGATAGCGTCAGGAAAAATCATGTGCTGCTGATAATCTCAGCCAAGTGTGGAAGGCAGCCTTTGGCGAGCTCTGGCTGGCCCAGTGTCAGCTCCTTGCAGGGGTTAAGGGCTGGCTCATAACCCTGTGTTGGTGTGCTGTGCATCTGACAGAGCTGCAGTGATCCGAGGTTATCCCAGAGCCCTGGGCTGAGAGCCTGGCACAGGAGTGTGGGGCTGCGGGGCCAGTGCAGCCTTCCCTGGGAAGCAGCTCCTGGAGCTGTGGCTGAAGAGGGTGTGTGAATTCCTGGGCAGTGGGGATGGAGCTGTGCAGCAGCAGGAGCTGTCACTGTGCCCCTGATCCCACCGTGGCCATACCCTGCTCCCATCCGAGCACCCAAACCACCCGGACCCCACACTGAGGCCTCTGTGCTGTTTCATGTGCTCAGTCAGCTCAGAAGCCCGTGCCAGGGCTGTCCCTGGCACACAATGCCATTGGGATTCCCTGATCCATCCCAGTGCCCTGGCTGTGCCAGGGGAGGGCATCCCAAACTCCATCTGGCTTTGCAAGACTGGTTGTGCATATGTTTGGAGGTGCATGAGGTGTCCCTAAGTCCTGATAGCCACCTGATGGCCACCCTATGGCCACCCAGGACATCCAGCATCCCCTCGCCTTCCTGGTGCTGCCCCCCTGGCTCCTGCTGCTCCCTAAATTAAATATGTGCTGCCTCTTGGAAAGCACATGTGAGTGGAACGGCAGAGATAAGCTAAACGGAAGAGGTTCAGGGGATTATGCACTGATTAAGTTATTACCAACGTGAAATGAGCCGAGCTGAGATGAAACAGGAGCTTTATTTTCCGTTCCCTGGCTCTGGGCTCAGGCTGCCTGTCACTAGATGGCAAATCAGGCCGGGAGCTCCAGGATCCCCCTGTGCTTTCCATGTGGCAGCAGGTCAGTGCTGTGCTAACCCATAGGAAACTGTGTTAAATAGAGCTGGGAACTGGGGGCCTTCCCTGCTGGGAGGGGGTTGAGATGCAGCACTCGAGCTATTTCCAGTGCGGGGTCACTCACCCCATTGCAGATCTGGGCAGAAAATTTCTTCTTTTCTGTAACAGGAAAACCCGGTGCTGCTGGGAGGATGTGTTGGGGGAAGACCACATCTTTGACTAGCTTCCCATGCTTTTCCTTAAGCATCCCCTGCAGGCTGCTCTCAAAGGCAGGATGCTGGGCTAGGTGGAGAGTGAAAAATAGAAGTGCCAAATGAAAGGCTGTTTGGGTGGTGCGTGGGAATAAAGTCAGTTATTTTGCCATAAGCCCTTGGGACAGGCTGGATCAGGTGGATAAGTCAAGAGTTCATGCCTGGTGAGGGGGCTGGATCCAGGCCTGAGATAACCACTGGCTATCCCGAGCTGGAGCTGGGTTTGGGCAGGGATTTACCCTGCTTGGGCAGGAGGATGGGGCTGTGGGGCAGAGCCAGGGAGGGGACACTGGGGACAGCAGGGCACAGAGATCGTCCACACAGCACCGAGCCCAGCTGTGGGGCTGGGAGCACAGGGGCACGGGCAGCTCTGGGGCTGGAGCCGGGGCAGGGGGTGCCATGGGTGGGGTCTGTCAGTGCCACTCTGGCCGTGTCTCTGTTGCTCTGTCAGTGCCAGCCTGGCTGTGTCTCTGTTGCTCTGTCAGTGCCACTCTGGCTGTGTCTCACCTGCTCTGGCTCTGTCAGTGCCACCCTGGCTGTGTCTCTGTTCTCTGGCTCTGTCAGTGCCACCCTGGCCGTGTCTCTGTTGCTCTGTCGGTGCCAGCCTGGCCGTGTGTCTGAGCAGAGCTGCTCTCTGTGTGCTGCAGTGATGGGTGCTCTGGAGTCCCGAGGGCTGCTGCGGAGGATGAGCGACATGCTGGAGATGCTGATGAAGAGGATGGACATCCTGGCCAGGCTGGAGAACAGCACTGACTTCCACAAAGGGGATGAAGCACGATTCCCTCTGGACAGGTCAGTCAGACCCTGTGGAGCAGTGCTGGGAGTGGGAGTTGCAGGAGCAGAACACCCCAATGTGCTGAGCTGCTCTGGGGGGGTGGAGGGGCCCAACGGGACATGGGGCTGGGAGAGATCTTTTTTAGTCTCATTTGCCATGTTTGGAACCTTTTATTTTGGGATTTCTGAACTGAATGTGATTTTTAGGATTAGTGGTCACAGCCCCCTGCTTGCCAGAGCTCAAGAAGCATTTGCACTACACTCTCAGGCACACTGTGTGATTTTTGGGGCTGTCCTGTGCAGGGCCAGGAGCTGGACTCAGTGATCCTTGTGGGTCTCTTCTTATTTGGGATATTCTATGATTCCACGATTTCCTGAAGCAGCTGTCCCAGCTGGAAGTGTGGCAGTGTCTGCACCGAGGGCTGGAGCAGCACCTGGTGTGTGGGATGTGCTCCCTGAGCTCAGGACACTTGCTCTATGGAGCTGGTGGTTGTTTGGAATCCAGGGCTAGCCTTGGAGTTGAGCGAGATATAAAATGTGCAGAAGGGCTTAAAATGATGCCCTGGCTCCCTGTGATGCACATCTCAGCTGGCAGTGTGAGAGATGCCATCAGACCTTCCTGTTGTGACACACTGATTCACTAAAGAGACATTTCCCTGTGCTCTGAGAGACTTTAAACATTCATTGATACTAATTTGAGTGTCAGGCCAAGAGCTGCACAAATGGTAACTGGTGGTGGGGGAGCAGAGATGCAAAACCACAGGGGCAGCACTTGGGACAAACTTGGCAGTGTGGAAAAGATGCCAGTGTGGATTTTGCTCAGGTGGAGCCTCGGGTGACACAGGAGAGGTGGATGGCAGGGGTGTGACATGCAGGGGTCACCCCTGCCCTGTTCTGTGCTGACAGCACAGGAGCTGTGGTGATCCTGCTGGATCCCACATAACATTCCCAGCTCCTGCCATCACTGTGCTTTTCCCTGTTCCCATCAGCATTTCCATCCCTCTCCTTCGCCTTCCTCACAAGCCTCTTTTGTGCCTGTAATGGAAAACAGAGTAAGTGAGCCTGTAATTAAAGGCTGAGCTCTGCCACAGTACCTGCACACCTGAGTTAGAGCTGCACAGGCAGCCGTGGAATGCGTGGTCCTGCCTTTTATGTAGCATCATTTCCAGAACTGAGAAAATATAATTTGCCTCAGCCATGGTAGGTGCTGGGGATTTTGTCATTCCGAGGCTGGCTGGTACCCAAGCGAATGAGATCAGCAATAATCCCAGAGAGGAGTGGACAGGACTATTACAGCCAGCCACTGGAAGGCACTTGCTCACATTTAATGATTTTCTTGGCCAATCTTGTGTTAAAAGAACCAGTAATTTCAGGTGATGGTTGTTTCTCTACACCAGCAGCCAAGAGATAAAAGCATTTCTGTGGGCTGGCAGCAATGGCTGCAGGTGGGGATTTGGTGTTTCAGATGTGCTGTGTGAGTGATGACTCCGGGGCCATTGCTTAGAGAGACCAGAGAGGGCGGGAGCTGATGGACCCAATCAAAAGAGCCTCAGGTTTTGTGTGTGTGCTCAGAGGGGCCTGAGTGGTTGAGATTACAGATGTCTTAATTTTCAGGAATGGAAAATCAGGGGCAATGGGTTTATCACCCTTTGCTCCTTAGAAACACCCTTAAAGAGAAATCAATTCTCTTCACTTGATTCTGCATCCAAACCCATCTGTGTCCTCCCCTTGTTCTCACCTGGCCTCTGAAGATCTGGTTCTGGTCACAGGGCAGAGATCTCCAGGTGAAGCAGCCACCATGAGGGAGTTTCTGGTGGTTGGGATTTTGCTGTGACAGTCCCTAATGAAGCACTGGCAGCATTTTCCAAACCTGGGAAGCATTTCCTGAGTTCTCCCTTCCTTCCCTGCAGCCCTGGGTCTGGCTGAGGGCTGTGGCCCCAGGGGATGTGGATGTGTTGGAAGTGTTACAGCTCTTCTGGGTCTCACAGGTTTGAGTGGCTCCAGCTCTGCTGCCACATGTGCTGCCTCATCCAGGGTGACCTTTCTTGGCTTGTCCTGGTCCCTGCTGCCCTTTGAGGGGTGCATGAGGCAGCTGGAAGGGCACAGAGCTGCTCTGAGAAGAGCCTGGCTCTGTGCTGATTTCACAGCTTCGGGTGCCCTCTGGAGCTGGGCAGAGCATCCCAGGGGGAGTCCAAAGGGATTTGGTGTGGAACCCTGTGGAGTCTGAGTGCTGAGGTCCCTGTCCTTTGAGGATAGCCAGCTGCAGTGCTGGGGACCCCTGTGCTGGGGTGGCATTGGCACCTCCAGCAACTGGGGACCCAGCAGTGACTCCTGAACCCAGACCAGCCCCACGGAGACAGCCGGGGGCTGCTCCTCCTCAGCATCCCAGGATTCCACAAGGGCTTGTCTCCTTCCCTCGCTGTCTCTGTCTCTTTGATCACCAGTGACCGACTTGAGGCTGTCAGGGGAAGATAATACAATTAAAGGGTGCTAATTTCAAAGGGATTTTAGTCTTCAAAGCGTCCCTGCTTGGCACGGCTGCTGCCTTCCCGCTCAGCGTGGGCTTTGCGGTTCCAGTTGCCCAAAAGTGGATTAATTCTTGTTTTTACGAAGTGCTCTCCTGCTTAAGGCTGGGTCTCCAATGGAATCAGGAGGGCTGGGTTTTGCAGAGCCCCAGCTGAGAGGAAGGAGCTGAAGGCTTTGCTGAGCTTTATGGAATAACCTGTGAGCACTGGACCACTGCAGCAGAGGCTTGGGGGGGCTTTACCCCTTGGAAAGTGCAGGGACAATCTGTAAATACAGGGTGGAATTAATGGCCTGCCTTGGAAAGCCTCCCAGCTTTCCAAGCTGAATCTTGCTCCAAAATCTTTCTTGCTCCCTAAGGTCTGTCTGATCAAATATTCCACAGGTGCCTCCATTTCTAGCCCTCCAGCCCCTCACAATTCTTTAGATAAAACTCTCAGAAAACCCAAATGTCCCAGTCTAATTTTCTTCCCCTTAGAAGAACTGCCCGAAGGATTTGTGGGATGTCACTCTGGGTAAGGACACAGGCTGCACCTGTGAACCCCAGGTGTTGCTGGATCCCTTCTCCAGCCCTGCCTGGGCTCCCTGCATCCTGTCCACACCCTGCAAGTGCTGGGAAGGGAAGGATGGATTCCCTAACGAGGCCGAGCAGCCTGCCAGTCAGCTGCGGGAAAATCAATACTGCTGTTAATTGAATGCAACCCTCGTAAATCATCCGAGGGGAAGGAAATTAGGAGTACTTATGGAAGCCTCCTGGAGAGCTGTTTACTGGGCAAGGGAAACATTAGTTTGCAGGGGAAGTGTTGATCTCTCTGTGAAAAGTGCTTGGGAGGGGAGGAGGGGGTCTGAAGTGCTGACCCAAGTTGGCACCATAACCCAGCAGTGCTGGGCTTTGGAGAAATCCTTTTCCAGGAGCTGGGCTGCCCCCGGCCACCTCATCCCCCTGGGACGTGGCAGAGGGGAAGGCTGGGGTCTGCAGCACTGCCATCCCTGGTCATCCCTCTCCCCCACATGGTGGTTAGACTGCAAAGGGTGTTATTTGCTAACGACTGATTAATCTTCAAGCTTAATTACTGCCAAGGCTCAGTTAATTTCCACACACTTTAAGTATTTGTTCTTGTAATCATTACATGACTCCATATTCCCCCAGTAATTAAAAGTCTCGCAATATGACACTAAATGGATGATGTTCCTGCATCCTGCCAGCCTGGCTCTATTAATTCCTGAATTGTTGCTGCTGGTGAGCTGGCTGCAGTGGAATCGCTGCCAGATGCTGTGGCCTCCTGCTGCCCAGGTGAGCCTGGAGCAGTCTTGGACCCCTCTGTGCATTCCCTCCCCATCTCCTCGGCAAACGAGGGGCTCGGTGGGGGCTGCAGCAAGGGGAGGGGGTGAGAGCTGCTCAGAGCAGCCCAGGTAGGTAAGACCCATCCTGTGGCCCAGCCTGGCTCTGCTGGGTGCTGTTCTGCTGAGCTGAGCTCTGCTGCAAGAGCAGGGGTGCAGCAGGAGCCTTCCTCCCCAGCACTCACCTTCCTCACTGGTCCCACAGCCTGGTCCGTCCTGGCAGAGGTGATCAGCTCCTTCTTCCAGCTCCTGAGGATGTCTCCAGCCTGGCCCTGGATGATGTCAGGGTTACTTGGAGGGGATGGGCACAGTGTGGGGACTCACTGCTGGTCTGGAGTCCCTGTTAGGATCAGGAGAGAATTCAGGCCAGGGCAGCTGAGATAAATTGTTTTTCTCTGTCTAAGGCAGAGCAGGGAGGTGGCTGTGAGCTGCTAGCAGGTGAGCAGGGTCCATCCATGCATCCCACATTTCCAGAAGGGCTGTGGCCTCATGGAAGAGCCCTCCATCCCAAATGGTGCTGGGCATCACTAGCATAGTGACACAATAGGTGCCAAGCTATGCCCAGGTCACTCACACCCTCCCCTCCTGCTCCCAGGCTTGCACCTCCCACAGCACCTCCTGCTCACTTTGCTGAGTCTAATTCAGCAATAGGCTTTGCCTTCTGATTATTTTGTTTATTTAATTCTTTTCATTTATAATATTTAATATTTTATTTTATTTTATATCATGCCAAAACATTGACACACCAGGGGCTCCTTTATTACAGGGCTGGCAAATGAGGCTCATTCTTGGTAAATGAGCACCTGAGGCCAAGTGCAGTCACTGGTGGTTTTGGTTGTGCCTTGGGTGGCTGTACAGGGGCAGTGTCATGTGGGGCTGCCTTTACCCTGCAGGGACAATCAGAGCCTGTTAACCTCCATCAGATTCCCTCATTTTGGAGCAGCTGGGAGCAAACAGAGGGATGGACCAAGGGCTTCCCAGCTTGGGGGGCATGGACATGATGGAGGGGGTAGTGGGCAGTGGAAACACAGGCTGCCAAAATACCCCTGCTAAAATTAAACAGAGCATGAGCATCAAACACACAGCTGGCTGAGGAATGGATCTTGCCCCAGGGGTTCCTCTGCCCCAAAGATTCCGATCAAAACCATTGGTTTTGGTCTCAGTTTTAGGCAGGTTCCTCTTAGTCAAGACTGTGAGGCTGGCACTGCCTTCCCAGCTCACTGAAGGTGGTTTCTCCCACCTGCATCAGGCTACTCAAGCCTGCAGGTAAATATATCTGATTTATGCCCCAGCAAAGTGGTGATCCCATAACCCTCCTTTTCATGACCCCTTGTGTTCCCATAAATAAATCCACAGCTGTCTGGGCCTGTGGCTCAGCCCACTTCTGCTCTGAGGGTCAGGAGGAAAATGAAGGTTTTGGCTCGAGGCTTCAGCTTAGTGCTCTGCTTGGGTAAGATCTCAAAGCACTTTATAGCATTGATAAAATATTTTAATTAATGGTGTTGGTTATACTTTGCTGGCTGTGCTGGTGAGCTAAAGGGTTTGGTTGGAAAGCTGGTTTTCATCATTTTTTTCATGAAGTTTATAGCTAGCTCACTGAAATGCCAGTGTCCTCCTCTGGGGAGTGCAGCCATGGGCTTTGGGTTAGCTCAGGGTCTCTTGGAAAAGTATTTGTGTGAGAAATAGCACCCACAATCAACTGAAATGAAAATAAATGGAAGTACTTTAGTGACTTAAATGCTCCTGTATTTATTCTGTGATTTATTATGTAACTTGGTGTTGGAGCAGTTCAATCAGGGCTCTGCTCATGCATCATCTGGTATTTGCTTCTAATGAGTTTCCAAGCAATGCTTCCATCCCAAGTCATGTTCTCTGGGATATTTTCCCAGGGTGAATTCCTAGTGAGCACAAACATGGCCAGAGTGAACTCGGCTCTTTATTCAGGTGTTCATGGAGGGGAGACTGAGCTGTTTGTGTCACCCTGAGGTAAAAAACATTGGGATGTACAGAGACCCTAGAAATTACACTGGAAGCAAACACTGTCCTCTGATTATTTAAAAAATATTTTTATTTCATTTTAATTTCTCACCCAGCAGCCTGTGAAGGATAAACCCATTTCTCAGAAGTATGGTGCCACATCCCTGTCCTTGTGTGATGTCAGGAAAGGCACCAAGGATCCCTGTGACCTGGCAGAGCCCTGTGCCTCAGCCCCTGCACTTTTTTCCTGCAGTATGACTCTAAATTTCTCCTGTGCTGATCATAAGCAGAGCTTTGGGCTTTTGCTCTGCTCCCTGGGGGTCTGAGCCTTTCCCAAGTGGGGCAGGACGTGGAACCCTCCCTGCCCCATCACACCCGGGGTGTGCTGCCCTCCCACCACAGGGACCAGCAGCTCAGTCCAAGGCTGCTCATCCGAGCTCAGGGGAACAGCCCTGGCGTGATGAGGATTAAATCCAGGATTACAAGGCTAATAAATACAAACTGCATAGGGCACCTGCCCCAGCCACTGCTGCCTCTGCTGCTTCACCTCCTGTGCTGGGCTCGTCGGTGTCAGGGGACTGTGACACAAATTTTAGACAGAGCTTCAGCCACCCAATAACCCCCCTGTGTCTGTGTCCTGCCCTCTCCCACATGGACAGCCCTGGCTTCTGGATTTTTGGATACAAGTCATCTCAGAGAAGATGTGGAGATACACACAATGGGTATGGATCTTCCAAAAATGTTTTTCCTCCAGCATGGAAAAGTTTTACTTGTATTCTCTTAGGTTAGTGGAGCAAAGCTTTTAATTTCTCCATCTTCTTGGACGTTTAAATGACTTTTTTTAGTTATCCAGCACTTACATGAGGGCTTTTCCCCACATCCCTGGGACCCCTCAGCTTTCCAGGCACCAAGTTGGTGACTTCACAGAGCTGGGTGACTCTGAGTATTTTCCTCTGGAGGGTTTGGGGATGAAGGGACAGATGGATGGATGGGAAGAGCAGCCTGAGCCCTCAGGGTGACCTGCTGGAGATGCCCTTGGGGCTCATTTCTCCTGCAGATATCCCAGCTGTTGTAACAGGCAACACCCCACAAGCTGCAGCAGGAACCTGGAGACCAGGAAAGATCCTTTTCCCTTGGCCAGCAGCACTGCCTGTGGGATTCCAGCTCTCTGTCCTGGTGTGGGGCTGGATGTGATTTGTGTCCCCAGAGCAGTGAAACAGCGAGAGCTCAGCACCAGCCCTGCTGCTTTCTGCTCTGCTTTGGGTCTTTGGGCAAAAACTTTAAAAAAATATTTAAAGAGTCAAATGGCAGCACAGACACTGGACGTGAGCAAGTGGAAATCCTTTGGTAAGCTGCTCTGTGCAAATGCTGAATTTGTTGATGTATCATCTTCAGAACATCTGCTTTTCTCTGTCTGTATTGGTCTTCCCAAAGCCAAGGCTTTCACAAGTTAATAGCAAGAAATATCGGATGAGCAAGCAAATATGTTTAGGGCTTGTATTATGAAGACAACACACAAAGAAAAAGAGATCCATCTTTTCATAATGCCACTTTTATAAAAGGCAATAAAAATACAGTGGCTTGTAAAGGGATAAACAGGCTGAAACCAAGCTGGTGCTACAGAGCAGGGGACAAGAGCAAAGTGAAGGGAACCAAATTAATGCATAAAAAAGTGTCGGGAAACCCAACCTCCGGCTATATTCTATGGCAAATGATCTGTCAGTGGGGAAAGATACATCTTAATAGCAGTTTTTGAAAGGAGATGAATACTGTATACAGAGCATTATAAGGCACAGTGTGATCTGAATCTTAATCAACAGGGGGAAATATAAATCTGAAAATAATAAAGACGAAATCTATATTGATGGTTAGGAGTAAAAGTACTGTATTTGCTGTAGTAAACGGTTTTAAGGTCCCAGGGAAAAAATTGTTCTAGAAAAGCTGTGGTAATTTAGTGTCGTTTCAATAGCTGGCACAGTGCCAGCCCGTTTTGGTGGCATTTAGTGTGTCGCTGTGGAAAAATTTAAAAAGCAAGAAGGGAAAAGGCAAAAAGCTGCTCCCTGGGCAGTGGTAGTGCTGGAAGAAAAGAGATTTTTTTTTTTTCCCCACTGGGCTGGCCATCCTGGCTCGGATACAAACACGTGGTGGGACATTCCTGCTCTGCTGAGTTATCACTGAGCAGAATAAACCACTTACCTTGTCCTTCCTGGTGTCTCCAGTTACTAAAAACAAGGCATCAAACTCCTGTGAGGCACACAGAACCTTTTCACGTTGCAGACACACCTTTAAACACCTTATTTTCTTGTCCCCTGCCTGGGTGACAAATCGCTGTGCTGATAGTAGATGTAACTTATGCTTAACCTGCTTGTCACCTCCTTAATGCCTTACACGAAATTTGCTGCTCCCGTGATGGCCTTGTCACCCAGCAGACACAAACACTGGGACCTGTCAGCTCTCTCAACTGGGAGCGTGCCTCTTCTCCTCAGGCATGAAATCCCTTGCTCAGAGTCACGAGGGTTTGGAGGCAGCCAGCTTGACATGCAAGGCTGAGGAGCATGGGACATCTGAGCCCGGTTCTGTATTTCAAATGGACTTTTCTGCCTTTATCCCTCTCCTTTTTCATATGTGCCAAGAGTCACGGTGGGCATTTTTAGTGTCACTTTCCAGTAATCTTCTGTGTTTTGGGGAAAGCCTTGTGATGCTCATGTGGTGCCTGGATTGTTTGGAGGACTGGAGTGTGATGCTCAGAAATACATTTTGCACCTGAGGGCTTTGAGGAGAAATCTTTGTGTTTGGGGCTCAATTGTAGCTTCACAAGAGCTGGGCAAGCTGGCACAGAGCCTGGGCCAGCTCCATCACCCAGCACTGTGGCTGCCTGGCAGGACTCAGATGGGAGAAAGTCATTTATTTAGGATAATGATCCTGATTTTTGTTGGAACGTTTTTGTGTCTGCCCAGTGCTCAGCCCTGGCTGAGCTGAGGTCTGGAGGTCATCAGTGAGGAGGTGGGGACTGAGGCTGCTGTTGGTTTTGAGGCTCACCTGGTTCCTTGGGTGTTTGGGAGCAAGTGAGGATTGGGATAGATTCTGGGAAGAGGCAGAAGCCACATTGTGAGCTAATCTAAGTGCTCTGAATGGTGAGAGCACTGCTGCTGTGGCTGTGGTCATCCTCCCTCCTTTCCATGAGTGATGGAGAAACCCGGGGAGCATCTTCACCAAGCCCACATCCTTTTCCCGTGGAAAACAGGAGTTTGGGCTCACTGCCTCTAAATTCACTGCATCCATGTGATGTTTCCTCCTAAATTGCCCATCCCAGGTGTTTACTGAGTGCCTCTGCATCACCTGTGGGGTCTGATGGCTGCTTGCTGGTGGAAAAAGGGTTACAGAAATGGGGGTTTGCGAGCTTTCAGAGCAGGACAATTTTATCTCCTCAGAGCCATGCTGACAAGCAGAGCTTATCTCAGGTTGTTTTTGTGCCCATATTTTCCCAGGGCTTCACAAGCAGCTTGCCTGCTGCAGCAGTTACAGCAGGATACCTGGGGTTTATTCTCTGCAAAGGTTGGAAGTGACTCGGGGGCAATGGTGTCCTCTGCATTTAATTATTATTTCTTAAAAGCCCAAGATCAGTGGCTCCCTGTGGAGATATGCAGCCTGAATATTGATGGTCGTAAACCATGCCAGAAGGAAAAATGTGGGCTGCTCGCTGCTGGCAAATGGACTTTAAATCAACAGCCGAAGCAGTGTCGGTTCATAAAACCAGGATTTTTTTAGCCTTGAGGACAGAGGTACTTTAAATCCCAGCCTTCGGGTTCAGTGATCTGCTGGAGAACAAACATAAAACTTCACCACGAAGGGCCTGACATCAGCACATATTTTTTGTGCCACGAGTATTCAAGGTAGCCCTTTTGGTTTTGCTCACTGCATGTGACATTCCCTTGTATTAGAACGACCTCGGCGGCAGCGGGAGGGAAAACTTACAACCCAAATGCTGCAGAAGGGGAAATTATTTACTGGGATAACTGTTTGTGGTGGAAGTGGCAGGAGAGGTGTTGGAGCAGGAGGGCTCACTCCTTGTCAAGCCTGGATGGAATTCCCTTTGCCCTTTCCCGGGGTATTCCAGGTTTTAATTGACCCCCATCCTCTTTACAGGGCTCTGTTTCCCTTTTCACACAGCATGTTCCTTAGGTGAGTTCAGTGGAGCTGTTCACCCAGGACACTGTTGATTCCAGGCTGGATTCCATGGAAGCACGTGCAGCTGTCCAAGCTGCTGGGACCTGACCTCAAGCCCTGCTGGGAGGTGCCCGTGGGCTTTGCTGGGGCTGCAATGCCCAGCTCAGCCCTGGCTCCCTGTCCCTGCACAGCCCTGGCTGCTGCTCCTTGCTGGGGTCCTGGAAATGCACTCAGCTGAGTCTCAGAGTCACTGAGGTTGGGAAACACCTCTGGTATCATCGAGCCCAACCTTTAACCCAGCACTGCCAAGCCCATCACTAACCCCTGGCCCTAAGAACCACACCTGGGGATTTTGGGAACACTTCCTTGGATGATTCCATCACTTCCCTGGGCAGGCTGTTCCAATGCCTGGCCTCACTTCTTTCAGTGAAGAAATGTTTCCTGATATCCAATCCAAACTTCTCCAGGTGCAATTTGAGGCTGTTTTGTCTTGTTCCTTGGGAGGGGAAACTGATCCCCACCTTTGGTGGATGGTCTGGCTCAGGACATCCACATGTCCTGTGTGCTTCTCATCACTCTGCTCCAAGCCCACAAAGTTCCTCAGCCCTCCTCAGCTTTATCTTCTTTTCTCTGTATTTTTATTCTTTTTCACCTTTTTTTTCCCCCCAGCACAGCTTCCTACTGCAAGGCCAATAATCACAGCAGAGGATTTTCAAACACAGCACATCTGAAATAAGAAAACACATTTTTTTGCCAGTCTGTTTAATATTTTCCCCATATAATATGCACAGGTGAATCCATGTTTGACAGCACACTGTAAAAACCAGCAGAATATGTATAAAATACTGATTTAAATAGGTTTTCAATCAAACCTCCTGGAAGGCAGTGACTTCTTTGTTAAATGCTGCACCAGGCATTTCCATGTTTCATCCTGGAGCTAAGTCCAACCTGCTGGCAGCTTCCAAGGGCATGGATTTCACTCTGAGTGTCACCACTGGGAGACATCAAGTTCTCAGGGTTAATTTGGTTTCTCTGCCAGGTTCCAGCCAGCAGCTGGGTTGATGGAGAGGATCCAGGCCATAGCTCAGAACGTGTCAGACATTGCAATAAAGGTGGATCAGATTCTCCGGAACAGCCTCCTCAATGGGAAAGGTGAGTGGGGGTCCCCATGCCCCAAACCCCCTGTATGGGTTTTGCTGTGCCCCATGGGAAGATCCAACGTGACAAATTGGGCAAAAGTCCCAGAAATGGAGGCTGGTCTTGAGGCTGCCTTCCTTGGGAAACTCGTGCCTGCCAGGGGGACGAGTGGTGACAAATCTGAGTGGCTGTCAGGAATAAATGCCAGGGAATTATATGCAAAATTAAAGGTGGGGAGCAGTGCCAGCACAAGCACCTGGATGGAAAAATTTGGTGGTTTGGATCCAAATTCACAGGGGCTGGGATTCAGCACCAGCAGAGACATTGCCATCCCACTGTGGCACTGCTGGGAGGGCAGCTGGGCTCTGCAGATGTTTCCCCACAGGCCTGTGTGGTTCTTGGGGTTTAGGCAGAAGATTCTTCCACTGCCTCTTGCACCTCATGCTTTTCACTTATGGGCAAAGGAGGGCTTAGAAGAGGGGTGGTGGCTTTTATTGACCCAACCATGGAGGGAGAAAAGATCCTTATGCCTTTTTAGCCACTTTATGGCTTATTCTGGAACTCACCCTGGGGGCTGAGTCTTCTTCCAGCAGGACAGTTTTTATTGCAAGTGTACAGTGTAAAGTACTTCCCTAGATCCTGCAGCCTGCTTACAAGGGTGGGGATAGGTGGAACTTGGGGTCTGGACCACGCAGAGGGCACAGGGAAGTGCTGGAAATGGACCTGCTGAGATTTAGGGAAAGAGAATGTTCCCAGCATTGAAGCAGGATGGTTTCCTCCCTGATTTGGGAAGGATGCTGAAGATGCTTCACATCTTGACGTCCTGCTCCATCCAGTGGGATGGGGCTGTCTGCCAGCCCAGCTGTAGCACCAGTGAACATGCCTGGGGGCTGCCAGCCCCACCCCATCGCATCCCATCGCATCCCATCGCATCCCATCGCATCCCATCGCATCCCATCGCATCCCATCGCATCCCATCGCATCCCATCGCATCCCATCGCATCCCATCGCATCCCATCGCATCCCATCCCATCCCATCCCATCCCATCCCATCCCATCCCATCCCATCCCATCCCATCCCATCCCATCCCATCCCAATCTCCTCACAGCATTTCTAGCTGCTCCTCTGTCATGCCCCAGCTCTCCCCATGCCCAAATTGTCTCTCTGCAGTGATGGAAGGCAGGAGAGATCAGTGTGAGGTGCCCAGGGACCCCAAGTACCCCGACTGTGCTGGGAAGGTGGAGGTGAGTTGGGGTTCCCTGTCTGGGAGAGGGTCTCCAGCTGTTGGGAGGGGAAGGCCCCAAAGAAGTGACCCTGGGGTTTAACCTGGGAAGGGCAATGGGATGTTTCCCAGAATAAAATGTCTGTTAATATTGGAAAGGTGCAGCCCATTGAAGGAGGAGGAGCAGAGCCAAAGGTGGGGAAAGCAAAGCAGGGCTGTGCTTTGAAAAGAAAACACAAGGGAGGTGTCCAGCCTTCTCTGGCAGCCTTTGCTACAGAAATGGGATTGTTTTCCCCCAGTAATACCCTCCCCAAATGCACCTTTAGCTGGAGTGTACAAAGCACTGAAGCCACAGAACCAGCTGGGAGACCACCCTGCCTGCCTGCAGCCCTCCCTGCTGCAGTCTGTGTGTTTAGTGCCAGCAGCACAGTGAGCAGGAAGCTCTGTCACATCATCTCTGAATATCTGGAGCATTCCCTGGTGCCTGGGGAATGAGCCCAGCACTGCCCAGGGCAGCACCTTGTTCAGGTGCCCAGGACCTCCATCTCAAATGGGATGTCCTGCCTGACCCAGCCTGCTCTTCGCACCAGAATGCAGCCTGGCACTTGGCCCAGAGTGTGATGGCTTTATCAGAGAGCATGTTTACATCAGCTAATTAAAAACTTCACCCTTTTCCCTCTTCTTCCCAACCTGCTTCAAGCCCAGGCTTGTGCAGGGCCCAGTCTCCCTGGAAAGGAGTTGAAGGGTATAAGGAAATGATATGGGGGGCTGGATTTTTCACTTTCACGGGTGTTAGCCATCCTTTCCTTCCACGATTTGAGTAAATTCAGGATGTAATGCAATTGTGGAAGGCTGTAATCCCATCTCCCCTCCTGGTGATTGCTGTGCTTTACAGATTGGGCACAGCAACCTGTCCCTGAGCAGATTTGTTTTTGTAGTTGAATTAGGAAGAGGCTGGCAATAGCCATCGTGGGGGATGATAAATTGCTGCTCTGGTCCCTGGTTATTCTCCTCCATGTGAAATCATCCCCGGGGACTGCTGGCAGATCTGTCTCCCTGCCCTGCTGCTCCAGGGGCGATGAGATCAGCAGCTCCCAGCAAAGCCAGCCAGGATAAATCCCTGTGCTGCATCATTTCCTGGGGATCAATGGCTGTGCCCCCAGGACAGGCTGGAACCAGTGCTAGAAACCCAGGGACCCCCAGCAAACCCTCCTGGCTCTTCCTCTGCCCCACATTCCCTGGAGGCACCGAGTGGGTGAACAGCAGCCCTGTGGCACTGGGGCTGGGCTTGCAGCCCGTTTTCCACCCTTTACCTTTCATTCTTATCTCCCAGACAGAGAAAGGGGATGGAGATCAGAGGTTTTCCATAGCCAGGGCAGCTGGCAGGGCTGGCACATCTCCTCTGTGACATGTTTCCTTGCCCCTTGCAGTGGATGAGGGCCCGCTGGACCTCTGACCCCTGCTATGCGTTTTTTGGCGTGGATGGCACCGAGTGCTCCTTCCTCATCTACCTCAGCGAGGTCGAGTGGTTCTGTCCCCCCCTGCCCTGGCGAAACAGGACAGTGGCTGTGCCCTCACTGCCACCAAAGCCACGGGCACAGGTAAGGTGGGCCCAGCCTGGATTTTTTGGGGGGAGGCATCGGCATCGAGGCTGCTGGAAATAAACGTTCAGTGTCAGCAGGGCTGTGATCCCTCTCGTGGGTTTTCATAGAATCGCAGGGTGGTTGGGGTTGGGAGGGATCTTTATGGGCAGGGACACCTTGCAGTAGAACAGGTTGTTCCAAGCCCTGCCCGACCTGGCCTTGAATGTTTCAAGGGATGGAGCATCCACCAGCTCTCTTTGGAACCTGTGCCAGTGTTTTATCACCCTCACGATGAAAAGTTTCCTCTTTACATCTAGTCTGAGTCAACTCTCTTAGTTCAAAGCCATCACTCCTTGTCCTGTTGCAACAAGCCTTGCTAAAAAGTCTGTCCCTGTCTTTTTATAAGCCCCTGTAAGTATTGAAAGGTTGCAAGAAGATCTCTCTGGAGCCTTCTCTTGTCCAGGCTGAACATCCCCAGCTCCCTCAATCCCTCCTCAGCACAAATGTTTTATCCCTCTGATCAATTTTGTGCCTCCCCTGCACCCACAGCAAGGTCTGTGCCTTTCCTCTGCTGAGGAATCTGGGTTCTCATGAGAACTGGGTGCAGTGGGATCCCTCTGGGATTTGGGCCACGAAGTGGAGGAGCTGTGATGGCTCCAGGGGAGCAGGAAGGGCTCAGATCAGCTCTGCTGAGATGGACAAACCTCTGCCATGCTGCGGGGCAGCCCGGGGGCTCCTGTGGCAGCTGCTTTCCCTACACTCACCATGCAGAGCGTGCTCCTTCCCTAGGCAGCCTTCAGGAGGGACCTGGCTCGCCTGCTGGAGCTCATTGGCACAGGGAAGGAGTCCCTGAGTTTCATGAAGAAGAGGATCAGGCACCTGGCCCAGCAGTGGCTGCGGGCGGCGCGGCGCCTCGAGCAGAAGCTGGCGGGACGGCAGCGGGACCAGAAACACGTACGGGGGTTCTTGGGGAACAGAGGGAAACTGAGCCTGGGACAGCTGGGCTGGGAGCCAGCTGGGAGGAAAATTCATAGGGCTGGTCTCTTGTCCATGGATGTGGTTCCACAGGCATTTGGGATGTGGCACGACTGGTGTTGCTGAGCAATGGGGTGGATTTCGGACATGGGTCCTGGTGGGTGGGGATGGTGTCCAGCTGCCACTGGAGCCTGACTGGTCTCCTCTGAGGACAAGCTGAGGTTCCTGTTGGTGTTTTTGTCGTGCCTTTTCCTTTGGCCCTTGTGTGCTGGGAAATCCAGCCCGTGGCTCACACTGTGATGGACACGGAGAACACGAGCCAGGCCCCGGGACACAGAGTGGCAGTCACAGGGAGCTGCCAAGCTCTGAGCATTGGGTCTGTGCTAACTGGACATAGGTCATTTGTCTCCACACCTGACTGAGCTCCCTGAGTCATTACAGCCTGCAAAGGAGCTGGGGGAATCAGGGACCATAAGTCATTCTGGGCTGGAAAACCCAAATTGTCCCTTTCCCCAGTGCTAACTCCTCTCCTTGTCTCTGCAGATCTTGATCCACATTGGCTTCCTGACAGAGGAGTCAGGGGATGTTTTCAGCCCACGGGTGCTGAAGGGAGGCCCTCTGGGTGAGATGGTGCAGTGGGCTGACATCCTGGCTGCCCTCTTCATGCTGGGACACAGCCTGAGGGTCACCGTGTCCCTGAAGGAGCTGCAGAGGTGGGTGCTGGGTTACATCGAGGTCTGGGTGGAAGCACCAGATCTGAAAAGGCTGGGGAAGCTCTTTGCCCACCTGCATCTCAGACAGGGCTGGGGCTGTCCTGCATCGTGGCTGGGAGAGATCCCATCCTTCTACATCCCAGGAAAGTGTGAAGGACTGGTGTAAAGGGATGCTTTGTGTGGAGCTGATGTGGACATATCTGGAGCAGGGCTCTGCCCTGTGGCTTCAGTGAGCAGAATGGTCCCTGCTGCCAGCACACAGCATCACCTGTGTCCCCTGACACCTGCCTGGGGCTGGCCAGGGAGAGCTCCCTTTCCCACCCCATTCCCCAGGGATGCTCCCTGCTGGGCTGGTGGCCCTGTGGCTGCAGGATGCCGGTGTCCTGCAGGTCACTGGCTCTTCCCACCATGCATGGCTTCACTCAACCCCCGGGGCTTTGCTGCTGCTGTCTGAGCAGTGATTGTGTTTACTTCCTTCCTTCCTTCCTCCCTCCCTCCCCACCACACGGCACACAGCTGGGGTGGCTGCCAGGTGGAAGCTGCATCCTTTGCCCTTGGTCACCCCCAAATTGTCCCTCCTCAGGAGGTGATGGGGGTGACTTGGGGACCTGTGGAGGGGTTTGCTGCTGATGGAGGCACTTCCCACAGAGGGATTGACTCTTTCTGCCCTGGGTGAGAGTCTCCAAAATGGAGATTAGATTTATTAGATGGGAAAAGGGGGAGAAGCCAACAGTGAGCCCTGTTCCTCTCTGCTGATGCCATTACTGGGCTGACACTGCTGCCTTCTGTCACCTCCTAAGGTTTGCTCCCCTCCTCTGAGACATCCCAAGTGGAGGGCAAGTACCAGGGAAATTGCAGATTAGATGGGTTATAAATCAAGAAGAGCCTGAAGCTGCCTCGGGGTCTGGGCAGGCTTTGGGAGATGCTAAGCCAGCATCGGCCACATAATGAGCCATACTGGAAAGGGAGTGAAAAAAACAAACAACCCTGGAGAAAAAACAACAAAAAATCTCCAACCCAGCCCCTGCAGCATTCAGAATTAATGAATGGAATTAGCTTCTAACTAACTAACAAAAAAAAAAAAAAAAAAAAAAAATCCCGGTTTTAATGCAAGAGGCAGCATCTCCTCAAAGAGGTGGGAACGATGTGCTAAATAATACCCGCGTACTCAAGGATGAAAGGAGTTAATGGCTGGGAGGGTTGTGTTGTTGTGTGGCTCTTGTTTGTGTTTTCTAATGCCGAACCTCCTGGTGGTTGTTCAGGGAGGGGAAGGAGCTGTCACCTCTCACGGGGTGGTTCTGCAGCACCCATTTCCCTCTGCCAGTGACTCTGGAGAGTATTTTGCTGTATCCCTGTAGTATTTTGCTGTATCCCTGTAGTATTTTGCTGTATCCCTGTAGTATTTTACCTTTGCAGAAGCCTGGGAGCTTCCACATCACCTGGCAGTGATGAAAGCCCTCTTCTGATTTGGATCTGGATGTGTCCCTTGGGATGCCTGGGAACGGCAGCTCCGTCTCCTTCCCTTGGCAGCTGAGATGGGAAGGGAGCGAGCCGGGCTGGGGCTGCACATCCTGCCCTTCTGTGTGTCCCCACGTCCCCGAGCACTGCTGCGCCGGGCTTTGGTGATGTTTGATGTGCTCAGTGCCGATCTGATGGGCTGGGGTGGGTAGAGGCAGGACCGGGGGTGTCACCACGTCCCCTCTGTCCCTTTGGAGACCAAGCCCAGCGCTTGGAGGGTCAGCACTGGCAGCTCCATCGAGAGATGGGTTAATGTGGTGACACCAGGGGACAGGTGCCAGGGGAGGGCTCAGTGGTGCCAGCAGTCGTGGTCCGTGCCTGCAGA
This sequence comes from Acridotheres tristis, assembly GCA_037013685.1. NCBI lineage: Eukaryota > Metazoa > Chordata > Aves > Passeriformes > Sturnidae > Acridotheres > Acridotheres tristis. Next base: position 7,742,826 of record CM072905.1, read on the forward strand.
TCTCTCTCACATCCCTGCTCTGGTGCCTCTAAGGAGTGCTGGGAAAAGCTTTTGCCTGACCAGGAGCGAGTGGGAGGCTTAGCAGAACACGTGTAATTAGTCCTGAGGTGTGCTAAGAGTTAATTTGGGCCCTTCTTTAAAGCCTGGAGGGGGTTTTACCTGTAGCCACAGCTTTGGGCAGGATGTGCAGAGAGCCAGGGATGCACAAAGGGCTGGAGCTGGGCTGCAGGGATGCAGCAAAGCTAAATCCCTGTCCCTGGGGAAGGGGCAGCCCAGGCACTCCGATTCCTTATCCCTCCTGTCCCCTGCACCCTCCCAAAGCAGCAAAGATTTGTGCCTCTGTAAACTGGCCCTGAATTTGTCCTCTCCCATTCTGGGTGTCTCCTGCTGACCTTGCAGCAGGACAGGCAGCAGTGTTGGGGTGGGTTTGGGGATATTTTGCTCCAGCAGTGTGAAACGTTGAATCCATCCTTGTGTATTTTTCTTTGGCAACCCCAGCTCTTTTCATGGCTGGGAGCTGTAGCTGCTCCTACCCAGCAAAGCCTCCACTGGAGCCTATAAATTATTCAGCAGAGATTAACCTCTCTCCTGATTTGGTTTTTCTTTTTTTTTTTTTTTGTCTCTTCAAATTTCTGAGCTGATTTTTCAGCGTGTATTGATCATTGGCAAAGGATCACTGGAAGATTTGCCTTCATACACTTCAGCCAGTGGTTATCTGAGAGCTGTTCATGATTAGCATCTGTATTGATTGCAATGCAGCAGTGCTGAAATTTGGTCTGGATTGGGTCAGGAATGCTGAGGATCAGGAAAATGGAGGAGTTAAGGCCCTGGTCAAAAAAGCTGCTGATGGAGGGCTGGGGGTGAAAACATTTTGGGAGTGTGACCATGTGTGCTGGGCACCTCTGCCTGCCCAGCAGTGAAGGGCAGGAGTGTCAAATGGTTCTTCCTCTGGTTTAGGGACCAGTGCTAATCTGGAACAAAGATAAGGAGCTCAGGGAATCTGCTCAGGTGGGCACTGTCCAAATGTCCCTGGGAGGTCTGAGATCACAGCCATGGAGCTCAGCCCTGGTTTTCTGGGGCCAGTTTATTTGGGTTATCTTTTACCCTCTGCAGACTCTAAAGATCTGTGAATTCCACTGCCGAGTCCTGCCAGGGGTTATTTTTTCTCCTGTAGGTGAGCTAAGTGCAGGTGTTTGTTCTCCTTTGAACTCCCAGTGAATTTTTGAGCTGCTTCTGGTGCCTCTGGAGATACAAAGGGTGAAACATGGGGTTATCTGTTCCCTCCCAACCCAAACCATTCCATGTTTCTATGTGCATCTTCCCGGGAGGAAAATGAATTACCGAGCTGGAGCAGGGAGCCAGGAGCTGTTTTCTCACTGAGATTTGTGCTGGGTGGGCAGCCAGCAACATTTTGAGCCTTGTCTTGAAGCAGGGAGGGAAGAAACATCCGAAATCTGAACGCCAACACTTGATTATTGCTGAAGACCCCCGGTGCTGTGTTGGTAGCCCAAAAGTGCTTTCAGGGAGGTGAGAATCCAGGCCAGTGTTGGTGTTGTTTCTTGCTAGGGGAGGAGTGGGAAGTGCCTGAAAGCTCTGAGCTGGGTTGTTAATGAGGCAGCTCATGAGTAGATGCTGGAAAATTACAAGCAGCATTTTGGAACAGTGGCTGTGCCCACAAAAAAAAAAAATCTTGAATAAGCTGAGGCTTTTCCTCTGGGGCACCCATGCCCTGGGGTCAGGCAGGATCAGGAAGGATCCTCTCAGCCTTTTTCCTGGGGAGAAGCAGCACAAGGGGCACTCCTGGAAGCTCCAGCTCCTACCCTCACCCTTGAGCCATGGGAGGGGTCACCTTGGCATGTCCAGCTGCTGTTCTGGGGCTGAGGGAGAGGCTGGGGGAGAAGGGGCTGCAGAGCTGTGAGCTGCTGGGGAGCTCAGAAAAGCACTGAAAGGTGCTTTTCTCAATGGTCCCCTCGAAATTAACTGCTCATAAAGCAGGACAGAAAGTCGAAGAAAATGGGATTTGATGCCTCTCGGGGTCAGGGCTTTACAAAGTGTTCCCAGAGCTTAATTGCTCCTGTGTCAACTTCTGGACTCTTAATTCTAGTTCTGGCAAAGCGCTGGATTTGAAGCACGTGCCTGTATCAGGTGCTGGCAGCCCTTTCCCTGCTGTGGCCAGCGAGTGGTTGGGGTGCTGAGCCACCCCCCTGTGCTGGGGATGGAGCCCTGGAGCTGGGGTTGGACCAGGCTCTGCTCCCACTGCCCCCACTCTCCTCTCAGAGCGATTTTCCTGCGCTTTCCATGCTCACCGAGGTGTGCTCAGGCTGCAAAAAGGGCTGCTCGGATGGAAACACCATGTCCAGAAAGCACATTTCTAATTGTCTCCTGGCAGATAAAAGCCATCTTTCGGTCTTGCATCTGTTCACATGAAAACCTGCACCCTGCCCAGGCTCTGGCTTCACTCCCCTCGCCAGCTGGCAAAACCAGTCCTGCTGTTGTGTGGGAGAGAAAGGAACTGCTTGTGGAAGCAGCCAGAAGTGGCTGTGTCTGTGTGATCCTGATGGAGCTGCATGCAAAGGCTGTGGATTGATCAGCTCTGCACCAGTGGGGAGGAACCTTCAGCCTCAAATGGTCACCACGTGCTCCTGGTACTCGAGTCCAGCCTGGCCTTGGACACTCCCAGGGATGGGGCAGCCACAGCTTCTCTGGGCAGCCTCTGCCAGGGCCTCACCACCCTCACAGAGGAGAATTTCTTCCTTTCTTTGGAGCTGATGGGGCAGTGGGACAGCAGGAGAACAGCCCATCTGTCCCAGGGTCTCTCCAGGAGTGAGTGCTCCGTTGCTGCTGCTCCCTGCAGGAATCCAAGTATTGATTTCTCCTTTCCTGGGAAGCTGTTCATATTTGCTGAATCTGTGACCAGAAGGAAGTGTTTGTTCTGGCACCCTCCTGTGCATCTCCAGGTCTTGGAAATTAATAAATGGATTATTGAACTTCCCCTCTGGATGGGTAGGGCTGTATCATACAAGATCAATGATGGGCCAGAGAAACAGTCCAGGTGAAACCATTGCAGGTGCTGAAATTACTTGGAAATCCTCATTTCTAGTGAGTGCTCATTCCAGCAGTGGGGAGAGCTGAGGGCAGAGGGCAGGCAGCAGGATGTTCATCTTGTGAGCTTAGATTTGCACTTGTTGCTTGTGATGGGTTGTCACAGACCTGGCCTGGCTCTGGCACCTTTCAGCCCTGGATAACATCCCAGTGCCTGCTGGGCTCTTGCAGCCATGGAGGAGGAGAGGGAGCAGCGAGGACACGATCCCTGCTCTGTTCTCAGCCTTGCTGATGGCAGCAGATGTGGGCAGAGAAGATGCAATTAAATATAATACAGACTATTGGTCCAGGCTGCCAGCAGATGCCCACGAGATCCATTTAGTGCTGGACTTCTCAGCACCAGGAGTGATAACACGGAAAGAAACGTTGGGTTAATTTGAAAATAGGTCAATGGCATGTAAAGATAACCCTGCAGTCATCTGACTCCAGAGTGCCTGCACTGGAGGGGAGGGGACGGTCCCCTGGCTGATTAAAGTACCTCTGAGAGGAAAATAGCAGGACAAGAAGCTGCTGGAGATTTATTCTGGAGTAGGCACAGCTGGTGGAGGCAGCTGGCGGAGAGGCGAGCTCGGCATCCACTTGGATCGGAGCCGCTGCGGCTGCTCCCTCCCAGAGAGGAGCCGGGGCTCAGCCCTGGTCCGGGATTTGGGGTGGGATGAGGCCCTGGATCACCACCCACAGCTGGTCTGGGAGGGAGGGGAGGTTTCCCCAGGGGCTGGGGTTGTGGTTTCCACAGCAGACCCCTGGGCTGTGCCGGCGGCGAAGGCGGCGTTTGCGCTCATCAATTTTATTTGCGTAATTTCAAGCGCCATTAATAGTACATGGCACGAGGAAAAATCAGGGAAATTGCACTCCAACCATGAGTGAAATTGGGTTTAGTAGAAAATTAGTTGACTTAACTGGCAAATGATGAAAGCCTGAATAACGAATGTTTAAATAAGGAGGAATAAAAAAAAAAATTCTCCCCCCCGCCCCCATCTCAGAGGTGCAGGCTGGATTTGCATGAGTGGAATATTAAAATCAATGGTTATAAAGTGTTCAGGGAGGATAAGGGGGGGTAAATGAAGAGCTGTTCTGCTCCTGCTCTCAGAGCTATTCCAGCCACGCAGCCATGGCACAGGGAGCATAAATGGATGTGGCAAGTCCTGAGCACCTGGAGAGGGGATGTGTGGCAGATTGCAGTGCTGATGGGAGCTGGGAGAGCCAGACCTGCTCTCCCCAACTGGTGGAAACTTTTTTGAAGGCTTCAGGATGAGTTACACTAATTGCTGCCTCCTGCAGCCCCTCGTCAAGCTTGGTTAAGGCTTTCTTAAATTACAGATTATTTTGTTGTGCAGTGGCTTGTGTGACACATACCAGCTAGAGGATGGCGTGTGCTGCAAGCATAGTGTAATGGTTTGGGGATTTTTAGTTAAATACAAGGTTTATGGATTGGTTCCACCACAGTGCAGGTTGGTGTAAATCACTGTTTGTCTGATGGCTGAGGAAAAAGCAGTGCTGTGTGAGCAAATGTGTTGTTTAGAATTCCATCTCTACAAAATCCTGGCTTAAAAATTCCCCTCCAGCCTTCCCGGGAGGTTGAGTCTCCTTGGTGCCCTATTTATTGTACCGAGGTGGCTGTGGGAGGTGAGAGCCTTTCTATTCCTGCCATCTCCCCAATCAGTCCTGTCGTGTAAAATTGTGCATAAAAGTGACAAAACTGCAACCTGTTCCCCCTGCGGCGTCCCCAGCCAGGCTGCCCTGAGCTGATGCTGAGATTCCTTGTGACAAGAGCAATGAAGCAGCTGCAAAAGCAGCTCTTTGTCTTAAACTGAAATTCTCTGTTTTTCCCTGGCTTTAGCCAGAGAGGTTGTTCCACATTTACTCATTTTCTGGAGTTCCTGTCATGGTCAGGAGTTTGGGGTGACCCTTCAGGGGTGTCAGGCTGGGATGGAGCTGGAAGAAGGATCTTGGTGCTCAGTGCTCAAGGATTTGGAACCACATCAGAATCATAGACAAGTCTGAGTTCAGAGGCACCTTTTAAAGGTCTTCTGGCCCAAACCCCTGCAGTGACTGGGGCATCTTCCACCACATCAGGTTCAGAAGAAGAGGGAGGTGTGGCCAGGAGCCAACCAAGAGCCCTTTATCCTATTTCTTGTGGCCAACAAATTTCTGGCTCTGTGTGGCCCCTTCTGATATTAGTGAGAGACTGGAGAAAAAATACTTGTGATAATTGTGTCCCTTGGCTTTTCCTGGATGAAAAAGCCATTGGTTTCCTCTGGAAACAGCCATGGGATTGATAGGTGAAATGCTGAAGGGCTCAGCAAGGTGAGGACCTTATGGAAGTGCTCCTCAGAGGATGGATCTTGGGGTTGGGGTCCATTTGAGCTTCAGCTGAGGAACAGATAAACCCCAGGTAGGGCTGGAAAGGGAATTCTCAGGTTCAGAAGGGAAAATGCAGAGAAATTAAGAGAACCAGTAAGAGAGGTCACAGAGAAGGAAAGATTCAAAGTCTGGGCGTGTAAAACCTGACCAGAACTTTTATTCCTTAAAGAAGAGAAAATACCTACAGGCATGGCTGGGATAAATACCCATCTCCAAATAGGGGTTCAGAGTAAGTGAAGAGCCCAGAAGAAAACAAAGACAGATGTCCTGGCAGGCAGGAGCTAAGGGTGAGATTTCACAGTGTCTGAGCTCAGCCTTGTGAAATAAAACAGGAATTCCTCAGCCTTGTTGGAAGGACTGAGAATGAAACAGGACAACTGCGTGGTGGGAGTGAGACAGCCTGGGTGGACCAAATCAGCTCAGTAGTTTGGTTTTCCATGAGGATGCTGCTGCTTTTTGGGTGTGAGTGGAGTTATGAGGATGAGGAATTATCTTTAGGAGGAAAAACAAAATACAAGAGCATTAAAACTGCAGAGTGAATCAGCCTCTGAGCAAACTGGCACTGGGAAATCACAAGTACAAGCAACATGGATTTTTGAGAAACCTGCTGAAGCTGGAAGGTGTCACAGGGTTGTTTTTTTTCTGAGAAGGAGGAAACATGGTCCAGACAAGCAGATGGGCTGTCAGGCTGACATCAGTGGTACACTTGGTGGAACAGCTTTGGAGAGAGGGATTCATCAGTTCACAGAGGTAATTGGAAATGGAACAGCACAGGTTTAGCAGCCCTGTATCTTGCTGGATTAATCACATCTCACCCTGGCAGCCAGGTAGCTGATGGTGTTGATAAAGAGATTGCAGTCAGTCGAGTTTATCTGGATTTTCATAATGCATTTTATCCACTGGAGGAGGGAAGAGGGGCTGAGTGTGGCTGTTTGTAAGGAACTGGCTGGAAACCCCCTGAGTGAGACCCAGGGCCCAACTGCCCCTGTTTTATGGAATTACTTCATAAATGGGACCAAAAGTGAGAAATACAAATGAAATGTGCCCAACATCCAAGGACAGGCATTGCCAGCAGAGTCAAGGAGAAGCTGAGAGTGCTCTGGGATGTGGGGGGTAAGGACTGGAGTAAGAGAAACATTCCAGGGTGTGCTGGGGGGGATGTGGAGCTGGGAACAGGGAGCTTTAGGCTCAGCTGGGAGCCTTGCAGGCAGAGAGGAGAGGAAAAATGTGGCTTGACAAGTCTGTCACTGGTGTGACTGCAATGAAAGTAAACGAAATCTGGTGTCTTCAACGAGAGAGGTCCCAGGGAGGGTGTGTGGTGACTGGGATGCTGGTGATCCCTGGCTGGGAATGCTGTGTCTCACAGCCCATGTGTGAGGAGCAGAAACTCATCTGGAGCAGGTGCAAAGATGGGGAGGGACCAGGACTCTCCAGATCTTTGGCCTGGGAAATGAAAACTGGGGTGAGGAGAACCATCTGCCTCCCCCTCCATCAAAGAGGAGCTGTTTGATGGCTCCTGCTCAGTGCCCAGCAGGGAAAGGAGTGCTGGTGCTGGGGGCTGATCCCTCCTGTTCTCCCCAGTCACTTAGGGGTGCCTCCAGGACGGGGGAACTGCCCCCTGACCAGCCCCCTGCCTTTTGACCTGATTTACACCGACTACCACGGCCTCCAGCAGATGAAGCAGCACATGGGGCTCTCCTTTAAGAAATACAGGTAAGCAAAGCCACTGCCTGCTCCTCTTCCTCAGTTCATTAATTAGCAAGCAGAGACTAATGCTACTGACCAATCCTAGGAGGCAGACCCTTTGATTTTATGTTTGATTTTTGCCTGGCTGGTGCCTTGCTGTGTCCCCTGCTGCCACGGCACGGGGCATTGTGAGCCTCATGTATTTAGGATGAAACCTCATTAAAAGAGAGAGAGTTGGGGAAAGACTAAACCCTGCATGTGCCTGCAGTGTGTTGATGTGTGCCAGGGGTGGGCACAGCATGGAGGGGAGTGTGAGCCTTGGGAATTTGTAAAGGAGCCCTGGCCCTGGCCCTTTGAGCATCAAGACAAATGCCATCATCTCCTGGTACATCACCAGCCAGGAAAATCTGTGATTTAATTTAGTGCTGATAGACCTGCTATTTATTATGTTTTTCCCCATCTCTTCCACTATCCTACACAATTTTATTAGAGAGAAAAATGACAAGCTGCGTTATTGCTTTTATTATAAATGCATTTGCTCTCGCATTCAGCTTGTTTTGCTCTTCCCTTGCTTGTTGTTCCTGTTCTCTCCTCAGCCTTGTGCTGGTAGTGCCTGCCTCAGCATTCCCAGGATATTGGGAAAGGCATTAATAAGCATCTGGGAGGTTCATCATTCTGGCAGCTGTCAGGGTCCTGCAGAGTGACATTGTCCTGCATGGAGCAGTGTTGGGAAGGATGAATTAGGGAAACCTTATAAATACGAGTGCCTAGCAAAAGACTTTGAGAATATGGAAAATATAAGTGAAATAGAAATTATAGCAATTTTCGACTGTGTGGCTGAAAGCAACTGAATGCCTGAAGGCCCCTTTGTTTAGACAATGTTAGATGCTGCCAATACCAAAAAGCAAAGAGACATCCTCCCTAGGCATGGCAGGAAGGGTCCCAGATAAAATTTAGAGATAAGAAAAGCAGTAAAACATGGTAATATAGTGATTCCTATAGGTTGCATGCAAATGTTAGAGAATTTGTATCTTGTATTAGATTGGTTAGTGGAAATTAGAATATTCAACACAGAAGAAGATTTAATGTATTGTAAACGGGAAAATCGCTCTCTTATGCTCTTTCTCTCTTCGTTCTTGCTTTCTTAAGCTCTCTCCTCTTGCTCTATCCCTCTCTCCATCCTGCTCTGAGCTGTGGGGCAGTTCCCAGCAGGGCTTTGTATATACCCACACCCTACGAAATAAACTGCATGTGGGACACAGATTGAGAAAGTAAGAAAATTACAGCCTGAAAAATATTCCAGGCTGGAGCTTCTCAGCTCTGTTCCCAGCCCATAAGCTGGTCCAGCTCAAGGCTAGGGAGAATTTCTCCCAGGGTGATAATTTGGTCAAAATAAAAAGAAATTAATAACAAAGATAGAGCACCTGTTGTGGTGTGTGCCCAGGCCCTGGCAATGGGGTGTCTTCTCTCTGAACCAATCACCTTTTCTCTACTCTTGGAGTTGCAGTCCTGCTATAAAACCAAGTGTGTTTCTGAATAAACTTGGCTCTTTCTTCCTGTCATGAAAGACGACCATGTAGCTGTGCTTGCACACACTGCAAGCTGCACTTAAAGGGTTCAAACCCCTTTCCACGGCTACAACTGCAAACTTTAAAGACCAGAATAAAGAGAGCGCCGGAGTTCGTCCCGAAGGGAAGGGAAGGGAAGGGAAGGGAAGGGAAGGGAAGGGAAGGGAAGGGAAGGGAAGGGAAGGGAAGGGAAGGGAAGGGAAGGGAAGGGAAGGGAAGGGAAGGGAAGGGAAGGGAAGGGAAGGGAAGGGAAGGGAAGGGCTCTTTGGGGTGTGCTGCTCCTGTGTGGGGGTGCAGGCAGCAGAGGTGCTGAGGCTGTGCGTGCCCTGCAGGTGCCGTGTGCGGGTCATCGACACGTTTGGCACGGAGCCAGCCTACAACCACGAGGAGTACGCCACGCTGCGCGGCTACCGCACCAACTGGGGCTACTGGAACCTGCAGCCCACGCAGTTCATGACCATGTTCCGTGAGTGGGGATGCCTGCAGAGCCTTTGCCTTTGAAAGGGATGGGTTTCTCTCCCTGGTTTGAATTTGCTGGCCTTGATGTTGGGATCTGGGATTTCCTAGAGCAGAGAATGAAGTAGGGATTTATTAAAGGGCTCCGACAGCTACACCTTGGGGAGTGCCAAAAACCTCGCAGAGGCTACGCCCAACGTGGACAAGAGTCACAAGTTTTTCAGATAGATATAAGTTTGATCTATCTGCATATCAGGGATTAATCCTTCAATTGCATCTTCAGGTAAAGAAATCACATTCCCCCAGTTTGCTCCCCAACAATTCACTTTTGAGGCCTGAGGCTGTGATGGTGTCCTTGGATCTCAGGCCTGGAAGGTTTGTTTAGTCTGACCAAAATGTGAAGAGAGCTTGCTAACACTCTGTATGAAGTTCAGAGTTATACACTAATCCAATACCAGATCAGAAAAATACAAAAGCTAAAACTTAAGGCGCCTGCCAGGGCGGTTCTGGGGCTCTGAGATCCTCCACGAGGTGATGCTCAGGCAGTGTCCTCCTCCCTGGCTCTGTTCCTGCTTCCCCTGCCTGCAAGGAGCTCCTGCTGGGCCACAGAAAGATCCAGGGAGAGAGACCAGGCTCCTTCCCCTGGTGCAGCACAGTCAGGGCACAGCCAGCAGCTTCCAGCTGGGGTGGTGCTGGTTGCAGAGCCTGGTTTGAGTTCAGCTGGGATTCTGAAGGTGAGAGCAGCTCAGGGATTGGGATTTGCCTGTGGCATGGATAGGAGATGTGCATGTCTAGAAGGAGCCCCGTGTCCCTCTGGCTGCTGAGTGACTCAAGTGTTGCTTTTTCCTGGCTGGGTAAAGCCCCTCTGGCAGCCTTAAAAGCACCTCACTGTGTGCAGAGCTGCTCCAGTGGGTTCTGAAGCCTGGATTTCATGACCTGCTTGGATAGGGACTCAAGCTCCATTTTCCTCCACGCTCCAGCAAGGCTCTGGAGCCAGGCTCATCTCAGGCTGTATCCCCAACCCTGGGGACATCCCAAAAAACATCTGTCCAGCCCCTGTCTCCTTCCCTTGGTGCCCACAGCTCACACCCCTGACAACTCCTTCATGGGCTTCGTGTCAGAGGAGCTCAACCAGACTGAGAGGCAGCTCATCAAGGCCAACAAAGTGAGCAGCATGGCTGTGGTGTACGGCAAGGAGGCCAGCATCTGGAAGGTGAGTGTCCTTGGGCTCCTGGGGACAAGCCAGGCAGGCAGGGTAGGGATTGGCAGGGCTGGGAGGCAGCCCCAGCCTCTGGTTCTCCCCCCGAGCTGTTAAGGTGCAGATCTGGGTGTGTTTGTGGAGGATCATCCTTGTCCTGGTCCTGGGGGAGTGATGGGACACATGCAGAGCCTCCAACAACAAACAGGGAGAGGCTGCTGGGATGCCATTCCCTGCTCCTTGCTCTGGGTGATGCTACCTCCCAGCAGGCTCTGAGGCTGAGGATTTCATATTGATGACTTTATAGAATTAATTATAATGATTGCCACTAATTAATTGCAGTGATTGCTGCATTATGATGGGGATAGTTGTGTCTGCTTTCAAGCACTCTGTGAAAAGGGGTCGTGCTCCCCGAGCCTGGAACACCTGGGGGACAGGGGTGGGTCACTGCATGGGGACAGCCCCTCCAGCCCCCAAAACATCCCCCTGCATCTCCAGAGGAGCTGTGCATGCTCCCCCCCATCTAATCCAGAGCTAGCAAGCTGCTTTTCCTTCCAGGGCTGTAAAAAGGAGCTAATTCTCATTGTCTGTTGATTTATTTCTATTTTTCCCTCTGTGCACCGCCTGGGGCTGCTCCAGTTGCAGGTACTGTACCACACCAGCTGCTGCTGGGCTTTGCCTCTGCGCCTCTTCTCGGGAGAGAAAAGGTTTTTGTCGGAGTCGACTTTGCCTTGCCGTGGGCTTGGTCCTCTGGAGCTGCTGGGGCCGATGTGGGTTGATGCAGTGGGGGCTGTACCTCCTCCCCTTCCCAGCTTTCCTGATTAGCAGCTGCTCATTAGCAGGGATGCTTGTGGTGAGCCAGGATCCAGCCACGCCATCTCCTCTTTACGGGGTTTGTGGGTTTTCCATCACTCCCCAAGTCTGAGAGCGAATCCCCCCCTGCCTCTGCCTGGCTCGGGGGCTCCCTAAAGCCCTACTGAAACACTAAATCTCATTTGAGGAGAACTGCAACATCTTGTCTTATTTTTCTACCATTCTCCTGCCCTTTCTTACCCAGAAGTTTCCTTGGAGCTTAGTTAAGGTAATTTGGGAAGGCACTGAAGAGAGTTCAAACCCCAGAATGAACATTTCCCTCCACCCCAGCTGCTACAGGCATTTGCTGTTTTGAGTCAGAACTCACAAACAACATCAGCTTTCCCCAAACTGCATATTTGGGGTCATTTATTCCTGGGTGAAGAGGCTGGGGTTGAGCCTTGCTGGTTCCTTGAGGCCAGGCTGCCTGGCCTTTGCTTCCCATCTTGTACCACTCAGTGGAATAAAAAAGAGACTAGAGGGGGTTTTTTTCTTATTTTGAGTGTTTTTGAGGTGTAGAAAGGCAAAGACCACCTCCATATTCAGGAGCCAGGTGCTTATTTACCAGCCTTGGACAAAACACCCTCTCCAGAGCAGGAGGTTTTTGACATTTAGAAACATTTCATTGAACCTCCCTTCCCTTTATTTCTCATTTCCTACCCCTCTGAACTTCTCGCCTCTGGCTCACAATAGGAGCAGAAGTTTTAATAAACTGGGAAAGCCTCAGAGCCTTGGAGAATTCCAGAGATCCGTGGCTGAGGGCAGAAATACAACATTTGAGGAGGCTTTAAGGCAACATACAGAGTTTTCTCAAATTCCCTATTTATAACTCCTTATTCTCCCTGGTTTTTGCTCTTTTGGGGATGTTGCAGCACTGGAAAATCCAGCGTCCAAAGGATGGGCCCTTTGTGGTTTTTCCAAGCAAAAAAAAAATTCTGCAGTAGAGAAATTGTTAAAATGAAAGTCTGCTTTGGAGCAAAAAGAGGGAAGCCTCCAAGAGAAGAAAATTGATTACCCCCTTCATTTCCCAGGTAGTGAAACAGGATTAAATCTGAATGAGAAAACCCTTGGAACTTGTTACTTGGAATAAGGGGCTATTAGCAAACTCTGGTCTTTGCAGACTTTCTGAACCCTCTGAAACCTTTAATTCAGCAGCTCCAGAGTGGAAGGTGCCCTTGGAGGGGACAGGCAAGGCAGGAACCTGATGATCAGAGTGATGGATCCTGCAGCCATTTGGGCTCCCCAGGAGCCTGGGGCAGTCCAGGATGTGTTTCCAAGGAATGAGGAGGGGCTGGTGGGGGTTTTGCACTGCCTGAAGCATGGCAGGTGCTCTGGGACAGCAGTTTGAGTTAAAATCCCCTCCCCATAACCACGGGTTTGAGGTCAGACCCATCCTTTGGTGTAGTTCACATGTCTGCCCTCCTCCCCAGGGCAAGGAGAAATTCCTGGCCATCCTCAACAAGTACATGGAGATCCATGGCACGGTTTATTACGAGACACAGAGGCCACCCGAGGTGCCAGCGTTCGTGAAGAACCACGGGCTGCTGCCCCAGCACGAGTTCCAGCAGCTGCTGAGGAAGGCAAAGGTGGGTGAGGGCATCCCAGGACCCTGTCCCCATTACCTGTGCTCCTCCCAGCCCGGCAGGCACTCCCAGATGGGATAATTAACCATGAGCCTCTCAGCCAGGATAATTAGGCAGGAACCGAGCAGAGCACATTGCAGATCAAGATGTGTCTGATGAGTTTCTCCTTGCAGACTGTCCACAGGCAGAGCACAAAGTTTCCTCATTAATTTATTCATTGCTGAGTGGAGTGGGTTGTGGTTTTTTTTTTTTGCTTTTTCACCTTATAGCTGTGATAAAAATAAACGAGATTCTTGGAGTGTGTGGGTGTGGGTGCATCCCTGTCGCCTTCAGCTGGTGCCTGGGGGAAATATTCCTGATTTACCAGCCCAAACAGCTTTGGCAAAGCAATGCTGCTCCATGCAGGCCCAAAGTGATGGCTGTGAGCACCACGGGGGAACTTGCTGGACACTCCATGTGCAAAGTGGGCTGTGGTTGATGGAAAAGGGGGAATTTTCAGCCCGGTTTGTTGAAGCCCATTAGAGGCTTAGTGTGCAGGAGCAGACAGCAGAGCAGGGATGCTGGTGGGTTTATCTGGGAGGTTTCCTCTCGGTGGGACATCCAAATGTCACTGTTAGCTGTGTGATTAGTAATGGAATGAGGAAAGTAAGACACAGCGACATGGTCTCCTTTCAAAATAAAAAAGGACGACTTTATTATAACACTGTATTCCTTTATAAACACTAGATCGCAGAACCAAAAACTAAAATCAAACTCATTGGTCCAAAGAAGACAACGCCCCCTGTAAACACGTTTCACCAAAAAAACATGTTTCTCACACATCCCTGCTGTCACAAGACCAGATGTTAGCCTGAGAAAACTCAGACTGCTCTTTTCCCTGTACAGCACAGTTTCCCTGTGTGGAAAATCTCTCTCCAGCACTGTGTTTCTGCCTTGCAGGTGTTATAAATGAGAGACAAAAGTCTCGATATTCAGCAGAATTTTGGATTGCTTTATTTGATATAGAAAGAGCAAGCAGGGCTGGGGAACGTGAGGGGTCACCGCCCACACCACGCTCCACCCAACCTCGGTTTGCAGCCTCTTCTTACACTGAGGGTTCTCGTTGTTCACAAATTCACAAAGCCTTTGGGTGATAATCAGTCACAGATTGCCATCCGGTCCTTGGAGATAACCACCAGGGAAGTTCTGGGAGTCTGGATTTTGGGATAGGCAGTATTGATCAGACAAAGGCAGGAAGGGCTTTTTGGGAAGTCCGATTTCGCAAGCTGGGAGCCGATACAACTTATTTGGAAAACATAACATAATATAACATAATGTAACATAATACAACATAATATAACATAACAAGGTGATTTTAAACAGAATTATTTAATCATGTAATTTCCTTTATCTAGTGTCCATGCTTCACTTCAGAGCTTAGCATTCTGGTTTATGCAAACCCCAATGCTTTTGTGATTAACACGAATCTTTTATCAATTGTCACACAGCTCTTCATCGGCTTTGGGTTCCCCTACGAGGGCCCGGCGCCGCTGGAGGCCATCGCCAACGGCTGCGTGTTCCTGCAGGCGCGCTTCAACCCGCCCCACAGCTCCCTCAACCACGAGTTCTTCCGTGGGAAACCCACCTCCAGAGAGGCAAGTGTGCTCTGGGGGCTCCCCCGGGACACCCCCTTTGCACCCTTTTGGGACAGCCTGGGGAAGGGCAGCTGCCACGCTGGGGTTGGTTTGTGTTTGGGGTAAGATTTCCTCTGTGGGTGTCTGCAGATGGGGTCTCCTGTAGGAGCTGGAAGGAGGGATGCAGGGCTCCAGAGTGGCTCTTTAAAATGCTGTTTATTGTACCCAGAGGATACAGCAATTCTGGGGTCCTGGGTGACAAGAGCCCAGCCCACAGCCTTTTCACCATCAGCTGTACTGAAGCCCCTCTAGTTCTGGTTACAATGCATTCTGTACTTTTCTTTACAGAGCATCTTAATACACAACAACCAATCAATACCTTTACTATTACCTATAGCCTATCATAATTACTAACATTACCATATCCATGGTACTATTTTCTAATCACAAATAGTTAATATGTTACAGTTTAAGCTAGGAGTTGTTTTTCAGTTTTCTTGCAGTGGAAAATTCTGAGACCTATTTTTCTACTTGCAACATGGCATTTTTGTTTGCCTGTGAAATCTTTTTGCTTGATAAAAACATCTTCTGTTTGAGGTGGATTTATCCTTTGCTCTAAGCCATAAAAACCCCTTCCAACTCACTTGCCCTTTGCTTTCTAGTTATCCAGTAAGACTGGCTCAGCAATTCTTTTCTTCTATATCAAAACTTACTATCATTTCCATTCCTTCAGATTCTACATTCAAAGATCTTTCTATTATACATACACATCTCTGAGAGCTTCCTGTCAAATCCCAATCCATCCCAACAGTCCCCATTTGGGGATTTGCCTTGAATGGAAGGGGCTCTGCTGTAGGTTTGGGGTTTCCAAGGAGAAGGAGGTGCAGGAGCAGACCCCCAGCTCCTTCCCCACATCCTGCTCCCACCCAGGCACTGCTGCCCTGCTCATCCCTTGTCCCCCAGAGGGACACCAGGACCTGCACAGAGTGGCAGGGCTATGAAATCCCTCCCAGGCTTGCCCATCCCTGGGAATTCAATCTAAGTAGAGCAGGAACTCTTTAAAAGTTAAAGGCTTGAGAAAATTGCCTCTTTTATTATTAATAAAGTGGATAATGCAGTGCAAGGCTCCCTTGTGGAGCAGGGAGAGAGCTGGGGGGTGTAGCTGGACTGGGCAGTCCTGCCCCCCCGATTGCCCCATGCACCCCCCAAATTTGGTGTTCACACCCATTCGGGTGGGGCTGGGGCTCTAGCTCAGCCTGGGGCCGGGGGAGGGCTGTGAAATGCCTCAGGGTGTTTATGTGCCAGAGGGGAAGGAGGTGATCAATCTGCCGGGAAAGAAATGAGGAAGGACAGCGATGAGGAGGATAAACCACACAGCTCTTCTCCTCCAGCTGGCAGGGGTTCAGGGGTGCCCCCAAAACACCTCCTCTGCTCCTCAGCAACCTCTCACTTCCCTTCCCAGGGGAGATGAGGGCTGGAAAGGCACCTCAGGGCTGGAACAAAAGATGTAGATCCCCAAAAATCACCTGGGTGGGCAGCCCAGGGAAAAGCCAGGATGTCAGTAGCTGTGGAGTGCCAGTGTGTGGGCTGCCTGTGGCACCAGGGTGATGCAGCTTCCAGTGCTGCTCTCTCCCAGTGCCAGACTTGCCCAGCCTTCAGTGGCAATGAATTTTCTCCCTGCCTTGTTTCTGGAGCTGGCAAACCTGGACGTGTGGTGTCTTCACATTCCTTTCCTGCTTTGGTGCCTTTTCGCCATCCAGACCCACAGAATGGCTCAGGTCAAGATTAAATTGTCGCCGTGTTACAGAGATGGAGACATTCCACGCTGCAAAAGGAATTCAGTGTTGTTGGGAATGGGACATCCCAACCCAGTGGGAATTATTGCACATCATCCTGAGGCTGGGGAGCCCCTGGATTCAGAGGAAACCTTCCTCCAGCCCTCCCTATTGCAGTGGGTTACACCCCAGTGTGTCTGTGAGGCTGCTGCTCCTCTCTGCCATGCAGCTGTGAGCAGGAAGCAGCAGCCATTGCAGCAGGGATTGCAGGATGCAGCTGGCACTGCTGTGTTTCAGGTGTCCTCCCAACACCCATATGCTGAAGACTTCATAGGGAAGCCCCACGTGTGGACTGTTGACTACAACAACTCCGAGGAGTTCGAGGCTGCCATCAAAACCATCATGAGGACACAGGTATGGCCTGGAGCGGTTCTGGGGTGACCTCCCTGCTGCTGGGTTTAGACAAGCAGCAGCAGATTTTGGAGCCTGGCTCTCTTCTTCAGACATTAATTTCTTTTCCTTTCTCCTTTGGATTTTTTCCTGCAGCCCCAGGGGCACACACTTTGCTTTGGCACCGAGCATTGTAGGTGTTTCCCCAGGGCAGAGCTGTGCCTTTGAGGGATCCCCTGGAAATCCCGTGGGTGTGCCTGGAGCAAGGGGAGGCTGAGAGAAGGTTTGGGAGCAGGAGGCTGAGTTTGCTGGAGGCGCAGAACAGTTCTGGGATCTGGTGTGATAACAAAGATTAACCCAGAGAGCCACAGCCCTCTGCAGTTGCCTTTCCCCCATTTCACTGATCATTACCTTTGGATGGAGCAAACCGATGGGAATAACTTCAGGAGCTGCCTCTGTGAGGGATGTAAGGGAGGGGAGAAGCCCAGGGAAGGCAGCACTCCTGCTGTGCCCACTCTGGAAACGCTCCCTCATGAATATTTAGCTCCCACCCTGTGGCAGGAGCCTTTCAAGTTGTCCAAATTATTAAAGCCAGTTTTCCTGGCGGGGAGGAAAGTGCTGATAGCCATTTTGCTGGCAATTTGCTTCAGCTGGGATGAGCCCTCCTCTCTGGAGGACAGGGATGTGCTGTGGAGCCCAGGCTCAGGGCTCAGGGTGTGATGCTGGTCAGAGAAGGGTCACCCTTGCTTTTCCCTGCATTAGAGGCTGCAGTGGTGGGTGCCTGTGGCAGTCTGGGGACCTGATTCAGGGGATGCCATCACCCTGTGTCTCACCTCCTCGAGGGTGATTACTGCAGCTCTCCACCTCACACTCATTTTCTCTGTGAGTTCGTAAAGACTGATCAGACCCAACTTAGGAAAACAGTTGTTGTTTTGCACATTCATTCCCGTATCTCGATTAGAATTAAATTAAAAATAATGACATCCCTGCTGTTGTGCTGCCAGGCCAGCTGTCAGAGCTTGACCCTCCACCATCTGGGCTGGAGACAGCCCTCAAGTGAAGGAATGGCTGTGGGTGGGAGGCTGGGAGCTGTTTTGGGAGAGAGGAGGAAAATTTCTGTTTTTTCCAGAAGAGAAGGAAGAAAACAGTGAAGCCTGGTGCTGCTAAAATAATTAAAGAATGGCGAGACTGAGGATGGAGGGAAGGGCTGTGCTGGTTCCTGGGCAGCTGTGCTGTGCTGCTGCAGTGCTGACTGGATGTGCACCAGGGCATTTAGGTGCTTAATGGTCTGGTTAAAAATTCCAGGATTTTAGGGAAAGGTTTGGTGGCTTGATGGGCACTGGGCAGGAGGAGCTGGTGGCCAGCACTGGGCACTCACTGGAGTGTGCTGCTGCTGTGCCCATCCCCAGACCAAGCTCCTGTCTCAGCTCTTCTCCTCATTCCCACTCTGGGATCAGGACCCCCACTCTGTAGTGCCCTCCCACAAAGCATCCCAGCCTCTGGGATCACCCTCATCTGCTGGAAGTCCTAAATTTGCCTCAGATGGACACTCCAGTCACTGAGGCCCCATTTGCATTGTGACACGAGGTCACTCTGGAGAGGAGGGATTCCTTCCCACCAAGGAGTTAATCCACAGTTCACCTCTCTGGGGTTTTAAAGATGTGTAAATCCTCCAAGAGCAGAGCAGGGAGTGAGTGTGAATAACTTACAGCAGCCTGTCCCCCCCACCTCCCTTTTTATCTTTTAAATAGAAAGGTCTGCTTTATTAGAGATGCTGTCAAGGTAATTAAGCCTAAAAATTGACCTACCTTACAGGTTTAAAAGCCTTATTACAGGCTTTGGCTCCAGGAATCCATGGGTACCTTATCTTTAAAATACTGTTTGTTACAGCAGGAACTGAAAACAAGGGCATTAGCAGGAGGAGCAGCAGAAAGAGGGTAGCTGGGCAATTTAGTGTTCCTGTTCCCAGACTGTTACTGGAGTTTGGAGAAATTATTTTACTGACTCTTTTTTTTTTTCCCCTGAAGGCAAAATGGGGTGTTCTGTTATTGGCATATCTAATAAATTTGTCTGTGTTTCAGAATAACCACCATCAATTTATTTTTTTTCTGTCAAAACATTTCATTTCAAAATTACTGGAATGAAATAGTATGGTTTTGTTTCCCATCTGCCTGCCTTTGTTTGGAAATACCCTGCCAATTTATTGAAAGGAATGCTGGATCTGAAATGATGCATTTCCCTTTGCTTCACCAACTCAGACAGATTGAACCTGAAACACAACATTTTCCCCCTCCCTGATGGGTGAAAACATTGGAAATTGAAAACTGACCTGAAATTGATTTTATTGAGGGTTTTTTTTGTTGTCATATGACTGAAAAATCACATATCCCACAGATGTTTTACATCTTCTAGGCCAGTGCTCAGTAAGACATTTTTGGGGATCTTGTGGGAAGACTGGCTCTGCCATTGGGTGGAAGCTGTGCTGGGGACCAGGGACTGGGAACTGGGAGCCTGGCTGGGAATTTGGGAGCTGGTTCATTACCTGGCAGTAATTCTGGTGTGGTTGAGCTGACAAGCTCGCCCTGCTGTGCTCCAAGGGGGAATTTGCTGATTGTCAGCAATATTTCAGTGTCACTGCAGCACCCCAGTTTCTCCTGCTGAGCCCAGGGCTGCAGTTTGGGGCAGGCTGTGCCATCCCACAGCTCCTGCTGGGCTGGCAGAGCTCCCCAAGCTCAGGGCTGGCTGCTGCCTTTGTGCAAGCAGAGCAGTTGGGATGCAGCCTGCGTCCCTCCCAACCTAGTTCTGCCTGAAAGAAACTTCTTCCTTCTGGAGGCAGAGCTGAATCATGCCTGGGACGTGGCTTGGGTTTGCAATCTGTGTTTTTCTCCCCCAAGAACAGTCCTTGTGCTGCCCTCTCTCATCCTTTTGGAGGTGACACCCGTTCCAGGTCACCCTCCAGCTGCTGGACAAGGCTTTTGGCAGGTTGTGTCTCTGCCATTTGTCTCACTTGGAGCACTTCTGGGTTTCCCTGATGTTTGCATCCCTGACCTATTTATAAGGAGAATTAAAACCAGGGAAGCACCAAGCCCCTCTACCCCAGAGATCAAATCTCAGCACAGGGACAAGTGGTGTCCCCTTGGGAAAGGTGATGCTGGAGGCTTGTCCCGGTGATGGATTCCATCTGTTACCCCGGGATTAGAGGCTGGAAAAGGAGAGAGGTTTGCAAGCACCACCATTTTCTGGGCCTTCATCTTTTCCCATTGTCAAAACCAGTCCTCACACAAGCAATTTAATAGACCCAATATTCTGGTGTAGTGAAGGGAGAAGGCTTCATTATATTAAAGTCAAACATACAGGACTATAATGGAAAATTATACATTTCAGACTATGCCTGAAAGAGCGGCACATTAAACATCACAGTGAAAATAGCTGGTTAAAATGTTCCAGCCTGCTGTTACGTGCCAGCACAGAATTGCATTATTTTTCTACTTATTTGTCTGATGACGTTCAGATTTTTTTCTGCCCTGCTCTCTTTTCCTTTTGAATGAAGGAGGCTTCATTCTCCCTTCCTGCTGGAGGCTCTAGACCCGGGGCTCTGTGGTGGCATTCCCATGGGACACCAGTAACTCCCTGCTTGGCTGATGGAGGGAGCACTGGGGCTGGGAAGCTCTGGCTCTGTGCTCCCCACCTGAGGAAAGGATGGCAAAGTCCATCTCACCAACCCCTCCATTCCCTCCCGTGCTATCCAGTGCATCGTTCTGCAGTGGGATGCAGTGATCCCCACCTCAGAATCCTCCTCTTCTTCCTCCTCTTCCTCCTCCTTCCCAGAGTTCTGGGACACCCTGAGCTCCCGACGTGAGGAGTGCCATTAACAGCGTGGCTGTTGAGAAGAGGCCGAGCCCGTCAGATTTTAATTAAACAATTATCTTCTCGAAATTGGCATTTTCTCAGTCCTGAGTGCACGAGCTGAATCCTAACAAAACCTGGAGAGGGGAGCAGAAGGAAGTGAGAGCCTTTGGGGGACCCCCTGAGAGGGAGAGGGGCTGCAGTGGGCTCCAGCCCATTCCTGATGCCCAAGGATCCCACAGGGCCCTGGGAGCCTGTGGAGAGCTGGGGTTGCACCTGGAGCATCACCTCTGGGTACAGGTGATGGCACAAGGAGGCTTTGTGTGATGTGCTGCAGCTTTTTGGGGGATGAGTCTGTTCCTGGAATTAAGTCTGCACCATGCCTGGCAACAGGGGGTCCTGGGAAAAGCCTCCCATGAAAGCAGTGCTGAGATGAGACAGCACTGGTGGTGCTGAGCAAGGTTTGTCTCCTCCAAAATGGCTCTGAAACCAATACAGGCAATTCTGCTTTGTGAGGCTCTGCCCCAGTTAACTGAGAGCCCATCAGGAATTCAGAGGCAGGATTGGTGCCTGTCACTGTGTCAGCCCTGATTAGTGTGCACATCTGTAATTAGATGAAGCAGCTGTGATTTCCAGCCTGGCTGAGATCTCAGGTGGGATATTTATGGCAGGGAGATGCTTAGAGGGCTCTCAGCAGACTGAGCCTTTGAGCTTGGTTTTGACAGGTACTTCAAAAGGAAATAGCTATTTTGGAGGTGCAGAGCTCAGAAAATAGAAGCAGCAGTGTTTTCTGGATTAATTATCTTCGGGTGGTTTTGCTTATAATCCTTCTGAATAAAGCTCTGCAGAGATACACAGGGGGAAAGGAGGTGCCAGGACTGGCCCCTTCCAGGCACCAACCCTGCACCTCATGTAACATCTCTCTGGAAAAATATGTCTTCCCAGGGCAGAAGGTTCCTTAAAAAGAATTTGTTCCAGAGGGAAGAGAGACATCAGTCACAGCCCTTGTGGCAATGCTCTTCCCTGGGGAAAATCACTACAGACCTGGGGGCAGTGGTCAGGCACTGGTCCTGCTGAGGGTAGGGAGCCTGGCTGCCTGCTCTTGCCTGTTCCTGGATGTTCCTGAATGTTTCTGGCTGCTCCTGAATTCTCCTGGATATTCCTGCCTGCTCCTGGAGCCTGTGTCACCACAGTTACAGGGACAAGCTCACATGGGGACACTGCTGAGCCACCAAGTGTCTCTGAGGTGACTCCCAGAACAGAGAGGACAGGCAGAATCTCCTGGAGACCAGGAGCATTTTGTAACCCACAAAATATGAAAATATGCCATGGTTTGAGCACTGCTGACTCTGTAAATAGCAGTTCTGGACGTGGAGGTGCAGGGACAGCACTGACATCCATGTGGGCACCAGTGTTTGCTCCATCCCAGTGCTCACCCAGCTCCTGCCTCCCTGCCACATCCCAGCCAGTGCCAGCAGGGACCACCAAGCCCCTGAGACTGGCAGAGATGGCTTCCACCCCATCAGAGCCACCTGCAGTGGGCAGCAGACCCTCAGTGACATGGCAGTGGGAAAAGGGAAATGCTTTTCCCTGGATTGGGCACAGCCAGTCCCAGCCCTGCCCTTTCTTGGCCAGTTTTGTGGTCAGAGCCTGGACCTTCCTGTCTGAGTGGTCAGAGATGTGCTGAGGACAGGGGAGCAGAGGATGCCAGACCAGACCCGGGGCAGCACTGAGATGCTCTTGCTCTGGATTAGCTTGGCATCTTTTCCAATTCTACCTCTGTATTGTAAGATTTCTCCTCCCTTGCCCACAGCTGCAGAGTGTTTCTTGGGCTGAAACAGTTCATGCTTTAGTTTGAAGTGATCTAATGGATAAAAACTGATTTTATAACTTGCTAAAAGTGGAGAAAAGGGAGACCTAAGTGGAACAGGGTGATTTCATTTTCACCAGTAGGTCGAACCCAAATCCTCTCTCTTTATCACTTCATGGCTTGTGAGGTTTCTCCAGCTCTAGGATTCTTCTCTGCTTGCTTTGGTGGACAGACACCAAAAGAGTCGTGGGCTTTGGAGGGTGGGAGAGCCCTGCCCAAGGTTCTGCTGTCTCAGGGGCAGGGCAAAGCTGTCCCCACCTGCTGCCTGTGCTCTGCTCTTGCCCTTCACAGGTGGACCCTTACCTGCCTTACGAGTACACCTGCGAGGGGATGCTGGAGCGGATCCACGCCTACATTCAGCACCAGGTTGGGGAGAATCCCTGTCCTCTCATCTCTGTCCTCATGGCCAACTTTCCCTCTTCCCCCTGGAAGCATCCCTGTTGTCCCATGGGCATTGTGCAGCCAGTGCCCTGATCGCAGAGAGCACCAGGTGATGGGGCTGGGGGAGGTTTGTCATGGACCAAAGGTACTGGGGGTTGGTGGAGGACACCTGGGGGTGCTGGGGCTGGGTCAGGGCCTTTCTGCTGCAGAGAATGAGGCAGCACTGGGAGAAGAAGAGGTGAGAGAAGAGGAGGTTCATCCTCCACAGCAGGAGATGCCAGCTATGCATGCAGGTGACCTCGACCTGAGGAGCAAAGTCATCATCCCAAGTGTCCTCCTGTCCCACCAGCAGCCTCCCTTCCCCACTGTTAACATCTCAGGGCACTGACCCGTTGTGTTCTCTGCCACCAGGATTTCTGCACCACATCATCTGTTCCTCCGTCTCCCAAGACCAAGAGTCCTGCTATGCAAAGCCCTCCGAGCCCGCTGGCCCTGTCCCCCAACTCCACGCACCTGGTGTGGTCGCCCAGGGCTGGGTGGGCTCCCCAGGCGTGGCCCCCGGTGGCCTCTCTGCAGGTGTGGGTGTCGGAGCCCCAGCACACGTGCACCCAGACGTGCCGGCAGCACGGGCTGGTCTGCGAGCCCACCTTCTTCAGGTTCCTCAACAAGGAGGAGGTGTTTCTCCAGTGAGTCGGGGCTTTCTCAGCGAGCCTGTGGGGGGGGCCACCAGCCAGGCGATGTTCCCTTTGCTCCCCCCATCCCCTGCACCCATTTTCCTCCTGTTGCCCCTCCCAAAATGCCAGCGGTGAGCAGTGCAAGGCAGGGCCCAGCTTCACTCCTCAGCAGGCAACAACAGCGTTTCCAGGCATGGCTCTGCCTTTTTCCAACCCCTTTCCTCTCCACCTCCCGCATGCTCCCTCCCTTCCTCTGCTTTTTAAAGTCTCTCTCTATAAAACTGCATTTTGAACACACAGCGGTGAAGTTTTAATAGAGTATAAATCTGCCACTGGCTCCTTGCTGCTCTCTGGGCAATTAAAATGCGAGCGTTGCCGGTGCTGTCACGCTGGTCAGGCGGGCGCCGCGCGTCCCACTGACATTTTTATGTGATAAATTAGAGCTGGGGCCTGCCTTTCACTCCTTCCCCCTGCACATCCTCCTCCAGACCTTAAAACGAGCTGGCTCAGGGACTCATTGGTTGAGAAGGGTTGGTGGGAGGGCAGTGCTGCTGCTGCTGCTCTGTCTGGGAGGGGACGGGTGTTAAAATCCACGCTGGGCATTTCTGCTGCTCCTCGGCGCTTTTGCTGATGCCTGCCCCAGTTTTCTGGCTAATTCCAGCTAACAGGGAGCATTTGGGCAGCCACTGATCCCCTGTCCCTTCCAGGGAATGTTATCGGCAGTAGGATGTGTCCATGGAGAGTGGACAGAGCTGTTGGTCAGCAAGGGGCTGTAAGAAAGCCATTGAACATCATGAGCTGGGAGGGACCCACAAGGATCAATGAGTCCAACTCCTAAGATTTGTGGGTGATTCTGTGGGTGGGGACAATCTCTGGGCTGCAGGGTGGAGTTGCCAGGGTCTCCCCTTCCTGCATGGCGTGCTGGGCGGGTGACGAGCGCTCAGGTGTAGCCGAGGGGTGTCAAACACACATCAGCAAAAATCTGCACCACCCTTAGCAAAGGAACCACCCCAGGAAAGACAAGAGACAAAAACCCTTCAGTGCCCCCCCCAGCAGGGCACTCACCTGACCTGACCACCCTTCTTTGTCCCCCAGGCTCAGCATCGTGTGCGACAGCACCGAGTACGAGATGAACCACCTGTACCCCGCGGTGGCCGAGAACGTCCACGAGTGCTACCTCCAGAAGGAGCCGCTGCTCTTCAGCTGCGCCGGCTACAACACCAAATACCGGCGCCTGTGCCCCTGCCGCGACTTCCGCCAAGGACAGGTGGCTCTGTGCAGGGACTGCTTGTGACAGGGACACGGGCACCGCGTGGCTTTTCCTCAGGAGCTGGGACAGGTCCCTCCCGGCGGGTGAGCCGGGGCTGTCAGACTCTGGGGGTTGTTTCGTCCACCAGCCAACTGTGAATGACCGTGTCCTGAACTTTGGAGTCATTTCCTTCCCGAGGAGCATCGTCCGACCGCGTCCGAACCCACCTGGACCTGGTGGCACTGGGATGGGGTGGTGGGGAGAGAGGGGCTGGGGACACCCTTCCCCTCCTATGGCAACGGGACAAGCCACCAGCAGACTGCAGTTTCAGGGTTTTCATCTTCTTCAAGCATCCTAAGTTGTTTTATTTATTGATTTTTTTTTTTTTTAACCCTCACCCTGACAAGTGGTAAATTAAAGGGGAATCCACACCCAGCCCTTCTGTGGGAGTTCTTGGGCAGAGCTGCAGTGCGGGGGCAGGGGTGATGCTGGTGATGCTGGGAGGACAAAGCACAAGGAGAGTGGCTGGGTTAGATGGACACACTGGGGCTTTCACCCCTGGTACCCCTAGGAAGAGCCAGTGTGAGTTGGACAGTGAAGGGTGGGATGGGGCTGGGGTGGGCTCCTGGGAAAGCTGCTGGTCTCTGGGCAGGGCAGAGGTGCCCAAAGTGATCCCTGCAGCCTCCAGGGTGCTTCTCACCCTGCTGGGCCATGCACAGAGCTGAACATCCCCCCAGGGATGGTTGGAGGTGGTGGTGAGGGCACAGGGGCTGCTCAGGATTCAGGGCAGAGGGGGAGGAAGAGCTGCAGCACCCAAAATTAATTCCTGGTGGGCACTGACCAAGGGCAGGGCATCTGAAGAGCAGCACCTTGAGTCTGTGTGCCCCAGGTGTGCCAGCACAGAGGTGAGCTCCAAGCAACCTTCTTCCACAGAACTCTTTGCTTCTTCAATTTTCCCTGGTGCTGTTCCTCTTGCTTTGAGGGTGGTTCCCCCCCCATGGCCGATGTTTCCCCTCCTGGCACGTCCCCTGCCTGGGCTGGTGCTGCCTGGGGTGACCTGGTTTGTTTTTGTAGGGCTGCTCACCAGGGGCAGGTGTTGCTGTAAGGTTGGTGCTCAGCCCTGCTGCTGTTTGCAAGGTTGAATGGGGAGATCCCTGCATGCCATGAAACGTGTGGCTGGAAAATCAGGGGCTGGAAACTCCTTCTCAGCCCTTCCTGGGCTGGCTGGTGAGGGAGGCTGGTGGGGCAGCAGCCTGAGCTGGCACTGTCACTGCAGGATTGTCTCCTGTGGCTCACAGTGACTGATGGAGAGCAGTGGCAGGGTGAGTGCATGAGGTGTGCCCTGTGACCCAGCCACTCCCTGGAGCTGTGTCACACCCTGGCACCTCCAGCCTGTCCTCCCCAGGCCAGCTTTTGGGAGAAAGTCCCATTCCTTCATCTGTGCTGCAGCACTGGGCAGAGCCCAGCTGCCCTCACCATGTCCCTGCTGTGCCACCACAGGGTGCTGTGTCCTCTGGGCACCCCCCATGGCCACATGCTGCCCTGGATGAGCTGGAGACGCTGCCATTATCCCAGAGCAATTTATCATCTTCAGCTCCAAACTGCGTGGGCAGCCTCCATCCTGCCTGTGACGCCAGCCCAGGGGAAGGATTGATTAAGTAATTTTTGTGTCTTGCAACCAGCGTGTGTCTAAATAAAAGCAGCACGAGCCTCTCTTTGCAGAGATGAGCAGCAGCACCTCTCCACAGCACCTTTCATCTCCTACTCAAAGCATCCCCTGGCACAGGCTGCTGCCAGTGCTGGCTGGGCAGGAGCTGGCCTGGGACAGGCACGGGGGGGTCTGCCAGCAGGAACCACCAGCAGGTCACTTCCCAGGCTGGTAAAAACCACATAAACCCGGATTTTATAGGAGATCTAAGCAAGTTTTAAAGACCAAGAGGCTCGGGATGCCTCGTGAGGCAGCACTAGTTACACATCAGCTCCCTGGGCAGCTTTTTCCACTGTTTCTGCTCAGCTGCTTTTAAAATAGCCTTCACCTTTCAGCAGTGCAGCGCTGCCTCCCACTGCAGAGAGCCCCAATTATCCCCTGGCAGGAGCATTTTTCTCCAGGCTGAAATAAAAGGTGGCTGGCTCACCCTTGATGCTGTCATGGGGAATAATGATGTGTCTGGAACCTTGCTGGATCTCAAGTCAGCCTGTAAATTTGGGTGATGGGGCTGAGGGAGGCTCTGCTGTTGCCTATTGTCGTGTCTCTGCCCCATTAGTGGGCACTGAGTCCTGCTCAGGGGCTGCCTGGGGAAAAAGCTTCTCCTTTGGGCTGTTGGTGATGGAGCAGCACTGGTGGATGTTGGATGGGACCAGAGTGTGGGTGCTGGGGCAGCCCCTGCTGCCTCGTCCCACATGCCTTGGTCTGTAAAACCCCATGTTGGGGCAAGCTGTGGGCTGGGCTGCTTTGGGGATGCCAGGGCAGGGTGTTAACATCACTTTTGGGTGCAGAATTAGCATCAAAATATTTGTTGTGTGAGGTGTGTGTGTGTGCCAGGGGTATTGCAGGTCTCGAACCTGGTCTCCCTGGCCAGGACTCATTTCCATTTGGAAGGGAGATCTGAGGATACAAATACCAAATTCACAATTTATTAAGCAGGAGCATGAAAGAGATTTGAAGGGAAGCAGAGCCACTGCCATATGAAAGAGGTTCTAATTCCCACAGCTAATTGCAAAGAATAAATCCCCAGTGGGGAGGGGGGAAAGAAAGGGAAATGGTGTCAAAACTATGAATAAATCCAAACAAAATGAAAAGAGGAGTTGTCAGCTGCAGTCTCCGGTGCTGCTGGATGGGACAGTTTGTTTAACAGAGTGAGTGCATGGGGAGCCCCTGGAGTCCCCTCAGGGCGGGGTTGGACATTTGATGGCATCTCTGGTGGCATCCAGCCAGCAGAGCCTCCTGGAATGTCTTGGATTTTTTTCCTAACCTGCTTTCTGGCAGCTGTGAAACCAGGACAGGCGTGTCAAAAGAATGATACTGTTCTGGAAATCCATTTTCCTTACCTAGAAATGAAGCCAGGGGCGATTTATGTTTCTGAGCTTCACTCTTCTTCTAAGTAATTCCACCCAGAACTTTCTTTATGGAATTGATGGGGTTTTGTTTCCCCCCCCCCCGTTTTTAATGTTGCTGGCATCAAACCCTTCCCCTGCCAGTGCAGTGGGGGCTGTGGGGAGAGGATGGGTGGTCCCTGCCCTGGTGTCCCCTCTCAGCATCCCGGGACCCCTCTCAGCATCCCAGGACCCCTCTCAGCATCCCGGAACCCCTCTCAGCATCCAGGACCCCTCTCAGCATCCAGGACCCCTCTCAGCATCCCGGGGCCCCTCTCAGCATCCCAGGGTCCCTCTCAGCATCCCAGGGTCCCTCTCAGCATCCCGGGACCCCTCTCAGCATCCCGGGACCCCTCTCAGCATCCAGGACCCCTCTCAGCATCCAGGACCCCTCTCAGCATCCCGGGACCCCTCTCAGCATCCCAGGACCCCTCTCAGCATCCCAGGACCCCTCTCAGCATCCCAGGGAACCTCTCAGCATCCCGGGACCCCTCTCAGCATCCCAGGGTCCCTCTCAGCATCCCGGGACCCCTCTCAGCATCCCAGGGCCCCTCTCCCTGCACAGCTCCTGCCCTGCAGAGCCAGCCCGGAGCAGCGGTCGGGGCTGTAAATCCCAGCCGGGGGAGGTCACGGTGCTGCTCCGCTCTTATCTGGGGCTTTATTAGCAAATCGTTAAAGGAGCTTTTCCCTCCTGATCCTCTGCTTATCAGCGGCTGGGTAAAACGGCAAATCGCATCCCTGATGTGGACGGTCCGGGCAAGAGAAACCCATTTATTTCCCCTAACGGGTTTATCAGCAGATCAAGGAGCTGCTGAAGATGTAAGCACCGCGGTTATTTCCCCAGGTGATGGATCTTGCTGCCACACAGCTCCGGGAGCCTGGCAGGGATGGCTGATGGACCCGTGCTCGGCGCTGCTGCCTCATGCATTTCAAGGTCTTGCTTTAATTGAGTCCTGTCTTCCTGATGTCAGGGATTTTTCCTACTTTTTTTTTTTTTTTCTTTTCTTTTTAAATATTATTTTTCCCCCTTTAGGATGACTTTCCCAAAATATACGAATGCATTTAATCTCCTGTCCCCTTCCCTCATCTCTCCCTCTCTGTGGCAAATCCAGAGCTGTAAAGAAGGTGAACAAATTGAAAATCTGTCCTCAGACTTACTGGGCGAAAAGAGCAGCAAAACCTTCTGCCGTTTTTTATTTCTCTTTCTTTTTCATCCTTTATTTTATTTTATCTTGTAGAAGGGACGTGGACTGGGGGTGAAAGTCCTTTTCAGAGCTGTGGGGCTGAGCATTCCCGTTTTTATCAGCTCCAGCAGTGGTGCCCAGTGACACTCATTGTGGCTCGTTAGTGGAAAGCCATTAAAACTCGGGATCGATATTTTCTCGGGAGAGATAAGGCCCATTCAATTTTATTCCCCGAGGCAGAGAAATACCAAGAGCCATCCCCAGAGCAGAGCAGAAATGCTGAGGGAGCACTTTGTCCTGCCAGTGCCTGGGGAGGGGACAGGATGGGACATCCCCCAGCCCAGGGAATGTGGAATCCAGGACTCAGCCCTCAGCATCCAGGTCCTCTGGAGAGGGGAAAAATTAAATTTGGGGAGGATGGGGAGAGAGGGGAATGTTTGGTGGGGTTTGGCATCCAGCCAGGGCTCCTTGGCACTGCTGCCTGCAAAGGGCATCAGGAGGGCAAAAATAAATGAATGAGGTGTCCATTCCCAACCCCTGGCTGCTGGCTCTGGAATGCCAGAGGAAAGGGGCTGTGGGTGTTCAGCCATCTCCTCTCCATCTTCAGAGGGCTCCCACCACCCTTCACCCTCTGAACTGAGGTTCCAGTAGAGACCAGTAAGAAACAGGAGAGAAAAGTTTGTTTTTAGTGTTAGAGAGAGCTGCCAGAGGTATCAGCTTCTCTCTAAATATAAACCAGAAAACAGGAAATAACGATCTGTCCTAATTTAGTGCCTTTCATCTGCGGATTCAAAGCATCTGACAGCATCACTAAGAAATAAGGGAAGACTTCACAACCTGCATGGAAATGCAGCCACTCCAGAGCTTTGTGTGCAGCTTTTTGCTGAATGTTGCATTGCAACCCTTCACTCTCCAGCCCCAATTCCTTCCCAAATTCCCCCAGTTTGCTGTCACTGGGACCTGGGAAGTCAGCCTGGGAATGAGTGATGTTCTTGCAGCTTGACACCGTGCACAGCTGGCTCAGAGCCACCGAGCGTGGAGGAGTGTTTATTTAATGAATTAATTGAATTAATTAATTTTCAGGAGAGTGCTGAGAAAAATGATGGGGAGCTCCAGCAGCTCTGCCAGCTGTCTGGCTGTGCAGCAGTGGGAGCAGGGCAGGATCCATACGTGGAACAGGGAGCACAGCAGCCTGGGCAGTGCTGGGGCAGATGGGAGTCACAGAATCGTGGGAGGGTTTGGGTTGGGAGGGACCTTTAAAGCTTATCTAATTCTGCCTCTGCCATGGGCAGGACACTTTCCACTATCCAGGTTGCTCCAAACCTCATCCAGCCTGGCCTTGGACACTTCCAGGGATGGAGCAGCCACAGCTTCTCTGGGAACCTGTGCCAGGGCCTCCCCACCCACCCTCACTATAAATAATTTTTCCTTATATTCAATCTGAAATGACCCTGTTTGAGTTTAAAACGGCCACCCTTGTCTTATCACAACAGCCTCTGCTAAAAACCCTGTCCTTATCTTTCCTCTCAGCTCCTTCAGGCCCTGGAAGGGCTCTGAGCTCTCCCTGGAGCCTTCCCTTCTCCAGGTCACCCCCAGCTCTGCCAGCCTGGCTCCAGAGCAGAGGGGCTCCAGCCCTTGGGGCATCTCTGTGATCTCCTCTGGACTCACAGGAACCTACCCCTGTCCTTCTCCAGAAGCTGTAGGTGGGGAGATCCTGGTCTGTACTTAGGGACAGGCACCCCCAGCTGCCCTGGCTGCTGCACAGAGCCTGGGCACTGGAACTGCTGCTTCTGGAACTGCTGCTTCTCCCTTTCCTGGCATTCCCAGTCCTGCCCATGGAGCCCTGGGTGTGATTTGCCCCATGTCCCTCGCTCTCACCAAGTCTGGCACACCAGGATTTCCTTGCACGGTTTGCCCTGGAAACAAAGGAGAATGTTCCACCAGATTTACCTGCAAGGTTCCTCAGCCACCAGACCCTCAGGGCATCAGCAAGAAGACGTTCCTTGGCTGTCCCCAGGCTCTTGTGACATTCCTGCCCCTCTGCAAAGGCTCTGAGGTCTGAGCCCCTTGGTTCCTGTCCCCACCCTTTGCCATCTCTGCCTCTGGGTCAGGCTGTGGCTGGGTGCTAAAGTGGAGCCCCTCTGGCTGTCACCAGCAGTGCCAGTGCCACCACAATCTCTGTGTCACCACACAGCAGGGACAGTCCTCTGCCCTTCCAGCTGTGCCCAGCTGTGGCCAGGCCGGGACTGGGCTTGGGAACAAGAAGTTCGTAAAAAAAACTGAGATGCAACAGATTTCTATACTTAATTAACTCACCATATTAATCCCAATTAGGAGCTGTAATTGGGGTTATAATGGTTAATCATCTTTCCCCCCAAGCCACAGCTGCACTGTCTCTTAACTGCATTATAAAGGGGAGGCTCAGTGACACCAGAGCTGCCACCCAGGCACCCCTGGGGAGAGGGGATTGGGTCTGGGCCCCTCCACCTGCTGCTCCCCAGGGTGGGGGACAGGTGAGGGGACACCACTGTGTGACCCAGTGTCCCCCTGACTGAATTTCATCATCACCACTTTTGCAAGAACGCTGCCAATTTGGCCGCTCGTGGTCCTGTTTGAGCAGGTTCCTTCCAGAAAACCAAAGTGCAGGGACATTTCAGGGACTTCCCCACTGCTGCTTTGTGCTGCAAAGATCCTGACTGGAAACATCTGCTCGTCCTTCTTTTTCTGGGCACATCAACCAAGCAGTGCCAGGTTGGCCTCAGCAGGAATATGGAGCAGCCCTTTCCTCCTGGTTTGTTCTGGATCACAGGAGAGGCTCTGGACCCCTCACATCCCAGGGGCAGCTCAGGATTGTGCCCAGCCCTGCCTCCAAACCCTCCTTGATTCACTCCTGCTCCCTAAATCCCAGCCAGTAAACTCCTAAATCTCTTCCCTGCACCCCTCTCCTGCTCATGAAGCTCCTGTGGGAGCATCCCAGCCTTTGCTGTTACCTTGGGGAATTTGCTTCCAGAGCCATGGGATGTAAAATCCCCACACCTGCCTGGCTCCTCCCCGGGCACTGGCAAAGATGCTTTCAATGCTCTATTGAAAATTGGCCAGGAGGCTGAAATGTGAACTGCTGGAGAGGCTTCTCCCCAAAGGCTGGCTCCCAGCATGGCCACAAGGGAATTTTGGATGCCCAGTGTCCTGGATGCATCAAGGCAGTCAGACAAAGCTCCATTAAATACCCCAGAAAGGACAAATTCACGGACAAAATCACGCTGCCAATATTCAGCAGCACAGAAAATAGAGGATTATGCTCCTTACATTTGGCTCAGCATCATCCAAAGCTGCAGAAAATTGTGCACCACAGATCCCAGGGTTATCTTCCTTGGAAGCCTGTTCTGCTGCAGAGGAAGGGCAATGCTCCTCCTCCTCCTCCTCCTCCTCCTCCTCTGGCCGCCCCAGCACAGGCAGAGCTTTCTCACCTGCCCACCCCCAGCTCCTCCATCGCCCACCAGGGGCTCAGCCGGTTTTGTAGCTGCTATTTTGACTGGGTGTTTTTGTTGTAAGTGTTGTTGAACAGGAAAAATAAAAACTCGAGGCCCCTGGTGGTATTTTTAGTCCCATATCGATGACTCGCTCAAAAGCCTCAGCAGGACTGTAAAATAAAATTAATCTGCATCTGCCGTGTGTCAGTTTTACAAAGCTTGTCTCCTTCTGCTACAGCAGGGATGGTTTGCAACCCTCGGCTTGGGAGAGAGCCAAGTACCTGCCAGGCAGCCCCAGAACAGCAGACAGAAGTGAGGAACCAGCAGGGATGGGGGTGAGGGGTGGGCAGAGGGAAGGAAATTGGATTCTCACGGAGGGTTGTGCCTCATCCGGCTGCTCAGGGACCCCACAGGCACTGTCGGTGCAGGTGGAGTGAGCTGCACTGGTGGGACTGGTTTGCTGGCTGGGGGAAACTGGGGGATCTGCTGGGGTGCTCTGGGAACCCCTGGCAGTGCCCCACCACCCTGGATGGGGAGCAAGAAGAGTTATTGCCATGGAGACTGAGGAGAGAGGTGGAAACCAACTGCCATGGAATCCGGTTTGGGAGTTTAGGGGGGCATCCCACTGCTCAGGGGTGGTGGGGATGGTCATCCGTGTGGCATGGGATGGCTGGGACAGCCTGATGCTTCAGGGCAGGGCTGAGCCCCACTGCATCCCCCACATGGGTTATAGGGGTCAAACTGGAGTAACAAGACCCCAAACTGGGGAACACAGCTGCCCAAACTGGAGTGATGTGGTGGGGACAGAGCTGCTGGATATTTCTGGGCTCTCAGCCACTCAACCTGCCAGCAGCCAGGCCTGGGAATTGCACAGGAACACTGAAACAACCTGGAGGGTGGAACTGCAGCACGAGGCATCTCCTGAGAGGAGCTGAGAGGGATGGGATGGGATGGGATGGGATGGGATGGGATGGGATGGGATGGGATGGGATGGGATGGGATGGGATGGGATGGGATGGGATGGGATGGGATGGGATGGGATGGGATGGGATGAGATGGCATGGGGGTTAGCAGGAGGGATGAGGGATGCTCTTGGCTTGGCAGCACTGAGGTGATGGGAACAGCACTGAGCTGCTCCCCGCCCAAAACCAGCAAAGCATCTCCTGTTTGGGTTCTGTGTTTGTTTTTCTTCCTGAAATAGGACTTTGGCAAAACAGGAGAGGCCACGACACCCCCGGGCTGAGTCTCTACTTTTCAAGAGGGAGGAGTCCTCGGTGGGGACTGAGGTGGCTTTTGTCACCCTTCCCATGGGCCATGCTCCCTGTGCCATGCAGTCCCAAACACTCCAGGATGCCTCTGGCCCTTCCAGCTCTGCTCCTGGCACAGCCCTGGCTGGCACTTGTGGGGTGCTGGGGTCTGAGGGTCACCTGCCCAGCACCCCCAGCCCAGGAGGAGCAGCTCTGTGTCCCCTCCCTTCTTTGTGCTCACATCCAGCTGTGCCTCCCTGCCAGCAGCTGGCACAGGGATCCAACATGTGCAGGTTTGAGCATGTCCCCAGGGCTGGTGATTCTCCAGCCTGCCCACTCCCCAGTTCCATGGGCATGGAAACACTCTCTGGCATTTCCAGCCTTTATTCCCTGCTCTGACCCTGCCTGGTCAGACACAGCACTGGCCGTGTCCCCTTGCTCTGGGGTGGGGGAATTGCCACCCCAGACATGCCCTGAAGATGTTCTGGCTGCAAATCCCAGGACTATTTCCCCTTGGGATGGGATGAATTGATGACAAAGGGATGACCTAGGGGAGGAGAGGAGGTTTCCTCACAGCTAAAAACATCTCTCTGCCCTTTTCCCTATTGCCAGGGGTCTGGACACTGTAGGATGGGGCCAGCCTGGCCTCCAGGGAGCCCATTCCATGGTGCAGGAAAGGTGGGAGCACCTGGAGCCTATAAGGTGTTGTTAGAGGTGAGATTTGGGCTGTGCTGCTGCAGGTGGGGGGCTCTGGGGTGACCCTGGCTGCACGAGCAGGGATGGTTTTGGGGACTGAGGCTCCTCTGGGAGTTGATATCCCCACTCCTGTGCCCTGAGGGGAGGGTTGGGGGGTGTTGACAGCCACGGGGTGATGGTTTAGGGGCTCTCTCCTGGGCTGGGCTGGCTTGTGGCCCAGAACCCCAGGTTTGTCCCCAGGTAGATTGAGGGGCTGTGCCCCCCCAGTGCTGGGCTGGTGCCCAAGAGCTCAGCTTGCCCTTGCTGGAGTTGAACACAGCTCTCATGTTCACTGTAACCTCAGGATGCCCTTTAATTTTTAATGCTTCAATAAAACAGTAATTACAAACACTGGAATTGGTGTTTTTTAAGCAGAAAGTATTAACTTCCCAGGGTTTAATTATTCAGCAGAAATCAAGGAAAGTGGGGCTGGATCCTGCTGGCTCTCCTGGCTTTTCCTGGTCTCCATCTGTTTTGCAGGGAGGAGGGCTGGGGGCAGGACAGAGCCCATCTCTGGTACCTCAGGGCTCCCCAGTGCCTTAAAAATCCAGGGCAGAGGTGCAGGGGGGCACCAATGGGCTGGGCTGGGTCAAGGTGAGGAGAGCTCTGGGGGACAGAAGGAATCCCCCCCTAAATGGCTCCTTCTCTATTCCCTGCAGGATTTCCAGCCAAGGATTTCCAGGGCAGGATCACAGCTCTCTGGGAGGTTGGTGACTGCTGGGATCTCAGTTGATGCCACTGGGGTCTGTGCATGAGCCCCAGTGGGGATCCCAGGACAGGTGATACATCACCCAGTGGCTGCCCCTTGTGACCCCCATCCAGTGCCTGCACCCATTCCCTGGCCAGGAGGGGACTCAGGAGCTCCCAGGCTTTGTTTTCTGGAGTTTTCTGCTGCCTGGGTTTTGCTCTGAATTCCCTGGGAAGGTTTCAGGCTTGTTTTTGCTTGCTCCAGCAGGGTGTAGTTTAAAGCACTTGTGATGGGGAATGGTCTGTGGAGACCAGGAGAGCTCCCAGGGATGCTGAAATACAGCAAAGCAGCTGGAACTTTGCCAGAGCCTGTGGATTTGGGCTGGCTGATTTTGGACCTCCACCCTGCGTGGGGTAGCAGTGGGGCTGGGAAAGCTGTGATGGAGGAAGGCAAGGGGTGGAGAAACTGGGATAAAATACCCTAAAATACAGGAGTGGTGGGGATTTGGGGGGTCTTTGTGCTGGGATGGGACCCATTGGGGTTTTCCAGTTTTTTGCACCCACATCTCCCACCTCAGCCCTTTTCCCACATCCACAAAACCCCTTTTCTGTATAAGGCACCTTTTGTATTATCCCATCCCAAGCCACGGTGATGGACTTAGGAGCTGGTGTTGGATGATGATTTAGGGAACCATGCCTGCTGGAAAAGCAAGTTGTTCTTGTTAATATTAAGAGTTAACCATAATAACCTCATCGGTGAGCAAACCTGTCTGCAGTGGGGTGTGAGAAGAGAACAGGGCTCCCCCGAGGTGGGAATGGCTTTGTCATTCTGGGGGATGAGTTGGAGTGAGTGGGGTGGGGATGATGGCTCTGCTGATGAGGTGCTGGGGATGGGGAAGGAACGTGGGCTCATTTGCAAGGGAAATGAAATTATCACCTGCTCTGTCTGCTGTCCTCACAGCACAGAGCCTGATGAGCTGTGGGGGAAGGGGGCTGGAGGTGGTGGCCATGAGAGCACCCTGGGGTGGGGTCCCTCTCTGCAGGAGCAAAGCCTCACACAGATGGGGCAGCTGCAGCTCCCTGAGGGGTCTGGGGTGACCCACTGCCCACCCCGAGGGGTCTGGGGTGACCCACTGCCCACCCTGAGGGGTCTGGGGTGATCCCCTGCCCACCCCGAGGAGTGTGGGGTGACCCCCTGCCCACCCTGAGGGGTCTGGGGTGATCCCCTGCCCACCCCGAGGAGTGTGGGATGACCCCCTGCCCACCCTGAGGGGTCTGGAGTGCTGTCCTGCAGCCCCACGAGGGGTCTGGGGTGGTCCCCTGCCCATGGGGTGGCCTTGTTGTCCCCTTTGTCACTGCCCTGCCCAGAGCATCACCTTCCTCTGCTCAGGCTGGATTTAGGGGAGGTGACAGCCCTGGGAGAGGGTGGTGGGTAAGGGGAGGAGATGGTGCTGATCCAGGTGGGATCTCCACTGAAGCAGTGAATCCTGGTGTCGCCCAGGGTTCTCCCACTGTGCTGTCACACGGATTCATGTCCCCAAGTGGGTCTTATCACGTGGGGTGGTGGCTTTGGCTGGGAATGTGGGGGGATTCTGCCATGGTGGGGCAGCAGGACGGTCCCTTGGGGCACAGGGCAGAGCCTCCTGCTAGGGACAGGGTCTAACCTGCATCCCCCCCGAGCTGGGGGTGCTGCTCTTCCATAATGCAAATATTTTCTCATTCCCATCCCATAAAGAGGCCATCAGTGGTTCCCAGATGGGAGCACAATTCTCTGGTCTCTGTTCCTCAGGGGTCTGCTGGCCTGGAAAGGGAAGGGAATTGGGCTGAGAGGAGGGGCAGGGGAGAGGGAAGGGGTGATTTATGTGTCTCACTTGATGAGTTGTGGCAGTGCTGGCCTGGTGAGAGACCTGGCTGCTCCCTGCCAGCTCCACAGAGAGAGTTCACAGCTCTGTCACCCATCACTTGGGGCGTTTTATTCAGGTCCAACTTTGATTTAACTTCACTAGATTATAAAGAACTAAAAGTCATTCCAAGGCACTTCATTCAGAGGGGGAAAAAAAAGCCAAAAAGGGGTAGTTTGATGTTGTCAGAATGATTTTCCACTCCTTCAAAATAATCTCACAAAACTGACCCAGATTTTACAAGGCACTCCAACTTTCAAAGACCTGCCTGCCTGTGCAGGAGATGGGTCTGTAAAATACATTTTTTTCTTTCCCCATCAGTAATTTCACAGAACCTGTGCCTTGCCTCATTCCTGTGGGATCCAGTGCTTTGTGGGAAGCACGATCCAGCCTCGTGGCTCATCCCAGAGCTGAAAGCTGCTGTGATGCTCCCAGCAATGAGGTGAGATGCTCTGGGGAGAGGCTGCAGAGTGTCCCCATGGGTAAGAAGAATGGGGTGTGACAGCAATGCCCTGCCCCAGCTGCCTTGGGAAGAGCCTGTGGTTGGTTTTGGGGAAGCTCAGGCTGCCTCAGGTGTGGGTGGAGATGAGCAGAGGATGAACAATAATTGGTGATTTCGTGCTCTGAAGCTGCCTGCAGTAGCAGGGAGGGCTGTGAGCTCCCGTTTGGGAGAGGCTGGTTAGCAGGCTGATGGAGAGCCGGGTTAATTGCTGCTTCCTTGTTTATTCAGTTGATTGGTTGGGTGCTGGAGAAGGAGGAAAAGGCAGCCCTGGGCTGAGTATCCAGAGAACAAGCAGAGCTGGCTGGCTCTGTGCCCCAGCCATGGCTGAGGGACCCCTGCTGCCACTGCCTTGGCTGGCCACAGTTGTCCCAATTTTCATGAGATAATGATGATTGTGGGTGGGTCTGGGGGCTCATCCTGGGCTCCTGCAGCTGGGGGGACGTGGAGGAGGGGAGAGATGTGGGAGCAATTCCAACAGCTCCCAAGTGAACAGCCCAGCTCAGGCAGGGGTCGTGGCAGCAAGCACAGCTCTGGGGAGGTGTAAATGGGCATGGTGAGGGCTGGGGGCATGTCCCAGGCTGCTCTGAGCCCCACTGCCCCACCTGGGCTGTGTCCTGCTCATGTCAATCCAAGCACTGCCTCCCTAATGGAGATGGAGCCCAGGAGCACCAAGGGGACTTTTGACAATGACATGGAGTGACAGGACGGGGGGAATGGCTTCGGTTCCAGAGGACAGGGCTGGATGGGATATTGGGCAGGAATTGTTCCCTGGGAGGGTGGTGAGGCCCTGGCACAGGGTGCCCAGAGCAGCTGTGGCTGCCCCTGGATCCCTGGCAGTGCCCAAGGCCAGGCTGGACACTGGGGCTTGGAGCAGCCTGGGACAGTGGGAGGTGTCCCTGCCATGGCAGGGGTGGAATGGGATGAGCTTTAGGCTCCCTTCCAACCCAAACCACTCTGTGATTCTGTGAAAGGATTCTGCCTTCAGCAGATAAAGATGCATGGATGTTTCCAAAGGAGATTGCTGTAGGCAGGTGCAAAGTAGGCAGCTACCTTCCAAAAACAGGGAAGTGGAGAGAGGGGAAGATAAAGAGGAGCCAAAGGAAAGCAGGGACTGTGCCAAAAGTGCCTTCTATTTATGATCACACAAGGTCAACAATAATCCCCACAGCTACGAGCACATAAAAATTGATTCTTCCCTGAAGAGATTGATGGATTCATGGTCAGGACATATTCTCTGATCCTGCTGCCCTCGACATAGCTGGGATTTATGGAGATGCTGTGTGTTCCTCTGTAGAGGTCTAAACAGCTTCTCAAAAAGCAGCAACTCTCAGTTCTGACCTGGGGTCCTGGGAAGTTGCTGTAAAGAAGGGAAATGCCTCCTCCAGCTGCTGGGCTGTGTATGCACAGGTGAGCAGCTGGGGGCTCAGGCTCTTCATCCTGCCCCAAATCCCAGCCTGAGGTGAGCAGGGTGATGCTCACCCCACACACCCCTCTGCTCCTGCCCAAAATCTTTTATGCTCCTGCACAAAACCTCGGCACCTTGGAGAGGTGACATTCATGGGGGTCACATCCCACCCAAGGCCAGCACAGAGCAGTGTGATGCAGCCCCTGTGAGGCTGAAGGCTCTTTCACTCTCTCCCAGTGCTGCTGTGGGAAGGAGGAAGGGCTGAGCATTTCCAAAGCCTCCATCTCCCTCCCCAGCTCTTCCCAAGCTCATCTTGCTGCTCCCATGTCAGCTGGAAATCTCCTTCACTTTTTCATTTTAAAAATACCAGCTTTAAAAGCCGTGGTATTTGAAACCACTTTGTTCCCCACAAGTGGCAGGAAACTACCAAACAAAGCCCATTTATTTTTCACAGCCTCATCCCTGCAGCTATTAAATCCTCGGCACTCCTGAATTCCTGGGAAGTTTGCTGGGTAGTGCTGGGTCCTGCGAGCAAAGAGCACACGCTGTAATATCCTGTGAGTGCTTTGTGCCCTGTATCTCCCATCGGGGGAAGGAGCAGCTTTAGGTGTGCTCAGAAGGCCTTTCTGCAAGGGCCCCTGCACAGTTTGGATGCACAGAGCGTGTTACATAAACTGTGCCACACAAAGGGATCCCAGTGCTGCGGGTGCGGGAGGTCAGGGAGGGATGGGCTGGCACGGATGTGCAAAGAGAATCGATGCCAGGCTTTTTAACAACCACGCAGGTATCGAGCAAAGCTTTTAAAGGGCCTTTCAGGCAGCACCGGGCTCCCTGTGTGTGATGTGATGGGTTTGCTGTGCTGGGAATAGGGAAGTGCTGGCTGCCATGCCCACAGCCTGTTTGGTGTTTGTCCTCGCTGTGCCCGGGCTCTCCAAACTGCAGAGCGAGCTTGGGCTGTGGCACTGATGGAGCTGCTCTGTGTCCTGCACTCCCTCCCCTGCCAAGGAGGATCCTGCAGGGATTCCTTCACCTCTGGTGTCCGTGCTGCCTCCACCATCCCCTCGTGCTGCTGGACAGAAAGCAGCCCAGTGCTGTGGTGAAAGGGCAGGGAAGGCAGGAAAGAGGGAGAGAGCCCCCAGGGTCAGCTGGAAAGCACCTCGGAGCCAGGAGAGGTGAAAAATGAAGTAACCTGAGCATGGGCAGGAATGTCACGTTCAGTGGGAGATGTCCCTGTGGCTTTGGCAGTGCTGCCACACCCCTGCCAGCTCGGTGTGGGCTCTGCACACCTGGGGCTCGGTGTGCTGGATGGGACCATCCCCATGATGTCCCCTTCCTGTGCCAGGGACCTCCAAATCTGCCCTCAGGTGGGAGTAGGGCAGCCAGCTGCCTTGATCTCCTCTTAGACCCAAATTCCAGCCTCCTTGGAGCAGTGCTGAGCCTCCTCTGTGAGGCCATGCACACAACCCCTCCCTTGGAGGCTGTTGCCTTCTCCAAGCTTTCCTGGCTGCAAAATGCTGCTGTTGGCTTTGCTGTTGCCTCCCTCCCTGCAGAACATCCTCACACAGGGATCACACATCCAGCTGCCCTTTGGCTCCCTGCTTTTGGGACCTGCTGGGAGGCACAAAGCAGCAGCAAGAGGGAAATGCCAGGGAGCCCCGGGCAGCTCTGGGCTTTGCAATGCTGTGTTTTCTCATCCCCTGGTATCCCCCTGCTCAGAACAAACCCTTCTGCTGCTGAGCAGCAATCCCACACAAATCCTTTGGTATAAAGCTGCTTCCCAGAGGGGGTTTAGCAAACACTGGATGGAGTCTGGTGATGCCTGCTCTCGCTCCCAGTGCATCCCAGCTCCAAAGAACGCTGTATTTTCATCTGCCCTCAGGGAGCAGCTCTGGCAGGGGTGAGCAGAGGTCACCAGTGTGTTCCCTGCCAGGCTGGCAAATGGACTCTTGCTCCCAGTTTAACCTCCTCCTCCTCCCTACAAGTGAGTAAACAGAGAAACTCTTTCCCCTTCACCTCCAGCCCTGGCTCCCCGAGCTCTGGCTGCCAGATGGCAGCGGGCAGAGGCTGTTCTGCCCCTCTCTGTGACAGTGTGACAGGACTGTGTGGCTGCCAGAGGAGGGGAAGCTTTTCCCAAGCCTCTCTCCAGTGCTTTGCACCATCTGCAGCATGAGCCCAGGGCTCTGCCTGAATAAGCAGCATCCTTCCCAAGTGTAGAATTGGAAGCAAAGGGGAGCTGGGTCAGAGCTAATGGGGGTGTGTGAAGGTGCTGCCTCCCCTGCATGCAGCCAGGGCTCATCTCCAGGGGATTGCCTCTCTTCTCCATCTCCTTTCCCTTTTTCCAATGGCTTTTGATGGGTGTTAAAAGCAGCCTGGCCTCAGAAGATGCTGCACGGAGATTTATAGGTGCTGTAAGTTACCTGCTGCAGGAGCCCTAGCATGAATGTTGGCTGCCTACAAAACATGTTTTACTCCTTTTCTTGGAGGCTGTTGCAGCTTCACAGGATTTTGATGGAGCAGGGAAAGCTCAGCCTGGGCAGGAATTACCATGGGAAGCTCAGCAGCTGTGAATCCTTGTGGGATGGCTGCTGGTCCCAATGTCACTGCCCTCAGAAGGAAGGGGACACAGAGGGATTTTGCCCATCACCTTCCCCTTGGGGCTGAGCCCACAACCATGGCCAGCTGTGGGGACGTTCCTGTGTGCTGTCACCCTGAGCCACATGAGGCCATCAGGTCGGGACCACCCAAAGTGGGGAAATCTGGGATTGGGACAATCCCAACAAAACCCCCTTGGCTTATTTCCAGAAGGAAATAATCCAATTTACCCCACTTGTTAAAATTGGATTAATTTTCAAACTGGAATAAGGGGGAAAGCATCCTGAGCTTTCCCCGAGCAGGGAGTGCTCAGGAAATGCTCTGTGTGATGTGGTGGAAGCTGAGAGCTGCCTTCTCTGGAGCTCTGTGAGCAGCAGAGGGACCAGCCCCTGTGCTGCAGAGAGGATGGGGAGCCCTTCCCTGCTGTTTTCCCAGTTTTAAATGAAAGCTGGCATGCTGCAGGAGGCAGTGATGGTGCCCGTGGCAGTGTGCAAAGTGCTGGTTTGGCAGCTCCCACAGGATCCCCAGCTTGAGGGCTGGGACCCATCACAGGAGGAAAAACAAAATCATGTCTGTGTCAAAAGCAAGAACTAAATCTGCTCCGCTGATTTCCCAGGTGAGATCTCTGCCAATGTTTAAAAAGGATAAATGAGACGACCTGGATAATTACAGGCCTGTCAGCTCCACTTCGATCCCGGGCAAACTGATGGAGTGGCTGATGTGGGAATTGATTAATAAAGAATTAAGAGAGAATAACATCAGTAAACGAAAGGAAAGGCCTCTGTGTCTATCAACAGGTTGAAGGCAGTAGGATTTGCAGAAGCAGCTTTCTGTGGCACAGCTGCCTGCTTTGGAGGCAGGGGGTTTGTGTGAGGTGTTTCACTTGGAGCACAGAGTGGACATCAGAGTGACCAGCCCAGCAGGACCACACCTGGATGCCACCATGGGCTGCCAGGTCCCCGTGCCTGGATCTCCATCCCACCCCAGCCTCACCCTGTGGCCCTCTGGACAAGCTGAGCTCCTTTGCAGCATGGCCACATCCTCCTGGCCACGTGTGGCCAGGGCAGAGCTGCTGCCAGGTGAGCAGGGGACACAAAACACCGGGAAAACGTGTTCCTGCCCTGTTTGTTCCAGCACCGTGCATCCCCCCGTGTTGTTGTGGCTCCTGGCAGCCGGGGAGGGATGTCAGCATCCATGCAGGATCCATCCCCGTGCCGGCTGCAGCGCTTGCCTGCTTTCCCAGTTGCCATAGGAACAGACGAAGGCCTTTAAAGCATCGCAGTGGGGTGCGTGTCTAGGTCATGCTGTGGAGCAGGCAACCATTTTATAGTGATAATAAATTCAGGGAATTGGGAATTTGGCCGAAGTAGCACGCAAGGAAAGGACTTGAAAAGGCAGAATGGAGATAAATGAATGAAAATAATTTTTGACGAATGGCCACGCGTTGTGCTAGACCTGACTGAAATCCTTCTCTGGAGTTTAGGCGAGAGAAGCTGGGAACACGGATTGGAAGGAATTATTTGTCCCTGAAGCCTGAAGATAGAAAGGCAAAGGCAGCACCTGAAAGTGTTTAGGGACTGTTGGATTTCAAACTCCTTCGTTATGTTCAGTCCCTGCGCTGCCTGGCTGTGAATTACTGCTGGCCAAAGATTCCCCATCCCTCCATTTGCATGACAGCAACCAGGGAGGCTCCAAATCCTCGGAGATGAGAGCTGGCCAAGCAGGGACAACCGTGTGAAG
The DNA here is from genome assembly GCA_037013685.1 of Acridotheres tristis. Lineage (NCBI taxonomy): Eukaryota > Metazoa > Chordata > Aves > Passeriformes > Sturnidae > Acridotheres > Acridotheres tristis. The sequence continues at coordinate 7,785,989 of CM072905.1, forward strand.
GTCACCAGGAATCTGCTGGAAACATCTGCACAGGGGGATGGGGGCAGATGGCCAGGGTGAGCTCTGCAGGTCCCTGAGGGTGTCCCCAAGCAGTGCAGGGCTGGGGGGTCTGGGATGTCCCCTGGGATCTTGGGGAGCTCCTGGCTCAGCTGATGGTGGGAGCAGGCTGGATTCTGGACTCTCACCCACGTTCTCAGGCATCACTGATGTTCTCCTGCACTGTGCTGTGGAGCTGCTCTCCTGCTCCAGCCCAGGACCCTGTGTGGGCGCTTCCCACCATCCTGGAAAATTCCCTCTCTTTCATGCCAGCATCCTCCTGGGTTTTTTTCCCCCCCGCCTGGTGAGGCAGAAGCAAAAACTCTCTGCCAAAATGTTCTTTGCTGAGAGAGCCCAACCCATCTGTGTTCACAGCAGGTTTAACACACCCAGTTTCCACTGCAGGAGTGTGGCAGCAGGAGAACACGTGGGCAGTGGGTGTGGGAGGGGGTGGCAGGTCACTGATTTGTGGCAGCAGCGTCCTTGCATGCCCTAATGAGTTGTGGGGTTGAAAACGGGTGGAATCAGGCATATCAGGCAACCTTAGTGTTTTCCCAGCCCTGGGAGCTGTGGGTAAATGCAGAGCCCCTGTTTGCCCCAGCCTGGCACTGCTGGCATGGCACACTGAGCTCTGGGAAGCCCACACAGATGTCCCCTCCCCAATACCTCCCGCATCCTTCCCCTAATCGAGCTGAGATTTTAAACTCGCTTTATGTCACCGTGTGCTGGTGGCTTCGAGCAGCAGGATTTCTCATGCTGATTTAATCACCTTGTTATGTCAAACGAGTTTGGGTTATTTTGGGGATGGCTCAGGGTGCCAGTTTGTACCTCCTGGCAGCACAAGGTTGGTGCTTTGCCTTAGCACTTGTTCTTGGCAAGACAAAGAAAGCCTTGAGCTGGTGCCTCATACGGAAAACAAGGCTCATGTGGGACCTGGGACATCTGGTGCTGGTGCTGCTGCTTTCAGCTGATGCCCAGTCTGGTTTAACAAGGCAACGGGAAGAGCTTGGAAGTGACTGAGCTGGGATGTGGCCAGAGCCCAAGTCAGGCAGGCACCAAAAGCTGCAGCATCCCCTCAAGTAGAGACGTGGCTGTGGGCTCTGCTCCCTCCTGGGGAGCTGCAAAGGGGCTCTGAGCCCTCCCAGACACCAAATCCCTGCTAGGCTGCTCCAGCAGAAGGAATTAGACTGTCCTGATGCTTCCATTGTCCCCTCCACAGCCCTGGGTACCGGGCACCTTTCCATGATGGGGACAAGAGATGAAGCTCGGATGCTCAGGTCTCCTTTTGGAACCGTGGTAAGGGACAGATGGAGGGGACAGGGCAGGCACAGCTCTGTGTGGTCCCACTGCAGGCACTGGGCTTCAAATGGGGCTGGAGACTGGCCCTGCCTCCCCTGGGGTCAGCACAGAGCCTGGGGCACACGGGGACTGCTGTGGGCATGGGTGGCCCTGTCACCTGGGAGGGTCTGGAGCAGTCCCGTGCCAGCTATGGAATTATTAAGGTTGGAAGGGACCTCTGAGACCCTCGTGTCCCAGAGTTAACCCAGCAGATGCTCAGCTCCTGGAGCCAGCCTGGCTATTGGGATGTGGGTGCCTCTCCCAGAGGAGACAGAAGCATTTTTAGGATCTCTCTCTGGCCCGGGTGACTTGCTCAGGGATTGCCTCTCCCCCACACCCAGCACCTGCCAAAGCCCTGTTGGGATGCAGCAATCGATGCCAAGACAGGAGGCTGTGCCACATGTGGGTGGGGGAGCTGAAGTGTCCCCACATCCCAAGCAGATGTGTCCAGGGAGGCCCTGGGGTGTGGCTGACGGTGGCAGATGCTCCTCTGAATTCTCCTCTGAATTCTCCTCTGAATGCTCCTCTGAATGCTCCTGCCTCTTCCCAGCCGGGGCTGGGAGCTCTTCCCAAGCAAACAACACCATGGGGCACCTCACACTGCTCTCACCCGAGCCCTCTCCTTGGAACAGGAGTAGGGAAGGGGAATGTTTGCTCTATTTCGGGATTTCTGTGCTCCGGAAAGCTTCTCCAACTGCACAGAGTGTCTGCCGCTATTTTGAGGTCCCTTTCCTTCCCTGCCATCCCCAGGGGCTCCTGGCTGAGCAGTGGAATAGAAAACAACACATTATTGCTACGTTTTGCTGAGCTTCTGTGTCTCATATGAAAGAAAGATGCTCTGGCTTGCTGGGGAGCAGGGTGTGCTCTGGAAGTGACTCAAAGCCAGACATGCCAGCAAGGAATTGGATTTTTTCCTGAGTGTTTTCCCAGGATGCTGCCATAGGCAGTGGGGAGGTGCCCCACCATGACCCTGCATGTCCTCTGGGTTGCCCCAGGTCCTGCTAAAATCCAAAATTCTCACTTCAGGCTTCTCTCCATCCACTCCAAAGGGACTCCTCTTCCTCAAGAGCAGTGGGGGTGACCACAGGAGCCTGGCATGGAGGGATGGGAAGCCTTCATTGGCTCAGAGTTGTGGGAACCCCCCAGGTGGTGGCAAACCCAGGTGCCAGGGGGTCTTGGCATGAATGATTCTGTGGGAATTTGGGATCCTGCATCCCCGGGCTCCCCACGGCATCCTAGCAGTGATGGCAGCAGGAAGGTGGATCCATCTCCCACCCAGGAGGGATGGATTTCCAGCTGGGACACAACTGCTGCCCCTTCTCACCTCATCCTGCTTGTGGCATGGATCTCCCTGCTTGGGAGGATCCCTAGTAACATTTTCTACCAAAACTTGCATATCCTACCCATAAAAACCTCGGGAAGGGGTGGATTTGGTGGCTGCAGGATCCCATCTCCCCACTCCAGGGCTCTGGGTCACCCATCAGTGCCTGAACATCAGCAAAACAGAGCATCAGCCATGAGCCTGCTGCTTTTCTGTGCCCCTGGCTCTCCCCAAATCCCAAATTTCTCTCCCTGCCCCTGGGATTCAGGAACCAAGTGCCTTTCCAAGCATGTGGTGTTTGATGGAGCTGGGACTGGGGAGGATTGAGTGACCTGGGCACCTTTGGGCTCTTGTCATTTGGATTTTTTAATCCATTCTAGGCACTTGTAAATTAGGTTTTTTTAATCCATGAGAGTTCAGCACCATCCTGAAATCCCCTGCCACTGTCCCACCACTTCCAGCTCCATCCCCCAGCATGCAGGGCTGCTGCCCACCCTTCCCAAGCTTTTCCTGGGGTGGAAGGAGCTGAAAGCTGAAAACTCCAGAGATGATTTATTTCAGCCACCTCTTTTAATGATAATTTGAATGAGCAAAGCAGAAAGCTTGGTTTAAATTACCAGCTTTTAATCTTGTTTCTCATTTGTGTGTTTTATTTATTCCCATAATTTGATTCTTTATTGGTAACCACCAACCTGCAGCTTTGATTCTTCTAAAACTCCTGTTTTGCTAAACAGAAGAAAACACTTTGTATGTGGGAGGTTTCTTAAGCAATTATGTAGCTTAATGTACATTTACAGCAATTCTTTGTGTTTGCATTTTATTATGTTATAAGGAATGATGCATTTCTTCTTTATGAGATCATTATTAAGTTTGGGCTCACACCGTGTGCCATGGTCTATTTGGATGGAAATTGGCTTTCAATTTAAGATGCCCAAAACCCAGTATCAAAAATGGGTTTTATTAGTTAAATAAAACAATTTAATACGTGGTAGCCACAGATGAAGAAATTAGCTTATCTGAGTGTTCATTTAAAGCTGATTTCCTAAACAAGATAAGCATTATCCACCAGGAGAGAGCTGAGTGCTCTGTTCCCACTTTTCATATTCTTTATGGGTTTAAAATTAATATAATACTTAAGATTTATTTGCAGGCAGGAAAAGGCAAAAGAGCTTTGTCACTTTTGCTCATCCCAAATTCTTAGGGTTTGCAACGACTAAATTACTGGGAAATGCTAATGCAGAAGGAATTTATTTTGCCTGCAGTTTTGGAGGGTAGGGATGCTGGGAGGTGCTGGATCCACCCCTTCAGCCACCAAAATTTCCATGGTTTTGGAGCTTCTTTGTAGAGCTGACAGCAGCCACGTGCTGCCTGATGTTTTTATACAAGTACTTAAATTACAGGAGGGTATGTCTCAACAACAAACTCAATTTTTGATTTAAAAATAATAATAAAAAATTAAGTGTATTTCAGGTACAGAGAAACCACTCTGAAACTGGAAACACTTAAAAATAAAGGTGGAGAGCTGTGGCAGAGCAAGCAGGGAGCACTTCAACCCCCAATCTTTCCAGGCACAGAGAATTATTATTATTTGCCTTGCCACAGCACTGAGTCCAGTCCATAACTTCTCGTTCTCCTTCCCTGGAAGGGGAATTTTTCCCCATTTGCAGGTCAGAGCCGACAGTAATTGCCCACTACTGCCTGCTCAGGGTTCTCACTGTAACAATCCCACACAAAATAAATGGCCCTGTGCTGTTATCAGCAGTTTTCTGCCATCAGCAGCTTTCTGCCCAGCAGATCTGGGCGGTTTTGTTATCTCAAGGAAAAGAATTCCACGGATTGCACATAAACAGGGACAGGGCCATCCTAATAAAGATAATGGATTATGTGCATCATGCCAATAAAAACGCCCCCGGGGTGGGTGAGATCTCCTTTTTGGAGAGGCTGGAGCTGCTCCAGGGCTCGTCCTGTGGTTGCTGATGCTGGAACCTCTGAGTGAAGGGGAATTATTTCCAGGGAGGCAATTCCAGTGAGCTCAGGGATGCCAGAGGACCAGCCCTGGTCCCCATCACAAGCTGGGGATGTTTTGGGAGCTCCTCGTGGCTCTGGCTGCAGAGGCACCATCTGCCTCCCTCCCTGGGCATCGCTCCTGCTGCAAAAATTTAATAATGAGGAAAGGCAAAAGAAGGAAAACAGGAAAACAGGAAAACAAGGCCCTTCTGTGCTTGCAGCTCTCCAGCAACTGGCAGCAGTTTGGTGTGGATATATCAGTGATGCTGCTCTATGGGCTCCAGTCCTACTGGCATCATTTTTTAAAAAAATCTCTTTTCCAGAGTAATTGCTGTTTGTTTTGTCATTTCTCAGTGGACAATTACAGTTCAAAAACAAGAGTGCCTTTGAAGATTGCAGCAGGCAAGGCTTCATTAACACACGATTAATGCTCCATCGAAACTCACTTGAACTCCACCTGCCTGGGGCCTGGGACAGAAAAATCTGGCTTTGCAAAGCGAGGATTATTTGATCTATTTAAAATACTCACAGTATGGTCTCCTGGATACATTTCAACGTCAGCAGTTTGGGAGGCTGAAATATCTCCTGTAGGTTTGTGCCGTTACTTATAATTAAAATTAAAAAATTCATTGCGAAGAATAATCCTCTTTTTTTTTTTTTTTCTGGAGAAGGGAAACAGAGAGACAAATCTGAACCTGGTTTGTCTCAGGATGGAGTCCTTTACTTGGGATTAAAGTATTAAGAACAGAACAATTTTGGTTCAAACAAGCAGCTCCCCAGCCAGGAAGAGCTGGGGTCATCCCACTAAGCCTGCAGGGACCTGATCCTTTTGGGAATGTATTGGGAGAGTTTCCAAGGCCTGATGGTGCAGTGATGTCAGGTGTGAGAAGTGCTGTTAAAAATAAAAAAGAGAGAAAATCAGGAAGTTTCCTGCTCAGCTCATTTTTATAATATTTAGTGAAAGGGAAGCTCTGGTAAATCAGGGTTTGTGGTGCTCACCACCCATCTGTCCATTCAGATGTTACTCTGGTGTTTCATTGCTCATCAGGAATGTTCTTCCTTAATTAATATTATCCATCATCCATGAATGAGGCTGTTTGCTGGGAGCTGGTGCTGGGGCTGCTGCCAGAGCTGGGCCCTGCTCCTGACTCTGCTCCCAGCAGGGTTGAGAAGGTTCCACCACCCCAAGCTCAGAGCTCAATAATCACCTCTATTAAAGATGCAAATGTGGCTCTGGACTCATGTCCCAGGGCACAGAGATTTTCCTAAAGGGAAGGAAGGGCTTTCTTTATGATGTGCTGATGCCTTCGGTTTTTAGCTTTTATATTTTTCAGACCCTGTACTGCATTAATGTATAACTCTGAACTCCATATAAAGTGTTAATTACTGTCTTCACATTTTGGCCAGACAAAACAATCCCTCTGGGCCTGAAATTCAAGGACACCCTACAGCCTCAGCCCTGAAAAATATAAACAAAAGTGAATTGGGGGAGAGTAAACTGGGAAATATGACTTCATTACCTGAAGCTATAATTGGACAATTAACCCCTGATTTGCAAATAGACCAAACTTATAATTGTCTGAAAAACTCATTACCATTGTCCATTATGGGTGTAGCCTCTGGGAGGTTTCTGACTGCCCAAGGTCTATCTATTGAAGACCTTAAATAAATACCTACTTTTATTCTCTTAATCCTGTTTAGGCCGTGCTCTAGGTAGCCACTCCAAGGCACCGTGCACCCAGGGGAGGTGGCCCTGAGCAGGGAGGTGTTTGCCCACGGTGCTGGCACCCAGCAGTGGTGGGAGCAGGGCACTGAAGGGCTGCACCCCTGGACATGCTGGGCTGGGATGTTTGTGTCAGGTGAGCTTGGGCACGATGGGACAGCAGCACCAGGGTTTAATTTGTGTGTAGGCACCAGAATTTGGCCACTTTCCTGTGATTTCCAACTCACTCCTATTGCAAAGGGCAACCCCGGAGCCCACTGAGCATCACTGGGCAGGGGATGGAAAAGGAGAAGGGAAAAGGGAGCTGCTGGAAACAGCTGCCATTAAGCCATTCTTGGAAACTGGAAACTTGAAACTCCTGCTGTCCACCCGAGGAGGTCTGAGAGACTCTGTGCAGCAGGGAGCCAGCAGCCCTGGAAGGAATTACACCCTGGAATTACACCCTGGAATTACGGCACAGTAATTGCTTGGTACTTACAGTCCAGGTCTAGAAGATCTCCAAGTCATAACTCATTGGAAAGATATTGAGCTCTCATCACAACGAGGAAATATGGTCTCTAAACAGGCAGCTAATGGTGTGCAATTTATCTGATGGCAAATCACCCACGTTCATTACTCTGCAGCACAGCCAGAAAGAGAAATGCAAAATTAGCTGAAGGAGAGAGGGAAGGAGGGAAGGACACATTTCCTTCCAGTGTTCCTTCAAGGTGGCTCTTGGAATTAGGGTGGCAGCTCTTTGTATACCCAGGGCTGCTGCCAGCACAACCCAGCCAGTAAAACCTACTTTATATGCATCTTCCTCCCTGGAGACAACAAAAATGTTTTCTGCTGTTATTTTCACACTATTCAGAGTTCTTACTGAGAAAAGCCTTAACACTCATCCAGGAAAAACTCGGACTGGTGGAATTTTGATTGTTCTTGCTCATCTTTGCCAGCCAGTGCTGTGGCTCCAGGGGTGAACAAAGACCAGATACTCTTTTATGCCTTTCCAGCTCCTGAACGTCGCCGTGCCGAGGTTGGGAATGCCTTCCAGCTTCCTCTGCTTTACAGTTTCCTTCCTCTCCTCTTCTTTTACTCTCTTCCAGGTATTTCTGGCAGAGGAAATGGCTTGCTGACTGCACCAGGCTTTTCCTGAGGGGTGTGTAATGTTTTCCAAGCATTGGTGTGGGTGCCTGGTGAGGGGACTGCTCTGCAGGAGATGCTGGGTGAGGAACAGCCCAGCCTGGCACCCCCAGAAAACAACCACAGTGTCTCCATCCACATTCTGGGTGTAATCACACATCTAATTCATCCCTGTGTGGCTTAGGAGCTGTGGTTTCCCTGGGCAGTCCCGAGTGGAGGTGTGTGAAGCAGATGGGGAGGAGGGGGAAGGTGCAGGGTTTTCAAAGCTGTCAGGGATGCAGGACTGACAGACCACGGACACTTCTCCTTCCTTCCCCCTCGGGGTGATGCTTAGGGTGGAATCACAGAGTTGTTAAGGCTGGGAAAAGTCTCTAAACCCATGGAGTCTGACCATTAACCCACCACTAACCCACGTCCCCTGGCACCACAGCTGCACATCTTTGGAGCTCTTGGCAGGGATGGGGATTCCACCACAGCCCTGGGCAGCCTGTTCCAATGCCTGACCTTTCCGTGAAAAAATTGTTCCTAGTATTGAAACAAACCTTCCGTGGTGCAACTTGGAGCTTTTTCCTTTTGTTCTAGACCTTGTTATGTGGTAGAAGAGACTGGCCCCACTTGTCCACAGCCTCCTTTCAGGGAGTTGTAGAGCACTTGGAGTTGAAACGTAGCAAAACTCAGTGGCTGATCCTGAAAACCCCTCCTCTGTTCCATGAACTGCTGTGAAAAGGCCTGAAGGACTGACCTCGGCCCAATACCTGCCCAGGATCCATCCCCCAGCAGCAGCCCCTGGGATCACTGAGAATTTGCAGGTTGCACACTGAGAGAAAAAAAAAATGCTAATTTTAGTTTGCAGAGCAAGTGCCTTCATCAATTAATTATCCTTCATTGTGGAGTTATGGAGGACAGTTGGGAAAAAAGCTGTAGCACTTCTTAACTCTTAATTTGCCTTTTCTAGACAATCAGAGGGACACAGTGGCTTGGAGGATGTTGGATTGAGGTTGCTGTGGATTTTACCTCCTGTTTTTCAATGGCCAACAGGAAGTTATAAACCCCTGAAATAACCTTGATTTCTTGGGAGGGGATGCTTTGCTTCAAAGAATTCCTTCCATTTCCTCCCAGGGTGACTATGAGAATGATCTAGAAACAATGTGAAATCTGATTTTCTGTTAGTCATACACAAAGCACATCCAAGTCATCGCTTCATGCTTGGAAATTCATCATTTTAATGTGACTGGAGATCCTGTTGCAGTTCTGAGCTGTCACCTGCTGGTGCCAGGGCCAAATCCTTGCTGGGACTTTTGCTGCAGTGGCTCAGCCTTGAGCTCCTCTGTAACCCTGTAATTCGTCTGATCCTGTGCCTGGAAAAGAAACCAACAGCTCAGGGCATGGAAGGGAGGCACCTTTTCCTTCCTTTGCTTGGCCACCATCTGTTTTGCAAGGTGCTCTGCCCCTCTCCTGAGAGGTGCCTGCTGTTTTCTGCTTTTCATCCCCTTTCCTCAGATTCCCAAACAATTCCCACCACCTTCCCCTGGGACAGGTGCATTTCAGTGATGGACAAATGTCCTTGGAGTCCAGAGATGGGAATTAATTTTAAATATATTTTGGTGATGGACAGACTCCCTCAGAGTCCAGAGCTGGGAATTAATAAATGAGGTTAAATCTGGGGGCAATTCTAACAGACTTTTCTTGGGGATTTTCCTGGCAGGGCTGGCTGCTGGCAGGAATCCTGCTTGGGGATGTGATGATCCACATGGCACCAGCCAAGCTGCCCCAGAGGCTTCCCCACCCCACAGCAAAGACCTCCAAATTCCATCCCCATCTCAAAAACTCCTGCATCACTTTTAATCCCCCAGGACTGGGGCTAAGAGACATCAGCAAGGGGTGATGGCCTGGGCTTGTGGGGAGCAGAGGGACAGCCCAGGCCCTGGGGACTGCTGGGGAAGGCAGAGGGATGGGTGGTGGCTGTGTCCCCTCCTCCCAGGTGAGCTGGAGTGGATTCAGAATGGGAGCAATGATTTGCAGTGTATGCCAAGCCAGGAACATTAAGAATAAATCACTCATAACTGGGAAGACGATAATAACAGAAGCCTCTGGGGAAATCTGTACTGCTGAACAGCATATTTTATTATTTTTTTCTTTTTTCACTTGAAGTCACTTAATGAACCCTCATGCTGAAATCTTCAGAAAGACTCACCTTAGGGGGTATTGGGAAATATTGATAAATAGTGTTTGGCACTCCTGAGGCTCTCAGTGCCTGGCACTGATATTGTCACAGCAGATGGACTGGATGCCTCCAGCTTTTGCTTTCCCACCCTCTAAGGCTCTTCCTACCTGCCAGGGGCAGGCAATGTCCAGCAAAGGGTCAGCAACCCCCATCCCAGCACTCAGTCTAATTCCCAGGGAAATGAGCTGTTAGCTCAGGAAGATCCATTTAATCCCAAACTTCCCCAAGAAACAAAATATTAGCAGTGAAAGAGCTTCCACTCTTTATTTGCAGGTAATTTACAGCCCACACTGTGAGACAGTGCAATATTTGCAAGCAATTAAGGAGAGGATGACTCAACAACAGCCACCTCGGGTCAGATTTTCAAGTGCTCATGGTTGGTAATTAGGGATTTGGGAAGCAGGGGCTGCTGGCACTGCCCTGTCCTGGGAGCTCATCAGGCCTTGGGGACTCGGGGCAGATTTGCCACTGGAGGAAAAGGAATATTTATTAGAGATGGGAGGGATGGTCCCAGGGAGCTGTAGGCAGAGATGATCATTGCAAGAGGAATTTTTGGATGGGGTTTGGGGTGGTTCAAGCCAAGCCTTGCCAGGGCAGGGGGATGAAGGTGAAGGGGCTGTGCTGGCTCTGGCATGAGCAGGATGGACACGGGGGGAATTTCCATGAAATCCTTGGGGCAGCTGCCCTGGCTGGGCTGCAGGAAAAGAGCAGGAGCTGTTCAGCCTGGCTCACAGCGAGCACAGCCCAGGACCCTCCCAGCACTGCCACCACGGGTGACACAGGTGACACGGGTGACCCCGGGATGCTCCAGACCGCAGCCAGCTCTGCCCTCCCCCAGCTCTGCTCTGCTGCCGGAGCTCATCACCCCAGGAGCACGGAGAGGAAGTGTCAGACTCACATTTCCATCCCCCAGCAGGTTTCTCTGAACTGGGGATGTGTGACAAAGCACCACCGAGGCTGTGACAGCGCAGAGCAGCCGTGGGGGCTGAGCAGGGAAACTGAGGCACGGTCACCTTGGTGTGACCCAGCAGAGCTGTGCCAGCAGCATCCCCTGGGTGTCACCAGGGCCACCAGGAGAAAATCCATGCATTGTTACATTCGTCAGCCACAGCAAGTTCAGGATAAAAATATTCCAAGGTGAGGTAATGTCCTGTGACACTGTGTAAGTTAATTTATAGGAGAATTAACTGTGTTTAGAAGAGAGGATGGAACTTTCTCCAGGGCCAGTCATCCCCAGCCAGAGCAGTGTGGCTGCTGGTGGGATGGGGGGACCCCATCTGCTCCTCTTCCACCCTGCCCATCACATCTCCCACAGCTCCTCAGTCCTTTAAACAGCTCCCTTTGCTCCTCTGATGCTCATTCTCCAGCTAACCTTGCTCCACAAAATGACTCTCTTTACCACCTGCTTCTCCTCATCACTGCCTGCAGCAGCCAAACAACGCCCTGGGAAGTGATGGGGGCTGGAAAGGGAAGAAATGGGATGGGACCAACATGGAAACACCAGCCGGGGGAGGCAGCTGGGCTGGGGAAGGGTTAATGGCCCCTCCCTGACTCAGAGAGCTGTAAAAGGGAGGGGAATGGGGTTTGCATCTCCTTTCTGCCAAAGGCAGGTGCTGCTGGTGAGCAGAGCAGGGTTGAGGGCTCTCCCATAGCTCTATCCCAGCCCCACATTCCCGAGGAGCTTTGGTGCTGCTGGAGCATCCTGGTGCCTCCAGCTGGAACCGTCACCATCCCTGGCACACATCTGCCTCTGGAAATGTGGGAACTTGTCTGTGGAAACATGGGAAGACCCCAGGGTGATGGCTCAGGAGCAGGGGAGAAAGCAAACACACACAGAAGGGAGCCTGCCTTGCTCTGCCTCCAGGCCCCTTCTGTCAACAAACAGCATTTCACAGCCAGGGATAAAATGCTGGAATAAATCACAGCAGCCAGCAGAGTGGGTACAGCTCCCTGGCCACAGCAGGAGGGCAGGGACATTGTCACTGTGGGGCTCAGCTCAAGGGCTGTCCCCAATGAGGTGGCTTTGTGCCCTTCTCCTGGGGCCCTGCTTTCCAGGCAGCTGGTCCATGGCACCTTGCCTGGCAACTTCCAGTGATTGCAGGAAATCCCAGAGCCAGTCCACACAAGAGCTGCTGATTTAACAGTTTTGCCATAAACCATTCTTCATTATCTGGTTTTCACTGGGTGACCCAGGCCCTGTTGAAGAAGTGCTATTTCTTCTGCAGTCAGCTGTATTTTAATGAGTTACATTGTGGGTAAAACACCCCCAGAGAAAATCCATGCATTGTTCCATTCATCAGCCACAGCAAGTTGAGAATAAAAATATTCCAAGGTGAGGTAATGTACTGTGACACTGTGTAAGTTAATTTATAAGAGAATTAACTGTGTTTAGAAGAGAGGATGAAACTTTCTCCAGTCAGCCAGGGTTGGAGCAGCCCTAAAATGAAACGTACTGGTAGGAAAAAAACCAGTTCTTCCTTAAAAGATTGGGTTAGTTTTGGCATACTTTTCGGGCTTTTTTTTTTAAAGTTCAGGTGCTGAAAGTGTAAGTGGAGTGGAAGTGCAGCTCCCTGAGCTGATGCAGCCAGGGCACTTCTGCTGCTTTGCTGATTCCCATCAGCTGGAGCTCTGCTGCCCTGCCTGGTGCCCTCCTGGCTGCCACTGAAGCGATGCTAAGGAGAGCTCTGGGATGGGGGAGGCTGCCAAAGCCTTTCCTGGGCTCTGGCATCCCCGTGGAGCTGCCCTGGGATGCTCAGAGCAGTCCCAGCTGCTCCAGGGGCTCTTGGGCTTCTCCCAGCAAAGCTCGCAGGAATTTGGCCACCACGAGCATCCCTTTGGCTTGGAGGTCCCCAAGCAGGGAGGGGACACGAGCACTGCTGTGTGTCCTGCGTGGGCAAAGGGAGCTGCAGGCTGTGGGTGCCAGCTGGAAAAGGCCTGGGATGCTTTTTATCTCCTGGGATTATCCCAGGAGATTTCCACACTGGTTTTTGCAGCTGCGCTTCCCTGAGTGCCTTTGGGACAAGGGATCTCTGCTGGGAAAGTCCTGGCACCTCCTGGGGCTCCTGTCCCCTCCCCATCAGGTCCTGATCGCTGCAGCCAGAGACAGGGACACATCCCCAGGTGACACCTGGCTGGGGACACACATCACACCTTGCTGGGGATGATCCCAGCTCTGGGGGGCTTTGGCTGCAGGGATCCCGGTCCTGCACACCTGATCTCCCACCAGCAACGATGGATGCAGCCAGGAAGGACCCTCCAGGTCTTTGATTCCCATGAATGTTTGCAATTTTCCCCCCTTATGTGGCAGCTTTCTCCTCAGCTCTGCAGAAGCAGCGAGGAGTCTCTATTCTGTAGCTATTTTTCACCATAATGATTTATAATAGATGACGAAAATGAAAGTGCTGGAGGAAGAGAGCCCCAGTCTGGGCACTCGGATGGCCCTAATGAAGTCCCATCCAAGTTCCCATTTGTTGTCAAGCTATTAATTCTCTCCCCAATTCAGTCCCCAAATTACTTTCCCGAGAACTGAATCTAAATATGAAAATCAATTAAGAAGGGAACGAGTAGCTACATCTGGGAGAGGAGGCAAATATAATGACAAATCACCTGGTTCCTTTCGAGCATGCAAATTAACATTTAGAGTGTATTTTGAGGAAGGGGAGCTTGGAAATGCTGCTTCACAGAAACTGCTAGATCAATTTTCCAAGCCTGAGTGCTGGAGATTCTTCAAAGTTACTGAGGGCTCTGTCTTGGGATAAAAATAAAAAAAAGGCAAGAAATCAATGCTGATAATTAATTTAGCAGAATCTATTCGTTCTTTCTCCTTCCAGTCAATGCAAAGAGAAAATCTTGCAGGAGCTGAATTTTACATTTCCACAGAGATTGTGCTGGGACAAAATGAATAAACGCTCATAAATTAGTTCAAAAGCTCTGCTATGTTGTTGAAGTGGGGCTTTTTAATTAACTGGAGGAATTTGTCATCACTTTCCCCCTGCCCTTGCAAGGGGAAGCGAGTGCCATCCAGTGAGCCTGGGCAGCCCAGCCCTCCCGAGACCCAGCAGCTCCAGACAGGAATGTGCAAGAGCTTTAAGCTGTGATTTTTTTGTTTTAGGTCCAGTTTAATCTGGTGCTCGGTTTGATGTGCACCTGCTGCATTGAAAAGCCCAGAATCCACACTGGGAGCTCATGTCCCAGCCAGGATCCTGCAAACAGGAGTTTGTGGGATTCAGACTTTTTAGTAGGGCTTGTGACAGGACAGGAATGATGTTTCAAAACTAAAAGAGGGTTGATTCAGACTAGATATGAGGAGGAAATTTATTTGAGGGTGGTGAAGCACTGGCACATTTGTGTTTCTGTAAAGAGTTTGGGTTTTTGTAGGGTTTCTACACAGTTTAGAGGAGCCTCAGTAAATATTTTAGGAGGCTGCAGGATTGGTAGATAGCCCAGGAGGGTTGCAGGGTTACCAGAGGGGCTGGGCTGGGATCCTGGAGCAGGGGCAGAGCAGCAGCACATCCTGTGCTCTGTCCAGCAGCAGGCAGAGAGGAGCCACGTTTTAATTATTCAAAACTCATCTTCCCTCCCATTAGCAGCAAATGGGAAGTGGATGGATTTTGGTAATGAATCCCCAGGAGGGTACTCGAGTTTAAAGCAAAACCTGTCCAGTTAAATCTATCCTGTGGAAGTGGATTTAAACACTCTGATCCTCCAAATTCAGTTTGGTGGTATTGCCAGAGAGAAGGGCTGGGCAAAAATGTGAAAGTGGAAAATAAGAGGGGGAAATGGTCCTGGGCAGGTTTTGCCTTTGGTCTCAGTGTCAGCAGAGATGGGGATGAGGGAGCTGGGGACACAGGGCTGAGCATCCCACGGATTCACCTGTGGAGCTGCCTGGGAAAGGGGAAGGTGTGGTTTGGGGTTTCAAAGCTGTTCAGTGAGCAGTGTGCTGTGCCCAGACCATGCTGGGGCTGGAGCAGGAACGTGTCCCTGCAACGCCAACAGGGACAAAGCCCGGGGTGCCTGTGCAACAGGGGATGTGTCAAAAACCAGGGCTGGTGAGAGGAGTTTGTCATTGAAGGTGTTCAGCCCTTGCTCCACCTGCAAACGGTTGATGAGCTGATTGATTTCCATGGAAATATCCTGTGTATCTTGATTAATGCATGGCAGACCCAGGGGTTTGCTGTCTGTGGGGTTTGGGGCCCATCCCAGGAGCCCCAAGGGTGACATCCCTGGGATGCTGGCCAGCAAATCCAGGTTTTGCCCAGTGCTCAGGGACTGAAACATAAGGTTTTGCACATATACAAACAAAACTTGCAGTTTTCACTTTGTTTGTGTAAGAACACGGGGATTTTCCCCCCTGTAGCCCAGGGATGTGGGATGTGCTTCTGGACCCCAGCTCACTGTTATCACTTTGATAACATCCAGGAAGAATGAATGCACAATATCAAAATCTAAATCCCTCAAAACGGTTTATTTTCAGCCTGGATGTCCCAGTGAGGAATAGCAGCTCCTCATAGATTTCCACCCTTTATGAGGGTATGAAATCAGACTCAGATGCTTTGCTCCAAGCTGGGAGAAAACTCTGCTGTGCCAGGCAGCTGAACCTTCTCAGTGTTGGAAAAGAGAAAAAATCACTGGTGCTTTAGAGCAAGGGATGGTTTCTGGGACAGGAAGGACAGCCGAGGAAAGGTTCATTTGTTATCCTTGTCATGGATTTTATTAACAAAGGTCTATTGTAGTCATTTTTCTCTTTCTGCTTGCTCATTGTTTTTCCTTAGGAGTGGCTGAGCTGTTCCTCCCTGATCAGGTAATGAGGTGCAGGGAGCAAACCCCATTAATCAGAGCTGGAGAATGGGAACAGGGACATTGCCCATTCAGCCTCTTTTAAACCCTCAGTGCTACATCAGCCCAGAACAAACCATCACCCCCAGTCCAGCAGGGGCCTGAGCCCCCCAGGACTGGTCCCAGTGCCCTCTGGTCCCAGTTCACTCCATGCAAACCCCCACGAGCTCCAGGGCCATGTCTGGCAGCAGAACTGAGCTGTTATTTTCCCTCCCTCATGAACAAATGAATGTCCTGGTGGATGATGTTTCTGTGGTGGGTACTGGCCATGATCTGAGTGGGGCAGGCAATCATGTTCAATCCTTTCCTTCTCAGATCAAGGCTCGTCCCAGTGACTCCCAGCTCCAGGCTGGAGCAGCAGGTTGGTGCTCCAGAGGGGTTGGATGCTCTTTGCTCCAGGTTTTCCAGCCCTGTCCACCCTCCCCAGGGCTTCTGAGCTGCCTCTGCCTCACCACCGGCAGCTGCTTGAAATGAAGGAATTTCTATTTCCTCTGTCTTGAAAAAACATCCAAGATTTATCTGAAGAGAGGATGATCAAGGGTTAAGGTTTTATTGGACAGCTCAGTTGCTGTGTCTGTGTTTGGAGCTTCTGTGAGTTCTGCCCCCAGTTTGATTATCATCAAACCCCAGCACGTTTGTCATGGGGAAGGAGAACATCAACTGACATTTTCAGGCCAGGGCCAAATTCATCACTTGTCAGGCAGCTCTGCAGCCGTGCCTGTGCCTTTGCTGGGAACATGGAGGGGATGCTCTCAAACCAAGCAGGTTCCCGTGGGGAACAAGCTGATCCCACACTGCCTGACGTGTTCCCTGTCCCATCTGCCGCTGTCCCTTTGTCCAGTTTGTGTCCCGGCACATCTCGTCCAGACAAACCCCGGGGGCAGAGCCCGTGGGAGCTGTCACAGGAGTTCCTGAGCTGGATTTCTCCAGCCTGGCAGGGATCCTGTCCGTGCATGGGGATGCTCTGGGCTCTGCAGGGACACGGCTCATGCCCAGATGTCCAGAGGCTTTTCATGCTCTCCGTGGCCCCAGCAGCAATGGAAATGGGTGTCTGGAGGCAGAGCCAGCTCGTGCTTTGCTTTCCCTGCAAAATTCACCCAGGAGGTGTCACCAGGGCTGGCTGAACCAGGGGCAGGACTCTCCCCAGATCAGTTTTATCCTTTTTTTTCCTGCACCACCCATCCCAGAGGGCCCATACAAAGCAGTTTTGGTCTCTTGCCACCCTCCAAGGAACCCCAGGTAGTTCTGAGCCCCCATCCTGACCCCGACTGGCTGCAGGATCCTCATGGGGAAGGAGCACACACAGACCTCAGTATTGCCCTGAGGTGAGCAGCAGGAGAGGAAAGTGGGGATGAAACATCCTCTTAACAGCCTAAATATTACATGCCAGACAGCACAGGGCCTGGAAAGGCAGAGAATTTATTGGAAAAGACATTGTCAAGCTGAATAGCATCACAGGGAGAGGCACTGGGGCTTGGCATCTTGGTAACAGCAGCAAAGTATTGCTTTGGAGGAGCTGCTGCTCCTTCACTCCTATTTTGGCAGGTCAGTTCCCACTGATTTCGGGGAGTGTTGGATGGGTGCAGGAGTGTTGGGTGGGTGTTTCATCCAGCCTGCAGCCTGGCTGGATCTGCTCCTTCTTGTGCTGCAGGAAGTGGCAGCTCTGGGATTTGTCCCCAGGTGAGTGACACTTCCTCCCTCTGTGGTAGCAGTGTGGAGGGGCGAGTGTTGTTCACACTCAAGAAAGCAGAGAATAAGAGATGTGTAAAGACTTGGTAAGAGGTCAGCACTGGGTGAACACTCCTCTCCCCTGGGGGAATCCCTCTGTTAAAGCCCTGGGGTGATGCTCCTGCTGCAGCCAGTCAGTGCCTGCCCTGATCCAGGGTGATGCCAACCCCAGGGGAAATTTTTAACCTCATTTTAACACTTCCCTGGCTGCTATTCACAGCAATCACAGCACTTTTTGCTGCAGCAAAGATGTTCCAAATGGGCTCTGTCTCTCCCCTTCACTCTGCCTCACCCTCACCCCCTCCCAGCCTGCTCCCTGGGCACACTGGGGCTGAAATTCCTGATCCCTCTCCTCATCTCCAGGCTCTGCAAGGGGAAAATGGTTTGATAGTTCAGCCCTCAGCTCAAGCAGCTCAGTGCTAACAGCAAATGGTTCTGTTTACCATTGGGACAATGGTTCAGGTTGATCATCAGGAAGAGTTTTTTCATGGAAAAAGTGATCAAGCATTGGGATGGGCTGCCCAGGGAGAGAATGGATTCACCACCCCAGGAGATGTTTAAAGAACAGCTGAACATGGCACATGGTGGTATGGTCTGGTTGGCAGTGTGCACATCAGGCAAATGATCCATGATCCTGGAGGTCTTTTGAAGCCTAAACAATTCTGTGAAACGATTCCAGGGCCCAGGATCAGGAGCACTGACCTAATCCCATCCTTATCTGTGCCTCATTGTTCCATGTGTGGGACCTTTCTGGAGGGACAATCTCAGCCTCTCCCTCCTTTCCTGCTTCATCTGAGCATTGCTCTTGATTCTCCCACTGCCCAATGTCCCCTCACAGTCAGGAGAACCTTCCCCTGCCAGCTCTGAGGTGCTGTGGGGCATTCAGGCAGTGTCAGACTCCAGTCCAGAGGGTTTTACCTGCCACATGAACCTTTTCTAGGGTTTTCTCTCTGGTCCATCCAGCTCTCAGCCATCACTGTCCATCATTTTGGGCACGAGGGGCTCTCAGGAGGGAGAGGAAATGGGGGCACAGAGAAGAGCAGGAGGTGCTGAGAGCACAGGCAGGGCCTGTACTGGGTGCTGCATCCAGAGAAAATGCTCAGGGCTGTAAATGCCTCCCTGAGCCTTTGAAATGTGTTTGCTCCAGCTGCCTTTGGACCTCTCCTCTGGGCTGGTGCTTGGGCAAACACGCTGGGCAAACAGGGACATGAGCAGGGAGCAGCACTGGAATTGGCTGGAGCAGCCCTTGGGGAAGGAGCCCGGGGGAGCTGGGATGCTGGGGACAGCAGGATGAAGCAGTCAGGGTCATGGGGATCCTTCATTCCTTCAGTTCCTGCTGCAGCAAGGTCCCCACACGACTCCCAGCACCCAGAGCAGCTGGGTGAGGAGGAATAACCTCCCAGCTGCTGAGCCTTCCCTGCAAGAGCTCTGCAAACAGCAAGAGATGAGGTTTACCCAATTAATAACTGCGTGTGCTGATGGTGTTTGCTCAGCTGTGCCCGTGTTTCTTGCTGACTCAGAGGCAGGGAGGCTCTGTGGTTTGGGCTCCCCGTGGGTCACGCCAGGAATGGAACCTGCAGCTCCATCCCTGCAATCCCCCCAGGGCTGGCACTGCCTGCTGAGCTCCTTCTGCTCTGGAATAGCAGCCAGAGCCCACCCAAAACACCAGCCCAGACCCCAGGGTAGTGAAGTGATAAAAGCCCACCCTGGTGTGCTCAAGCTCCCTGAGCTCTTTCCCCACCCTTGGGAAGATCTGTCCTGCAGGGATGAGGTGCCAGGGCATTGCTCAGCCTGGATGCTGGGGCATGCTGACATTTCCCTGTGCCAAGAGCTCACCCCTTCACCCCCCACACCCTCAGTTAGCTCCATCCAGAGCAGGGAGTGGGAGCTGAGTGCCAGCAGGGCTGTGGGTTTTGGCTCTGTGCTGAAGCTGGATCCTGCTGGGGGAGGATGGGAGGTGAATAAACCTGAGCAGCACCACCAGTGCTGCTGGGGTTCAAAGCTCTGCCTAAAACCCCTCTCAGGAAAACCACAAAAACCCAGCTTAAGTGGCCCCTGCACATGGAGAAAGCATAAATGAAGCATCTGCACCCAGTCTGGGTGGAATGATGGAAAATCCAGGGGCTCTCAGGATCCCACTGGGATCCAGCACCCACTTCAGCCCCAAACCAGTCCCTTTCCTGCCTGTCCTGCCTCTGCTTGGGTTTCACTCAGGAAGTGCAGCTCCAGGCTGCAGTGCTGTGACCCCTTCGGAGTATATCTGTCCTGTATCATAGCCAGAAATTCCCATTTTTCCCACTATAAATAGCATTTATGGGTGTGTGTGCATTTATAGATATAGAGACAGCTTTGCAAGCTGATACCCAATCCTGCAGTGCTGGGTTAGCAGTTGGACTCGATGATCTTTAAGGTCCTTCCCAACCTTAACTTTTCTGTGCTTCCATAATTATATACATTTTTATATAAATAAAATAGATTTGCAAGCTGATATCCAATCATGCAGTGCTGGGTGAACAGTTGCACTCAATGATCTTAAAGGTCCTTTCCAACCTAAATGATTCTCTGCTTCCATGATTATATCTATATCTATATCTCTATCTATATATCTCTATCTATATATCTGTATTTATATAAATAAGCACAGTTACAAGTTGATATCCAGTCATGCAGTGCTGGGTTAATGGTTGCACTTGATTTTAAAGGTCTTTTCCAACCTAAATCATTCTGTGCATCCATGTACTGAAGAAAATACCAGTGGGATTTTGCAGTAGGGGAAAGTGAGGCCCAAGCTGGCTGTCATGTACCTGAAGAAATCAGTGTTCCTCACATGAATTCAGTAATTCAGGGAAGGATGGATCACCCTGACTGCCTTTGTGCCAGCCCTGCTCTGGATTTCAGAGTAAACTGCTCATTTCTTTCCCAAGAATTCTCCAATATATGAAAAACGAGATCTGCATTGGGCTCTTGTAGGGGTGAAAGGCACTGGTGTGAGTTGGGATTAAGGTTTTGGTTTGGTTGGTTTTGCTTCTTCCTTTATTTCCACGAGGGATGACAGCACTAGCACCGTGGCTGCAAAGGCAGAGCTTGCTTGGAGAAAATCCAGCCTGCTTTGACACTCTGTTGCCCTGAATGACAAGAATGAAATTAAAAAGGGAGAGAAAAAAAAAAAAAAAGGAGGGGAAAAATGGAAAGAAAGAAATTCCAGCAGCTACTGCTCCTGCTCTGGCATTGCTAATCCAACAGCTGAAGGTTTATTTGTACTGACTAAGCTGAAGTGAGCAACTTAATTCCCTTTTAATTCCCTTCCGAAGGCTTCAAAAAGCCTAATAGCTGTTTTCCTGCTTGCTGGGAACTCTGAGGCAGCCCCCAGCCCCCCAGGCTCTGTGGATTCTGGGATGTGGCTGGAATTTTATCAGCTCATCCCAAGATTGGGCGGGATTGGAGCCTGGAGCACGGCTGGGATGGAGCAGGGATGGGATGGAGCAAGGCTGGGATGGAGCAGGGATGGGATGGAGCTTCCCAGTGCTCCATCCATCCATCCATGCATCCATCCATCCATCCATTCATCCATCCATCCATCCATCCATCCATCCATCCATCCATCCATCCATTCATCTTTCTTTCCTTCCTGGTGCTTTTTGCATTATTCAGGCAGCCAGGGCAGGGCTCTGCCAGGGGGGCTCAGGGGTGACCTCGTTCTGTCCCCCTGCCACGAGGCCACCCTGAAATGTCAGCCAGGACTTGGCCAAACGTGTCTCCCAAAGCCTCCCCCGGCCCCTCTGGCTCCAAAAGCATTTTGGGGTGGGGTGGTGAACACACTGCAAATCCACTCGGGGTTTACAGCATCCCTGTGAGCACCCCCAGCCCTGGTGTGGATGTGGCAGAGCTGGTTTTTCCCTGGCAGAGCTGCCCAGGGTTCATTTTACCCTGACAGCCCAGAGCTCAGAGCCACCAAAACCCCCACCCATGCACATACTGCCTAAAAATCCTGGGAAATACAGCAGAACACCCCCTCTCACTCTGCCCTCAGTTGGTGATTCCAGCCCAGCAAACCTCTCTCCATCCACCCCTCAGTGGGTGCAAGGCAACCTTTATCTGTAAGAACCTCTCCAGCCAGCAAACCATGAAAAAAAATAAAGATCAAGCTGAAAAATAAAAATCAAACAGAAACAAAATTTTAAAAATAAGCTCAAAGAAATTGAAATTTTTTAATCAGTGGAGGCTTTCAGGAGGATTTTGGAGTTTGGGCCCTATACAACAGTGGCTGCTCTTCTGTAGCTCTCCGAATCTTGGAACATATTTGGAAGAACAGAAATGGAATTGGAAATTGAGCTTTTTGTATTTGAGGGATGAATGCCAGGTGTGGAAACAAAGGGAGCCCCAGACTGGCAAGAGAATGGGAGTTTTACCCTCCTGTACCATTTAATGTGAACCTTCAGCCCACAACAAGAAATAGTTGAGTACTTGATGGAAAGCACTTTCTTTTACCAGAAAATGGAAATTGCAGGGGATATTTCCGGGGAAAAGGTGATCTTGAAGGGGAAAGCTGGGGAATTACTTCAAACTCTGTCTAAATAGTCATCCACTGGTGATGTGAAACTCATTGGGAGGTTGCCACTGATGTGTCATAATTCAATGAGCACAGAATCAAATCTCTCTGCTTGGTAACATCCCCATTCCTCATTTTCCATGAAAACAAGGCAAATTTGCTATTTATTTGTTATGTGTCAGTGCTGTGAGTGAGCCCAGCCTGCTGGGGAGGGGACAGGTCCCAGGTGGATGTGGCAGTCAGGGGCAGCAGCAAAGCTCCTGAGGAGAGGGAGGATGCAGGTTCAGCTCGGGGGGGGGCAGGTTTGGGGCTGCCCTGTGCCCTGGAGCATCCCAGCCTGGCTCGGAGCTGGGACGTGTCTCATCCTCTGGGAGAAACCCCAATAATCCCTCACGTGTGGGGCAAAGCCGATTGCAAAGGAAAGGAAAGGATCTGGCAGGCTCAGGGGATGTTAGGAGGGTGTTAAACAGGGGTGGGTGATTTTAGGGGATGTTAAACAGGGGTGGGTGATTTTAGGGGATGTTAAACAGGGGTGGGTGATTGATTTTAGGGGGGAGGTTAAATGGCCTGTGCATTCTTGCTGGTGACAGGATTTTGGGGACAGTGCAGGCTCAGGATGGGGGCACAGGTGACCCCACAGGTCACTCCATGCCAACAAGGTGTGTGCAGCACACCCTGCAAAGAAAGGCCCTGATTTCCTTCCCCTGCTGTTTCCACACCCCTTTTATCGCCTAACCAGGAGTAATTGCCTGCATGGATGGGGGATGGTCCCTGCTCGGTGCCAGGGATGGGGAGCTGGGACTTCTGAACCCTTCTCTGGACACAACTGCAAACCAATGCCTGGGGGTGGCAGGTCACACCAGGTGTCCCCAAGTGCTGCAGAATAGCTTCTTTCCTTCTTTCCTTCTTTCCTTCTTTCCTTCTTTCCTTCTTCTTTCCTTCTTTCCTTCTTTCCTTCTTTCCTTCTTTCCTTCTTCCCCCCTTCTTCCCTTCCCTTCCCTTCCCTTCCCTTCCCTTCCCTTCCCTTCCCTTCCCTTCCCTTCCCTTCCCATCCCATCCCAGTCTCCGCTGACATCTAGTGGCAGTGAGGGCTCAGAGCTGAAGCCACCAGGAGATCCCAGCCTTTCCTGCGGGTTCCCATCCTCGCTGTCACCTCCTGTCCCCTGCCCCGGGGACAGCCACCCCCGGCACACACCGGGCGGGGACCCGGGAACAGCGTCCCTGCCACCACCTGGGCTCTGCAGGTGGGGACACTGAACAGGGAGGGGGGGCCTGGTTCGAGCCCTGGACCTGCCTGATTCCGTCCTCTTATCCTGAATCAGAGGGGGAAATGAATGGAGGAGAAGCCTCAAACTCGCTCGTGCGAAGGATGTTTGCTAATCTGAGGCACTCAGCAGGAGGCTAAAATATTCCAGGCTTTTCAAATGTATGGTCCAGGAGGAAATCGCTTGGTCCAGAGCTTTTTAAATCGCACAGCAAACCCTTGGTGGCTGCAGTTCCCCTGCTGCGCTGCCCTTTTCCCATTCCTCGGCAGTGGGAGCATCCTGAGCCAGGGAGGGTTTGAAATGTGCTGCTCTCAGGGGGTCTCACATTTTTCCCGTCAGAAGGAATGAAAGTTT